>CM057837.1:52927111-54189611 GCA_030068075.1 Paguma larvata | reverse complement strand
GGGGCGGGGGAGGGCGCCTCGGGCCTGGACACTCGGGACCCTCATACACTCTTCTCCCCCTCGCTCTGTTCCTTGGCGGAAGGGTTCTTGTCCTGGCTGCCATCGGGGGGTGCCGGCTTGGCCGCGGGGCTGGGGCTGCTGCTGGCAGAGGGCAGGAGGTTGGCGGACTGCAACACGGCCTCCGAGTGCTCGCGAGCCTTCATGCGCAGGGCGGCCACGCTGGCCGTGCGGTTACTCTGGCAGCCGTAGGTGGGGAGGAACGACAGCCCCATGGGGTCTGGGACACAGCAAGAGCACAGTGGGCCCCCTGAAAGGAGGAAAAACAACAGGCTGCCATCACTGCTCACATTCTGTCTCCCGGGGACATGAGGTAGGGGCAAAAGGGCAGAGCGATTCTGTTTGGTTCAGGGCGCTACGGGGAGAGGTGACGGTGACAAGTGCTCAGGACCCCAAAGATGCGCAGCATAAGGGATCCAGTCGTTAGCCTAAGGGATTCGCAGAGCGCCGGGGAGACCTGACCAGTCCTGCTTCCCTCACTGACCATCGGGGTGGCTGGGGCCAATGTCTTGGCTTTTCCTTCTGCAAAATGGAATGATACCCACCTCACAGGGTCATTACGAGGATCCAATGAAGTAATCCCACACTCCCCAAATTCTGTGCCAAAGCACCCCTGAGAACTCACAAGGCACCGCAGGGACATTTTCGACCTTTGAAGACAAAGGGAACCCAGCCATTTTTCAAATGGCCACTAAGTTGTTGGGACATTAATACTTGCTGAGTTGCTTAGACCTAACTAACTGTTTGGTGAACAAAACTGCTAGGTGTTTCTCATGGCCCAAGAGAGTCACGAAAAATAAACCGAGACCCTCAGCGCACCGTGAACTGAGGTTTCAGCACCTCTGAAAGAATCAGTTTGGAAAGCACTTAGCTTAGGTCCGATGTGTGGAACGGGGCTTCGGAACAACTGTCTGGCCCCAAGCCTGCTGGCCAGCAGTACCTAAGCCATTCCAGGAATACAGTGAGCACACCCCTTTGCCATGCTCAGTCCGAGGATAGTACCTCTGAGTATCGACATGCCATCCTCAATTGTGCATTTAGTCAACGACTGATCCCACGAACACTCAGCATTGTTCTAGAGCCTAATGACAATCGGCAGGAATAAGGCAGCAAGACCCGATGTCATGGAGTGCAGCTCTAGTGGAGACTGCACGCCAGGAGCCCTCGAGTCCCTGATACAAAGACAGGCGGTGACATGTTCTATGGAAAACGTGAATGCGGCATGATTGTTGGCAGAGATCTGAGCACAACTAGTCAGAGTGATGGCCACGTGAATGTCCAGAAAAGAGCGCGTCGCCAGCGAGAAGAGCGGTGCAGAGGCACGGACTCAGGAACGGAAGTCACCTGTTCAGGGGGCAGTGGCGTGCCCAGACTGACCAAAGCCAGAGACTGCAGGGCAAGGGCAGCGGCAGATGGGTCAGGGCACCAGGGCCAGGCTGCCCCGCGGGCTGTGCAGGATGCAGCGCAAGGAAGCCTCGGCAGCTTGGAGTAGAGTGTTGCAAGTTTATCCGCGTCAGGGATGGAGTGGGGAGGCTAGTGGGATGGTGCTGTCCTGGGGGAAGGGCACTTGGCTCAACGTGGCTGGAGGGAAGGTGGAAAGGAGTGGCCAGATTCTAGTTTACGATGAAGGTTACAGCCTGTGCAGACTGCTCATGGACTGCAAGGAAAGCGATGGATAGGAAGGATTCACACAGGATGCCTCGATTTGGGCTGAGCACCAAATGAATGGAGGAGTCATTCCTAAGATGGGGGCGAACAGAGAAAGCCGCCTGTGTGTGTGTGTGTGTGCGCGCGTGTGTGCGCGTGTGTGTGAGTGTATGTGTGTGTATGCACACGGAGGAGGAGGATAGAGAGAGTCTGGCCATAGCATCCTGTGGTCCTGTTGCCCACTTGAGGTCCGAGGAGAGAAGGGAACAGCACTCAGCACTGCTGGCACCACCTCCGTCCTTGAGGGACCCCTGTGGGCTCCAGCTGCCCAGCACAGCAGGTATGGGGGCAGGAGTCACATAGACTTTGCGCCCAAGCTGGGTGGGTAGACTCGCCTGTCGGAATGACATACTTTGAGAGATTCCCTGACTCCTAAGACAGGTCAAGTGGTGGCCCCCTTAGTGTGATCCCTGCAGGGGACACACATCACCGGGCCTCCATGCTCCTCCCCTAGTTATCCCGGGCCAGATCCAAAGCCAGATCCTACAAGGTGAGCAAGAGATGGACCACCGTGGCCCTGCCGAGGACAGTTGGGATTTAATGCCTGTCTCTGAGGCCTGAGACCTGAGTCAGCCATGGCCACTGGCCCCATGTGGGTGGGCCAACCACTCCTCCCCTTCTGACAAGGGAGGGGTCCCAAAACCAGTCCCTCTTCTCTTTCTGAAAGTGCTCACCAGCTTGGAGGAAGCAGCACTGGGCATCAGGCATACTGGGGAACCCAAATCCATATTTGTCAAATGAACCCAAATTCCTCTCAGCAGCTTCCAAGCGCTTGTGTGATCATGTCCCCGCTGCCCTCCCCTCCTTCCCACGTGCCGGACAGGCCTCTCATTGAGGTGCTCACAGCAACATCACCAAAGAGCCCTACACAGAGCTGCGTTATGCAGAGAAAACGCCCTTGCAGGCTGGGCACGGTTCCGAGCATGCCATGCCTCACACATCTCAGCTCCAGAGAATTCTAGGAAGTAGGCTTCGTAGTTTTCCCCTCTTGCAGGTGAGGAGATTGAGGGTGAATAGTAAGTGGCTAAGCTGAACCTCAGCAGGCAGGGGGCCTGCTCCTTAACCATTGGGTCCCTCTGAAAAGAGGGCACGTTCCTCGGCCTGTGAGGGAAGAGACCCTCCCTCTGCCTTGGAATGCTCTCCTCACACCTCTCTCTCTCTTTAGGGCTCCATTTGACCACCACCTCCTCAGGGACCCTTCAGGACCTCCCCATCCAAAGTAGGCTCCCTGGCTACGCTCCACTCTGCTCGAATCTTCACAGCATTGGCGCCTGATGGTAGGTGGACTTGATGGTTTGTTAACATGTTTGTGGTCTATCTCCACCCCCACCACATACCCCCAAGACTGCAGACTCCCAAGGGTCAAGTATCTTCCTGTCTCAGTCACCACTCTGTGCGCACCTAGCACAGTGCCTGAAACAGGCCAGGCCTTTGGAAAATACCTATGGAAGGAAGGAAGGGGGTAAGGGCCACCAGCCCCAGGGCCCACTTGTGGGATCAGCCCTCCTAAGGCGGCCTCAGCAGCGTCAGCGGGAATGTGCCCGCCTCCTTTCCCAGGGGCAGGTTTCCCCGTGCCTCGGCCAGGCACCTTCCTCTCCCCTCAAGCATATCTGGGCATCTCTCTGTTCCTTTCCAAGCCTGCTGGGAGACAAAACCTTGTCTCCATCGCTGCCACTCTGAGGGGTGGGCATTACTCATCCCCACTCTCCAGGTAAGGAAACTGAAGCTCCAGGAGTCACTGGTCCTAGTTTGCACAGTTCATTGATAGGTGGGACCAGAACCTTCTGGTAGTGTTTCAGTTCTCCAGTACTGTAACAGGAAGTTCAAATGCAGCGTGGCCTCCCGCCTCAGCTCTGAGTGAGGGTCGATACGGCAAGAGGCAGACACCGAGAGAAGCACGAGACAAATCACAAATGTCAACTTTACAAAAAGAATTCTGAGAGCCCATTTCACAGCCCCACCCCCAGTGGACTTGCAGCCTGGGGGCCTTTCCAGCAGCAGCAGGAAACAAACAGAAAGTCACCTTTGGGCAAATCCTGAGTCCACTCTTCCCACTGGCCCTCGCTCAACACAGTCACAGACACACAGACACCAGTCAGAGCTCCACGGGGAGCCACAGCCTTTGCTGAGACAGCACCTGTGCCATGAGCCAGAAAGTCACCCAAGGATTGGGACCCCTTCCAGGTCTCCCTCCCAAAGGGAGTGCATGCATAAGGAGATGGTATATGAAGAATGGTGAACCCTCTCGACGGTGAGAATACTAGACATTTTCCTCTCTGTGTCTGTTTAGAATTTTTCTCGTTTTTCTACAACGAATGTGAATTTCCTTTTTTTTTTTTAATGTTTATTTATTTTTGAGAGAGAGAGAGACAGGAGAGTGGGAGAGGGGCAGAGAGAGAGGGAGACACAGAATCCAAAGCAGGCTCCAGTCTCTGAGCTCTCAGCACAGAGCCTGACATGGGACTCAAGCTCACGAACCGTGAGAGTGTGACCTGAGTCAGAGTCGGATGCCTAACCAACTTAGCCACCCAGGCAACCCAATGTGAATTTCTTTTAAAATCAGAAACAAAACTTTACTTTTAAATGAATGTTAAGAAGAGGCACATGTGAGGAGGGGCCGTGAGACGCTGGGGTGCCTGAGCCAGGCAGCCACTGAAAGTCTGAGGGGAGCTTGTCTGGAGCTACAGATTGTCATGGACCGGGGAGGGGCCACAGTCCTCAGGCTCAGCCTGAGGCAGCCCTGCCCGCAACAGACCAGCTCCAAAAAGGCAGACTCCTTGTGGTCAGGCTGATCCTTGCCTCCAGCTACACTTTGCTCCAATGTAAGCATCAAGTTGGGAGTTAAATGGTCTGTGACTCAGCGATGAATACGCCACCCAGAGGATGAAGAAGTGCCATGTGGACAACACAGAGCCTCTTTCCCTGGGATCCGCAGCCCACACCTGCTGGGTCACACCGGCAATGGATGGGCTCCCAAGAGAGCCAGTAATTCCTACACTCCTCGTCCTCAAAACTCAGATTCGGTGATAAGAGAAATACATTAGCTCACAGAACCAAGGCTGCCGAGGGAGCAGAGTCTGTGCACAAGACCTAGTTCGTCCCCCGACACCAGATCGATGGGGAAACTGAGGACGGTGAACCCCACAACTCTGGGACACTCTGATTAAAACTGTAAGAGCTACTCATACAATGGAGAATTACTGAGCCTTCAAAAGGAAGGAAAGTCTGACACATGGATGAACCTCAAGGACATTATGCTAAGGGAATAAACCAGTCACAAAAAGACAAATACTGTGTGATTCCATTCACACGAGATGCCTAGAGAAGGCATATTTATAGAGACACAAAACAGAATGGTGGCTTCCGGGGGCTGGGGAGAGGGGGAAATAGGAAGTTCTTGTTCAGTGGGCACAGAGTTTTCAGTTTGGGAAGATGAAAAAGTTCTGGAGATAGATGGTGGGGATGGCTGCCCAACACAAAGGAACGTATTGAATACTTTTGAATTGTACACTTAGAAATAGTTAAGATGGTAACTGTTATCTTCTACATATTTTATCACATTTTAAAATAAAGTAAAATAAATTCTTAAAAATAAAACCGTAAGAGTCAAAAGAGAGTTCAGGTCAAGGTGATCGGGAAGGGAGGAAAGGAGGAGGGAGAAATGAAAAATGGAAGAACTGGAATTATTTAGCTGAGCTGAGCCCAGGGCACAGTGGATACGAGGTAGCTGTCTCTATATCTTTCTTGGTGCTAAGGGTGAAATAGAAGCAATGGGCAGAAGTGTGAAAAAGAGGAGTTTTTCTTTCTTTATCATCACATGCTATGCTTGGGCAGAGGACTCACGAGGTTCCTGGTCAGCCCCCTGAAAGGCATTAGAGAATCTTCATGCAGGATATGGGCTCTTGGACAAGAAAAGGTTTTAAATCCCTTTTAGCAAAACAGGAGGGCTTTTAGAACGGGATGTGAATTATAAAGTTGAGTTCTTCCAACTTTAACATGTTTTCAGAATTTCAATTGCTTGTAATCGAACTTGAATTATCCAACAACCAGACTCTCTCTCAACTCCTGTAACGATTTTCTAACAGAGAAAAAAGTGATCTCCACAAATAGGATTCTCATAAAAGTAACTCTTGATTTCTTCATGATTCCACAGTACCAAAAGCATCACCAGCTTCCCCCACACGCCTCCTGCCCAAACAATCCCAGCGACCCCCCAGACGGACGCTGACCGAAAACCAGAAATAACAAAATAGAGATGTGTCCAGCCAGCAGATGAACACATAGGTACCGTGTAAGATCCCAGATCCCAAAGCCCTGGCACTTCGCCCCTGCAAAGCCATACTCAAGACCCTCACCGAGTGCTTAAAGTTTCTCTCAAAAACACTCCTCACATAAATTGTTCGGTTTAAAAGATTGCCACAAACTAGAGGGAAACGTGGCTGCTAACGGTGGACATATTGATGGATAACATTGAGAAAAGAGACAACAATTTATGACAGCCCCAAAACTCAAAGTGCACAGAAACCTGGAGCCGATTGACACAGGGGTGAGCGAGCAGAGCGGTCCACCTGAGGAGGGCCTGACACCTCTGGCCGACAGCAGGAACTATCACAAGAGACGAGGTCCGAAAGTCTTTTGGAAAGATGCACCAAGCCTGTGCATAGCTGTCGGTGATGGGGCGACACTGAATCAGCCACAGGAGGGGCCAAACATCCCCGTTTGTAACATCTGAGAGGCAACAAAGACCCTTGAGAAAATGTCTACCCCAAAAGCAAGTCATCCATTATCAAGATTCCACAAAATGAGAATGACCTTAGGCTGTCTCTGGGGCGTCCCACCCCCAGTCCTTGAGAGATGCGGGGTTGTCCTGCTCCCTGCTTGGAATCTTTCCCATTGGGCCAAAAAGTAAAATAACTTATTCTGCCACCAGAATTGTAAGGAGTAAGACAAAGTTTAAAAGGGTCATCTTTTAGGGGCACCTAGGGCTCAGTAAGTTGAGCGTCCAACTCTTGATTTTGGCTCAGGTCATGATCTCAGGGTTCATGAGTTCAAGCCACCTTGTCGGGCTCTGTGCTGTCAGCATGGAGCATGCTTGGGATTCTCTCTCTCCTTCTCTCTCTCTCTCTCTCTCTCTGTCTGCCCCTCCCTTGCGCGTTCTCTCTCTCTCTCACTCAAGATAAATAAACTTTTTAAAAAACTTTAAAAAATAATAAAATAAAATAAATAAATAAAGTGTCATCTTTTAGTTACTAGATTTCCAGAGTTGAGGCTCTAGGGTTTTTTTTTTCCTTTTTTTTTTAAATCTATCAAAAAGCTATAAATCATGAATGGGCTAAAAATTATATTAGCTACAAAGAAAGTCGATCCAGTGTGGCATATAGTGACAAAAACTGTGACTAACCTCATGGCCCAATACTGGGGAAATGACTGGAGAAGTTACGGCCACCCACATAGAACACACTAAAGCTTTGGCAAAATTCTGTTATAGGAGGATGCTTAGTGCCATGAAAAACAAATAATAATGAAACGCAATAATGAAATTTTACGTTTAAAAGCAGAACGAGAAACAATGAGTCAATATGATTCTACTTTGTATGTGTGTGTACACACAACACACACGTATCTACACATAGTATATACATGTGCATGTTCTATGCCCATGTGGGGTTATAGGTATAACACAAATATAAATGTATTTATGAGTAGAAGATACTGATATTTTTAAGCTTTTTGGTTTAAATTTTTTAATTTTTAAGTAAGGTATAAAACACATAAATTCATTAGAGATACACATTTATGGATGGGAGGAAAACAAATGTACTAATATTAGACATACATACTGCTTGATTCTGGGTACTAAGTTTATGAACAATATTTATCATTTTCTTTGTGTTTTATTGTATTTTCCACTCTCTCTCTACTGACCGGGTATTTTTGTCATAAAAAATGGTGTCCTTTTTTGCAACTTATGATTTCCAGTCTCCGTCCATTCAGATGATGAGAACGGACATTCTCCTTTAGAACAGAATCCCACTGAAATTGCCAAGGAATGAGGGCTGTGTCCTCAGCACCCCACTGCACCCCCATAACTGCTAACGGCAGGTCTGCACTGAGCAGTGAGCATGGGCAGAAGAAGCACCCTGGAAAACCCACTGGGAGCACTCCATCCTTCTCCCATTCTGTGGGATTTGGGGCCAGTGAGTCCCTTTGCATGGGGTATATAACCAACCTGCCAGCAGGTGAACCCCCTAAAAGGCTACAACCTCTCCCCTCTAGCCTGAGCCATCACCAACGTCTGCACAAGAGCCATCTGGCCCCTAAATGCAGCCTGAAAATGGTTTTGTTTGGAGAACATACTACCTCCTGGACACTAAATTAAAACACACAATTAGATTTCCATTAAGTTACAGCAAATTCTGCTGAATTGATCTAATCAGCCTACATTCCTATATGACATCATGCTTTAAAGGCTTGGCCTGAACATAAATACTTAATGTAATAAATACAGTCTGAAATATTTGATCTCCTTGGCAGTTTAATTGATCTACTACAGAGACTGACAGGAAAAATTAAGTTAGTTCTGTCTCGTCTCTGCCGATAGCACATTTTCATCATAAAGGCACGTGAACTACAATTTCGGTTACAAGTAAAGCTCTCGCACACTGATTTCTTGTGGAATGTTCAGGTTAAAGATAACAGAATTGAACAAGGAAATGAGTATGTGGATTATTGAGGCCTTTAACACAAATCCTGGAGTTCATGTCTTTTTCTGTGTAGATGATAGATAGATAGATAGATAGATAGATAGATAGATAGATAGATAGATAGAAAATGTATTTTGTAATTCATAATACCAGCTCCTTGACATTCACAGGAGTGCTTGAGTGGGAGTTGTTTGTAGATGCCTACCATATTTAAACACAGATTTTTAGATATGGTGGTTATGTGTGCTCACCAATAATCAAGTGGACAAGGTTAATCTTATACCCAAATGTCTTCTAACTCAGAACCCCTGAAGTGCTTTCTCCTATCTCTGTTTTATGGTTTAAATTGCCTTTTACCATGAGTTGTGTTTATTTGTGTACCAGCTCACCTCCCAAACTTGCTGTAAGCACCCTTCGCCCACTCTCACCCCTGTACTCCTGATGCCAGAACTAAAATATCCCATTTGGGTACAAGGTAAACACTGAGTATTTGGAGAAGGAAGAATGGGAGGAACAGTCTGTCTTTCCTGACCAAGCTGGCATCTTCTAGGTCCTCAGAGTTACCATCTCCCAGGTTGTAATCTTCCTCAGCACTTCATTGAAAGAGAAACCTTGGTCATGGCAAAGTTGCTCAATCTGATTAATGTCAAAAATCCCCCAGGTTAAGCTGGCAGGTTATTCTGCTAGAATTGACGCTAAATCCCACCCTGTCTGAACTGCACCTATCACTAGTATACTTGCTGTCTTGACGTCTGTTCATTTGCTCAGCAAACACTCCTTGATGAGAGGCACCCTGGTCAAACATTCCTAGGGCTGTGATAGTCTCAGGGCCAGCGCCACAGTCCCCTTTCTGCTTGGATGTCTTTGAAGGGGCAAACAAATAATGACAACACCCAGCTCCAAGGACCCTGGCACAACCAGATACCCAGATTCTGGACAGCACGATGCCAGTTAGCACTGCCCTCCCTCCTTGAAGCAGCAGCCAAAACTCTGGACAGGCAGGCTGCCTCTCCCGCTGCCTCTGGGCACAAGCCAGAAACCTTCTGCTCAGCTCCCTGCACTCCAGGGCCCCATTGATTAGCAGGAAGGGCAAACCCATCAGCACCCATAGGAAATGGCTTCTGGAAAGTGAGTTGCAGTTTTTAAAGCCAGAGAATGACAGCAGGTGCCTGTAAAAGGAACGGAATCAATAAAGGGTATGGGGGGCTGGCCAATGGGACACCTGGGTCCCTGACTTGTCCTACTTCTGACAGATGCACTATGTGACCTTGAGCAGTCCTATCTCCTCTCTGACCCTCAGTTTCCCCGCTATATCCTGGAATGGTAACATACACATTAAGACGATTCCTTACAAACCTTAAGTGCTGGGATTCTCTACCCCTGTCTTCCTGACTTCAACTAGGCATGGAGAAGACTAGGGTTGACCCGACCACTTTCCCCATAAGGATTGACTACCTCCTGCCCCCCAAGTTTCCCTGCTCCCCAAATACTTATACCTTTACAAACAAGACAGGGGCACCTAGAGGGCTGTGTTGCTTTTCTGGAGCTGCAGGCACCCCAGACCTCATAAACTGTGCCTTAGAGACTGAGAGACTCTCCCATTGAGGAGCAAACGCTTGCAAGAAAGAAGATCCTCTGCCCCAGAGGTCCAAAACCAAACCTAATTGGATCCCAAGTGACCTTTCAGCGTCATCAACAGAACCCTAACAATTTCCAGCACCTACTGGATGCTTGGAGGTGCCAGGGCACAGATACACACCCTACTGACCACAAGCCATATGGCCATATCATGACCCTCATTTCACAAGTGAGGAGACTGGGGTCTGCCCTAAGTTGACCCTATGATGAGAGGGAAGTAGTTCTGGGCCATGGCCAAACGACTCCAGAACTTGGGCTCACCTTGAGGCCATGCCATCCTCTCCTGAGAACATGCCTCCGTCCAACTCCATGCTCTGCCCTTTCCTCCACATGCTAACCTTGCCCACCTCAGTGCCTTTGCTCATGCTGTTCTGTCTGCCTGAGGTCCTCTCACCCCCTGGGCAACTCCTATGTTTCCTTCAAGTCCAGCTCAAACATCTCCTCTGGAAAGCCTTCCTTATTCCTACAGGGAAAAATCTCCTCCCTCCTCAGGGCTTCCCCCACTCCTTGCATGCCCTTGTTGGCCTCTATGAGAGCACATGACTATGTCACATGAGATGGAATTCTTTGTTGACTATCTCTCCAAGCCCACCCTTAGCCTGTGAACCACTTAAGACAAGGATGTGTCCAATTCATCACCAGATATTCAGCCTCTGGTTTAGAGTTTGATAAAGTGGGGTACTCAGTGGATAAAGAAGGAAGAAAAGGAGGGCCCAGTTGTTTCTGGGGTCCAACAGGCAGCCAGGACTGCAGGCTAGGACCAGTAGACAAGAGCCTCCCAAGCGAGGCCTGTCTCCCACACCAGAGAAGCTTGACCCTTTTTCCTTCCTTACCCAAACCTCACTACCATTTACTCTGCATTTGGGGCAGAGATGAGTGGCTTGGAAGGTCGTAGAGGTGAGCCAGATATGGCCCGCACCCTCCAAGTGCTTTGTAGTCAGGACTGGGAAGCAAGGTAGGCTCAAAAACACCCCAACTCAAATCACAATGCTGGAGTATCTTTGATACCTGTGCCAGTCAGTGTCTGAAAAAGTCCTTCAATGAACCAACCTCCTGGCATTCCTGCCTGTGTGCAGTCCCCTGCACTTGAGTCTGGGTTGGCCCAGCTTAAATCAATAGAATGCATCAGAAGCAACACAGTGCCTATTCTGGGTATAAGCCTTAAGAAGGTCTGGCATCATCTTCTTTTACACTCTTGGGAACCAACCACCGTTCAACCCCACCCCAAGCTCACCACGGGGAGAGAGAAAGAGAGCCCCCAGCCTCCTAGCATCCCTACTAAGGCCTGAGACAAGGAAGTGATACCATGTTGTAAGTATTTGAGCCCAGCGGGTCCTCGGAATCAAGAGAGATAACAAAACAGCTGGGCAGTTCTGCTGCTGCTTTTATTAGACTCAGTTTTGGGGGTAAAGTAAGACAATACTAAAACCTGGAATGGAAATTGTAAGAAAATCGCAAGCCAATCCTCTCATGATCATAGATGCAAAAGCCCCTGAACAAAGTACTAGCAAACAGAATCCAGCTACAGATAAGAAGGGAGACATGTCACATCGAATCTGGGTTTATTCTGGGAATGTACAGTTGGATTAACATTTTAAAAAAATCAAGCAATGCAACTTACCGTATTAACACATTGAGAAAGAAAACTCACGCGATCGTCTCAATAGCAGCAAAGTATTCAATGAAATGCAACATTCATTCATATTCATGATTTTTTAAATAATAATTAAATAAACTCTTAGACTCTCAAAGACTAAGAACAAACTGAGGGTGAGGGGGGTGAGGGAGGGGGGAGAGGGGGTGATGGGCATTAAAGAGGGCACATGTTGGGATGAACACTGGGTGTTATATGTAAACCAATTTGAAAATAAACTATTATAATAAAAAAATAAATAAAACTCTTAGAAAACCAAGGCAAGAAAAAAATATCTTTACTTGATAAAGGATATCCAAAAAATAAATAAGTAAAGGACCACGAATATAACTGAAACCCTGAGATCAAGAATAGGCAAGGAGTGGTCACAAAGACCACATACTGTATGATTCCATTCGTATAAAAAGTCCACAGCAATAATAGCAAAAATGTTCACGGTCAGTGGTGTCCTGAGGCTGGGGGTATTGGGAGAAGTGGGAAGTGACTGCTAATAGGTACGGAGTGATGACAACGTGACAATATTCTGAGGTTGATCCTAGGGATGGCTGCACAACTCTTTGAAATATACTGAAAATCATTGAGGTGTACACTTCAGTGGATGAATGGTATGCTGTGTGCATTGTATCTCAATAAAGCTGTTATTAAAAAAAATAGAATATGGCAAGGGCTCCCATCATCACCACTTCTATTCAGTACTGCACTAGAGCTTCTGACTGGCATAGACAAAGAGAGAAAGAGAGAGAGAGAGAAGAGAGAGAGATAAAAAGCATCAGGATTTGAAAGGGAGAGACCAGCTGTCTTTATCTGCAGATGACCTGATCACACACATATAGAGAATAATAAACCTAATTATATGAATAAATCTCCCAAACATAATGCTGAGCCAAAGAAGCACATGAAGAATCTGGGTCTGTATGATTTCATTTATATGTAAAGTTCAAAAGAGTCAAGACTCAACAGTAGTGTTTCTGTTTAAGGAACAAAACAGGTGAACATAAGGGAAGGGAAGGAAAAATCAGACAAAAACAGAGAGGGAGGCCAAGTCATAAGAGACGCTTAAATGCAGAGAACAAACCAAAGGGTGCTGGAGGGGAGGTAGGTAGGGATGGGCTAAATGGGCGATGGGCATTGAGGAGGGCACCTGTCGTGATGAACACTGAGTGTTGTATGTAAGCGATGAAGCATTAAATTCTACTCCTGAAACAACTTGGAAAGAAAGAAAGAAAGAAAGAAAGAAAGAAAGAAAGAAAGAAAGAAAGAAAGAAAGAAAGAAAGAAAGAAAGAAAGAAAGAAAGAAAGAAAGAAAGAAAGAAAGAAAGAAAGAAAGAAAGAAAGAAAGAAAGAAAGAAAGAGGGAGAGAGAGAGAGAAAGAAAGAAAGAAAGAAAGAAAGAAAGAAAGAAAGAGAGAGAGAGAGAGAAAGAGGGAGAGGGAGAGAGGGAGGGAGGGAGGAAGGAAGGAAAAAAGGAAGGAAGGAAGGAAAGAAGGAAGGAAGGAAGGAAGGAAGAGAAAGAGGGAGAGAGAGGGAGGGAGGGAGGGAGGAAGGAGAGTGTTTCAGAATGCCTGCTTAGGAGGTCGACAAAGCTATACTACCATAAAAGTCAACACAGTGCTCTCATTTAGGGGGAAGAGAAAGGGGCCCAGCCACTGGGGGGCTTCTGGGGTGCTGGCAAAGTCACAGAAGGTGGTTACATCAGGTGCTTAAAATGGGTCACTACACTCCAGATGCATGCTTTATGAATTTTTCTCATGAATATTATATTCCACAATAAAACATTTTTTAATGTTCTTCAATTGTGGTGGGTTTTTTTTTTAAGTCCCAACCGAGAGAAAAAAGTGATTAAAGGGGAATAGAGGGAAAATGCTTTTTGAGGGGCCGGGAGAAGGAAAAGGCTGCCTCCCTCTGAGTTTAGCTTTGGTGGGCAGATGTTTTGTGGGCAATAAAGCCCTTTCAGTCCCAGACTCAGGACACTGTAGCCTGGCCTGACCCCAAGACCAAGGCCAATGTGAAGCAGGGAGGGAACATTCTTGGCTAAGTAAGGGGCTTTGCTGTCTGGAAGGATGTGGCCAGACCCTATCTCAGCATGGACACCCTGCCCCTCGCCTCCCCCTGGTACACACACACACACACACACACACACACACACACACAGGATGCAGGACCAGGACTGCTACTCCAACTGCTAGCAGCCACTGAGCACCCATTGCATGCCAGCACTGAGCAAGTGCCTCACACAGATAACAGGCCGCTCCACCTCCCCGGGGAAATGGGATCAGGGCTGTCTGCCTCTGGCCCCCCCAGCATGGGATGGCTGGGGCCACCTCAGCTCCCTGGGAAGGGATGGAAGGGGAGAGTAAGAAGAGGTCAGACCTCATTCTCTTGCTCCGCTGCTGTTCCCTTACCTCAGGCATGACTCCAGGGTCTGAGTGCCCCCATGCCTGCCTTGCCCTGTGGGCTATGTCACCCCCTTCTGGACCCCCTACCGTCCCCTCCAGTTAGGGCCAGTCGGGCTGGATGCCCCCGCCCAGTGCAGGAGAGTGACTGCGATCCCCCAGCGTGAGCCCGGACTGAGTTATGAAAGCTCTCCCCTGGCAGCTGTAATTAGTCTCCACCTCACACCCTGCTCTCCGAATCACAGGTTAGAGGCAGCCCGGCTAAGTGCACCAGGGAGAGGGGGCCTCCGCTGACTGTGGCTCTCCTACCCCATCGCACTTGTCCTGCGGCCAGCACTTCCCCGGAACAAACCCAAAGCGCCTCCCTCAGCCATTAATAACCTCCTCTGCATTAATGAATTGTGAACACAAGGCTGGCCATTAAGACAGTGCAGGAAAATTCTTTGTGTTGCAAAGGCTTTTTCTCTGGACACCCATTACTGTTATGCAAACCCTCCCTGCGCGGGGTAGGGTCCCGCTGCCTTTTCATTTGAGAGTTTCCATGGAACGCTCAGTAAGGAAACACACTCACTGCCTGCCTGGCCAGGACAGGTCCTCGCTGACCATCCCCAAGTACGAGACTTTTCCTTGCCCGTGAAGCCCCAGGGAAGGAATGGGTCCCAGGAAATCCTACCAGGGACAGGAAGGAACCCTCATCATTGCCAGAGCTGGAACAAGGAAGGGTACAAGGAAAAGATAAGCGACTGCTGTGATAAACTTCAGAGACATGGAAGACACTTAGAAGAAGCAGATATTTCACAGGCTCCTTTTAAAGGTGAGTGGGACCCAGGGACTTGGAAATGAGAACAGAGGGACCAGGTAACAACGATAGTATTTACTGAGCATCTCTCTTGTGCCACGCACTGGTCCAGGAGCCTCAGATCTTCCAGCTCATGTGCTTCTCATTCAGTCCTAGGACTTCCGTCTTATTATGATCAAGATCCCCATCTTATAGCCGAGGAGCGGAGGGAGAGACTCCCAGGACTGTGCTCGAGACTTACATGGCTAGGGAACAGAAGGACGAGGACTCACGCCAGGCAGGCCACCCCAGAGCCCTTGCTTGAGGCCACTGTGCTAGTCGGCTGCTTGATAATTAAAGGATAATTAAAGGAGGAAACCCCCACAAGTGCCTGGTTTTCAATTACGTGGCTCTGTCCCCGGTGAGCAGTTTCCCGGCCTGAGGTAGCCAGCTGCCTCACTCCCTGATGGGCACAGTCCAGTGCCCGTCCGGGGGCCTGCCCGCCAGAGCCTGGAGGCTAGCCTGCCACACCGCCATGTATGGACACTCTGCTTGACCAGACACCCTGGGGGAGCCGCGATTTCCTGTCCTTCAAGGATGCCACCCCCACCTCCCACCCTTCTCTGGCTCCCTATCCGATCAGCCCCGCTGACCTATCCCTGCACACACCATCTCACCCTCCCTCCACGCCAGCACTCCAGCCCCAGAGCTGTGTCTCAGCCACCCTGACCGAGCCCTGGGACCTGGCTGGCAACAGAGCACGATACCTCAGACACAGGATGATGGCGCTGTGGCAGAGGGAAAAGCTCTGGAAGGTCTCTGCCCTGGCTCCCTGGTCTGACGCAGAACCATCAAGTTGAGCTTCACTGCCACGGCGGTTCTGAGATACTGGTGCAATTCTCCATCTGATCTTGGTTTCCCCAGCTCCCTAGCTGCTTCCAAACCCCAGACCCCTTCTTTAACAGGTTACCTCCAAGGAATGAAAACGAGTCTCTCTACTTTCCTAACAAAAGCACACTCCAGAGCTTTCTGCTACTGACTTCTCAGTCTGTGCGCCACTCGGCCTCAGCCAAGTGGCTGAGAGACTTGCTCCCCTTCCTATTTTCTGAACCACTTCCTCCCATAATTTGAAGATAAGGAAACAGAGTCTACATCCATTGGTATGTTCTGGGCCACAGTCACAGGGTTTCTAGGGCCCAGTCTGTCCCCCCCCACTCGCTTTGGAAACAGGGCTTGGCAGCACCGCACAGCTCTGTATTCTGGGAGCCCCGTGTTGTGGGGTCCCCCGGAGCTTATTCCCTCTAATGTCCCTGCTGGCCCTTTTCCTTCCCCGGCAAAGCCTGCTTGAGGAGCGGATAGCCAGTATTCCCAGAATGCTTCTGTTTTCAGAGCACAGAGTCAAAAACTTTCCAGACAAGTGAATAGCTATAAAACTACATTAAAGGACCTCCAGCCTTCAGGGACCACGACTTAAAGGAACTCAGCAAACTGTACCTCGACAACCCCCAAGCTATCCCACAAATACCCCTGGAGACTCTCTTAATATCTCCCAGGCAAAGATGTCACATCTGTCACAACAAGGCCTAGAACCAAAAGACCAGGACCCCCGACTCAGAGTCCTTGCACTTGTAATTAATTATACGTAATGCTCTCCAGACAGCTCGCTCTGAGGCTCGCTCTGAGGTAGCTGAGGGGCTCCAACTGCCCCCTGGGAGGACTGACCCTGCCCTGGAGCACGGAGAGCCGGGCATTTCCTTCACACTCCGGCCAGCTACTGGCGGCAGCACAGAACAGCTTTGGCTTAGAGCCTCAGGCCCTGGTCCGGAGCTGCAGGTCCAGAGTGTCGGGGGAGTGGCACCTAGGTGCTGTCTAGGGTGGGTCCAGACCTCAGGGGCCTACCCAGGATACCCGCTCTCTCCAGCCCAGGGCCATACCATCCCACTAGGACCCCAGAGCCCAGGAAAGGAGACAACAGCACTAGTTTGAGTCTGCAAACCGACACTGAGTTTGATTTATTTCTTCTGGGTTATTTGCAAGTTGCCACAGGCCTGGAGAAGTGAGTTGGGATCTCCAGGCTGGAAGGGACTGTGGTGTTTAGCTCACAATGGTCCTGGTCTCTGATAGTCCTGGGTGCATCTAGACCCCTCCCCAGGGCTCATACTCATACCCGGTGGACTCACAACAGTCCTTACCTGCTGGGAAAGAGGGGAGTAGGAGTCCAAGGTCCCTACCAACAGGTGCCTCTCCAAGAGAAATGAATGAATACATGTGCCTGGAGGAAAAGACGCACCCGGATGCTGTGGAGGGCAACTTAGACCCCAAAGGGGAGACCCAGCTGAATAAGCCATGTGTGAGCACGTGACTTCCCCTCCCTGAGCTTCCAGTTTCTCATTTGTGACAAGGTGGGTGGGCTTAGAAGCCCAGAGAGGTGCCTTCTAGCACCCGTAGGCCTGAAGCTTCTCCGAGTTAGGTGAGCAGTCCCCCAGTTGGCCAGCACCCTTGGGAAGCAGGCCTCAGGCCACTAGTTCTGCCAGCATTGGTTGACCAGCCACCTGTAGGGGTGTACTTAGGGAAGGGAGGCTAGGTCATAGCCTAGAAGTCCTGGCACCGAGCCAGGCCCTAGAAAATTGGGGGGTGCTCCTCTCTTGGGGCTGTGCACTTAATTTCTTAGCCTGGGGAAGCCTGGGAAAAGAAGGAACAAGTGACTGAAAGCTGCCCTGTCCCCAAAGCACTCAACACTGTTCACAAAACAACCGGGTGCTGGACCTCAGGGTATCTAGAAACTGACTTGTAGGCACACACTTGTTTCCCAGGTCCTGAGGCAGAGGCCCGGTGCCCCCAAGCATACCTCTGGGGAAAGCAGAGCCCACCAGGATTAGAACCCAGCAGTTCTGACCAGCTGACTCAGAGACTCCCGGCTCAGAAAACCTCACCTCCAGAAGCACTGCCACATGGAGTTGGAGACTTCTAGAAGGCAAAGATGCCCCAGCCAACACCAGCTATTACCTCACACCAAAATATCAAGCCAGACCAACTGCTCAGACCAGCTCTGTGCTGTTTTGGCCTAAAGACTTGGAGACCAGAGGCGCCTGGGTGGCTCAATTGGTTGAGCGGCCGGCTTCGGCTCGGGTCATGATCTCGCAGTCTGTGAGTTCGAGCCCCGTGTCGGGCTCTGTGCTGACAGCTCAGAGCCTGGAGCCTGCTTCACATTCTGTGTCTCCCTCTCTCTCTGCCCCTCCCCCACTCATGCTCTGTCTCTCTCTCTGTCTCAAAAATAAATAAATATTTAAAAAAAAAAAAAAGACTTGGAGACCACATATAAAAGATGGGACTATCAAGGGCCACCTGAGTGGCCCAGTCGGTTAAGCACCTGACTTCAGCTCAGGTCATGATCTCACAGTTCATGAGTTCAAGCTCCACCTAAGACTCTGTCCTAACAGCCTGGAGCTCAGAGCCTGCTTCGAATTCTGTGTCTCCCTCTGCCCTGCCCCTGCTTACACTCTGCCTCTCTCTCTCTCTCAAAAATAAATACAAAAAAATTTTTAATAAAAAAAAAGGATGGGAATATCTTAAATAAAAATCCAGATTTCTAACTTCTCCTGAAATTTCAGTAGTTCTGGCAATGCTGTGTCCACATACCCACTTGGCCACCATCAGCCAGCCCGAGTAACAGCTGCGCTTTGAGTGGGCAAATGCCCCCGCAGCCCACCCCCAGCCCCACCTGTGCCCAGCCCAAATCCGAGGGTGCCCCTTAAACACGCTCCTCAAATAACTGTTTCTGATGGTAGAGAAAGGCATCTTTTCCCTGTGCCTTTCTCAAAAGTATGAAAATGACACATCGACCAAGAGGGTTCTATCCCTCGAGAAAAGTGAGCGAGAGCTCATTTGTATTTGGTGAAGTTGAAGACAGTGACAACACACATTCACTTCACTTGCTGCCTGTCTGGCTCTGGAAACATCTGAGCACTGTCACCTGCCTCAACACAGGACTGCAGTCAGGAAGGGCTTCTCCTGGGCATACGCCGGCGGTCCAAGAAAGTGCCGTTACCACACACAAAGACACACCCTGTTTGGTGAACGCATTGCGATTTCTGTCACCTCTGCAAGCTCTTACACTCCCCAAGTTCCACCCTGTGTGCCCCTTAGCAAGAGCGGCATCAAAGGAAAGTCTGTTTCTAATGAGGCAGCCACAGGACAGGCCCTAGGCATCAGAGCCCAGCCAGAAAGGTTTAGGGAAGGGCAGAGGGGAGTACATACACCCACAGAACAGATCTACCTTTACCAGCTCCTCTCACCGGTCCCTGCCTCTGTCCTGGGTCAAAACTCAGAAGACACAAGCCTCTGTCTCCCTCTCACCATCACCCTGCGCCTCCCCAGCTGTCCTGCCCTCCCTGCCCAGCACCCTGGCCCTCTCTCCCCTCCTTGAGCCACCAAAGGCCTCTACGTGGGCCCCAGCTTGGCTAGCCAGAGAGCCCAGCCATGGGCTGCCACAGCAGAGACATGGGAAACACCTCCAACGCATGAGGCTGGAGTGAGGCGGGCAAAGAACATTTAGAAAAGAGATGGTCACTCCCAGGAGCTGTGCTGGCCCCCACCAAAGCAGAGAGGATTTGGCAGACAGGCACAGGATCGCCCTTCTGCCCAGACTGGCCCCTTAAATGATACCCAAGTCCCACTGGTAATCTCCAACCAGAAGCCCCTTCCAGTTGGGACTCCGTGTCCCTAGTGCCCCATCGGCCTGTAAATCTGTTCCAAGGCCACTCTGGGAGGGGCTCTACACAGCCCCCGGAGCATCTGGGCCCTGGAGCTGAAGGAAGCATTAGAAAGGGCACAGGGGTCCAGAGTTGGGCAGAGGTGAGCCTCACCCACTCATGCCAGCTGTCTAAGGGAGGGGATTTGCTCAGCTACCTGGACCACTCAGAAGCAGCTCTGGGCCTTGGGACCCCACCTCCTACAGTAGAGAATCCAAACTCAAGAGCATGACTTCCAGGGCCTTCAAGATTTGGCCCCTATAGGGCACCTCTACATTATCTGTGGGTATGTGCTGTTCTGTATGCCTAAAATGCCCTTTTCTCCCTTCTAGAGACTCTTCAGGGAAGCTCCTTCATGCCCTCATTCAGCTTCCAGAAACCACATTTGCAATGCGGATTGCCACTGTGTGTGTACGTATGCGGGTTGTGTGTGTGTACGTGTGCGTGTCGTGTGTGTGTGTGTGTGTGTGTGCGTGTGACTTACCAACTGGAGGGGGACCCCCTCAAGGGCAGGAGACCCCAGATCCTAATGCGGAACAAACAGAGGACACCCTAGGAAGGTCCCCTCCCACTGCCCATTACCAGGAATAAGCCTACAGCCTACACCTGCACTTGTAACTCCCAGAACCCCTGTGACAGACAAGCCCCAAGAGTAGCAGTCACCCTTGCTGCCCCAGACCCACGGTGGAACCCAGCCCTGCTCTTGGCCAGCACAGCTGCCTGGCCTTATCACAGAAGCAGTAAGTTTGAGGCCAGGAATTGAGAGACAGTGGATGGGCACATCATCCAGCATGGATGCCCCGGAAGTCCCCAAAACTTCCTCTCTCTGGACCTGACAAAACATCCCTGATGGTTCGCATCCTTCAGACAACAACAGCTATTAAGAAGAGAGCAAATCCTGGAAAATCATAAATCCTAACAGTTCAGACCTCTGCCACCAGGAGTCCCCAGGGAGGCAGGTGGGCGAGCCGCACATAGGGAGAGGGTCTTCACAAACTGGGACAACCGCCCATCCAGGCCTCACCCGTGCGCTGCAGGTTAACACCCCAAACTGCTCAATGAGAAGAAGCAGCCTGTGAACACCGAGGGGTCCCTTCTGAAACAACCACTGCTCGGACAATCCCCCATCGGGGGCAGGGTTACCTACGACACCCACCCACAATCTCGGACCGTGCAGAAATCAAACAAGACAGCACATTTGGAAACGGGTGCTCTTCAGGGCCCTGGCTGCGACTGACAGCAGGAGAAAAGGAGCTGCACCAGCCCGAGGTACAACGATGGATGGAACTGAAAAAAACAAGATGGCCACACAATCTCCACAACCCCTTGGAGACAGTGCCACGCCAGCCAAGCCCCGGCCCTCCCCTGCCAGCCAACGGAGACGAAGCTTACCTTTCAGGGAGGCAACATGCGACAGAGCCTGGGCATACGTGGCCGTATTCAGGAGGGTCCCCGGCAAGCAAGAGGGGAAGAAGGGTCCTGCGGGACCCACAGTTCTCCCCAGGCTGCTAGAGAAAGAAAAGCACGCTGAGTTCCCAACCCTACGTCCCCGCCAAGCCTCCAGACCCCAGGGTCCAGCCAGCCTCACCTCTGTTGGGCTTCCAGGGCCTCTTTCTTGCTCCGGGCCTGGTCCCCGGGAGGCGGGGAGTTGATGTTTCTCACGGGCGGGGGTGTCACCTCTGCCATGGGCTCCTTGGCTCCTGGCTCTTGGTCAGAAGCCCCTCTCTCCGTTTTCCTCCATTTGGCCCTTCGGTTCTGGAACCAAACCTGAGTCCCCAGTGGAAATGCAGACCCAATGGAGGCAGAAAGTGAGACAGGAGGAGGGAACCGGACCCAAACTCAAATGCCTGGCTCCCATACCCAGTGCTCACCGCTCACCTTGCAGCGGGTGTGGGGGGCACGGCCTCTCCTCTCTCCAAGGATCTCCCAAAGCAGGGCCCTCTGAACTGCAGCTTCAGACCCAGAGAGGGGTCAGAAGATCAGTGTCGGAGGCATGACAGGTATTTTGTATTTTTTAATGAGTGTTAAGCCATAGAAAGTATCCAAATGCATTGCCCACAGTCAGGGTAAAAGTGTTGTCTTGTGGAAAACTCCATGTATTCAAGTGCATTTATTGGATGTGAAATGTACTTCCTCCGGTTGGGGGGAGGGAGACAGGAGAATGACCATCAGAGCAGTTTGTAAAACACCACCCTGGGGTTTCCTCATCGAAAATGCTCATTCACTCTTCCAGCAGGTTTGCCTGAGCACCTGAGTGTGTCTGGCCTCACACCTGGGATTTAACCCTGAAATCATCTCTGATGCATCATGACAAGCTCATGAGCGGCAGCCCAGCACACCCATGAGAAACACTGACTCTGGAGTCAGCCCTGGTTTAGTGCGAATCTGGGTTAGAATCCACCCCGACCCTATAAGGCAGGTAGATCTATCCCTATTACTGAGATGAGAAATTTAAGCATGGACAGGTTAATTAACTGGCCGAAGGTCATTCAGGTGGTAAGTGGCAGACACACAACTTGAAGACCCGTGGTTTGGCTAGGGACCATGGTCCAAACTCCTTGAGGCTCATAACAGTGGCTAGCCCCAAGCACTGTTAGCACAGAGATGCACAAAAAACACTGAGCGCTGTGCCTGACACACGGCCGTCCATCAGTCACTCGGTAAACATTAGCTAGCGTTATCCCTGGCATCCTCAGGTTAGGAGGAGGCTTGTGATTCACCGGCTCTAAGTGCCTTCTTAGAGACTGGTGTGGAAACCTTCAAGCCTCGCCAGTCAGGACGGCATCGGCAGAAGGCCAGCCTCGCGACAGCCAGGCAGACGGGGCCCAAAGTGTTCCCAGAGGTCACTGCAATTCTACTGCTCTTTACCCAGCAGGAACTCTTCCCTCCCCTCCTGGGAGAGAATTCCTGGCTTTAAAAAAAAAAGGCTTGGCTAGACCTCCCTTCCCCTCCTCCCCCGGGGAATCCTCTCCTCCTCACCCTCACACTGGCCCAGGAGAAAAGCCTGGGTCCCGGGGCTAAGCCCTCTGCCGGCCCACCCTACTTCTGAATTTTCATTCTCCTCTAACCGGTTTTCTTTCCTTTTTTTAATCGAGTTGGCTTTTAATTGCACATATCAGCAACCATTGAATAATGATTTTATCTATATTCTAAATTTAGGGCAGTTAAATGCAAAGCAAAATGCAGACACTTTCTTGTGTCTTAATTGAATGAAGGTCACAGCTATAACAACATTTAATTGAGCTATTTTTCATTATCATATTTTAATGACTTTGCACTGACAGTTCTCCTGCTTCTGAGGAAAGAGCATGATGGAGTCGTTTGTTTCCCTATTTAGTTATTGTTTGACAACATCAGCTTCGATTAAGACCCTGCTTTATAGAACATTAATCATATTTGAATGAGCAAGGGGTATAAATGTAAACACATCTCCCTTCCCGCCACCGAAGCCCGCGTCTCCGCACGGAGGCTCACGAAACAAATACTTCACAGCCATTGTCTGCTTGCATAATAGCCAACAACAGCCTGCACGACAAATCCCCGCTTTAATTGTTACCACCCCTATCTCACCCTTGCACCTTTCAGGGAGAAGTTATGATCTTCCACTTCTGAATGCTCAATAATTGTGTCATTTATCTCAATTTGCAGTTCAGTCTTTAGGCAGCTATTGGCAAGCTGGCATTAAAAAAAGAAGGGATAGACAACATCCTGGCCAAAGGAGATTTTCATTTCCAAATAATAATCAGTTTAATTTGCCCGCATATGACCAATGATTCATGTTCAGATTTAATAATCAGGATCACATAATCTGATTATAGGGGAAATAATTTGTTTACAACCCCCAATTTACTGCTCAGAATTCCATTATCTCTCTTCAGCCATTGGTTTTTAAGAGATACTAACATGACCCAGGGGAACCGAAAGCAAACTATTATATTTCCTACAATTAGATCTTTGCATAGTCTTAACCCCAAGCCCCTACATAAAAAAGAACAGAAACAGCATGGAGGAAACCCCATAAATAAAATGAATATATAATTGTGCTCAAAGAATAGCTCTCCCGGAGAGGCAGGCGCTGCGAATCTGTCCCTCCCGCGCTCAGGCACATCTGCTGGGCGCGACGGGTTTGTGCACTTAAACATAATCACCGTGTAGCTTCTAGAAAGAAATCCTGCTTACAGACGGCCACCGCGGGCCATGCGCGGCTCTGAGGCAGCCCTTTCGCTGCCGCCGTTTAAAGATTTTTAAATTGCACACGGGCTTCTTCGGATTCACTTCGCTGAAAGAGTCCGCGTCCAGGGGAAAAGTTGGCCATGATGCAATTTCTGGAAAGCAGATCCTACTCTGTTCCTATCTGAAAACACAGTTCTCTGCAATTGACCGGCCTTACCCCAGAGCGGTCAGGGCTGCTTGGAGAAGAGCATCTCAGCTCTTTTTTTTTTTTTTCCAAAGCAAGGAAATGGATGTGCATTGATGTAATTTAGTACCTTAGAGACGCGGACAAATTAGTGTAGAACATTATCACTAGTTAATTATGAATGACCGATTAATCAACCTAATCTAATATTCCACATTATGTTGATGTTATTAAAGTGCATCATGAAAATGACAGATAGACTTCATTTGCTTTCTTTGGCCAAATGTGCACTCTGCAGTCATGATGTCAAAAAAAAAAAAAAAAAGTTTGCCAGTTTTAATATTAGAGAGTTGAATAATTAAAAAGAAGGTTTACCTGCACTCTGGCTTCTGTGAGGTTTATTTTCATGGCCAGCTCTTCTCTGGTGAAGACATCGGGGTAGTGCGTTTGGGCAAAAACTGCCTCCAAAGCCTCCAGCTGGTAAAAGGGAAAAAATATTTGCTGGCGAGAGGCTGTGGCCAGGTGAGAGGAAGCAGATGCCTATTTCGAACTCGCTAGGAGCGGGGAGGAAGTCGCTTCACGGATCAAATAGGGGAGGAAGAGGGAGAAGAGAGCTCTTTGAAAAGATGCCACAGAATGAAGATTCTAACCACGGATGACTTAGGAGCTGCGGCTCACTAACGACATCGGTGCTCCCCCAAGAAATAAGAAGAACAGAAGCACAAATATTTATAGGCTGTTACGTTTACATATCTTCCTAGGCATCAAAGTCGAAGGGTGGCCTTGTGAATCACAGCGATGCACAAGCTTTTCCTCATAAGACGGAGGAGGACAGAGACAACTAGCAGATGTCCTCGCTGTGTCAGTCCCCCAGAAACAAGCTAGAGGTACTTGGGTCACCTTCGTGAGAGCTCCAGTTTGCTTCAGGGGTGGCAGTGAGCTAACGGGAAGAGCCCGGGTCCAGGAAACAGTATGAGAGTCCGGGTTCTAGCCCTTCTGTTTATGGACAGCGATACCTTCTATGAATCAGTCAACTTCTCAGACCCCAGTCTTCCCATCTACCTAGTGGGAAGAAGAAGGTCCTACCTGCATTTCTCAAAGGGTTGTTTCAAGGTTCAAATAACATCGCTGATGTGGAAATATTCCCCAAACTACCAACCTAAGGCAAATGTGAGCGATCCTTACCACCGATTCCCTTACTGTCTGGGATCGCAGGGTCCAAATCTCTTGGCCTCTCCCCAAACAGACTCTTGACACATAAAGTGTTCAAGAAAGACCCAGTTGCCATAGCCGGCTTTACTTTAAAAGACAAAGAAGAGCTGCTCAAACTCTGATTTTATTTTTTTTTTTGGAGGCAGGAAATAGGCGACTCTCAGAAAGGGGACACCAGCATTACCTGCTGAAGAGTGAACGTTGTCCTGTTCCGCCGCTGTTTTCTGCGCAGAAACCCGTCATCGAAATCTCCGGGAGAGTGGTTGCCAAAGGGTGCGGTGCCTACGGGGAGCAAACTTAATCAGCCTGGGTGGAGGGCCTCCCTGTCCTCACACCTACCCCCCCAGACACACCTGCTCTATTCGGAGGCACCTCCGGGCGGAGTCCTGTCTGTCCCGAGCGTCCTTCTCTGCTGCTCTCATGAAGGCCCCTTCTTTTCCACTTTCTCCTGCCTTCTCTCTCCCAATTTCCTTTGACTTTAGGCCTAACTATGCCTATTTCACAGGGCGGATGGCAACCTTGCTACCCCAGGATGGCGAAATCTGCTTCTTGTCAAATTCTAGACAAATCACTGGCTTGAGGCAGAGCCTTCACCTGCCCTCTGGCTTCCAGCTGCACCTCCCTCCCCTGTGTTTTTATCTCATCCCCTACCTCTGATTCTTTCCTAGAAGCCTCAATGTCTCCCTATTGTTTACCTGTTAGTTTACTTTCCCTTGTTTCTATACACAACTAGGCTTAACAGCTGGGGGCGGGGGAGGAAAGAAAACACCAAGAGCTTTCACGGCACGTTTCTCCTAGAACTTCAGGACACGAGGATGTAAGAAGTTTATAAATGAATATTAATTACCGTTGGTCACAGCTCATCAGCACCACAGTGGATCTGTTATATTGATGTCAATTAGCGAGAGGTCTGCACCAATAGCTACAGTCCTGAATTCCAAGCAGACTTAGACAGGGCCACTCTCAAAGAGCACCCCACCGTCTGGCCAGGCGCATAAAGGACCCATTGCTCTCCACTTCCCTGAAAAGAAAGGCGTCCTTCCCCTGTCCTCCCCAGCAACCTCCAAGGCTCCTATAAAGCCAGAACAGACTTTGCCCCCAAACATGCATTCAAATCATTTTCCAAATAGGCACCGTGTACTCCGCAGTCTACAATGGCTTCTCAGAAAAACAAACGAGCAAGTTCCCACTAGCCAGTGAATGCTGTACCTGCCATGGGCTCTGGTCTCTGAATCCCTGCCTTTTTGGCAGTAGCAACTGCCAAGCCACGCAGGCAACCTCCCTCAGAAAGACCCAAGTCCTGAAGAAGCAAAGTTCTCTGGCCTTTTTAAAATTCTATCTACTAACAGGGGTCCCTCCTACTTATTATTCTGCTCTGTGAAGCCACTTCTTTTGCCATAATACCCCACGCTTCCCTGAAGCCTTCCATTCCAGCTTCTGGTCCAAACTGCCCTCTTCCTAAAAACCCTAGTTACAAATATTTCTCTCCAGCTCATCGGAAACTTCAAAAGGACAGCCTCGAAATAGTCTTATTTCCAATATTTTTCAGGAAACCAAACTGTCTTCGTTTGCAACAAAGCACTTGATTGGCGAGGACAGAATGCAGACTCGGAGGAGCTCCAATCGTTATCTGCCTCAGCCTTCTAACTTACACCTGTCAGTCCTAAATTGTTTCACAATGGGTACACATACCATCTGTAAGTGAAATGTCATGGATCCTAAAAAAGACTGATGGCCCATAAAATTAATAAGAACAAATAGAAAAGAGGAAAACATTTGAAGAGGCTTTTTACTTAAAAATAAGTAGACATGTTGATCATACTACGAAAATGTTACACCTTGCCAATAACTAAACAAAACAGAACGATGAACAGCTATTTTCACCATTTTGACAAAAAAAAACATAAGATGCCCAATGTTACCCAGTACAGTTAACGGTCTAATAAAATATGCGTGTTGATTAACCATTTGTAGGAGCATTAATTGGTGCAGCCTTATGAGAGGGTAATTTGACAATACTCATCAAAAATTTAAGTGCACATACATGTACTTAATCTATGGATAAGTTAAAGTTTTCCAAAATAGAAAAAGAAGAACATTCCTGGCAACATGGCAATGGCGGAGGGGGGAACTACTGGAAACAGCGAAAGTACCCATCAGTACAACATATAATGGAATATTACACAGCTGTTTAAATGAAATCAGTAGATCTGTATATATTGACATGGAATCATCCCCAAAATATAGGTTACAAAGTCAAAACAAAAAAAAAAATCAAAGTCCCAAATGATAGGGCTACATGGTCTCAGCACAAATAAAGCGTAACATACTAGAGGGGGGGGAGTGGGTTTTTCATGGAGGAATCACAAGGAACCAACAATAGGGAGTATCTTTAGAAAAAGAGGTGGAGAAAAAAGAGAATTTCAGTTTTGAGTGCATAGGTCTCTGTTCTATTTGAATTCCCTTAGCAGGTATGTGTAGTACTTTGTAATTCAGTATCAGTAAAATTATCTGAGAAGTGAGATTGTGAGTCATGCCTTGCTTTCTCCTTTATGCCACTCTAGATTAATAAAAAATGAAAATTAAAAAGCCGAGAGGCTGAGCGAGATGTCATGTTCCAAAGGTCTGTTCTCGGCCTGTCTGTCCGCCACAGATCGTCTCCCCCGCCCCCCGCCCCCCGGCATCATTAAACTAACATAAAACACCACTTTCTGCAAAACTGGGACAGAAACACATCTGCAAAGGGATAAAAAGGTTCTTAAAGATACACCTCCTTTTCTTCTGGTTGTACAATCAGCACGGAGGTAGGAAGGAAAGGTGATTGGAAAAAACTCAGTGCATGGGACCCATAACAGGCAGGGTCAGGACCCTCCTAAGTGACTTCCGCAACCCACCCTGCGGACAGAGCTTCCGCTTACATTACCCAAGTAGCCTGCCACCTGCTAAATACCCAAATCTTGGGTACAGATTGTCTCTGTACCCAATCCAGTACAGAGACCACACAAGGGATCCTGAGGCAAAATTTCTTCTAAGGCCTGGAGACCCTCAAAGTCTTAACCAGAAGAGTGGGCCACATTCTATCAATCAGTCCAAATCCCAGGTTCAGGAGTGCGGAGAAGCTGTGTCCTGCACAGATGCCAGGGGTCTCCCTGCAGACCTGGGGTACAATGTCACAGAGTGCACCTTTTAACCTCTTCATAAAACGGGTCCACATGGGTCCTTGGAGATGAAAGGACGTGAAATGTAGGCAAGTGTCTGGTCTTCCCTTCTTAGGAATGCTGACCCAGCTAGCAGGGCTTATAAACAGTGATCTTTAGCCTCCTCTAGAAAATTCTACCGAATTCTTAAAAGCTTCCATGGGTAAGACAAAACGAACTTTCTGAAATCCCTGTGCATGTTGGCTGGGCTGAGGCTCAGCTACTACTCTTGGTAACTGGAGAAGAGGTGGACTAGTGTCCTCTGATGTCTCCGGTCCCTCAGTGCCTCCCCACTTTTGCCTTCCCTCATGCCTTCCTCAATTTCCTGGCCTCCAAAATTCTCTCTCACCCCACAAAGAATCAAGGGAGTAGGTCGTCCAAGCCAGCTCCTGGTACTGTTCCCAGTTAGAAAAGTTCTAATATTGCATGACTGAGACCCCTGTTCTGAGGAAGATGCTGTTAAAAGGCCAGAAGGTGTGGCTTTGCATTTGTCTGACGCCCACTCCTGGGGGTCCCCCAGGCCCTGTGTGGGGGCACCAGAGAGCCAAGCTGTCCCCTTCTCACAAACCTACTTCCACCTAACAATCCAGTACAGAGACCACACAAGGGATCCTGAGGCAAAATTTCTTCTAAGGCCTGGAGACCCTCAAAGTCTCAAACCCTGGCCATGGGGCTCCCCCTGGGAGTGGGGAGTGGTTGGCATTTGGGATCAGGAAATCCAGTGAGTCTCAGGGGAGGACCCATGCCAGGGCACTTGAGGGTGTGGGGCTGGGCAGGGCCACCTAGATCCAGAGGGCCTCAGTGGCCCAGGACTGACGTTACAGCTTTTCTGAGTGGCACTGCCCTGAGCTCCAAGGGAGAGCAGACTACCATGGGTCGGTAATGGCTTACGTCCGGTCCGTGTCAGAGGATAGGCGCCAACTCCCTA
Organism: Paguma larvata; assembly: GCA_030068075.1. Taxonomy (NCBI): domain Eukaryota; kingdom Metazoa; phylum Chordata; class Mammalia; order Carnivora; family Viverridae; genus Paguma; species Paguma larvata. The sequence goes on along the minus strand of CM057837.1, from coordinate 54,160,236 downwards.
GTCCACCTTGGCTTTTCTGGATGTTTGCAAAACACCGTGAAAGATTGATGCGGCCCCCAGGGCGGGGAGACCCGATTAGAGGCGTGACACCAGCATCTGTGCTGGGAGGACCCGCCGGGTCCCTGCTGTGCGAATAGCCCGGGGGGCCGACTGGCCCAGGCGGGGAGGGAGGTGGGAGGCAGGTGGCGACAGGGCGGAAGGTTGAAGTGGGATGTAGGGAGGAGGCCAGGGGCACCCGTATCCGCCGCCCCGCGGCAGCGACCCTCGCGGAGCGGGAACGCAACCACCCACCAGCCACACCGCCGCTCTGGCCCTTTCTGGCCAGCACCGGCCGTTCGCAGCAGCCCCAGGCGCGGCGCTTACTCACCCTCTAGCTGTGGCGGACAGTGGAAATAAAACATCGCCGACGGCCGGATCAGCTGGACCGTGGGGCCGGTGGAGGGTGACCGCTGGACAGACAAGGGGAGCGAAGCTCCGGCCTGGCTGCAAAGCAAACGGGGATAGAATCTAAGTCTCCCTCTGCCCGCGCCCCGGACTGGCCCCAGTGCGCGCTGGGCGCCCTCCTCCTGGAAACCACCCCCCCAACTCCCCTAAGTCCACTGTAGGGATTGGAGGGGACACGGCAGCCCCATCTCAAGCCCGGTCCCCTTGGGACAGCCCTTCGGTTCGGGTCCACCTCCTGGACGGCCGTGGACCTCGGCCGCAACACCAAACCCGGGCAATCTGGCTCCCGGCTCTCAGTGGTCGCCCACCCCCCCCCCACCCAGCCTTGCACCCAGACCACCGCAGCCGGGTCCAGTGAGCGCGCCAGGGCATTTGCGCGAGCTGCAGTCCCAGCCAGGAAGGCAGCCGAGTCCCAAGGCCGGGCGTGCGGGGCCGTGTGAGTGGATCGGGAGCCGCGCGTACCTCGGCGGGCTGCGGGCGAGGAAGGCCGGAGCGTGACTGCCTCCCGTCCGCACGCCGGGCTCGGCTGGAAGCGGGCGGGGCTCGGCGCGGCTGGCGCCCGCAGGACCAGAAAAGTGACTCGGGAAGTGGCCAGATGTCTTGCTGTCTGTCTACAGCGCGCGCCGCGGCTCAGCACTCGCCTTTATAATCTCACGCATAATTGGCCTTAATCTGATTATTTCCAGCGCTGTCTACAGCGAGTAACTTGGATAGGTCTATTGGGCCTTACAAATGGCCCACGTGGTGTAAAAAAAAAAAAAATCCATCATTTCTCAGCAAACATCAGAAATGTTTTTCTTCTTTTAAAAGAGGACAGAAACAACCAGCACTACCAACACCTCCAAAAAGGCATTATTTTATGAACACCCCACCCACACCCACCCCCAAATTCCCTCTGACTCAAACCTTCTTTCTCCGTGAAAGCTCGGATTTGGGCTCGCCCCTGTCAGAGGCCTGGCGACTCCCGGGCTGCGAATTGACAAAGCGCTGCTAATTGTAGCCGCAGGATGGGTTTTTGGGGGGACTCTGCACACGGCTTCCCTTTCCAAGCGACCGTACAAAAGGAAAGTTTGATTTTGTTCTCAGCAAGGGGTCCCTGAATTTATGTTCGCTTCTCGATGCAAATGATATGCGGTGGGGCCCCTTCGCAATTACTTTTAAAATGCATCCGAGGCAGACACTCAGCGGAGAGAGACCGCCCTTCCCTCTGCCTGGGTGAAAATTAAACTCTAAAGTACCGGGCTGAAATTTTCAAGTCAGGGGCGCGGGATTGGATCAAATCACATAAACTGCAAAAAAAGCAAGTCTAATGGCGCATAATTGGTTCTGTAATAGCATTACACCAGGATAATAGCCCGTTACGGCCCCCTGCACTATTAAGTGCTTCCCTGGCGGAAAGCCTTTATGATATTAAAGGGGGAATATAATGATATTTTGGTTATTAAATGCGTGTAATTAATTTATGCACCACTGAAAATAAAGTTGGTATTATGACCCACTCAAGATGCATCAGAAGATGCAAGTCAGACAACTGTTGATAAGTTCTGGTGTCTGTGTTCCGTCTAGACTGCTGATTTTATTTTGGGACGATGGCTTCTTGGACAGACTGTATAAATTGAATATTTTATAAACATTCTAATGCTTCGTTCGGGAGCCCTGGCGAGGCGGTGGGTCGGGTCCCTGCACCGCCTGGGATCCAGCCTTGATCTTAAAGACACAGCGTGTTGGAAACAAAAGGCCTGGCGGGCCCACACGTGGACACCCGCCGTGGGCGAGGTGCGTCAAGTGGAAGGGCCAAGTGCCGGGGCCCTGGGAACCCGGTGGACACCCCTCCGAAAACCGCTGGGAGGAAGACGCGGCACCGCTCCACCGGAGGCAGTTTAGGGCCCAGGGCACTTCAGCGGCCCCTCCTGGGCTCGGCCCGCCCTGGCGCGAGGAGTCGGCCGCGCTACAAGGAAGAAACCGCTGGAAACTCTGGCTCAGTTCAGAGCGGAGAGAGCCCGTGGAGCCGGCTCCGCCAGGGCCACTGACTCTGAGTCGGGCGGCGGGCTTCGGGGAACACGCCCGGAGGACTGGGAGGCAGGTGCGATAAGTCAGAGGGACTGGCCAGGCAGCAGAGAGCGCCGTTGCCGGTTCATCCAGAGAGGGCTGGAGCCCCAAGAGCGGACTCTCTGTCAACCCAGGCCAAGAAGCTTGGCACCCTATCTCTGTCCCCTCCCGTGTCGCTCAGAGGACCCGGGCTCTCTGGAGACCTTTCAAAGAGCCTGAGGCTACCCTTGTGTGCCCGGGTCTGCCAAAAGCCCCCTCCGGCTCCCATCTGCCCTAGGCGGCAGCTCCCCGTCTGCGCGCCCTATGAGCTTCAAGAGCCTAGTGCCTATGAAGCGAACTGAGGAAGGTATCCGGGAGAGCTTGGCCGAGACGCTCCAGGCGCACTTGGGTATCTGTGAGGGAATCCGCGGCATCGGGCGCCTGGCGCCGCACTGGCCCCAAAAGCCAACGAAGTCCAAGCCCCAGTCTCAGCTCTCCATCCCTCACGTCCGCGAAGCAGATTCCTGTCAAGGCCCAGCGAGGCCCCGGGAAGTAGACAGGCTCTTCCTGGGTCTGCGGGCAGCGCACTCCTCGCTCCTCCTGGCCGGTCAGAACCCTGGACAGCGGCCCCGGACCTCCTGGGGCTGCTGCGGGGAAAGCGGCCAGTCCCGCGGGCCCCTCTGCGGCTCTGTGCTGCGCGGCAGCGGGACCCGCCCTGCCAGACCCCAGGCTTTGGGGGACTGACACCAATCCTGTCCCGGTTCAAACCTGAGGAAGTTACTTGGGACGCGCGCTCAGCGCTCAGAGAAGGGACCGAACTCTCGTCTCCGCACCCCATGCGCTGCTCCTGCCGCGCGGCTCCAGCCGGGAAGCCGTCCGCGGCGCGTCGCTGCCTGACCCTGGCCTTCCCAGCGTTCCCGCCGCGAGCCTGGCCGTCTCCCTGGAGGAACAAGTAGCCAGGCTCCCGGAAAACACCCACCTCGCGCGGGGCTCGTAGCCAGCTCAGGACCCTCCGCCTCGCCTCGCCTCGCCTCGCCTCGCCTCGCCCAACGTCCCTCTCCCTGAGCTGCGAGGCCGGCTCCTTTCGGTTGGCAAAACAGCGAATAAACAGTCAAGCAACGTAGAAACGAAAGCCTGCAACAAACTTTGATGACGCGAGTCCCCTTTTTCTTCCGACTATCTCTGACACTCGGCCTTCAGAGGTGACTAATGTGCATTCGCTACCATCCCCCTCCCCCACCAAAAAGGGCGTTCTAAACGAAAAGGTTATTTTTCCTTAATTCTTGTGCGGTAAAATGTATTTTTCAATTAACCAAATTCACCGATCTGTCCCGCTTGGACACTCTGATAATTTACAACCTAAAAGTGTACTTTCTTTATCTAAAGACCAAGGTGACTGCTTTTAATTTTCTCTAACCTCTTTACTTGATGTTCGCCAGACTCATAATGTTAATTGGCTTCATATACGGATCATCAGTTTAATGAAGAAATAAATCCTGTGTTGCTTTATGTTTTAACAGTGATTGCTTTAATGAGGAATGTGACGTGTTCCAAAATCAAAGCTGCCGGAGACATTAGAGGGGGCTTCTATGAGGACGGAAATGCTTATTTAAAGTTAAAACCACGGGTCATATTTCAACAGATTCTTACACGACAGGCCCTCCCCACCCCCACCTGGGTGGCTTCCAGCTTGGAAGGAGACAATTCTGTGGTTGGTCCTCAATGCTCCTTCTTCTCCGTATTTAATTCACGGCAGCCGCAGAGTCTCGGTTCCCTCTAAGAATCGTTTTTCTGGTGACCAGACAGTCCGTGCTACTTTACTCCTGTCCAGCAGAGCAGAGAGAAGCCAGAGTAGGGTGGAGGGCTCAACTTTCAAGGTTGTTCACTTTCTAAAAAATAAAACAAAGTGGGAAGAAAGTATCACGTGCACCTTAAGATTTGTGTGCAGATGCGGCTGCCGGTCCTTGGCACCAAGGACATCTCTACCGCTGAAAATTCAAGCCTCCGCTCCTAAAGACAGACAGACAGCTCCTGTTTAGGCCGAGTAGACTGCTGCTGACCCACTGGCCCCTGGAAATGTCTGCGGTGGGGGGGGGGGGAGGGGTGCTGGGCTCCTGCCTGGGTGATGGCAGCTTTACATCTCTACATCAATTAATAGCAGAGTAAATCTGCTTTCTCTAATGGGTGTTTGATTTTTCTAATTTTAAGCTCGTTCGTGAAGGGAAAACTGTCATCTCAAAAACACTGAGAGCAGCAATAAAATGCTGGAAATCAGAGCATCTGTATCTGAAAGCCCTAACTTGTCTTTCAGTTGAAGTAGGAGTTATTTTAAATTGATTCCTAAAAAGAATCCCAAATCCTTAGGAAAATGTAGGGATTGGAGACTCCAGGCTGATGTCTCAAACATCACATGTGGTGTTCATTTCTTACCGTTTGCTCTGTTTTGGGGAGAAACCTTTCAAGACACCATGGTCCACATCTTTTGAGACCAAATACATGAACATACGTTGGATTTGACACCTTAGTTGTGCTCAGAAGAGATTTTCCCAACTTTCCTTTTAAAACTTTGTTTATCAGAAACAATTTCAGTAAACATGGCTTAAAACCATAAAAATATTTCAGGGGCCCCTGGGTGGCTCAGTCAGTTAGGTGTCCAACTTCAGCTCAGGTCATGATCTCACGGTTTGTGGGCTCAAGCCCGGCGTCAGGCTCTGTGCCGACAGCTCAGAGCCTGGAGTCTGCTTCGGATTCAGAGTCTCCCCCTCTCTCTGCCTCTCCCCTGCTCACGCTCTGTCTCTCTCTCTGTCTCAAAAATAATAAACATTAAAAAAAAATATTTTTTAAGCACAAAAATATTTCAGTTTTTAGGGAGGAAAAAAACCACACCGAATTCCTAATTATGTCTTTAGAAAGGGTCTGGGTGATTTGTGATGTTGTTTTGTTATTAAATTTTTGTAAAGCCTCCCTGGCGTAATCCCCAGTGGTCCTACAGCTCTCCCAAGGCAGAAGGTAAAGCATACGCGTGCCCAGTATGGACACCACGTATTATCTACTTGTCAGCTAATCTATTGTCATTTTGTAATTTTGGAAATTGCCGAGAAAACTTGAGTTAGCTAAACACGATAGAATATGTGAAAAAAAAAATAGCAGCTAATTGAAATTCCAGATGAGCAGGGAACTATGAATAGAAAATATATATATACAACGAGGGATAGATATGCATTTTATTATCTTGGAAATTTCCTATCATTCATTAGTTTTACTGTCATGTGAAAGTAATAGCTACTTAAATGCAAGCCAACTTCCAATAACTTCAGCTGTGATGGCCACAGGACAAAGAATATTCCCACGTGGGTCCCAGGGAGTCTTACAGCTCAGCTCAAAGTTGCCCAATCCTCCCAAGGCAAGAAAGCATTGGCCTCACCGGGCCCACCACCTACAGAGTCTGTGTCCACTAGCTTCATAAACGGGGTGCGCTGGAGCCAGCCACTCATTCTTTCAGGAACTCCATGACTTCCTCTGAGAAAGGAGGATAAAAATGCCTACACCAGGTGCTGATGACGGGATTAAAAACAGTGCTATGGGATGTTCAAGACAATGAAACTATCCTGGACAATACTACAGGGGGGTACATGCCATTATACTTTGGCCAAAACCCACAGAATGGACAACACCAAGAATGAACCCTAATAAAAACTATGGGCTCTGGGGGACTATGATGTGTCAACCATACAGCTCTGGTGGGGGTGTCGATGCGGGGAGGCTGTGTGCGTGTAGGGGCAAGAAGTCTATGGGAACTCGCTGCTCCTTCTGCTCACTTTTGCTGTGCATTGAAAATTCCTCCTAAAAATCGTCTATTTTTAAAATAAAGGGGGAGAAAGTGCTGAAAACAATGTCCAGCACATAGCAACACTCAACCCCAGTCATGACTGTTCTATCATTATTGTTATTATTGCCTTGCCACTACTACAGCCCACTAGGGGGCACATGCTTGGAGAGGGGATACCCTGTGCCGTTTTGAGTACTTAGTAGATGGCACACGCCTTCTCTGGCTGTCTCCAGGTCAAGCCCACCTTGGGCCAAAGCAGCAACACGCTGGGGAGAGCTTCTCTGCGGCTCTTCATCCTACCTACCTGCCAGTCTGCCATTGTCAGGTTTTCGAGCTCCACTTAGCACACAGCTATTTCACCAGAAAAGCCTAAAGCAAGGGCCTTTAAGCTGAATCAGGGGTATTTTATTTGGCCAACAGAACTTTTTTAGAAATTCAAATGGATTGCCTTTAGACTGAGTATGTCAACTCTGCTTGGCCACAAGCCCCACTATTCCACACTATCCCCCCGGTCGCTTTATGCATTTGTGTGCTCCACCTGGTTCCTGCAGGCATCTGACCTCCCTACCCCCGATTAAGTTCTGTATGAGTCTATCATAATTTCCAGACTGATAAGGACTTCTTCTCAAGTGTTAGGATGGGAGAGGAGACAGTCCATAGCCTCTGAAGCTTCAGAGTTTAATTCAGTCTAATTCGGCAAACACAGACCTAGCAACTTACTCCATGTTAGATGCAGGGGACAGAGGCCTGAGCTTTTGATCTCACCAGCCCCTAAAGATTCTGGCTAGGAAAGGAGTTGAGACAACGGGGAGAAAAAACACTGGCACTATCTGGTACCACACCAAAAGGCATTGGATTCGCTGGGACTTCTCTCTATTGCCCTAAAAGCTTTCTGAAAGGACAGCTGTCAGAATACAGGTTACCCATGTATCCTCATGCAACTTTAGATGAAGAAGCACCCTCTTATTCAGTTTATTCGAACAGTCTCCCCTCTGTCCTAGGGGTCCAGGAGTCTTGACAGGGCTCAGCATCAGCCTTCAGCCTCCCGCTCCCCAGTTCCAGCTGCAGTGAGAATTTGGGGGGACTAGATCACACATCGGTCTGGGATATGTCCTACAAGTGTGCCTACAGTTTTAATTTCTAAGATCCCAACACCCAGGACTAGGCTGATGGACCTACTGGAGTCACCGACTCAGAGCAAAATCATTTAATAAACATTTAGTTGGTAAGTCTAGCTGACTATTATTTAAAATGTAATAATGAATTGCTAGCAAGAAAATGAAACCAATCCAAGGAAATATCAAATAAGATCCAGGCCAAAATAGAAGAAAGATCTCAGTCTCCAAGTCTACATTACCTCACCAATAAACCCAGGAAAAATAGCTTTCAAGGTCAGCTCTTTGGTGCAAAACAATTCTCTATAAGAAAGAAATAATAGAGCTGTGAAACGTTATGAGTGGGAGCGGAGAGAGAGAAGAAGGTGCAGTAGCAAACAGTAGAAGTGTTACTGGAGTCCAATCCTCCCAGCCCTGAGCCCCGTGCTGCCTGCTACGCTCTCTTTAATCAGATATGTTTCTCTTGAAACAAAATATACAGTCAATTGCCCATGCTAAGTGCTCAATAAATGTGCAGAATTTAATTGAAATGACTATTGAAGAAATGAACTAAGTTTCCTACATGAATGATTAGTAAACACAATGAAAGCTTTCCAATTTCTAATAGACTTGAATTATGTAAACATCTACAGTGGGAGGGGAGTGGGTTTTCAATGAGGTGGACTTGGCGTCAAATTTGGCTTCTTCCTAAATCCCCCTTTCCTTGCCTATAAAGCTATCTGTCCCAGCCATCAGTAGCTTAACCTCGGTCTTCCATCCACACAGACACAAAGCACGTACTGCGTAACTGCGACTTATCTGTGGTGCTCTTTCAAATCTGGATTTGCAGGACCCTCCCTCTGCCCTTCGACAAGGCGGCTTCTGCCCACAATTAGAACCCACCCCTCCAGGATACCGTCCCCCCACCTGCCCACTCCACCGCTCTACTTGTGCTGTCCAGGTTCTCTCTTTGTGACTTGGGTTGCCATCGCCTTGGCTAGCATGGCCAGGCCACGGGGGTGCACAGCAGGACTTTTCTGCACACACCAGGGGTAAGACACTCACTGCCTCCCTTTTCTCTTGCCGGCCTCAGTCTCATCTGACAGTAGACTCTCAGGGTATATTTAAATCCCAACATAAATATTTATTGAATGAAATTGACTGATGTCTGAGCAAGGCTGGGGCAGGCAGTTTTCACCTCTCAGCCTTGTTGCCATTTAACCCACAGAGCCCCACAGGCCGGTCAGGCAAGGGGCAACACTCAGGGCCGCATACTGACACACGCTGGGAGCCTTCTCTATTTACCTGTCTACTCATTCATTTCTTCATTCATTCCACAAATAACTGTAGAGCACCGGTTTGGTGTGTGTTAACATTCAGGGAATGCACCTGTAAACAAGACCCCAAAGACCTAGGAGGCTAATATGTCAGGAAAGCTTCTCATAACCATTGTACTGGAGCTTGCCAAAGCCAGGTCTCCAGCGACAGGCTGCACCCCTTGGAGAGGACCCCAGCTGTCCAAGGCTACCCCCACGGCCCCCCAGAAGCTTGGCCCAGAAAGTCCCAGCCAGAAGAAACGAGTTCCAGAAACTGCAGGAGGGCAGCTAAAGCAAGGGTGGACAAGGTCTCCCCTTTGCTGGGAAGGTGGAGGTCCCCGGCACAGCCTCCCACATGTCCATTGTGTAGCTCCAACATTCCTGGTCTCCTTCACCCTTTTATTCCCTCAACAGATCCTCACTGAGAACCATGGTGGTGCCAGCCTGATGCTAAGGGCAAGAGAAAAGAGATATCTCTTCTTTCACTGTACTTAAAACCTTTTAATATATGTGTGTGTTGTTTTGTATTGTGTTTGCTAATATTATCTCCCCAAGTAGACTATAAATGCCACGAAGGTAGAGAGCAGGTCAGCGTGGACTTACCATGATATACTGAGTGCTTAGCCCAATGCCTGGCACCTAGCAGGCATGCAGCAAGATCCGTTGAGTGCATAGATATATAAGGCAAGATCTCTGGGCTCAGCTCTCCAGGACAGAGACATGAACAGACATTTGGCGATCAATGCCTCTCCCTGCAGTGCTGTCTTATGTCCTTCGATGCTCTCTTGGACAAGTCAGGGCATAAATAAGTACGTGAATCAAGGGCCAATCAATCGTCTCTTCTCTCCTGTATCTCTTACTAAATCGTGCCACAAACCTCTCAATAGTCACAGCGGTCACCTCCAAGCTGGTCATGAGTGACTCACAGTTTGCAGGGCATGGCAGATGCACTGTCCCGTCTTGCAGGAAAGGTATAACCGCATGAGAGCACTCTCTTAAGCCATCGTGTCAAACTTGACTCACAAGTCATTCTCGAGCTTTCTGTCTCCCCACTCCGCAGCCTGAAGCAGTAGAATGGATATGGCATTTCACGTCCAACATCCCTGTTGCTACTTTCCAACTCCCCCATCATCTGACTTTTTGACCATCAATTTCCCCATCTGCAAAAGAGAAATGGTTCCCATCTCAGAAGGAGCCATTCATGAAATGGTAAAAATGCTCCGTGGATGAGGTGGTGGTAGTTAGCAGGTGTGGTCTCCCACACTTAAAGGTAAATGGGGGTTGGGTAGGGGGGTGCGTAAAAGCCTCCCCTTCTGTTCCTCTGTCAAGACCCCAGCATGCCCTCCTTCTCTGGCATTCCCACTCTCTCCCTCTCCCTCCTGCCCCTGCCCCAAGTCCTGCTTCCATCTGGCAATGCCTATGCTAACTCTGCTCTGCCCAGGGGATTCCTACCTCCTTTCCTCTCTGCTGTAAATGAGTGTTTAGAAGGGGGATGTCAGAGTGGGGAATGAGTTTAGGGGAAAGAACCCTCATTTCTTACTTTATGCAGAGGCTGCCACCTTGGCTATGAGAGTTTTTCTGTTTGACCAGAATGGATATTGGCTTTATTTTATATTATTTAAAATGTGAAAACAGCTGTACAGACACAACTGGCCATGGCCCCTTCACGCAATAATTTCTGCCTGACCTCTGAAGGCATCTGATTTTACAACCCCTAGATAGATTTTTTTTTCCTAGATAGCTTTTTAAGTAGTGGGCTTATGGCTGACTTTCCTTTTATTGTACTCTTCAGAAAAAAAAGTTTTCTAAAGGAAAAATCAATCAATCAATAAATTAAATGGTTGTAAATGTTTATTATTTATTTTGAGAGAGAGAGAAAGTTAGGGGAGAAGGGGCAGAGAGAGAGAGGGAGAGAGAGAATCTCAAGCAGGCTCCATGCTCAGCACACAGAGCCCGCTGTGGGGCTTAATCCCACAACAGTGAGATAATGACCTAAGCTGATATCAAGGGTCAGACACTTAACTAACCTATTGAAAGCCTCAATAAATTAAATGTTAGAATGCTTGTTAAGTAGCACATAAGACAACGAACTAAAACTGTCAATAATCTCACAACCTAAAGATAACCATTATCGACATGTTATTATATAGCTTATGATGTTTTACATAAATTTATTGTATGCATACTTTTGAAATGAAAAAAAATAGGATTATACCATTACCTTGTCTTTCAGTTTCTCATTCACTTCGTAATATTGTGAATATCTTTCGATATCCTCGAATGTTTCACAATATTCTTAGAGGTTCTATACGTGGTTAGACATATGTCCAAGTGCTGTAATAGAGACCCGAAATAGTGACTTGAACAAGACAGTTCATTTCCTTTTGATGAGGACATCCAGTGTGGTATGATGGCTGTGTTCCATGAGGTGGCAAGGCTCTCCTTGATCTGCTTTCTCCACTATACCTTGAGTGTGGTCCTTGTCCCCATGGCCCAGGAGGACCCCTCCCCAGATCAGCACTGCAGTCACCAGAGAGGGTAGAAAAGGAGGGTAGGTGACACATCCTTCCTTCGGAGGCACAGCCTTCTTGGGCTCTATGCGGTGCACCTGTTACCTCTGCTCTCCTCCTATTGGCCAGAACCGTGGCCACACCCAGCCGTTAGACTTAGAAACAGTTCTTACCTTGACATGCCTGTGCCAGATGACTATGACAGGTTCTGTCATTAGATAGAATAGGGGGAATGGATATCGGGAGACGACTGTCAGTTACTGCCATTTTGGGGACTATCGTGGGATAGTCATACACCTATTGTTATTTTCTCAAGAGAAATTTTCAGTAGACAAACTAATCAAAGGATATGCATATTTAAGTTTCAGAAGAACCATTCTCACTTCTTATTTCTGTGAAAGGCCATACCCACTTAAACATTTTTCTTTTTGGCTTTCCTTCTGCCTTAAACACACTTCAGGTCTCCAACCTTTAAAAGGGGACCAGCCTGCACGGGTGGTAAGCATCAATGAACGTGACCCCCAACTGAAAGCCGCATCTGTCAGCCCCCTCTAGTCAGGAGTGCCAAAGTCGGAGCCAGGCAGGAGCTCGGGAGCAGTCTGGAATGTCAGGTGCTACTGTTGAGAACCCCGTAGCCGGGGGATGGAAGTCTGGATAGTCTCCCTGATCCCCCAGATAGGCTCTTAGGTAAAAGCACTGGTCGGGGGCAGAGGTCACAGTCAGGAAACCTTAGACAAAAGGACACTGGGATGTGGGCTGGAATCTACGGAGGCAGGCTCTAGAACAGGCAGGTGGTTAGAGTTTTCTCTCCCCGGGCTGGAGAGAAAGATATTCACAAGATCAAATGCCAGGGGAGTCAAGATCCCAGACCACTGGCTGATTTCACCCCAAGACAGGTTCATCCTTAGTGGTCCTGAGGGCCTCCCTTAAACTCACTCTGCAGCTTTGGTGGGTCTTAGAGGAAACTGACCCCCACAGATGGGGCTCTCTGTTTACACCCCTACTTCCTGGATCACTGGTCTGCACCATAAACTCCATGAAAATCTAAATTCAGATTAGCCACGGGTGCCTCAAAAGGAGACTGGGGAAGTGGAAGGAAGGTGGGTGAGGAAATTCTAGGCAAGTCCATCTTGGGAAGCAGGGAAACAGAGTGGGGACGGTCTCTGTGTTCCTAGTTCTTCCAGCCCAATTCTCTCAGATCTCTGCTTTCTTTGAGACAGTCACCAAGCAGCTAGGCGACTTCTGAAATGGCTGCTGTCCTGAAGTCTCAGGAAGTCACCCAACCCAGGATCGCCCCGCTGGTTTTAGCCAGAGCCAACAATTGCCACCAAGAGGCACCAAGCTGCCAAGGGGGGTAGCTTGCTCCTGTTTGGCAGGAAATACCACTGAGTCAGCTTCCTGATCCATCAGAGAAGCCCCTCCAGAAGCCCTCCTGGCCCCAGCCCGGCCAGTCTTCCCACCCTGTTCTTGCCCTTCTCACTGTCTGGGAAGGCTTCGGCCTCTGGCCCGCACTCCATCACCCTTAACTCAACGTCATCTCTTCAAGAGATTTCCAGGGACACCATGTCCCCACTCTCCCCAACTCTCTGCCCTTCTCCTGCTTTCATTTCCTTTTTAACCATCAACAGCTTCTCCCGAGTTTAAAAAAAAATTTTTTTAATATTTATACATTTTGAGAGAGAGAGAGAGAGAGCTGGGGAGGGGCAGAGAGAGAGGAAGAGCGAGAATACCAAGCAGGCTCCACACTGTAGTGCAGGACCTGATGTGCAGCTCCAACCCACAGTCATGAGATCATGACCTGAGCCAAAATCAAGAGCCGGCCACTTAATTGACTGAGCCATGCAGGTGCCCCAGCACCTTCTCACAGGTTTTAATGGCACGTGTTTAGTGTCGTCTCTCTGCTAGTGTGCAAGCTTAATGGCACATCCAGAGTCTAGAAGAGCACGCGGCTGGCGCACAGCACTTTGCTGACTGAAGAGACTCCAGCTTTCCCCCTGGCTGGACGCGCTTCCGGCCGCCCCTGGTCCCCTGGGCCACCCCAGCTAGGACTCTCCACCAGCAGAGTTGGATGCCCCCTGAGAAATGCACCTTCTTGCTGCAGAGAACTTCTTAATTACCCTACTAATTATAAGCCCTGTAGTCCTAGCTCTGCCCCGCCACCATTGCAAACCTCATATCCTCATGAAGTCCAGGATAAACAAATCCAATATATTTTGTTTTAATTATTGCTGTTTAATGGGCCATAATGAAACTATGGCTAGGGTGTGCAAAAGGAGATCATTTCGAGAAGGCGCCGGTGTGGAGCTGCTGGTGAGCGAGGGCCTTGCTGTTAGGATTGCATTTACTGTAATCCTGGCTGCCTCCCTGTGCCCAGAAACCCATCACTTATTCATCCCTCTTTGCCTTTGGCTCTGAGCCTGCCACCCCAGCAGGATGTCCGCCCTCCTGGAGAACAGTCAGGAGCCCAGGGACCAGGGGGACGGTGGGAGATCCCCGTGGGCCGGATGCCTGGAAGTCTTCCCCCAAACTCACCAAGGCAGCAGGAAACTTTTTAAAATAATTTCTGACAGTCCAACAAGCTGCACATTAAAGACATCTTTTTCTATCATTTTCTCTCTCTTTCTTTAAATCATTATATGGTCTTAAACAGTTTACCGTACTTACATTGCTTATATTGTATTGTATTTCTTTGGAGGTTCTCTTTTTAGGGGGGGTCTCCGCATTCCGTGACTGTTTTCCTGTTAGAAGTTTCAAAATTTCTACGGGAGGATTAATGCTTTATAAGAGCTCTGGATGCAGTAAGATTTTACTCTTCTGTTTGGCCTCCATGTCGCAAACATTTTTCTTGGTTTATCATGCGCCAGTGGGAGGGGGGGTGTCCACTCACAGGACAATCCCAGTGGCTCTGTGCTTTGGTCTTGGTGAGGGCAGAGGTGGCCCTCCATAGCCCTCCCCCCCAGCCTGTGTGTGGAGTCAGTGGGAGGCAGCACCCTCACTTCTCATTCAGGGGCTGGTTCTCTGACTGCCCAAGAAGAACGACCTTCTCTCTCCAGCCCCTGGGAGGACCGTGTCCCTCCTCCACCCTGCACTCCCCACTTGGGCTTTTCCAGCCTTAAGAAGTAGAAACACTCTATTCTACACCCACATTCAGGCTCCTGCCTCCTTTGAATCTTGGTTTCTGCTTTGGAGGGAAACTGGGGAAAAAATAGCTCTGGGAACCAGAGAGAGAATTCAGGGGAAAGGAAATATCTAGGTAAATGACCCAGAGGAGCCTGGAGAGCACCCGCAAGATGGCTTGTCTTTGGAAACAGCCAAGGCTGCAGGTGACACTGTACAGAGCCACACTTGGCCCTCGAGCTAAAGTCTTGAGAGGAAAGGCAGCCCCACTCCCACCCCACATGCTGGTCCTGGGCACACAAAGACTTGGAAGGGCACAGAGGCAAGTTGGGGGCTTGCCTGGCCCCTAACTATGGCCAGGAGATTATATGAAGACAGTGGATATTGTGCATGCTGCCATCCAACCAGTCAATAATCTGGACCAGGCCAGAGGTGCCTAGACCTATCCAGAGGTGTCCTGCTGTCAGGGCACCTGTGTGATCAAATAGCAGCAGGCTCTGGAGGCCTGGGAAGGAATCCATGCCTGTTGTCTCTGCAGATGGTCAGTGCTCCCATAGACTCCTTCCTGGGCAGCTGGGCTTTCTGTGCAGGATAATGAAGGTTCTGTCTGGGGTGTGGGCTCAGGGATGCTGGTGGTTGAGAGCTGGGGAAACTATGGGCCGGGTGAGCTTCTGAAAGAAAGCTGCTCTGCAGGCCCAAGACTCACAGAAGGTGAGACAGGAGGGTAAAACCACAGAACTGTGAAGAGACTGAGCTGGGGCAGGGCAGGGCACTGCCAGTAGCCCCCAATTCCATTACGATGGGCTGGTGGGCAAAACCCAGCTCTGCGGCTCAGGAGCTGTGCCCTGTGTCCAGCTGGCCCAGTAGGCAGGACTGTGCTGGGGGTTGGGGGGTGATTGAAGAGAGGGGAGGGATGGAGCACAGGGGTCTGAGGAAGACTGAGCACTCCTTCCACAGCACCTGCTCCCCCCTCACCTTTGAGAGCTCCTATTCATCCTTCTAGACCTGTGGTTCTCAACCGGGGAAATTTTATCCCCAGGGCACATTTGGAAACATCTGGAGATGTTTCTGGTGATCACAACCTGTTGGGGTGAGGGGTTGCTACTGGCATCTAGTGGGAGAGGCCAAAGACAGTGTTAAAGTTCCTGCAGTGCAGAGGAGTCCCACACTCACAACAAAGAGTCATCTATCGGGCCCCAAATGTCAACAGTACTGAAATCCAGGAACCCTGTTCTAGACTCAGCTCGCTCATCCATCCATTCATTCATCCAACACATATTCACTGAGTGCCAAGTGCGTGCCAGCCTTAATGGCCCCTCTGCTGACATGCCTCCCTTACTCCAGGCACATGTAGGCCCCGTCTCTTTCTCCTCTCCATCCCATTATCTCCCCCATGTCTTCACTGAGTAGCAGACAGGTCCCAAACACCAGTTCTGTGCCAGGCTTTGCCCTGCAGAAAAGGGGCCAGTGAAATCTGCTCCTAGACGCTCTGAGCCTGGCCCACACCATCTTCTCTGCTACATTTCATGTGAACTTGTACTTGTTTCATCTCCCTCACCAGAGAGTCTCTTTACTTTTTATTTTCTTACTGTGCATCTGCTTCTCCACTGACACTTTGAGAGGTGTGCCATTTCCCTCTCTTTACAGATAAGGAAGCTGCCATTCAGAAAACTTGGGGGACTCTTTCAATGTCACACAGCTAGCTGGCCAGAGGCAGAGCTGGGTTCAAACACAGGACTCTGACCACATTCTCAGCATACAAAGGGCTGTAGGTCGACAGCCTTCATTTTTGGGTCTGCAGGACACCAACAAAAAAATCCTTGAATGGGGTCATAGGTTGATCTGGGAACCCCGAGTCATGCGAGGCCTCAAGGTCACCAGAACCTCATTTGTATCAGGCAGGAGCCCACCACAGGCTTGTAGGCAAGGCCTAGAGATGTCCCTGTTTCCCTGGCCCTCCCTGCTTCCTCCTGCAGAGACACGCATCTCCCCTGGTCAGTGTTCCATGCTGCCCAAATCAGAGAGCACATACGCTTTGTTTTAAAAATAGTTTTGTTTTGTTTTTCATCTTGCTAATATCTTCATTGTAGAAAAGGTGGGAAACATAGTTAAGTAAGAAGAACAAAAAGCACACAAGATCTCAATAACCAGTTTTGTAACCAATTTTTATAACCAGTTTGTAACCAATTTTTTTTTCATCCAATGATGCTGTGAACATCTTGCTATGAACATCATCTTCTATTTCTTCTCCATAACTTGGATGAAGTATGGATGAATGGGTGGTAGATCGGTGGCTGGATAGATGATGGGTGGATGGATGGATGCTGGATGGATAAATGGGTGGATGACGGATGGATGGATGGAAGGAAGGAAGGAAGGAAGGAAGGAAGGAAGGAAGGAAGGAAAGAAGGAAGGAAGGGAGTAGGGAGGGAGGGAAAGAAGGAAGGTCCTTCATTCACCAGTTAGTTCCCTATAGATGGACATTTAGTTCACACCTATTCTTAAATTTTCAAATAAATGGTTTCTCCTTGATAACATACTAAAGAATTTTCTGGCAAGAATTTTTTCTTTCTTGTTTGCTTCATTTTATCTAAGCAACACCATGTATCTACAATGGACCACAGAGGAAGACTTACTTCTCTTTCCACTATCTGGTTGACAGCGATAGCTTACAGGAAAGGCAAAGTTCTTGTTCTGATTTCATTAGACCTCTGGTGATCTCACCTGGGATCCAGCTGAGTGTGTCAAGGAGAAAAGTGAGGGTCAGAGACACCTTTGGCTTTACTGCTCTGTCTCAGCTGCACAGGGATGCAGGTGCCCCTGGTCCCTTGGCTTGTGCCAGTGAGCTACTTCCCTAAGTTTCATAAACACCACTGGTGACCCACCTTCTAAGACTGACTGCCCCCACCATCCACTGTCCGGCCAGCTGGGAGAGGGGAAGACCCCAAGCAAGGACTCAGGACCCAAGCAGTGGAGGAGATGGAGAAAGGCAGGGAAGACATGAAACTCTTCCTCCTGCTTCCTCCAGACATGGCCTGGTAAGAATGACTACAGAAGCCTCCAGTTCATTTATTATCGATTCAGTACTATCAAGGGCTGACTCTGTGCCCAGCCTGTATGGTCCAAAGGGACTCAGCAGTGAATGATCCTGCAGGAGAGGATGACACAAGCAATAACTGCCCCTCCGAGAATGGAACCAGCCACTCTTTCCTCCCCAAGTCAGTACCATTTCCAAGTCCTTGTCTCATCCTGTGAGGTCAATCAAGATTCAGCTTCACTTTGCAGATAGATAAACCAAGGCTTAGGGAGAGTTTATGCCTCGCCTGTCATACAAGGAGTTCAATGCATCCTTAGACAAGATCTGGTGTTCTGGGCTTCCAAGTGGATTTTTTTCCTCCCATGCCCACTTTCTGCTCCCCCTACTCAAGGGAGCCAAGCTTATCCCAGGGTGAGGCCCTGGGAAGAACTGCCACCCACCCCCTGCTCACTGGCAACCACAATTCTCCACCGACATACCTGCACACTGCCACTGTGAGACTGTCTTCTGGTCATTGCAGTAGAGGAAGCTGACAGCATTGAGAAGGGCCTAGAGATATCAGAGTTCACCTTACAGTGGGAGAGGAAGTATATGAAGGAGCTGTGATTAGAAGCACTGATCCTGTGGCCCAGTGGTAGACACACTGTCCCTCGCAGTAGCTGGGGTGGGCAAGATGACCCAGCCTCCACTAGCTGATATCCTGGGTCTGTGTAGAAGAGGTGCTTCTGGCAGGCCACAGGCCCCTTTGAGCTGTCTCTCCCACTCCACAGCCACCTGGGTGGCCAGTGGTGATGTGAGTAGGTGGCTCCTGCCGGGTAGCTGCAGGGCTGTACAGGCATGTGCACCTAGCCTTGGCCTGAACCTCACCTCCCTACACTTGTCCCAGCCCCCATCCTCCACCTCTGTTCTCCAAGGGGCAGGAGGTACAGGTAGGTTGTTTCCTGTGACCAAGCACTCTCATTGCCTCTCATGTGCAGGTCCACTTCTTCCCTGCTGGGTGGCTGTGAGCAACACCAGTCAAGTGACAGACATGGTCCGTGTGTTCTACCCACGTGCTGGGGTCCAAATGGATAGGAATTAAATAGGATGGTCCTGCAGCCACACCACCTGGGTTCAAACTCTGGCTCTGGCCTTTTTGTGCCTCAGCTTCCCTCCCCCGTATAATAGTAATAATAATGGCATAAACCTCAAAGGCCTGCTGAGAAAATTAAAGTCATTTGACTTGGTGTGGATGAGCTTAACTCAATAACTCATTCAACCCTACAAGATCCCAAACTGACCCCAGTTTTTGCAAAGGGAAATGAAGGTTAGAGCGGGTGAGCAGATTAACCAAGTCATCAGGAAGTAAATGGCAGAGCTAGAACTTGAACCCAGGCAGTGAGGCTGCAGAGCCCATGTTCTTAACCACTACGTCATGCAGCTGGCCTCTTAGTGCCTCAGTGTCAGATGTGTAAAATGCAGAAATGCAGACAGCACCACCTCATGGTGGAGTTTTCCTGCTGGTATGTATGATCAAAGAGGGGTGATTGAAGGGCCTTGTAAATGCACAGGCTGCCCATGGACTGTGACTAGGCCGCATCACAGGGCTGCCTGCTGATGCCAGGGCTCTGTGTCACCCTCTGGCCAGGCCTCCCTCCTAGCCCATCAAGCCACCTTCCTGTCCGAAGCCTCCCCTGCCTGTCAGATGGGCCCGTGACACCCAGAGCACTATCAACAGAGCTCTCGCTCACTCAGGCTGAGCATGGTTCATCCTCACCAGCCGGCAGGGCTGGGCCATCCCCCCAAGTGGATTCTTGCCCCTGTTGTTGGTGTTGAAAAGCTGAAACCCCATTCCCTTTCTCGCCCCACTCCTGGTCAGTCTTGCCACAGCTTCACTTCTTGCGCTTGCCCATGTCCTTTGTGGTCAGAACCAGAAAGCTCCTGGCCAAGACTTTTGTCTGGATCCAGGCAGTCACAAGGGGACAGCATCCAAGTGCCAGGGGGGTGAAACAGGATGGTCCCTCAGCCACGCTGCCTGGGTCCAAACTCTGACTCTGGCTCTTATTACTCAGAGTAATTTTCTTTTAATAGTTAGCATTTACTGGGCACTTACTATATACCAGAATCTTGATATTTTATGTGCATTATCTGAACCCAGTCCTCACACAGCCTCATGAAATAGGAACCATATTTATCCCCATTTTACATATAAAGAATCTGAGACTTGTAAGATACACAGAGACAAGTAAAAAGTCCTTAATATGTACCACTTGCCCTTAAGACAAACCAAGAGAGCAAGTCACGGTTTTCTGCTAAACAGACCCAAGCCACTGTATGTTTTCAATGGAAAGACAACCTCAATAAACATTTTATCTTTGAATAATAGCAATAGAAGAGGCTTTAAATTTCATGCAGTCTCACATCTGACCCCCCAGATTAGGAAAGCAGAGATCACCGTCCTTGGTCACCATTATGGACTTGAATTACTGCAGCGCCAAGGAACCCCTGCCTCCCTGAGTAGCCTTTTCTGCCTCAGTTTCCCCATCTGTACAATAGCAATAAGGATGGTATAAGTCTCACAGGCCTGCTGAGAGCATTAACTCCTATGACTCGGTATAAATGAGCTATTTTTCTTAGCCTAAGCCAACTTTCCCATGAGCTGGGCATTGTCAGCATTCAGTGTTTTATGGGTGGGGGAGGAGTGCTCCAAAGTGCCCCTTGGTGTTCAAAACCAAGTCCACGGCAATGTGGTCTGGGGCTTTCCTGACTTCACTAATTCATATCCCGCCCGTATGATATGATACAACCAATCCAGGGCTTACTACCGACTTCTGTTTTTTCTATAAATTGCCTCATCTAGGTAACCCAAAATTTACTTTAAATAAACACTTTAAAGCACTATCATACACCCATTATCTTTCTGTTCATGAGGACAGACTTAATACAGAATACAAACAATACTCCAGTAGCAATGGGCATATACCGTACTTGGTTTCTAAATAGCATTTCCCACTAAACCAGGAGCCAGACTCACAAACGCGATGTAAATCTGAAATTCTCTCAGAATAAAAGGTAAAAAAAAAAAAAAAAACAGAGAGAAAGAGAGAGAGGGACAGAATTCCTCAGATAAATGGCATATTCCACCTCAGGTAGGGAAAGTACACTCTGAGCCTGAACCAGCTTGCTGGCCACAAGAGCTCACTTGAAGCAGCTCCTGGCCAAGACTGGGAATATCTGAGCATCAAAATAAATGAGGATGCTAATGGATTATAATTTACTGAACAAAATAAAATTCTATGAGTTGGTTCTGCTGTAAATAAATACATAAGCAATGACAGCTCTTCCTTCCAGTAAATGCCAATAATAAATACAGAGGGAATGGCAGAGTTAGAACATTTCTGGCAACCATCGTAGTAATCACGGACTCCGGCAAATGCTTCAATGAAGGCTGAAAATATTGGCAAAAGTTTGATGAGACACAGTCATGGAATCTCAAATAATTTCTTCACAAGTTACTCACTGAGCTCAAAGGGAGGAAAGAAAGAGTCATGCAGAGTGGAGGAGCCCACTGTCCCCAGTGGTCAAGTTGGCATGACCTACGCGGGGCCAGAGGCTCCTCGTGCCCACCCATGCCATGCCCTGAGGGAACACCACGTCACCTCCGCTAACAACGCTTCCCCTAACCCTTACCACGAGGAA
The DNA here is from genome assembly GCA_030068075.1 of Paguma larvata. Taxonomy (NCBI): domain Eukaryota; kingdom Metazoa; phylum Chordata; class Mammalia; order Carnivora; family Viverridae; genus Paguma; species Paguma larvata. The sequence goes on along the minus strand of CM057837.1, from coordinate 54,139,183 downwards.
ACATCCTACAGGCCCCAACGGAGAGACGCCCTGCCAAGTTTAGGCGGGGACGGGCATGAAGGCAGAGGAAAGAGAAAACTGTAAAAACTGAAGGAAATTAAAAGACTGGAGGACCCACAGCAGTGTGTGGTCCTGGACTGGTTGGCAGGGGAGCTGCAGGGGACAGTGTGGGACAGCTGACAAAATTTGAAAATGGACTTTGTATCAGGTGACAGTATTATATCAATATGAAATTCCTTGACTTCAATAAGTATATTGTGGATAACTGAGATATTTTCCTTTTTCTTGGGAAAAACACGCTGAAATATTTAGGGGTAAGGGGGTCTGATGTGTTCAACTTACTCTCAAACGCTCAGGGGCAATGGTTGTGTGTGTGTGTGTGTGTGTGTGGAGAGAGTGCACATAAGTGAATGGGGTGAAAATGCAAACCACTGGTGAATCTGGGTCAAGGGAACATGGAAGTTTTCTGCCATTCTCATAACTTTTCAGTTAGTTGGAAATTATTTCAAAATAGAAATATTTTAAAATTAAAGGTGTTTGTGTGCTGACCTCGATTCTCTGCTTTGGGCATCCTTGAAAGAGTGAAAAGGGGGTGCAGCCAATGGGAGCCCTGCAGCCCAGCACCCACGTTCGGTGTCCAGGGACCTCCAAGCCTGCGGCACCACCTGGGACCTGGAGCCGTAGAAGCCTGGACTTCAGGCTGGAAAAGGCTAGAGGAGATGCGCCTGAGACAACACGTACAGTAGCAGCGGGAGTAGAGCCTGGCGCATCGTTGGCACCCAGTAAGGCTGCCTTCTTGCCCCCAAGCCCTTCCAGCCCAGAGAGCTGAGGCCCCGCCCCCTAACCATCCAGGTGACATCAAGCAGCAGCCAGTGTTAGAGGCAGGTCTCTGGCTGAGAGGAGGCTCCCTCACTCCAGCTCTGGGGTCACTCTCAGGATCTCATGGCCTCACACGTGAGGACATGCCGACCTGCACCAGCTGGGCTCACATTCCCAAAAGAGGAGAGAGGCTGCCCTTGGCGCCGCTAAATAAGAAATGCCGAGAAATGCCACAGCGCTGACGACCCAAGAGCTGGCCTCCTCCTTTCTGGGGAAGTGGAAGGGCCACTGACCTGGGAATCCTTCCAGGAAACAAATCCAGAGTGAGAGGGGAGATAAAGCCTTCGTGCCTGGAAACATCTGTCAGTGTTATCTGTAACAGGAGAAAATGGGAAACTGATGTTAACTACGATACATCTACATGATACAATGTTATGTGACCAAAAGAACTTCTAACATAGGAAAATAATTTAGTGAAGACATCAAATGAAAACCATATTTATAAAATATAATCTGCTATAAAAGAATAGTCACGAGAGAAAAAGATTGGACATGACTACATCTAGAAGTTAGTTATAGTTACCTATAAGAAGTAAGATTATGGATTTCTTACTGGTGCTTCTTTATACTTCATATAACTTCCAAAGTTCCTCCAGTGAGCATATGTCTCCTTGTTACCTATGGAATAAAGTCTAGTCTGTTCTCATTCCAGGCCTTCTACAATTACTTCCAACCCACAACCCCACTCACATTCCCACAAAGCTTTCCCTTTCCCCTTCCTAGAATACCTTTCCTTTTCTGCCTTCTGGTGTCTATGCATATCTCAGGGCCAGCCCAGATGGCAGGAACTTGTCCAGGGACGCTGCCTGATAGAGGACTGTGGCATGAATGAGTACAATGGCGTCTCCCATACCAGCTCCCTCGGAATCCATGTTGCAATCCATCCGCCTGTCTTTCTCTTGAGGCTCTTACTAGGTAGGCATTGGGACAGCCTGCCTCTTGGTCGTTCCTTGAGAGCCCGCCTCCCCTAGGATTAGGGTCACTAAGAATAGATTCTTTACTCTCTTTTCCCTTAGAGAATGGATTAATGGTGCATACTGTTGGGGCCACCTGGGAGACTCAGTTGGCTAAGCATCCCACCCTGGGTTTCAGCTCAGATCATGATCTCATGGTTTCATGAGTTTGCGCCCCACATCAGGATCTGCACTGGTGGTGCAGAGCTTGCTTGGGATCCAATCTCTCTCCCTCTTTCTCTGCCCTTCCCCCACTCATGCTGTCTCTGTCTCTCTCACAATAAATAAATAAACTTTTTAAACAAGTGGTACATACAGTCAACACTCAATAAACATGATCAACTGAAAGACAGGAAGAAGGAGAGGGGAATAAGGAAAGAAAGGTGCATTTGGGGACTTGCTGAATTGACCCCAGAAACACAGAGCACCCGCCCTGCACCTCCTGGATTCCTGAGGATGCCTACCTACCCCGTCTCTTTCAGTAGGAGACCCTCCGTGGCTTATCTCCCCACAGGCCTCCCCAGTCAACCTGAGGCCGATAGCATTCCTTCGGAAATGGTTTCCCACCTGAGACCTCAGTGGGAACCAACCCGCCTCTGGGCCAACAGGCTGTGAGCAACCTGAGAGCCCCGGGGAAATATACTTGGACAGGCCAGGCTGCTCATCCATTTCCAGACACGCTCCCTCCAGCTCAGCTGGGACCAGTACAGAGAAGCAAGCAGTCTCCCTGCCTATCACTGGTGGACAGCTCCCCCAAAAGGCCCTGCTCATGTTGTGATAATTGCCCTATCTGCGTGCTCCTCTCACAGCTGTTTCCAGACCGCACTCTTCTGTAAAGAAACCCTCACTGGATCCCCCTCGCCCAGCCCTAGGGCTGTACCATGGGGATCCTGGAAATCAGCCTGCGCCCCTTCTTCTCCATCTTACCCCTCACCCGATTACCTCACCTCAAGCTCTTGAGGAAGGGAAACACACTCGGCCTCTCAGCTCTCCCAGAAAGCCCAGCGAGGCTCTACTCACTGCAGGCAGAAAGGGCCTGTGGGTGAGAAAACCAAGTGACCATAGGTATACCTTCAGTTCAGTCTTCTGGGGGTTCCCTGGGCTTCTCCGTGCACAGTCAGCCCTCATTTGGGAATGTAACCAAATCGACAAGCCCCTGGGCCCTGGGTTTCCCCTACAGCCTTCACCACTAGCCCAGACAAGATCATGAGACCCAGCCCGGGTGCCACAGGAGTGGGACTATAGACACCACGTCCTTTCTCTGTCCTTTATGCACACCCAGCTCACTCTGACGGTGCCCTATGGTGTATGACACGGAAGCTGAAGCTGTGTTGGGACCGCTCACTCGAGGGAGTCCCTGTGTGGTTGGAGGAGATGAAAGAGCCCCTCAGAGCAATGGGGATCTTCTGTCTTTCTTGAATTTAACTTTTTTTTAAAACAAAGCAATATATGTATATGTTTTAAAATTCAAACACTACTCTAAAGCTGGTAATTAAACAAAAGTACCGTATGCCTTCATCAGGGTGGGAGTACACGGGTATGCACATTGTCCTCAATGTTGGATCTTTACTTGCCTGTTCTTAGTGTGGCAGAAAGAGGTATCAAAAGTGGAAGTTCCATGTGCAAGGACAGAGCTGGATGGGTGATGGCCTTCCAGGAGGGGGCCCCTACTGTTTGGAGTCTCCTCCATCTTGAAGGCCATGAAGAGTGAGGTCTTTTCTCTTGGTCATTCAGCTTTTCCAGAAGATTCTGCCAATTTCTTGTCTAGGGGATGAAACCTGGCCACTGGGATCCTGGGCCCAGGTTGGAGAAGGGGGTTTGGCTCTCATCCTTTCCACAGACATCTACCTGATTTCTATCTTGCCATTGTCTCTGTACCCCCAGTCTCTGCTATGCCTGGTGCCCACAGCCCTCAGGTCCTCCAGTTAATTTCTGCAGAAGGTCAACATTCCTGCACTGCCTGGATAGCAGAAGGGATCTGACATTTCCAGATTTGGAGAAGATTCCTCTGTATTCAGTCTCCATCAGGCCATGGTGCTTCTAATTCAGAGCCTCTCTGGCTATCCTCAGCATACGGTCTTCCTCCCCCTTCAACTTTATTCTGCCAAATTACTCACCCTCCCTCATCTGTGTTGTCTTTTTAAAATAGTTTTGGGGGGCACCTGGGTGGCTCAGTCAGTTAAGCATTCGACCGCAACTCAGATCATGATCTCATGGTTTTTGAGTTCAAGCCCCACATTGGGCTCTGTGCTGACAGCTCAGAACCTGGAGCCTGGTTCAGATTCTATGTGTATGTGTGTGTTTCTCTCTCTGCTTCTCCCCTGGTCATGCTCTGTCTCTCTCAAAAATAAATAAACATTAAAAAAAAAAGAAAATGATGGTATTTTTGGTATTTCTCATCCACTTTTTCCTCTTCTGTTCTCGTGCCCTTGTAGATCTACACCATGGCTTCAGGAAGGAGGGGAGAGAGCTATGACCTCAACCACACTTTCTAACTATGTCTCTGGTTCATTTTCCAAGTTGTTATATTGCTTTGAAGAATGTTTCTTAACTTCTCTGGGCATGAGTAACCACCTTTGAAAGCCAAGAATGCAGACTTTTAGTCATTTTTATGATCTCGAAGTGTTTGATGACCCAAGTGCCCATGTGTGTTGTGTGGCCAGGATTCAGCTGTCTTTGGAACAGCAACCTCTCAGTCATCACTAAACAAGGCACTGGAAATGACAGCATGGGCGAAGTTGCTGCGCTCATGTTCAATGGTGCTGCTGAAAGAAGGCTCTAAAAAGAGGGAAAAAAGCACACCCACTCTATCCCAACACTAGGTAAGTCACTCACCTCCTGTAACCTCAGCTTCTTCCTCCTTGTGTTGAGAAGAAAACCTTCTTTAATGAAGGGACATTAATGATGGAGAACGGTGAGTGGAAATGGATGGCGATGGTGAATGGAAGTGAATGGAGGTAAACGGTGGTGGAGAGTGGAGGTAGATAGTGGATGGTGGATGGAGGTGGATGGTGGATGGTGAATGAAGGTGAATGGTGAGTGGAGGTGGATAGTGGATGGTGAATGGAGGTGGACAGTGAATGGCAGATGGTAAGTGGAGGTGGATAGTGGATGGTGAATGGAGGTGGACAGTGAATGGTGGATGGTGACTGGAGGTGGGTGGTAGATGGTGAATGATGGCGAATGGGGGCTCAGAAGCTCTTTCCCATCTCTGAGAGAAGGAAAGACTTTTTCACATCCCTGTAATTTTCATATCTACCTTCAAAGTACTTCTTTGCTCCAATCCATTTGAAAGAATAGGGATTTAGGGATGGCTCTCAGAGGGCCTGGTATGGAGAGGAAAGAAGACAATATCCTACTCCTGGAACAACTAATCCCCAGAACTTTGCTCTAACCCCTAATTTAAGTTCCAAGGACCTATCTGGCTATTATCTTCCAGAATATATATAGAATAGGTGGCTCTCAAAGTGAGGTCCTCAGGCAGAAGCATCAGCACACCCTAGGATCTTGTTAGAAAGGCAGATTCTGGGCCCCACTCTAAACCTACCAAATCAGGAACTCTGGTGGTAGGGCCCAGCTCTCTGATTTAGGGACCCTCCAGGATATAGTGACACCCACTCAAGTTTCAGAACTGCTGATCTCCAACATGCACACAAATCACAGAGATCTTGTTAAAATGCAGGTTCCAAGGCCTGAGATCCTGCACTTTTAACAAGCTCCCAGGTGATGCCGATGCTGCTGGCCCAAGGACTTCACTTTGACTAGTAAGTCTCTCAAAAACACAATCCGAGCCACAGATTAAATTAGAAATTTTCTAGTAGCCACATTTTTAAAAAGTCAAAGAAGATAGGTTAACTTAGCTTAATGATGTTTTCTTTAAACCCAATACATGAAAACATAATTATTTCAACATGTAATCCATACAAAATGTACTGAAATATTTTATATTATTTTTACATTATTTCCATATTTACATTCTTTCTTACACTAAGTCTTTGAAATCTTTTAAGTTTGAAACACATCTCAGCTGACACCGGCCACATCTGCCTGGTGTTTACGTATTATAATGTGCAGTTATAGATGGTCTCCCCACAGTCCCACCCACACATCCATCCTCCTCCCTCAAGGACCCATCCTAGGATGAAGACATGTGTCCACAACTCTATGGGTGACCTCCCTGTGGGACTGCCCCATTTCATTTCACCACTGATTTAATATTGAAAAAGATTCTTACCAGCATTTGGTACGTTTCTATTGCTCACCAGAGGTAATGACCCCTAAGCTTTAACACCCCACAAAGAGAGGAGAAAAATCATTGTGCCCACTCAAGCCAGAGAACTGGAACTAAAACCACTGCACAAAGTTGGGATTCTCAGTGGCTGGGGCGCTACGATGAAAGGGGAAGAAGTAAAATCCTGCCCAGAGGTAGAGAAGCTGGTACACGCACAAGGCTCTGAAGTGAGGGGAAGAGGAGGATTCTCCCAAGGGAAAATGAAAAGTTTACATCATGCACAGGCTTGTGGTCTCCATGTACACAATCAGGGAAATGTGGAAATTCTAAACTGAAAAATGAACATGAGAATTGGTTATGACTGGGTGAGACCTCAGGCATGCTAGAGGAAACAAATGCAAAACAAGTCCTTAGAAATAATTTCCCAGCCTAAAGATTCCCACGTTCAAAACAAACAAATGAAACCCTTGCTTTGTAGGTCTCGATTTAAAAATTCCAAAATATACAGGAAAAGAAGACACGATGAGTAAAACTTAGCTTGAATATCAAACAAGAGGATAAGCCTCCCATCCCCCACAAATTTTGAGTGAGGACAACATGAAAAAGTTTCTGAAGAGAGACTTTTTTTTTATTTTAATTTTTTATTTTCTAATTTACATCAAAGTTAGTTAGCATATAGTGCATTAATGATTTCAGGAGTAGATTCCAGTGATTCATCCCCTACGTATAACACCCAGTGCTCATCCCAACAATGATCCTTACCCATTTAGCCCATCCCCCCACATACAACCCCTCCAGCAAGATATATATCACATCTTCTTTATTCATTCATCCATTGATGGACATTTGGGCTCTTTCCATACTTTGGCTATTGCCCCGAGCACTGCCATAAACACTGGGGTGCGTGTCCCCCTTTGAAACAGCACACCTGTATCCCTTGGATAAATACTTAGTGCAACTGCTGGGCCATACGATAGTTCTATTTTTAATTTTTTGAGGAACATCCATACTGTTTTCCAGCGTGGCTGCACCAGTTGGTATTCCCACCAGCAGTGCAAAAGAGATTCTTTTTCTCCACATCCTCGCCAACATCTGTTGTTGCCTAAGTTGTTAATTTTAGCCATTCTGATGGGTGTGAGGTGGTATCTCATTGTGGTTTTGATTTGTATTTCCCTGATGATAAGTGATGTTGAGCATTTTTTCATGCGTCTGTTAGCCATCTGGATGTCTTCTTTAGAAAAGTGTCTCTTCATGTCTTTTGCCCATTTCTTTACTGGATTATTTGTTTTTCGGGAGTTGAGTTTGATAAGTTCTTTATAGATTTTGGATACTAACCCTTTATCCGATATGCCATTTGTAGATATCTTCTCCGATTCCCTCGGTTGCCTTTTAGTTTTGCTGATTGTTTCCTTTGATGTGCAGAAGCTTTTTATTTTGATGTGGTCCCAATAGTTTATTTTTGCTTTTGTTTCCCTTGCCTTCAGGGACATGTTGAGTAAGAAGTTGCTGTGGCCAAGGTCAAAGAGATTTTTGCCTACTCTATCCTCTAGGATTTTGATGGCTTCCTGTCTTACATTTAGGTCTTTCATCCATTTTGAGTTTATTTTTATGTTTGGTATGAGAGTGGTCCAGGCTCATTTTTCTGCATGTCACTATACACTTTTCCCAGCACCGTTTGCTAAAGTGACTGTCTTTATTCCATTAGATAGTCTTTCCTACTTTGTTTTTAGTTGACCATACATTTGTAGGTCCATTTCTGGGTTCTCTATTCTGTTCCACTGATATTAGTGTCTGTTTTTGTACCAGTACCATACTGTCTTGATGATTACAGCTTTGTAATACAGCTTGAAGTCCGGGATTGTGACACCTCCTGCTTTGGTTTTCTTTTTCAGGATTGTTTTGGCTATTAAGGGTCTTTTCTGGTTCCGTACAAATTTTAAGCTTGTTTGTTCTAGCTCTGTGAAGAATGCTGGTGTTATTATGATAGGGATTGCATTGAATGTGTAGATTGGTTTGGGTAGTATCAGCATTTTAACAATATTTGCTCTTCCAATGCAGGAGCATGGAATATTTTTCCTTTTCTGTGTGTCTTCTTCAGTTTCTTTCAGAGGCTTTCTAATAGTTTTCAGTGTATAGATTTTTCACCTCTTTGGTTAGGTTTATTCCTAGGTATTTTATGGTTTTTGGTGCAATTGTAAAATGGGATCAATTTCTTGGTTTCTCTTTCTGTTGTTTCATTATTGGTGTGTAGGAATGCGACTGACTTCCATGCATTGATTTTATATCCTGCAACTTTGCTGAATTCATGGATCGTTTCTACCAGTTTTTTGGTAGAATCTTTTGGGCTTTCCATATAGAGTATTGTGTAGTCTGCAAAGAGTGAAAGTTCGACTTCCTGCTTGCCGATTTGGATGCCTTTTATTCCTTTGTGTTGTTTGATTGCTGAGGCTAAGACTTCCAATACTATGTTGAATAACAGTGGTGCGAGTGGACATCCTTCTCTTGTTCCTGACCTTAGGGGGAAAGCTCTCAGTTTTTCCCCATTGAGGATGATGTTAGTGGTGGGTCTCTCATATATGCTTTTTATGATCTTGAGGTATGATCCTTCTATCCCTACTTTCTTGAGGGTTTTTATCAACAAAGGATGCTGTGTTTTGTCAAATGCTTTCTCTGCATATATTGAGACGTCATGTGGTTCTTGTCCTTTCATCACATTGTTTTACGTATATTGAACCAGCCCTGCATACCAGGTATAAATCCCACTTAGTCGTGGTGAATAATTATTTTACTGTATTGTTGGGTTCAGTTGGCTAGTATCTTGTTGAAGATTTTTGCATCCATGCTCATCAGGGAAATTGGTTTGTAGTTCTTTTCAGTGGGTCTTTGTCTGGTTTTGGAATCAAGATAATGCTGGCTTCATAGAATGAGTTTCGAAGTTTTCCTTCCATTTCCAATTTTTTGGGACATCATCAAAAAAATAAGTGTTAACTCTTCTTTAAATGTTTGATAGAATTCCCCTGGAAAGCCATCTGGCCCTGGACTCTTGTTTTTAGGGAGATTTTTTATTACTAATTTGATTTCTTTACTGGCTATGGATCTGTTCAAATTTTCTATTTCTTCAGTTTCAGTTTTGGTAGTTTATGTGTTTCTAGGAATTCGTCCATTTCTTCCAGATTGCCCAATATATTGGAGTATAATTGCTCATAATATTCTCTAATTATTGTTTGTATTTCTGAAGTGTTGGTTGTGATCTCTCCTTTTTCATTCTTGATTTTATTTATTTGGGTCCTTTCCTTTTCTTTTTGATCAAACTGGGTAGGAGTTTATCAATTTTGTTAATTCTTCCAAAGAACCAGCTCCTGGTTTCATTGATCTGTTCAACTGTTTTTTGTTTGTTTGTTTTGTTTTGATAGCATTGATTTCTGCTCTAATCTTTATTATTTCTCATCTTCCTGCTGGTTTGGGGTTTTATTTACTGTTCTTTTTCCAGTTTAAGGAGAGACTGTTTTAAATGATTAAAGAAATTAGGGGGGCACCTGGGTGGCTCAGTCGGTTAAACATCCAACTTCAGCTCAGGTAATGATCTCACAGTTTGTGGGTTCAAGCCCCGTGTCAGGGCTCTGTGCTGACAGCTCAGAGCCTGGAGCCTGCTTCAGACTCTGTTTCTCTCTCTCTCTCTCTCTGAAATCCCCCACTCGTGCTCTGTCCCTCTCTCTCTCTCTCTCCATCTCTCAAATATGGATAAGTATTTAAAAATATATATATATATAAAAAGAAATTAGAAATCCTGTAAGAACAAGGAACACTGAAAAGATTAGCTAAGAAAAAGGAAACCAAATAGAATATTTAAAGACATAAGTCACTGAAATTAATGCAATAGGTTTAAGAGTGAGTTAAATGTCCATGAGGGGAGAGTGAGTGAGAGGGGCATTTCTGAGGAAATCACCCAGCATGCATCACAGTGAAAGAAACAGATGGAACTCTTTAAGGAGCTCAAAAACTAGAGACTAGGGTGAGTAGAGCTGACACACATCAATAGGCTTTCAGGAAGGAAGGCATGCAGAGAAGGGAGAGAGGCGATGTTGAGAGGTTGGTCACTTTAAGAAATGGTTAAAAAATATGAATCCTCAGACTGAAGAAGCAGAAACAGTCTTGAGCAGGAAAAATAAAAACTGAACCCATGGCTATACCTCACTAAGAATCATTTAAAAAGCAAAAACAAAAAGAAAGTCTGGAGAGCAACTAGAGAGGAAAGACCAATGACCCTGCAAGGCAATGACCATCTGACTGACAGCAGGTGTCTAAGGAGCAATAGAAGAAGCCAGAAGGCAAGCAAAGGACATCTTCAGCACACTGAAAGCACATACCCATTAACCTAGCATTCCAAACCCTGCTGAAGAATAATTCCAGAGTGAGGGGAAATAGAGTAATTTTTCATTCAGGGAGAGCATGCCATCACAGTCACTCATTCACTCACTCACGGTGAGAACTATTTAGAAATGTACTTCTGAAGCAAAGAAACTGGACCTAGAAGTAAGGAGTGAGATGCTCATAGCAACAATGAACTAAGAATGGAGTGAACTGTAGGTACATCTAAGTGAGCATAAACTGCACAAAGTAACACTATGCTCAAGGGGCATCGCTGGAAACGGGACAAACCTAAAAGCAAGACAATGTGCAAGCAAGTTGGGGGGAAAGATACAATAACGGTTCAAGGGTCCTGTGGCTCTTTTATTTTTCAGAAAAATGATAAAAATCCTGACTTTTAAAAATGTGTATTCAACTTTTAAAGAATAGGGATAAACTACATAACAAGTAAAAAAAAAGTTAAAGGGAATAGCAAAAATTTAGTTAATTCATAGAAGACAGGACATAAAAATGAATTTGAGGATTGAAACTAAGCATGATAATAATAAATACGAAAAAAAGAAGTAAATATAGATTTATTAGTTATCTCAGTTATAAGCTGACTATATTTTCGCATTAAAAGACAACAATCTCAGACGGGATTTTTTAAACCCAACCATATGCTATTTTGTAAGAGATGCAGCTAAACACCATGATGCACACAAAAACAGATGAATGTAAAAAGATGAGAAAATATAGGAGGCAAATATTTATCCGAAGAGAGCAACTGTAGCTGTACTTACATTGGACAAATAGACATGACAAAAAGCATTAGCAGAGTCAAAAAATCATACATGATGATAATGAGAACAATTCACCACAAAGACATAAAGCATCCAAATTTGTAGGTTTCTAACAACACAGTCAGAAAATAGATAAAGCAAAAAATTAACAGATTTATAAAAAGAAATCAAAAATCTACATCATAATAGAAAATTTTATAAACCCCCACTCAGTAATTGATAAAGTAGAGAAAAAATATTAGTAAGGACACAGAACATTTAAACAACACAGCTTACAGGTTTGATCTGGCAAACATTTACAGTATACCCAACAATCAGCATCAACTGGCCAGTTTCTAGACAACAAAACTGACCTCAACAAATGCAAAAAAATCAATACATGCAGACAACGGTCTCCAACCACAGTAAAATAACATTAGAAATCAATAACAGAGGGGCGCCTCGGTGACTCAGTTGGTTGAGTGTCGGACTTCAGCTCAGGTCATGATCTCATGGTTTGTGGGTTTGGGCCCCACATTGGGCTCTGTGCTGACAGTGCAGAGTGTGCTTGGGATTCTCTCTCTCCCTCTTTCTGTCCTTCCTCCACTCGCGATTTTTCTCTCTCAAAATAAATAAATAAATCTTAAAAAAAATTCCTAAGTCAGGCTTGCCAATGTATTTGAAAACTCAACATTTTCAATAGCTTATGAGGTAAAGAAGAAATAATACTGGAAATAAGAAATTAGAACCAAACAATGATGACTATCTGCTTAGAAACTTTAGGATCCACCTAAAGTAGCACTTACAGGGAGATTTATAGATTTAAATGCATGCATTAAAATACAAGGAAGATTGAAGACTCATGAAGCAAGAATTCAACTCAAAGTGTTATTAAACAATAACAGACTAAATCTCCAAAAGCATAGAAAGGAGAAAATGATTTTTAAAAACATGTTCGTTTGGGGAAATAAATGAAATTGAACCTCTACTTCATACCATGCATAAAAATTAATTCCAGGTGGGTTAGGCATTTAAATGGCAAAGTAAAATTTTGTATAGAAAATATAAGTAACCATCTTACTGAATTTACAGTAGGAAAAGATTTTTTAAACCAGAGATAGCAGGTACTAGCATTAAAATAAAAGTCTGATAAATTTGCCTGTATCAAACTAAGAATTTATGTTCATCAATAAACACCTTAAAGAAAGAGCAAAGACAAGCTACAAACTGGGAGAGAATATTTGTAACATGCACAGCCTACATTAGATTAGTATTAAGAATATGGAGGTGCCTGGGTGGCTCAGTCGGTTAAGTGTCCAACTTTGGCTCAGGTCATGATCTCATGGTTCATGGGTTCAAGCCCCATGTTGCGCTCTCTGCTGTCAGTGCAGAGCCTGTTTTGAAGCCTCTGTCCCCATCTCTTTCTGTCTCTCTCCTGCTCGCACTCTCTTTCCCTCAAAAATAAAAATAAACACTAAAAGTAAAAAAGTCCCAGGGGGTGGCACATGGGTGGCTCAGTCAGTTGAGTGTCCAATTGTTGATATTGGCTCAGGTCATGGTCATGTAGGATCAAGTCCCGCGTCAGGCTTCCCACTGAGCATTCAGTCTGCTTGGGATTCTCTCTCTTTCTGCCCCTCCCCCACTTGAGTGTGCACGCTCTCTCTCTCTCAAAATAAATAAATAAATAAATAATCATTAAAAAAAACCAAATCCCAGAATATCATGTACTGCAAGATGCCCTTTTTATTACATTAAGAGCACCTAAAAAATAAACAATGTACTTTTAGAAACACACACAAATACAGAGGCAAGAAAATGAAAAAGCACACAGTCCGGAATAGTAGTACTATGCTGGAGGAGAAAGCCGAGCGAAGGGGGGAGGAATAAATGGGTAGGCATGAACTACTGGGGTTGTCCTTTCTCTCATGTCGAGCAGTGGGCTCCCATATGGTTATTATGACATACGTAAACACAATAAAACAGGCCATAGCAGGATAGTGATGAGCATCCTGAGCCAAGAATTCTCATTTATTCCATTCTGAGCACCTGAGGTCCATTAGAAAGTTAATAACATAGTAATAGAAGAAATAATACAGAGAATGACAAAACCTACAAGCTGGTTCTTTGAAGAGACTAATAAAAGAGACAAACCTCTAGCATGATAGTGAGAGGAAGGAAGGAAAAACATAAAAACAATCTTAGAAACACAAAGGACCATAATTACAGGAATAGTCAAAATTGAAATATCCCATTGAAAATAAGATGAGTAAGTTTCTGCCAAAAAATTTGAAAACCTGGATAAAATGAAATATTTTCTACAGACCTATAACAATAAAGTAACACCAAAGGAATGAAAATGCAGAATAAATTCGTATCTACTTAAGTAGAATCAATAGTTGAAACTCTTCACACAAATACAGACACACACAGCAAAACAGGTGGGTTTTCAAAATTTCTAGGAACAGATAATCTTACGCAAATTACTCCAAAGAGCTGAAAGAGTGGGAAAACTCTTCTAACCAACCTGTATTCTAAATAAGACTAGTACACGAAAGGAGAGCCATACTCCGGATTCATTTATGAACATAGATGCAACCACCCGACATAAAATAGTGCAAATGGTACCTAACAGCATATTCAAAACCAGAAGCAAAGCAGGATTTATCACAGGAATACAGTGATGGTTTCACTTAGACATCAGAGACATCAGTGTGCTTCATCACATGAAAAGATCAAAGCAAGAAATAAAACCACAATCACCTCAATAGATGTAGAAAGGGCACTGGATAATATTCAAAAACCCTTTTGTGATTACGATTCTTTGCAAAATCTTAGTCTGATAAAGGCCAGCTACCAGAACCTAAAGCAAATATCATACATAACAGCGAAACTTTGAAAGCGTTACCTTTAAAACAAGGAATAAGAATTTTCTGCAAAGGAAAAATCAAGAGACCCTACAGATAGGGTCTATTAGTTTAATAGACCTACCCAGAGGATTCAATCACTAGCTGATGAATATATCAACAAATAATGAGAAAGTGTACATTTTTAAAAGGTATTAATCCCAATAACAACAAAATCTATAGATACGTTTGACTTAACCTAACAAAAGATGTGTATGAACTTTTATTGTTAAAAGTATAAAACTTTACAGTAGGCTATGTGAGACCTACATAAATGCAGAGTATATCATGATTGAAAAGACTCTTCAAATCATAAATACAGCAATTCTCCCTAAAATAATCCATAAATGCCATGCAATTCTAATTTAAATCCAAACAGGGTTTTTCATAGAACCTGAAGAACTGATCTTAAAATTCAAATGGGGAGGGAAAAAAATGAAAGAAAAGTCACATTGGCTCTAAAGAGAGAGATGATAGACTTTCTACTTCGCATATCAAGTCTTACCATAATGCTACAGAAACTGAACCCATAGTATGTGTATATATTACATATATAATCATGTATACATAGATCGTGTGTGTGTGTGTGTAAAACCTGCCATCTGACAGAGGTAAAATGATAAATCAGAGGAGAAGAAATAAATAAGTAAATTACGCTGGGACGATCCGCTGTCCATATGGAAAAAGAAACGGGTTCCTGTCTCCCCTCAGCCACAAAAACAGACTGAATACAGAAATATGAAAGAACTTTAAAACTTTAAATTAAAATACAGATGATCTAGGGCACCTGGGTGGCTCAGTCGGTGAAGCATCCAACTTCTTTGGCTCAGGTCATGATCTCGCGGTTCGTGAGTTTGAGTCCCGCATCAGGCATCAGGCTCTGCACTGGTGGTGTGGAGCCTGCTTGGGATTCTCTCTCTCTCTCTCTCTCTCTCTCTCTCTCTCTCTCTCTTTCCCTCTGTCTCTGACCCTTCCCCAATTGCTCTCTCTCTTTCCCTCTCTCTCTCTCTCAAAATAAAGAAATAAACTTTAAAAAAAAAAATACAGATGATCTTTATGACATTGGGGACAGGAAATGATTTCATAAATCATTCATTATTTAGGCTTGAACCCTAAATAAAGAGACTAACAGCTGAAAACTTCTCTGATAAGAGATACGTTGTACAAAGTAAAAACACAATCCACTCAGAGGCAGCTTTTGCAATATACAGATGAAAGACTGGTGTCTAGACTAAATAAGATAGTCCTAAAGTCGGTAAGAAAAAAGTAATATAAATAAGCAAATGATATAAACAGACAATTCACAGAAAAGGAACATGAACAGTCTCTTGAGCAAATAAAAAGATGTTCAACCCTTCTAGGAATCAGAGAAATGAAAACAAAACAATGAGACACAATTTCACTCTCTATCCATTTAAAATATATTTTAGGGGCTCCTGGGTGGCTCAGTTAAGCGTCAGACTCTTGTTTTCGGCTCAGATCATGATCTCATGGTTTGTGGTACAGAACCTCGTATCAGGCTCCATGCTGACAGCACAGAGCCTGTTTGGGAATCTCTCTCTCCCTCTCTCTCTCTCTGCCCCTCCCTGGCTCATGCTCATTCTCTATCTTTCACTCTCAAAAATAAATAAATATTTTTAAAAACTCTTTCAGGAGGCGCCTGGGTAGCTCAGTCGGTTAAACACCCGACTTCAGCTCAGGTCATGATCTTGTTCATGAGTTCAAGCCCCACTTTGGGCTCTGTGTTGACAGCTCAGAGCCTGCAGCCTGCTTTGGATTCTGTGTCTCCCTCTATCTCTGCCCCTCCCTCACTTACTCTCTCTCTCTTTCTCTCTCTCAAAAATAAACACACACACACAAAAGTTTTTTAAATCACTCAGTAGGGGCACCTGGGTGGCTCAGTCAGTTAAGCATCTGACTTGCGCTCCAGTCATGATCTGGCAGATTCGTGGGTTAGAGCCCCGCATTGGGCCTTGTGCCGATAGCGCCAGAATCTGCTTGGGATGCTTTCTCCCTCTCTCTCTGCCCCTCTCTTACTCGCATTCTCCCTCTCTCTTAAAATAAAGAAAAAACAAAAAAAAATTCTATTTAGTATATGGCTACGCATATAGTCAATAAATAAAAATATGCCTGGAGGAACGTATGTCAACTTTGGAAGATTAACATATGCCAACATTAGATATCTAGTTACCTCGGAGAGAGGAAGTGAAAAGGAATCGAGATGGTTGATTCCTTTGTCACATTTATTTCTTTAAGAAAAAGATCTGAAACAAATTTTGCATAATCTTCGCATTTGCAAACTCTGGGCAAAATATTCTGCCTTCGTGAAAGAGCATAACTTAAAAGGTACTATTTTGCTACTAGTTTCATTGGAAACTAGTAAGAATCTACTTAGAAACAGGGAAAATGCAGTGGGGAGAGAAAGCACAATACAAACAAAGATTTATCCCCAATCTCTGAAGAATCAGGTGAGCAATAAGGCGGAGAATTCCCTGGGTGGAGGCAGGGAGAAGCAGTTGGAAACACTATTAAAATATTACCTTCCTGGGGCACCTGGGTGGCTCAGTCAGTTCAGTGTCCAACTTCGGCTCAGGTCATGATCTTGCGGTCTGTTGTCCATGGGCTCGAACTCCATATTGGTCTCTGTGCTGACAGCTCGGAACCTAGAGCCTATTTCGGGTTCTGTGTCTCCCTCTCTCTCTGCCCCTCCTCCGCTCACACTCTGTTGCTCTTTCTCAAAATAATAAATATTAAAACAATATATATTACATTCCTGCCTTGACATCTCAGTGTGTTTGAGGTTCTGAAGTGTGGTTATTAAATGGAGGACGGAGCCTCCTTTTTAATGCAAATTAAAATTATTCTAAAAAGTGACCTATCATAAAAGTTCAACAAATGAAAAAGAATTTTAAACCCACTTTGTCCTCTTAAAGGCAGAAGAGCTGTTTACATCTTTCCCTGTTCCTCTGCCTTTTACCATGACACAAACTCATTTTTTTAAATTTTTTTTTAATGTTTATATAGTTTTGAGAGATAGAGAGACAGAGCGTGAGCAGGAGAAGGGCAGAGAGAGAGAAGCAGGCACAGAATCCGAGGCAGGCTCGCACAGAGCCCGATGTGGGGCTCGAACTCACAGACCGTAAGATCATGACCTGAGCCGAAGTCGGCCGCTTAACCAACTGAGCCACCCAGGCACCCCCACAAACTCATTTTTTATACGGTGCACAACTTTGCATCCTGATTTCTTAACAGTGAAATGTGTGGTCCCCCAGTTTCCAGGGTCTCCGCAGCCGCTCTCCCAGGAGGACGTCCTGTGCACCCCAGGTGTCACCCGGGGCACATATTTTCCAACGCTGGGCGCCCCCAGGGCTGAGTTCTACCCACAGCACCAGCGCCTGCACCAACGATAGCACGGCTTTACAAAGCCATTTTCCTGATATCATGGGTTTAAAAATGGAGCTTTGGTTATTGTGATTACTGGTTATGACCCACTAAAAATCAAAAGGAGAGGAGGCGGGAATGTGAAAGAACGAGGAAGGAACAAATGAACGAGGAGAGAGATGGTATTTTAAATTTAAAGTAAAACTTTATCTCGTGAGATAAGCCAGGACAGTCTCCTGGGAGTAGGGAAACCTGAGGAAAACTCTGTCCCTTGTCAGACAATCTTCTCCCACCCCGGGGTGCTTGTATCCAAACAAGACCCCTGCCCTGGAGGTTTCTGCCTCCCCAAAACTAAAGAGAACAGCCACAGTTGCGAAGGTCCAACTCCCCCACCCTTGTCTGCCCCCCCCCGCACCCCCCAAGGCTGGAGAGTTAAACGCCCAGTTTCCTGAACCTGCATCGCTGTTTTCCAAACTACAGTTAGAGCCCTAAGGTCAAGGTTACCAGAGAATGTGAACCGCACCCCTCTCAGGGCCTTCTCCCAGAGGGTCCCCATGTTGAGTGGGAGTGGCCTGGTCTACTCTATCTTGAAAAACAAAAAGTATGTTCGTAGATTTCCTTGTGCAGTGCTTACAAGGTTGAGAGCGCCAAATTCACTGCAGACAATGATAAATGGAGGTGGCCAATACTCAGACACAGTTTCTCAAACTAAGATTCAAGCTAAGGCACTGTCCTTTCTTCTCCTCCAAAGAAGCAGAGGGTTCTAACAAGCAACTTAGAAGTTCTTGACAGTGACAATACTAGCGGGATGCTTTAGTCAGATGTAAGGATGCATTTGTCTTAAATCCAGACTCTATCCAAAGCAATAATCTAAACTGAAGCTGGTTTCCAGCCTTTTTTCAAATCCGAAATCTACAAAACAGGTAAAGGAAATAGGCAGAACAAAGGTTTTCAAATCTGAAATCTACAATACACAGAAGAAAAAAATATGTAAGACACAAGGTTTTGGGGCACAGGTTTCCCACACTCTTGCTGGGGTGGTCTTGCAAGCGGGCAGGAGGTCACAGAACTGCGAAGAGCTTCTTCTGTGACAGGTCCTGTTAGATTCTTCACCTCCCAAATACCATTCCTAGATTTAGTGAAAAGTATTCTCCACTTACTCTCAGGTTACTTGCTCAGTAAAATGAAATTTTTATATTCCAGGAAAAACAATTTTAAAATTATATTCCAGCTGTTAATTTGAGGATTAAAACATGCATGTCCAACAGACTAAAAGTGTTAGTGACATTCTTCGCCTGTGGATAGTTACTTCGTTTGCATTCACTTCAGACACTTGTGCCAATGAGGTATAAAATGTCCCCTTGGTGTGACTGGATCATCAGGAGGTTACCTTCCCTTCCCTCGCTGCATAAATGAAGCTCCCAGAGATTAACAACAGAGGACACTGAATGGGAAAGTGAAACCCAACTTCTGAAAGAACCGTTCCCACTTGGGCAGTAAATTAAGATTCAGATAAAAAATATGTTCCAAAATTACTCCCATGAATTAAATGTTAATACATTTAGGTTAAAGAAGTTAAATCAGAGTCATTACATGGAGACTGAATGAAATGGTAGACTGAGCATAAATGTTTGACACCCCTTCCAGACAAAATATATATACACATATAAAAATAGTTATATATAGTTGTATGAGATAGATAGATGTATCAGTAAGTGTTGGAAGATGAGTAAGCGAGGGCCACTGTGAATCAGAAATTATGAAGCCTCCCTGAAGGACAGACACAATGGGCTGAGAAGCCAACCCCCGATGGAGCAGGTGGCAGCTGCCAGTGTGGGAGTGGCTGGCTTCTGAGCCCACAGGCAGGGGTTCTGCAGGCAGCAGAAGGTCATTGCGTTAGGATCAGGCAGAGGTTGAGCTCTCTCTCCCCGACCTCTGCCCACCCCTACTGTGGCCTCGCAGGCGTGTACTTGAACAGAGGGGCTTTGCCGTGCCCTCTGCTGGAAGCAGTCAGGAGAAATGGGGTCCCCGCACGCACCTGAGTCTTGCTTTGCAACTTCCTCCCCAGCAGCAGAGCCCGGTTCCCTCTACAGTGCTGAAGGCAGGTCAGGATAAACAAGAGCATCTGTAGGCAGACCAACAGAGGAGCTCAGATACACTGATGCAAACATGACTAAGAATCAATCAAAAAAAAAAAAAGAATCAATCATCAAAGAGGAAAACCAACGCCATAAAAATTAGTATCAAAACAATGAACTGCAGCACTGGAGTTCAAGGAAAGGAACTGACTAGAGGAAATGAGGGGAGATACCGAATACAATTAACACACTGGAGGGATAAAAGAGCCTAACGCATCCATAACAAAGGAATAGGATATTAGGAAAGAAGGACTAATGACAAATATCAGAAATCAACAATATTTTGTGAAATTAAAAGACACACAGCAGGGGCGCCTGGGTGGCTCAGTTGGTTAAGTGTCTGATGTAGGCTCAGGTCGTGATCTCACAGCTTGTGAGTTCAAGTCCCGCGTTGGGCTCTGTGCTGCTGGCTCACAGCCTGGAGCTGCTTCGGATTCTGTGTCTCCCTCTCTCTCTGCCCCTACCATGCTCACACTCTGTCTCTCTCTCAAAAATAAATAATAAAACATTAAAAAACTTAAAAAAAAAAAAAAAGACACACAGCAGAGCAGAGACAGACCAACAGATTTAACATTGCTAAAGATCAATTTAACGAGCAGAAGGATCAAGCAGAAACATTCACCCAAAGGAACCAACCCCAAAGGGTTTTACAAGCATTTCATCAAATGTTCATGTAATTCCCATGTTGTATGAATTCTTCTTAGAACAAGGTGAGAAGTGTCCCAATTCATTTTCCCAGAGTAAAATAACCTTCATACACACATGCACACACGCGTGTACGCACACGTACACAGAGAGTACATCAAAAAATGAGAAAAAAAACTATAGAGCAAACTCCCTTATGAACTAAAGGGTTAAAAATAAAATAGAGTATTAGCCAACTGAAACCAGCAATATATTAAAACAACAGTAACAACAACAAAATAATAACAGCTAACATACATTGCTCTTATTTTCATGCTAAGCACGAACAGTAACTACATCATGTAACAGTAACTACACCATGGCCAGAGAGGGATCCCCCACCTCCAGCCCAGTATTAAGAACATCCCAGGATTGATTGAATGAGTTGATTCAACAAAAGCTAGATCTACTGTCCTAATTTCTTTAGCAGATTAAAGAAAGTATTATCATCACAGTAAATGCAGAAAATGCGACTGAAAAATTAAACATTCATTCTTAATAAAAACAACTTGCAAGCTAAGAATAGGAATAAAAGTTTTTAATGCATTAAAAAGTATCAACCAGGGGCGCCTGGGTGGCTCAGTTGGTTAAGCGGCCGACTTCGGCTCAGGTCATGATATCATGGTCTGTGAGTTCAAGTCCCGTGTTGGGCTCTGTGCTGATGGCTCAGAGCCTGGAGCCTGCTTCAGATTCTGTGTGTGTCTCTCTCTCTGCCTTTCCCCTGCTCATACTCTGTCTCTCTGTCTCTCAAAAATAAATAAATGTTAAAAAAATTAAAAAAAAAAAGTATCTACCAGAGGGGCACCTGGGTGGCTCAGTTGGTTAAGTGTCCAACTCTTTTGGTTCAGGTCATAATCTCACGGTTCATGGGATCAAGGCCCATGTTGGGTTCCATGTAGAACAGAGTCTGCTTGGGATTCTCTTTCCCCCTCCCTCTCTTTCCCTCCCTCATTCGTGCTCGCTCTCTCTCAAAATAAATAAAAATAAACATTTAAAAAAAAAAAGAAGTATCAACCAGAAACAGCACAAATATGCTTGAAACATGGGAAGTGGCCACACTTATCACCACTCCTGGCTACCACTGCCAGGACTAGAGTAACTAGAGGAACTAAGTAAGAAGAAAATAAGAGGTAATACTATTGAAAAGCAAGAGAAAATCTTGTCATTATTTATAGATGATACTTGGAATACCTAGAATATATAAGAGAATCAGCAGTCAAAATCTTAGAACTATAAAGATAATTCAACAGTAACAACAACAAAATAATAACAGCCAACATACATTACTCTTATTTTCGTGCTAAGCACTATTGTAAACCCTTTATTCCAACATGACTAATCAGAAAATGTCATAGCTTAGGCAATCTAACAGATAGGATCTCCTAAAGGTCTTTGTAAATAAGAAACATTCTATAATGTAAAAGCTGAGCTCTTCGTAAGGTAAGCGGTCAGAGCCTACAAATGAAAAAGAACCTGAAAAACATAGAGCAGTACATGCACACTGTAGAGTGCTATTTCTGGGGGCACCTGGGTGGCTCAGTCAGTTGAGCGTCCAGCTCATGATTTCATGGTTTGAGCCCTGTGTTGGGCTCCGCACCGACAGTGTGGAGCCTGCTTAGGATTGTCTCTCTTTCTCTGCCTCTCCTCCACTCGCACTCTCTCTTAGTGAATAAACTTAAAAAAGTACTGTTCCTGAAATCAAGAAATTTGGATTTACCACCAAAGCATGGATAAGAGACAAGAGAGTCAGAGCAGAACCCCCACTTATAGCCACGATCCTCAGAAAAACAATGGGTTCCTCCTGGAACAAAGATTTTCTCTTTGAGCCTGAATTCTTACTGGGGGTGTTTTCCTCTCCTCATACCTCGCCCCTACACCCACTCTCTGAGAATTTATAACTATAGGCTCACATGGGTTAGGGTTCAAATTTACACCCTACCGTGTGATCCAGGAAGCTTCAAGCCAAGAAATTAACACAAAAATTGGTCCCAGGCTGGTAATATCATGGGACATCAGCAAATGCAAAACCACATTGGAGAGGCACGACTTACACCCACAGATACCACTCCTTTGAAGAGGACTCACATCCAATGTTACAAACCACACAAAATAATGCACTGTGGGGGAGAGCCAACAGACACAACACAGAACAGGACAAATACCAAGAACTTCCGGCATCACAATAATTGGATGGAGACCCTAAAACAACTGTTTAAAATTACAGCCATAAAAGAAAAGTTCAAAGAGAAAAATAGTTTGAAACAAAATCGGGAAGTTTGGGGGTGGGGAGCAGCTTTAGAAATAAAAAGTATAGTTTTAAAACTAAAAATGCAGTTACAAAATAAAAAACTAAAAATGTGATGTATGGGTTAAATAGAAAATTATAAAGAAAGGCTTCCAGAAGGATGGGAATAGAGAAAACTGGGGAGATGCATATTCAAAGAAATAATGCCAAGAATTTTCCAGAATTATTGAAAGACACAAATCCTCAAACTCAGGAAGCAAAAATCCATATATGATCAAGATAAATCCACACAAATTAGAGTGAAATGCAGATCACCAACGACAAAGAGATGACACCCACAAAGGAACAACTTTGAAAACTTAGACAAAATGCACAACTTACCAGAAAAATGTAACTTACCATCTTGACTGAAAGCAGTATTAAGCACCTGGAAATATTTTAAGAGTACAGTTCAGTGGCCTTTAGTACATTCACAGTGTTGTGCAACCACCAACTCTATTTAGTTTCAAAACATTCCACTCACCTCCCAAAGAAAACTATTAAGCAGTCACTCCACATCCACTCCCCTACTCCCAGCCTCTGGTAACTTCCAATCTACATTTAGCTCTATGGATTTGTCTATTCTGGACATTTCATATAAACAGAATCATACAATACATAGTCTTTTGTGTCTGGCTTCTGTCACGGCATAATATTTTTGAGGGTCATCCATGTGGTAATATGTAGCAGGCCTTCATTCTTTTTCAGGGCAGAGTAATATTCCATTGTGTGGACATGCTACATTTTGTTTATCCAATCATCTGTCCTCCTTTACTCTTTTCTTTTGCATTGAATATTTTATGATGTAGTATTTTAATTTCATTAATGATTTTTCACTATTTTTTAAGTTATTTTCTTAGCAGTTGCTCTAGGGTTTACCATACATCGCTTAACAGAATCTGTTAAAGATTGTTTTTTAGGCTTCATTCCAATAATGTATAGAAACATTACTCTTCTATAGCTCTATTGCCTTTTCCTTTTTTTGCGGTATTATGGTTATACAGATCTATTAATGTTACAAACCCAACAGTACATTGTTATAATTATTATTTTGTCACCTATCAACATTTCATTAGCCCGTTACAGCTCTGCTCCCACCTGCGTCCTTTTTGTTGTTATTGGCAAAGAGTTGTACACATATTACATTTCTATATGTTATAGGCTCAATACAGAACCGCATACTATTTTATACAATTGCTTTTTGAATCAGCTTAGGAAAGAAGAAAAAATACACATTTATAGTGTTTTTTATAAGACATGATTACCTTTACTGGGGCTGTTTATGTGGATTTGCACTTCTATCTGAAATCACTTGTTTTCAGTCAGAAGAACTTCGTTTAGTATTTCTTGTTAGGCAGGGCTGCTGGCAACGAATTTCCTCTTTTTATTTAGAAAAGTCTGTATTTCATTTTTGAATGATATTTTTGCTAGATATAGGATTGATTGTTTTATTTCTTTGAGCATTTTGAGTATTATCCCTGCTTTTTGACCTCTGTTGTTTCTCCTGAGAAGTTGGTAATCTTACTGAAGTTCCCTTGTAAATAATGCAGCATCTTTCACTTGCTTTCAAGATGTTCTCTTTGTCTTTGATGTCAGCATGTTTATATGGTACGTCTGTGGGTCCCTTTGTGCTTATCCTGTTTGGAGTTCCTTGAGCCTTGTGGATGTTTCTCAATAAACTTGGGAAGTTTTTGGCCATTATTTCTTTGAATCTTTTTTCTTTTTTCTCTTCTTCTTCTGGTACTTCTATTATGCATGCACTGGTGTACCTAATGGTATATTATGTTTTTCTGAGGCTTCGTACATTTTTCTTCATTCTTTTTCTTTTGTTCTTTAGATAGCATCATCTCTATCAATCTATCTGCAAGTTGATTCTTTCTCTTGCCATTTCAAATCTCCTGCTGAGCCTGTCTAAATTTTTAAATTTGTTATTGTATTAAAACAAGTTTTTTTTAACGTTTATTTTTGAGAGACAGAGCACCAGCTGGGTAGGAGCAGAGAGAGGGAGAGACAGGATCCAAAGCAGGCTCCAGGCTTTAAGCTGTCAGCATAAATCAATGTGGGGCTTGAACCCATGAATGCGAGATCATGACCTGAGCCAAAGCCACATGCTTAACTGACTGAGCCACCTAGGCATCCGTTACTGTACTTTTAAACTCCATTAACTTAGTCCCTGCAACTTGGAGCTGGAGGGAGTGAGAAATGCTGGCCACATACCCCTCCCTGTGGAACACTGTACCCTTTGGGAACAAAGGGAGCCCTGTCTTTATGGCTAAATCCACCTGGATTACAGCGTCTGTCATCACAGTGAGGTGGGAAATGGCAGGGAAGAAATGGGTTGTGGCTCAAGAGTCATAGACCCTTGCTGTTCTTACCAAGATTTAGTTGATTTTCTTGACTAAGTGTCTCTTGATTTGCAGTATGTCCTTAGGACTATTTCCAGAAATATTAACTGATCTGGCAGCAGGTGGGGGTGGGGGCAGTTCTCTTGGTATCTTGTCCAGTTGTAGTTGCTTTCTGGATAGTAGGTCCATGGACTCCCTCACACTGCCATTCTGAAAGTGGACCTCTAAATTATATTTTAATGCTGGAAAACTTGACCGTGTACTCTTAACACTAAAAGAGATATTTAAACGAGAAAAACTAACCAACCGTAGATTCAGAAAAAGCATTTAATAAAATTCAGCACTGGATTTAGGGCTGGAAAGAACATTTCCTTAACCTGATAAAGACCATATGCTAGAAAATAACAGCAATTGCATATTTAATGGTAAAACGTTAGAAGTTTATCTTCGATGTCAAGAATAGGATGAAGATGCCAATGGTTGCCATTTACGTTCATTATCAAATTATCAGATTGGACGCATTTAAAGTATATAGGTATTGGAATGGAAGAAACACAATTGTCATTATTTGCAGCTGACATAATTGTTACATACAAGACAATTTATAGACTAATTAGTAAAATAGTCTAGCAGGGTTGTTAGATACACACCAATATATAAAATCAACAGTATTCTTATGAACTAGAAAATGTCTTCCCAATGTTATTTACTGTAGCAACCAAAACTGGAGGATAATTAAGAATAAATGTAGGATGTATATGATCTTATTGTAAGTGAAAGGCAGAGAATTATGTCTTCATAATAAATATGTATCATAAATGGAGTAATATGCCCTCTTCATAGATGAGAAATTCAAGATCATTAAATAATCCTCCCCAAATAACCTGTATAGTCATTACCATTTCGAAAACAAGAAAATCTGAATGTGACAACCTGATCCCAAAGTTTACATGGAACTAGGAACTAAGGCATTTTTTGGAAGATAAGGGAAATCATTCTATCATATACGATAACCAACTACAAAGCTACAATGATTAAGACAGTAGGTTATTGGCAGTTAGATAAGTGGACCGATTTAACAGAATACAGAAGCCCGGAAATACTCCCATAAATACATGAAAATTGGATATAATCACAGAGATAGCCTTGCATATCAGGAGGGAAACGATGAGCTATTTTTTTAAAAGTGCTAGGAAAAAGAACTATCCATATGGAATTTACAAAAGAATTTATGAGAATGTAATAATGACTTCAGGTTAGGAAAGGGATCTTTAAATAAGAAAACAAAATATGGAAAGTTGAATTTGACTATACTTAAATTTAAAACTTCTGTATGATAAATCCTATCATAAGGAAAGTAGATACGTGACTGTTCTAATCCTCCACATTTTTATGTAAGAAAGATCCCCAACCCAAACTAAAAAATCTATAAAATACATACGAATAAGCCTAATATGAAAAGTGGCAAGGCCTTTATGAAGTTATTAAAATTTTATCCAAGAATATAAACACTTTAATTAATAAAATGAGATCTATCATGATCCTAGTGGGAAAATTTGTATTAATTTGAAGAAGTCTATTATCCTCAAATCAAAAAACTCATGCAATCCCAATCAAAAGAATACAATCTTAGTGACATTATAAACGGATTCTAAGATTCACCTAGAACAGGAAATATACAAGAAGACAATGGGGGCAGAGGCAGGAAGGACTAGGAACTTGCCTATAGAAAGCAAAATATAGTACCAAGTCAAATGAGAGTGAAGAGTGTGGTAGGTAGAATAGTCATCTAGATCCATTCTCCTTGAAGAGACAATTTAGCATATGATAAACTTGGCGTTTCAAATGGGTGGAGAAAGAATGGACAGAGAAAACAATGAAGAATGAAAACGTTCAGTAATAGTTGAGGCAATTGCCTTTTCATTTTTGTTTGGGGGGAGGGACCCTAAAAGATTAATAACCAATTGTAAAACTAGACAAACATGATAGGAGCGAGCAACACTCAAGAGGATCTACGAATGGCCAAAAAACATGGAAATGCTTGCTTTTCAGGGAAATTCAAGTTCAAACAAGGTATTTTCAACAAGATTTGTTAAAAACAAAACAAAGCAAACTCCCAAGACTGAGGCTATTTGCTGTCGGCAAGGGTGTGGAGAATAGGTCCTTTTATGGACGGAGTATAAATGGAAGGAGGCAGTTTCACTACATCCATTAAAATTAAAAATCTATGTAATTTTTTGAAAAATTTTGAGAGAGTGTAGGTGGAGGAGAGGGGCAGAAGGAGAGAGTGAAAGTGAGAGAGAGAGAGACAGAGACACAGAGAGAGACAGAGAGAGAATCAGAAGCAGGCTCCAAGGTCAGTGCAGCTGAGCTATCCCCATGACCTTGGGATCACCCAACTGACTAAGCCACCCAGGCACCCCCAAAAAAGCCTACATAATTTTTAATCCAGCAGTTCCATAAAGGCAGAGCAATAATTGCAAGGATGAAGAGAAGTCTTGCATATAATGTTCATTGAAAAGCTAGTTGCAAAACAATAGGAACAACATAATCCCACCTACGTAAATCACATATATAAAACAAAACTAGCTGCTGTAATAAACAGACTCTAAAAGGCGGTGGTTATAACAAATCAGGAATTTATTTTATTCTTCAGTAACAGGTAAAAAGAAAGCAGTTCAAGGCTGGCAGGCCAGCTTTTCCAACCTCAACACACGACCTATGTTGATCCCATGTCACTGCGTAAGGTCCCCCGGGCACCTCAGCAAGAGGAGTGTACACCAATCCCTTATTTAAGGGCCCGATGTGGAAGTTCTGCTCATATCGCATTGCCCAGTCGCGGGGCCACACTTAACTGCAAGGTAGGCCGGAGAGTCAAGTCTTCAGCTGAGCAGCCAGGCATCCAGGGAAAACTCAGGAACCCTTGTCAGTAAAGGGAAAAGGAGAAAATGCACACGAGAGCAGCAGTCTCTGCCACACAGAATCGTAAATGCACGGAACGCAGCCTGGAAGAATATACACTAAATACAGTACTTATTTCTGGAATAGGAGCAAGGACAGTGAGGAGACAACGTATTGCCTGAAATTTTTTACACAGTGATCGTATATTCATGTATAAATTAAGGAAGTTTTAAAATTTCAGAAAACCTTAGAGTCTGATGTCAAGATAACATGTTAAACACGTTAAATCTATCTACATCATACAAAGCTTTTAAAGTTCCAAAAAGTAGATTTTGCCTAAACGAGTAAGTTACAATTATTAAAACCATGACACTTAGAGCGTTGTCCTCTAAGCCTGTCCACCTGGGAGGCATGATGACAGCGTTTACAGATGTCACACTGAGACACAGGCAGGGCAGCGAACCGCCCGAGGCCCCAGCATGCCAGTGGCAGAGCTGAGACAAGAACGGGAGTGAGGACCGCCCTGCTTTGACTGCATCATCACTTCTGATCACTTTTCTACTTGACGAGAAGGCTGCAACTTCTTCTGCTCAGGTGAGTTCAGATTTCAGACGAGAGACATAGAATGAACAGCAGTCAATCAAAGAACAAGGGAGAAGTAGTTTTCTTATAGGCTAATTATTACAAAAATAAAAATAAAAAAAAAGAAATTTCCGGAAACAAAACAGTCATGAGCTTTAACTCCCTACTAAGCCAAATTCTCAAGTTCAGGATTTATTGCGCTGCTTAAAAATCTCGTCTATGACTTCTGGATAATGATAGCAGATCAAAGAAAATAATAGTATCTTCTTCCTCGAATATATGAATCACTCTAAAAACAGAATAAAATGAATAGCCAGAATTTCTTTTTTAAAGGAGCAGAAAATCCTAGCGGGAATGACTCTCTGCTATCTCCTGTCTACGGAGACGGATGCCTGGGCCCAGGCTATGCAACAGAACCTCAGACCAGAGAGGTAAAATGCAAATCCTCCAACCAGGGCTGCATGGTGCCCGCCAGGGGCTCTCCCCGACCCCCACACCCAAGCCCCTTCCCTTCCCTGTGTGTCACAGGAAATAGCATACAGATATGGGCAGAGCAGCTCTCTTGAAGCAGAAGCAAGATGTAAAGAAATTGCATGGGAGGAAGGCAAGCATGATACAGAAAGAGCAGCAGGAAAAAGCAGACCAGAGAAAACAAACCCAAGAAACAAACTGCACCGTGACCACTCCAGAAGAAATGCAAGCAATACAATGAATTTAAGAAAACGAGACTCCAGAGCTGAGATGATGAAACAAAGGGAAGGAACGAGAACAACAAGGCTAAGAAAACAGAGGATCAGAACAGCACTGTCACAGAACTGTAAGGACATTAGCAACAGCCAGGAAACAGCTACACAGGAAACCAAACCTCTGGAGCAGGAGAGTCACAGCGAATGCAAAGCAGAGAGAGATGAAACCACTGAACAGAAGATGACACATAAGGGGAACAACGGGGCCTAACACAAAGTATTCAGCATCCTTAGAAAAGCACACAATAAATAAAGTCAATAGTGCTCCAAGTTCCCGCTCAGCATGTGAGCAGAGGGAGCGGGCGGCGAGGGTGGTCACTACACGGTCATCATGGCACATCGGCTGTGATCTGGAGTGACGTTTTGCGTGCATGTGTGTGTTGGTGGTTTTATTTGCACTTACTTTTGGTTCTGCTTAGGTTTTTGTGTACTTTTTTTAAGATAACACATTTTATTTTCCTAAAAGACTGTCCCGTAGGGGGGAAGAAGATGCCCTTGGCTTGAAGTAAAGCCAGCATAAGCTGAGTAAGACTACAAACCTTCTGCAAGTACAGGTCTTATTTACTACCAAGCTATTTCATGCTTTCCCAATGAAATGCCTGCCGATTTAACAGTACCTTCCCTAAAAGGAAGACTATGATACGGATATGTTCATAAGACAACATTTTATGGGTAGCAAATGACAAGTTTAAATGTTCAAAAGCTATGCACCCAAAATAAGTCTCTATTATCAGATATTGATGAAGTAATTTATTGAACAGGTCTAAATTAACGTAAGACATGTTTTTAGCACCAGTAAACGAATTCTTGAGATTTCTGGCCTACGAACATCTAAACGAGCAGTGAGGTGCTCCCTGACAGCATCTTTTGGGTAGAGGAACAAATGCGAACCGAGGATTAACTGTTAGGTCCCTGATTTTATAACATAATTCACACTGCCAAAATGAAAAACTCAACCCAAGTATTTTTAAAACTTTTAAGTTTTGGAGATGAGTATCTTCTTCCTTTAAGTTTTAAATTATGAGGTAGATATCATTCAAAGTAAACATCAAATGCAGCCAACTTCTGTGGACAAACATGATTATTAATCATAGGATTAATAACCAGAAATTTCCATTAGGAAAAGTCACAGAAAGTTTAGAAAGTAACGTTGATCAGCAGTATTCTGGCTTGAGTTTCCAAATTCCTTCACCACTAGAAGTTCTATGAAAAGTGCACAGATTTCTCAAAAGTTCTCGAAAGACACAAGACTGTGAGGCTGATAACTTGGATTCGAACTCCTGCAGTATCTCCTGAGTGCTGGCCTGGCCATCAACACGGGCCTGAAAAGCAATGAAGTTTCTCATTTCCACCAGCAGGTCGTCGTGTTCCGTGGTGGCAGATGGCGGAGCAGACACCTCTTGGTGCACACTGTCACTTTCCAGCCGCTCTGGCAGAATCAGGTGGTTCCTAGCTCTCATTTTAGCCAACAGTGAAGACGAAGGAAGGGCCCCCGGTGAAGACTCTGCATCTTCCACTTTTCCACTGAAGTGGTCAGAAGCATTATCCTTTCCATCCTTTCTCATGACGCCATCCTAGAGAAAGAAGACCACTGCAGTGACACGCCAGCAGCTTCTAGGTCACGCTCCACGATTTCCCCCAAAGCCCTGCGGAGCCATAAACAAATACTCGAGCCCAGGGCCGTGAGGCTAACAGGAAAAGACTGAGACGGTGCCGAACGAAAAGGGGCAGGGGGCGAGTTGAGCACTGAAATCCACCCACCGTTAAATATCATTTCTTAAAAAACCCAATTTCCCCAAACTACACTCTTCACTCCATCCCCTTCTGTGTGGTGAGAGGAGGGGGACGGGGTGGGAAAGCCGCTCTCGGGGGTGCGGGTTCTGCAGGCTTTCCCTGCCCTTCCTCTCAGCCCACCCGGACCCAGGCGCCGTGGGATGAGGAGCGGCGCTTCCTTCTCTTCACTTTTACATCTTTTGACTCTTTCCTACTTTACACCTCACGTGAGCGTCCCTAGAGCAACGACACAAATCTAACCTTCTTTCACATCCCTATTGCTAAAAGAACAGAACATGGAAAGTCAAAAGAACGTTCTCTGTTCTACATGTGTTCATATTAATCTAAAACAGGAGACAGAACTTGGGGAGTTTTCAACTTTTATCCGTAACATAAGCCTTAACCAGGAAAGACCCAAGAGAGCACTGAGTGATAGAGTCTGGTCCAGTCTTTGCTCAGTGAAGCGCTCAGGGCATTCAGGGGGTTACAGGACAGGGAGAGATGGGCACAGGGCTCCAGCAGCTAGTAGCATCCAAGGCGGTTTGTTCAACCTTCACGTTAGAGGGTAGAGCTCTCCAGAGCTGGTACGTCACCACTGGACGGAGCAGGCTGCATGGGCAGCAACTCACACATCCCCTATCCCTGTGGTAACTGTCTGAGGGCAAAACAGAGATTCTGCTGTAGATTTGGGTTAAAGACTTTGTCGTTTACAAAGTTTTATGGTCCTTTCAGCTTCACATGAGAGTGCTTCATTAATCAGAGCACACAACCCAGATACCGGGAGTCACTATGCCAGCTATTTCCTTCCCATGTGAATCAGGTTAAATTTTCACAGCAGGTCAAACAATTAAGACTCACGCATGAAAAGCAGACAGGCTATCATATTACCTGGCATTTCTCCTTTGAAGATGCTGAAGAAGGATGCTGCACAGAGAAGCTGGAATTCCTTTTCTGACCAAATCTACTCCTAAATAAGGAACAGAGCCACAGATGAAATGTTTGCTCTCGTGGACTTAGAGATGAAAATGCCCTTTCAACACGTTAATCTTTTGCTGGAAAATTTTCTTCTTCATGGTTATTCTTTCATAACCATGATGCTCATCCCCTTCAATCTTTCTACTTTGCTCTCCTGGGAAGTCAGAGCTGCATCTCAAGTAAGAACCACTCAATATCTTGTTGAACGTATGATGGAAACTACCCTCAAATTCCAGGTAGGAAGATGATTCTGAACAAACGTACCGAATAGCATAGTGGTTACTGATTACTGAACACTGGCTAATCATCTTATTTAAGTTTAATTATTATTCTGTATCTCTTATTTTAACATCTCCTAAGCAAAACAGATCATGCCTCCTTCCCCGAAACCTCAGCTTTGGAAAGCAGGGGACAACGTGAGGAAGAATGTAAGATTACAAATGTTTTTCCCCAAGTCATGCAAATCTGGTTGACCCAACCCCTCCCTGCGAGATTTTTCTACCACGCCTGCCCTGGCTTTATTCCTAGCCTAGATGGCTTGGCCTGCTTACGTGCATGAGAGAGCAGCAATCTCTTACTTTATTCCTGCTGGTGCACCAGAAACCCCCCGGTGGCCCGTCCAGGTGGGAACACCAGACTCTGCTCCCAGACACCGCTGACGGGAGAGCCTCAGCGCTTTCAGGGCATCCTGGGCCACTCGGTTGGCCTCTGCCTCCACCAGCACATAATCTGGATTGGCTCCATCTATGATGGCATCGTGTTTCATGACACTGTGCACGCCGACTAGCAAGAACAAAGGAAACGGTAACATGTTATTTCGGTTTGTACACGATATTTTTTCTTCTATGTTGTCTAGCATGTTGTGGGTAGAGAAAAAATAATGAACATTTTTAGCTGCTATTTGCTAAGCTGACTATTATGACCCAGGAACTTTATAAACGCTGTTGCTAGTCACCTTCATCACTACCCTACAAGGTAGGTAGGGATTATTAACGATCCTCAACATATCTGCTATCTGGAAAATTTTAAAACCTTCTATTAATTCTTTATTGAAGGAAAAATGTAAAAATATAAACCAATATTACAGAATTTCTAAAAACTAATGATCATGAAAATGCATGAATTTAATGCAGAATTTAATGCAGTCAGTTATCAGTAGAAAATTAGTAGCCTTAAATATTTATGTATCGATAAAAATGAAAGAATAAAAATAAATGAATTAAGTTTCTTTATTTTAAAAAATAATTTATTTCTTTTTGAGCTAGAGAGAGATTGCCTGTGTGCATGCCCCCTCCATGCACAGACGAGGAGGGTAGGGGCAGAGGGACAGAGAGAGAGAGAATCTTAAGCAGGCTCTATGCCCAGCACAGAGCCCAACTCAGGGCTCAATCTCACAACTATAAGATCATGACCTGAGCCAAAATCAAGAGTCAGGCACTTAACCGACAGAGCCAATGAGGCACCCCAAATGAATTAATAAATTCTAAGTTAGTCTTCTAAAAATTAAGCCAAAAAACCTCAAAACTCAACAAAAACAAAAGCACGGGGAAGAAGGTAATAAAGATAAAAGCAAAACTTAATGAGGTAGAGAACCATAGATCTAATTAATAAATCAAAATGCTGATTTAAAAAAAAAAAAGTCACAAACAAACCACTAGCTTAACCTGACCAAATACAGAGCATGGTAGAAATCTACCAAATTAGAAATGACAAAGAAGAAATTATCTTGAAACACAAGCAAGTTTCTAAAAAATTACAATCATATTTTCAATGCTTCTATGCAAATAAACTTGAAAACTAAACAAAAGAGATCATTTCCTAGGAAAACAGACCAGCAACTGTAGAAGAAATAGAAGGTATGAGGCCCAGAGGGTTTCCTTCTGAAACGCCTCCTGAATCGAGACTCACAAACGGTGACCTCCGCTCACTCGGTCACTGTGAGCGCAACGACCACCGAGTCCTGAACAAGATGACGTTCCCAGGGAAGAATACACTGTGCAGGACTGCCTATCCTCCCTGGTCCTGAGCCACCGCAGAGTCTGCTTTCCAGACTGTTCTCCTTGATATTAGCGATCGGCTTTCCCACTTCCAGACTGCCTGCCTCTGGCCGTCTCCCTGACTCTCCCCATGACTGTTACTTTAATCTCCCATGGCTGGAAAATCACATAAGCACAGACACTTCCTATTAGCATTCAGGTCGTACAAATCTACTTAAAGCACTGCCCCTCCTGCATGTGGTTGTAAGTCAAACACTGTTGTTCCCCAAAGATTCAATTCCTTTGAGGTCTTCAGAAAAGACAAGTGAATAAGATTTTCAAAACGTCAACATATTCCAAATCTGAATTTTAGAAGAAAAACCACTTCCAGTTGAGCGCCCATTCTGCCCCGTGAGTGAAGGCTACTACTGCTACTGCTAGAAACAGCCTACTTGTGTTCTGTTCCTAGCGCACCTGTGGCAAATTCAGCAAAAAGATTACCTGACTTTTTGAAAAGCTTTTCCAAGACATAATCGTCATTGCTCCGCTCGCTGGTCTCATTCTCATTTTCACAGTCCTGCTTCCGGTACCGCCTTTTCTTCACTAGGTGTGGAATTCGAGTTCCTTCGAACTTGGCATCTTTGCGCTGCTTAGAGTTCTTAGGCTTTTGCTTCAGGCTCCGATGGTGCTCCAGGGTCTCTTCTTCTGGAGCACTATGTTTTGTTTTGGACTTGTGCTTATGAAAATTATTTTCCATTTGCTTATTCTCCCAAAGAGGCTCTGCTGGAGCCTGGCAGTTTTCTCTTTTGTCAGGAAGATCTTGTTTTTCATGGATGCTTTCCTCACTACATAGCCTATCCGTTCTGCGGATTCCCGGAGAATCTGAACATTCCCCATGAGCACTAGTCACTGACGACTCCTCTGGCCTAGACACTGCACAAGTCTCTACTCCGGGCCCGTCACCGTGAGTTAGATCCCTCGGTGTTTGAGGGGCATCTTTCAAAGGAACACCTTGATCAGATGTTACTGCATTGACTTCAGCTCCTGTAGCTGTAGATGTCTCTTCAGAGGATGTGGCATCGTTTGCAGATGCATTAGAATCAGGGAACTTTTTGCATACTGAAACATTAGGGTCTGTTCCAAAGGCCAACGGAACTTTTCTTTTTAAAATGCGTTTGGGAGTCTGAACATCTGAACCAGTTCCTATAAAAGGGAAAAGCACGTTCAAGATATAGTCCATAATTCTTCCATGATTTATTAGTCTAAGTTAAGTTATTTTATGGAATACCTGCAAAAATGGCACTTGTTTCAGTGCTCTGGGATGGATCAGGGCTTGTCAGAGTGAACAGCTCGTAAAGATCATTGGACTTGAAAAATCGCCTTTGCTTTGGATCTTTCAGCACTCTATTTGTCAAAAACTGCTTGAAAATTTGTCTAAAAAGATAAAAATTAAACTCATATAAAACAAAGCTTAGCTGTGCCTCAAAATCCTAATTCTAAAACTATGAATGATATGGTAACTGCAGCTGAACAAATGTCCAAACAATCCCCAAACTTCTTGCCTTGGAAAATTACGATTCAGAAAGTACATAAAATATTGGGTGGTCTCCCATGTTTTATAGAATCTGAATTACAAAGAATATCTTATTATTTATACCCAGTGAGCTTTTTCAACCTCCAAGATCCGTCACATGTCAGACAACACCTTCCATATAGAATTCACAGCCTCTCTGAGCTGGAAGGAGTCAGCTTCCCAGACTCCTAGACCAAGGTCCCCTGCCCGGCCGTCCTCAGGACCCTTCCACGATGGCATTCGGGAAACTCTCTTACCTGGGCTTTGCACCTGAAGCCGTCTCACCTATCTTCCAGCTGCTGATTCACACTCTACGCTGAAGCTCCACACCGTCATCACCCCGCCCCCACAAAGCAGCCCTGCCCCTACCACCTAGGCTAAAGCATGTTTCTCTAAAAGGAAGCTCTCCCTCACAGGACTCAGCTCATCTCCAGCCCTCTCAGAATAAGGACTTGAAGAACACACACCTATCTGGCAGTGGCCCAGTGCATGGTAGAAAGCAGGGAGCCTTGCTTTAAGAGCTGGGGTGCAGTTTAAGTAAAGTCTTCAGCAGAGGAGGAGAAGGTGGCAGTATCTCCCCACCACCGTTAAAGTGACCTTTGCCTAAACCCCTACTCATTGTAGAGAGAGATGGAAAAAAGAAGCAGGTGTCCTGGTCAACCACTCTCTCGGGGGGCTTTTGAACCAAAGACCACCAGGCTGCCCCGCACTGATATACTGATAATTCCAGTATGTATTTCAACTCTGTCACTTCTTAAAACTTTTCTGAAAAAGAGATGGTATACTATAGGAGGTACGTACATTTCTCTTAAATAACAGTTAACATGAAGTTTACACATAAGCAGCCCTTGATGTTTAATAAGGTAGGAAGACGATGAGGTTCAAAGACTTTTACCTTTTTTTTTTTTTAATTAAGTAAACTCCATCCCCAGTGTGGGGCTTGAACCCACGACCCCGAGATCAAGAGTCGCATCGTCTACTGACAGCCAGTCAGGTACCCCAAATGCATGGAGACGTGAGCTCCATGCAGAAGATGACAGGGGCACCGAAGGACACGCCCAAGTGCTAGCCAAAGACATTCTTTAAAAGCTCACATTGAGCCACCTGAGCCTACTTTGATGAGAAAGAAAAAATACAAAAACAAAACAAAAAAAACCCCACGTATCCTTTTAAGTTACAGCAACTATTAGTCTAAGATAAAAAGACTTTTAAAGCAATACATTACAAAAGTTCCCAGCTCCAAGCCCTGGCGGCGTGCTTCTAGATCTACATCCTGCACACACACCGCACGGGGGAGAGCAGTCTCCAGTCAGGCAGCGGGCAGCCGTCTATACTGACCGGTGGTAAATCTTCTCTTCAATGGTGCCTGCGGTCAGCAGCCTGTACACAGTCACCTGCTTCTTCTGGCCTATCCTCCATGCTCGCTCCCGGGCCTGTGGCAGAGAGATGCAGCTCAACAAGTGCCCTTCCCAATGACAAACGCTTACCAAAAGAAAGAGAGACAGCAGTTGCTTCCTTCCCCTGCCAAAGCTAAAATTTCGGCTAATGATGCTAAATACGCATAAGGCCTATTAAGGAAGATAAATAGCCAGGTGACAAAAACAGACTGAGCCATCTCCACCGGGAAAACAAAGTGTGTAACTTTGCACTCTCTCTCTGTACCCCGATGTAGCGATGACTGCCACAGATAAACCGCTGAAGACTCTTCCTATCTGTGAGGCCAGACGGCATCTTCCTCCACATGGAAGACTAGGCAACAACCAAGACGTAAGCTCCATGCAGAAGATGACAGGGGCACCAAAGGACACGCCCAAGTGCTGGCCACTCACCTGCATGTCACCAACACACTCCCTTACCTGTGTGTCTGTGCTTGGGTTCCAGTCGGGATCATAGATGATGACTCTGTTTGCCCCCGTCAGGTTGACTCCTATGCCGCCCACCCGAGTAGTCAGAAGAAACACAAATATGGATGCGTCCTAGAGGTAAGACGTGCAACATTTAGTATGCACATTTAAGACTAGTTACAGCTCTTCACCTCTGTCTTTACATACTCTACACATGGAAACCTCTTCCGAATACAAAAAATGGGTTATGTCCTAGAGACCGTCCGTCAGTCAAGATCCCATCTCACAACTACTACTTACAATATCAATTATATTAGAAATAGCTCAGAGTTGGCTTTTCAAGAAGGAATACACATTTTTTGTTTAGACACACAAACATACACAAAATCCAGAAATGCACCGACTTTAAAGCAGAAAGTCTCTCCCTACCTACTGCCTATTCCCCAAGTAAGCATGGCTCGTGTGGGTGGAGCTATTCTCCTTCCTTCCCCTGCCCAGAGTAGCACTACTTGGTTTTACTGTTATATACACTTGTTACCTCGTTGTATCTTGTAATCAGTGGTTGTCTTGAAGCTATTGCAGTGGTACCATCCATCTTGAGGTAAGAATACTTTTGGGCTCTAAGGAATACTTCAAGTATGTCCAACATCTGTTTGGGAGAGGGGGTAGGGGAAAAGAGTTTAAAAGTCAAAAATACACCTCCAGTGAGTACTTCTCTGAAAACAGTCACACCTTCCCCAATAGGCTTAAATTAAAAGGGGCTTCTTGCTTCGAGGCAGGAATATAACTACTTACTACAAGAGTATTTTTGGTATTTCCCTACTATTAATTCTTCTCAGTTTTGTAAAGAGCAGGGCATCTATTTGAGTTCAGACCCAAACCTGCCCACATCCTAGAATCATATAGTAAACTTTTTTAAAGCCAACTTCTAGGCACCAACTCTAGAGAAAGATCCAAGCTCCCTAAGAGATCTGTAGGCTTGCCACCTTAGTATCAGCAGGTGAAGTTGCTTTTAGAATCATCATTTTAGATTATATCCCATTTTTTAAATTACTGGTTGTAAGTCTTAAAGAACTATTGTTTCTTGTATGAGGTCTGTATACTCACTTGTCTTGACTGAGAAAATAGCAATACTCGTTGACCTTGTTTGTGCCATATTTTCAACAAGGACTCCACCACTATCATTTTCCCAGAACGTTTCCAGTATCCAAACTGATCTTCTTCTAGTTCATCTTCGGGAATACCTCTGAGATTCTTGGGGCCTCCAGAAAAGAGATCAGGGTGATTGCAGATTTTTCTTAGGGCTACAAGTCCAGAGAATATCTATGGTATAAAAGAATTACGTGCATTTGGATTACCCCATTTAAATAAAATCCACTTGGAAAGGAAAGGAAGGATGATATTCAATATGTAATACAGACTAAAAAGGAATTCTTCACCAGCTTCTTAGCTTCCTCCCTATTCGCAGCATATTAGGAGCTGGAAGATCCTTCCCTATTCGCAGCATATTAGGAGATGGAAGATCATTCATCTTCTATCTATAAAGTAAGTAAGTTCTCTAGAAACAAAATCATCCTACTGGACTGAACATCTACTGGTCATATTTAA
Organism: Paguma larvata; assembly: GCA_030068075.1. NCBI lineage: Eukaryota > Metazoa > Chordata > Mammalia > Carnivora > Viverridae > Paguma > Paguma larvata. Next base: position 54,100,278 of record CM057837.1, on the reverse strand, counting down.
TTACTGATGATTTATTTTCTCCCACTAGAAAAAAAGGTAGGCAGGTCACAGCATATAAAAACTGACTCATCTTTAATGTGAATAAAAAATGTCATGCCCAACTAAATTTGGAGAAACCAGGCAGGTGACTTAACAAATGCATTTAAATATTACACTAAGTACACCTCACTGAAAGTTCTGTAGTTGAACATGAATCAGAGGTTGAAGATACGTTTACTTTTATATTAGAATATCAGAAAACGTGTCTGCATGGAAAATATGCAAATGGGAAAGACGTGATGGTGATTTACTCAGCAGAAGGGTGTTGCCTGCCCTCTGGGCCCCCAGCAGAAGGGCATCCTTCACAGCTTTCTGAGTGTGACTCAAATCAAGTCCAGGAGTAGAAAAGCTCAAACAGAAAAAGATAAACCGTAAGTGAAGCCAATAATGGAAGTTTTAACTAGCAAACAACAGTTAAACAAAATAAACAATAAAAAAAATCTGAACAAATCAGGAACATTGTCAAAACTCCTCCAGAGAGTCATCTGTAACTCCTCTATCTGCCTCTAGATCTGTGGTTCCAATACAGTGGTCACAAGCCGCAGAGGGCTACTATGCACACAAAGTGTGGCTAGTGCAGGGGCACCTGGGTGGTCAGTCAATTGAGTGTCCAACTCTTGGTTTTGGCTCAGGTCATGATCTTGTGGTTTCATGGGTTCAAGTCCCGTGTCAGGCTCTGCGCTGGCAGTGCGGAGCCTGCTTGGGATTCTCTCTCTTTCTGACCCTTCCCCATTCGCACGATCTTTCTCAAAAAATAAATTAATTTAAAAAAATATAAAGTATGGTTAGTCCAAACTGACATGTGCTGCAAATGTAAAATAGCCAATTTTAAAGACGTAGTTTAAAAAAAGGTAAAATATCTCATTAATAATTTAAAATTTTGATTATGTATTAAAATGACATTTTAGATAAAACAGGTTAAATAAAATTCATTATCAAAATTGACTTCACGTCTTTTTACCTTTTTCAATGTGACTGGGACAATTCAAAATCACATGTGCGGCTGGCGATGTAATCTACAGGTTAGTGCTAACTAGACCACCCACGGCTTCACAACTTGGAGGCACATGACGCTAAATTAAGGGCAAGTTTAGGAGAAATGAGTAAACATGAACGATTTAAGAACCGCCCACAGATGCTAGCAATAGATGGAGTAAGAAACTGTGTGTCCTGGCTAAAAGAACTGAAATGACTTCATCTGGATGAAACAGCACGCAGATGCTATGGGACACAGGCAGCCACGTCACCCACACGCATCTCTTTGTCAACCTCTGTGTATAAGCGGGAAAGTGTGTTTTGGAAAGTAAGGTGTGTGCTACTCAGCTGTACCTCCCATGAGGACAGACCAAAGACTAAGGAGGTCTTATGTGTCAAATAAAACACAATTCACACTTCAGGACATTGAAGCACAAAGAAATTGAACAGTTTATATGGAACTTCAAACTAAATGCTGATTATAAACTCACTATGTATGCTGACTGAACAGAACTTTTCCCATATCTACTGCTGAGTACTGCCAGTAACTAGTATGTTATTACTTACACAACCGTTTATAATCCTAATTCTTCCTTCATGCACCTGCTAACCCCAGCAGTCAAGGGCCACGTCCCTGCATTCTGCAAGGACCAGACATCCCTGAAGGATTCACCCCTGCAGACCCTGTTGTCTAGCACTACTCTTCTCCTAGAACAGGAGACATGGGAGTCAAGTGTAACCATGCTGCAATACAGGCAGAAGGAAGCGTGCTCAAATGGAACTGTGTGGTTCTCTTCTGGAAGGGCTTTGAATTAAGTGACGGTTCACACCCAAATGTTTCCAGGAGGGGACCATGCACCCTCAACTAGTCCTAGTTTCCTTTCCTCCCCTGCTTCCCTGCTCCACACTTCATTTCTCTGCTTTCCATTGTTTAGCTGACCTGCATATCTCCATTGAGAATTCTGTAAACTTCTTTGGAATCAATAAAATTTTGGTAGACTTTATGTTGCTCCTCTGTAAGACGGCAAAATAGGACCTATAGGGGAGAAAAAAAAACAAAAAACCCAAAGAATTTTTTTTAACCTGTGAAAATAATTAAAATATCAACAAAATTTTCTAATAAAAAAAGCACAATATATACAATTTTAACAATGTACCTCTTATTTTTAGAAGCCAAAATTGTGCCACATCTCCAGCTGAACAAAAACACAGCCACTCCTTTTCATTAGCCCCTCCATTTCTGTCATCCATCCACCTCCAGCTTCCCACCCACTCTCCCAACAGTCCCTGAAGATCGGCCTCCTTCCCACAACAAAGTTCAGGGCCAGGTGCACAGACCTCCTGCATCCTAGCCTCCAAGTGCTCGGATCGTCTCACCGCCGGTACCCCTCACCCACACTTCACTTCCACAGACCTGACCAGGGACCCTACCCTCACCTGACTCGCCCCCTTTCCTGGAGGTGGAAGCACAGGTCCACAAGTTTACCAGACTCGCCCACCCTCCCAGCCCAACTGTACCTGCTACTTCCGAATGTTCCTTCATTTTCTGCCTCTCAATCCTCCTTTCTCCATGTCCACTGCCGCCACCTCAGGGCTTGACAATATTCCTTAGTCGCAAACCCAGGACATTTTCCTTCAGCTACCCCTCTGCCACCCACTACGTCTGCCTTGTAAACTTTCAAATGAAGACTGACTCAAACATCTGCCTTCTCTACTCCTTTCTGGTAAAGTACTGAGCACTGCTGAAGAACACTACCCATCTAGGCAGTGTCCTGCCACTCCTGCCCCTGGTCTCCAGGGAAGTCTCTATGCACTCCCTGCTCAGCACCTTCTGTACGCCCAGAGCAGCTCTGACAACACTCCTCATTCTCCCCAAGCCTCCCACCTACCCACCTTTGTCACTCACCTTTGTCTCTCACCTTTGTCTCATCCTCTACTTAAAAGCAATCAAATGGACAAAACATCAAAAATAGAAACTGAAGCTATCAGTCATGATTCCCTGATTTTCACTCCCTAAAATTTATCTGCTTTATCCACCTCACCTGGTTTTCCTTTGTACTCAGAGGTACAGATTCCTGTTTGGGATCTGGGGCAACCCTTTGACCTTCATACTGTATCTGAAAACCCTCTCCTCTTCCTTAGGACGGTGCTCCACCACCTTAGACTTTCTAAAAACTGAGGGGGAAAACTCCCTGAAAGGATTATGTACAATCACCATTCCCATGTCCCTGCCTTCCAGCCTCTCCTGGACTCAGCGCAAGCCTGGAGGGCACGTCCACCAGGAAACTGCTGTGGATGGGGTCACTAATAACTTCCTGGCAGCCGGCCACACAGGGACCCTAGGCCTCATGATCCACTTCCCCTAACTACCTCCAGGCTTTCTACGGAAGGTCTCCTGGTCCTCCCGGCCAGCCCCTCCTGATACCCTCTCCACAACACTGCAGCTTCTCTCTTCTCGTTCTGTGCATGGGCCTCAGGCAAACTCATCCTTGCTCATAACTTTCGCGCCTCCCCTGCTCAGAGGTCACAACTACCTCCCAGCCTAGAACTCTCCTCAGAACCCAAGACTCATTTATAATTGCCTTTTATGCAGGCAGATATTTCGTGGGCACTTCAATCGACCCGAAGTAAACTCGCCAGCGGTCTCCTCCATGTTCCGTCCTTTGAAACCTCTGGCAGCAGATCCATCCCATCATCTACACAGGAAACCCCTCCTCGGTCCAGACTCCTGTTCCCCCTCAGAGTCTGTAAGGAGTGGCCAACTCATCCCTTTGCCTCCATTTTCCTTCTCCTCCAGTGCATTCATATGCTGCCTGGGTGATCTTTTTAAAATATGAACCTGAGTATATGTAGTTCTTGATTTCTTAAATTCCTGTTTCAGTCCTTTAAATACAAAGGCAACAGAGAAAAGCATTTCCTCTGTTAACTACAAAATTAACTGAACAAATTATTCACCAGATGCTTCATGTCCACAAATCACTGTTTAAGGTGTTACATGGCATTTTAAGATGGGTAAGAAAAAGTCCCGACCTCAAGGAATTCTAGTCAAGAGCCTTGTGGGAACTTAAAACTTCCGTGTGTCCCGGGGGTGGGGTGGGTGGATGCAGTGGGGTGGAAAACCTCCAGGCAGAGGGGATACCCATGCAAATGGAAAGACAAGTGGCTCATGTTTGGAAAACAAGAAGTGATTTGCCTTGGCTACTACATGGAATACAAAAAAGACACATTCTGGGACTCCATGGTGAAAATAAGTTGGTGCAAATAAGCTAAATCAGGTATTCTTGATGGGAAGAGGGACACTGAAGATAATGTCAGCAGGAAGATGAGCCTTGGAAAAACTAATCCAGCAACACTATGCAATACTGATGAGAGTGCCAATCAACGGCGGGAAACGAGACAGACACTGGCTGCACTAACTTATGACTATGTGAAGCAAAGAAGCAAAAGCATGAAAAAGGACAAATAAAACAGCACAGCAACTGGTGGATTTGGAATTAGACATAGAGCAGAGCATTGTGGCCTGAGACACTGGTGGGAAACAGAGACCTGGAAGGGGAATGCTAAGACCAAGGGCTGAATCTGGAAATAAGTTTGGGGAACGGGAAGAGGCAGGGATTAAAAAAGCCTTGGTGACAGATCTCCAAGATCTTCTATAGTTTCAACACTGAGAAGCTACAACGTACTTACTTTCAGAAGCTGAGAAGAGGGCGTAGTCATCGGTGGAGATAACAGACCACCAGGATGGGCTTTCAAAGGATGCCCCTTTGACAACCTAAATCAGATGACATCACTCCTTGGCTCAGGATCTCCCTGTGAACTACCTTCTCCCTCACAGTTAAACCCAAAGTCTTCACCGTGACCAGCAGGCCCTGTTGATCTGGCCGGCCATCTGACATCTCCCTCTGACCGCTCTCATCCTCCTTCCTGCCAACATCCTTCCTCTTCCATCTACCCAAAATGCTCTTCTTCCAAAAACCCCATGATTCACTCCTTTGCCTTCTTTAGGCCCCTGTTAAATGTCTGTTTATCAGAGAGGAGACCTCTAACCATCCCTTATAAGAAGCCCCCCTTCCCCAAATCCTCACCCTGACTCGCCCCATCCCCCTTACCCTGCTCATTTTTTCCTCCACACTACTGCTGCCTGCCATGTGACATATTTATCTGTGACTGTCTCCCCTCCTCAAGAATGAATGTGAGTTCCATGAGAGTGAGCATTTGCTCTGTTCACTGCTATCTCCCGGGAGCGAGACTGGCACCTACAATGATCTGTGGCAAGAATGAGTTGGGGACTTAAGGAAAATACAGAAGTTTGAAAGTGCAGCTGCAGGAGTATGTGTGCTAATAAGCAAAAGAGCAAAGCCTGTGGACTGAGGAAGAGTCCTGCCTAGGGCAGATGGCACCACAGGCTCACCTGTCACATACAGATGTACACAAATATAAACCAGCTGCCTGACAGCACCAGCAGCCACACCTGTTAGCCTCAGCAATTCTGTGCGTAAAGAGTGAACAGTCAGGTACACCCAGGCTTCAGACATGGATTTACAGACCTGTTCATTTTTATCTGGCAAAGAAAGGCTCATTTTGACGTCTGACTTCATTCTCCGCAGTAGGTATGGATTTATGGTATCTCGTAAGACACATGCACACTTATAAGCAGTTTTAACCTTTAATAAGAGAAAAAGGCAAACAGTTACTTATGTTTAAGAAATAGGTTTGGTCTTAACTCTCAATTGATTCCAATGTTTAAAAAAATTTTTTTTATTGACATATGGTAATACAAAAGTGGCTGGAAATGGTTGGGAAAAGGTTTGGAAAAATTAGGATAAACTCCATGTATTCCATTAGGTGGTAGATTTCATAAGATCTTGTCAGTAAAAAAAACTTATTAATCAAGTTTACAACAAAGAACTCCATACTTTGCTTTAATTATTATTATATAGTTAGACCCTAGAGTAGAGATTTCTTTGGTTCTCGACTACCCTCTAGGGAAAAAACAGCTTTCAAATGAACCTCTGTTTATAATCTTGCATTCTCCAAGAGCTACAAAGGAAGTGCTGTCCTGCAAGACGGAAGATCAAAAGCTCACTCTGGGGGAAAGATGCAGCAACGGGAGCAACCAGATAGTAAGCAGGGATTACTGCCCACTGGGGACTTAGGAGAGTACGTTCAAGAAAAGCCCTATGATCCCAGAAATAAAAGGTCACTCTAGCCTAAGACGGAGCATATGGTTCTGTAATGGAGCACAGCCACATGAGATGGGTATTAACTGTATGTAGAAAAACAAAGACCCACAGCTCAGGAAACACTCCCTCTGCAATTCACTTAAAGGCAAACAAAGAATTCAATAAATTATTGATATCTAAAAAAATCTAAATAGGCTTAACAACCTAGTAAATTACTATTTTAATGGAACAAGAAAAATTCCAACCGAAGTTTAAATTTAACAGAGTTAGCTGCGAAATGAAGGGCAGTAAAAAGCGCCTGACCATAACACAGACCGAACAACTCGTGTTAAAGAGTAACATGTAAGAAACATTTTAAAAGACCTTAAGAACATATCACTCAAATATGTATACATGTATGTGTGTCTACCTTGTGTGTATGGGAGTATATAAATATTAAAAAAAAAAAACCAGGATTTACTTGGAATAGTAGACAATAACAAACAAGTTCAATTAACAAACTTTAGTTATGGGTAACCTCATAAACACATCATTCAGACACTGATAAAAATTACCCTGAAGATAATGATCAGGAACATATGTTTGTAATATAGAGATGATAAATTTCAAATTTTAACATATTACAGTCCCACCAAGGAAGCAAGTACACGGTTTAAATTCTTCCAAAAAGTATATACACTATGTTAAGGAAACTGTCCCCACATCCTCACCTCTACCCACATTTCTCATCTCCAGAAGCACGAGTGAGCTGGATGATGATTCGGGAAAACCAGGGCTGGGCTGGTGGGTCGCCTGGCTGCTCATTCCCTCTCTCTCTTCTGCCTGTCCACCCCCATGAAGAGTTCTCCTTCCCCCACCACTCCCTGCCCCTGGCCCACTGTGGTGAACTCACAGGGGTCAGAGCTCAGAGTGGCTGGGGATGGGTCTGTTTTTCACACCCAACTCTCCTCAAAGGAAGAGCGAAAGCTCTGGAATGGGGTGGAGATGGGAGAGCAAGGAACACCAAGAAACCCGATTTTAGCCTTGATGTCAAGCCATGTTCTTAGTGCAACTTTCCTAGGCTATCCTGTGCTTTATGCAATAGAGCTGATTCTACATTTACTTCCCATCTGCCTCCCTGTCTCTGTGAATAAACACACACGGTAGGGATCCAACTGTACTTCTCTTAACTATCACTTCCAACTCTCTAGTGCCACGGAAAATGGAGACCTAGCTGAGCATGCCCGTGTTTCCTTCTTATTGCTGACAAGGTGGAGTGATCATCACCTCTCAGCTCTGCCTGTTCCAGAGCTGAGTGACCTCAGGCCGGTCATCACACCACCGAGTTTCAATACGCCTGAGCAAGAAATGAGGAGTTCTAAAATCCCTGCACAAGCTTAACATGCAAATCCAAAAAGCAGTCCATATCCTTGGCAGTTAATGTTCTTCTCCCTCACCTTCCTCAGCCTGGCATAGGCATCTCTCCCCCAGGGAGCCTTTCTTGACTCCCATAAGCTCTGATATTGCATCATCCCCCCCATCACAGTCCTTACTACCCTGAACTATGATCATCTGTTTATCACGTCCCCACTGTGCACCCACCATTGGAGTGGATACTATTCAAGGTAAGGTTCTGGTTGCCAGCCACCTCTCATCATTTTAGCCCCAGGCTGACACAATAAATTATCTACTGACAGACTATCTTTTTGGGATTCAGTAAATGATGGCAACCATGGACTTAAAAAAGCAAATGTAAAAAAAAATAAAAAAATAAAAATAAACTATTATAAAACAGCAAAAAAAAAAAAAAAAGGCAAATGTAAAAACAGCACCTGCTCCCAAGGACCTAATAACCTAATAACCTAAAAAGAGAATAAAAAGAAATGCACAAACTTCTGAAACAAGGATTTCACGGAAGAAACAGACGATGTTTACAGGGTCCCAAAGTCTCTCCCCATAAGTGATTTATTAATTCCAAAGGAAGTGGTTAACTTCCAAGAGTTTAGAGATCTGGTAAATACCACCTTACCCAAGTAGTCAAACCACCACCACCAACTACCACCACTACTGAAGGGATAAGCCAACAGCATGTGCCTCCAGCTGTGAAGAACTGAGAAATGCAGGTCACAGAGAATGTGAGACAAACCCAAAGCAAGGCGCTTTCTACAGAATAACAGGCCTGCAGTCTTGAAAGACACCACAATCATGGAAGGCACAACAAAAATAGAGGAACTGTTGCAGGTTAGAGGAGGACTAAACAGGGAAACTACTGGAACAAGTGGCAGAATGTGAGTGACCACAGACTATAGAGACCTCAGAATTGTACCGGTGTTACATTTCCTCCTGATTCTGATGTTTTCACTGTGGTTATGTTGTTAGGAAACACATGCTGAAGGATTTGGAGGACAGGCGCATCATGTCTGCAACTTGCTCTCTGATGATTCACACAAACCAGTATAAATTTGCCTGCACATGTATGGAGAGGTGGGGAAGAGGGAGGGAAGGAAAGATCTAGCAAATGTGGCAAAATGTCAGCAAATGCTAACAAGTGGTCAAACTAGTCAAGAGTATAAGAGTTCTTTTTACAATTCTTGCAATCTTCTGTTAAGTCAGAAATTATTTCAAAGTAAAAATTTGTTAAAAGAATGGTATAAATGATGGACAACAGGAACTCAGTGGAGAAAGAAGGCTCTTATAAAAGTTAGTTGTAAGTCATTCCATCTCAAAATGTAAAAGGTATTAAAATGGTTTTGACGACCCTCTAATTCTAAAGAGTTAAAATCCTTTCTGTAAACATTTAAAACATGTAAATGTCTCTTTTGGTGGATGGCTTTATTTCTGGGTCAGTCATCACCTGGCAGGTACGAGTCCCGCAGGAGGTCTGTGCAGAGACCCTGCTCCTCACCGAGGCTGAAGCCTGCCTCCAAATGCCACAAACTGCCCTCGGGTCGGCCTCCCGATGTTCCTCTCGGTGCCAAGTCCCTTTCACCGGTCACCGGACCTAAAGCCTCAGGGGTCGCTGCAGCAAGCTCACCACGCCCACTCCCTTTCCTTTGTCCTGTCGGCCCCCACATCGTGTTTGTTCCGCCTACAAAGATGCCACTTAGAGCTTTGGCTCTCCACCTTCCTCCTGAGAACACCACCCAAGTCCAGGCCCAGGTCCTCACCACCCTCACCCCTAATGATTCCTGCGGGTCCCTCAAAGTCTGCCCCTCTCCCATAACCATCCACAGCCTGAGTGACTCTCCGAGAGCAGTCCTCTTTTCAGCCTCCTACTTGGATACCTTCTGTGGCTCTTTGCTGCCCGAGCACCCTGCCTGCCTCCCTTTCAAGGCCCCCATTTCTGGCATCCACACCTTCCCTGCTATCTCACAAGCCTCTCCTGTGCAATCAGGCATGTCTCTTGACTGCCCGTGGCCATATAATGTGGTTGCATTCATATTGCTGCCCTAATCCAGGATGCCCTCGCTCTTCCTAGAGGGAGGCAAACCATAAGAAACTCTTAAACACAGAAAACAAACAGAGGGTTGATTGGGAGGGGGAGGGGAACATGGGTGATGGGCACTGAGGAGGGCACTTGCTGGGATGAGCACGGGGTGTTGTATGTAAGTGATAAATCACAGGAATCTACCCCCAAAACCAAGAGCACGCTGTATACACTCTATGTTAGCCAACTTGACAATAAATTATATTAAAAAAATAAAATAAATTAAAAAAAAATAAATAGAATGCTCTTGCTCTTCTTAGCCTGTTATCACGGAAATCAGGTTAAGGGTCACCTGAGTGTTGTGTTAAGTCCTCTCTGAACAACTCAATCCTCCCTGACTTCCCCTTTTCTAAGCTTTTACACTACCTTGTAAGATGCACTTAATCGTATACTGTCCAGAACTGATTCATTCCTGTTTCATAATTCTGACTGCTCCTGAATACTTTACATGAGTTTTTAAAACTCATCTGGAAAAATATGTGCTATCAAGCACAAATAATTTTGTGATTTTTGGCAGATGTTGGTTTATAACCTTAGCCATTTCCCTTATATTATGAATGACTTGGCTACAAAGTAAAGTATTTAGCAGGAACATTTAAATATTAAAATGCCTGAAGGGTTACCTGCCCAATACATTACCTGTACTGGGGAGGCGTTTGAATACCCCCCCATGGTGATGGGGACTGAGAACTGCTCCATGAACACAGGCAACGTGCCCAACTTTCCTGGGAAGATGAAGTCGAAGAGCGACCACAGCTCCCGGAGGTTATTCTGCATCGGTGAGCCAGACAGGATGATGCGATGAGGGGTACGGAACTATTTGGGGAAAGAAAACACTTTTTTGTTACATTCACTTTTCAAGGGATGATTGTCACCCCTACTCCCCAAAATACTCCCATGCAATCCTGTTAAATTTAACACTTTTACATATCATTTTAGTCATCCCCAAAATGTGGGCACTTCATGCAATTTTAATTCTTCAATTACATATAAATAAAACAAATAGGGAAGAATTTTTCCTACTGTTCAAGCTAAATACTACAGTCCAGAGTCGCATTTGGTTACATTTTAACAAATGACCCCTACAAGAGACATTTAGTAATGTGAACAATTAGAATTTTTAAAAACATGATAATGGGGAAGAATAAAGAAATTTCTGCGTTAAGGCAAAATACATATTTCAATTCCTTATGCAAAGGCCCTAAGTGTGTTACTCTCGATTAAACACGATTTTCCACCTGGAAACCCCCTTAGCTATTAAAGGTCATACCTGTTTGCAAGCAAGGGTGACAGCAGCATTTGGATTTCGAATTTTGTGCCCCTCATCCAAGATCACGTAGTGCCAGTCATGCCTGCTAATGTCATCTTGCATCAGCCGAATGTAGGAGTAAGAAGTGATCAAAATGCCATGACAATGGGCAATATCTCGAATTAGTTTCTCCTAAAATGATAAAATGGTAAAGCCAGTTTTAAATAAGCTCATTTAAGTAAATTAAATGAGCGTGACTCTTCAAGTGGCAACCTTTCAATCACAATATAATCTAATGCACTTTTAGAATATATATACAAACATAACATACACAATTATAGGTATACGTTATCAGCACGGGAAGTTTACTTTCTGTTTCATTAATCTGTAAGTGGTAAACACAGACCACTATATCTACTATTAAGCGGGTGAGCCTCAAAAGAAGACTAGAAAAAGTTATAATATGTAAACACTTACCCAATTTTTATTTTTCTAAAATATCCTTCAGTGTCAATCCTTGTTAAATTTAATCAACAAGGTAGATGGGAAGTGATTTATTTATTTTAAAACCGAAAAAAGAAAATGAGAGAAAAGCCAAGGAGACAAGACAAATCCAGACGCCCTACCAGGGTAAAACATGAATTCCAGGAGAAGAGAGTAGAAAAGGATATAAAAGCGATGATTTTTTTTTAGATAGCAAAGGGACAATCTTTCCATAATCCTAGGGGGAAAGCTCGGACCCTGGCATTCTGCACTGGTCCAGACTAGCAGACATGCCTGAGAGAAAGTAAACTCCACCCTCAGAGAGGCAGAAACAGAAAACAAACAGCAAGAGACAGAGTAGGTAGGGTATGTTACATATCCAGCCAGCGAGAGACGCAGTCACTACAAGAACATGGTGCCTTTCCGAGGGCAGAAGAAAGCGTGTCTGGAGCACACAGCACCCTGCAGAACAGCGATAGCAGAGCTCCCTGAACCGGAATGCCCGTCACACACTGAGCACTCCCAGCAACTCTATGAAAAAGGACAGAGGTCCTATTACTAACCCCTGTTTTACAGATGAGGAAACTAACAACAGACCAGGTCACACAGCTGGTAAGTGGAGAAGTCACGATTTGAGAGTATAAAGGCAGCCAACTCCAAAGCTAGTATTAACTAAATATTAGGCAACGCTGTCTCATACTTAACAGTAAAAGAAAAAAAATTTAAGGGAAAATTACATGTAACATACATATACATATACCAGTTCTTAATATAAATTACAGGTATCCTCTGCTGCAAACTAGGTCACTTCACTTTTATGAAGGGCCTACATCAGCACCTGTTCTTGACAACCAAAAGAAATCAGAAGAGAATTTTTGCTTTTATGAAAAAAGGTGAAAAGTAAAATTAGCGTGTTTGTTTCGCAGCGAGCCATTCTAGAAGCAGTGCGCAGCCCAGCAACTAGAGTGGCGCCACCAGGCTCCTTCTCCAGGAACTACACTCGGCATCTCAGCGGCAAGCTGCCGTGCTTGGAACCCGGTCCGTGTGCATTTGTGCTGTATCTCAACTTATTTTGTACATGTTAGCAAGATGTGTCTTAAAGTATCAGAGAAGCCTAAGAGAGGTTACTTTTGGGGTCTGGGAATGCTCAAAAGATTTTCCATATAAACTAATGGTAAGGGCTTCTTCACTTCATGCCATTTCTGAGTTATGAAAGGCTTTATGGGAGCACTCTACTTTTGGGTGGTGGGGAAACCTATGTTAAAACAATAGGTGAATATTAAATCATGTTTTAAATGCTAATGAAACTGTTTAGAATAAATCTAAAATATGAAAAGGGATATATCTTTAAGTGTCACTATAATGCTTGTTTGGTTTAACAAAACCTAGAGTGTGTAGAGGAGAAAATATAAGTGTACTAAAAATGCTGCCCTGTCAAAGGAGAGAAAGGGGCCCAGGTGACAGACAGTCTGGTTCTTAACTGTGAGAGAAAAATAGGCTGGATTATATTTGTAAAAAACAAGCCCATCTCCTGATCCACAGTTGCTACTTCAACATAAATACAAGAAAGAAAGCAGACTGTAGAATTATCAAGCCACTCTAGGGGAGAAAAGTGAGAGAAAACAGAAAAAAAAAATCAGGAAAATAGAACACAAAGAATACAATAGCTGGTTTCATACTAAACGTACCAGCGGTCTCCACAATGATAGCAGGTTACTAGCAGTGAGACTTTCCAGTGCGTGGATACACACGGCCAAACCTTAGACCCAAACTAGACTGGCACTGCAAGTTGAAAATACGGGCATTACCCAAGACATGCAAACAGAAACAGGGCAGAACTAGAAATACAAACATCAGACAAAAGGAACAGACCAGAAAAAAAGAGATATCTGATATTTTAAAGGAGACAACGCACTAAGGAGGAGGAGCCAGGCACCTTTACCTACCAAAAAGCCCTGCAGATTGAGCACTGGGTGTTGTATAGAAACCAATTTGACAATAAATTATTTAAAAAAAAAAAAAGCCCTGCAACAATCCACGAGCACAAGCGCTCCGAGCTGCACTGACAAAGCAGTACATCCACAGCCTGCAGGGCACCGACCACAGCCTCCCAGAGTTTGACAGGTCAGAAGAGAGAAAGTAAGATTAAAGACAACGAATGGTCAAAAATTAAGATACAAATGATCTGATGCACACCACCATCCATGAGCTCCTTTTAATAGCTATCAGCAGAGCTTCTGACCACACAAAGAATACTCATTCTTTACATGCCGCTGAGGCTGAAATCAAACTAAACAGTCAATGCAATCTACTAAAAAAGGAAAATGAGAGAATACAATAAAAACAAAAATCAGTGAGACCGTTAAAAACAAAAAACAAAAAGACACCCTGGTAGAACTTAAAAAAGCAAAAATCGAAATAGCTCACTGAAAAGACCTAACAGACAAACCTCTAAACTCAGCCCAAAGAGCAGACTCAGATGGACAGCATGAGAAACATCAAAGAAACACAACCCAGATGTAGACAATACACAAATGTGTATTCTCGCCAATACCACTGGTGCGCTAATGCCAAAACCCTGAACGCTTTGACAGAGGACGACTGCTAAAAAAATAAAGTACCAACATGGACCCAAGAAAAATGAGACAATTACTGAAGAACTTGAAAAAGATGGTATGCTCCTCTCACCGAAAGTCAACCAGACGAAAGGGTTTCCTAAGTAAAGTAGGAATCCATCCTTCGTCCTGTTGTTTAAACTGTTCCAAAATGTAGGAAGAGACAGGATGCACTTCAATTCATTACTGTAAGACTAGTAAAACCCTGTTTTCTAAATTAATAGACACGACACACACGTGTGTGTACTCCCTGTTAGAGATCTGTTACTTTATAAACCAAATCTAGTAGTACATTAGCCTAATAAGGCTCATCACAGGAATACAAGGATAGCGAAGTATTAGGAAACCTGATGTGATAATTCATGTAATCACAATTATACACATTTTATAAAGTTCAACATCTTCAAAAATGACTTTAGTATCACTAGGATTGGAATATTTTTCAATTCAATAAAGTATAAAAGGGTACAATAAAAGACAAAAAAAAATTTGAAAGAGAAAAATAAAGTGGGAGAAATGACCTTCTCATGTCATAACACGCTCAAAACTCCCAGGTTAATAAAACTGCTTTAGAGGATAATTATGATACCTGGTACATGTTAAAGTTTCAACAGGGAGATCTGTATTGTTATTATTATTATTATTATTATTATGACTACTACTCTGCCATCCTCCTATGCACAATTTTCAATGACTGCACAAGTACTACACTGAGGACCACACCTGATTAAGCATTTCCCAACTCTGTACCCTATGATGAATGTACCGTAAAAACCTTAGGGCTCACAGCTTTATAACCTGCATACAGGTTCTTCCTGGACTCACCTCCCTCCACTTTGCCCTGTCTACACTGCTATTCCAATGCCACCAGCCCACCACAGCTGCCCATGAATAAAAAACAGGCTGTCCAAAGAAGCACTGCCCTACCTCAAACACCTCATCCCGTCAGTCCCGCACTCTGAGAAGGCAGAGTGGATGTTAATAATTCCTCTGCATCTAAATTTTCCCCTGAGACTGTGGACAGGGAGCTACCACAACTCTACCCCCATTTTCCCCTGCAGGAAGGCAGTGGATGCTCGAAGTCATGACGCAGGTAGGACCCGAGAAGATAGCAAACTGAAACACGAATGTGCACGCATTAATTTCTCCTCCAGGCCCGGAACTCTATACACAGAGAGAAGAGGGTGATGAAAACAAGTGCGAATGTTTGGGGCTTCAAAAACAGCACAAGTCAAATTAGCACTCACATTTCTAAAACGTCCACTGCATTAGCCAAACCCTGCAAACATGGACTCACTCGCTCATGACCCTGAAACTCCTATCTGCTGGATACAGACTCAGGATGGTCATTCCCTTAATTCCCCAAGGAATGCCGCTCCGAACTGGATTCTGGACATCACTTCAACACAGTTGAACAAATGAGATGCCAAGCCCCTCAAATACACACCGCTGAAACCATGCTCTGCTTCCTTTCTATGTTTAAGGATCAAAGTTTATTTGGAAAATTCCATAATGTTAAGCTATAGAAACACAGAATTTCTACCATATCCAGAAGATGTATGACAATGATTAAGAATTAAAAAGACACTTTTATAAAAAGAGTAAGAATTTTTTTTTAAATATCCCTATTGAAAATATAACCTCCACCTAACAGTCACTGGGTAAAAACACCATCGAAGACTATTTGTTTTCACCTGATTCAATCTCAGAATTCTATAACTGCCTAGACTGGAGTTTCAATAATGGTGAATTGTTGAATATTATGGACGTCTCTATCCAAACACTTAAGACAAATCATCTCGGGCGGTTTCAAATTAAAAGCTTGTAAAATATGTAACCTCTCCTAGTTTTTGCAATTAATAGGGTACATCTGCAATTAGCCTGACTTACTGAATGCAGTGCTGTTGTCATTAAAAGATGTCTGTGGAAGTGCTGCTGTTATTATGGAGGCTCAGGAGACCAATCCCTCCTAGAGGGCAAACAGTGGACTGGTAGAAAACAACAGCCATAAATCACACTGTCAGGCAGCGGGGAGAGCAGAGTGGAGCACAGGCACATGAAGGCCATTCACGGTAAACACAGCACGGCAGCTTCCCGGGCAGGATTTACTGCACCTGTAATTAATTAAAATTTCCTTCAAGCTAAATCTTTAATAAACAAGGATTTGTGCTGACAATGAAGAAAAAAGGGCTCCAGCAACATAATTTTACAATATACTTCACAGAACAAGCATAGCATCTATCATTTCTTGTATCAGGTGTATACGCCGTCTCTATTACATCACTTTGTGTTATAATTTGTGTACTTGGAATGGGTCTGAAATATTTAGGATGCTTGAGGGACCATGTGGTCCTTTTCTACTTTCATCTGTTATGTTTCTACTTGACTCCCTTCCAGCTCTTTAAAAAGCCACATCTTTTGACTCCCAGTGTTCCAGAAAACAGGCCTTTTTAAAGAACACATGATGGTGGTTTCATCAAACAGCCACGTTTTCCTGTGGTTTGTTCTTTAATCCTACCTTGCATTTCACAAAAAGAATTTCAAGATGCTATTTCATTGTTTCCGGTTGGGGCCAAACGTATCCGGATGTGAGAAAAAAGGTCTAGATGTGAATGCCCACGAACATGTCTGATAAAGCAAGTGTGAACCGTCTGTCTATAACGCATTTATACTGAACCAGTGAGAAGCACCAGAGCATCTTCTCTTGACTACTGAGAAGAAGGAGCCTACAACATTCTTTGTTTCTAACAGTAAGAATTAACTGAGTTACAGGCCAAGGACAACACTAAGCTTCTTGTGCACATCTATTACCCCAACAGCTCTCCACGAAATTACCAAAAGAGACTCATTTTTCAGGAGATCAAACTAGGCTCAAAGAAGCTAAGTGACTTGCCCAAGGTCACAGAACTATCAAATGGCAAATCCAAGACTGAAACCCTGGTCTGGTAATGACAAAATCTACACTTTGGAATCTTTATGCTATTGTTGCATTTCCCACTCTTCTGCCTCTAAGTGCCCCAAGTATGTCAAAATGAGACAAAACTCTTTGAATTATCACATAATATTATATTATATATGTGTATATATATCACATAATATATATATAATATTATATTCCACATAATTACTACATCCTACATAGCAGGAAAAGGTAGGAGAGACAAAGTGACAACTGTTTCAGAATATAAGAAATTTCTCATTATGTATCTTCCAACAAATTGAAAAAAGGGTCCTTAATAATTAAATACACTTTGTAACACAGTGCTAAAGATGCCACCACCCACTGTGAGTTATGTGGTAAGTATCACAAAACTGCCTTCTTTCATTATCTTTTCATATATTTTCTTTCCCCAAGAAAAAGGTTAGCTTTTCAAGGTCAGTTAAAACATCAACTCCATTTTTTGGAGCCCTAACAGCATCAAATACGTACAATATCATGTTTATAGTTATTCAACAAATGTATGCTAATTGACTCACACATTAAATTTCTCTATGTTAGAAAAAAGGGATCATGAAACATAATGAGAAATGGAAAATATTAGATTCCTATTAGATGAGATTTCAGTTGACCATTAAAGATGATTCAGAAGACTGAAAATGTCTTTATCTGATTTGATTGTTTGGTTGAAAATATTAGCCATGTATATTTTTGCATGGCTGCTGGGTTTACATTTGATAATTCTAAATTATGCTGTCAATCAAAGAGAATATTAACAAAGATAATATAGTGTCACATGGTGAGAGAGGTGGGACGCTAAAAGGCAATGTAAGGAAGAAGAATGATAGATGCGTTCCATTCAGAAATTGTTTGATCATTTGATGTCTCTTCTCTAAATGAAATTTTTTTCTACTTTTTAAAATCTTACATCATATCAGCTACAGTAAATCATTAAGAAAATAAAAACAATCTACTTGAATGATAAGCAGAACAATTGCTGAATTATTACTTTTAAGTTTTCTAAAGAGAATTTCTCTTCTGTATTTTCTCCATCACTGAACGTCCCTATGCCAGAGCACCATTATCATATTTAGATAGGACAGCTACTGAGCACAGAAAGCCCCACCATGGAGAAAAAGAATCTCAGCTGATAAGGACAGAAAGTAAGTGAAGAATCACACGCTGGGTTAGAGGTGAGACTGGCAATGACAGAATATTTGAAAGATGATTTAAAAATATAAACTGTACTGCAATCTAATGCATTATCTGTAAGCCAACAGGAATGCATGGGATGGTGATAAAGATCTTTACACATAAATGTAAGAGGAAGGGGCAAAGGTATCAACTGTAGCTTTGGTGTTTGAATCCAACGGCTGGAGTTCTGATCTTGGAAGTGTCATTAACAAGGTTTGTACAAAGGATTTAATGTATTTTCAATGTGTCCTCATCACAAATAATAAACTGATACTAACAATAGTAAGTAATAAACTGACTGTGTTTCTAAGTCAAGAGTATGGTTTGTAAGATGCAAATGAACATCTTTTTTATCTTTCGCATAACAACTTACATCTTTAGAGATCTGGAATACTTCATAATGGAAATGAAACGGTAGAGTTAATTAAGAGTCAGAGGAAAAATAAAAGTTAAATAAGAAACTTCAGGGTAAAGAGACCAAGTGCCCATCAACTGACGAATGGATAAAGAAGTTATGGTACTTATATACAATGGACTACTACGTGGCAATGAGAAAAAATGAAATCTGGCCATGTGTAGCAACATGGATGGAACTGGAGGATATTATGTTAAGTGAAATAAGTCAGTCAGAAAAAGACAGATACCATATGTTTCCACGAATAGGTGGACTTTGTGAAACTAAGCAAAAACCAGGGGGAGGGGAAGAGGGGAAAGAAAAAAAAGACACAGAGAGGGAGGGAGATAAAACATAAGAGACTCTCAAAGACTAAGAAAAAACTGAGGGTAAGGGGGATGAGGGAGGGGGGAGAGGGAGTGATGGGCATTAAAAAGGGCACATGTTGGGATGAACACTGGGTGTTATATGTAAACCAATTTGAAAATAAACTATTATAACAAAAAAAAAAAAAAAAAGAAACTTCAGGTTGAGGTCCTTGGTAAATGGTAAAGCACTGAAAAAATTATGAAGGATCATATGTATGCATGTGTCTGTATGTGCAAAATGACCTCAGAAGATGAAATCACTGTAAACAAAAGTGAAATATCTATTTTTTAAAGTTCCGCCCTCCAAACAAGGAAACAAGTCACACCAACAGAGACCTTTCATTTGCATGAAGACAGTTCTTCAGTTTAAAATACAAGAGGAAACGCAGGTAAGCCACAACACAGGTGAAAGTAAATGCATGCCCTTCAGTATCCCAAAAGAAAACAAAAGGTTAAAGAGGAACATATGAAAAATGTACCTTTCAAAGAGAAGCTAACATCAACTAATGAATCCTGCTCCAAGAGTTTGCAATATAAAACAATAAGAAATGTCAATAGACAAACGGAGGTGAAAAAAGGCATAAAAAATGTTTTACAGGGGTGACAAAAAGATAGTTTACAACAATTTAGTCTGAGTAGAAAACCAATCTAAACTGTTATTTTCAAGCTGTTAAAAAAAAATCACTGGATTTTTTGTTTTGTTTTGATCATGGTATTAACTCTACTTCATTAATTATTTTAATTCAGTTTATTATCATCATTTAAAATCCAGGGCAAAGTCAGTTGATTTTAACAGCAGCTAGTATAAGCAAGGCTCCATCTTACCAACCTTGAGCTACCAAATTATAGATACTCCTTATTCACTTCTATCAAAAGTTCCACTTACTCTTGATCATGAACAAAATGGGAATCTGGGAGGAGAGGGGCACTGGGCGGAAACAGTGCGGTCCAGTGGCTCACATGTGTCCTCCTCAGTGAGGAAAACGTTCAGCAGCTCTCTCAGGTACACTGCTCTTGTAGGGGGAACACGAGAGCTCACTCAAGAGCGCCAAAGACTTGGGAATGAAAGAACTCATAACCAACTGCCACTTCCTGTCACTAAGATAACCTGCAAATCCGCAGCAAAGAAGTCTAATTATTCATTTACACGTGCTGAAGTGTTTGCCTCAGAAAACACTTAGGAGGCAGAGTCTAGATGGTCAGACAGAGATGAGAATTTTAAAAGTATAATACAACCTCTCTATGCTACCCATTGGAGCACAGATAAACCTTTTTAATGTGACTAAAACTACAAATAAGTGAAGAAATTCAACTTTCAAAATACAGTGGTTATGCTTACATGATGACCAAGAATTCATAGACCAAAAAGCAACTTAACTAAAAAGCAACAATACAAATTAGGAAATTTGCAAAAAGGCAGATTGTTCTTTTGTTCATTGAAAATGTATTTAAAAGCATGCTAAATGCACTGACCAATGTGGAGTTCTATTACACTGTCCTTAAACTGTATAAGGCCACTAATGCCCCAAATCCAGCTGGTTGACTGTTATGTAAGCCCCCGATGTATGGCCCCACTCATGCTAGGAGGTGGTGCCCTGTCTGTGACCAGTTGTATTTTGCTGGACAACAAACATGTCTCAACGCCACTATGAACTGTTAGAATGATAAAGCCTACATTCATAATTGTTCTGAAATACAGAGCTCTAAATTAAATCAGTGACAATAAGACTAATGCAGAAAAGAAACACAGGAACATACATGTGAAAAATACAGGCGTCAAAGGGAAAACAAATATGTAAAATAGAGGACTTTAAAACCAAGCAAACCAAAAGATAGTGAAGTATTATAGTGTTACCTTTTTGTGAGTATAGGAGCCAGTTTCATGTAGAATTGCCACTCTGAATGGAGGCCACCACGTGTGAAATTCCTTCACCCACTGATGCATCACTGTTGTTGGACAGACAATTATAGTCGGACCCAACCCCTTGAACCTGCACCCAAAACGTGCAAGAAGAGAACACAACCATGAATGACAGTATATGGATGATTAAGTGCCAAACATCAAAAAAGGAAACAAATAGAAAGCTAACAATTTAAAAAAGAAGAGCCTAGCTATGGAAATTTACTGATTTTTTTCTTTAAAGAAAAAGCTATTGAGGTTAAAACCTAGTAAGTGAAATCTAGAGTAAAGTAAAAGAAAATTAAACAAAAATTATGTAACAAAAATACTTTCCTTTCCTCTTCTCCAGATTAGGGAAGATATTATAGATCCCTTCAAACCAAAGAGAATCTTTTGTTTGAAGCTTTACAGCCTATGAAGAGTTTTCACTCACACAATTTCAATCAACCACACAGCCCTAGGTAGTAAACAGGCCAAGAACACTGCAGTGTTCGGGGACTATGGCGTGCCCGAGGCAACACGGTTACCAGCAGACGCAGCAAGGCCTACAGCCAGTCTTCTGACCACCACAGCCTGCCTTCACTGCGCCGTGCCGCTCGCTCCCCTGGAGAGCACCACAGTGACCACTTCCACTGGAAAGCCCATGCCGCCAGTGCAGCTGCGCTGTTCTTGCCGAGAGCAATAGAGCACTACATGGCGAGAGGCTTAACAGTCACCCCCTGACCCAGCAGTCCCAAAGAAATGTCTAGGTACCAGGATAGGCACCGTAGCATGTTTACATTGTGGAAAAAGTGGGTGCTACCTAAACGTCCATAAAGATAAGGACTGAACAAACCATCCCATTTCTTTAATTCAGCACAAGCCAATGGGTCTGGACCCTAGCTCTGCACACATTCACTGCGTGATCCTGGGCACATCACTTAACCTCTCTGAAGCTCAGTTTCACATCTTAAAATGGGAATAATAATAATACTGATCATATACGGTTATATAAAGATTAAATCGGTTAACATGTGTAAATTGCTTACAACAGTGCCAGATAGCAAATATCATAAGCTTGTTAAATAAGATTGATTATCATATAACCATTGAAATCATTTTTGAAGAACATTTAAAAACCTGGAATAATACTCATAAGAAGTCTTTTAAAAACCCAAACTACAGAATCACCCCAACTCACTTACACATGGAGAGTCAATAGGTTGGTTGTGGTGGCTACTATCTCAACCTCCATCTCTCCCCTCTCTCCTTCCTAACAGAACCACCATTTTGTCAGGTATCCTCTCTTCCTTCCCACACATGTACATGACGGGACTGACGACTGCCAGGGAGAAGCAGGAATCCTGGCTCATCCACAGCAGTCAGCACACAGTACCCCCTGGCGAGGCTCACTCTTCCACTTAGGGCCTGGTAAGACTGGTTCACTCAGGGTTAGGGCTGGGGCAGAGTTTGCTCTTTTGGTCACTCCTACCAATGGCTGCTGGGCAGCTGGGTCACAGCGCAAGGAGCCCTGATGACTACGAGAACTGGCCGTGGGAGAAAACCGAAGTCCCTGGGTCCCTGATCACATCACTGATCTGCTGATCAAGCTGTGTCTACCGCCCACCTCCTCTGTAGGCTCTTAGGTATATTATTACACATACTGTGAACATCGGACTCAAAGTAAGGCTTCCCTTACTTGCAGCAAAAATATCCTGACACATTGCATACCGCAGATAACTGAGGGCATGTGCACCATCCTGCCCTTTCCCCCTGTTACAGTGGAAAAAGTGTCCCTTTTCTTGTCTGACCAATCCCTTTCCCTGTACTTACCTCTCACTCGTTCTGGGGCAGAGTCACTGCCACTTTCCCCCTCCCCCACCTTTTTCTGCCCCAAAAGGAGGCTGAATATCTGACATTAAATGCACACTGCATAGACTTTCCCCATGCTACTTCATTAATTCCCATAGTTGTAATTTCTCCCTTTACACTGATGCCATCAAATCTAGGTCCCCACCCCAGATCCCTTTCCTGAACTCCAAAGTATCATACTCTTGAATGTCTAATTGCTGGCTGACTTAGATGTCCCCACAGCACCACACATCGTTCTTCCCTACCTTGCTCTCCTCCCACGTTTCCAAACCCACCTGTCACCCACTGTCCAGGTGTCCAAATTAGGAATGCAGTCTTCAGCACTGATCTGTCCCTCTTGTTCTCTCCCATACCCAACCTATGCTGACTTCATGCCAGGTCTACCTCCTAAATCCCTCTGAAAGGCACCCTTCTCTCCATCTACATTGTTAATGCTCCAGTTCTGGTCACTATCACCTCTTCACCTAGATTACTACATGTTTTAGCACGGTCATTTCAAAAAGGCGAAACCTGAAAGTCTCATCGCTTTGCTTGAAAGCCTTTAATGTTTGCCCACTGCTCTTGAATAATCTACACACCTTAAGCTGGCCTAGGAGACCACAAGGATCTGACCTCTGCTCACCTCGTCAGCCTCACCTCTCTCGCTGCCCCCACCCCAACATCTGCCTCTGTGGTTCAGCACTCCACCTGCCAGCGCTGTCTTCGGTTTCTACAAAGTACATACTCCTCTGATCTCTCGACCTTCCCCCGTCCCTTCTCACCCTTATCTTAACTGCCATCTACTTGTGCTTTAGCCCTGAGCTTCTCCAGGGTCTTCCTCTTTCCCTCCAGATAGGTTAAGGATCATTCCATGCTATATCCACTATATCCACGCTAGGTAGGACACCATATTAACCCTACCATAACACATATCACTCTTACTGTAAATGTGTATTAGATCTTTACCAAGCTCCTTGAGGGTAGGAATGGCCTCTTCAAATGATCTCAATGCCTAGACCACAGGAGATAATGTATATTGGCCTTTTAAAATGAAAACATTTTCTTAAAGGTTGTTAGAAAATATACTGAAATGTTAAAAGACATGATTTCTGAATTAGGGAATCATGAGTAATTTTTATTTTCTTGCTACAGCTCAGTAAATAATTCCTGAGCTTAAAAAAATTTTTTTAAGTTACTCAGAGTAAATCACACAGTGCTTGATATATTAAAAATAATCTTCTGCAACTCAGAAATACCTGTAGTCCTAACAGAAAAATAGGCCATAACCGAAATGAGGCTTACCCTTATATTCCAATGTGACTAAATGTCTCCACCCACTTCAGCTACAGTCACTGCTTCTGCCTCTCTGATCCGTATTAAGGGCTTAGGAAGTCAGAGGCTACAACAGACTCTGACGTGTCTCACTGAATTCCCAAGCCAGAATCTATTCCTCACTAAGGGCAGGTCCCGTGCAGGACCTCAAGCTCCCCAGGGAGGGCATGACTTTGCTCTGGCCTCTTCCACGGCTATATTCCTTTCTAAAAGGATTAAATGCACCGGCTTCTTTATATGCTCCAAGGGGAACAAGTGTTATCATCAATATGCACTTAGCAGGGATTAGGAAACAACCAACCAAAATCTCTTTAAGATATTCACAAACTCACTTTCAAATAAGCATGAATACACACTTTATTCAGTTACACAGCATTTTTTTCTTTTTATCACATGCTTTCTGCAAATGGCTACACTGATGAGTCTCACTTTGTCACTTAAGGCAAGGCCAATATTTTATTCTAGCTAAACATCTATCTGGCATTACCATACCCTTTCATTTCTGCCATTCTCCCTCTATTAGAAGGCTATGGAGATTTTCACGCTGAGTGGAAATCCGGGAGCAGACCTAGATTGTTCCCGAACCACAGAAGGGGCAATCAAATCCATTAACGGTCACGTCAAATGAACCACCCTTTTCCAACCCTCAATACCAGTGAGATGACCGTAATAAAAGGCTAAATGTACTAGAATGATTAGCATCAATTACCAAACTGGCTAACATTCCTTTCATCTTTGATTATCATTGATTATCTAATGAGTTTAGGACAAGCCAACAGCTCCAATAGTCAAATACTTCAACCTACAGAATGGAAATCTACTACACACTGGCTAGCACTTACCAGGAATTACGAAGTAAAATATTTACCTTTGAAAGTTCATTAATTCGTTCAGGCCATTTATTGGTAGCCAGAAATTTACTAAATGATATCCAGCACTTTAAAGTATTAACTGAAGTTTGAAAGGTAAATAATTTTCTCTCCATCATGAAATTCAGGGGACCTATCATTATAACAGGAATGGCCGCGGGAAGAGAAGATAGTATGTACACATGATGATCTGGGGTAGATTTTTACAACTGCATGTAATAAGCTTTTCCTCCTTCCAAAACCTAACACACATACAAAATACATTAAAAACCAAAACCAAAAGAACTTCTTTACCATCAAGTTTCTTCTTGGCATCTCAGAGACTTTACACTGTTTCAGTGATCATGGACCATAAAACTGCAATGCAAAAACCATCTCAGGTCCGGGCCCCCAAGTCTACAGCTTGCAGGGATTCAGAGAAAATCTAAATAGCCAAGGAAGCAGTGTCAGCCCACGCAGAACGTCATGTGACCGTTTGTCCATTTTTCTTTAGGACATAACCACAGAGAAGAGCTCCAAGTTCATCTAGCTGCAGAGGTGGACATGTCATAAAATCGTGAGGAAGATGTGATACGATGTGGCGTGGCGCGTGAAGTGGAGGACACCGAGCTCCCCAGTACACCTCTATTCATAAAGAGCCCGGTGCTTTGGCTGATACACAACTGCATCCTGGGAAGCCACTTCTACCAATACTATTTTAATAAAGACAATCTGGGCTACAGTCCAACATGCTGCACTATTTCATTATGAAACAGAGGATATGGGCATTGATGGTTAAGTGATTACAGCTGCTGCTCACTGTTAGCCCTGATTTCACTCCTCGTCGGACTGCCACCACTCCGGAGAGCACGTTTTAATTTTTAGATCAAAACTACACTGCAGGGATGACTTGATTTTTCCTAGGCCCAGCATATCAGACTCCACGCAAGTTTCATGATAATAGCAAGGGAAGGAAAGATAAGAGATGGGAAATAAGAAAATCCCAGATATCATTTAAGGAAAGAAAGACACTCTAAAAAACCATCTGGGGCAGCTTGGGGCATTCCAGTTATCCAAAAAGAAAGAAACAAACAAATAAAAAACACCCACGTAGACATGCAGAGCCAAGCCAATCAAAGAGCTTATTTAGAATATAGAAAGCAATTTTTAAAATGCTAAACTGACACTCATAGAGAAGAAAACACTAACTGTTCATTTTCAACTATGACTCTTCCCTTGGGCTGGAATGCTTTCACGTTTCCAAGCAAAATATGTAATAGAATTCTAATATTTGAAGGAAAACCTCGCTTCGGTACAACTTCCATGTAGTAACAACAACAAAATATTTAGTATTTTAAAATCTCCAAATGTTTTTTCCCTTTCTTATTTCATATAAATATTCCTAAAATATTCTAAAACTTCAAGTACCCCTCATGAGAAGACTGATCTGTTAAATTAATGGAAGAGAAAGGAATAAAAATAAAGCCCTACTGAAAATTAAAAAAAAAAAGTTCTTTACTCAAGTTTATGGTTTGCATTTGGCTCCCTGTCACTCTGGGGATAAACCAGAGAGCAGGACAGTAACTTTCCGCAGTTGCTGACTTCAAGCACACTGACACTATGTTAAAGGTATCTCCAAACCCTATTTAGTAAATGTCTGAGGTTTCTACAACATAACCATTTGGTAGCTATCTTGCTATTGTTACTCATTAGATAAATCTATTCAAATCCAAGGAGCTCTCAGATTATTTGGCTTCAAGAATAAATACCCTACATAATTTACCTAGTATTAGTTTTATCAATACTGATTTACATAGAGCCAATTTATAGCTTCAATACGGAAATAAATGCTCACTGTATTTCAAGATAAAATATTTCAGGGCCAACATACTGAACTAATAATTTAAATGCTTATTCTTTCAGAATACCAAAGCTTTAACAGTTCATTTAAACTCCTAAAGAGAATAAAAATGGCAATCTAAACACAATTTTCTATCATTTTAGGCAGTCATTTAGGCTTTGTCTTTAGAACTGATAAAAAATTCTTGAAGATTAGGAAAGGGAGAAGAAAGCATAGTGAGCAGACAAGTAATTTCATGTTAAAAAAAAAACAAAAGCACTATCTATAAATGCTATCGAGCATACTGATTATAAAAGAAATTCGGGAGAATGGCTTCTCCAAAGCTCCAACCTTCCCCACGAATAGACTTTGCACTTACTGCAATGTTCACCTGGTCTCCTGCCAGAACAAATATTTTAATGTAAAATTTAATAAATGGAACTAAAGGTATTATGCCCAATTTAAAATTCCATATTGTGTAAACTATCGATATTAACATAATTGAGTTTGTAAACAATCCATTTGTAGAAGCTAACCTTAGACACTGTATTGACCCAAAATATCTAGTGGGGCTCATCTGCAAAATGAAGCATCAATGCCTGGAATTCATTAAAAGTGTTACATGTTTAATTTCTCCTGCCCTACAGCTCCATTGTCTCGTAAAAATTTTCCTTTGATGTCCCCCACTAAAAGAATTAAAGGAATATTGTAATTGAAATGTCATCAATAATTCACAAGACCCTCCTCCACAGCAATACATCTGATGAAATATTAATTGAGCTCCACAGACTGACAGTCTGCAGAGGAGCACTTGCCTGTAATTTGAACCACGAGTCCTGATCTTGCTGTAGCTCAGACCTGCCAAGAAGGCAATTATCTGGATGGTCTTGCCCAATCCCATTTCGTCTCCCAGAATTCCTCCTGCCTGCTGGCAGTGCAATTCCCACAGCCACCTAACACCTGTCTGCTGGTACCTACAACAACAAACACCAACAAGAAAGAGAAAATGGCAAATGGTGGATAATACAGATCATAACAGAAAGTACTCATGAATTAATCATTTGGCTAGGTTCTAGCACCAGTCAGAGAAACATGCCGGATGTGTGTTTTACATGCGTATTATATTTATAAGGTCATACATTTTTGATTACCTAGGCATAAAATCACAAATTTTTCTTTATAGAACACGTTAACACATTTCTAATTAAACTGATAGATGAGGTAATTAGGGACTATTTCATTTCTTTTTCAACATTAGAAATAGCTTAGTAAACAAGCATAAATTTATTGTCTTTTATTCAGTATCTTTCTGGAAAAAAAAATCTCACATATCTTTAGTTATATAAAGTTCTAATAATTTTTCTATGAAAAAGAGGCATTAACATTTACTCTTTCTATCTCAACGGCATCGAAAAGCAAGACAGAGAACACCGCAATTTACAGCATATACTGTTGAAAAGCCACTTGACAATTACATTATCTTTTTATAGGAAAAATTTAATTGAATTTTAAGGCCATAAACAAGTCTGAATAAAAGGGCTGCTCACAAGATTAGTACATGACAGATGATTCTGTCATATTATTAGCAGATGCAAAAAAAGAACAGTTTAAAGACTCAACGATACAAAAAATCTTTTTAATATTTTAAAGCAGAACTTGATTCTGGGAGTTTATCATAAATACAAAAAGATCAGAGCTATTAAAATTTTAAATAAGGAGTATAAGACAAAGAGAAATAATATGTTCCCCTCTAAAAAAAAAGTTAGTATTTTGCTTTCTCCACTAATGGCATAATTTATAATATAAAAATGAAGCTTAAAAAAAGGAATAATGAAACTGGCATTTTTGAGAACGAAGGAAAGACAGTATCATGGAATGGTATGAAAATTATATGCCAAGTTTTAACAAAGTCAAAGGCAAAAAACACTTAAAGGACAATGAAATCTGAAGTTTTGGGTTTTTTTTTCCCCCAAAGAAAATACCAAGGCTGATGAGCATTCCACCTCATCTAGGTTTTGGGGCTCCTGGGTGACTCAGTTGGTTAAGCGTCTCTTTGATTTGAGATCATGATCTCACAGTGGTTGGGGAGATTCATCCCCACATCGGGCTCTACACTGTCAGCAAAGAGCCTGCTTAGAATTCTCTGCCCTCTCTCTGTCCCTCCCCTGCTTGTGCATGCACACATGTGCACTCTCTCTCTCAAAATAAATAAACTTAAGAAAAAAACAATACACGTGGTTTTGTTGTTGGTTTATGGGCCAATATTTAGTCTAGTATGTGACCCGTCTACCTAGAATCTCACTGTGAACTCCAGTCCTTGCTGAACTAGTTTTACCTAATCTCTTCTTAATTATATGTTGTAATTTCCCCCAGTAGTTTGCAAATCAATTCCAAAAGTGTAACTCTAGCTGTTGCCATCACTATCATACTACGAAAACTTTGAATAAGAATGCTGCTGCTCATTAGGTTTGTTAATATATACACTAAATATGTCCCTTGAAGAAGAGGATTAAAAATCAACACATAGTAAAGTCTAGTATGGACAAACGAACTTTTAGATCCAGGAAGAAGGACAAGTTCTATTAATGGTATGTATTCAGAGAATGATGGCTACCAACTACTTAAGAAGCCAAATGCTGGGGAGGCAGCAGGCCAAGTGGTTTGGATATAGCCTCACAACCATCCTGCATAAAGATGATCTACCCATTTTATAGTTAGAAAACAATAGTACACAGAGGCTAAATAACTTGCCAAAAGTCATACTGCTGGGGGAAAAAAAATGAGCAAGTCAGAACTGAAATCAAGAACCTCTCCTTCCAAAGTAACTCAAGAGATAATCTTGACCAGCAGTTCTCAATGGGGAGTTACTTTGTTACCTAGGGGACATTTGGCAATCCCTGGAGTCATTTTTGGTTGTTCGAATTGGTAAAGTACAATTGTTATCTAGGGGGTAGAGTCCAGAGATGCTGTTCAACATCCTACAATGCACAGAATAATCCTTAAACAAAGAATTATTGTGCTCAGGATGAGAAACGCTCATCTAGGCTAAAAGCTGGCTGTGAACCAGCTAGCTACACTGGACCAATTTCAGCTGTGGACAAAGATGTAACTCAGGGGCCCTGGGGTGGCTCAGTTGGTTAAGCTTCCAACTCTTCATTTAGGCTCAGGTTATGATTTCATGGCTGTGGGATCGTGCCCCATGTTGGGCCCCCGTGCTAAGCAGAGAGCCTGCTTGGTCTTCTCTCTCTCCCCCTCTCTGACTCTCTCTCTCAAAATAGAAAAAAAGATGTAGTTCAAAAAGCTCCCCCCAAAAATTGATGTACAATTAGAATACTAAATACTAATAAACCTCCTTTTCCTGAGGTACAGGACAACTCTGAGACCAGCTCCTCCAGGCAGAGCAGGGGCCAAAATCTCCCAGTGATCGTTCTAGTGTTTCACCTCTAAACTACACAGCCTCCCTCCAACAAGGGTCCAACACCTTTCTTTGTGTGGGGCCAATCAACTTAAGACGGGAAAAATCTAGAGGAGCACTTGAGAAGTCATGAAAGGAATAAAAAGTGGCGACCGACATGGTATCCCAAAGGGAGTTTGGAAGGGCATTAAGACAGCTGCATCCTACGCGACCCAGGAGAGGCAGTAATAGTGTGCCCAGTGTTTCCTCATCTACAAATGTAATCTCCAAGGGCATGTGAACAGCATATGATTATGTGTTAATAAAATGACTAACACTAAAGAAATGGCTTAAGGAAAAGTCTCTATGAGGCGGCCTGTGAGTCCTCTCACGACCTTCGACAAGGGCTCTCAGACTGCACCCACACACTGGCTGGTAGCATATACCGCCGGCTGAGGAGTTAGGGGCCCTGGGTTCTGGTTTCAGCAGTGCCACTGACGAACTGAGGTTTTGTTACTTTCACTTCCTAATAAAAACTGTCAACAATTACAGACTTCAAATGAAAGCAAGTTATAGAAATCTATTTTCAGAACCTTTAAAAAGCATATAAAAATTAGTCCTTCAGAAAAAGTTAAAGATTTTTTACAAGCTATTATACAATAGTAAAAAACAATTATATTGTGCTTCCCCCATGAGACTGAAGTATCACAAAATAACCACAAATAATTGGTTTCTCTTGGCACTGTCACACTAACCCAAGATTGCATTTGCTAGTGTGGCCAAAAGTAAGGTCAGAAGATTGAAGTTTGTCATTTGATTGCTAAATTATACAGATGAATGCATTTGCTGGGCAAACTTTCAAAACAGAATTTTAAAAGTTAAACATGATCTTGCAGAAAATAGCACTTAAATAGATAATTGTACCTTCTGACTCCCTTGTGTACAACTATACCCTGTTAATTTAATTCCACAGAGGGCGGTAAATACAGCAAAAATACAACTACAGCTTAAAATTAAACTGGCCTGGCTAAAACTTAATCATAAAAGAAAAATGGAGACGTATCAATTCTATTAATTTTTTTTCATACACCAGAAGAAAAGGAATAGAAGTTTAAGAACACATAAAATATTTAAAAACCTGTTTTTGAGAAATGAACACAAAATAGTTTCCAAAGATGTGCAATTAAGACTCATTAAAACTGGGGCATCTGGGTGGCTTAGTCAGTTAAGCGTCCGACTCTTGGTTTCGGCTCAGGTCACGATCTCCCGGTTCAGAGTTCAAGCCCCACACCAGGCTCTGCGCTAATAGTGAGGAACCTGCTTGGGATTCTCTCGCTCCCCAATCTCTCTGCCCTTACCCTGCTTGCTCTCTCTCTCAAAAATAAATAAACTTGAAAAAAAATTTTTTAAAGACTAAAACAAGCAAACATGTACGTACATTAACCACTATTGGGTTCATAGTCAATACACTGAGACCTATATACTCTTAGTAATCAAAGTTTGGGTCTATTAACTGTGAAATTTCTTTAACAAAAAGTCTCACACACACTCTTGAGGGTATTTGTCGACTCACTTACTACACATGTAGAAACATCCTTCTTTCTTAGATTAATTTCATTTATAATCTGGGTATTCCTTTTGCTAATACAACACTGATATTATTTGGCCTGTTCCTTAAGAAGCTCTCACTTTAGAGACGATAAAAAGAGAGCTGTCAATAAACGCTGTCTTTATAAACCCTTCCATAGTTAATTTTCATTTGGGAGAAGCAATAAACAAAGAAGCCACCTCTCCCGGCTATAAAATGATTCATCTGCAAAAATTACTAGAGAGATTCAGGTTTGAATTTCCACATAGGTCTTCTTCTGTCCAGTTAGGACAACCCAACCAAGACACTTCGCATCTTTAGGATTTCAGCTTTCCTATATATTTACTGGGATAAAATAACTACTCCCAACTCCTGCCCACCCTCCCCCCATACAGATAAAAATTAAAACTAGAAGACCTTTGAAAGAAAATATAAAAAGCATATTATTTTTAAATAGGGATCTTGCACAAGTTTAAGGCATGGTTGACAGGTGAATCTATGAAGGAGATTTAAACATAATTGTCTCAAAGAAGTAAGTTCACATCCTGCACCCAACTACCAAGTGATGCTGCTAGACAGAAAGCTATTTAATGGTTTAACTTCCTCTCTGCACTGGAGAAGCCTTCCTAAAGTATCTTGTTAAGTAAATCCCAGGAGTGATGAGACTGAAACTGTACCTCAGTATTTACATTCATCACAGGAGACGCCCAGGCCAGATACAGGCACGCATCTATTGCACAGCTCTCAGTCATCTGGAACACTCGGCCACTTCACACGTGAAACATAGTCAGTCTCACATAGCAACTTAATGCTAACGGTGTTTGCCTATACCTTCTCTTCTGACATTAGAACATCCACATAAAATATTCAGATGCACATTTGGTCAGCTCAGAAGTATTATACCCTTAGGTACAATATAAAACACTCAGATACTACTCTCAATAGTTTTTTATTTCTATGCAGAAGTAAAAAAAAAAGCCACTCCAATACTGATTTTAATATACATCTCTTCTTACTTAATCTGACTTAAGAAATTAGAGATTTGGTCCCTTAAATTTACTAAGAACAAATAATTTGATGGAGATGGCTTTTAAATGCGTCGCTTTTAGGCTGCGGAGACAGGTCCACGTAGACTCACCAGCTTACAAACGTGCCCAATGAGCACATTAGTCAATTTATTATCATCTACTTTTAATGAGCAGCACGTGGCTAAAACTTCATCTGATGGTATCTGTATCTGCAATAAATTGCTGCAAGTACCTTAAGGGCCCACAGATAACTACTGTGTAATTCCTAAGATATTAATTTGTACACAATGGCTTGATGACAGACATAAAAGAGAGAACACACGGCACATACTTAAAAAGCTTTTTGAACAGAAAACCCGGGATTTTAAAATCGTCAAATTCGGCATCGCTCTCCTCAGAATCGCCTTCAAGCTTCAGACACTTCTCTTTGTCCCGCAGTCTCAGCTTATTCCACCTCCTACCATGAAAACAAAAACCATGTTTCCATTATTTTGGTTACAAGACAGATTAAAATACAGTCCTAGATAATGCACAAGATGGAAACTAGAACGATCTTTTAGCTTTCTGCTACCGTCATTACTCAAAACACTGATATTCAAAAAAAAAAAAAAAAAAAAAAAAAAAACCCTCTTTTTCCTTCCTTCTCAATTCTTTTTTGAATTATTATGGCTGTGTTAGAAATATTTCTGGAAGGTCCCATTTCATTATCAAAACTACTTGTTCCTCTCCTGGCATACCCTAAAGGGAAATTTCTCTGCTAGTTCCTAAGATATATGAACTTAATTCTAGAAAAGACTCAGTGAAAATTTCAATATAACTAAGCATCTCCAAAATGACAGTGTAACAAAAAATAGATTTTGTTTATAATTACGATTTCTGTGCCAAAGGTATGATAGTCCTAACATAAAACAGCACAGTATCTTGAACATAAAGCGAATTTCTGGTCAAAACTGCTATATATCAGATTAACATACGAGGGGGCATTAACAATATCAAAGGACTGACAATTTTAAAACCTAGAAAAAATGTATTTATCTAAGTTATAAATTTAGTAATATGATGCTTTTCAGATATAAAATGATTATTTATATTTCAGAAGGGTGATGCCATGTATGTATAACAGAAGAAACATCAAAAGATCTGAAAGTCTTTTTTTTTTAAGTGTTTATTTGAGATAGAGAGGGAGAAAGAACACATGTGCACCCGAGGCAGGGGCAGAGAGAGAATCCAAGCAGGCTCCACACTGCCAGCACAGAGTCCAACACGCAGCTCGGTCTCCTGAACCATGAGATCACAACCTAAGCTGAAATCAAGAGTTGGATGCTTAGGGGCACCTGGGTGACTCAGTCAGTTGAGCGGCCAACTTCGGCTTGGGTCATGATCTCACATCTCATGGGTACAAGCCCCGCATCGGGCTCTGTGCTGACAGCTCAGAGACTGGAGCCTGCTTCAGATTCTGTGTCTCCCTCTCTCTGTCCCTCCCCCTTGCACACTCTCTCTCTCTCAAAAATAAACATTAAAAAATTAAAAAACAAAAGAGTTGGATGTTTAACCATCTGAGTCACCCAGGCGCCCCTAAAGATCTGAAAGTCTTAACATCAAGACTGTTGGGAAAGTGTAGCCATTTAACCAGACTAATTCTGCATCCAAATAACTATGATGAACACTGGTGTCATGAATTTAAAAATATATATACAAACGTCAAAAGCGTCACATTCTATTCACTTTGAAAATAAAAAGATGACCTTGCTCAGCATGCATGCAACTCACAATGTGAATTTCACAAAATGGTGGGAATCGGATAAAGCAATAAAGATAAATGCCTTTGAAGAAAAACACTCAGAGGAAGGAAATGAGAACAGCAACACATATAAGAAGACATTTATCTGACACTGATTATAGAAGAATACTAAGAGAATACGTGAGGAAATGTAAATGAGAAAGAATAATATCACACATTCTGCCCAGTTAAATCAATGCTGTTTTCCAGTATCAGTTAGCACACGAGACCAAATACACAAGTAACAAGCAATCCCATCCAGGTAGCTGCCGGAGGACCTTCAAATATGTCCTCTGATAAATTCTTGCCTTGTTGAGAATGTTAACTCTTCAGAGTAACAAAAGGGCTACCTGAGGTTTAACTGTGATCAGTAAGGAAGAACTAGTTGATGATCTGAAACTCCTCCTCAGGGAACTAAGAGTACCTATAAACAAGCACTGTTGGTAATTTCCAGAGAAGAACAGCAAATTTAAGAGGCAGTTCATAGCCAAGCCTAATAACGGTCAAATAACCATGAAGTCTAATATGCGACAGTCTTTTTATACAAAAATTGTAATGACCTTTTTGTGCTTTAACTTCTAAAGGCAATCTTTTCCTCTCTTTTATTTTTCTTCCTTAAAAATTATCTCCATGCAACTGATGAAATGAAGTACCTCTTAGTGGCTATAAGCGTCTTTGCTCTTCCTCTGAGTTTCCTATTATCTACAAATTTAGTTAAGTGTAATGGTATACGGCACTAGATCTCAACCAGGGGCAACCTGGCTATCCTCCCCACTACCCCAGGGTAATCTGACAATGTCTAGAGACATACCTGGCTGTTACAACTGCTGAAGGAGATATACTACCAGCATCTAGCAAGTGGAGGCCAGGGATGCTGCTAAACATCCTACAATGTACACGACAGTCCTCCATAACAAAATGGTATCTGGTCTCAAATGGCAATAGTGCCAAGGCTAAATAAAAAACCCTGGTAGACAAGTATACCCACTATTGGAACTCAGAAACCAAAATGAGGGGTGGCGCCTGGGTGGCTCAGTCGGTTGAGCATCCAACTCTTGGTTTTAGCTTGGGTCATGATCTCACAGTTCATGAGTTCAAGCCCTGCATCAGGCTCTGTGCTGACAGTGTGGAGCCTGCTTGGGATTCTCACTCTGCCTCTCTCTCTGCTCGTCCCCAGCGTGCATGCACTCTGTCTCTCTCTCAAAATAAATAAATAAACTTAAAAAAAAAAAGAAACCAAAATAATGTACATACATTTTCTTGGTGCATATATCTGGATTCTTGCTACCTACTATCTGAAATTTAGTAAGCAAGCAAGCAATTTCACATAATGAGATATTCCTCAGTATCCAAATTCCTTACTATCAGAACTCAAAACCAAACATCTGCGAAACAAAAGATACTTGTATTTAGCAAATTTATGAATAATACAAAACTCATAAGAATCACAGAAACTATCATACTCACTTACAAGCACTCCATTTTGCAATTACACAAAGATAACTCGTAAGAATCACAAAAATTATACCCACTTAAAAATACTCTACTTTGCAATTACACAAGATAATTTTACAGGAAAAAAAAAGAAAAACACCAGAAGATACTGGTTTTAGAAGTTTGGCCTAAGGTCATTAAATATTTTACACACAAGAGTATCACATATTTAACTCCACTGATAGATGACAGCTATTTCCTTCGACTCAGCCAGTGAATCTTTGTGGTTGTTAAGCTTCCCACTGCATCACTCTGCGTCAACAGGGTTTAACTTCCTCCTTCTCCTCCCTCCTAAAATGTACAGGCATCATGTCACCACAGAACACAGCACCTAGGAAACCACATAAGCCACTACAGAAATTATTGCATTCCAGTGCCTTCCGCTTCATAAAGATGAGAAGAGTCGAACATTTACTCAGTTTGGCTAAAAGATGACTAAAGGTGGTAGGGAAAAATCATTATTGCCTACAAGTATTTGTACCATTGTGAAGACAAATCACCCTAGCAGAATCATACACACGTATTAAAGACAGAGAGTACCAGGGTTAGAAAACCACACGTATATGCGGCTCGTCTAAGAGATCCTTCTGTTATATAAAGCAGTAATTCCTCATGGGGCTTGTAGCCAGAACAGATCTCTGACCATCTAACCAATGCCCTCTGAGGCAGTGCAGCACCAAGTGCTGATGGACTTGGCAGACTAGGGGTCTGGAGGAGTACCACATTCACCTGATACCTTTCCCATCCTAGATGCCATCGAGGGTCTTAAAGTTGCTCTCTTTTGCGTGCGTAACCTGCTTGTCCTGGAACCTGGCAGGCTGGGCAACCTGTCTGGCCAGCAGGTGTAAAGGGATCTCTGTGCTATGAATAAACTGGGCTTAACACATGGAATATCCACAAGTCAAAACACAAAAGTCTGTACCCAGATGGTCTAGAATCAAATCCTGACTGCTATTTATTAGTTCTTTAACCCTCAGCAAGTAACTTCACTTCTTCGGCACCTAAGTTTCCTCAAGTATGAGACGGGGAGAACAATGGCATCCACTTCTCTAGATTTAGGGAGGATTAAATGAGGCGTCACATGTAAAGCACTTAGCATGAGCCTAGAATGTAAGTGCTTAACCAGTATGTGCACTATTACACGTAATCATATCTGCTTACTGAAATCCTCACGCAAACTCACAACGCTCAGAGGCTGTTACTGTTACTATGTTCACGTATAGAGAACATATAATCGATCCAATATAATCCATCTGTGACAAGGCAACGCACCACAAGTGTTTACTAACAGAATTCAAATGTATATGTGAGCAAAACCCATGTTTGTTAGTCAAATGGATGATCAGAAAATTATTATGAATAACGTGCTGAACATGAGTAAGCACACTACCCATCAGAAGATACCAGCTGGAATACCTCAATTTTAAAATTCTATAATAGATTTGTAAACAGTAAACTGTCATGAAGCATGGTTTATACGACAGTAACAAAAAAAATAGATACAGAATGACTTAAAATTGGTTAGGGGTGGGTCAAGATCAAGATCTGGGCCCCAGTGACTTAAAATCTTAAAAACTAGATATGGCCCCAAAATGTCTAAATTCTGTGTTTTGATAAATAAGCCAGATAATGGATTTTAAAAGTGGAAGGGGGCAGTAATTAGTCCAATATTTACATTTTTGGAAAAGAAATAACTTTTCCATGTTTTTTTATCCTCACATTAAAAAAAATTCCACACATGCAATAGTCACAGCTGCAGCCACATAAAAGCAAGTGGGCCTGGTGTTCCCTGGCAGTGTTTCTAACTCTTCGCAGGACTGCCATAGTCAGACTGCTAGCGACTCCACTGGCAGCCACTTCGAAAAGAACCCGGTAATAAACATAAACTTACAATTCCAATCAGATGCAGGCAGAGAAAATGCTCCCTGGCTTTGCTACATTCATGCAAGAATGAGAACCTGGCCCAGGCTGTGGGGCCTGGGGCTGATACCACAGTAATGATCTGTCAGAAGCAATTCGGACCCAGGGCCAGCCTACTGGCAACAACGCACAGCTAATCAGTTGAACTATACCAGGAACAATACTTCCTCCAGTTCTTAGGGCACCTTGTCAGCAGAACCCTAAGAATACACCCGAGAGCTAGCCGCTATCATTTAAGGTCATTTATTTTCAAAGAACTTCCAGAATGCCAAGGATGTTTAAAATATACAAAGGGAAAAACACACCTAACTGCCATTATGCCATACTTTGCGGTTTCCTCATATCTGTGCCATCTGCGTTCCTGTGCTGTCCCCAGCCTCCCCCCAAACACATATATCCACACCCCGCATGGACCATTCAGACCTCTGCCCAAGCAGTGTCTCCAGAGGACACCTTCTCTGATCAGCCAGAGCTAGGTGTCCTGTCCTCCAGGTGCCTTCTCAACCCCACAGCACTTGGGACGTACCCGGGATTTCTACTAGAGCACTCACCAAGTGCTCAGCACCATTTGAAAATCCAACCTAACCTTCCCCATGAGACTGTTTTAGTCATACCCCTAGAGACCAATGTAATGCTCACCTTAACACAAATACCCAGTAAATGAATGAATGAATGAATGAATGGGGTTCAGAATTGGGCTGGGGATAAGAAGACATCAGAGACAGAGCATGGCCTGAAAATGGTCAAAGTGGGTCATTCAAAAATGGGTTCAAGGATTGTCCTATTCTGGGTGCCTGGGTGGCTCTGTCAGTTAAACATCTGACTTTGGCTCAAAATTCATGAGTTCAAGTCCCGCATGGGGTGAGTTCAAGTCCCGCTTTGGGTGAACACAAACTCCGCTTCGGGTGAGCCCCACTTCTCTCTCTCTCTCTCTCTCTGCCCCTCATGGGATTCCCTCTTCCTCCCTCTCTCTGCCTCTTGCTCACTTGTGCCCTCTTTCTCTCTCAAAAAAACAAATTGTCTTTTTTTTTGTAATTTTTTTAACGTTTATTTTGGGGAGGGTGAGAGAGAGATAGAGAGAGAGAGGGAGACACAGAATCCAAAGCTGTCAGCACAGAGCCCAATGCGGGGCTTGAACTCACAAACGGTGAGATCATGACCTGAGCCGAAGCCAGATGCTTAACTGACTGAGCCACCCAAGCACCCTAAGAACTGTCCTGTTCTATCTCATTTACGGCCTACCTCCTGCTGCATTCCCACTCTTTCTACATGTATGATGTTAAAGAAATACATCTAGATATATCCACTGGATAAACATGGGTAAGATCCACTACAAAGAATGAGGCATGACAACGACAAAGTCAGAGACATTCCTGATTTTATAAGGAGAAAACAAAGGACAGGAGAGGAAACTCATTATATTGAGTAATAAAAATTTTGTAAGTTATTTTCAAGTCCTGAGTTGTGTTTTGGGTTTTCCAGTGGATTCAGTTTGCAACAAAACTGGGTTCTGCACACCAGCCCCTGGGAAGAATCAGAAGCCCCAAGTTTGCATCCAAGCTTCCCTAGGACCAGGTGGGAAAGGGTGGGCAAAGGATTCAACTTTTTTACGAAAGAATTCACCTTCTGAGAGAGGGGAAAAAAAAAGTTTAAGTAGCCCTAAACTACAATGACAATACTAGAAAGGAAAGGAAATAATGTTTTTGATGGTCCCACCAACTTTTTCTTTAATCTACATATGTAATCATCACAGCTGCAACCAAATAAAATGAAGTATGTTACTCAGCAGGGCGGTTTTCTAACTCCTACAGTTCCTCAGACTTCGGTGGCAGCCCCTGAAGGAGAATCCAGCAAATAACACAGATTTAAGGTACCCACTGAGAAGTGAAAACCAGATATGGGCAGAGAGCTGTATTTCGGGTCTCTAACCGGCAAGGAGAGGTGTGAACTTTAGAAACATCATTTACCACCACTGCATTTGTCTCCTTGGCCACAAAATGAGTCAGAGAAGAGGCTCATGCAGCACTTAATGATAACGTACGTACTACACCCTTGGGGAACGACTTTTTTTTAATACTACAAGCATGTCAGATGCTATCTTACAATTATTAGTAGATTACACACAAAAAAGTAAAACTGAGAAATTTTAGTTAATTGCAGGTTACATATGAATAAAAAATAACCGTGAAAACACCTAGTGCGACCTCGGGCAGGCAGCTACCGGGGTAGTCCCTGAGTCTAGAAGGCTGTTGCGCTATTCCACCCGTACCATCAACCAAGATTAAGATGATCGCACTCCACTTGGATTACAACGTCCGGCACTACCTAGGACAGCAAGGAGTGTGGAAATCAAGCCTTACAAGGCACAACAGAATGATCTGGAACACTGACCTTAGAACAGAGAAAACTGAGAAGGCAAAGTGTAATCCTCACCTATCCGCACTTAGAAGCAAGGAGCAGGCTGTGAAGTTTGAAGAATGCCCCTGGGCAGAGGTCTAGTGCCCCCTAGTGTGTATAAAGGAGAAATATTTTTTTATTTCTCCCCAAACAACTATTGATAATGTGCTTATATTTGTACAACTTTATGACTAAGTGGATCTTATCATATCAATAAAAAATGTACAGAAGGGAAAAAAGGCCTAATAGCAACAAAACTTAAGTATATAAGAGCTAAGGATCTGGCTATGCATATCAATACCTATTGTTAAACTGCCTTTTACTTTGCAAAGAGGACACCTTTTCGTATATATCAATATTTACAGGCTCTTCATGATTCTCACAGACCTCTTACCAACTTGGTAAAATCTCTGTAGTAAATGTTTTACCTGGTGGGCATGCAAATAAGAATAGCTAATATTCATCGAGTGCCTGACCACGGCCAAATATCTTAGATATATTATTATCTTCTGTAATCCTCATACCATCTGTGAACGAAGTACTGCTATGACCCTCATTTTACAGATGAAACGATGTACAGAATCTCACAGTTACTAGGCGAGACTCTGGCGCTAGACTCCGTGGCCTGTGATTCTAACCCCTGGGTCACATATCGCCTACCTGCTTACCTCTGCTAGCTCTGGACCAGCTGTGTTTTGAAACTACACATACAAACATCCATATTATGTATATATTTTTTAAACTCAAGAGTCAAAAGACAAATACTAAGTAATAACAACAACTAATAGTTACTGATGCTCACCATGTGTGGGGCGCTGTTTTAAGCAATTTACCTGTATTAATTTATTTACTCCTTACAAACCGTATGAGGCACATACTATATTTAATCTTCTTCACAGTTAGAGAAAAGTAGGGACAGATTAAGTAGCCTGGCCAAGAGAACCAACATGAAGATTCAAACTCAGATAATCAACCTCCAAAGTCTATTTCTATTACATAATCTTGCCTCTCAAATCTATTTTCCAAAATAGACCTAAAACCACCTCTTTTCTCATAGTGCAAGCCTAAAAGTCAAAATCGCTTCTTTAATGGCTATACAATGAAAACAACATACAAGAGCAAACCAAATTCTCAAACTTTGATTCACATTTGTCTCAAAAGATGTCTTTCCCTAACTCAATATTGCACAAAGTGAGTCAAAACTCACTCTTCACTGTACACCTGCCAACTTTTTCAACAGTAAAATCACCTCAGCAATTCTTTTGACTACAAATAACCTAGACTGAACAAACACATAAGACATATTTAATAAACCAATGTACTCAACTGCATATACCAACCCACAAAAAAGGCAAAGTATACCTATCAATAGGAATTGTCAAATATTAGTAGCTTCGGACCGTATAGTAAGAAAGTAAACATGCCTACTTCAAAACTTCAAGGAAGTCAGGTATTGAGCTGTCTGGAATTCACAAGGGACCTAAGGGCTCTGCCTTCATTTTTACACTGCAAGGGCCACCAAGCCTGGAGCACTTCAGACCTGCCCTGTGAGGGAAAAGTCACGCACCATATTGTTAAATCATCGTCAATACAGGGTGAAATTTCAATCTCTGGTTCATTCTGCGCTTACTGCAATATCCATGAAAGAAATCTACAACACAAACACGAGGAGTACAATTTGATTTTTAAAAATATATTCAAGGCACCAAGCTGGGTATTTAATATAGTTTGCATTTCTGTAGTGCAATAGGTTTTCTATTTCAGACAGCTAAGAATCCCTTACAGATTAGTCTAATTTGCTAAATTGAGATACTCAGTGTTTTACTTTTCTTATCTGCCTTTTTATGGTCTATCTGGGTGGACTTAATTGGCACATCTGAGCAGATGAAATACCCTCAGTTAGGAGTCCAGATCTCACCGAGTAAATTAAGACTGATGCAGACAATTACGCGCTGAAACTGGGAATGAGAGGTGTGTGCAGCGCACGAAGCAGAATTAGTCTTCATTTGTGTCTTAGCTTCGTCATTTCAAAGAAGCCAAGATTCTCTCTAAGAAAACTCTTTAAGGGAGTAACTTTTCCTTCTGTCTAAAATATAGACTCCTAGGGGAGGGAAAAAAAAAAAAACCACATAGGTTTATTTCCTGAGAAATTAACTCCTAGAAACTGATGGTAGTAAGAACAATCCTCAAGTCATTATGTTTAGATTTCTTGATCAAATCTAGATTAAACTTAAAAATTCAGATCTTAGACCTCAAATGATTGGAGATCAAATTTTTTTTTTACAAAAAGTTACAAGCTCTACCGTGTAATTTGGCCTTTCC
Organism: Paguma larvata; assembly: GCA_030068075.1. Lineage (NCBI taxonomy): Eukaryota > Metazoa > Chordata > Mammalia > Carnivora > Viverridae > Paguma > Paguma larvata. Next base: position 54,057,701 of record CM057837.1, on the reverse strand, counting down.
TACATGTGACCTTCCTAAAAGTGCTAAATCATCTTCCAGGGCAAACAAAGACCCAACTGAAAAACTGAGAGAATCCCAGTGCAAAGGGAGCCAGCTCTCGACATAACAGGAGAAAGAGGCGCTGTGAAGACAATCGGTGGAGACACAGCAGCTCGGAGAGGGCGCGGGGAGGCTCGGCCTTCAGCAGCATTTCAGGCATGGAATGGGACCCGCCAAAAGTGTGCAGCTGGTCCCCATCAAGTGACGGCAGAAACCTGTTGCTGAGGCAACGCTCCTCCCAGTCCATCACACCAACCGAGCTGATGGATCACTCCCACCTGACCCAATCCTCCTTCGGATCCCTTCCCCTTCTCCAGCCTTCTCCACCGACTGCCGTCTTGGACAAATTATACTGGCTTTCTGGGCTCAAGTTCCTATCTCCTAGGGTTTGAGAGCATTAAACCAGAGAACCCGTCTGACACAAAGCACTGCCAAGTAGTAAGCATTAAGTGATGCTAGCTGTAGTTGTTCTCCTAGAACCTCCTTCCATCCCCCACATGCCACCCTTGCTCAGGCCATCAAGGCCTCCAAATTTCTAAACCCAAGAGACTTTTTTCAACATTTATCTTACTCGGCTTGACCCCTCTAGGCACCTGAAAATGCTGACAGCCTTCCTCTTCTAGAACTTTGCATGTATACAGCCAAACCCAGGATCCGACTCGTCCCTGGCCCCAGTAGCCCCAATGCTTATGGGGAAGGACAACAGAGATACTGTTTACGCAGATGATTAAGCCTTGCAGTGTTAGAAGATAATCTGTAGGATTTACATAATATATGGAGTCATTAGCCTTGCCTAACTCAAAGTTAGTCATACAAAACAAAGTAAAAAATGGGGCAGAAAAGAAAAATCTTTAATGTTTAAAGTATTTTATTAAATGTATTTATTAAAAGCCACTTACAGGGGCACCTGAGTGGCTCTGTCAGTTAAGCATCCAACTTTGGCTCAGGTCGTGATCTCATGGTTCATGAGTTCAAGCCCCACATCGGGCTCTGTGCTGACAGTTCAGAGCCTGGAGCCTGCTTTGGGTTCTGTGTGTGTGTGTCTCTCTCTCTGCCTCTCCTCCACTTGCATTTTCTGTCTGTCTCTCTCTCTCTCAAAATAAAATAAACATTAAAAAAAAAAAGTTACATCAACAGGCATCATGACTACAGATGCAGGTTACACAAGACCATGAGGCAAATTCTATCCCCATTCATACCATACCTGTCAAGTCTTATAGACTACCTATAATCCCCCCAAGTCCCCATTCAATTGGTTTAAGTTTTTGGTTTGGTTTCTATTACAGGGAGGGGTAAGCAGCTAAGCGCTGAATCTTAGTGCCACCTTGTGGTCACATCCAGATATTACACTTTCCACCAATTCACAAATGCAAGGAAAATGATATTAACAAAACCCTGTCCTGGCTCCAAATCCCAGTTCTACCTTTTAACAGATCTTAACAGATCTCTTGCCTATATGAGGCAAGTTCATCAATTTGAACGGGGCATGACCAAGGGTTTGAATAGCCTACTGTAACTTTAATAACTGAAAGATATGTATGCATAGGATCAAAGCCTAGAATGAAATGTAGACAAAAGACATAAAAAATAAAGGTGTAGGTAGTTTTTTATTTTCATCTTAATATTATAATTTCATTATTTAAAAAAACAAGGAATCATCAAAAGTGCAAGGTGGGAGGTGTGGAAAGCCTTCAAACCATCTGTAGGTAGTAGCTCAAATCAGTTTCGGGCTGTGATCTCAGCAGCTTAGCCCCGAGAACCACCAGATAATATGAGGACACTCAGGGACTGCCTACTGAAAAGTCTGTTACCTTGTTTCACTCACTGAGGTGGAGGTGGAATAAGGGCAGGGTTGGGGGAGGGGGGTGAGATTTCTTGCAGCAGTAATACCAAGCTGCCTTTGGGCTAGAGTAGAGAAAAAAACATTACATTTTCAAATCCTAATATCCTTAACCAACAATTCTTTCCAACCGCATCCAACCGGGTTTCCTAGATGGGAACATTGTAAGGGCCTATAATAATGAAGGAACGCCAGCAACCTCACTTCAGAATTAGTGGGAGCCCAAAGTATGAGCGCAGTGCTCGGCTCCTTCCACCCCTGACCTGCTGCCTTGGACACTCTAAGCTGCGTCCTGAACATGCTTTCCAGGTGATTCAGAAGCATATGCTCTGATAAGAAGATGCTCTATTATATACAGCACTCAGCCGAATGAACTGACCTCAAAGCTCCTCTCCAAGCCCTTTCTATAGAAACACAACACACTTGTGCAGGGTACATAAAAGAGGATTTTAAGGTAACACATACATCTCAGTGCTTTCAACAATAGCCAAATTATGGAAAGAGCCTAAATCTCCAACAACTGACGAATGGATAAAGAAGATGTGGTTTATATATACGGTGGAATACTACGTGGCAATGCGAAAGAATGAAATCTGGCCATTTGCAGCCAATGTGGATGGAACTGAAGGGTATTATGCTAAGTGAAATAAGTCAGTCAGAGAAAGACAGATATCATACGTTTTCACTCATATATGAATCTTGAGAAACTTAACAGAACGCCATGTGGGAAGGGAAGGGGAAAAAAGTAGTAACAAACAGAGAGGGAGGGAGGCAAACCACAAGAGACTCTTAAATACAGAGAACAAACTGAGGGTGGATGGGGGGGTGGGGGAGAAGGGAAAACGAGTGATCGGCATTAAGGAGGGCACTTGTTGGGATGAGCGCTAGGTGTCATATATAAGCCTATTTGACAATAAATTATATTAAAAAAAAAAGTAACTTCTACAAACTGAATCTGCCAAAAGCTACCACCTCAAAAAGGAAGAGTACATAAAACCAATTTATATACAGTAAGTAGTTCCCGAAGCTACACTGCATCAGAAAGACCTGGAAACGCTTTTTAAAAATTACGACCTGGAGCCCCACACTAGACTCTTTGAATCAGCACCTCCAATGGCAGGGCACCCAGGTGATTTTGCAAAATCAGCCTGTAGGCTGGGAACCTCTGCTTCAGTCTATGCTCACTGCCAAGAAAATAAAGCCTGTTACTATTATATAATGTCTGGCACACAGAAATAGAAAGAAGAGCTTCAGGGTATGGGTTTAAGTCAAATTACACACGCTGGCCCTAGCTGTGCCAGCAGGAAACAAAACTTATTTGGAAGGGCATCCTCTCACTTAGGGTATAACCTGACCTACAGCCCCCGTCTGAGCTGGAGGAGGAAGCCAGAGTTGGTGACATTTTTCATCCGTGCTCTCTCTCGAGTTGGCACATAAACGGCATGAAGGCTGCTGCTTCCCTCTGAGGCCCCCGTGCTCATGGTAGAGAGTACTAATGGACTGTGGCACTCAGAGAGTCCAAACAGGGCCTCCGTCTCCCCCTGAACAGACTGCCACTGCCTAAGATGGGAGCTGTCCGGTAAGGTGAGGGCTTGTGCCCTGCGTGTCCTACAGTGGACTGCTTAGAAACCAGACGTCTCTGCAGACCACAGCCACCACACCACTATCCAAGGCACTCCAAATGAGAAATAATGTGTCTCCAAAACAAAGCAAGTATAGTATTTTCCTTTTCAATATCCTGCACCCTAGGTCTTTTTCAACATATCTGAACTACTCAACAGACCAGGCCCTGTGCTGGGACGAATCTCCTCCACAAAGACTTCCCCAAACACCTGTCTGAATTTATTATTCCCTTCCCTGCTTAGGGCCCATCTGTGCCCACGTCCCCTCAAAGACTGTAAATTCCTGGCCGGAAACCCGAGCACCAGTCCCGGAGCGCACACGTGCATTCGTGCAGTGAGAGCAAGGACACGATGGGAGCTGCCTCACATCCCATCTGGAAACGAGCCGGAAACACTGAGGGAACAAGGGCTGCTGACCTTTGAAGGGGAAAGGTGCACATATGAAATGTCTGGTCTTCCAGGCCACCCTTACCCGTCCTGGTTGTACAGACCGGATAGGATAAGTGACAGGTAAGTGTTCACCGGGACACCTATCACTCAAACACTGCACGTGTGTCAATCCTATTAAGTCTTTATTTGGCTCCTGGCGCTCCCGGACCCTAACTTTCTAAAACAGCGATGTATTTTAAGAAAAGCTAAACCTCACAACTAAGAGCAATACCCTAATAGAAACTCTGCTGCTACAAAATTAAAACTAAAAAATAATGGATCCTTTCTGGGACCTGCATACCTGTGACATGAGTAGGAACCGACAAATATTTACTTTGAAGAACTGGCTCATCCCTCCTGGTACATTATCAGAAGTATGACAATCAGGGAACGCCACTGAGGAGACGGCCTCAAAATGCAACTTGGTAAAGAGACAGAAGCAGGATACAAATGTGAGAAAGGCAAAAATCACATGGGCAGTTTAAAAAACGGTAACACTTCCAAGACTGATCTGAGGTCTTGGGCTAGAGGTCAGAGAAGAGTAGGATGCTAACAGTTACTGTCCTGTTCCAGAAAAGGTTAAGCTGTAGAAAAGGCTTGATAGGAAATTCCCACTTAGCAACAGCTAAAAATACAGTTACTAGTTGGGACTAAGCTAGAGCTAAAGGAAAGCCTCAGAGAGATGACCCTCCAGCTCGGAGAATAAAAGGGATGAGTCGTCCAGGAGTGACCCACTGTCACTTCTAAGTCTAACTGAGCATTATAATTAACAGGGTCATAACTAGTACAAGTTCAAAAAAGGCACCTAGCTTAGGTACGTATTCCTAAACTCTAACCATTAAGAAAAACTCATATTCTGTGTTGCAAACTCAATGGGGCTTTACTCTGATTATCCGTCCTCAAACCACTGCTAAGATACAGAAGCCTAAGGTCTTTTTTTTTTTTTCACACAAGGGAATACCATTACAATTTCAATGTCTACAAAGATCAGCAACAAGAAGTAACAAAATATAAAATGCAACTGGCAGTTCTGAAATGTTCTTAATAATGCTTCTCAATCCAGAGCAGTTTCATTTAACATCCCCCAATCCAAAGAGTACCAAAGGAGATGCAAAACAAACATTTCAGTGCGGTATGTGCAGTTTAACTGCCGTAATAATTGTGGTCATAAAATTTTAAGAGCTATAGTATTTTGGTGGCAATTAGAGTTATTGATATTTCTGAAATTCATTTGAGATTTTATGTAACTTTAGCAAAAAACTGGCTTTGATATGGCTTTGGAAATAATTGTTCTACAATCTAAACATTATTAAGAAAAACGCATTGCCATGAATTTAAACTAAACCCGTATTTAAAATTCAATCAAAATAACTGCTTCTCATCAAGATACTAACACAGTTAAAAATTAACTTAATATTGAATGGGAAGAAAATATTGCTCCATTTACAATCAATATGTTGATACTAACACTTTTATTAATTCTTGACAGTAGGTAAGAAAGAGATTGACACTGCTCAGCACTCAAGAGTCTCTAGCGGCAACTCTACAGACACTACATGTGCAAAATAAAGTTAAAGTTGCAATAAGAAGTAACAAATGTAGGCCACTCCTCAAGGATGCTACTTAAGGTCCACCAAGGTGTCAGTTTAGCAGCTCTGAGACCTGGATTTAGGTCACAGGTCCTCGCACTGTGTGGAAAAAAAACTATGCCACCTCTGCTTTTAAAAGGCTAGGCAGGGACACCTGGGCGGCTCGGTTTGTTAAGCATCCTTCTCTTGGATTCATCTCAGGTCATGATCTCATGGTCCAAGAGTTCAAGCCCCAAGTCCCGGCTCTGTGCTGATGGTGTGGGGCCTGCTTGGGATCCTTTCTCCCTTTCTCTCTCTCTCTCTCTCTCCATGCCCCTCCCCCATGTGCACTTTCTCTCAAAATAAATTAAAAAAACTTTGAAATAAATAAAAGATTAGGGAGTGTACGGGGCCATCTGGACGTGGGTCATCAGTTCTAAGTAAAAGAAGAAAAAATACCAGGACAATCTGCGTTCACAGAGGCCAGTGGAAAGCTACAGGAAACAAAAACCTAGGTCTTCCTACACTGAAAATAAGAAAAAACTGTTGAGGATTGGGAAAAAGCCATCCTGGGGGCAAATACTTAAAAAGTAACTTGTGGGGGCGCCTGGGTGGCACAGCTGGTTGAGCGTCTGACTTCCGCTCAGGTCATGATCTCACAGCTCGGGAGACGGAGCCCCGCGTCGGGCTCTGTGCTGACAGACAGCGTGGAGCCTTCTTCAGATTCTGTGTCTCCCTCTCTCTCTGCCCCTCTCCCGCTCACGATCTCTCTCTCTCTCTCTCTCTCTCAAAAATAACATTAAAAAATTTTTAAATAAATAAATAAATAAGGGGAACTTTTTATTTTATTTCTTTATCTGTTAAACAGATCCCCTTTCCCTCTGACTTTCTCAGTGCTGAGGAAGCTCGTGTGGGGGACCTGAGTCACGGCGGGCTCGTGTTCAGTGGGATACACTGGCCACCTGCAGCATACAGACCATTTTCCAGGGCTCACCAAACATATGTGGCAACTGACTTCCTGAATGAACACATTCACCTTCCCTTTTACCTTACTTGCCTCTTACACTGAGAGAGTCATGGAAAGAAAGCCGAAGTCATCTCTGGCATAAAGATGACAGTGAAAAAGAAGGGCATGCTCTGCACGTGAGATACACTTCCAGTGGCATGACAGGGGTTTCTAATTCTGTAGGTGCTTACTTTCTCAAGACAAGGAAGGAGGGGTTTAAGAAAATCGGCTTGGTCTTTCATACACCAAAGCTTAAATTTCAGCTTCTTTTTGGAGCAAAGTCCTCCACAATTACTTTCCTGCTTCAAAGGAAAAAACAAACCACCCGACACACACCATACAAGCCAGCCTTTCCCTTCTGACCCCTGCTGCTGGCGCCCTCTCTGAGCATAAAGGCATACATCTCACACTTCAGTCCTCTGCACGGGTCTTGCCCCGGCCCTTCCCCTAAGCTTCTCTTCCAAGCCTCGTCCCAAATCTGAATGAAGACACAGAAGTTGGGAGCATCCCACATCAGCTCCACTGGGCACACGGGGGCTCTGCCGGCTCTAGGAGGCTGCGGCTGCACAAGCCCAATCTTTGGATAGGCGGGGCTCTCCTACATTAAGCTGAATCTAGAATCTTTATTTAATAAACCTGCTGCCTAGGATAGAGCAAGCAGTACAATCTGTTTACAATCTCTGCAGACTGACCTTAACCGCTGCTTATAATAATCTTCATCTCCATCATCTCGGCATCTCACTACTTTCCGACCTCCTCCTCCACAGGTGGCTTCTGCTTCTTCCCCAGAACTTGGAAAAAAGTCATCCTCGATCTCCTGCACCATGACTTTTTTCTGCCGCTTCCGGGGCCCGAGCATGGGCTTCAGCGCATGGCCGGGAACTTCTCCAGTCAGCTCAGCCCCCTCGGCCTCCTCCTGCTCCTCCTCCGTGGGGAAGTACTCGGACTCTTCGCCCTCAGAGGTGCCCTCTGCCTTCGGCCTCACGTCAGACTCCAAAGGTTTCTTTCCTTTCGGCAAGCCCACTTTCCCCTGGAAATGAAGAGCCCTTTTCTGGAGCTTCTTCATGTGCTTTTTCAAGCGCCTGTCTGTTTTCGACAGAACGTTGCTTCGCTCGTTTGGTTTGTTTTCATGGAGTGTTGCGCTCAGCTCAGAAGTGCCCGAGGCCGTGGTTTTCCTAGCGGCTCTTTTATTACAAGCTTGCTTCTTCCTCTCAAAAGACAGTTTTGCTTGATCTGCCAAATACTTTTCGAAGCCTGATGCTTCATCGAGCATTAGTTTTCTAGGCTTTTTCTCCTGTTTCTGAGGGATCTGGGTTCCAAAAGGTGTCATCTGGCCAGTGCGGATGAGCTCTTCCCAAGCAGTCTCCTGCACAGGCATGAGCATGCTGCCGAGACAGGACGGCCCCGGTTCTGAAAGAGGGACGACAATGCACTGGGCACTAGAGAAAACCTTTCCAAGAGTACAACAGAAATACTCACTTATTCAATACACGGCACCTACAAACAACTCCCATTTTAAAAACACACCATGGATGTACTAAAGCATATTGTATGTGAGGAGTAGAATAAAATTTATTATAGCATTCATGATGCCACATTCGATACACTGCTATTCAAAAAGGTGATATCTCAGTAACTGTTTCTAAAACAATGCATTATAAATATACTCTCTGTGTAACTAAAGACAAACCTGCTCATATGTAACATACACACTTCTCTGTTTCCTTACCAAGGAAAGAGTAGCCCCCAAGGAAGCAATCTCCCAAGTGTCCATGTCACTTCAAATACCAACATTCACACGGACTTAGATTCGAGAGGCAGTAAAAATGAAAACATTTACACAATCAGCATGCACCTACATAGGTAAAATATAAACATTCGTTCTGCACCGCCCAATATAATAGTCACCATGTGGCTACTTAAGTTGAAAATTCAGTCCCTCAGACGCACTTGCCGTATTTCAAGTGCTCAGCGAGCCATATGTGGCTAATGGCCACCACAATGGACAACACAGACAACATCTCCATCACTGCAAACGGGTCTGCTGCACAGCACTGTGTTAAAGGTGCAAAGTTAACTAACAGAAAAGAGAAACTAAAATCGGAAGTCATGCCATAGCAAGATAAAGTCACCAGATATCATCCCTCTTTTGTTAGTTGAACTTAATCTCTGGCAAAATTACTTCACCCACAGCCAAAATACCAACATATGTAAGGCTGAACAGGAGGAATCCATATTCTAAACATCTACATTTCTTGTAGCCATTTTTTCACTAAACTTGCAGTGAAGAACAATACACAACAGAGAGTACACAAATACTAAGTGTACAGCTCAGTGAATTTTCAGAAAAAAAAAAAAAAAAACATACCCACACATCGACATCCAGGTAAGAAACAGAAATAACCAGCACCCCCAGACCCTTCATGGCACCCTCCAGTCTCCACCCCATTCTACAATAATGACTGGCCATACTATTAACGCTACAAACAAGCTGTACCTAGCTTTGAACTTCATGTAAATAGAAATGTTTGTACTCTTGCGTCTGGCTCATTTTGATGTTAACATTATGCTTGTGAGAATCATCCTTACTGTTGAATATAGTTGCAGTTTGTTCATTCTCATGGCTGTTAGTATTCTATTATATAAGTACACTATTTCCATTTCACTGTTAATGGACATTTGGGTGGTTTCCAGGTTTTAGCTACTATGAATTATGTTGCTATCAATATTCCAGTACACATCCTTCAGAAATACATTTATACATAATTCTTTGGGTATGTTAAGCCGTAGCAGACACTGCCAAACAGTTTTCCAAAGTGGTCCTATTAATTTTAAGCTCCACCAACAGTGTTTGAGAGTTTTGATTCTCACCGTTTTAGCTATTCTGGTAGTTGTATAACAGTACAACTTTGTGGTTGTAATTTGCATTTCCCTACTAACTACTGAACTAGGGCACCTCTTCATAGGTTTATTGACCTTCTGAATAGCTTCTTTTGAAGGCAATATTCAAGTCTTTAGTCCTTTCCTAAGAGTTCTTTAATACACTCTGGATTCATGTCCTTCAATTAACACATGTATTGCGAATATCTTCTCGTGCTCTGCAGCTTGCCTTCTCACTCTCTTAATGCTATCTTTTGATGAACAGAAGTTTAGTTGTGATATAGGTCACTTATCAAATCTTTTCCTTTACAGAAAGCATTTTTGTATCTCATTAAGTCTTTGCCCCAAAATCATGAAAATACTTTTCTACGCTATATTCTAAAAGCTTTGTTTTACCACTCACATTTATAGTTTTATAATCCTTTCAGGATTTATCCTTTCTACATACTGTAATGGGCCAAGATTTATTTTATCTTCATGTGAATTAATCCGGTACCATTTACTGAAAAGATGACACTTCCTCGCTGCACTGCCACATCTGTCATCAACCAAGTAACCGCATATGGTTGCGTCTGTTTGCTGGACCCTATATTCTGTCCCACTGATCTATTTGTCTTTCCTTGTGCCAATACCCACTGTCATAATTGTAGGTCTTGATATTCTGTTCTTCTTCAAGACTGACTTTTCTTGGGGCACCTAAAGTGGCTTAGTCGGTTGAGCATCCGACTCCCAATTTCAGCTCAGGTCACGATCTCTCAGTTCGTGAGACTGAGCCCTACATCGGGCTCTGTGCTGACAGTGCAGAGCCTACCTAGGATTCTTTCTCTCCTTCTCTCTCTCTCTCTCCCAGGTTCATGCACTCTCTCAAAATAAATATTAAAAAAAAAAGATGGACTTTTCTTGGCCCAATTCATTTTTATATCAATTTTAGAATTAGCTTGTTAATGCCCCCCACCCTCACCCTATACCCACCACCCCACGCCCTCTCCCTAAAACAAAAACAAAACACAAAACCCACTATTGAAATGGTCAGAGGGCCAAAAGGAAAATGAGGACAGACTGGGATCCTGGAAGGCACAGAAGTATCAGCTGCTACAGGTAGGCCAGGAGGAACAAGAATGAAAAGGGGTTTTTGGAATTGGGGAAGTCTATTAATCCTGGGCAAAGTTTTACCAAAGAAGCAAGAGAAGGTAAAATGCAGTGGCAGATTTTAGGCAGCCAGACAGGAACAATGAGAAACATGGAATCTCAGCCGGAGAAAGCCTTGGTTACAGGCCCAATGAATTCGGAGACTGAACTTTTAAAAGTCCACATCTCTAATTTTTTTTTTAATGTTTACTTATTTACTGAGAGAGAGAGAGAGCACACACTCGCACAAGAGGGCAGAGAGAGAGGGAGAGAATCCCAAGCAGGCTCCACACTGTAAGCTCAGAGCCCAACACAGGGCTTGATCTCAAGAACCATGAGATCCTGGGCTGAAACCAAGAGTCGGGAAGCTTAACCAAGTGAGCCACCCAGGTATCCCAAGCTAGTATTTTTTTTCTAATGCCTCAATTCTTCATAATAATTGCCCTGTCTTATTGAATAAATTTCTGGAGCTGGTAGAAGACACTTGCTTGGAAAGCTTAAATGCTAAGAAGCTTCAATCCCTATTTCAGGTATTAAATGACTGAGCAGCTACCAACAATTTCTAAACACACACCCACACACACGTACACACACAGACCACAAAGGTATTTCATTTCAGAACTTATGCATTTTCCCAAAAGGTTTTGCAAAAGACATCCATCCTAGGCAGTAACAAAATTATAGCCATAGTATACCCTAAATGAAGATGCCTTTTCATAAATGAGAAGTGATGCTTGGAAAGCCTGCAAACATGTCCCAAAAAGATATGTAAAAGCAATTCTATGAATGCTGACTGATGATGTTGGGCTTAAAAATGTAATTTGATCAAGGTGTTAGTAGCCTCTACAAAATTAACTATACAAGAAGGCTAAGCTCCCTAATTTATTAAACATAATACCAAATGTATGCCTCTAGTAGATGGAGTTAAACATTTACTTTCATTCTCTAAAACCCCACATAACTTAAAAGAGATTTGGTTCTGCAGAAGTAGACAATAAAATTTTCCTATCTCTGTTTTAACACTAAGGCAAAGAAACACATTTTTCGGGAACCCTGGCCATGACTGAGGACATACCCTCCATCAACTTACAGGCATCAGGCACCAATTCAAGAACCAGGAGACACTGTTCCAGTATCCTCACCTGTATCCTCCTCCTCCAGATCAGCATGATCTATTTCCACTTGTGCCTCTGCTCCTCCAAGGATGGCCTGGAGACGTTTTTGTTTTGCTGTGATCTTCTTTAACTGTTGTTCCTTAAATGGTAAATATTGAATACAGAAATCAGCCATGATTTATGGTTAAATACAAAAGATAAATTTAAAAGCCTTAGTCAATAGCAAAATAAAACAGAAATTCTGTATGTTACTGTTATTAAATAGAAGCTTATTTGAGCAACTGCCACTTCTCTACAGGAAGCAGGCCTCAAAGCATTTCCATCAGGCGGGCGTCCCTGTCCACACCCACTCTCCTGGCTGGGCAGCACAGCTATCGGTGTGCCTGAGTACTTAACTTCACATGTACTGACTCTCCACTGACCTGGGAGGTGGAACCGCTCTACTCGGTTTTCCACATTACACACTGGGTAAATTACTAAACTTTTGTTTCTGACCTGACCAACCAACGGGCTATGAGGTCAATATGCTGTGGAACAACAAACATAAACACAAATGTTCAAACACTTGAAAAAGTCAGCCCCCTCTGATAACCTACCACAGTTATGATTGTCCTTTATAGTATTCTACCCACTCGTAAGATTTTAAAAGGAATATAGGGGTGCTTGGGTGGCTCAGTCAGTTGAACCTCTGACTCTCGATTTTGGCCTGAGTCATGACCTTGCGGTTCATGGGATCGAGCCCCATGCTGGTCTCTGCACGGACAGCTCAGAGACTTCTCTGCTTGGGATTCTCTCTCCCTCTCTCTCCCTGCCCCTCCCGTGCTCACATTCCTTCTCTCAAAATAAACAAACATTAAAAAAAATGAATATACATTTTGATATACCCTTTTACCCTACCCACCCATGACCCCTCTTTGTCCTGTCTCCCCCTACATCACCAGAGCTCAGCTATGCAGCCATTGCTAGGGCCTCTCCAATTAACTAGGCCTAAGGTACCTGGTTCTTCCCAAGGTCAATAACGTTTAAAAACCAAATATGAGAGTGGGACAAGTAGAAATGCTGAATATAAATGCCATGTTATGCTAAACTGCATCTCATTTTCTTTTAGTCTTTCCCTCATTTAATCTCACTTAAACAAATTTTAAATTAAATCTCATTTAAAAATTAGAAAATCTCATTTCTCAGGGTGCCTGGCTTGCCCAGTCAGTTGAGCGTCCAACTCTTGATTTTGGCTCAGGTCATGATTCCAAGGTCACGGGATAGAGTCTCACGCTGGCTCCATGTGAGAGTGGAGGCTGCTGAAGATTCTCCCTCTCTGTCCCTCTGCCCCCTCCCCAACTGTCTAAAACACACACACACACAAAGACAGCTGTTCTCAAAAAACAAAACAAAACAAAACAGCCTTTCTCTCTGAACAGTCTAACCATCAAAGGACTACTTTAGAAAGACAGGAATATACAACTGAGTTAGACTAGTACCTAAAAGGCTCCAACATTTGGTCCTTGCGGCTCCTTGACACCTCAGCTCACCAGGAGCCCAAGATCAGAGGTCTCTGCACATTAATTTGCATGTTCCAACAACAGGCCAAATGTCCCCAAAGCAGAGACCCGGCTGCCTGAAGCCACTGCAAGCTCTGACCTTTGGACTGCTATTCTGGTGGTAGGAAAGAGAAGATGGGGTGGTGAAGATACTGGACCGGTGAGCGGAAGCAAAAGGAGGATCCAAGTCTACATGCATCCGCTAGGGGAGCTCATGTAAGAGACGTAAGGACTTTTACTCACTGCAGTGGGTCAACTGCCCAAGAATATGTGCTAGTCATTTTGGACATTTTCGATCAAATGATCAAAACTAGTCATTCCTACCCACTCCAATATATTTTCATAAAGCATACGTAAATTCTAAAAACTATTTCAAACCTCATAAAAACAATCTCATAAGTAACAGATCCTCCTTACATTGAAGGTGTACGATCCTCAGTGCAGACCCCTCAATGTGGCTGGGTGATGACTGTAATACCTAACGCTGGCCTCCCAGAACAGTGAGCATGTGTGTGAGGGATATGGCCGTAGTAACAGGAAATACACTGTACACAGTCAGTACAAGCAGGAGCTAAGCATAAAAAAAAAGAAAATTCACACCACACAAGGAGACTGAATGAGAGGCCAGCATGCCAAACAGAGGCCTGAGTTGGGTAAAAGAAAATGGCAAAGCAAGGAAGACTATAATCCTAAACATCAACAAGGCGGCACGCAAAGCCAACAAGGGAACACTTTCTCAAGCATGTGTATATGTGTGTGCATTTAAAAAAAATTTTTTAATGTTTATTTATTTAAGAGAGAGAAAGAGAGTTTGTGCAGGAGGGGCAGAGAGAGAATCCCAAGCAAGCTCCACACTGTCAGCACAGAGCCTGAAACGGGGCTCAATCCTGCAAGCCATGAGATCATGACCTGAGCTGAAATCAAGAGTCGGACACTTAACTGACGAAGCCACTCAGGCGTCCCCAAAAAACATTCTTTAACAGGAGATACTAAAGGAAAACAGCTGAAAAATAAAACATACAAAAGGAACTCAAAATTTTTTATTACGGATACATGCTTCACATATTTTAACTACTTTTCAGAATACTTCCTAAATATTAAACAAACAGAAATGATGACTTTTTCAAAAATGTATACTTAATGTACTATTTGGATTCACCTTATTATACTTCTGCCGTTTTACAGAATCTAGTTTCCTGTTGACGTCTCTGTTGGTGGCAGCTTGAGGGCTAAGTTGTTCAATAATTTTATTGATTTGCCTTAGGGATGTCCTACATGACCTGAAAAACAAGATACAATGTCTATTTTCCACTCTGGTAACTTTTTTTTTAATAGTATAAGATGACAGAAATGCTAAAACAATGTCCTTTTACTTCTTATTAACTAAAAGATAAAAGAAACTAAACCAGAATGCATATTTTGGCCACATACTGAACTTTAAGGGCTGTTAGAAGTTAAGATAACTGCTAAGTGTGTTCTTTGATCTGACTGATTTAAATCAGCACATTCCCATCTGTAAGCTGTTTCATTCATTCTACAAGCATTTGAAGGGTCCACTCTATTCAAGAGAGACTGTGCTAAAACAGTGTACAATAAGTTACCTTTTTAGATGAAAAAAATGCATACGCGTGGTTTGGTTTGTTTTTTTTTAAGATTTTATTTTTTTTAGAACAGTTTTAGATTCACAGCAAAACTGAAAGGAAGGCACAGAGACTCCCATATACTTCCTGCCCCAAACACACGTACCCTCCCCCATTATCAACAACCCATACAAGGGTTTTTAGAGTCCCACTATGGCAGTCACCTGAAGTTTGGAAAAGAACTATAAATGCTTCTACATTTTCTTATAGAAGTCAGATTATTTTCTTTCACAATACTGGAAGACTCACTTGCTGTAGCATTACATTTTACAATGTGAAAGGGGGGGAAAATCAACCTATAATACACTGCTCCTAAAATACACACCACAGAATGGTAAACTCCCAACTTTCAAAACACAAATTCAATCTTGACACTTATGTAATTTGCTGTTTGTATCTTTTGTGGATTTCAGGATAAAAGATGTTATCAATGCAAATTCTGGCAGTCTAACCACATGTCACCATCGCTCTAGTTAACCTGTGTTGTAATTCTGCAGCTCTCCACTCTCACCTATGCAAGCAGGTCAAATGCAAAGGTGTGTTCATTGTAAGGAGTTGAGCTCCTCACACCTGGAGGTCAGAGTACAAGTAATGCAGAATACATGCTACTCAAGAAGCCAAAAGAACATACCAAGAAACTGCTAGCAGAACACATGTACTTTAAGTTCCCACAGCATCTGTACCAGCCTCCCCCACCGAAGGCAGCTAACAGTCCCACCTCTCCCCTCCCCCAGGCACCCCCATCTGAGACTGCACCATCCCCTCTACCCGTTCCTCTCCTCCTTCCTGCTTGCCTCACACAGCCTAGAACATTGGTCATGACAGGGCAGACTGACAATGGGGAGGAAGTTCAATCTTCCACCTGCCCCGCCTTTTAGTCCAGGTCCAGGGCCTGTTTCTCCTCTAAAACACAAATGAAGTCTCCATGGGACTTCATCTTTCCTATAGAGTCACAAGTAGGACAGAAAAAAAGGAAAAGCAAGGAGTTGTTTCTCATTATTTCTAGAAATGCAAATCTGAAAAATTACCAAAAGACTGACACTTGGTTTAGACACAGGGAACTGGAAAGCAACTTCAGGACAAGAGGAAAATGTGAGGGGGGGGGGGGTGGGTGTGTTCCTGGTATCTTGAGTACGATGCCTCACACCTTTAGGTACACTTCTCCTGAGAACCATTCTGTGCACATGCTTATGAGTTCTAGGGCACTCTCAGAACAGTCCTTCTCTCTGGGACATTATGTGTACACAGGCTATCGTGAGCTGGACTGGGATCCTAACTACCAAGTTCAGGGCTGCTCCTGAGGGAAAGGGCCAGGGTTCACACACAAGGTTGAAGACTGCCCTAATTGATTCATCTTTCAAGTTAGAGGTTCTATCAATTTCCTAAATTTCTGGAACACCAGAGCTATTATCTGAATTTCTCTGCCACACGTGAACATAAATTCTGCAATCAGAGAAGACGGTCCACACTCACGTGAGGTCATCCAGGACTGACCGATACTCCTTCTCCGCATCGGCGAGCTGGGCCGCACGGCTGGCCTCGTGAATGGCGCTGTCCACCTGCCGAAGCACACCCTGTTCCAGCACGTCCTGGTCATACACGTCCACGCCCAGCCCCTGCAGTTCGAGGGCCTGCGCACTCAGCTCCACTGTCTGTATCTGATGTCTGTCGATGTGCAGCAGGCCTGGCCCTCTCCTCAGAGCTTCCGATGAACAGCCCTCAGCAGAAGCGGATGGTCCATTAGCGGAGGAACAAGAGGGGAGGCTTTCCTCCGCCTCTGCACTGCCATCAGGGTCTTGCTTGATTGCCATCTCTTGTTTATCACGGACACACTGACTTTGTAAACAGTCTTGCTCCTGAGTTTGACTCGAGTGGGGGATTCTCGCATTTTGCATCCTCTACAGACTATCTAAAAGGGAAAAAAAATGTACATAATAAGCTTTTTGGTTACAAAGCATTGATATTTATATAGTTTCTTAAAAATTTTATAATAAAGGGAGTGCCTAGGTGGCTCAGTCAGGTTCAGTGCCTGACTTCAGCTCAGGTCATGATCTCACGGTTTGTGAGCCCTGTGTCGGGCTCTGTGCTGACAGCTCAGAGCCTGGAGCCTGCTTTGGATTCTGTGTCTCCCTCTATCTACCTCTCCCCTGCTCGCCCTGTGTCTCTCTCTCAAAAATAAACATAAAAAAAATTTTTTAATTTTATAATTAAAGAAGACTGATTTCTCAAAAGATCAAATAATAATCCTCCACTTAGATAAATTCAAGTTTCCAACTACTTTTCTTAAAAGTGCACTAGCTCTACATATTCTTGAGTTTGGATAATAATTTTAAAAATTAACCAAAAAAAAAAAAGAAGAAGGAAACGACAAGCAAAGAAGGAAATAATGCAGTAGCAGCAACAAAAGACATTTGGGGAGCCAGCCAAGAAAGCTGGCAACCAAAGTCTTGACTGGCGCCCTAAGAGTCTGCTCCGAATCAACTGAAGTCACTGACTATTGCTTTCCAAGTTAGCATTTTCACTGCATTACGGCACAAAATATTCCCAATACAGTGACATGATTAACTGTGATATGCAAATTTAGTGAAGTAAGGAACAAGCTTCTCTATGAATCTGACACTAGAAACTTTTAGGTTAAACATTTACTTTAATAAACAGAAACTCCAAACAGTAATGGCACCACTTAAATTTCAATCTGAGAAAGATTAAGTACTCTCAAAAATAACCCCATTTCAATGTACTATATAATTTGTTGCAAATCAGGTTGGCGAAAACAGGTTGGGCCTGATAATAATCCAGTAGAGACAGGAAGATCCACCCTCACTAATGATGGTAGGAATATAAACTACTAAAGCTCTTTTGGAAAGCAATTTAACAGTATCTGTCAAGACTTAAAATGCACATGACCAGGTATTTATTCCAGAAAAATACTCACATGTATATAAGAATGTTTACTGTAGCATGTCAATAATTTAATACAAGCATTAAGTATTTTTTGGTGACAATATAAAAGCCTTGTAAACTGAAAAAAAATCCTCTAGTATGAACACATTCATGTTGGATAAAAAAATGTATACCTACACGTGTGTGTAGAATGCATTCAAAGTGATGGAGATACATATTAAACCATTGGGGAGGGGGAAGCAGAAGGAACAGGGAGGAATAAATGAAGCTTTTATATTTTACTCCACATAGGAACTCTTTGAATGAAAATGTATTCACTATAATGACAGTATAACTCTATCTGAAAAAAATACATCAAAAAGCAATCCAATAACCAACAGCCTTGCTTTTTGTTTAACTGTGAATAAACGAAGGTTTCTTTCACCACTGAAACTTCATTCATGTAAAATGACCAGAAGATCTCCCAGCAAGCCCCACTGATTTCTCATTAAATAAAACCATCCTGGTGGCCAAGCACTAGGACACAAAGATGCCAGGAACTCAGCACCATCCCCTCCAGAGTAGTTCATTCTCTAGGGGAGGAGAAACATGCCAACAACACCGCAGGGCAGGTCTGTAGACGAGCCACCGACAAGAGGCCACCTGGATACAGAGGAAGGGACAATCCATGGGGTCTGGAGCTAAAAAACAGTAAATATATATATACATATACACACAAGCTAAGATTTGAACACCTGGCCCACGGTTTGATACACAGAACATACTCCATACATGCTGAATGGAAGGAAGTTCAAAGAAGAGTCTAAAATAATAAGTCCAGTGTGGACAACTGACTCACTGGTGAATTCAGTCATAAGAATGAGAATCTCAGAAAGAAAGCAGGTGAGAAGCAGAAGGAGAGGCTGGTAGAGAGCTTATGAGCCACAGGTAACATGCCCGGCACGCAGGTAGAAATGCAAATCTGGGCTCAAGGGAAAGGTCTGGAGGAGATGTAGATGCATCAGCTGAGCAAACAGCCCAAAGCATCCCAAGGCTATGACAGGTGCCAGAAACCCTGTCAGACGGTAAGACGCTAAAGGTGCAAAGGTTAAAAGTGAACAGCAGGGTAAAAAGTTCTTCCTTTTTTGTGCCTTCTGATTAATTTCAGAAGAAAGGATGAACTTGGTGCTCCACCATCAGCTAGTCTGCATCTTCAACACAGAGGGCAGGATTCTGGCTCAGAGTCTTCATACTGGCTGGAATATAATAATTCTATTTTCGTTGTTCTTATCTGTATGTATACAGAGATACCTTTTTTAGTTTAAATTAAATTAATTAATTAAATTAAATTAATTCAATCACAAATCTTAATAATATGTTAGTACAAAAACAAAATTAAAATAACAATGTTTGGAGAAAACTTCTAATAAAAGAAAAGAAGGAATGGTTAAAAATGGGAAATGGGATGGCAAGTTCATGCAAGGAAACCAGAAGGGATTTGGAAATTAGCAGGTCACTAATTATCTTAGTAAAAGAAGTTTCAGTGGAGCAATGGGAACAAAAGCTAGACTGCAGTGAGTTAAGCGGGTAGATCAGGAAATGGAGGCCACAAGTGGGTAACCTACCCCCTTAAGGAGCCTGGCTGTGGAAGGGAGACAGCTGGAATGATAAAGGAATAATGGGCTGGGGAGGGAAATTAAGTCAATTAAAATCATAGAATGCAACCGGGGCAAGGAGTGTATAGGGAGATAACCTACAGAGAAGGTTGTACAGGGGACAGTAGCAGGGAAAGACCAAGTATAGATGTAAACAGAAGAAACATCTTTCTCCAACTCTGGCAGAAGAATGATCTTAATGTACCTAAATCTGTAAGTGCAGAGGAGGAAAGCTGAGGTGGACCACAGAGAAAATATCCTGCGAGGCAGGAAGTTTGGACATCTCCTGAGCCAAGGGACAAAGTTGGGATGGAGACTGGAGAAGAATAAAAATCTGGAATAAATGTCCTATAGAAGAGAAAAGCTGAAGGGGAACAAACACTGGTGACAGGTGCGGAGGGCCCCCAAAAATCAAGGACTGTCAACAATCCCGAAGGCTATACAATTTCCTCCTTCAGTAATTAACATAACAGTCCCAGGGGAAATGTCACTGTTGGGGGTCTTCAGAGCAGAAGTAGCAGAGGGCAAAAGGGGCATGGATACAGATGCTGAGAAGAGTAGTTCAAGTAACTGAACTTGGGGTCCAACTGTGGGGAGAGGGAAAAAAAAAAGCCTGAAAAGACTGGAATAGGAAGAGAGGGAAGGAGAGAGAGAGACATCAAGAAGTCACTTGGAAAACGACTATGGACCAAAGGACAAGCTGGGAATGAGAGCTGAAAACGAGAAGGTTCTCATCAGAAGATAAAGGACTTTTCAGAAGTGAAATAAATCATCCATGCAACAATTTCAACTATGCCGGGCAATGCACTAGGTTAACTATTTCCTGTCCCCATAGAACTTAGAGTCTCTTGGGGGAAGATATTTTTAGAATTATACACACATGTACATATTTACACATACAAAATTTATGTTCATATACAAATTATACACACAAATGTAATTATGGTAACTGCCATAAATGAACAGGATTTTTTAGGACAAAATAACAGAGGAACCTAATTGACAGTGCAGAGGTAGGTGTGAGAAGTGAGCCTGATAAAGTGATATGTGAGCCAGTATCTGAAGGATGAACAGGATTAATCAGGCCAAAAGTGGAGTGAACATTTTGCAAAGAAACATGTGATTTCTAAGGCTGGTGAGCTGGTGCACTCGGGAAAATGAAAGAAAGGTGTAACACAGTGAAATTTTTTTACTTTATCCTACATGAATAACTGAGTTCAAGTCGCTGATAAGGACTCCACTCATTGTGTAACTCTTCCAGAATATTTTCTAACACTCTGCAACGCTTAATCATCTGGAAAAATAGTATCTTCATTATCCTCCCCTTCGAGCACTGGGGCTTCTGTGGGAAGAGCTGAATTCTGGTTTGCATATTTTATCGTAAACGTGCCTAGCTGGGGGGGGAAGTGGGGCATAAATGAAGATGGAGGAGTTGGCAGGATCACAAAGGACCTGGGAAAACATGAACTTGGATTTTATTCTAAGTGCAATGGAATGATTTTTAAGGGTTTTTAACAGGGTGATTGATGGTTATGACCTATTTCATGTTTGTGAGAGACCACTTGGGCTACTGCATGGATAATGAATTAGAGGAAACAGTACAACAAGGAGATGATGGGAGACATACTAGTGAAAAGTGACGGCAGCTTGGAAAAGGGTGACAGCAATGACGATGGATGCTACGTAGGAAACCAATGTTACAGTATTTACAGGCGGACCGCTCGATCCTTCTCCACATAATCCCACTTGACTCTATCAACGCCCAAAGAGCCTGACTTGAATTTACCCCGATTCTATCTGTCAAGTAGCAAACTCCAAACAGGGCCGCGCTGACCCTAGGCGCCGGGGCCGACATAAAAGTCAGAGGCTGACGTTTTGTGGCTGGCCAGCTAGTCTGCCGGCCAAAGGTTACGACCGCCCGCCGCCCCAGGTGAGCACACGCTACTTCGTCACTTCCGGCCGCAGGTGCGCCGGCACGAAAGGCGAGCGCCGCACCCGAGGGCCAGCTCCCAGCCGCCCCCGCGGATGGGATCTTTCAAGGCGACCAGACGCCCGAGGCGAGGCCGTGGGTGCCTGGGAGTCCGAGCGGGGCCCAAACATCCCCTGCCCGACGTTTAGCCCGGCCGCCCGAACACTCACCCTAGGGCCGCGCGGCCACCAGTACGGAAACGTAGACGCCGCCACCGCCACCAGCCGTGGAAGCCAGACTGGGGCTGGCTGCGCGCATGCGTCTTCAGTCCGCCGTAAGCACCGCCCCCAGGCGTGACCCGTAGAGCGTGCGCGGGAAGGGCCTACTGCGCAAGCGCCGGGCTGCCCGGAGCCGCGGGCGAGGTCACGTGATTTGAGGGTGCGGCGTAGCCTCCGGTTTCTACTGGCAAGTCCTTAGTGAGTGTCTACTAGGCTAGTGATCCACTGTGCTGCTTGGCCCCGCGCTTAACTCCTGGTCAAAAAAATACCTCTCTAGCAAGGTGACTATAAGAATTAAAAGACATGCTTCCAGAGAGAAGCCACAAGAATGTAATTGCTTGCAATTAACCGTGAAGCCCAAAGAAAGTAAGCTTGGGGAAGGGAGCTGGCTTGAGTGTCACGTTTCAATAGCCACGCGCGCTAGACGTTGTGATACCTGTTGGTCAGCTGGCAAGGCTGTTAGCACGCCAAGAATAGGGCGACGGCTTATAGATCTCTATTGCCCCTTCACCTCCCACACTCGTACACACGCCGGCTGGGACGGTGTATAGGGGGCCTACATGAATGTCCTCATGGCACTAGTGAGTCAATCATTTAATATCTGTCCTGATATCAAAGAGGTCAAAAGAATTTTGAGCCAAAATGAGAATTTTGTTTGGAGCATTTGAAGAAACTAAATGTCCACACCTAGTTTCAGAAGGTAGGGAGGAAACTGATATTTAACTAAGGAGTGGCCCAAGAGGTAGCCCCTCCGCAGCGGCACCTGTACCAAACAAGGCAGCAAGCATCTCAGCACAGGGATGACAGTGCTGGGAGAGGGTGCCAAAGCCAGAAAGTCCTCTGGGAGTAGCAATGACTAAGGGAAGGATCTTTGTGTGGTTTTTTGTGTGTGTGTTTTGTTTTGTTTTGTTTTAGGGAAGGATCTTTGGGTCCTGGGTAGGGAAATACCTTCTTCGTTTTGAAGCCTGAAGTCAGACAATAGAAAAAGGGGGCTAGGAAGCTACTTGGTAATGCTCAATAATACCCCCATAGCTCTCCCGTTAGCAGGGCTGATTTACATATGCCTCAAGTCATCCCACATGAAAATGTAACTCATTTTTTATAAAAAGGAATAAGGAATTCTAGTGATCTCCAGAATACAATAATTGAAATAGAAAGGCATTGTTAAGATCTTATTTTTTAACGCTTGAATATGAAAGCTGTTCCTCCCAGATCTATAGTGGTTCCCAACCATTTTGAGAATGAGATCCTCTTTTCCATGGGCATTATTTTGGTAAGCCCATATGTATCAATCAGAATTTGGACAGGAAGCAGATGGTACACTCAAACTGGATAGTTGAGGAAAATTAATAACTTTTACAAAGGTGTGGGCAGGGTTAGGAAAACAATTTAAGATTGCACAGTACCCCTGGGGCCAGCAAGAGTTCAGGAGCTACTTCCGTATATTATGAGCTGGATAGCATCCCTCTAAATTCAGTTGAAATCCTAACCCCCAGTACCTCAACTGTGACTGTGTTTGGAGAAAGGATCTCTAAAGACGCTAAAAACTTTTATTAAGTTAAAATGAGGTTATTAGGGCAGACTCTAATCCAATGTAACTGGTGTCCTTATAAGAAGAGGACATAGGGGCATGGACATGCACAGAGGAAAGACCACGT
This sequence comes from Paguma larvata, assembly GCA_030068075.1. Taxonomy (NCBI): domain Eukaryota; kingdom Metazoa; phylum Chordata; class Mammalia; order Carnivora; family Viverridae; genus Paguma; species Paguma larvata. Next base: position 54,034,513 of record CM057837.1, on the reverse strand, counting down.
GAAGACACGGGGAAGTGACAGCCATCTACACGTTGTCATTTGCAACAACATGGATAGACTGGAGGGTGTTATGCTAAATGAAATAAGTCCAACCGAGAAAGGCAAATACCATATTGCTTCACTTGCGTGTGGAACCTAAAACACAAGACAATGAACAAGCAAAACAAACAAATAAAAAACCAGAAACAGACTCATAAATACGAGAACAAACTGATGGTTGCTGGAAAGGAGGGGAGTGGGGGATGGATCAAATGGGTGAGAGGATTAAAAAGTAGAAACTTCCAGGGGCACCAGTCGGTTAAGCATCCGACTTCTGCTCAGGTCATGATCTCACTGTTTGTGGGTTTGAACCCTGCATCAGGCAATCTGCTGACAGCTCAAAGCCTGGAGCCTGCTTCAGATTCTGTGTCTCCCTCTCTCTCCGCCCCTCCCCCACTTGCACTCTGTCTGTCTGTCTCTCTCTCTCTCTCAAAATACATAAACATTAAAAAAAAATTGTTTAAGTACGAACTTCCAGTTATAAAAATAAGTCACACAGGGGGCGCCTAGGTGGCTCAGTCGGTTAAGCGTCCAACTTTAGCTCTGGTCATGATCTCAAAGTTCATGGGTTTGGGCCCTCTCTCCCCCACTCTCTCTCTGCATGTCCCCTGCTGGCTCACTCTCTCTCAAAAATAAATAAACAGTTAAAAAATAATTAAATTAAATAAGTCACACGGTTGCAAAATACAACGTAGAGAATACAATCAAAAATATCATAATAACTTTGTACAGTGAACAGATAGTAATTGCACTTAAAGTGATGAGCATCTCATAATGTATATAATTGTCAAATCACCATGTGGCACACCTGAAACTAATAGAATATTATATATCAACAAGGCTTTGATTAAAATCTAAAAACAAAAATTTAATGAAAAATAAATAGGAAAGAAGAAGGAAAGAACAGATACGTATGAGCAAAGGTCTACTCAAACTTTAGGAAAAGGTACGGGTTAATTTCAGCATGCCCTGATTTTAGCGGATTCCGCTAGCTCAGTGTAATTTTATTAGTAGTAACCAGCATTGTAACTAAGATCTGCAGTTGCACATTAGGGAGATTCTGAAGGGAATCACGATGATTCTGAACACATGAGGATAAAAGTTATTGCTGACTTAGTCTTCATATGAGTAGAAACTAATTGAGAGTATAACACAAAGAATTTGGCAATCGTAAGAATAACCCGAGGATGTGGACATGGCTACAGGATATCTAATACCAGATAAAATCCTAGAAAGAAAGTGGAATCATGCAATCATAGTACACTGTACACTGTGGGGCAATGCACTTGTTTATTCGTTATGTGTGAAGTTCCCTTTGAGCAACCAACTCGCAGAGAGAGCTATTCAACAAATGGCCACTAGAGAAAGCAGAGCATCAACTAATGGCTTTAGGTAGCGTCATTTTAACAGATGCATTTTATCTAGCATCTCCTATGAGCCGGTTCTGTTATTGTGGGGGACACAGAGGTGAACAAGGCAGACAAGGTTCATGCACTCATGAGACTTCCATTCTACAGGGGGGAGGGGGAGAACCAATAAATTTATTAAGCAGATAAAAAATACAAAGTAATAAATGCTATTAAGGAAAATAAAATAGGATTACGTGTGAGAGAGTGACTGGAGAGTGAGAGAGGGGGTATAAATTAGTTTCTGAATAGGAGACGTTTTGGCTGCAATCTGAATGACACAACGAAGATCACTACCTGAGTATTGGCTGGAAGAGGCTTCTCCACAGGAAGCAGTAGTGCAAAGAGGGTAAGGCAAGCACAGACTTGGCAAATTTAAAGACTAGAATTTCCATTTCATTCCAAAGACAAATCAAATCCATTGAAGGATTTTAAGTAAGGAAGTGACATTATAAATTTACATTTAAAAAATATTATTTTGGCATAAGGATCATCATATAGATTATGGAATAGAATCGGGAGTCCAGAAATAAACCCAGATATCTATGGTCCATTGATTTGCAACACACATGCCCAGACCATTCAACAGGGAAAGAATAGTCTCTTCAACAAATGGTTCTGGAAAACTAGATATTGACATGCAAAAGCATGACATTGGAATCTGTCTCACCCCATGTACAAAAGTTAAATGGAGTAAAGGCTTAAAGGTAAGAGCTACAATTATAAACTCTTGGAAAAAAGCTTAGGAGTATGACTTTAGATCTGGCAGTGGAATCTTAGATACGACACCAAAAACACTGCAACAAAAGAAAATTAGATCAATTCCTCTTCATCAAAATTTAATACTTGCGTGCATCAAAGGACACTATCTAGAAAGTAAAAAGACAACCTACAGAATAGGAGAAAATATTTACACATCATATCTGATAAAGGACTAGAATCCAAAATATATAAAGAACTCTTCCAACTCAACAACAAAAATAATTAAAAATGGGCAAAGCATCTGAATCAACGTTTCTCAAAAAATATATGGATAAATGGCCAAGAGGCACATGAAAAGATGCCAACATCATTAGTCCTTCCAGAAAGGCAAATCGAAACCACTATTTTTCTTACATGTTTATTTTTGAGAGGGGAGAAAAGGGGCAGAGAGAGAGAGAATCCAAAGTAGGCTCCTCACTGACAATGTAGAGTCTGATGCGGGGCTTGAACTCATGAACCATGGGATCATGACCCGAAGTTGGATGCTTAACCAATTGAGCCACTGAGGTGCCCCCAAAACCATTTTAATTAGTAGTTACCAAGGCTTGGGGGAAAGGGGAGTTGGAGAGTGATTGCTTGAGTACAGGTTTCTTCCGGAGGTGATGAAAATGTTCTGAAATTAGTGGTAATAGTAATGTATGCACAATTTTGTGAATATTCTAAAAAAACACTGACTTTCATACTTTAAAAACGAATTTTATGGTATATGAATGATATCTCAATAAAACATTTTTTTAAAGCTCTAGTGCATTGGGGTTTGAATTTTTGTTTAATATTTATTTATTTATTTATTTATTTTGAGAAAAAGAGAGAGATAGCGTAGGCAGGTAAGGGGCAGAGAGAGAGAGAATCGCAAGCAGACCCCATGCACGGAGCTAAATTCCACAACCCTGGGATCATGACCTGAGCCAAAATCAAGAGTCAGATGCTTTAACCGACTGATCCACCCAGGTGCCCCTGAGACTTGAATTCTTGTTTTGGAAATATTGTGACAGCTGCTATTTAAACAAGCCAAATGGACATTAGATTAACTCAAGATGTGTCAGTGAGGTCAGTCCAGGACCATTCAGTCTCAGCTAGGAACCGGGCCTTTAGCTGGCCTCGGGGATCAGCAGAGCCGACCCAGCCCAGAGAAATTCCTCGCTGACCCATAGAATTGTGAGATCCAATAAATATTGACTGTCTGTGTTCTGAAGTACTTTGTTCTTAGTTAGCAAAAGCTAACTGATACGGAAGGCGACCCGGAAGGCTGTCACGATGCTCGGCGCCAGAGACCTGGAAGACAAGATGGCTCCCTTCTTAGGATTCACCGTACCAGAGAGGACCTGCCATTTACACAAAGGCACAGGCAGCTCCCAGGTCACTGCAGTGTCACCTATAGAGCAAGCATACCCACAGGGATTCCAAAGGCTGCATAGATCGCAGACATCCAAAGGAGATGCAGGAATGAGCTAACACTTCTCACCCACTAAGAGTAGGCGGTCCAAAAGGGGGTCCTTCCGTGCACTGCACCTGGGCAGAGAACCATAAAACTCAAATAACCTGAATATTTACCAGAAAGGATGCAAAGGTTTTAACCCCACATTAGAATACTGGCCAGATGTGACCTGGGTAATACTGTCTGGCAAGAGACCAACTTCTCTTTCTCTCCACTTGCAGGAACCGAAAAAGAACCTGAAATAGCAAAGTTGATAGTAATGGTTATTGGAGGGGGGAAATCACATTTGTCCACTGCTAAGTTAAAACTGCACAGTTCAGGGATGCCTGGGTAGCTCAGTTGGTTAAGTGGCCGACTTAGGTCATGATCTCACAGTCTGTGAGTTCAAGCCCCGCATCAGGCTCTGTGGTGACAGCTCAGAGCCTGCGGCCTGCTTCGGATTCTGTATCTCCCTTTCTCTCTCTGCCCCTTCTCGGCTCATGCTGTCTCTTAAAATGAATAAACGTTAAAAAAATTAAAAAAAAAAAAACTGCACAGTTCAGCCTATTACCTTCTGTCACTCATTTTTCTCTCCCTAATATGTGGTGCTAGCCATGTGCCTGCCCCTTGGAAAGCGGAAGAATAAATGTCTGAGTCTTCGGTCATGTCCTTCTCCTCTGCGGTGACAGATATTCTTTAGTCGTCCATGATCAAGCTCAATTCGGCCCTCACAGAAAGCTTTCCTGACGCCCACCTTCAATCCGCAGGAAATTCTACTTGTTCTTTGTCCTCAACTTCAGCACAACGCCGCCCCGCCCCCTCCCCCCCAATTCAGCTTTGTAATTGGCTGGGTCACAGTCCGTTTCCCAAGATCTCAATCTCTGCTGCTCCCTCAACCTTGACCCTTTCCCTCCAGGGACACCGATGCCACTCCCAGCCTTGTCCTCTCTCCCTGAGCCACAAGGACTATCAGGTGCTATATATAGATAAAGAGACATAGCCACTGCCTCTCAATGCAGCAGCCCCTTGGGGACCACAGATCTCAGAGCCAACAGCTGTTCTCAGGTCGTAGGAAGTGGTGAAGCTTCAAAACCATGCTTCCTTCCAGCCTGGCAGGGCCCCTACCCACAACCCACCTCATTTCTGTGAGGTCTGTGTGTAGAGACCCACAGATTCCTCCAGATGCTTTTTAAGACTTCCTGCTCTTGGCTGGCAAATTGTTAATCAGTTTGTGGCAGCATAAATAAAATTAGAGGGTTTAATTAAAACTAATGAATGAGTGAGCCGAGACCAGCCTGGCCGCTTTGCTCTCGGAGCCTCGGAGCAGTAAATAATGAAAGTGTCACACGGCGAGTGAGATGTTTTAGCAGAAGTGTAGGGCCAGCAGAAACGAGGCCACAGAGAGCTCCTCCACCCAAGGTGCAATTTGCAAGTTGGTGGAAACCCCATTTTAGTGTGCCTTATTAATTAATTCTGCAGAAACTGCTCCTGTTTTCTGGCCTTTCAAAAAAAGAAAAGGAAGAACCGCAGGGTAGCACACAGGATGCGCATGCTCTCTGTGTCCTCAGCACAGAGGGCACAGGGCACTCCTTAATGTCCTGGTCCTTGTGGAGGGGAGCAGGGGGCATGACAGGCATTTCCAGGGCAGGGATCTGGAATTCCGACATTCTCAACGTGTGGGACGTAAAAGGGAGAACTGTCCCACATCCCACTTGACTTTCTTTTTTTTTTTTTAATTTTTTCTCACATTTATTTATTTTTCAAAGACCGAGAGGACAGAGTGTGAGTGGGGAGAGGGCAGAGAAAGAGAGGGAGATACAGAATCCGAAGCAGGCTCTAGGTTCTGAGCTGTCAGCACCGTGTGTGACACAGGCTCGAACTCACAAATGGTGAGATCATGACCTGAGATGAAGTTAGATAGTCGCTTAATGGACTGAGCCACCCGGGAGCCCCATCCCATTTGACTTTCAAATGCACTTCTAAAGATTTGTGTAGATTAAAAATAAAACTGTTTGTAATTATTCGGGCTTATACCTGAACTCCATGTAAACATAAAGTCCTTTTGGCACAATTTTACTGAGGACATGCAACCACCATGTGAGTGAGGTAAGCTAGGACTTTGCTTGGCAGCATTTTAAAAGTCACATTCCCGGTGGCGACAGCCCTCTTAATGTCTATATCAAGTATAACACCTGCGTCAGTTGTCCTGTAGTCTGTCACGTTGGGAGCCGTTTTGGGCTCACAGGTCGAGACCCCTCCCTGTGTGGAAAAGATTGAAGCAAAATTCCCACCCGCCAAGATGGTGACTAGTCTTACCTCCTTCTAAATAATCTTTCAGGCCTGGATTTCTTGAGCTACTCTCCTTGGCCCCAAGGAATGTAATGTTCTTTTGTTTTATGGCACTTAGATAAAGGGGAAGGACCTGGAGCACGATGCTTTGATGGATTACATCTGAATGAGAGTAGCCTGGCCAGAAGTAACCTTAAAGTGCAACTTGGGGATGGGTTGCACCTCCCCCATTGTAGTCGGATGCAGAGCCCTCAAAGCAACGCCCTGATTTCTCCTGTTTACAGATAATTAACATTAAGGCCTTACAGAAACACCCTGTTCTCTCCCCCCCACCCTAAATTTATGTTACTTATCCTGAAACCAACATACAGGATTAAGGAAGTTGCTGTCTTGATGGTAAAAACGCATTATTGTTAAAGAGATCAAACTATGGAATGTCACTCATTGATGTAATGTCACTCACTACCTTTAAAAATAAAGACACTGAGACCAGCAGGGTGGTGATGCCAGAACTGCCAGGGCTGCCTGCTTGGTCACCAGACTATATCTCTCTCATGGCTCTCTCACTTCCTTTCGCCTGACCATCCATCCTTTGTGGACCCCTAGATTCGCCGGAACAAGGACCCCGGCACTGTCACTTCTAAGGCAGTTCCACATACGGGTGCAAACATGTTACTATTTGTGTCCGAGGGTAAGCCTGCCTGGGTATTTACATGTTGAAATGAATATTATCTTATTATGAATTACTTCCCTTGTATTTTACCCAGCTAGGGCATTATACCGATTTTTTAAAAACTGTGTGTAGGGGGTGTGAAGAAATATTTGTTACCGAAATGGGTATGTTGGGGGTGTTTAGGTGGCTCAGTTGGTTAAGCATCTGACTCTTCATTTCAGCTCAGGTCATGACCTTGCAGTCCATGGGTTGGAGCCCCCCCGAGTCAAGCTGCGTGCTGACAGTGCAGAGCCTACTTGGGATTCTCTCTCTCCTCCTCTCTCTGCCCCTCCCCCACTCATGCTCGCTCGAGGGCTCTCTGTCTCTGTCTGTCTCTCTCAAAAACAAATAAACATTAGAAAAAAGAAATGGGTGTTTTGGATCAGATGAGTTTGAGATTTTGAAAACCACTGCTCTTGCCAACATGTGTGTATGAAGACGGTTGGGAGAATTTTGGAGAGTGTACTCTCTCGCTCCTCCTTCTGTTCCCTGTCCCCACCACCTCGTCAGAGCTGATTCGAGCTCGAGGAGACTTCCTGAAGCCATTTCCAAGGCCCTGGAGCAGCTCGTCAGCCTGGCAAGTAATGCCAGATCTAAACTCTCCATCCAGCTGGCTGCCACACTCAGTTCTTTCCCCAGCACTCTCTCCACGTGGCCTATACCCACTCCAGCTCCCATGACTCTTGAATAAGCCTGATAATGTTCTTTACTTGGTTTTCCTTATTTTTCCACTCACCATTATGTCCAGAAGTGTGGGGTTGTAGAGGTAGGAGTCCCAGACCAGGCCTGGACACCAGGACGACATGACAGGCTAGGGTTCCAAGATGACCCCCGTGATTCCCCTGACACACTGCTGGATACTATCACCCTGCAGAGTCCCCAGGGCTGTGAGTATGCTGGATTTTAACCCATGTGAGCAGGTTATGTCATACGGCACAGCTGACATTAGGATAGAGAGATTTTCTATATGGGCCTGATATGATTGCCTGAACTTTTTAAAAGCAGAGTGTTTTCTTTGGCTGGTGGCAGAAGGGGAAGTCAGAGATTCCCAACATGCCACTCCCGGATCCAACATGTGGACAAGGCCACGTGCTGAGGAATGCAGGTGGCCTCTAGGAGCTGGGAGCCGCCTCCAGGTGTCTTCCAGCATGGAAACGGGGACTGTAGTCCTACAACCACAAGGAACCGAATTCTGCCAAGAATGCGCATAAGCGGATGTTTGCCCCAGCACCTCCAGACAAGGACTCAGTCCCACTGACACCTTGATTTTCAGCCCATGATGCTCTGCGCAGAGCCACGCTCTCTTGGTGGTGCTGTGCCAGACTTCTGACCTACAGAACTGGCTGATAGTGGGTGCTGTTTAAGCCACTAGAAACTTGGTAATTTTTGTGTGCAGTGATAGAAAACTAATGCAGAAAGGCATTATTTTCCTGAGAACAACAGAGCGAGATATTTGGAGATGGATCTGAAAAGCGGTACCTGTGAGGAGTTCAAGTCAAGACCTGGTGGAGAGAGAAAAGGACAGCACCCGGGCAGAGGCAGAAACCAGAGGCCAAGAAGACAGAAGGTCCAAGTTGTGTTGGAGAGGGGGAGCCAGCTGAGTGTATACCACATGGACAGGGTACAAGTAGCAGTGGTCAGTTCTTTTTAAAGCGTTTCCTTTTAGGGGCGCCTGGGTGGCTCAGTCTATTGAGCATTTGACTCTTGATTTCTGTTCAGGTCATGATCACAAGGTTTGTGAGATCCAGTCCAAGTTGGGCTCCATGCTGATAATGTGGAACCTGCCTAGAATTCTCTCTCCCTCCCTCTCTCTCTGCCCCTTCCCTGCTCATTCTGTCTCTCAAAATAAATAAACTTTAAATAAAATAAAATAAAATATTTCCATGTATGTGTGTATGTGTGTATGTATACACATAACAGCCTTGTTATAGAAAACTCGCCGCCAAAAAGTAGTAAGAAAAACCCAGAAATCCCAACCCTGACAGACAACCATTGTCAACTGTGGTTTATGCCCTTCGGGTATATATGCAATATGGAGGTAAACAATCTGACACAATAATTACAATTAATTTCAGTTGAAGGCTTGCCATGGGTCAGTACTATGCAAAATGCTTTACACATGCTAACATTTAACCCTTACCACACCTAGGAGTACTTATGTGTTCATATATCCTGATGAGAAGAATGGTCCTTATCCCGATTTCAGACCACATTCACTGAGGCCCAGAGAAACTGAATAATGTTCCCACGGTCACCCCGCTGCAAGCTTGGAGTAGAACTCAGGCGGTTGGACTCCAGAAGCTGTACTCTTAACTGTTACCCCTCTACTGCCTCACGTGAACAGGATTTTACAATGCATGCGATTATACAAACTGCTTTTCTCCGTAAAATGTCACGGGCGGTATCCTAAACTGGGGCCCACAAAAAATAGGTGCTAAAGCAGAGATTTGTGAGTAGGAGATTTATAGAGAATTAGGGAAATAAGATTAGGCAGAGGGAAAAACTAGACCACAGGACAGTGTCAGCACTGGCACTGGCTTATTCTACGTGGAGCTTTGGGGTTGGGATAGCCCTCCAGATTGAGGCACAAGGGCACTACCTTTTGCCTCTGGCCTCAGGACGCAACGCTCTTTTTGATTTACTGTCTTGCCTGGAGGTGGGAGGGCAGCAGTTTCAGAAACCCCTAGCTGGCCTTTCCTTTTGCAATAGCTCTTACTCCATAGGCCAAAGAACCATTGTGGGAATTTCATCAACCATCAAGTATACGTTCCCCAATTATGCATTTGGGGACGAGGGAAATAACCACCAGGTGGGCCTGGGAGTCCTTTCATGGAAATCGTTAGCTTAGCTGACAGGAGCTCCTTTGCCCAATGTCTCATGATTGACTCCTGCAGGTGCACAGAGGGAAGCCTCCATGCCACAGCTCAAAACATCTACAAAGAGCCAGTCCACCTCCAGGACTATGAAGGGATTAGTGCTACCTTTCTTGCAATTGCATTTCCAGTTGAACTGCCTCCCTCTACCCCCTTTCCTCACTTCCATACCGTGCAGTTACCAAGAGTACTTCCCAATAAACTTCCTCCACCTGAGAGTCTGGTTCCCAGGGATCATGACCTAAACCAGTCAGATTCAGAAGTGGTTCAAAGTAGCAGACTCAAAAACTGGATCTTAGGACAACGGAGCCCATAACTGGGTCAGGAGGAGTAGACAGTCCCTAGGATGCTCACTGAGTGCAATTTTTAAAGCCTTCACCAGTCGTGCACTGGAATGGGACAGTGGGGAAAGGATATGACAGGTGCAATGTCTCAGGCTCCTGGGAAGTTCAAAAGAAGTAGTGATCAAAAAGACGATGAAATTGATTGGCTCTTACTAGGTGCTCAGATTGGATGCTAACTCGGTGGCCCATGGTTAAGTGTTCAGTCTCTGCTAAGACCCAGTAACATGCCAAGAGCTATTTCTCAAGAGGAGAGTAGTTATCTGTGGCGTATGGCAGGGCTTTGCCCCCAAATCCCAGGGTCTTGCGTTTCAGTTCACCCATAGGGACCTGCCAAAGACTCCAAACCACATCCCAATCTGCCACTCACACTTCAGGGATTTGAAAGCCTGGATTTTAAGGAACAGAGGAGAGAAGCACGGCACTTGTTTTGTCACTGGATTTTTCACGATCCATAAACAATACTTTAAAAATACAGCATGGTGCTTTATCAGTGGGAGCTTGGGTCACACTGTGTTATAAGACCGGCGTATGTGTTCCATTCTTACCCAGCCTGAAGGCAAGGATAAAAAAGAGCCCATTGTACCTCCATTTCCTCCCTGCCTAATAATGCCTCAGATGTGATTCTGTTTAGTGTTTATGAGATGAATGGATGGGATGCTAGCATGTGGGGTTCCCAAAGGGGTCTGTCTGCCAGGGTTTCCTTCTACCTCCTGGGTCTAGCATGCTCTTCTTAGCTTGGAGCAGTGGGTCTCAAAGTGTTGGGTGAGCTACACTTGCATCAGCATCATGGATATAGTTGTTAAAGGCCGATTCCCAGGGTCCCTCAGGCTACCAGAACTGAAATCCCCAGGAGCGGGCTGGGAACAGGCCTGTTCCGAGCTCCTTGGCTCCTGCCACACGCTGAGTGGTGGCTTCCAAAGCTCCAGAGCAGAGGAACCATTTTGTAATCCTCCACCCTCAGGGAAACCCCTCTTCTCCTTCATTCTCAACCTCATTGAGACCCTCCCATGTTTGGCTGTTTCCTTTCCTCACGTCTGCCCCCACCTCCAGGTTATCTCCCTCCTATCACATCAGAAAAACTACTGTGAAGTCCAGTGGTAACGTGGTTCACAAAGTTACACCATGTCACATTTCCCCCTCCAGAAATGTGGTGTTTCATTTGCAACTGGTTGCTCTGGCCTGACTCAGGACAGAATGGATACAGGTAGGGATCCAGGGAAGGAAGGTACAGAAGTTGGCAAAGGTCCCAGGGTAAATCCCAGTTTAACAAAATAGCATTCAAGAAAAGAATACAAAACCCTTTCAAACAATTAATGCCTTGGGATCACAGCTTTAATTTAAAAATTTTAAATCCTTACTGGGGTTGGGAGTTGGGAATCACAGCCAGAGTGGTATGTGTTTGTTTGTGTTTTTTTTTTTTTCTAACTGATAGAGGCATTGAGGCCTTTGGTCCAGGGGAGAAAATGCCCGACTCAGCAAGATTCCAAGGTGGAAGCAATTTGGAAATGGTTTGGAGATCAATTCCCTGCCCAAATGGTCTAAACAAACCCAAACCAGAGCTTTTTACACAAATGATTCGAAATGAAAGCAAAAAGTCCGTCAAAGCAAAGGTGTGTGTGCAACATATTGGCCCCTTGGTGTCATTTGAAGGAAATTAATGTGGAGGGCCAAAGAGACGGAGTCTGCAATATGCAATGCCCCGGAGACCTACCTGTGATTTTGTTCCTAGTGTAGCAGAAATAAATGCTCCCGGCAAACCTTCAGGGAGAAATAAGACATGTGCATAAGTAAGATTAATCAGTAAAGCTAGCATCGACCTAATGAGTCATCTTTGACATCATAAAACTTGAAAAATACAAGGTTGTAGCTTGTCAGATCTGTGCATGCTCAGAAGAAGCAAAATGGGGGCTGCCCAAGTGCACGGCTGTGGGCAACTCTTGAGTGCACTAGGCCTGGCAGAGCAGAAGAAATAGAAAGATGGCTGCATTGGGGGTTTATTGAACTACCGTAGGTCTGTTTCTATGGAGACAGGTTCGGGTGCTGGGGTGGAGAAAATCCAAGGTGGGGGAGGGGGGGTTATGCACCTTCTACCCTCAGGGATCCCTTTCCGTCTGTTCACATGGAGCTCCCAGGGAGACGGCATTTCCATCCAAACACACCACCCACCAGGATTTCCTGGGACGCAGCAGCAGCTTCTGGGTGACTGGGGAGAGGAAGGTCACAGAGAATGGCCAGGACAGGACCTCTGTGGGGGCAGAACCTTCAGAACTTTCCAGCCCCCAGAGAAAAGGGTTTGTCATGGCCTTGTGCCTAACTGAGCTGCCAATTCTCCACTCCCATTTGTCATCAGATCCTGCTGGCAAGCCTCCACCTAGAATTAGCCCTTCCTCTGGGCTGTGCAGCCACACCTGCTCACACACAGCCTTACTTCCCTTGAGCCTGAAAATCTCTTCACATCCCTCCCTTTGTCTGATTATCCCCCCACTTGATCAGGAAGAGGCCGAGGGCCAGTGTGCTGTCTTTATAAATCGCAGGCCGTTTTGGAAGGTAGTCTGTGCCACAGGTTTCCCATCCCTGCCCACCCTTAGCCATCAAAATACCAAACCTCCTCCTCAGGGAATCATGGTTGCACGGCAAGCCAGACCCTGGCCTCTTGACCATACACTCCCCAGGTACTTCCCAGTTTCGAAGACTTCTTTAAACACCCAAAAAGCTGAAATTCACCTTTTCTCTGTTGACGGATTCCATGTTGATGGTGGACCGCACACCCCCATCAGTCCTAGAGAGGCCCTCCATGGTCAAAGTCTCCTAAAAGAACAGCCAAGTCCCTCTAATATGCAAAGCTAGGTTCTGTGGGAGCAGCGTCCTCCCTGCAGGGACCACACCATGTCACTGCAGCTCTGACATCTGAACCGGCACCTAGACCTCTCCAGTCCTCTGCACACACTGCCAGCCATGCTGTGTGTGGCCAGATGCCTGGCTTATTCCACAAGACTTATGTTCTTGTGGCACATGGCACCACCACTCCCACCTCAAGTGGCTGATCCCAGGAGTCCTCAGCAAGGGCATCAGATCTGGTCTGCTTTCCTGGGCATGTGCACACTCCCTGTCCATGCGTGCAACTAGAGCAGTTTCTGGGATGCTTCCTCATGACGGTCATTGAATATATAAAAAGGCATGACTTTGAGGCCGTATGACAACAAAACTGGCCTGATGTCCTGGCTCAGTCACTGATGTGTGACCTGGGAAAAGAGTTAATATCTTGGAACCTTGGTTTCCTCATCTTTTATTCATTCAATGACTATTTACTGTTCCTACTGTGCACCTGCTCTGTTCTAGGTGCTGAGGAGACAGCAGCAAATAACAAAGATACCAACTCTGCTCCCCTGGAGCTGAGAAAAGTGGTCTGAAATAGAAAGAAACTTAAATTTGGAAGTCTTCAAGTGGTGGATGAAAAGTAAAGCCACGAGACCAGACAAAAGGGCGCTTAAGCAATATATAAATAGAAAAGATGGATCAGCATGCCCGGGTGACTCAGTTCATTGAGCATTCAACTTCGGCTCAGGTCATGATCTCACAGCTCCTGAGTTTGAGCCCGGCTTCAGAGTCTGTGCTGACAGCTCAGAGCCTGGAGCCTGCTTCAGATTCTGTGTCTCCTCTTTCTCTGCCCCTCCCCTGCTTGCTCTCCATCTCTCTCTCTCTCTTGCTCTCAAAAATAATAAATGGTAAAAATAAAATTAAGAAAAAAAAAGGTGGATAAAACTCTAGAGCCTCCAACATTTACAAGTCAAGCATGACAAAAAACAGCGAAGGAGACTGAGAAACTGGAGCAGGAGGAAAAACAGGAAGGAGAAAATGTCACAAAAGCCAGGAAAGAGAGTATCTCAAGAATTAGGGAGTGGTCTGTAGTATTTATAGCACCCACTTCATAGTACTGCTTCCAGAATTAATGGTATAGTGTCTGCAAAAGCCCCTATGGCCCATGCCACCTTTTACTATTAAAAGGCCCTATGCTGTCTGCCTCTCATGAGGCTCCTGTGTGCCCCTGTGGGCCACCCTGTCCCAAATTGCCAGTGATTTTATAAAAGGAAGAACAATCACAGTACTGTTTCCCTCAGGACATCGACAAGAAATTGTAGTATTCATTGGGTAACAAGAAACTTTCAATGGAATGACCCAGAAGGTTTAAATGAGAGAGGAGAATGGAAAGAGGAATGAATTTATAAACATCATGCCTGAGAACCAGAATTTTCACCAAGGACGCAGAAAACAAATTTTGCCAAAGAAAGAGTAAAGGATCATTCTAAACTTCATTAAAACACTGAGATCAAACATTAGTCCTGACTGCACGTTGGTTGATAAGATAGGCTATCTAAAGCATGGGTTGACAGAGACGTCAGTAACTTTTGGACCTTTTGTAAAAGAGCATGCAATCTGAAACCATTATTTCAAAAGGTAAAATAGCTCAGTCATTTCCAAACATCTCTATTGTTTCTCCTTGTCTTGAACAAACCACAAGAAAAGGTTTGCAACAACACCCATGAGCTTTAAGTACTCGACTCGTGGTGTGCATGTGTGTGTGTGTGTGTGTGTGTGTGTATGGGAATGGGGAAATTCACGAAAGCGAGTCAAATTGGGGGATAAATTAACCTTTTGAAAATCATATTTCTGGGTGAAATACTGTGTAAGATGTTTCTGCTTAAATCTTTCTCCCCTCTTTCTTGATCTCTCTCTCTCTCTCCTTCTCAAAGTACTATGGCTTTTAAAATTTGACATTACAGATACAATTCCTTCTGGCTGAACAAGGTCTTAATTGTATTCCCTATACTAAGTAAAAAAGAAAACCCAAATAAATTGTTATTTTTTTAAAGTCTTTCATTCAACTTTTTTTTTAAGTTTATTTATTTATTTTGAGAGAGAGAGAGTAAGAGCAAGGGAGGGGCAGAGAGAGAGGAGAGAGAGAATCTAAAGCAGGCCCAGCATGGGACTTGATCCCATGAACGGTGAGATCATGACATGAGCCAAAGTCAAGAGTCAGATGCGTAACTGACTGGGCCACCGAGGCACCCCTAAATTTTTATTTTTTTAATAATGCGTATTCTTTTGCACTCTCATGGATGCCAAGCCTGCCCCAGTATATGATCTGTTTAAAAGAGTCAAGGCCATGGGCGCCTGGCTGGTTCAGTCAGAAGAGCATGTGACTCTTGATTTCAGGGTCATAAGTTCGAGCCCCACGTTGGGTGTAGAGATTACTAAAAACATAAATAAAACTTAAATAAAAAAGCCAAGGCCAAGGATGAAAATTAGTAGCTGCTTTCTACCTCTTGCTGAAGCTAACCTGACTACCACCTTGGGAGGGAGCACAGAGGCGCCTGTGGGACAGTCCCACGCATAACTTCACACAGACTTATACACTCATGGTCTTGCTCCTTTGCCTTGCTCCTTTATTAAACACCACAGAGCCGCCTGGCTAGTTTTCATGCCCATACCAGCTCTCTGACTGGGTCTAAGTCGGCTTTTTCTCTGTCATTACACTGGACTCTAGTGACTGTCCAGTGTTCTCTAGCCTCTTCCCAGTCTTTGGTTCTCAGCTTTGTCACCCTGTACTGGTCCTGGCAGCTCAAAAGGGCCATGTTCTGCCTCTAGTTAACCAATTCTCCACTAATCTATACACAACACAGCATCCATCCACCCACCTGTCCATCCAGTGAGCATTTATTGATCACTTTCTCTGCTCCAGATTCTACACATGATGCTAAGAAGTCAGAAGTAATGAGAAAATCAGAATAAAACAAAACCAGATTGTGAGGAGTAATAAGGACCATATTCACCCTCCCAAAAGGAACAGCGAAAAATCCAGTCAAAACAACATGAAACAATGGATTTCAATACATTGGACACCAGGCAATGAAATACAGAGATTCTTAAGAGGTGGCAAAAAATCAAGATGAGCTCTAAACTTTCCTCAGCTTTCCACCTTGGGAGCGTTTCCAGGCTGTAATACAAAGAGGAGGGGCCCAAACAGAATGAGAAAACTCTGATTTGAGAACATGGAGCAGAGAATCTGGGACAACAAAGGCAGCCAAAATTTAGAGGGCAGAGTACCAGAAAAGAATGAGAACTACAGAGATTTAACAGAATTACAGAGTCTCCTTTGAGTACTTAGCAAAGTGTTGACCAGCATGTTTGTGTAAGGAAATTAACCAGGTCTAGGAAAAAAGCCATTCAAAAAGATTGGAGGGAATGATGCCTATGCTTACATGGTGGCTGGAATAGTGCCTGTTCCTACCAGGCCGACTGGAAAATCTCATAATTCACAATAGAAGTACTCAGGATAGTCTTGTCTCATAATGCCAAATAGTTAACCCGAGACTGGGTACCGTTCCAGACCCACCAAACAAATCATAAATCAAAACTTAAAGAATCAAACTGTCTCCAAGTAAATTATACTGCATCCCAGGACAAAGCTCTGGAAGATTTATAATAATAAAACATACTCTGCACCCAAGAAGGCAAACTCATAATGTCTGACATTCAAAGATTACCAGACATTCACAGAAGCAGGAAAACATGATCTGTAATGCGGATAAGAAAGTTATAAAAAAGACCCAAGTTAAATTTCTGAGATGAAAACTGCAATGAGTAAAAAGAAAAATACAATGGATAGGATTAATGGCAGAATATAAATTATAGGGAAAAGAGATTAGTGAACTTGTAAACAATAAAAGTTACCCAAAGAAAAATGAACTTTAAAAATGAAAAGAGCATCAGTGAGTTATAGGACAACTTTTTTTAAAATTTTTTAAACATTTATTTATTTTTGAGAGAGAAAGAGACAGAGTACAAGTAGGGGAGAGGCAGAAAGAGAGGGAGACACAGAATCAGAAGCAAGATCCAGGTTCTGTACTATCAACACAGAGCCCAAGAAGGGACTCAAACTCATGAACTGCAAGATCATGACCTGAACTGAACTCAAATGTTTAACCAACTGAGCCACTCAGGTGCCCTGAATTATATGACAACTTTAAGTAACCTAAACTGTGTGTGACTGGAGTCACTGAAAGAGAGGGGGAGCAGAAAACGTTTGAAAAATAATGGATGAAAAGTTTCCAAACTTGGTGAAAACAATGAACCCACAGATTCCATGAAGCTTGACAAACCCAAACACAAGAAATATGAAGAAAACTACACTAAGACATATAATAATCAAATTGTTCAAAACCAGTAAAAAAAAAAAAAAGAGAGAATCTTAAATGCAGTCAGAGGAAAACAAAAACATGTTATGTACAGAGGCACAACAATAAAGGTAACTGAAGATTTCTCTTTGGAAACAATGCAAGCAGGAGCATGGTGGATCAACATCTTTAAAGTACTGATAGGAAAAAAAACACATCGATCCAGGTTTTTATACCCAACACAAGCATCTTTCAAAAACAAAGGTGAAATAAAAAAACTTTTTCTGACATAGGAAAGCTTAAAGAATGTATTATTAGTAGACCTGCAATATAAGAAATGTTAAAAGAAATCCTTCAAACAAAAGTAAAATAATACGAGATAGAAATCTGGATCTAAACAAAGAAACAAATAATGTCATAAAAGGTAACTATGTGGCTACGTGTGTAAAACTTTTTTTTTCTATTATTTAAGTCAACTTAAATTTTGTTTAGTTTAAACAAAACGATGATAATGTATTATAATAATCATAACATATGTTAAGTATATGACAATAGCACAAAGGCTAGGAGAGACAGTAAATACATGGTTATAAGGCTTTATCCTATATGTTAGAGTTTCTCAGTCATACCAATATTGACATTTTGGACCAGGAAATTTTTCATTGCGAGGTACTTTCTGGTGCATTGAAAGATTTTTAGCAGCATCCTGTCTTCTACCCACTAGTGTCTAGACATTGCCAACTGTTCTCTGGAGCACAAAATTGCCCCCAGTTCAAAACCACTGTTCTATGTGAAATAGTTTAATATCACTTAAAGGTAGACTATGATGATTCAAAGATGTATACTATAAACCCTAGAGCAACTACTAATACCACAAAACAAAGAGCTAATAGGCCAACAAAGAAGATAAAATTGAATGTTAGAAAACATTCAAGCCAAAGAAAACATGAAAAGAGTTAAAATGGAACAAAGAGTACTTAGAAAACAAATCGTAAGATGATAGACTTGAACTTAACCACATAAAAAAATTGCATGAAATGTACATGGTTTAAACATCTGATTAGAAGACAGAAATTGTCAGACTAGGTGAAAAAGCAATACCAAAACTACATGCTAAAATAAATGCATTTTAAATATAAAGATAGAGATAGATTAAACATCAAGGTGGGAAAAAACATATCCCAGGATAACACTAGATGAAAGAGAGCTTCAGTTGGCTATATCAACATCAGACAAAGAAGACTTCAGAGCAAATAAGGTCAGGGGTGGAGAAGGTCATTTCATAAAGATAAAGGAGTCAGTTTATCAAGAGACCAAAACAATCATAAAGATTCATAATCCTAATAAAAGAGCTTCAAATATATGGAGTAAAACCAATAGAACTTTACTGAGAAATAGATAAATCCACATTGTACTCAGAAATTTCAATATTCCTCCTTCAATAATTGATAAATCAAGCAGATGGAAAAGCAGCAAAGATACAGTAAACCTGAACATTTTCAACCAACTCGACCTAGTTGACATTTATAGAATGCTCCACACCAAAGTCATTCTCTCAAGTGCTCATGGAACATTTACCAAAACATTCTGAGCTATAAAATAAGTCTCAGTGTTCCATTTTGTTCCAGTGCAGTGCAACAATCACGTATATGAAGTCAATCCAATTTATTTTTTTTATTTACTTATTTTTGAAAGAGAGAGAGACAGAAACAGAGAGAGTGGAGGACAGAGGATCTGAAGCAGGCTCTGTGCTGGCAGCAGAGAGCCTGATGTGGGGCTCAAACCCACGAACTGTGAGATCATGACCTGAGTCAAAGGCAGATACTTAACCGATTGAGCCACCCAAGTGCCCTAGAAGTCATCCAATTTAACACTACCTTCTACTTTAGTCCCTGTCTGTTCCAGACTGAGAACTTACAGGAAGCCTGGAAGATGAGGTTCACATAGAGAACATTGTCCTCTTCAATATTTCCTTGTTTTGCACCCACCACCACCAATGGCTAAACTGTGTTGAACCAAAAGGGAGAGATCATTAACAGAAGGCATCAGAAGGCAAAATGCCTGGTCATCTGGTAAAAGTGACTCCCGAATACCAGACGTGTAATTGCCAATGTGTTCTCTCATCGTGTAGGTTCATTGGTGGTCCCCTTTTGAGAAGAACCATCCTCTTAAGAGCCCAACATGGGTGTGGATAATAATGGCAAAAAAAAAAAAAAAAAAAAAGACTGGAATCAGGGGAAACATCTGTCTTTCGCCTTCCTGCAGATTGCAACCCAGATGGGACAGGGACCCAGCTTCAATTATGAAACTAGGGCATTCATCCTCAAAGCATGGCCCCAGACCAGTAGCTTTTGCATCATCTGAGAATTTGTTAGAAACTAAATTTTGGAGTGCACAACAGACAGAACTAGAAACTGTTAAGAGTGGACACCAAGTCTGGACTCAGGGAAACCATCCATGATTCTCTCACACCACAGTAGTTGCCCCTTCCTTGGTGCTCAAAGAGCTACTCGCACTCCCCACATGTGAGCACCTACCTCATAGCTTCTGAGTGGCATGGCCAGGATCTGGACCACAGTCGATACAACATGAGACCAAGTTCATAAGTAACAGTGCTTTCTGCCAAACCTCCCAGGACCCACGGAGACAAGGGGTTAGCACCTCCCAGCACAGCCATTCTGCTTACAAACAGCCCAGCTCAGCAGCTTACAGCAGAAAGCATTTATTTCCCCCCTTCAGGTGGTGGGCATCGTGAATTACCTGGGATTAGTGAGGATTGGCTCCAGACTAAGACAAATGTCTCTGGGTCACAGTCTTCTCAAGAAAGAATACAGGGGGCGCCTGGGTGGCTCAGTCGGTTAAGCAGCCGACTTCGGCTCAGGTCATGATCTCACAGTCTGTGAGTTCGAGCCCCGCGTCGGGCTCTGTGCTGATGGCTCAGAGCCTGGAGCCTGCTTCAGATTCTGTATCTCCCTCTCGTTCTGCCCTTCCCCTCCTCACACTCTGTCTCTATGTCTCTCAAAAATAAATAAAAACATTAAAAAAAAAAGAAAGAAAGAATACAGAAGCAGAAGATGCTAAACTACATCATGCAAGCACATGAAAGCCTCTGATCACAGTTCCATTGCCCAAACCTCCCCCCAGGATGGGCAGAGAAATACACTCCTACAGTGAGCCGTGACGAGAATGGATAGGGGAAGACAGTGCATAAATAGCACCATGAAACACAGAATTCAACAAAGAGTTAGCCTTACCGACCCCACTAAATGGCGGGACTGTGTGAAGAGACACGAATATCACACGCTTTTATTGACCTTCATCCTCGCCCCCAGCACCTAACTCAGTGCTCTGCTCATGCTGTGTTTATGAAAGTAAAAGATACTTTCAGACAAAGACAAATGAAGTCCTATTTCCTTATCTGGGAGACTCACTCCTCATGGGCTGTCAAACACATTTGCCCTTTGAAGCCCAACCTCTGATCTTCTCCCGTGAGAGACCCTCCCAAGATCCTCTTGGTATGGGCTAGGGGTGATCTATGCATGGTCATGGACCAAACTGGAAACCTCAGAACACAGAAAGGTCCCAGAGTAACAATCCCCAAGTCATTTTTTTAACACACCAACACTTATCCAACATTTAATCCCTTAACATTATCCTAAGGAAAGTAGAAAGGCTTAGCAATCAAACAAGTTTAGAAGACACTAGATTAGGGGCACCTGGATGGATCAATTGCCTGAATGGCCAACTCTTGATTTTGGCTCAGGTCATGATCCCAGGGTTGTGGGATCGAACCCCATGTCGGACTCTGTGCCAAGTGTGGAGTCTGCTTGAGATTCTCTCTTTCTCTCCCTCTGACCGTCTCCCCCACTCATTCTCACTCTCTCTCTAAAATAATTTTTAAAAAGGAGACAGTAGATTAGTTCATTAAGGTTTCCAAGAAGTTCTGCAGTAAAATGCATCACAACAATAATAGGAAGACTTCCAAATCCAAACTTAACTTCGTTTAATGGAGCACTCAGGATCCTGGTCCTCATTCTCAACCTGAAATATCTTCAGGAAATGATGCGCCCTCTGCCAGAAGTTGAAGAACTTAGGGAATTAGAAATTAGGCAAACCAAAGTCAAATTTCAATCACTAAATAGTAGGGCATTTAGTGTCAGCATTTCCCCAAACCTGAATAAAAAAATATGGTCCTTGCTACGAGAGGCCTGGGAAAATGCCTTGATTGGGGCTGAGCACAGCTGGGAGGTGATTCTCCCTCTCCTGGGGACAGATGGACAGTAGACAGTCCCTTGTCCTTCAGCAAAGCAAACCCACCAAGACCTCTGTGTCTTCTGAAAGAAAAGTGGCTTACGAATCTGCTCTGAGGGGGGAGGACATGTATCTTTTGTTACAAGTAGATGTTTGAAAGCCTCTTTCTTTAAAAACCTGCTTGTTGGGGTGCCTGGGTGGCTCAGTCGGTTAAGCGGCCGACTTCAGCTCAGGTCATGATCTCACGGTCTGTGAGTTCGAGCCCCGCGTCGGCTCTGTGCTGATGGCTCATCAGAGCCTGGAGCCTGTTTCGGATTCTGCGTCTCACTCTCTCTCTGCCCTTCCCCTGCTCACGCTCTGTCTCTATGTCTCTCAAAAATAAATAAACGTTAAAACAAAACAAACAAAAAAAAACTTGCTTGTTTTGTTTAAAGGCCAGTTCGAATGTGTTACATATAATAAAGACATACATAATTCATTTTTAAAAACCTGCTTGCTTATTCTTTTGAAATATGTCTTTAAAAAAATTCGGGGAAGAACTTGTTTCTTTAAGGTCCAAATAGAACTAAGGACATGTCTTATACCGTCTCTGTGGACCTACAATGTTGCCCCAGAGAGGGTGATGTTGGTCAGAACGATCCCCACTTTTTGCTGAAACAGCTGCCCAATTGTCTTTATAGGGGCTTGACTAAGACTACAGGAAAACCCAGTGAGTCCCTCCGCCCCAGCCCATTTTCAAGCAAACCGTCCCCCACCCCAGCTCCGCAGACCAGGGCCATGTGTGTGGATCGACTCTGAACCTGAGCCGTCCCTGCAGTTTTTGCCTGGATGTTACATGGTGCCGTGTACGTCTGGGCACACGAGAGTGGAAACCTCAGACTACACTTGGTCTCCGGGTGGTGTGCTGTTTCCATTTCTGGGAGAACGAAGCATCAGAATATAGGCTAGCCTGGTCAGGGACAGACACAGCCCAGGCCTTTGCAGATCCTAAAACACCTATAACGTGCCAAGGGCTTTACAGACCTCGTCTCACTAAATCCTCAGGAAATGGAATATCAATAACTCACCCAAGATCACACCAGCAAACGGCGGATCCTGAATTCAAAACAAGGTCTTCCAACTCTGATGATTTCAGATTTCCTGGGCCATCTCAGAAAGAGGTCATTTTAGAATCCTGAAATTCCCCAGACAAACCAGAACATTTTGATCCTGCCCATTTAACTTCTGCCACATTTTTTTTAAGTTTATTTATTTTTGAGACAGAGAGAGCGCGTGCACAAGTGGGGGGAGGGATACGGAGAGAGGGAGACACAGAATCTGAAGCAGGATCCGGGCTCTGAGCTGTCAGCACAAACCGTGGGATCATGACCTGAGCTGAAATCAGACACTTAACCGCCTGAGCCACCCTGGTGCCCCTAACTTCAGCCACATTTTCACCAAATTTCCGGGGGGGGGGATAAATTTGCTAAAAATAGTCAACACAAAATACAATTGGTAAAACCACATAGGTAAAAATCGTAATTGATTAAAGAAGTGATTAATCCTCCCCTAAAGAAAATTCACAGAGGTAGACGTTATACTGGTGAAATTTGATACAGATTATTAAAGCCCAGTAGACACATAAAATCTTCACTGAGGAATTTACAAGGAAAATAATTCATCCCAGTGAAGATACTTTCAGCGAAATAAACATTAAAACCAAGAGCTAGTGAATGGCACGTGAGAGAAAGAGTATGCCATTCTCAAGAATCACCAGACAGTGGCAGCAAAGACCAGTAATGGAATCAAACCGGCCAGCAGTTCTCACAGTATGGTCTCGGAATCAGCGGCCTGTCGCGGAATGGTCTAAGGCAATTTCAGGCAGGGGCAAACAAAGCCCTGCTGGGAATTTGTTAAAAATACGGATTCCCAAACCCACTCAGAAACTGCTGGGGCCTAGTACTCTGCATTCTAACAAGCCCTCCTGGTAAATCTGATGCCCACTCTGGAGACTGCAACCAATCACGAGTCAGTTTTCTCCCTTTTCGTGGGCCCTCCGGGGGCATCCATTCCAGGGAGGGGAGGCAGACAGTAAACATAATCTGTAAACTATGCATACGAGGATTCACACTGGAAGAGAATAAAAGCAGCCAAGGGGGTTAAGAAGTGCTGGGTGCAATTTTAAGCAAGGTGGCCTGGGAAGGCTTTGTTAACAAGTGCAGATCATGGGGACATGAGGAGATGAGATGTGTTGATGGGTTACTTTCCAAGCAGAGGGGTGAGCACATGCTAAGGACCCGAGGTGGGTGGAACAGCCATCCAGAGGACAGTCGTGCAGAGGACCTGAAGAGGTAAGTGTGGCATCCGGACCACAGGGCCTGGAGACCCCTGGGAGGACATGGTGCTGAAGTCTAATCATCAGAGGGCAAAAATTAAACAGATGACATAGCTCCCCTGTTAGGTTGTTGGGATTTCTTTTTAATTTTATTTATTTTTATTTTTGACAGGGAGAGATTGACTAGAAGTGAAATAGGTCAACTTAAATTACTAACCACCCCATCTCACTTCTGTAACTTCGCCTGCTCGCTAAATAGATAACTTAGGTTGCGAAATACTCCCCCACCCGCTTCTACCAAGATGGGGCCTAGGCAAGACTGACCTGTAAAAAGTCACGTACTCACTGCCCCGCGGTATCTTAGGTGTCTAACTATGACTGGTCATTTTAAATGGTCTTAAGACAAAGAATTTTTAAATTGATAGGTTCCCGCCAAAACTAACATCTGTGTGTCACAATAGAATTGGCTACCATGAAATACTGCAAATTGTAATTGGTTAACTAAATGATGATGCTAAAATCCATATTAGCCCACTGTTGCTTTTGGTCAGGGCCATTCTCTGCATTTTTTCCTTAACATCAGGAGATCAGATTTGGCCCGACCATAAATAAAATCTCACTTCACCACAGCGTTTGGTGGTCTCTTTCGACAACACCCTGCAATGAGAAGCAGGGGAGAGGAGCAGAGAGAGGGAGGAAGAGACTCTTAAGCAGACTCCACACTCAGCCCGGAGCCCAGTGCAGGGCTTGATCGCACAATTGTGAGATCACGCCCTGGGCCAAAACGAAGAGTTGGACTTCTCAACTGACTGACCCATCCAGGTGCCTCAAATTGTTGGTTTTTAAAGGGAATAACTCTGCGTGCTGTCAGGTCAGGGTGGAAAGAGGCACCTCATAGTTAACGGAAATGAAATCTGGCATCATACTTGGAGAAAGCCATTTGGCCGTATGTACTATGAGATGTAAAACTGTCCTGCTGTTTGGAGGAGTCATTCCACATCTGGGACTGTATCCTTAAAAAAACAAACAAACAAAAAACAAATACTGTATAGGGATTCTTATATTGTTCCTTTCAATTAGCCACAGAAAGCCAGTTGGCCCCCTGACCCTTGGCACACAGCCCCTGTAGTCCCAAGGCTTTGCGCTCCAGTATCTCATCCCCCTCCCCACCCCGACACGCGACCTCCTACCTGCAGCACCTGCCTCCGGGAGTGGCCTCCATCTTCTACCCAGACAGCACTGCTCAGGGTGTGCCTCTCTGCCCCCACCTCTGGCCTGAGACAGCCCATTCACACTCCCCCTCCCACCCCACGCAGGAAAGATGTCTCTTTCTCTCTCATTCCAAAATGCCCAGGACTGATCTTGTAACGGGTGCATCTCTCCATCCCTCCTGCAAGGTTCTGAAGTTGGGCCTGTTGGACAGGGGCAGAGGGACAACTTGGGCATCTCTCACTCCCACCACCTATAGAGGATCTTATCTGGTGGTCTTCCATGTGGGGAATAGCCTGGACCCTTCCTGAGCCCCTTGAGAGTGCTCATTGAAGTCCCAGGGCTCACTAGGGATGGCTGAGGAGGGCTACTCAGAGCAACGCCTGGCCCTGCTGTTCTCTTTCTGGCCACTAGAGGGAAAACAAGAGTTTCTGAGCCCATCAACCCGGCAGACTAAGTCACAAAGGAGGCTGGAGTTTGCTCAATATCTGGGGTCAGACGAGAAGTACATTCCAGGTCATGCAATCTGCTATCAGATGGCATCTGAGAAGTTCAAGTGAGGAAACGGTACCCGTCTTCCTGTCTCTTGTCTATTTACAAACCCACAGACTGTCCACTCTTTGTTAGCCCGGCCAGGCATGCAGCATGCTGATGGCCAAACACTGCCCAGACCTCACAGGACACGGACGCAGGCACTGTCCTTATGAGGGATGTGTGCATTTGTCATCAAGAATTCGTTTGAGGGGCGCCTGGTGGTTCAGCTGCTTGGGCATCCAACTTTGGCTCAGGTTTAATCTCACGATTTATGGGTTCGAGTCCTGGGTCGGGCTCTGTGCTGATGGTTCAGAGCCTGGACCCTGCTTCAGAT
This sequence comes from Paguma larvata, assembly GCA_030068075.1. Classification (NCBI taxonomy): domain Eukaryota; kingdom Metazoa; phylum Chordata; class Mammalia; order Carnivora; family Viverridae; genus Paguma; species Paguma larvata. Next base: position 54,008,854 of record CM057837.1, on the reverse strand, counting down.
TCTGTGTCTCCCTCTCTTGCTGCCCCTCCCCTGCTCACACTCTGTCTCTCTCGAAAATAAAATAAAATTTAAAAAAAATTAAATTAAGAATTAGTTTGAAACTAGCATCTTAATTGCCTAAGAAAACAATGCGCTGGTTAGTCTTCCTGACACTCAGAGTCGATCATGTTTTCAACTGAGTCAGAGTGCCTCGCTGTCCTCCCCACAGCTGCCACCCCTGGCTGCCCAGTCCCCACACGCCTGTGGAGAGAATGAGGCCACATCTGCTGCTACAAAGTCCCTGTGTCCCTGCCCATGTCACCTCTGGGGCTCCAGTACTAGTCAGAGGATCTGCTCTCTCACTCACATAATCCTGAGTCAAGCCTCGCTATGAAATTGGGCTCATGTGGCCAGTAAGGTCAGAGTTAGGGTCAATCAGGGGGGTCCCTAGCCACCTGCCCACATATCATGGGCCCAGTTCTTTCCATTGCAATATAGTTTTTTAGCTCCAGAACCTGCTACGACATCACCAGTTTGAGGACCGGAATTCCCAACTTTCCAGCCCAGACTCGCTTTCTCACAGAGACCTCCTCTTGGGGCTTCATCTTGGCACTTGGCCACAGAGCAGGCCTCGGAGGCTCTTCAGATGTGTTTTAACATCTTTGTACCTCAACAAGAAGAGGTCAGAACACTTCACTTTCCCCCCTGCAAACACCTCCAGAAAGAGTCGCTTTTTATTCATTTGTTCCACATGTGCAGACATGGTGCCAGCTGCTGGGGACACAGTGGTGACAGACCTCTGGGGGTCATAGCTCACATATATGAAGCATTGGCCATCATCAACCCTCCCCGGAATCCCTGCTCTACCTGATCGCCAGGCTCACTCCCTGAGCTTGGATCACAGGTGAGGAGAGGATCTCAATGCCTCTCACTCGGGCACAAGCTAACTTCCCTCTCACTCCTGGAACTGGAAGAGCAACACTCCAGAAAGAGTCACCCCAGAGCTATAGCTCAACCCTAGAGGAGAGGTGATACTCTAGCTCTTACTTTCCTGTTGGTCACTTCCCAAGGGTGTGTAGGGAGCTGGAAGTCTCTCCTACAGCGGTCTCCATGTGACCTCCCACCTACCGTGTTTGCCCAGCCCCTGGAGCCCTGACCCATCAGCAAAGCCACATTCATGCAAGTTGAGAGTGTGGGCTCTAGGGCCACCTGCTTGGGTTCTAAGCCCGGCTCTTGCTTCCTAGCTGTGTGATGTGTCTCTCTTTCAACAAATATGGAATGGAAGAAAATAATAGTGTCAACATGATAAGATTGTTGTGAGGAATAAGTGAGCCAGTGCAAGCTTTTCAAGCCACACGTCACCAACCATTTGCTGCTTATAAAACCAAGTTAGTGGGTTGTGACCAACACCTAAGATAACTATAATAGAAACAAGAGTATGCCTCACTTTGGGTAGTAGGTCAGTATACACATCTGTATGTGGGTGGGGAAGATACCATTCCCAGATGTTTTTCTTCCTGTGAGGCCCCACCGTGGGCTTGGGAGATGTTAGATGGATTCAATATAGGCCAAGGTGAGGGGAAGACATGCAATTAAACCCTAGAATCGCCCTTGCCAGTACAAGGGTAAAGGTATGTGTATGTGGGCCAGGATGTTCCCCGGGGTTAGTAACCCATTCTGCTGGGAAAGTGAACACGACAACAGTGGGACTAGGCATGGCAAGACCCAGGTGTCCTGGGCAGGCTGCCATGAGCCTGTGGCAGGGACTGCTAGCAGAAGCAGCGTGAGGAGGAGCTGGGGACATACACTTAGGGCCTTGAAAGCCATGGTTAGCTTGTGAACTTGGCCATAGGCAATGGGAATTTAAAGCAACAGGATGATCAATTTAACAAATATCTATTAAGTGCCTACTGTGGGGAAGATTTACGTCTTAAAAACTTGACTGTGAGAGCAGTGAAGGGGGTCAGGAGCTGGCACTAACACCAGAAGTGGGGGGAATCTCCCAAGAGGCTACTGCAATAGTCCTAGCAAGAGATAAGGATAGAGGTCAGAATGTCTCAAGGAGGAAACAGGTATAGCCTCTGTGCCTGGAGCTGGGTGGCCCCCAATACCCAGAGGAGGAGAGTAGTCATGACCCCTGCACACAGGATTTGTGGGAGAGCAGTGCTTTGAAGACCACAGAGAAATTCCGCAGGCCTCCAGAGAATGAAAGCCACATAGCCAAATGGATAAACCCATGGACATGAACCAGACAGCCGGGTGACCTTGGCACATTACTCAACTCCCTACACTGCCAACTTACAAAATGGGGCCCAGAAGAGGACTTAGCTCATAGGAGTTTTAGGATATTGAAAGCTAATAATGGTAAAAAGCCTTTTGCAGTGTCTGGTACAGGGCCAGGGCTCGCACTGGGGCTGTTTGCTGCCCTCTCCCTTACATCACAGACACGCCTGGAAGAGGCCCTGGCAGGCAGCCTGGGAAAGGACAAACTTCTGGCCACTCAGACACAAGTCAGAGAAACTGGGCTGACTTTGGAGTGTCCCTGCCCATTCCTGGCCCATGTTTGAAACTCCAACCCATCCATCCACAATGACGTAGAGGCTCAGGGTGCCAAGCGGTAGGCAGGTCCTTATGGGCCTCCCCCATGCATCTCCACTCCTGCACCTGGGGGCCTTATGAGAAGGAATCTATTTTCAGAGGCTTCAAGATGAATGATCTGGAACCCGTGGCCACACTTCACGAGTACAGAGTGTTTCCACAGATCTCAGTGAAGATGGTCGCTACGTACTCATTCAGAACAATTCACTTCCAAACAAGCATCTCCCTTGGATTTTCATTGAACCTAAGTGCAGACAGTGTGCTAGGTGCTGGGGACATACCGACGCAGCACGCGTCCACGAGGGATGTCCTTCTGGAGTAGTCCTCTGCCCTCCTTCTGTTCAGGGCTCGGACATTTCCCTGCCCCAAACTTACACTTTTCAAGTCTGAAAACAGTGGTGACTCTGACTGATTAGTGCTTGCTTTTCTGATCAAGACAAGCATCTAAAAACCAAAAGGGATGTCTAGCAGCCTTCATCTCTCTTCCTGATTTTCCCAGTCGCGCCAACCCTGACAGTAAAATGTAGAGTTTCCTTGAAATATCTTTTTGCCTACCCAACTAGTCAATCAGAGGAGATTTTCAGCTATGCTGCTGTGTCGGTGCGCCTTAAGGCAGATCTGCTTCCTGGCTCTCTCCAGGGTACATCTAGAGCGTTTTTCAGGTACACTTGAGCTTTCCCCTAAGTGTCCCTCTGTCCATTCCAAGCTCAACAAAATTTTGGCAAAAAGAGGAAGTGCTATTCTTTTCAAAAGTGACACACAGGCTAATTCTCCCATTGCACAGTCATCTGTGGGGCGTTGTATCCCAGGTGCTGAGTGCAAACCACCCACCTCAGATCCTAACCTCTGGTAGAGGAAACAGACATGTGAACACACTCTCATAATACAGGGTGACAAATATAGTGATAGACCCATGGTCTTGGCACAAAGGAGAGAGCAATCAGTTTTCTTTGGGGAGTAGGACAAAGAGGCTTGATTTGGTGACAATAGATATGTAAGAGTCATCCAGACAGACAGGAGGGGGAATAACTAACAGCAGCTTCCCCTTACTCACTAGGAACCTCATTCCAAACCCTGGGCAGCATTGTCAGTGCACCCATTTTATAGATGTATTAGTAGGGTTCGCGGAGGTTAAGTAACTTGCACAAGGTCAGAGAGCTAGAAACTTGCAAAGAAGGGACAACCGTATGCTTTTTAAAATGACAGAACCCAAATCCAGAGCATTTAAGTAAATGAGCTCCCAGTTAGACAGGTAGAAAGTGATGGAATTGGGAATCGGATCTGAGTATCGTAGGGAGACTGTGGAAGTAGATGGATTGTAGGGACCCTGTTAGGTCGAGCTAAAGAATTTGGACTCTCTCCCACTGATGAGGAGGAGACCATGAGCAGTTTTAACTGATGCAGCAACTTCATATCCACCCAAACTATCCTGCCCAATAAGGATAAACCATAAATTCCAGCAGAGAAGAAGTGACAACAGTTTTCAGCTGCAATGGACATAGGGAAGGGAAATATATTTTATTTAATCAAGTTATTCTATTTAATAATGACATTCTACATAACAAACATTCCTACGACTCAGGAAGAAAAGAACAAACAACCTAATAGAAAAATGGGGAAAGTAACAGGCAATTTATGAAAAAGGAAACACAAATGGCCAATAAACATAAGAAAAGGTACTCAGCCAATTAAAATAATTATCTAACGAAAACAATATTGAATACCATTGAAAAATGGTATCAATCCTATTGGATTGACAAAAGGGAAAAAGACAAAAAGGAACAAATGTGGCTAGGGTGTTGGGAATTGTGTATTCTTCTGCACTACTTGTACAGGACGGTGATTTGGGAATTTCTTTCAAAATTTAGGATGTGCACAGACTGCTGGGATCAATCAAGGTGTTTGTGTATCTCCTGGGGAAGCACCTCTACTCAGGCACGAGGAAATCCACTGCAACACCATCATGCCCAAACATTAGAAATCACCTAAATGGGGGCGCCTGGGTGCCTCAGCTGGTTAAGTGTCTGACTCTTGATTTCTGCTAAGGTCATGACCTCATTGTTCGTGAGTTCAAGCCCCACGTTGGGCACTGCACTGACAGTGTGGAGCCTGCTTGGGATTCTCTCTCTCTCTCTCTCTCTCTCTCTCTCTCCCTCTTTCTCTCTCTCTCTCTCCCTCTTTCTCTCTCTCTCTCTCTCTCTCCCTCTTTCTCTCTCTCTCTCTCTCTCTCCCTCTTTCTCTCTCTCTCTCTCCCTCTCTCTCTCTCTCTCTCTCTCTCCCTCTTTCTCTCTCTCTCTCTCTCTCTCTCACACACACACACGCACGCACACACGCACAAAATAAATAAACGTTAAAAGAAAAGAAATAACTGAAATGTCTATCATAGGGAAATAGCTGTAAATACTGGGTATGTTCATAACAAAAAATACTATGCAGCAGCTAAGAAAATTGAATTCATTTTTATGGACTAAAGAGGATATATTCTTGAGTGGAAAATGAGAGAGCTGCAGAATGGCACGTTTATAACAACCTTTATGTTAAATACACATATTTAAACATAAAGGCTGCTTACATTGCATTTTAGATGTGTTCGTAGATAAATCTGGAAAAGGGTTTAGAAAGATCTTGGAAAATATACATAAAAACAGTGTATGGTAATAGCTTCTGAGAGGGGGCAGAAAGGACCAGGATTGGGGGCCACAAACAGATATTCATAATGTTCTAATTTCTATGGGTATCTCTATGATCAATTTCTATTCATGTATACTTACACCCGTGCACAGGTGGACTGGCCAGGTCAGGAGGCAAGGGACAAACTAGGAGGTGACTGACTTCTCCATTGTGGGGGAAAATTAGGTTTAGGGGAAGATGAGGGGTCTGGGCAGGGATAGTCTCAATGGAGGAGGGAAATGAACCTGAGAGTCATTGGATTGGGATGAGAAAAGAGGAGGGAGGAGAAACAGCGATTTTGAGGCCCTGCTTCCACTTCATAAGGAGCATCAGGAGTCAGAAGGAAAGCAGGTAAGGGCAGCTTTTTCTCTGAGAGCTACAGAGAGGTGTTCCAAGTCCTGCTCACAGTACAGGAACCTCAGCCCCTTTTTTCCCCCATTATGCAGTGCATAAGACAGGTCTGAGTCCTGAGGTCGCACTAGCCAAGGGCAGGCAGGCGGGCACGTAGTCCTCCTGGCTTCTAGCCACCAGACTTGCAGGCTTCCAGGAAAGGCTGACAGGGACTGCTCTGTTCCTTTGAATCTGAGAATATGTGATGGAGGAAACCTAAATTAATTAAGTGATTCTGAGGCCCTGAGGCCTTCTTGAGGAAGCACACAGGGTGAGTAGTGAGATCAGGGTAAACAGCACCCCCTCCCCAGTACTGGAATCCAAAGAGGCTTCTGAGCTTCATTGGAACTAAGCCTGCACTTAAGTGCTTCCAGAGAGACAAAGAAATAATAAATCAGAAGCAGATGTCCCGCCCACACGATGCCACCACCACTATCAACCTGCTTTCTCTACAGAAACATGGTCATTTCGAGTCTCTGAGACCAGATGTCTTAGTGTAGCAATAAATGGCATGGCCCTGGAATTAACTTGGCCCATGACCTTCTATAAAAGATTCCAGGATGGGTTGATCCCTTCCTCCAAAGCAGCACCCATGTATACAACTCCCTCAAGATCCACCCTGGTATACACACACCATACCTCACCCAGGCACGGGTGCAGGAAAACTATCCTTCCACACCTTCCTCAAACTGCCATATACCACGACTGCCCAAGTCCACAGCAAGCAACTCTGGGACACCAGTCCAAGCTGTGGTGAAAGGACTGTGTTCTAGCAGACAGAGACCACAACCATATCCAATGGATAAAAGGAGAAGAAAAGTTGTCACCAAGCTGTCTCTATCTACACAAAACAATAATAATTAAGCTCCTATTAAGCACCAGGCATTGAGTTAGATACTTTCAAGTAAGTTAACATGATCTTCAGCCACCCTGGAGCAGGACAGCATGGCGGTAGAGAGTTGGATGCTGGAGCTAGATAGCCTGCATTTGAATCCTGTCTCCACCACCTGTGAACTCTCTGACTGCAGATAAATTACTGTTCCTCGATGTCCTTGCCTGTAAAAAGGTAATACGAAGTTTGGTAAGAGGACTAAATGAGTTAATGTTTGTAAAATGCTTAGAACAGTGCCAATGATGTTCTAAGTACTTCTATGTGTCTAAAAAATAATTTTTTTCCTTTACTCATTTGACTTGCGTTGAGTAGCAGATAGGTACTCTGTAGCAACAATCCAACAGGATTGGATGGGAAGTTCTCTTTTGCCTGCAGTTATGGTCAGATAGAGAAGTCTCTGGAAAGGAATTTACCAAGAGTTCTATTGAAGAGAGGAAGACACAGACAGGAAGACAGAAGAGGCATGGCCTTTGTGTAAGGCTGGCTGGCCAACGGGAGAGCAGGGACCAGCACCCTGGACAGCTCCCCGCCGGCCAGGGAAGGGAATTGTTCCCAAGTTCTGCTAAGGCTCAAGCCCTAGACTTTTGTTGAAGCAGGGGATCCTCAAATCCCTAAGATGCCTGCCCCATAGTTATTGGGGCTTCTGATCAAAGGGGTAGGGGATTGCCTTCTGAGCTGGAAGTTGGAGAGTGAGGGAGTTTAGTGTCCTAGGAGCTTCCTTAAGAACCAGCCAAGGCCCTTCCTCCTCCTATGGATCTTGATCTGTCCCTCTCCCCTACGTTGCCAGGGTGTGGCTGCCTTGCAGATGGAGTAGCAGAGGCACAATGAAGCACATGGAATAGGAAGGCATCCTGAGGATCACAAGACAGGAGATTTAAATCCAGGCTCTACTGTTGGGCTCTTGGGCAAGTGACCTGGTTTCTCTCTGCCCAGCTTCCTCATCAGTAAGACAGGGGAAAGAACAGCTACACTGCACCAGGACTGAGTGAGATTAAGTAACACAGCACACATAACACCCTTGGCACAGTGTCCTCAATAAATGAGTCTGTTTCCTGCCATTGGTGAATGGAGGACTGGAGAGTTGGGCATGATCTCAGAGATAACTTGGCCCCATGCTCAAGAACAGTCATGAATCTTGAGGGCTAGAGGGCTGGGAGAGGTGTCTGCACCTTGAAGTCTCTGGGAAAGTTTCTTTTCTGTAAGATTCCGCTAAGTTCTAAATTCTTCAGCCCCTAGACAGAAAAACATCTGCTTTAACCACCCCCTCCTGTTAAATCAGACAGGGCAAATAATATATGCATAAATAACAATTGCTCTGCAGTCCGAAAGACTGACCCTTTATCTTTTTTTAATTTTTATTGATTTATTTATTCTTTAATATAATTTATTGTCAAGTTGACAACATAAGACATATACAGTGTGCTCTTGGTTTGGGGGGTAGAGTCCCATGATTCATTGCTTATACAACTACCCAGCATTCATCCCAATCAGTTCCCTCCTCAATACCCATCATCTTTTCTCCCCCTCCCCACACCTCCCCCCATCAACCCTCTGACCCTTTAAAAAGCCTCACAATGGGAGAGTCAGAAGAGGCCAGAGGTCTGCTTTGGGAAGCCAGAGCTGGTGTATTGAACTAAGAATATGCAGATTGTGATCTGCTGAATGAGGAAGTATAAGCCACCCACACAGGGCCAGCAGGTAGCCCCCCACTCCCACCCCAGCATCAGAGCTCTCACTCTGGGAAAGTGAAACCCATGGGATCACCTCAACTGAAGGTGCAATCTCAACACACCCATACAAAGGAAATAGAGTCACAGATTTATTACTTTCAGATCCCAGAAGCAGAGCAGAGGCTGCAAAGAGCAATGGGGGAAGGGCAGACCTCTGTCCCCAGGTCACCAGTGAGCAGGAGATAAAGAGTAGGGTAGCAAGCACTTTTTACTTATAACGTAGTTGGGGCAGAGGTCACTAACATTTTGTGGGCTTAATTTTAAGTAGTTATTTTTAACGGTGCTCCAGGAAAAGCCAAGTGGGAACTTAAGTCAGAAATCCTAAATTCAAGTCCTTATCTCATGTCCAGATTCTGGGGGCGCCTGGGTGGCTCAGTTAGTTAAGCATCCGACTTTGGCTCAGGTCATGATCTCATGGCTCATGAGTTCGAGCCCCGTGTCAGACTCTGTGCTGACAATCCAGAGCCTGGAGCCTACTTCAGATTGTCTCTGTCTCTCTCTATCCCTCCACCCCACTCTCTCTCAAATGTAAATAAACATCAAAAAAAAATTTTTAAGTGTTTAAATGTCCAGATTCTGGGTATAAGTAGGGCTATCAAATGAAAATGCCTAGGCAGGAACTTAGAAAAACAAAAGTTGTTTTTCTCAAAAGTAGTTTTCCTCATCCCAAGGTTTCAAACTCAAATGACTGGAGAACCAGGTAGGTGATATAAATGTGTTAAATCAGTTAGAGGGACACTGTGATAAGCTGGAGAGTGTGTGATGACTCGAGGCCTTCAAATAAAATTTAAAGTAATTCTGTCACCCTGAAAAGTCCTTCTCCAGTACCCATTTCCCCAGAGAATGCAGTGTAGGGGCTTTCCTCTCACTCCTTACTTAACAGAGACAAAGGCTGGAGTCCAGAGAGAGACTGTGACTTGCCTAAGGTCAATCAGAGTCAGATCTGTCTCCATATGGGGGTTCTTTTCCTGTCTCAGACAGAGGGGCAGTTTGGCAGAGCAGGTGCTGGGAACTCTTTAAGTGGAAGAGTTTCTCCTCTCTGGGTTGCCTGGGTGGGTGGATAGATTGAGTAATAGATACCAAAGCTGCTGGCTGTCACCCTGACACCCTGGTCTCTATCACCTCACCCCACAGCCATCTCAGGAACAGAAGCAAACTTCCCAATGCCTTTGGGCCGCCCATCAGCTAGGACAGAGCCTGGGATCACAATGCCCACCTAACCACAAGGATTAGCCAGGAAGCCAAGGTGTCCCTGTACCTTTTACCTGCTCTTTACAAGACCCACTACTGTGAAAGGAAGGTAAAAGAACATCTTTTACAGATAATAATGACAATAGCAAACACTTACATCACTCTTACTATGTTATGGGCAGTAGACACAATGATTATGCCATTTTACAAATAAAGAAACAGGGGGACAGAGACGTGAAGTAATTCCCTGACGCCCAAACTAGTAAGTGGCAGAGGTGGGAGCCACCTCGGTCATCTGTCTCTAAAGCCCAAGTTCTCTGCACTCCATCACCAGTGCCTCCCTCCGGGTGGGGAGCACGGTAGAGAAAGAAGCTAGATCTAATGCTAGTTTGCTTTTGAGACCAGAAGAATGGGAAAATTCCTCTCTGACTCTGGAAAGGACACACTGTAATCTCAACAACACAAGTCTCCCAATTTCAGCTGCCTTAGAGCCTTTCCCTTGCCAGCCCGCAGACTGGAACACGGACTCCGTGTGCCATCTAGGGTCAACGCTCTTTGGGGGAACACATTAGGCCCAGCGCACAGCCAGAGCGGCTCAGCCGGCCTGCAGAGAATGGGGTGTCTGGGTGGTGCAGCCCTCTCGGCAGGTGAGCCTCCCTTGATCCTCTGATGAGAGCGAAGCTGCTGGGTCCTGCCGTGGGAGTGGGCCCCGCACCCAGTAGCAAGGGCTTCCTTACAGCTGCCAAGAGAGGACCCGGGGCCATGTTACTCCCAGAGCCCACCTGGGACTTGGAAGCAGCTCTGGAGATGGGGGAAGGGAGAGAGGGTACGTAAGGGGGCGGGACCTCACCGAAACTGACGGAGGACTTGTTCCAGTGCTAAGAGGGGCCGGGAGGAGTTAGAATGGGGAGGGGTCAGGAAGAAGGAAAGGAGAAGAGGCGGAGCTGGGAACCCCGGACAGTTAAAGCCGAAAGGGGGAGTACTGGCTGGGAGAGGGTGGCGAAGCTGTACCGGAGGGTGGGAGGGGCAAGGCTGATATTCGGGGCCCCGGGTGGGAGCAGGGTGACTTCTCCCCCTCGATCCCCAGAAGCTCATAGTCAGGAATCCTCTGCTGTGACATTCTCCCGAAGGGCCTGTCTGTCGGAACGCTGCCCAGCAGTCTCTGCGTCTCCCCCTCCCTTCCCGAAGGTGGAAGGGGCCAAGGGGTGGGGCCAGAGAAAGGGTTGGGGGGATTTGTACTGGGCCCCCCACCAATCGCAGCCCCACATTCCAGCTGCGAGAACAGATGGACGCAGCCGCGGCTCACCTCGGGGGCTCTTTGCCGGCTGTGCACGGAGATCCAGGCTGAGGCGGAGATCTGGAGTCCCCGGCGCCCTCCTCTCCAGCAGGGCTGGGGGCTGGGGGTGGGGGAGGGCCGCTGCGCGACCCTCTGGGGAGGGGGAAAAGAACGGGTGCAAACCCCTCGGGTCCTAGAACTGAGAGTGGGCGGGGGAACAGACAGCTGGCTCCTCGGGCGGCGCATCCATCCTCCCGGGCTAGACTAGTACTCTCTTCACACCAACACCCCTTTCTAGGGTTTCCAGTCCTGGCGCATCTGGGAAGGGGACCCCTGCCCAGCCGCGCCCCGCCCCCGGCCCCCGCCCCGCCGACGTCGCATTAGCATGAGCGACGCAAGTGGCCCGGGCACCACTCGGGGGCCGAGACTCGCCGCGTCACAGCCCCGAGTGGAAAGGAAAAAAAGAGGAGGCGGAGGAGGAGGAGGAGGAGGCAAGAGCCGACGCGAGGGGAGGGGAGAGCGGCGGCGGGGCGAGCGAGCCAGCGGGCGGGCGGCAGCAGCATGCCCTTCGGCCCGTGCGGGCGGCCTTTCAACGCTTCGGGGACCGCGCCTGGCGAGCCCGAGGCGCAGCGCGCTCAGTCTCTGGCCCCAGCCGCTCGGCGCTCCCACCTTCCCTGACAGCCCCTGAGCCCAGCAGCGGCGAGTCCGGGCTTAGCTGCGAACAGCCGGAGGCGTCTCACCGGACAGGGGTCTTTGCCTTTCCCGGCACAACGGGCCATGAGCCCTGCAGCCACCTGAGACACAGGGGGCGCTGCGCAGTGCGGACCGCGCCCGCGAAGTTCCGTGCACTGGTCTCTGCACTGCAGGGCGCCCGCGCCCGGCCCCGGCGGAGGCGTCCTCGGAAGAGCGGCGGAGTAGAGGCAATGGAACCCGCGGCGCCGGCGGGCCAGGCCCGGGCGGCAGCCAGCAAGCTGTCGGAGGCGATGGGCGCAGTGCTGCAGGATCCCCGGCGGCAGCGGCGCCTGGTGCTGGTCATCGTGTGCGTGGCGCTGTTCCTGGACAACATGCTGTACATGGTCATCGTGCCCATCGTGCCCGACTACATTGCCCACATGCATAAGGCCGGCAGGCCCACCACCATCCCCAAAGCGCACACCCTGCAGGTGTCCACTCCAGCCAGTGGCAGTGACAACGTGGGCAACACCTCAGAGTCCCCGACGGAGAGCGAGGACGTGAAGATCGGGGTGCTGTTTGCCTCCAAGGCCATCCTGCAGCTGCTGGTGAACCCTCTGAGTGGGCCCTTCATTGACCGCATGAGCTACGACGTGCCGCTGCTTATCGGCCTGGGCGTCTTGTTCGCCTCCACGGTGCTGTTCGCGTTCGCGGAGGACTATGCTACGCTCTTCGCTGCGCGCAGCCTGCAGGGCCTGGGCTCGGCCTTTGCGGATACGTCCGGCATCGCCATGATCGCCGACAAGTACCCTGAAGAGCCCGAGCGCAGTCGCGCGTTGGGCGTGGCGCTGGCCTTCATCAGCTTCGGGAGTCTGGTGGCGCCACCCTTCGGGGGCTTCCTCTACGAGTTCGCGGGCAAGCCCGTGCCCTTTCTGGTGCTCGCCGCCGTTTCGCTGCTCGACGCGCTGCTCCTGCTGGTGGTAGCCAAGCCCTTCTCCGCCGTGACGCGGGCGCGGGCCAACCTGCCGGTGGGCACACCCATCCACCGCCTCATGCTGGACCCTTACATCGCCGTGGTGGCCGGGGCGCTCACCACCTGCAACATCCCCCTTGCCTTCCTCGAGCCCACCATCGCCACGTGGATGGAGCACACGATGGCGGCCTCCGAATGGCAGACGGGCATGGCCTGGCTGCCAGCTTTCGTGCCGCATGTGCTAGGTGTCTACCTCACCGTGCGCCTGGCGGCGCGCTACCCACACCTGCAGTGGCTGTACGGGGCACTAGGGCTGGCAGTGATCGGCGCCAGCTCGTGCGTGGTGCCTGCCTGCCGCTCCTTCGCGCCGCTAGTGATCTCGCTCTGCGGCCTCTGCTTCGGCATTGCGCTAGTTGACACGGCGCTGCTGCCCACGCTCGCCTTTCTCGTGGACGTGCGCCACGTCTCGGTCTACGGCAGCGTCTATGCCATCGCCGACATCTCCTATTCCGTGGCCTACGCTCTCGGGCCCATAGTGGCGGGGCACATAGTGCACTCGCTCGGTTTTGTGCAACTTAGCCTTGGCATGGGCCTGGCCAACCTGCTCTATGCGCCGGTCCTGCTGCTGCTGCGCAACGTGGGCCTCCTGAGGCGCTCCCGCTCCGAGCGCGATGTGCTGCTGGATGAGCCACCGCAGGGTCTGTATGATGCTGTGCGCCTGCGCGAGCGCCCCGTGGCGGACCCCGAAGGCGCCCCTCGAAGCCCATCGGGCCCCTTTGACGAGTGCGAGGACGTCTACAACAATTACTACACCCATAGCTAGCAACCCGGCTACTCCCCCAGGCCATTCCCCTCCCCCACCCCCGGGGTCAAGGTGACTACTCTGTGAGAGTACTGGCCAGCTTAGGCTCAGGGCCCACCCCTCCAATGAGTATCCGATCTTGACTTGCCTGCCGGGATCCCCTCACTTTGACCCTTTCTGTGTTTCCCTCCCTTTCGTCCAGTGGGGGCGCGGAGCACGGAAGCATACAAAGCGATACACCCCCGGCAGAGATAGAGGTGCGCGAGACGCCGAACCGCCACCTCGGGGCTCCCATGTGTAGAACCCGTGCGTCTGTCTGTCTTTCCTTCGTTCCTCTCAGTGCCAACTTGGCCCCCTGCACCGCGGTGCTTCCGGCCCGAATCAATAAACTATATCTGTTCGAGACCGAGTCTCTTTACTGATGAGAGTGGGCGGCCGGGCACAGGGCCAGGGCAGAGGGGAGGGCAGAAGGGAGGGTGAGCTGAGTCTAGCCCGGATCCAGGTCTGAGCCTGGCAAGCGCTCGGGAAGCCTGTGGCTCTTTTGCTACCTGATAGAGGAGATAGGAAAGAAGCAAATCCAACGAGGGCTTCCACCCTCGAACACCTTGTTGTACACGACTCTACGCTCGAGACAGCCCCTCCCTCCCAGCCTCAACGCAGCGCCCCAGGGCGCCGCCCAGGGGAGCCTGAGGATCCGCTCCCTCCGGGTTCGCTAGGCCCCGCCCCTTGAGGACACTCCCAGTGTCAGCCACCGAGCTCCGAAGCGCCAGGGGTGGGCTTCCCTTGGAGCCCGGCTTCCTGCCCTGTCCAGGCTCCGGTGAGGAGTAGGGGCCGAGCTGTTCCGGGCAGAGGTCCGCTCTCTGGGAAAGCGCTGTGTGTCGTGTGTGCTCGTCAGAGAGTTAGGCTCTGTCCTTCGAGGAGTGGGGGAACTGTCAATGTGTCTGCTGTGCCTTGGCTGTGCGGGTCTGAGTCGTGACTGAAGAGGGTGCCAGTGTGGGAGCTGGTGACAACCCCCCATCCTTACCCCCACCCTTACGCTGGCCTTGGTGGAAGCAGCTGGTGAGGGCTGTCAGAATTCTCCCCACCTTGAGCGCAGGTCTCCAGAGCCGCAGGCCCGGGTTTACAGGCCACTCCCAATCCTGGAGCCTGCGTCCAGATGAAGGCCGAAGAGCCGAGTGGGGTACGCCTGTGTATTAAACAATGCCTGTGAGAGTCTTTGCTGCTGGTGTGGGCACGTCTGTCCTTGTCTCTGTGTTGAGCTGTGCAGGCGTTTGTCTGGGCAGGGTCCCTCTTTGTGGGTCTGTCTCTATGTGTTGGTATGTAAGGATCTGTGTCTGGGGTGGGAGGAGGAGTGCTTTGTCTGGGAGGAGTGTCTGCCTCTGGCTGCGTGTCTATGAGCATCCCCAGGTCTGTACATCTCCACTCCCCCACCCCATAGGGCCAGCAAGGATGGGGTGGAAATAGGAACAGAAGGAGGACCTGCGGTGATCAGCAAACAGGAGGAGGAGGAGAAGGAGGAGAAGGAGGGTGACAACGATGATGATTATTTCGAAAGAAGTTGTGGTATGGTTTGAGCCTGGCCTAGACGGCGGGGAGGGCAGATTTCCCCAGACCCAACCCTCCCCAGGGTGGTGCGGACGGAACCGGAGCTAGGATAATGCAGTTGGGAGAGCGCGGGGACTGGGGATGGCTGGGCGGGGGGCAAAGGGCAAGGCGCGGGGGGGGGGGGGGATGTTCTGAACGCCCTTCTCGGGCCCGGATTCCGTTCCCCTTATACAAACTCATCCGGCCAGCGGTCCGAGCCGGGGCTGGGGGCCGGGAAATGGGATCGCGGTAGGGAGCCGCGGGGCGGGGGCAATGAGGAAGAACGAAAGAGACGGGGTGGGGCTGAGGGAGGGAGGAAAAAGGAGAGAGGGGAGGGAGGAGGAACAAGAGAAGCGAGAAGACAGGCGCGGCCGGTTCGCCGGCAGCCAGTAGGGAGGCCGCTGGGACCCGGCGACGTCGGAGACTCTAAGGTGGACAGAGGCCCCCACCTCCGTACTGCTGACGCGCCCCTGGATCCCTTCCGGCTCACACTCGCGCCCCCAGTCTCGCTTGGTGCGGTGGAGCGGCGGCAGAGGCGGCAGATCCGAGAAGGGCAGGTGAGAAGGGCTGGGCTGGAGGACCGCGGCGCGGGCAGCAGAGCGTAGGGACCCGAGGGCCGCCGCGGAGGACGGCTCCGTCCGGGGACCGCGCCGAGTCCGAGAGACCCCGAGATCCTCGGGATTCTCCGAGCCCTGAACTGAAGCGGCCGTCGGGGGACGGCCGGGAGACTGGTTTTCCGCGGCTCTGGCTCTTCCCTACCTGGAGCGGGGACAGGGGCACAGGGAGCTGAACGATGAGAAGTTAGGGGGAAAGGGTTTGGAGAGACTTGACCATCAGGCTCCGAGGCTCCACGTGCGTATCCTCACTTCTCTCCTCTCCTAGATCCCCATCAGCTAAATGCCAAGGTCTGCACTTTCCGTGCGCAGTCAGGGCGTTGGCAGGTCTCACCCACCCAGACCCCTCCGAATCTCGGGTGCGCACCGAACTCTCGCGGAGGCGGCCGGAGGGGAGCAGCCGCAGGTGGCAAGTATGAGCTGGGTCCCAGGGAGTCTCTAGAGAGCACGGACTGCCTGTGTTGCACGCGCAGAGCTGGGGTTGGACTTCCTGGGCAGAGCAGAGACCCCTCCTGCCAGCCTTCAGAAGCCATGCTGGTGGCAGCAGAGAGCGGAGGGCACCAAACGGAGACAGACAGAAAGATACACGCGCGCGCGCACGCACACACACACACACACACACACACACACACACACTTCCTTGTTGTGGGCCCATGGGCCAAGGAGGAAAAGTAGCCTGCTACCCCATAAGGACCAGGCCCTCCCATTTGGTCCCCAGGAAGCTGTCCATGCTCCAATCTCACCCCTTTCCAAGATATGAATGGGATCTCCAAACACACTAGGGCCTTTACCAACTTGCCCTTGCCCTCAGCAACCTTTCCGAACTCTGCAGTGCTGGGATGGACCCTTACTTGGATGCTGCTGCTTTTATTTTGCAGGGAGTGGGAGCAGCTACTACCCTCCAGGGAAGGTCTAGGGACCACCTATTCTGTAGCATCCTGGCAGAGCGTTCGCATCGGTTCTATATTCTCTGCCTAGCGCTGCCAGGAAGCCCCAGCTTCCTCCATTCTGGAGACTGATTCATCCATCTTTCTGGATGCTCTGCCGTTGGGTCAACTGTGCCTGGACCCTAGCTCCCACCTGGGCCGTGCTTGCCTGGAGGCAGGGGTGGGGGCAGGGATAAAATGGGTAAACATCAGCTTTCTGCTCTTAGGAGAGAATAGGTGATGGGTGAGTGGAAATCATGGGTGCATGGCTCTGAGGCTTATGCTTAGGGCATTCTCTGAAGGTAGAAGGTAGCCTTAAAAATAGGCCTTTGCCCCCTCTTGGCTTCAGTCACTTCTACTGTGAATAAAAAATTAATCCTCTTCTCTCCAGGTTGAGTCAGGTGGTCCCTAGGGGCCTGGAGTGCACAACTGCCCTGTCCTGTTTCCCTCAGCATCCCCACGCCACCTGCTCTAGGAGTTTATGAACCAAAGATTGCCTAAGTCACAGTCCATCCAGCAGGCCCCAGGGGCCTCCACCCCCACCTCTGCCCTGGCCAGAGGCCGAGTTCCCAGTCAGCCCAGAGTGCTCCTGGGGTCCACAGCCTTAGAGGACCTGTATTCATTTACGCATGCGTTGACGCATGCGTGCATTCCTTTCATTCAGTTACCCAGCACTGATCGCACTCCATGCTAGTCACGCAGCTAGGTCCCAGAGATGAAGCACTGAACACAAGAAGAGAAGTTCACAGTGTAGTGAGAAAGAGAGATTTTCATCAGCAAAATGGGTGTCTGTTGGGTCCCAGGCATTAACAAAGCAAGTGCTCTGGCAACAACCCCCTATGGATTTGGAGTGAGCAAGCCCAACTCTGCTCCCTCCCACTCTGCTCTGGGGTGGTAAGTTGAGCCTAGGTGACAGTCTTATGGAGCAGAGGCCAGCCAAAGGCTCACTCTAGACCTCGCTCTATCTAATTTGGGGACTCAGAAAGGACACTGTGGTCGGGGGCTGGTCCAGAGGTTGGGAGATTGAGACCAGGTCTATAATGAGGCCGTGTGTATTTGGGGCCCATGTCCAGTTCTAGCCTCTTCACAGGGTGAGGGCAGAGTGTCAGGCTATGGGAGGTGAAGAGTCCATGCAGTTCTATGTGGCTATTGTCCTGATGCCTCCCTGCTTCTTGGTCCCCAGGTCTGCACCTCTGCTTCCTCAGCCAGGAGTCACCAAGATGCCCATACTGGAAAAAGCTCCCCATAAGATGGCAGCAAAAGCTCCCAGCAGTGAGGAGGAGTCTGTGAGTGATTTTTGGAGCTCTCTCTCTCTCATCCCTGTTCTCCCTACTCACATACTCTTGCTTCCAGATCAGCTGTGTGGGACTAGCCCCCAGCCCTGCACTCTCCTGGGCACGAAGTCCAGGCTGTGACCCTGCTCTGAGCCCACTGAGGAGCCTGGGAAAGCCTGGAAGGGCTGGAAGTGGTTTCAGGGGATGCCGAAAGAATTTTGACAGCCACACATCCTAACCCCCAAGGTCGGGAAGAGCCCTAGACCTGGGCCAGGTACTCTCTCTTCTCCCAGGGCTTTTCCCCCTCCCCAAGCTCCACTTCCAATGGCTTTGAGCCCAGTGGAGTTGCCTTAGGTTGAGGCCGAATTCTCTACTCTAAGCCAGGTTACATCCCAGCCCCAGCTACTGTTACTAGTTCAGCCCTGGAGCCTTAGGCACTATCTTCCCCTACTGGCTTAAGGCAATGCTACCCCTCCTTGGGCAAGCATCCTCCCTCCTCACCTTTCTAAGTGATGGAGCAGCTTATCTGATCTCTGGGCTTTTGAAGTGCTGGCCCCTCTGCCACATTTGTCTTCTTGCCACTTCTTTACCCAGGGCTACATTTGGAACCCTATTCAGAACTTTTTGGCTTCTACCCATGAAGTTGCTCACTATGTTGTCCTGACCTTTACAGCCGACAAACATCTCTGTGTCTCTGTTGTTGAGTCTTGTCCATGGCATGTCCTTCCCATTGAAATGCAGCTGGTCTTTTCTTTCCATTGTCCGTAAGTCCAGTCTAGGGGCTGGCTCACATGAACTGCCCAGGAAATGTGTACTGACCTGGGACCCTAGTATCCTAAGACCCTCATGAGTACACACCCTTGCCTCTATCTAGTCCCAGGTGTGGGCCAGAAGCCCAGAAGAGTCTGGAGGGCGGGCCCATGGGGCTAAGACATGTGAGCAGAGATTTCCTGCCTCATTCCATTTTGCCCATCGCTGATTCCCCACAACTGAGTCTCAGCACAGGGTCAGAGCCCTCTTTCTAGCTGGGGCCCGGCCAGGGCTGCTGGCTCTTAGAAAGGCCACCTGGGCTGGGCTTTCTGCAAGTACTTGCTCACCTACACACCACACAGGCCTTCAGACCCCAAGAGAGGGAAGAGGGAACTAGAGCAGCTGAATGGGAGGTCTGGACCTGGCTCTCTTAAGTGCGCTAAGCAACCTGGAATGCTACCCAGACCACCCTGGTCCTTAAGCGTTCCCTGGGGCAGGACAGCCCATAGTTGGCACTGATACCCTCCTCCCTCCCCCTGGGGTAGTGAGCTCTAAAGACAGGATCAGACAGGCAAGAATTCCCATTCATTCATCAGCATAGGCTCCCGTGGTTGGTCCCTGTCTACCAAGGGCTACTTGGGGAGGGCTCCAGCCCATGCAGTGGCAGGGGCAGAGCAGAGGCAAGCTTTCAATGGGCCCCTTTGCTCTACAGCCTGCCACGGGTGGAAATTCACTGCCCCACCCCAAGAGGAAAACCCCCTGAAAGAAGCTCCCTACTGCCAACTTTGTAAACTTTAATAGGTAATTTAGAAAGTCCTGGTTTCTGACTGTGCCGAGCTCAGTGAGGAAGAAGGAGGGAATGGAAAAAGAACCAAGGAAGAGGGGCGAGAGCAATCTAGGAGGAAGGAGCAGAGTGGATGTTGGATGAAGACTGATTTCAGGTTCCAACTCTGCCATCACATTGCTGGGTGACCATAGACTAGTCTCTCAACTCTTTGGGCTTCAGTTTCCTCATCTGAAAATGGAAGGAAAATCCCCACCCAGGCTCAGCCAGAACATGGTTGAACACAAGCATGAGAACCCTGGGTGCACACAGCTGGTAAATTAGGAAGCTCGGCACCCAAAAAGGGGAGACATTGGTGGAGAGTTCTATTCAGACTCTCTCCACACTTTGGGGGTCCCCAGAGATTATGGGTTTCCTTTTAGGAATCCCTTTTAGAGGGGGACAGTAACATCATAATGTTTTACGATGTGCTTATCTGGGGCCAGTGGTTTCTCTCATTTAGGTCTGTCTGTGCTCCTCCCACGTAGGGATTGTTACTTATGTCCTATGGATTAGGAAGCTGAGGCTCAGAAAGCTTAAGACAGGAAGAACATCCACTGCACTCTCTGTCCTCCCTCCCCTCCCCATACCCACATGGAGCAGAATGGTGCTCCCTGGCTTTCATCACTGGGAAGAGCTTAATAAGGAGCCAGGGCATGAGTCACCTTCTCGGGAAACAACTTGCAGGATTCTGAACTATGCCTCCCTCCATCTTTCACCAGCCCAAATCTCTCCATTAGTGTTACATCCTTTGGGTCCAGGGATCGACTAGCTTCTGAAGCCCCAGCTGGGAACAGTTCCTAAATTAAGAGTGATCAGCAGGCAATGTCAGTAACAGATCAGTTTCATCTTAGACCCATTGTAGCATTTTTCACGTTGTGTCTCTTTGATTCTATGAGACGTGGAGGTTATTATTGCCATTTTGCAGGAGCAGAAACTGAGGCACAGAGTGAAGTGGTTTGCTTATGATTACAAGGCTGGTCAGCAGCAGGGTCAGTGCATGAATCGAGGTCTCTCTGGTGCCAACATGAAGGTGTTTTCCTCTACACTTTATCCCCTCCGAGGGGCAGGGATGGAGTACCAGAACAAAGAAAATAGAAGTTTTCTAAGTTCATAATTCTTCTGGAAGCCTGGAAATAGGCAAGACCCAGGGTGTAGAACAAGGATAGGGCAGATGGAGACACACAATGGGGATCAACTCGCGGACAGGCATGGACCCCACACAAGAACAGGTATAGCAAGTGCCTATAAACTCTCTCTTCCAGGAGTTGCCAAAACTTCCAGTGCCCCCACTGCAGCAGACCCTGGCCACTTATCTGCGGTGCATGCAGCACCTAGTACCTGAAGAACAGTTCAAGAGGAGCCAGGCCATTGTGCAGCGGTTTGGGGCCCCTGGTGGCCTTGGTGAGACCCTGCAGCAGAAGCTCCTGGAACGACAGGAGAAGACAGCCAATTGGGTAAGAGTTGTTGAGAGGAGCAGACTGGGGGTGGGGGCAGACAAGGGACCCACAGGTTGAGGGGCAGGTAGGTAACAAAGATGGACAGATGAACAGGTAGGGATGAGAGGAGAAACAGGGGGACAGCAAGGGGCAGACAGGATGTGGGATGGGAGATAGAGATGGGGACCAAGAAGGAACAGATGGGGATAGAGATGGGGTGCTGGGGAGAGACAGGGTATACAGGTGGAAGAAAATGGGGGTTGGGGATGGGGGACAGACAGGGACAAGGATGGAGGACAGACAGGGGACAAGGATGGGGAACAGGGGTGGGGGCAACAGGGGATAGAAATGGGGCAATAGGGAAAGACAGGATACAGAAATGGAGACAGATGGGGGACAGGGATGGCAGATAGGGATGGGGCAGCAGAAGACAGAGGTAAGTTCAGGGAAGCAAAGAAGGGTGAAAAGCAGAAACAAGGCATGCATAAGGATGAGCAGGGCACAGGGATGAAGTAACAAACACCCAGAATGGGAAACTGGAATGGAAGAGAAGGATGGCATGGGGCAAAGAAGAAGGATAGTCATGGTGGACTGGAGAGCGCACAGGCCCTAGTACCTCGCTAGGACTCCGTGTGCATTTGCGGAATGAATGAATGGACTGCATGATCCAACAAAGTGTCTCAATTGTCCCTTGGGGCTGCCACGATGGGACGGGGAGCCCTCCAGAGGCAAGATGCCTTTGTTCGGAGGGGCATGTGTGACATTGGGGGGTAATGGCGCCCCACCCATTCTCCCCACCAGGTGTCTGAGTACTGGCTGAATGACATGTATCTCAATAACCGCCTGGCACTGCCTGTAAACTCCAGCCCAGCTGTGATCTTTGCCCGCCAGCACTTCCAAGATACAAATGACCAACTGAGGTGAGGCCACCATGCTCCTGAATTCACAGCTTGAGAGTCTGCCTGGGGTCCTGGCTCCAGTAGCAGGAAGGAAAGGTCAAAGCTTATGCCTCAGCTGAGCTTTCTGAGGCCAAATGCCTCCGAGACAGAGGCTGTCCAGGCCATGGGTTCAGGAAGTTGGTTAGATGAGGCTGCAACGTGAGTGACAAACACAGGATCTTCCTTGGAACATATTTATTTGAGATGAGGTGGGCAGTAATTGGACGTCATGGGGCCCCAGGTGTCCTCACTCATTCTTGACCTGGCTGAGGCCCTGGAAGGAGGTATGTACCTTCTGACTCTACCAGTATGTTAGGCTTGGGCTTGTCACTGGGACACGCTGCGCCAGGCTATCTAAACAGAGGCTCCAAGGGGGTGGAAATGGTTCCTTCCTGCCAGCTGCCGCCGCCAGAGTCTTTACCATCTGCTGCAATTTCAGGGCTCACTGAGCCACGGGAATGGCCTCTGGGCCCACTGATGTTGATGGGAGTGGGGGGCATTTATGCAGGGATGTGGCAGGGAAGAAAGGTCTCCCTATAGAAGTCTCTTAGAGCCACGCCCAATGTGGCACAGCATGGGGACAGTTCAGAGAGGAAAAACCAACCAAACAAACAAAATAGGCAGGGCCTACCTTGGCCTCTGAGCAGAGCTCAGCTATGCTAAGAAGACCCCCATCCCCTCCTTCCTCACTGAGACTAGCCCAACTGACTGCTGGACCCCCCATGGCAGCAGGATGGTCCAGCATCCATGGGCAGTTAAGATGACATGGCCCTGTGGCACAGTTCTCTGGTGACATTTTTCCCCGGCACTCGCTTTTGCTTTCCTTTGCACCAAATGAAATTGACTTTTCCCAGGAGACTGGATTTCCCCCAACCCAGGTTCCCGGTCCAGTCCGGCCCAGCACGGGCCTTTCCTGGGGAGAATCCCATCCCTGACCATCCAGCCTTCTCCTGCCTGCTTGGTGGCCTCTCCTAGCTTTCTCTCCCTCCTCCTCCTCTTTCTCATTCACCTTCCGCTTTTCTCTCCTCCTCCCAGTTATCGCCACAGGACCATTTTTAATCCAAGTCTTCTGAGGGACTGACAGCATGATGCGGGGAAGGGGGGGGTGGGCAGGCAGCAGAAATCCCATCAGATTAGTGCACCACTGAGTCCTGGCATCTGGAGAGTGGCCCTTGAGTTCGGGAGGAAGGAGGTGAAGGGGAGGGAGAGGAAGGTTGGAGAAAGGGAAGGAGCCTGAGCCCCTGAGAGGAGAACCTAAGGCTTCCTCTCTCTCTGCAGGTTCGCGGCCAACCTCATCTCCGGTGTACTCAGCTACAAGACCCTGCTGGACAGGT
Source organism: Paguma larvata (assembly GCA_030068075.1). NCBI lineage: Eukaryota > Metazoa > Chordata > Mammalia > Carnivora > Viverridae > Paguma > Paguma larvata. Next base: position 53,985,999 of record CM057837.1, on the reverse strand, counting down.
AAGATGGGGCCCAGCCTGGGAAGGGCAGAGCCCTGTTTTGGCACAGCCTGTTGAGTCATCGGTCTCCCTGCCACGCTAGCCAAGGAGTAACCAGAGGACAGAGACCTTGTCTTTTTCCGGCTCTGTGTTCCTGGCTGGTGTCATGGAGCAGGTGGATTCTGCCCCTAGCCCCAACCCCTCTAGCATCAGGTTAACCTTTACCCCAGCTGATCCAGCCGTTAGTGGTTCCTCTTCCCAGGGTAAGCGCCATCTTTCCTTGATCTCTTTAAAACGCCCCCCACCCACACACTCTACCAAAATGAATTTGCAGAAAAATAGTACAAAGGTGCAAAATACACAACCACGTATTTTCTTTTTTTTACCATAGATTCAACAGACATAAGATTCCTCTGTCGAATTGCTGCAAAAGTTTCTGAGAGCTCCCACTGATTCCTACAGTTCAGCGTGGCACCTGCACATTGAGCAGCAGGGCCATGGAACACCCTCCCCTCACTCTGCCTCAGCTAATCTCAGGGCTGCCTCTTCCCCTCAGGGCTCAGTTCACATGTCTGGCCCTTGTCACCCTGTCTCATTACCCAATACCCTCCCATCTATTAGCTTGCTGCTTATTGTCTATATTCCACCTACACATCCCAGGACCTGTGCCCCATTAGAATAGGAGACTCGTGTTTAGTTTGCACTATAACCCCAGTCCCAGAAAGGTGCCGGCACGGAGCAGTGCTCAGTAACATTTGTTGCCTGAAAGGGAGGGAGGGAGGGAGGGAGGAGAAGGTGAAATGGAGGGAAGGAGGAGAGACAGAGAGAGAAGAAGGAAGAGGAAGAGGAGAGGAGAGAGGGACGGAGGAAGGAAGGACAGAAGAAAGAGATAGAAGCAGAGAGAAGGGAGAGAAGGATGGAGGAGAGGGATGGAGGAAGGAGGAGGAGGAGGGAGAGGAACAGGAGGAGGAAAGGTCAGGGAGGGAGTAAAGAAGGACACAAGATATACTGAGACCACAGGAGAAAGAGATCTTTCCACCTCGAATTCAGAGAACGCTTCTGGAAGAGGTGATGGAAGAATAGGCTCTTGAAGGAATGGAAGGAGTTTTCCTAAAGAAATTAGTTGAGCGCAGAGGTAGGGTGAAGGCAGAGGTGACCAGGTAAAGATCAGCAGAAGCGAAGGCACGAGGGCTAAAATGCAAGCTCTGCATAGGAGTGCCTGAGGCAGGGGTGAGGCAGACTATCTGAGGCTTGAGCAAACCCTGAGGATGCCCATGGGCCGCGGAAATGGGGCACTCCACTACTTTAAAAAGTGGGGAATCCAGCTCTTTTACTGCCATCCTAATGCAGTTCTGGTTTTTGTGCCCTGCTTTGCCTAATCAAGTCAAGTAGAAGCAATTCTGATTCCCTGCCTTCCTCCCCCTTCTCCCTCTCCAGCCACTCCATCCCCACTGACTGTGCCAAGGGCCAGCTGTCAGGGCAGCCGCTCTGTATGAAGCAATACTATGGGCTCTTCTCCTCCTACCGGCTCCCAGGCCACACCCAGGACACACTGGTGGCCCAGAAGAGCAGCGTCATGCCAGAGCCAGAGCATGTCATTGTGGCCTGCTGCAACCAGGTCAGTGGCCCCTGTCTGCTGCATCTCAGGTTTGGGGAGGGTGCATTAGTACTTATACATTCCTGTTTCACCAAGGGTGCTCAGCCCTCACTCAGAGGCAGACAGTGAGCTGGGACAGCATGACCCCAAAGTGGGGTCTCTTAACTCCTACTCAGTCTCATTTCTCTCCACGAGTTGGATTTTAAGAACAAAGAGAGTCATCAATTGAGAATGACTTTATGTGGGCTCTGATATTGGCCCTGACCAGCCAGGTCGACTCAAAAGAACTACCTGGATGGACTGAGACCTTGCATGGCCTCAGCAGCTCCTCATGAATCCCCAAGCTGTGGCCTTCCTGGAGACCACATGCAGACATATGGACAGCTTAACAGACTGACTGTCGGGACCTCCAAGTCCAGGCCATAGGCTCAGCACTTACACATATGCACCCTACCTGGTTCTATAGTAACCTTGCAGAGGGGCCTTGAAATCTCCATCTGACAGAAGAGGAAATGAGACTTAGACAAGTTGAGTTGCCTGTCCAAGGCTGAGAAGGACTTCCAGGCCTGGCCAATGCCCCATGCTCCATCTCCTGCAGCTCAGGTCTTGAGACTGGGTCCCAGGAGCCAACAAGGGCCCATGTGGTCCCAAGGGATAGCCTGAGCATGAGGACTCCTAATCCCTTACCAGTGCCTACTAGGTGATGTATTCTGTATATTAAACCTCCACCTCATGATTTCATCTGACAAAAAGCGGTTTTGTTTAGGATTTGGTTGTGTTTTTGGTTTAGTTTGGTTTTGGTTTGGTTTGGTTTGGTTTAGTTGCTTTGGTTTTTGAGTTTTGGTGGGTTTTTGTTTTTTTGTTTGTGTGGTTAGTTTTGCTAAAACCCAAGATCGACACCTACCCCAGGGATTCCCCTGCTATTCGTGTTACAATGTTTTCTTCTTGGGTTCATCCGACATTTTCTAAGATAGGAGCTCAGTGAAAGTCTGCCATCTAGGTTAGCTGTTCCCACTGGAAGCCCACCTGACAGTTTACCCACAAGCAAGAAACTTTCTCCATCTTTATTCAAAAGTCAAACTTAGCATTTCCCAGCCCCCACATGCTACAGTATCCATCCATTTCAGAAACGCTCTTGGGACTCCTGTTCAGAACCAGGCCACATGTATGCTGCTCAGGGCATGGGACCAGGTACTCATGTCAACCAACAGAAAAGGGATCTTACTTGGAGCTAGATAAGACCTTTCACAAAATACAAGGTTCTAGCTTCAAAGCTACTGAACACTAGTTCACAAGCCTCATGTACAAAGCATTTGCATGTACACATGTATATGTGCACACATAGGGATAGAGCATTTTGTGTGTTGTTTTTCCATTTTAATCCTTCTCTGCTTATTATTTGCTGACTTGCTTTTTTTCTCCACTCACCAGTATGTTTGAGATCTACTTCTGTAGCTGTATCTAGAGCTAGTTCATTCGTGTTGATGAGTCTGTTCATGAGTAGACACGCACTAGATGAATAAACTCATTTAACTTAGCTGTTCCTCTTCTGAAGAACACTTAGACTCTCTCTACCATTTTGCTACTGCAAATAAATCTTATTTGCCCATTCCTTCACATATCATCTGGGCACAAGAGTGTATGTTTCTCCAAGCCTGAGGCTAAATTATGCATTTATAAGAGTAATTGCTGAATCATAAGGTATGTACATTTTTAGTTTTGACAGACACTGCCCTCCAAGAGCAATTGTACCAATTTATACTTAGTTTCCCACAAACATAATGGTTTTACATGAAGTAGGAACCATAGAAACAGGTTTTATTTTAGCTAAGGTTAACCTGGTCTTCTTTGATTTGGGGAAGCTTAGAGTCCAGCACAGTCAACAGCATTTGGGGTCCCCAACATGTGACTGTTCAGAACCATCACATACCTTGGGCCTGAGTATCCCCTATCTGTACTCACATGTGAAGGCTCAGTGAAGGCCCTTCGCCTTGGGTCAGCTGCCATGAGTGACGTGTTTGACCTGTTTCCCCCACAGTTCTTTGTCTTGGATGTTGTCATTAATTTCCGCCGTCTCAGTGAGGGGGATCTGTTCACTCAGTTGAGAAAGATAGTCAAAATGGCTTCGAACGAGGATGAACGCTTGCCTCCAATCGGCCTGCTGACGTCAGAAGGGAGGAGCGAGTGGGCTGAGGCCAGGACGGTCCTCGTGAAAGGTTAGCAGCAGTGCCTAGCGCGTCTCCACACTCATCTCATCCTCATGCCCATTGGCTTTCCTTCCTCCAGGGTTGGGCACCATGCCTCATCCCCATTTGCCATAGCATGGGGACCTCAGGCCTCCCTCCAACTCAGGACCCTACAGCAAGTCAGCTAAGGCACCTGGAAGTTACAGGCACATTTTGTACCCTCGTTTTTCATCTGACAATATTCTAGCTTCCTGGGTGAGGCTGATGAGCACTGGAATCCTGGAATGTCTGGGAATATTGAGGGAGGGAAGGTTTTGAGCTGGAGGCTGACTACAATTAAGCAGTTGTGTTTTACTGGTGGGCAGGGATGGTACCCATTTTAGGGGTCTGAGTCACTGGGAGAGCTGGCACATGGAGATGTGGGATGGAGCGCAGCTCTGAGAGCATGGTTGGCTGCCTCCTTCGTGTGATTTTGTAGTCCTAGAACTTTACATCTTCAAGCTCACCTATCCTTCTGGCTGACTTGCTGCTTTTATGAAAGTTTCTAAGCATTCCCATTAAGAAAGCTGGTAATAGTTGTAATAATTTTAAATCATCCTCTGGAAACTAATTTTCAAACCTAAAGCCAGCCTTATTCCCAGGAATTGGCTGGAGCACTTTCCTTTTTTGGCCTACATTAGAGATTGGAGAATAAGAAGTGAGTCTTCTGTGGACTTCCATCTGCCCCTTGGTCTCTCATTCGGCCAGAAATCCATTCAGACTCCCCAAGTGTCTCTCAGCTGAGGATCTGGGCTAAGTCTGGAAAATCTAGGAGACTGAGAGGATGAAGTCACTGACCCTGCACAGCCCACTGGGCAGGGCACGGGGAGGCATGGGGGAGCGGATTCAGGTACACAAGAATGCAGCATCTACCCATGTAAAGCAATAGAGACAGCAGGTACCAAATAAGTACTCCAGGACTTCAGCAAGGAGAGGGAGCCCTTCCATTTGGGAGACTTTCGAAAGATTTCATTGGAAGAGGTGCAAATTGAGAAAAGCTCTCAGACATGAGTGAGAAGAGCAGGAGGGAGGGATAGCAGGCCGGCTGTGGGCAAAGCTGACTGCCCAGCAGGGACATGCCTGTCCTGCCTGGTTCCACAAGGAGACCAAACAGCTGGCAAAGATGGCCATGCTAGATGTATTGAGAGAATGAAAAGGTGGTAGGGCCTGGGTCTCTGGAAACAGACACTTGCATTTTCTGATCCTTCTCCTTAGAAAGTTCTTTTGCCAGGATTAACTGGCTCCTTGCACCATCCAGAGCTCAGTTCAGGTGTCACTGGTTCAGACACTCCTAGTCCATGCCCAACTCAGCACACTCTGTCACTTTGTTCTATTTTCTTACCTTGCTTCCATTTGTTACTCTCTGAAACCAGCTACTCATCTGTTTGATGCATGCTGATTATCTGCCTCCCTCCCCTAGTCTATGAGTTCTAGGGGAATAAGGGCCTTATCTGCTTGGAATAATTTTTTAATCTGCTGTGCCACAGTGGGGCCCAATGATACTTGTTAAATAAAAGAATGAAGGGTTACTAATGATACTAGGCCCTAGGCCTATTGCCTACCTACCAGTTAATTCTTTTTCATTCAATCATTGGGTACCCAAGTAATGCTCAGTCTTAAATCAGGGGCTGCATGGGCCACAGGAGGGTGTGAGAGCTGATCCTGTTCTCACAGACCTAACCACCAAATTAGGGAATTAATAACTTGTCATTGGAAAGTGAGTTAATTCCCTCAAGAGACCATAGTGTAATCAGATCCCTCTCTCCTTCCCTCCAGGGACAGAGACAGGCATCAAACAATCGCCTCTGCTTCCAATACAGTTTCCACTTTATTAGCAGGCCAAGCTATCTCCCTGCAGGACTGACCGGGATTGCCTTGAGGTTTAAGTGCTTGGGCTGTGCTAATCAGAATTAATTTGTTAATGGCACTTGATCTGGCTTTCTGAATGGAAGTGCTGTTTCTGAGGGAAGTGTGACAGAAAAGAGGGGCCCACACACTTTCCCTTTGGAAATCCAATTAATCTGGTTAGCACGGACTGTGTCATCTGCACGGCAGGAAACCAGTCCTTCACAAAGCCCTCCTCCCTGGAGCATCTCCTACCCACAGAAGGGAAACTATTTAAGAAATGATTTCAGCATAGATGTGAAAGATCGTGGCAGCTTGGACTAAGGTCGAGAGTGAAGATGGAAAGACATGGGTGAGATCCAGACATATTGCAAAGTAGAAGTAACAAGGAAGAAAAGAGAAGTGAGAATGGTTCCTAGGTTTTTGATTCAAGCAACTGAGTAGATGGTGGTACCATTCACTGAGATGGGAACCAGTTTGGGGAAGTGGCTACAGAATGAAGTCCTTTCTAAGTATGTCAGGTTTGAGATGCCTTGAGTCATCTAAGTGAAGAAGTCAAATTAGATCTATGTGTCTGGAGCTCAAAACAGAGGTCAGTACAGAGACATAAATTTGAGAGCCATCAGCACATAAGTGATATTTAAAGTCATGGACCTGGGTGAGATCATCTACAAACAGCAGAATGGGTCTTTGGAGGTCAGGTAGAGAAAGATGCAAAGAGGACTGAGAAAGAGCAACCCATGAAGTCAAGAGCAAAACCAGGAAATGAGTCATGAAGATCCAAATGAAAGGAGGAAGCGGCCAACTACTTGGAATGCTGCTGATAGCTCAAAGCAGAGCTGGACGAGAGGGGACTCAGAGCTTGGCAATCCTAAGTCATTGGTGACCTTCGCCAAGGTCAGGCTGGGGAATAGGAAGAACAAATGGTTGTATGCTGATGAATGCAATCCAACAGCAGGAAGAAATTGCTGATGAGACTGCCAATGAGTAGAATCAATTAAGTGTGATGACTATTTTCAGACATTTTGGTATTAAAAAAACAGAAAAATGGGGCTGTTGCTGGGAGCTGAGGGGGGTCAAGGAAAATGTCTTTAGTAGGAGAGGCAAATGCGTCATTGTATGTAAACAAGCGTATGGGAGTATGGGAGTGCTTTGGTAAGAGAAATCATTAATGAGGAGAGAAAAGATGAACGGAGGCATAGGATACTTGCAAAGGCAAAAATGAGATGGAACCCAGAGAATAAAATGCTTTTGGTTGGTACCGGGAAAACCGAAAGCTGGGCCTGTGGTCCATGGGTCTGTAGCTGTGCTGGTAGGAATATGAGGAGCTTCCTGACTGGTGGCTTCTGGTCTCAGATCAGCAGAGCTATGGCCATGAACTGAGGGAGGTGGAGTGGGATTCTGAAGACAAAAGAGAGTGCATGAAGCCTCTTGGAAAACTTGATGAGATTTATGGACTGTGTCGAGCTCATATTTGAGGGCTCGGGGGTCATACATTTTAGGAGAAACTAATTAGCCTTTGTAATTTTTTTCCTTATAATGTTCAGCTCCTCAGGTTCAGGCAAAGAGAAAGTGGGTCACCAGGTTCAGCCAAGGTAGGAGAACGTAACCAAGGGAGAGAGGGGAAGATATGGTAAGGGAATGGTTACAGTGTTGGAATCTGAGATGAGTAAGGAGGCATAGTAGTCTGCTTGGGCTACCATAACAAAGTACCACACACTGCGTAGCTTAAACAGCAGAAATGTATTTTCTCACAGTTCTGAAGGCTAGAAGTCTGAGATCAAGGTGTAGACATGGTTGGTTTCTTCTGAGGCCTCTCTCCCTGGCTTGTCAATGGCCATATTCTCCCTGTATCTTCCCATGGTCTTCCCTCTGCATGTGTCTGTGTTCTAATCTCTTCTTAGGAGGACACCAGTTATGTTGGATTAGGACCTCATTTTACTTTCATTACCTCAGTAAAGACCCCATCTCCAAATACAGTCTTATTCTGAGATATTGGAGGGTTAGGACTTCAACTTGGGGACTTTGAGAGGACACAATTAAGCCCATGACAGGAGGGAAGTAAAAGACAGAGGTGGATGTTGAATAGTGGAAATAGGTAGAGGGTCGATGTTTTTGAGGGGTCAGTAAGATAAGACATGTTGCAGAAGGGGGGAATAACAGAGCATGTGAATCATAAAGTCAAGAGTGTGGTCTGAGTGTGGGATGTTTGAAACTGAGACTTCAAAGGGGGGTCAGCTCTTGGTAGTGATGAGCTCCCAGGTGTGATTGTGGGAGTGGATGCTAGGGTTGGACTGTTAAAGATGGAATATTGAGGGATTGAAAGAGGAGGGTCCCTGTGGGCCGGGTTCTCTGCACAGGTGTTCAGGCTGTAGGAAAGATGGTTGGAGCGGTTATGGGGAGGAAGAGGTGAACCAGGAGCCCAGATCTGCATGATGGGGAGTTGTGAGAGAGTCAGGGAAACATGGCAACAGGGGGGTGATGATTATGGGAGTTGGAAGGTAGAAGTCTGGTAGCTATGGCTCCAAAGGGAAAGCAGGGAGGAGCTGTTCAGAAGCAGGAACAGGGAGAAGAAAGCCACCTACCCCACCTGGTCCTGAGGCTCATGAATGTAAAGGAAAATAGTCTCCTTTGAGAGGAAACAGGGAACTGTTTCCCTCAGGGAGTGCCCCCTCCCGTTGAGGCAGAAGGTGAACAGAACACTTTCAGAAGAGATTGACAATGCAAGGGGACCCGCCATCACTACTCAGATGTCATGAGGGGTTCAGGAAGGGGGGGTTGGTGAAAGATGAGCCCATGGAGGAGACACTAGAGTGGAAGGGCATGGGAGTGCCAGGGAGAGACCCAGAGATGGTAGTGATAATTGCAAACAATGCTCCCAAATCCTCAGCTTCTGGGGAGGTACTCTCCTGGTTCCAAGTGTGGTTATAAGGGCTGGGGTGGGGGTCTGACTGGCTCATAACAGTATCACAATTAGCATAATGGGAAGCTCAAGTCCCAAGGCCTCCACTTCCCTTCCTGGGACCTGGGCAGAGACCAATGCCCGTGGGCACTGGGCCCAGGCAGGTGCTGTCCAACAGAAGGCTCAGCCAAGCTGAGTCTTCTTGTCATGGTGGAAGTCTGGACCGAGGCACCTGCGCAGAGACAAATCTGCTCCTGAATTCTCATAGGGTCAACTGAGGCCAAGTGGGGCAATAGATTTTATCAACCTCCTCTCCTTAGAAAACGGGACCCTGATCCTTCTCTCTGCCCCCCAACCAAGACAGCTCCTGCTGCAGCCCACAGTCTCCCCCACCCAATCCTTTGCTATGACACTGAGAGGATGGCGCTCACAGAGCTGTGGGGCCAGCTGTCTGCCATAAAGCCCATGCTCCCTCTTTGTAACCCGTGTCCCCATGCCCCCTAGACACTCCCCTGCAGTGCTTCTCACAAGAGATCTCTGAGAATATGGTACAGGACAAGTGTGTGTATTGTCATCTCTATCTTCAGCCTAATCATACAGCCAACACAGGGGGTTGGACCCTGGGGGTCCCAGGTCTAAGAGACCCAGCGGGACCATCACTGTCCCCACAGAAGCCTGAGGTCTTTTTGGGGAGATTGGAATAAGCAGACTATTGTCCACTAGGACAAGAGTGGACAGGATAACATCAAAGGAGTGTCTCCAACAGGAATCCAGAGGGAATTTGGGAACCTCACCCATCTGCCTGTCATAGCTCAGGAGGGCTTGCTTTGCCAAGTGGGACATGAGACTAAGCCCAGGTGGGTTGAGGTTGGTGTGACTGGGGTTGGCTGATAACATCCTGATTATCTTGGGGGCCCCTTAAAAAAGATTCTGGGGTCCCAGGGATTTTGCAGGGGGATAGGAATGGGACCAAGGAATTTGTAATTTTTTTTAAGTTTACTTATTTATTTTGAGAGAGACAGAGACCCTGTGAGCAGGGGAGGGGCAGAGAGAGAGAGAGAGAGAGAGAGAGAGATTGAATCCCAAGCAGGTTCTGCAATGCCAGCACAGAGCCTGAGCCTGGCAGAGCCTGATGTGGGGCTCAAACTCACAAAACTATGAGATCATGACCTGAGCGGAAACCAAGAGTCAGAGGCTTAACCAACTGAGCCAGACAGGTGCCCTAAAAATCTGAATATATATTTTTTAAATAGCCATGGACCACAGTTTTTTTTTTTAATTTTATTTATTTATTTTGAGAGGGAGAGAGAGAGAGAGAGAGAGAGAGAGAGAGAGAGAGAGAAAGCGCATATAAACTAGGGAGGAGCAGAAAGAGAGGGAGAGGGATAGAATTGCAGCAGGCTCCACACTGTCAGTGCAGAGCATTACATGGGGCTCAAACTCATGAACTGTGAGATCATGACCTAAGCCAAAACCAAGAGTCAGACGCTTAACCAGCTGAGCCACCCAGGCACCCCAGGAATCTGTATTTTTAAAGCACCTTCAAATGCAGCTCAGGTTGGGAGCAACTTCTGCAGGTATTAGCCCCTACTATGCATGGAGGTCCCCCTTGATGCTGGCCTTATCCTGGGCCCTTTCTGTCCCTTGCTGCTTTCAGTCTTCAGCATAGCCTGTAAGGTGGGGATTTCATCCCCACAGAACATAGGCTGTGTCTCCAACAGGTTGAGGTAGTCTTCACCCTTAGAGGTGGTCAGTGATGGAATCAGGGTATCTGTCTCCCAAGCTTGAGAGTCTCAGGGCCCGGCAGGCAGGGTGGGATTTGGGGCCTCAGGAAGGGCATTCGTAACCTCTCAGGACCTCCCTCCCTGCACAGCTTCGAAGCTTTGGCCTTCCTGAACCCAGGAGGACCAACGCTGTTATCCTGGTCTGGAAATTTAATTAGACATTCCGCCCTGAGTCTGGAAGACTACAGCGCTTGTCAATTTGTAGGAAAAGGATAGCCGACTCGGAGAGCCCACACCCCCACCCTGGAGCCCGCTGGCTTTCCTGGGTGCTGCGCGGAGATCCTGCGAACAGACTTCGGGCAGATGCTTCTGTTTACACAGCGCCGTAAATATTTATCCCCAGCAGCCAATTAGAGCTGAGCCACTGCTTTCAAGGAGGGAACTGACAGAAGGCGGCTGCGTCTGGAGAAGGCCTCAGTCATAGTTTACAAGAACCACTTGGGATGGGCATTTTGCTATTTAAATATTGTCATCCAGAGATAGGCAAGTCTGCTGGTTTTAAAACCAATTACGCATTAGCAATAACAGCCTCTCTGATTTAATTGGCCCAGAAATACCTCCTGGGCTCCCAAGGCTGAATGCTGTTTTTCTTCCTCGGGGGTAGGAGGGTGGTGTTGCTGGGGCCATCGCCTCCCTCCCATAGTGGAAACGTGAAGGCCCCTGTGGACGAGGGCATCCAGACAGGGAGAGGCACGGGGTCAGGGGCAAGAGGCCTGGGCTTGACTTGGCCCTCCCTGCTGTGCCCTGGAGCCTGGCTTCCTAGGCCAGGACGTGGAGATGGCAGTCCCGCCCTGCAGACAGGACGCAGAGTGTGCAGAGGGGCTACGAAGCAGGTGGTCTGGTGCCTGGCGCACAGAGGCTGTTTGCTAAATGATAACTCTTATTAGATTTGGGAAAACACTCTGGGGATGGTTTGTCCGAGGCCCACACCCTTTCTGGAAAAATCTGGTGGACTGCAAATGGGCACCTGTTGAATATCCATTCGATCAGTGACAGTGACCCATGGCCTTAGACCGAATGGCCTGTACTCCTTGCCTCGGAACCCTAACCCTTATTAACTCTGACGTGCCCTTTTGCTTCCCCCGGGCTCCCCACATGCCAAATGCTCTGTATGCTCACACTCAGACACCTCTGTTCTTTCCTTTCTCCTCAGATGCTGTCTCTCTGGCTCTCACCTTCCGTTTTATGATATTTGGGGTACAAAAGCAGGTGGGAGGTGTTTTGTTTCAATCTCCTGCCCTTCTCAACTCACCACCCCTCCCCTAATTCTGGAAGTGTGATAGCTCTTTAAATCGGCCTCTGCAGAAAGAATGTTTCAAAGCCAGAAGAAAGAGCAATGCTTGGCTCTTGAGGGTTTTTTTTTAATTATATTAAATTTATTTGAGAATAATTATAGATGCACATGCGCTCTAAAAAACAATCTCACTTGGGGGCGTCTGGGTGGCTCAGTCAGTTAAGCGTCTGACTCTTGGTTTCAGCTCAGGTCATGATCTCACCGTTCGTGAGCTCGAGCCCCACTTTGAGCTCTGCACTGACAGCTTGGAGCCTGCTTGGGATTTGTCTCTTGCTCTCTCTCTGCCCCTTCCCAGCTTGTTCTCTCTCTGTCTCTCTCTCAAAAAATAAAAATAGAAAAATAAAAATAATCTCACTTGTACCCTTTTCCCTCCGATGCTAATATCTCGTAAAATTCTAGTGTGATACCACAACCAGGAAGTCACATCCCGCTTCCCTTCCAACTCCATGCCTCCTTAACCCCCGACGACCAGAATCTGTCTTCATTTCTATAATGTGATTGTTTTTGGAATGTTACACAAATGGAATCATACAGTAGGTAACCTTCTGAGACTGGCTTTTTTTCACTTGGCATAATTCTCTGGAGATTCCTTCACATTATCCCATGTCTTAATAGTTCACTCTTTTTATTTATTCCTTGGCATATAGTTGATAGCATTCATCCGTTGGAGGACATCTGAGTTGTCCCTACTTTTTGGCTATTCACATAAAGCTACTGTAGTATATAGTAGCTAGCTATAAACTATATAGTAGTTTATATATTAAAATATATTTATTTTGATATATAATTATATATTATATAGAATTATATTTATATTATATATAAATTATATATATTTGTATTATATATATATAGGTTTTTGTGTGATCATAAGTTTTCATTTTAGGAAAAATGTCCAGGAATAAAATTGATATCGTATGTTTCAGTGTTTTTTTTTTTTTAATGTTTATTTATTTATTTATTTTGAGAGAGAGAGAGCACTAGCAGGGGAGAGACAGAGAGAGGGAGAGGGAGAATCCCAGGCAGACTCTGCACTATTAGTGTAGAGCCTGATATGGGGCTCAAACTCACGAACTGTGAGATCATAACCTGAGCTGAAATCAGGAGTCAGATGCTTAACCTACTGAGCCGCTGTGGCGCTCTGGTAGATGGACGATTTTGTTTTATGTAATGTCTCTGGTAATTTTCTTTGCTCTAAAGCTTACTTAATCTGATATCAATACAGCAACTCCTGCTTTCTTTTGATTAATGTTTGCTTGATATATTTTTTTCCTTTCTTTTACTTTTAGCCAATCTGTATCACTATATTTGGTGTGAGTTTCTTATAGATAGACTATAACTAGGATGTCTTTTTAAAATACTTTGTCAATTTCTATCACTGTAATTATTGATATGCTGGGATTTCATGCTGCCATTTTAGTTTTTGTCCCCTCTGTTTTTCAATTCCTGCTTTCTTTTTCCTTCCTATGGGTTATTTGAGCATTTTTTAGGATTCCACTTTGATTTATTGTAATGTTTTTAGTGTATCTGTATAGTTTTCTCTAGTGGTTTCTATAGGTATTAACATATATATATAATTTATCACTGTCTACTGGTGATGAAATTTTGCAAGTTCTAGTGAAACGTAGAAAGTTTATCACCCTTTACTCTCCCCTATTTATAGTATAATTGTCTTAACTATTTCCTCTAATATAAATTTAGAGTCACATCAGGCAGCATTATAATTTTGCTTCAACAGTGAAACACAATTTTAAAAAACCTCAAAAAGAGAATGAAAAGTTGTTTACTACAATATTTACTGTTTCTATTGTTCTTTCTTCCTTCTCTACGCTTCAATGTTCCTTTCTTTATATAACTTCTTTCTTTGGGGGGGAAATTCCTGTAGCTTTTCTTCTAGGGCAGGTCTGCTGAGGATAAATTCTCATAGTTTTTCCTCATCCAAGAATGTCTTGATTTCCCCTTCCTTCCTGAAGGATATTTTTGCTGGATATAGAATTCTGGGTTGACGTTTTTCTCTCAGAACTTGAAAAAGGTTGTGTCACTTCCTACCAGCCTTCGTGGTTTCTGATGAGAAATAGATACAAATTTAATTTTTTTTCCTATAGATAAAGCATCATTTCTCTCTGCTTTCAAGATTTTTTCTTTGTCTTTAGTTTTCAGAAGTTTGGCTATGATAATGTCTTGATGTGGATTTTTTTGAATTTATCCTGTGTGGGATCAACTGAATCTTGAATCTTTAAGTTTATGTCTTTTGCCAAATTTAGGAAGTTTTGGGCCATTATTTCTCTGAGTACTTTCTTGCTCTGCTCTTTTTCCCTGTCCTACTGAGACTCCAATGACATGATTGTTAAGGTCTTTTGTCCCACAGATTATTCAGGATTATGATGATTAATTTCAAAATATTTGTCACATAATTCTAACATTCCGGTCGTATCAGTAGTGGGCATATATTGATTGTCTTTTTTTCATTCAAGCTGAGATTTCCCTGGTTCTTGGTATATGTGATTTTCTACTGAAACCTGGTTGTGTTAGATTGTAAGACTCTCGATGTTATTTAAACCTCTGTTTTAGTTGGCTTTCTCTGACACCACTCCAGCGGGGGCAGGGGGTGGGTGCTGCCTTGCTACAACCAGGTGGAGATAGAAGTCCAAGTTTCTCATGAGGCCTATATTAACACCCCAGGGGAGGGTGCTTCTTGTTACTTGTTGCGGGAGTGGGAATTCAAGATCCCCACATATTCTCAACTAATGCTGTGTGTGGAGCCGTTGAGGTGCCCAATGGAAATGGTTGTCCCGGCTTCTATCTGAGACCATGCTTTCTCTGATACCTTCAAAGGCTGACATGCTTCAGTACAGACTGCTGCTGGTAGAAGTCTAGGCTCCCCACTCTGCTTTTGTTGGCATGGAGGAAGATTATTGTCTGAAAGTTTTCCTGTCTTGCTAGTATGCCTCTTTCTTGGTCCTTTGGCTAAAGAAATTAGACTTTTATTGGGCTTATTTGGCGGGGGGGGGGTTGTCTACATTTGTTTGTGTTTTGTGTTATTGGCTATTTGAGCTCCAAGCCTGGGGTATTTTAGGTAAAACAAAAAACCCAGGGTATTCGTCTGAGTGGCTTAAACAACAAAAATTTATTTCTCATCATTCTGGTTGCTAGAAGTCCCAGGTCAAGGTGTTGGCAGGGTTAGTTTCTCCTGAAGCCTTTCTCCGTGGCTTGCAGATGACCACCCTCTCACTGCAACCTCAAATGGTCTTTTCTCTGTGCACACACATCTCTGGTGTCTCTTCCTCTTCTCACAAGGACTTGGGTATATTGGTTTAGGGCCCCACTCTTAGGACCTCATTTAACCTTAATTACCTCATTAAATAAGGCCTCCTCTTTAAATACAGTTACATTGAGGGGTGAAGCTTCCATATATGAATTTCAGGGCAGATGGGACACAATTTAGTCCAGGACAACCAGGGAATCCACCATCATGTTGTTCCTTGGGTCCCGAGCTCCCCAACCCGTCCATCTCTCTCCACCTCTCAGAGTCTTCTTATGTTGGTTTTAAATATAATATGCAGGGCTTTTTAGTAGAAGGAACAGGGAAAAGTCCACTTGATATTCCTGGAAGCAAAAGTCCCTCCTTTTGAGCTCTTTCAAGAGGATTTTGTAACTCAAGTCAAAGCAAAAGCCACACAAGAGCCAGGTCTTATTGGGCAAGAAATACTTATGTTGGAATTTTCATAGCCTTTGGGAACTGGGAGCATAAAGATTATTCCGTAAGCCATAGAGTAGAGAAGAATATGGGATGCGGGATGGCAAATTTCCATCCCAAAAGGAGAGACAATCCCTTTATCTAGGCAGAAAAGCTGCTCAGATGGAATTGACAAAGGTTTAGAAGCTCTAAGCCATGGAAAAGGAGCCCGGTGTCTCCTTCTCCCTGGACCACGTGATGCGAGACAGTAGGGATCTGACTTGAGCCACCTTCCCAGGGGATAG
Organism: Paguma larvata; assembly: GCA_030068075.1. NCBI lineage: Eukaryota > Metazoa > Chordata > Mammalia > Carnivora > Viverridae > Paguma > Paguma larvata. The sequence continues at coordinate 53,970,395 of CM057837.1, read as the reverse complement.
ACCAGAGAAGGCAAGCCTCAGAGATAGAGCTGTGCGTACGTGCACGTGTGTGCACAGGTGGAGGTGTTAGCGAGCAGCGCCTGAGTTCTGCAGCCTTCCAAGACAGGAGTGCTGTGTTCCTTTAATTTTCGCTCACCTTAGTCACAGTCTGTAAGCCTTCAGTCTCTAACAGAAGCTCCAGGGCCCTCCAAGGCCTTGTGGCCTCTGAAATTTCCACGTCACCGAAGCCGTCAACTCCCCTGGCGTGGGTGGCAGAGCAAGCTCCTCCTATTACGCAACTCTGACTTCTCACTATTAAGCTGGGGCTCCTTGAGGAAGATTGATTTACCACATTAAACGAGCCTCCATGTGCTCGATGAGAATGTCACAAGACAAACGGCTCCTGCCGCGTGCCTCCAGCCCACCGCCCCCAGTTTCCATTACATTTGGGCCAGCGTCATGGTGGATGAGTTTGGGTGTAGTTCATTTTCTGCCTTACACGATAAACTTGTCAGCCTTTGACCGATCAGCTACTTGTATGCAGGGAGTTCATTTGCAAGGCCACCTGGCATCCCAGCTCTGCTGTCCTGCTCCCATTTCATCCTGTCTAATGAGCCAGGACCTGGTTACTATTGGTTGGTGCTGAGCTCTGGGGCCCTGCACAACCTGCATGCTCAGCCCCTCTTCAGGGGTCCAGCTCTCCTGCCTGGAGGTGGCTGCGGCACAGATGCCTGGGGAGATGTCCTTGTCTATTCAACTTGGCTTCAAGTTGTCCATCTGGAAAGGAGTGTGCAAAGCTTCCGCTCTCATGCCCAGAGGCTGTGTTAGGCCTACTCCCCAGCATCCAGGCTAGACGGGCCTGCCTTGACTTTCCAGGGGGAGCTATAGCCTGCCCGCTCCACTTTGGGAGCTATTCTAAGGAAATTGGCTTTGGGGCTATTTCTAAGGAAATTTTAGTGTAGGCAGGTACCCGGCCTGGGCTCTCAGAGTTCACTGAGACATGGCCAACAGGGCCAAGGTATGCAGCACTGGGGCTCCCCATGGCCCCTTAACTGGTCTCCAGACCCATACCCTCCCCAAGGTGCTAGGCCTCCTAGACTCTGCTCTGACCATATTGACCCCAGCCCAAGATTCTATGGTGGCTCTTTATTGTTGCTAGATGAAACCCACATTCCGGATCTGTTCCTAGCCTGGCCACTGTGGTTGCATGCCTGGGATCAAGTCTAGTTCCCTCCATTTGCTGGGTGACCTTACACATGACATTTAGCTTCTCTGTGAACAGGGATGATAATAATGCCTATCTCATGTTCATCAATATGAGGGCTTCAATAGATGCCTGGCACATAGTAGGTGCTCAACAAAGGTTAGCTAATAGCATCATTTTGCTGCATTCTTCAGCCTCACATACATCTTCCATGCCTTTACCTATAATCCGGGGGTGAACTACAGCCTGGGGTGGTCTGCTAACCTACAAGCTCCACCCATAAGCTGGGTGTCTACACCCCAGCCCTCAGAACATTTTCCAGCACTGTTATCTCCCTCCCGACGTGTTTTTCTCTTCTTCTCTGCCTATTTAAATCTGATCTCAACCTGGCCAAGGCTTCCCCATGCGCTGAAGTCACCAGCCAGCCTGGGAGCCCAAAGGAACCCCCAGAACAGCTCACAGGCCAGGGCCGGGCACCAGGGCCATTGGCAGGGACTTCTATTGGAACAGAGAGGGGCGGGGCTGGGAGCCTTGCAAAGGGTAAGGAATCCCTTCCCTATCTCCACCCCCTCCCAACTTCTCACCATCTCCCCATCCCATGAGGCTCCATGCCCCCAGGGTAGTGGTTTTCTGACCCTCAAAGGGCCATGGGCCTTTCCTGTTAGCCTGATGGGCTCCTCTAGGCTCCTGCTCTGAGCTGTGTACACAGATCTCAGCCTCACCTGTCCATGTACGCTCAAGTCCACTGCCAGCCACGGACACTTTCCTGTGCCCACGTGGACTGGGGACTCAGGCCTCACCCTCTGCAAGCTCACAGACATGGGAGAGTGGGTCAGATCAGAATTTCTGGAGCTGGACTGGCATGACTGCTTGAGGCACAGGGAGGTCTGAGGTCAGCAGCAGGGTCTTGTGCTGTAGGGTCATGCACAGTGCAGTAGGAGACAACAGGTATCGAGGGGACCGGTCCAGCCCTGAACCCAAGTGCTATATGAGGCCAGCCTGGTGGGCAGAGCGGAGGTTCCTTGTCTGCACTGAGCAGGCAGCCAAGCCGGCATGCTCTGGGTATGAGGAGCTCCGGAGCACAGGAGCTCTGCCTGGGCTGTTCCCCTGACACCAGGCACAGGGCCAGCCCTCTTAGAGGATCGGGGAGCTTGGAAGAGACTTATAGCGAAGCTCTGATAGGCAGAGTAGGAGAGGAGCCCCCATCCGGGACACAGCCTACGCTGTGATGTAGAGATGAATGAGCCTAGATATCTAGGGAATAGCAGGAGGTATGAGGTCCATGCAGGGTCAGGGGATGTGACCCCAGAGGGGCAGCGTGATGAGCCATGGGGCCCAATGGGCTGTATTTAGATTCAACCTCATGAGCAATAGGCGTCATTTCAGGTTGAAGAGGGTAACCCAGTGACAGCACCACACCGAGGAGTAGAGGGAAGGGCCATTCCCCAGGGCTTCAACTGGTAAACCTTTAGATCCTCAAGGACATGGCCTAAAGCCTTGAAGTTGATCAGACTCCAGGAAATCCCAGGAGGCCATGCAAAAGATAATGAGTCATCCTGGCCCCATCGGGATCAAGAAAGGTCCTAAAAGTGCAGTGATCTCCAAACCCTCATCCAGACAGGAAGTGGGGAGCAGATAACCCAAGGATGGGCTGTCTTGCCTGTCAACCTCCTTCCCAGAGTGGAAGACTCTCTGTGAGAGGGCTTTACAAGAAGTGGGATGAAGGGGATGAGTGGGGCCTGCAGACTGTCTTCACATGAGATTCTATGTGGACACCTCTCATGAACTGGAGAAATCACGTGGGCAGAGCAGGCAACACCCGAGTGGCCTTGACATCCATGTGCCCAGCACAACGGCCCCACTCAGGGCTTACGGCACTGGGGTGGGGGAGAGTCACCACGCACCTGAGTGAGAGTGTAGCCCAGAAAGGTTGGGGTGAGGACAAGAGCAGGGAGGAACAGACGGAACCTTATCGAGGGCCACCCCGGGTCCCCAGCTTGACAGTAGGAAGGACAAGCTATCATTGGCAACATCAGACTGTGTATGAACTCAGCCTTCCACCGACTTGAAGGTGCTGTTGTGCCTGGCTCCAACCCACAGGCATGACCTGGCTGGTGGACAGAGGCTGTGGGGAGACCCTGAGCCTGAGGGTGTGGAAGCCATGCCTCCTCCCACACATTCCTTGGACTTCAGGAAAGCAGACTCCAGATGGCTACGAGACATGATGGGCATAACTTTTGCCTTGAGGCTCTGGAAGAAGAGAAGCTTCCAGAGCCAGGGACTCTGAAAGAGAGAGTTCTGACCCAGCAGTAAGTGGATCCTAATAGGGAGGGGAAGGGCAGGAGCAGAGAGGTACGTGTGGCTGGACATGCAGGGGGCCGCCTGCTTCAGCTTGAACTGACTACAGGAAATGGAAGGGCCAGCACTCAGAACCAGGGCCTGCCCAAGTGCCTGCCTTGATGGGACAAGAGGGGGCAGGGAGAGGGGGTCCCGACTGTCATCTTGGAAGGCTCCTCCTCGGCCCCCAGAATGTTTCCCTCTGACAAACAGCCTCCTGGACAGGGACCTCGAATTTCAATACCTACAGGGATCAAGGGGGCCGAATGAATGAGAGAGGACTGTGATAAACCACGGGTCCAGCTTCTCAGCTCCGGTCAATTCTTGCAGTGTGAGAGTGTGAACCCAACATCACCAGACGGTATAAGTTAAGATTAGATTTGGTCACGAGTGACAGTAAACCCAAAATAAGAGTGGCTTAAAGAACACAGAGATTTCTCTCTCTCATGTATACCAGAAGTAAGCCATCCGGAGCTGATGCACGGTAGCTAGGGTTCTTCCATCTCACTGCAGAGATGTGGCCCCGCATCCATATGGTCCAAAATGGAGGCCAGAGGTCCAGCCATCACACCGGTGTTCCCTGCAGTGGATAGAGGAAGGTGGGAAGAGGGGCAAAGAGCACATGCAGGTTATCTTTAAGGAGGTCTCTTAGAAGCTGTCACATTGTGTTTCTAAATCCTGTTGGCAGAATTCGGATGCAAGGTTACCCCTAATGGTAAGGGAGGCTGGGCAATGTAGCTTTAGTTCTGGTTCTCCCTGTGCCGAGCGACAACCAGGCACTCTGTAACTAAAGGGAGAATGGATATTGCCATCTGCGGCTAGCAATCTCTGCCACATAGTGCCCCTTTGCCTCCAAATCTTCCATGCATAGGATACCCTGGGACTTGGAGGGAGGGGTGACTCTGCACCTCATCCTGTTACAGCACCCGAGCCAAAAGCCTGGAAAGAGGAGGCAGTGGAGGTGGAGGAGGCTGCCCGGGCCATCTGGTGGCCCAGCTCTATTCCAGGGGGAAGCCCATGCCCAATGTCCCCCGTGGAGAAGTCCAGCTGCCTTGGTGACACTTCTCCTGTACAACCCAGTGGCTTTTAGCCTCTTTGTCCTGATGAGTTCCACATGCCTGAAATGGCCCCAGTGGGCTCACCCGGATATGGCTTTGGGGCGGCCTGGCCCTTCCATCCACCCTCTGTGTTGAAATAACCGCCAAAGGGCAGGGGGCAGGGAGGGCAACACCTTGAATCCCTCACTTCAGCTTCTCAGGTGAAACTGACTGATCTTTAAATTTCAGCAACTAATGTTCAAAACCTGTAGTTCAGGACAAATAAACGTGACTAGGTGCCAGATGCGGCTCTCAAGTGGCACAGTGGGGCGGTGTGGGGGGTGCTGCTGGCTGGGGGAATCGGAGCCCCTCCCCGGGCAACAGCTGACCCGAGGGTCTAACGTCCGTGGAGAAGGTCCCACATGAGCCCCCTCATCCTGGAAGGCAGGGCTAGTGACCACCCATCTGGGGGCAGAACCGGTCTCAGCTAAAGAGTGAGTGGGACTCTCTCAGGGACCCTGAGAGTGAGCTGGCTGCTGGGACTCACGCGGAAGCTCAGGACAGTCTGGCTGACTTCACCGCCCACCCGCTGGGGTTCGGAGAGGGGTTGGGACTGGCTCAAGGGCTGGGTGTCTGCCTGTGATATTGTGAGGCTCGGCGGAGGGGACCTCAGTCCTAAGGTTTGGGGGGTAGGTGGTAAGGCCTTGTTTGCCTGGCCTGCAGACTCCACCAACCGGGACGCACTGGACATGATTGAACGCTGCATCTGCCTGGTGTGTCTGGACGCCCCGGGAGGCGTGGAGCTCAGCGACACCAACAGGGCACTGCAGCTCCTTCACGGCGGAGGCTGCAGCAAGAACGGGGCGAACCGCTGGTACGACAAGTCCCTGCAGGTAAGCCTCCCCTGTGGCGTGGCCGGGGCCCGAGCCAGCACATGCTCGCATCCGGCAGGCTCGCCCACTGGCCTGTGCTGCCCAGGATGCTGCATCGGGGGCCAAGGGCGCTTAAGGCACTGGAAATGTGTCACTGGCTGGCGCCAGCCCCTGGACTGGCCAGGACGCTTCTCCGGAGCAAGTGCCCAAACCCAACTCAAACCCCTAACCTTCCTGCAGCGTGTGCCAGGCATGTGGGACCTCTGGGTGAGACCTGGGGCTCACTCCCCGTCGCCCCTCACACACTATGAGGTGAGAGACATGCCGGGGGTCCCACCGAACACATCCTCAACGCATTAGGCACGAATCGTGTCTGATGTCCAGAGATGCCAACTTTTCCAAATCTCTATCGCTCTGGCCTGGCTGTTTCAACACACCTCCCTCCATCCCTGAGAAGTAGGACAGCCCGGCATCTCCACAGAAGGAAAGTCATAAAGTGAAATAAAGCAATTCATATATTTGTCGTTCATGTGACCTCGACCCAGAAACAAGACATTCATTGTGGCCTGGAGAAATATACTCATGCAGGTGTGGATGAAGTCGGGGTCGGGCCATTCCTTCCTTCTCCTCCAGGCTGTCACTCCTGAATCTAACCTTGTTTATTTTTAAAGCCGCCCCACTTTCACAATGACCGTATAAATAGCCAGCGATCTCTATGCTTTGGGCTAACGTCGCTCACACTGAGAAGCATTTCTAGGCAACATCTCATTTTTCTCCTTCTCTGGCCCCTGCGTTCTGGTTATCCTTTTTATTGGTTTACATATTGATTCTGCTATTTCTGATGAGTTCTCTTGCTGCCGCGCTGGCTGTCTCAGCCTCCGCCAGTGGTGCTAATGGCTTGTAATCTTTCATGGAGCAGCTGTGGGAATGAAATGATATAATGGATGTACGGGACCGGAAACATACCGAGCCTCGGGAGTGGTTTTTAAAAAGCACTGTTTTCCTCCCTTTCGTTTAGTGACAGGGACAGAAACTCACTAATGGGTGAGTGGGCACAGCCTTCCCCTCCTGCCTCACATGGGCGACTGCACCCACCTCTGGGCTCTTTTTGCAGGCAGGACAGATGAGCAGGTGAGCTGGAGGAGCCAACCAGGCTCCCGGGGACCTGAGTTGAAAGGATCAAGAGCTAGTCTCAGGACAGGAAAGCAGGGGACGTTGGGGAAAAGAGAAAAGAACCTGCAGGGTATGAGTTTTGAGAAAGACGACTTGGGAAGATTGAAGAACGGGAGGAAAGATTCGGGTCACCGGCACGCGATGCGAGAGACTGGGCAAGACAGGAGGAGAGTGAGCTCACGTGTGGTGGAGTGTTACAGCCCCCCGGGGGTATCTGTAAAAATGTCAATAGCTTGTTTGTTTCCTTGTTTGTTTATGGACAGTGGACCAGACTCTCTTGAGCGTGATGTGTGCTGAGCCGCTACGGGCAGCCCCACTTTATCTGGGGGACGCTTTAACAATCAAATCTCATTCTCCTCATTACTTTCTCCCAGCACTTCTGTACACGCTGAGTACGTCCCTTCTCCAAGTCGGCTAAGTACAGCCTTGGTAAACTCTTTACAACCTCTGTGGACCTCTCCTATACCTTCTCTCTAATCCTCATAGCAATCCTGTGAACTGGGCCTTATTGGATCCGTTTTAAAGGGGAGCAGACTGAAGCCAGAGAGCTGAAATGTCTTGTTGAAGGTCTCCCAGCTGGCAGGTGACAATGGCAGACCTGGAGTCCGGGTCCCTGACTCGAAGCCCAGGCGGCAGGGAGCGGACCGCCCTCGGAACACCTTTCCTTCCCTCCCATTAAGAGACAATTTGCTTCTCCCTAGGAGTCTGCACACCATCTGAATTGGATCATTATCTTTCAGTCACTCATTCAACAAAATCATTGAGCACCTTCTACGGGGTAGACACTGGTCTAGATGCTGGGAATAAAAGCAAAGGTGGCCAGACACACAGGGTGGACTCAGACGCATAACCGCACAAAGCAGTACAGGCTTATGGTCCCAGTGCACACTGTGATGGGGAAACAGGGCTTAACAGAAGCTGGAGGAACTTGCCCATGACCTGAGGAAAGTATATACAGCTTAAGTGTGAGCTCTCAGGAATCACTGGGCTACTTCGGCCAGGGAACCTTGACCTCCACTCTCACTGCCCAGAGCGTTTCTGGGAAGGAGGTCACACGGCAGAGCTGCCTTGAGGCCCCCATAGTCTCAGGTCATGGCAATTTCCAGAAGCATTCTTTTTGGAGAGATCATGTGCTTTGGTGTCCTTGGAGGAGAGGTCCCCGAGAGGTTGGCGACGCCCGGCCGGAAGCCAAGGGTCCAGTTTGAAATGCAGACTCTCGCAGACGTCCACCCCTCTCTCTTCTTATTGCAGTTTGTGGTGAGCCGGGATGGCACCTGTGGCGTGGTGTGCGAACACTCCCCTTTCGACGGCATCGTCCTGGTGCAGTGTACAGAGCATCTGCTCAAGCACATGTGAGTCTGGGGGAAGGGCCCCTTCACAGCAGCCGTGAAAGGCGAAGCTGGACTGCCAAGGGGCTGCCACGCTAGGCCAAGAAAAATGTGGGTGTCCATCGGCGGGGGTGGGGGGGCTGCATTCGTCTTAGCAAAAGGTGGATTTGAAAACCAACTTGACGTCGTACACTTTATCTGCCACGGACGGAGCGGGACAGACTGGACAACAGGGTTCCGGCAGTTAGGGAGAAGCTTGGCAAAGAATTCTCAGCCAAAAAGGAACACCTGCTTTGGCCCAGCGAAGCCCAGAGCAATACCTAGTGCTGTACCAAGTCAGGGCTGGGCCGACCTGACCCAGCACGGAGGAGGGCAGGTCCCACCTCCTTCCATCCCCTTGGGCTGCGTTTGTCTCCCTAGCTTCCAAGCTAGCCGGACTGAGTGCTCCTCTATCCCTGAAATACACCAACTCCTTTCCTCTATGCGTGCTTTGCCCATTCTCTCCTTCCAGAATCTTCTCTCTGAACCTAAGTTCTAAATCTCTTTCATGATTTAAGAGCTCTTTAGGATCCCTAAAAGCCCTCATGGACAAAACGACACAATTCGCCTCTTCGGTTTGTCCATGGTGGAAAGCAGCGGAGCGGGGAAAACATGAAAAGAAATACTGGGCTCTGGAGTCCGGCAGAACTGGCTGGAATCCTGGCTCTGCCACGCACTCATTCCAGAGTCTTTGCTGAGCCTCAGGTCTGTGTTTCCGGGGACAGCTCATGCCCACTGAAACTCGGGCAGCTAAGAGCCATGCTGCCCGCAGCCCGCAGCGCCCAGGGCCGTAGGGGGTCGCCTTCACCTCTCTGTGTCCACAGGGCGAAAAGTAGCAAGAAGCTGGTCCGAGCCGACTCCGTCAGCGAGCTCCCGGCCCCCAGGAGGCTGCGCTGGAAGTGCTCCCCAGAAATTCAAGGTCTCTTAGCCTCCTCCGCGGAAAAACTTCAACGGTACAAAGTCCAAGTCTCTTTTAGGGTGATGGTCTGGACTCACCCCGTGCCCACCCTCACCACAACCCCTCCACCCCCCCTATCCCCGGCTGATGAGGCAACCTGGAAGTTTCCAAAGACCCCAGCTCTTTTGCCTCCCCTTGCCCACCTCCCAACTCCGCTACCCGCCCCCCACCCCCATCATGGAAATGTATTCAAACTAAAGGGGAGTTCTAACTCTCGGGGAAATAACCTTGCTGGAGTAGCCATCATTTCCATAAAATGCAAACATGGAGCTATCCTTTTGTGGGTTTCACCTGACAGCAGAGTCAGGGCTGGGAAATCACCCCCCTGCTTTGGTGGGGGGGTAGTAAACAACTGGTTTGAATAGGTCATTTGAATCGAGCTATTTTGATTTGCTTGCATTTACACTGCAACCAGACAAGGGGGCCTTTTTCCCCAAGCGGAGGGAGGCAGTCCAGACCCTAACGGGAAGGGACATGCAGGAGGGCCCAGGCCGTGCAGCACCTGGGATGGTGCTGGGTGGGCCAGCACTAGAACCATGGCAAGTTGTGGAGTGAGCTGTAGGTTGGCAACTAGATCTGGACCTCGGTTGTTCGTTCCCTCCCTCGGTAAGTGAGCGTGATTCATCCATTCACTCGTTCATTCGTTCGTCCAACATGTGCAGGACTCTAGAGTGTGCCAGGACTGTGGAAAGGCTGAGGACACCAAAATGAATATGCCACGGAGCCCTGCGGTCCATGCTTCAGTGGAGGAAGTAGACCCCCCCCCCCGACCAAAACGTGTGACACAATAAAATGCCAAAACCAGAGACAGGCATACAGATCTGAACTCACAGAGGATACAGGAGTGGAATTCTACCAGGACATTGTGGGGTGGCTTTGCGACAGTGGGCGTTGAAGGATGGATAGGAGTTCGTGGCGCAGGCAGGGGAGAGGAGGCAGAAAGGCAGCTTGTTCAAGCTGGTACAGGTTCATAGAAGATCCAGGCTGGCTTGGAAACCAGCAAGTGAGAGAATTTGCCAGAACTGAGGCACTAAAGGAAAGTTGAGACGACATTGTGAACACATTGCTGTTCTTGTGTTATGGGGCCTGGAAGCGGTCCTGCGGTGGTGAGGACCCCCTGGAGGGTTTCGAGGGGGTTCGGGGACCCAGTGAGGAGATTGTGGGAAGAGCATGGGTGAGTGGGACAGATCTTGGCCAGGCTCGAAGGGTAGAAAGGACGAGGCCACTGCAGGCTGCAGTGGAGGGTGACTGGCTACAGCGGGAGAGCAGGAGAGGCCCGGCTGTTCACCTACAAATGGTGCCGATAGCTCAACCTTATAGGGCTGTTCTTGGGATGAGTAGGCCTCTAGGAGGGTGAGTTGGTGGACTGGCAAACCCCGGGTGGAGAAAACCCCCACTCCCTTTCTGAGATCTGAGTGGGGCCTCCGAGGCTCTCTTTCCAGAGATGGGGAGCCAGGAGAGGCCTGAGGCTGGGAAAGCGGGAGGAGCCTCAGGGGTCCCGAGCCGCCTGTGGAAGGCAGCAGGGTCTGTGTGGGCAGGGCTTGGCCAAGAGGTTTCCAGGTGGCTGTGTGACCATGAACTCAGCCTGTCCAGAGACAGTTGGCTAACTGGCTAGACTGAGGGGTGAGTCTCCCTGGGTCCCCAGAACCTGACATGGCCCCACTGAGAGCTGAGCTCCCATGAGGAAGGGGAAATAATTCAAGGAGGGGCAGGCAGAGAGCATCTGTGTCCTGAGGAAGTGAGTGAGTAGAGGCTTGGGGTTGCCTGCCGAGGGTTCCGTGTTCACATATGGTCAGTGGATAGAGGGTGTAGACCCTGCCAGATGATATTCCAACAGACAATCAGCCCAGACCCCAAACTCATGAAGGAAGAGAATGGCCAATAGGGGATGACAGGTGCTCAAGGGTCTCAGTGTAGACCCAGGGAATCTACCTCTTACTCTGACAGGGACTCATGGGTAATAAGGACCTGGGTATGCCAGGGAGACTCAGCAGCAGTTTCTGGGGTTTTTAGTCACCAGCCAAGCCCAGAAGAGCAACCCTTGCTGGGTGGCCGCAACCACTAGGGAGGCCCCCGATCTTTCCTCTCATAGCACAACAGAGAAGAGTGTCTGTGAAGAGACATGGCTTACAGCCATCTGAGAAACAGGCTCTTCCCTGGGCAAAGGTGGTGTGCCCTGTCTGGCAGAACTGCCAGGATGCCAAAAGAATCTGAGGATGTGGGGCACAACTTTCCAAACAGGTCAAATGAATGGCCTCCTTCAGGCCGCTTCTGTGGGCAATGGGTTTCTTAGGATTTTGTTTGTGGGCACTGTTCTTGAGGCCCATGCAAATGTCTCCCAGGGGCCCTTGCCCCCAGACCCCTCCCCCACTACCAGAACAGGGCCGCTGCCCTGAATCGCCTTTAGCTCAGAGGAACCCTGGTCTGGGAGGCCGTCTGCCACTTCCATATGTCAAGGCCTGTCTCTGAAACCCCATATGCTCTTGGTGGGAAAGGACTGCGTCCTCAGCCTCCGGAGCACTAGGTTGTAGACCAACCTTGAGCAACTTGGTTAGACCAAGTAATAGCACCTCTTCTTTTTCTTCCACAGAATAGTGAAGAATCTTGACTTCACTGTTTATAAGTTTGACGTCTTCGGGAAAACGTTCATTAAGAAGCAGAAATGCAGTCCTGATGCCTTCATTCAGGTGGCCCTCCAGCTGGCCTTCTACAGGTGAGCAAAGCCTGCTGGCAGAATGACTGCCCAGGAGGGCTGACTGACAAGCTACTCTAGGCTCTAGAGTCTAGAAGGATCCTGGAGGGAGGAATGACTTTCTGTGGGCCTAGGAGATGGGAGGACCAGGGCAGGAAGGGTGAAAGGAGGTGCCGTCTGCACTGAGATTCAAAGCGTGAATCCTGTCTCAGAAAAGAGAAGGAAGGACATCGCTGTCAGGAATTTGCCCCAGTGATGGCGCAGGTGCACAGAGCTCAAAGCACCAGAACGCTGAGCTAACGACACAGGTGATGGAGGCTGTTCCCCCTCCTGTCCTCACCCAGCCTCTGGCTGTGCCCTGTTCCTTGATAAGGACATGGAACCAGCATCCCACCCCCCCCCCACTGTGGGTCAAGTCAAAGAATTTGGACTCATCTCTGATTTATCCCTGTCTCTCATCCCCCACCAGTGACACTACCATATCATCCTCCAGATGTCTCTCAGACCCCTTCCCTCCCCTTCTTCCATCTCCATCACCATCGGCCCCTCCCCAGCCCCCGTCATCTTAAACAACAGCTTAGCTGCTTAGCCTCAGCATGCTCCCCGGGGGCCTCTGCTTCCACTCCCATCTTCATAAAATGTTGAAATATGCAAATCAGATCCTATCACTCACCACCTTGAACCCTCCCAATGGCTTCCCACCATGTTTAGAACAAAGTCCAGGCTTAGAAAGCCTCCCTGTGAACTGGCCTCCACTGGCCCCCGCCTCCCGAGCTCTCTCCTGCCTCCAGCCCTTTGCTCTGGCTGCCTCCACCCACCCACCCGCTGCCATCACCACTCTTCACATGCCACCTCCTCCCCTCCGCCCAGTCTCGGCCCTGGTGTCAGCCCTCGGAGGCCTTCCCTGACCCCCTTAACTAGAGCAGCCACCTCGGGCCCTCACCACCCAGCTCTCCAGCTTATCCCGTTGTGTCCTCTCTTTCTTTCATGGCAGTTGTTCGTGTGAGGTACCTTGTTTGTTGATATGTTCATTCTTGTTTTCTAGCCAGTCTCTCCCAAGCCCAACACTCTGGGTATCTCTCACACACCCGGCACAGAGCAGGTGTCAGGGGCTGAGTCACAGACGTGAGAAGACATGACAGGAGTTTTATCTGGGGGTGGCGCAGTCAGGTCTGCGGCTTAGAGGAGTCTCTGTGGTGGTAGCCCTGTGTTGGGGGAGGAGTGAAAAGTAGGGAGTAAGGGAGTAAGGGTTGAAGGCAGGGAGCCCGAGCAGAGCGGTCTTTGATAGGAGGCTGAAACTAAAGTGCAAAGTGGCCCATCCTGAAGACAAGGCTGGCTCCCGTAGGCCCCAGCGCTCCTGCAACACCACTCATCAACCAGCACTACCCCACCAGCCCCCGCTTGTGTTTTACGATATAAGGGGGAGCATATAGTGACCTTGCAATGAGGCCAGGCTGAGGATTGACAGCACCCATATGGACACAGCATCCATAGTTTCCAGTTTCCCAGTTTCCCCCGGAGGGGTGGTAACTCACAGGGAAGGGAAGTGGCTACAGCCACTCAGAGTGTTGGGACTCCTTGGGGAAGGCTGACGTCACCCCACACAAGGTCTGTGCTCTTCACGGGGACACAGAGACCTCGCTGGCATTGAGCTGTGGCAGGACCTGATGTCTGGAACTGCAGTCGCCAATCTGATACCGGCACGTGGCTGAAATGGGCCATGAGGTCAGGGTCCTGCTGGAACCACAATCAGAGACACTGGCAGGTGTGACTTCAGAGAGCACTTCAGACCCAAAGCTGGGAGGGGGCTAGTGGACCCTGAGAGCTCCGCCTCCTCCACCCTCAATGATCATTGTTGGACTGGGTGTGGCCAGCAATGGACCTGGCCAGAGGCTCCTGTGAGTAGCCCAAAGACGATCTGGTTCCCATGGCGAATGTTCTTCAGAGTCTAAGCCATAACAAAAAAAATTTTTTTTAATCTGCCCCTTGATTCTGCAGAAGCCTGGAAACTGCCAAAATAGGGGTTGACCAGTGACTAGCCAGTGATGGCATCTACTTTTGTGCTCAGCATGGCGTTTGCCTCCAGGGGCCATAGAGATACAGGAAATGGGCTCCCTGCCAGAGTCCTTTCTCCCTGGGGAAATGAGCCCTAAGCGTACAGGAAGTCTGTACAGGCTTTCCCCCTAGAGCTCACCCGGCCTGGAGATACATGCCCTGACAACGCCAAGATGCAGGACCATGACTTGTGTGTGATTTGGGGCTGTCACTGCCCCTCTGTGATTCTGTGTCTTTCTCCTCCCCACCGCCAACACCGAAGACTTCACTGGCTGGTGAGAAAGATGTGTGCCAGCCAGGCATGCAAGCCTAGGGGTGCTCACAGGCTCACATGCCTCAGAAAAGGACTTTCCTTGGCTGGGGTGGGAAGTGGCTCCTGTCCCAGACATCAGGGACAGTGTCCTCGGGTCTGTTGGAAACTCCCCTGCCCCTGGACAGGCGGGCCTGTGCGGCAGTTTCCACTCACGACCGCTGCAGCCCCCTCCCTGCCTCCTTCCATAGGTCACGCTTGAATTGTTCTAAATAAAACAGGATTCCCTCAAGGGCGCGAATGATTAATTGCACAATTATTCCATTCTGTGCTATTAATCAAACACTCATCGGATCTTGAAGAAAATTCTAGGTTTCTCACCAGACTGGGATTGTTTGAAAAGTTACCAGTCACTTCTTTATTTTATATCCACACAGTGTCACCAAATGTATGAGAGTCCTATCAGCGACTCCCCGGCCCTCCTCTTTGGGAAATCTCCTCCAGAATTCTATTAACATTAAAATGAAATACTATGCCAAGTAGAGTCAGGGCTGTAAAAATAAAGCCTGCCGAGGCTATTTTTCTTTCAGCGTTTATGGTTTCCGGAGACTGCAACACCGTTTGCCATTCATCTTCCATGTTATGCAGGCTCCACAGGAGACTCGTCCCCACCTACGAGAGCGCGTCCATCCGCCGATTCCAGGAGGGCCGCGTGGACAACATTCGATCGGCGACTCCAGAGGCACTGAGTTTTGTGAGAGCCATCACTGACTGCAAGGCCGGTGTGCCAGTAAGTGCTGCTCTGTCTAAAGAGACTCCGGGAGGCCAGAGAGGTGGCTGTGGGCGGCCTTGTTGGCTGGGCCCCGGAGACAACCAGCTTCTTTGGCTTGTCACTGAGTAGCCCTTTAAATCTCCGTCTCTGTTCTGTTGCCAGGCTTCAGAAAAGCTGCAGCTCCTGAGGGATGCCATCCGCGCCCAGACTGAGTACACGGTCATGGTGAGTGATGTGGCACCCCATCTCAGGTGAACTCATGGCCGTGGGTTGTGCCCAGAGCTGGGCCTTCAAGAGGCACAGGACCTGGGTGAGAGCTGGGTCCAGTGACTTGGCCAAAGCCAAGCCCCTCAGAGCCTCTTTTTTCTTATTTTTAGAATCTAGGTAACACAGCACTCATTAATTTTTTTTAACATTTATTTATTTTTTAGAGAGACAGAGCACAAGTGGGAGAGGGGTAGAGAGAGATGGGGTCAGAGGATCTGAAGCAGGCTCTGCACGGATAGCACGGAGTCCGATGCAGGGCTCAAACTCACAAACTGCGAGATCATGACCTGAGCCGAAGTCGGACGCTTAACTGACTGAGCCATCCGGGCACCCCAACACAGCACTTGTTTTTACATGGACTTTATAAGAATACAATGACTGGTCTTTGGGGGAAAAAAACGACAATAATACACCAAATATGTTATAGCACTTTAGAGTTTATACAAGAGAAGTCAAATGTGAGAGATGGTGACCAAACCCGGCAAACTGGGGTGGCTCGCACACCTTGCATGATGGCAGGTGAGGCAGTATTTATTCCCACCGAGGGCTAATTTTGCCTTCTTATTTTCTGTATATTTATTAATATTGCCTATGAGTAAAAAGTCTTTGCTGAATATTAATAGTAAAATCAAAACTTTAAGGGCAATATTCCCTTATTTAGAGAAATAGTTTATTTTCTAGCATGGCAGAGCCATCATTTGCATACAAACAATAGAGGGTAAGCTACTACTTGGACTGGCGATCAATATATTAATTGACAATCATTCTAGGGTGGCTGGGTGGCTCAGTTAGTTAAGCGTCTGACTTTTTTTTTTAATTAATTATTATTTTTTTAATGTGTATTTATTTTTGAGAGAGAGAGAGAGAGTCAAGTAGATGAGGGGTGGAGCGGGGGTGGGCTGAGGATCTGAAGTGGGCTCTGTGCTGACAATAGAAAGCCTGATGCGAGGCTGGAACTCATGTACCATGAGACCACGCCCTGAGCTGAAGTCAGATGTTTACCCAACTGAGCCACCCAGGTGCCCCACATCTGACTCTTAATTTTGGCTCAAGTCATGAACTCACAGTTCGCGAGTTCGAACCCCACATCTGGCTCTGTGTTGACCGTGTAGAGCCTGCTGGGGATTCTCTCTCTCCTTCTTTTTCTGCCTCTTTTGCTCCATCAAAATAAATATATAAATGTTTTAAAAGCTTTAAAAAATCCTCTAGAGTACTGCCCTAGAGCTCCTCTGTGTTAACTATTGTAAGCTAATGGGAACCGCTCAATGAAGGAGATGGGGTGGGAAAGGGAGAGCTATCAGGACGCTTTGCAGGTGGATCTGGTGCCGGGTTGGCCATGCGGGGTAAGGGACAGGGAAAAGCAGCAAGGGAAGCTCCAGCTCCCTGGCAGGTGTATTTGGGAGTGGTCGTGGAGAAAGGACATCCCAGTGAAGGAGCCAGCGTGTGCCAGATCCCCCATCACAGACTCGCACAGCACCTATGCTTTCCCTCCACCACAGCACGCACACCCCCAGCACCCAGTAGCTTGGGCGTAGAGTGGGTGCTCGAGTAAGATTCTCTGAGTGAATGAAAGACTGAGCGATGAATCATTCTACTCATTACTACTTGCGGCCTGAATCCAAACCATCTGTTAAATCAACCCCAGTTGCTAGAGCGAGCTTGAGGTGGTGAAGACAGGCGGGTGGCTGCTGCAGAGAGTGGCTGCTTCTATAGCTCTACCACCAATCAGCGATGAGACAGAGGCAACCAGAGAAATTAGAAGTACGCCCACTTCATAGATGGGCTCATAGTTCTTCCCCTCTGTCCTAACGGGGCACGTCTAAAGTGAGCCGAGGTTGTGGGACATGTCTTTTTAACCTATAATTAGGTGCATTGGAAGAGACTGGGGCCTCTGAGTCATCTTTATGGGTTCATTCTCTACTGAAAACGAACAGCTGTCAAATCCCAAAACATGCCTTGTAAACTTGAACGAAGTTTATTGTGATGGAGGTCTCCTCCTCGGTGGGGCTCTAACAGCTAAGTGGGCATCTTACATAACTGTGAACCCCCTAAGATTTATAATTACCCTTATGTGGACCCAGAGGTCACCACTATAGACCAAAGGTGGCCCTCAAGTCTCCATCAGCTCCCATAATTGCCACCAAATAAACATGCAATCCAAGTGAACCAGTGTGTGTGCTACACACGCCACCTCAAGTGGGAAGGATCTGAAATGAGGGCCCCGGCCCCGCCGCCCCACTTCCGGTCATACCACCACTTCTGAGTCCCTCCTACATAGAAATCCTGGAGTCCCCACTGCTATTATCTTATCCTTTGGTAAGAACTCAAGTGTCTTATGATAAAAAGAAAAAAAAAATCGTTCTTCGTTCAACAAGTTTTCCCCTTGCAAAAAAACACCAGCTGAGCCTCTGCTAAGATGTCTAGTTTCTGTCTCAAAGTGATTTCTTAGATTATAAATCCAGTTTGGTTGAGCTGGAGGATAAAATATTAGTCGTGGTAAGAGTCTGCCCAGTGATATCCCAGGGCACCCCTCCCCAGCCCTCCACGGGGCCCAGCACCCATCCTTCTCCCCAAACTCTTCCCCTACCTAAGAAGTCACTGGGGATGGCCTGGACTACCCCTTCCATTTAGAGCAGTGGCCGTGCTGGGGAGAGGTGAGGGATACTCAGACTCATAGACCTTTAACTCAGACATGCTCATGTTAGAACCCAGCCTGCTCTGGACTCACCCTGCACACGTAGGAAGGGTCCAAGGAGCAGAGGCTGAGTAGTAAAGTGGTCAGTCCTGGATGGCCACCCACACCTGCTGTCTACAGCAAGCCCTGGGTGAGTGTAAGCCTTGACCCTCGCAGTCGCCATTAGCATTGTGGACTAGAGAGAAGGGGGAGGGCATGGAAGCCCATTCTCATGTCCTGTTCTTTGTTCCTAATTATCCAGGCCATAACAGGGATGGCCATTGACAATCATTTGCTGGGGCTGCGGGAGCTGGCCCGGGACATGTGCAAGGAGTTGCCCGAGATGTTCACAGATGAAACATACGTGATGAGTAACCGGTTCATCCTCTCAACCAGCCAGGTACAGCCCTAGAGCAGCCATCGCCCAAGGGGGCATTTAGTGTAACCAGTGCACTTTCTAAAATGCCACTTAGTGTAACAAGTGACTACAGCCCACTGGTTGGGGTCAGGTAATACGCAGCTCTGCTTCTTACAAGCTGCATGACCTTTGGCAAAATGACTTAAATGCTCAGAGTGTTGGTTTCCCCACCGCCTAAATGGGTGGGATCATGGGCACCACGTGGGCAGAGGTGGACCGGATGTGGACTGATGCCCTAACCATTATGCTTACTACCTTTCCATCTGTTACCGGAGAGGTGGTGTTCCGCTGTGATGCCCACAGGCTCTGAAGCCTAATAGGTCTAGAGTAAAATCCTGACTCAACTAGAAGTGACGACGTGGGTAGAAAGCCTAGCCCAGGGCCTGGCACGGACAGGACCCTCTAATCAGGTCATAGCCCATTATTATAAAGGTCTGCGCGACCAACGGTGAGTGACTAGCTCCCAGCCCAGCATCTCCTCACTAGTGCTACGGCTTGCTCTGTTGGAGGACCACTGTCAGAAAGACAGAATGAAATCCACTAGAGAAGGCCGCAGTTTAGGAAAGAAAATGACTCCCCAAACGTCAGTTTACTAAAACTCTACCTCATCTGCTAAAGGCTGGGAGTGGGCAATAAAAGGGGCTGACAAAGTTGTGTTTGTGGATAAAAGCCCACTCAGTAATTTGATTTTGTCATTACGGCAGTGAGTTCGCAGAAGTAAATAAACGAGGGCAGGACACGACAACATAAATTCTTCAGGAAACCATCCGTGGGCAAAAAGTGCTTTGAAACGGTTTTACAGCCTTCAGCTGTTGCACGGCAAATTTATCTCACAATGAGGTGACTCTATTAGCAAGACTAATGGTTTGTTCTGCCCCATTAAAATGGCCGGTGTCATTTCTGAAGGCCCGACTACAGAGCACCAGAAACCTTGGGTTTAAAACAAACCCCACCCTGCAACTACTCAAGAATGTGTTTTATTTCCCCCATAAGACTAGCTAATAAAATTAATTTGGGGCGTGGCGGTTTGGTGTTTTTTCCCTCCCAACTGGAAATGAACATTTATGGCTTGAATGCCTTCAGAGACACGTTTTCCTGATTTGTGATCCCGATTACAAAATCTCGCACTCTGAATTCAAAATGTATTAGGTGCATAACTAAAACTCCAGTCGATGGCAATCTTTGAAATACCCAACGCTGGGTAATTGCGCATGGCGGGGCTATGGGGAGGAAATCAGACCAGCCAGGCGATACTGACAGTAATTAAGGATGGGGGGGAAATCGACAAAGAAGACAGGCCAGATTTCCTTCCGTTCATAAATTACTCCCTCTGGGAAGCCATCTAACCATTGGGTACCACCAGGGTGCCATTGAGTTAATTACCCTGATTGCCTCGGTGCCTCGAACAGCCGGTGAAGCAGAGACTCAACCTGAGACCCAGAACAGGTCACTCTGGGAGATTTGGACTCCACAAGTACAGCCGATTTCCTACGAGGGAGTGGCTTAGGGACCCCCTTCTTCTGATACCGTGCAGTGAGATGGGTTTGTTTTTATGACTCTGGCTGTGGCCATCCATGCTGAAGCAATTGGTTCATTTGGTTAATTCAGTCAAACGCCCAGGTGGAAAAGAGAGAAGCAAATATCCCGTCAAGGCCTCCGGGTTGTCGAAACGCCCTGCATTCTAGCAAGTTCGCAGGTTACATTTCCGAACAAGCGGCTTCTGACCTGTCCTCTCCTCCAGGTACCCACAACCATGGAGATGTTTTGCTGTTATGGTCCCGTGGTACCCGACGGGTACGGGGCCTGCTACAACCCACAGCCAGAGAGCATCCTTTTCTGCATCTCCAGCTTTCATGGCTGCAAAGAGACCTCTTCTACCAAGTTTGCGAAAGCGGTGGAAGAAAGCCTCATTGAAATGCGGGACCTGTGTAGCCCGCCACAGTCTACGGTGGACAAGCCATTGGCAACCAAAGAAAAAGCAACAAAGCCCATTCAAGGGCACCAACCTTGACTCCTGCCACTAGCTTTCACCTCCCCCAAACCTAGCATTCTGCTGCTGCTAGACCCTGCCAAACCCCTGCTCCCCCGCCTCTCCCCAGCTTTCAGTAGCTCCCGTCCTCAGGGCCCAACACAGAGACCACACTGAGGCATCACACGAAGCAGGAGTGTTAGGAGGAGAGTGTCCCTCATTTCTCGTGGGAATTGTCATTATTTACCGAGGTGCCCTCTGGCCTGTGTACCCGGAAATAAGACTGGCCTGGCTCTGAGGCAGCCTCAGTGAGATGGCGAAGTCTACACTGCCTTCCTTCCGTGGTATCAGAAGCTTAATGTTGGTGTTTGCTACCCCGGTAGGACCTAGTGTATCCAGGTATATTTTTTTTTAAATGTTTATTTAATTTTTGAGAGACAGAGTATGAGCAGGGGAGGAGCAGAGAGAGAGGGAGACAGAATCTGAAGCAGGCTCCAGGCTCTGAGCCATCTGCACAGAGCCCGACGCGGGGCTCGAACTCACGAACCGTGAGATCGTGACCTGAGCCGAAGTCAGACGCTCAACCGACTGAGCCACCCAGGCGCCCCTATCCAGGTATATTTTTGCCCAACAAAAGAATGAGGCACCCTCTTACATGCGGTGTACCTACATGAATCATGAAGAAAGAGGCTAACTCCAGGTCATTACCTCCTTTGTCGGGGGGACAAATCCCGGGCTTTGTTTTCAGATTCACGGAGTCTGATCATAGCATTCAGAATGGCCTGCACTGAGCCAGACAGTGCTGTAAACAGCCCCTCCCCTACACACACACACACACACACACGCAGCCCAAATTATTTTAAAACGTAGTGACCCAGGCCCAAAAAACACATGTCTCCTTTCATCTCCTAGGGGCAGCCTTCCATTGAGTTTGGAAACTCTGGTCCTGCTATTTTGAAAGGGAAAGAAGAACCATCTGCCCCTGCCCTAGAGTAGCATTGCTCTCTGCTTCCCTGGGGGGCCTTAAGGACAGTCCAGGATGAGTAAACAGCACAGTGCCCGTCAAGCAGCAGGGATGGCAGGAGGCCAGTCCACGTCCCCAAGGATCCTGCCACTCACATTTTTTTTCTGGTTCCTTCCCCACTCCCCTTCCCAGGAATCATGCCCTTATAGGTGATCTGTCTTCCAGAGAAGAGAGAGGCTTGCTTTGGGGGTTTTCTGTTAATGTTGTTGATTTGTTTTGTTTTATTCATCTTCTTAAAATTTTTTAACGTGTATTTATTTTTGAGAGGGAGAGAGAGAGAGAGAGACAGAGTCAGCAGGGGAGGGAAAGAGAGAGGGAGACAGAATCCGAAGTAGGCTCCAGGCTCTGAGCTGTCACCACAGAGCCCGACGCGGGGCTCAAACTCACGAGCCCTGAGATCACGACCTGAGTCTAAGTCAGATGCTTAACCGATTGAGCCACTCAGGCGTCCCTTGTTTTATTCATTTTTAAGAGAGGATTTTAAGAAAACTACCATATAATTAGCTTCAGAAAATGATCTCAGTGACCCACGCAGGACACCTGCAGACAGCTGGGCTCCCGCATGTGGAGGATGTTACCCAGGGATTCTAACTAAACCCCATGCGGAGGAGTGCAGAGCAGGACTCTCCCTGCCCGCAGCGGGGAGGGCGGGGTGAGGAGACAGCTGGGGGGGCGTGGGGCCAGGAGGTGGGAATGGCTATATCCCAAGCCAACCCTGATGGAGGGGCAGACCGTGCACAGAGCCAAAGTTAAGGTGGTCCCGAGAGGTTGTG
Source organism: Paguma larvata (assembly GCA_030068075.1). NCBI lineage: Eukaryota > Metazoa > Chordata > Mammalia > Carnivora > Viverridae > Paguma > Paguma larvata. The sequence continues at coordinate 53,948,574 of CM057837.1, read as the reverse complement.
ATCATCAAGAAGACATGAGAGGCACTTCCTATTGGAGAATATTTTTATAGTAAATCTAAAAAGGCAAGGGAGTGGAAAAGCAACACTGCAAATAGCTGAGGCAGCCTACCTCTGTCCGGAGGAGGCGCAGAGTTCGGCTCTCAGCACTAACTTCTCCTGACTTCTCCAGTACAACCCGTGGGAGATTCCTGAAAGTACCCCTCGCCCCATTCCCCCTGTGCTCCGAGGCATTCTGGGCTTTGCACTCTGGCCCAGGGACCCTGCACATGTCCCTTTGGACAACCGTGCAAGCATTCTGCACTTCAACCTCTACTGAAGTAGGCAGGGCTTAGATGGAGGAACTTTGTTCGGCTCCTTGAAAACACCAACCGCCCCAAACAGTAAATTCCTTGAGCCCTGGTTTTAGATTGAGGATGTCTATTGGATGACCTGGGAGATTCTGGCACGGCCCTTCAAAGTCACTGGTCTGTAGGTGCATACTCCTACAGACCCCCACCTTCCTGCTCCCCTTGGGAAGCAGCAGCCTGAGTTCTGGCACTGTCTGGGGAATATCTTTCCGTCTGATGTAAGTTGACCCCAAACCACCTGTCTGTCCTCACCAAATGACCACAGTACGGATCTGAGTTCTCTTCTGATAGCCCTCCATGGATTTCTGGACATTTGATTTTGGGATCCGGCAACCCCTCAGACCTTGACCAAGAGACTTAAATACCCAGAGACTCAAGTCTCTCCATCATCAAACGGGGACAAGAACGTCCCAACTTTGCAATGCTGTGAGGATTGCAGATCATGTCTGTAAAGAGCCTTGCACAAGCAGGTGAGCGCTGGTGTCCACTGTCAGGATGATGTTACTGCAGGCATTGTTCGGGGGAATTTATTTCAAACTTTTTACACTGACTTGAAAGAACCAAACTCACATCTGTCATTCTTTGAGCAAAGGGAAAGGAACCTAACTCTGTATATTCAGATATCAACCATACACTGTGAGGGCTTTAAGAAGTGTCGAATTGTGCACATGTGGCAGGAGGGAACACCTCCTCTTTCTGAGGAAGAGTCTGGAAGCTGGTCTTCCCCCTCCAAGAACAAGTGGATGCACTGAGTCTTTATGCAAAGGCAATGCTGAGCCATGGCCATGGGCATCTCTGGGGGACCCTCGAAATGGAGACTGTTTCGAGTGTCCCCAAAGAGATGGAAAATGAAATCTAGAGACAGTCACTTCAGGGCAGTGATGCATAATAAAAACGCTTGTGGCCACCTTACAATACTGCTACGTTGCCAAAATATATAAAGTTGACATTTGAGTTCTATTTTTATAAAATTGTTCTAGATTTATGGCAATATATACATGTGTATTTATAGTCTTTCAATTTTAGGTTATAATTTTGTGCTTTAAAGAAATATATGTATGACTAAAGAAGTGTATATTGAAAGCACTATATTCAAAATATTTAAAGACCATACGCCTGTATTCAATAAAAAGTATTGCCAAGAAAGATGGTGTTAGCCACTGTTTCTACCCAGAAATGCTATAAAAATTTTGTTGTAAATTCTGTGAACGGGGTCAACGATTCATTTGGCATCATCTGAGGTCTGTCAGCAGCAGCGCTGGGTGTCTGAAAGACACAAGGGGCCAGGAGAAAAAGGGAGGAAGGAACTTAACTCTCTCCCACTATGCGGCACGGGGAAAGGGTGAGGGGCAGAGAGGCGTCACGGGCTGTTTGTGATCAGGTTGGCAGAAACCTGGTTATAGAGGTCAGTGCCTCCACTTACACCCCCACAAGCATTCGTAGGCAGAATGGAGTGGAGGGAAAAGCGCCAGGCTCAGAGAGGGGATGCTTAGACTATAAATCCAGTTCTATCTCTAACTTGCGGTGGACTTTGGGGATGTCACTTCACCTCTGTGGCCCTGTTTCTTCATCTGTGAAATAGGAATGTCGATATCAGCACTCCCCACTTCCAGGACTGTGGTGAGATGACATAGATGGTCCTTGTTTGAAAACTTAGAAAGTGATGTAAAAATTGCTCACTGTGGGCTCACAGGGACATGCACACGGGTTCCTTCACTCTGCACAGCCCAAAGATACATTCCAAGTTGCAAGATTCCCTCTGCAGCCACAAAAATCCACAGAACCAGAACTGAGATTCCAAACGCTTTCCAATCAGAGCCTACAAGGAACCTTAAAGTGTCTGAATTTGTATAATTGGGATGCAGAAAAGGCATTATCCAAAAAGATAATGGCTAAGAATATTCCAGGAGGAATGGTGGGGTTAGGAAGGAACAGGATCGAAGCAATGTCAGCTTGCTCGTATTTATCACAGAGATTACACGTGGCCCTAAAATAACAAGATGAAGGCAATAGAGAAGAATACAAACAGGCAAGCCAGCCCCCAACATACAAAATAATGCAACCCCCTCGTTGTTGTCTCTGGAGATTCCGTGGGGTGGGTGTCGGCACATTTAGCAAAAAGGCAGAGAAGAGTCCCTCCCTGGTTCACAAGAACTCCAAGTTTCCAAATTAATCCTTGGTAGTTGGTGGGGAGAACCAGTGCCTTTCGTTCCCTGTGTAAATTCAGCTGATCTCCCTCCTTTTACAGTTCTCTGAGTTTTCCTTCCAAGGAGGCCTTTTGAGTCTGCAGGATAAACAATATGCCATCTCTGGGAAAAGATGGCCTCCTATCACATAAGAGAACCTTTCTAAAAGCTGTTCTCCCTGTTTCCTAAGGGCCAGGTCTCTCCTTGTTCTATTCCTTCTGTTTCTTCCATCTCCTGTGGGATTTCACTTGCTATTTCTCTCCCTTATGTGATATTGGACCCCAGGGTTCTCTGTCCTTGATCTCTATTTTCTTTTTTTTTATTTAATGTTTATTCATTTTTGAGAGAGAGCATGAGCAGGGGAGGGGCAGAGAGGGGGAGACACAGAATCTGAATCTGAGCTCCAAGCTCAGAGCTATCAGCACAGAGCCCAATGTGGGGCTCGAATCCACAAACCGTGAGATCATGACCTGAGCCAAAGTCAGACACTAAACGGACTGAGCCACCCAGGCACCTCTATCTCTATTTCTTATATTAAGGAGCAGCAAAATGGGAGATTGAACTGATACAGAAGGGCCCCTCCACCTATAAAAACATACACACAGAGAAAATTCCTTTAAGTATATAGTCAAATTCAAAAGAAAAAGAAATCCTCACATTACAAAAAAAAAATTAAAAACAAAACAAAACAAAAACAAAAGAAGACTGTTTGAAACAGAGCAGGAAGGAGTAGCTAAAGATGTGTCAGACAAGACACAAACTCCAGTGGCTAACAGAGTTTACCACCCCTGCAAGTTAAGAGAACATGACCTCAGCTCATGCAAGGTGGGAGATGCAGCTAAACTCTCTGCACAAAATCAGAACCTCATAGCAGTGTCCCAACTCTAACAAAACAAAACAAAAGACTAGAAAAATTCTTCCCACCAGCCCAGGGGAGCATTGAGGAGCCATGCACTTCCCTCAGGGCTGTAGATGATGAAAAAAAGACATTCATGAGAAATTAAACTATAAATGTGTGCCATATGGAGATCTGGAACCTGAGTTTATACGACTTATTTGCAAAGCAGGAATTCTAAGCCAATAATTTTTTTAAAAAATTCCTGGGTCAGTAAAAACCAAAGGGCCTCAGCAGAGTCCAATATAAAACCACCTTCTGCAAATGTGGAAACACCAAACACCCAGAGAGGGAAAACACTCTATTAAAGATGAGCTCACAGTCAAAAAATACAAACAGCACAAGAAATAGTTCACAAGAGGGAAACCAGTAGACAAAGCAAACAGGAGAGTTAATATCACAAAGACTGGAGAGAAAAGATGACTCAGACAAAAACTGTAAAGTAGATATGTTTAATATTATAAATAAAGAAATAAAAATACAAGGAAAATACATGTAGAAGTCCAGGAAGAAGAGATTAGAGAGAACAGAGGAAAGCACTATTCAAAGAGAAAATCGTTAGGAATATTCCAGAATCAAAGAAATACATACTCTAAAATTCTTGGGTCAAAGAAGAAATAATAATGGAAATTTAGAAATACTTAGATCAGAATGATAATAAAAATACTTCATATCAAAATCTCTGGGATACAGCAAAAGCGATACTTTGAGGAAAATTTATACCTTAAAATACTTACATCAGAAAAGAAAGACTGAAAATTGATGAACTAAGTGTACACTTATGTACTTTCTTCTTAAAAAGTAAGAAAAAGTGGGGTACCGGGGTGACTCAGTCGGTTAAGCATCTGGCTCTTGGTTTTGGCTCAGGTCATGAGATCAAGCCCCATGTCGGGTTCTGTGCTGACAGGGTGAAACCTGCTTGGGATTCTCTCTCTCTCTCTCTCTCTCTCTCTCTCTCTGTCTTTCACTCTCTCACTCTTTCTCCGCCTCTCCCCCATGCACATGCACGTGCACACACACTCTCTCTCTCAAAAATAAACTTAAAAAAAAAAGGTAAGAAAAAGAGCTAAACAGTAAACTCAAAAAAAGTAGAAGGCACAAACTCAAAGAAAGTTTACTTTACAAAGAAAGTAACAAAGATACGACAACTATCAAGGAAGGAGAAAATAAAACCTAAAGCTAAAAAGCGAAAGTTGGTTCTTTGACCACATGCTCATGTTCAGTGGAGGCCAGGCTCAGCTGAGCCAGAGTCATGGCCAGTACAGGGGCAGCAGTTGGACTGACCAGGGCTGCTGCAGGATCTGCAGGCTGTTATGATATGTTCCGCAAGCCACGAAACATTTGGAGCCTCAAGCAAAACAAATTTTTCAAAGTCTACCAAAATCTGCCTTCAGTGGTGGCTATTATAGAAGTACATTTGAACCCAAAATGATAAAATGAGAAGCAGCATTCATATTAGAGCATAAGCCCTACTGCCAATAAAGGAAAAATAAGAGATGCTTGTTGAAGAAGTATCCTTTTAAATCACCGAGACCAGGGAGGATCTCCTTATATAGCCGCCAAAATCAAGGAAGCTAAAGATTTACTAGAAGGTCAAGCTAAAAAATGAAGACAATGTGTAATGAATTTTAAATTCTTGTTAGTTTATGTATATGAGTGCCAGCTTCTTCTAATCAAATGCCTCAAAGTTACACGTTTTTTAAAATGATTTAGCACAAGCTGAGCCGAAGCTTTGGTATAAGTTTCTTCTTTGAATTTGAGGATTTTAAATCAGATTATAGAATATTTGGAGATTCTGGAAAACAATGTGGAGGTTCCTCAAAAATTTAAACATAGAATTACACCACTAGGGATTTATCCAAAGGATACAGTAGTGTTGATGCATAGGGGCACATGTACTCCAATGTTTACAGCAGCACTATCAACAATAGCCAAATTATAGAAAAAGTCCAAATTCCATCAACTGATGAACAGATAAAGAAGATGTGGTGTATACATACGCAATGGAATACTACTTGGCAATGAAAAAGAATGAAATCTTTGCAACAATGTGAATGGAACTGGAGGGTACCTATGCTAAGCGAAATAAGTCAGCCAGAGAAAGACAGACATCATATGATTTCATTTATATGTGGAATTTTAGAAACTTAACAGATGACCATAGGGGAAGGGAAGGAAAAACAAGATACAAACAGAAGGAGGCAAACCATAAGAGACTCTTAAATACAGAGAACAAACTGAGTGTTGATGGGCATGGGGGTTAGGAGGGTGGGGAAAATGGGTGAAGGGCATTGAGGAGGGCACTTGTTGGGTTGAGTACAGGGTGTTGTATGTAAGTGATAAATCCCTGGAATCTACTCCTGAAGCCAAGACTACACTGTATGTTAGCTAACTTGACCATAAATTAGATAGATAGATAGACAGACAGATACATACATACATACATACATACATACGTACATACATATTTGGAGATTTAACACTCAGTAATCATGGATAAATACCTAAGCTTTGAATAGAAATATTGTTCATTATTCATTTAGCAAATAGTCTGTTACTTCCAGGCAAAATGAACGTGACACTCTCTGGCTTTCAAGGAGCCCCCAGTCAAATGGGATACTGATGATAAACTTGGAACTAAAATACAATGTGATAAATATATATGTTTTAACTTGGTTCTTTGACAAGAATAACAAAATAGACAAGTCTCTGGTAAAACCAATGAAAAAAAAAGAGAAATTCAGAAATATATAATATAATTAATAATAGGTAGATACAACTAGAGTAGACATTATAGAGATAACCAGAGAATATTTCAACTACTTTATGCCAATAAATTCGAAAACTTAGATAAAAATTCTTGGGGCATCTGGGTAGCTCAGTCGGTTGAGTGTCTGACTTCGGCTCAGGTCATGATCTCACCGTTCTGAGTTCGAGCCCTGCGTCGGGCTCTGTGCTGATGGCTCAGAGCCTGGAGCATGTTTCAGATTCTGTGTCTCCCTCTCTGTCTGTGCCCCTCCTCCGCTCATGCTCTGTCTGTCTTTCTCTCTCTCTCTCTCAAAAATAAATAAAAACATTAAGAAAATTTTTATAAAAATATAACTTACTAAAACTAATAAAAGAAGAAATAAAATTTCTGGATAGCCTTATAAATCTTAAATTAACTGAAGCAGTAGTTTAAAATCTTCCCACTCAGAAAAATAAGTATGGGGGGAGAGGAATGTAAAATATTATAGACATGTCCTACTACACATTTTAAAAAAATGAACATTTCAACTATAGTATAAAATCAATAAGGGAATATTCCCTCTTTGTATAAATGCCCTTATTTATTCTCTGAGGCTAGTATAACTTTAGCATCCAAACCAGATTTGGATATCCATTAAAGAAAAACTAAAGGCCCATTTTCCTCATGCATAAATATCCAGAAATCTAAATGAAATGATAGCAAACAAATTCTAACAGTATATAAAAAAGATAATGCACCCATGACCAAGTCAAGTTTATCTAAGAATGCAAGGTAGTTTAATATTAAAAGATGTTGAGCACCAGGCAATGTATAAAAGTGTTGAATCACTGTATAGTGCACCTGAAACTAACATGACACTGCCTGTTAACTAGTTGGAATTACGATAAACGCTTAAAAGAAAAGAAGATAGCTAAATGTCATTTACCCAGAATAAAAATACAGGGCCATTCTAATAGATCACTGAAATGCATTCAGTAAAATTCAACAGTCATTCATAAGTTTCAAAAACTCATAGTAAAAGGAATTAGAAAAGAACCTAGCTTGACATAAAACGTCTACATAAAACGTACAATATACATCATCCTCAATAGGGAAATGTAGGAGAAAGAGAGGATATGCACTGTTTCCACTTCTATTCATCATTGCAGTAGAGGTTCTAGCCTGTGCAACAAGAAGAAAAAGAAAGGCTTAATAAAAGAAAAAGAAAAACTGTCATTGTCTGCGGACAAAGGGATTGTCTATATAGAAAATCCAAAAGAATCGCTATACAAATTAACAGAAATCAACTAAAAAGATCAAGATTGCTTATATAAAATCAACATATAAAAGTCAAGTTTGTTTTATACACCACAACAAAGAATAAAATCACAATACAAAATACGTGATTTACAATAGAACCTAGCAATAAATCTAGCAAAAGACATGAAGACCTATACACAGATAATTAGAAACTGCACTGAAACACATTGAAGAAGATCTAAATAAAGGAGAGGTATTTCAAGATCATGAAATATGAAAGCCTCAGAAAGAGGTTAGTTTTCCCCAAACTGATCTCTAGATTTAATGCAACTCCAGCAAAACTTCAACAGGGGGATCTTCTGCCTCCAATAATGGTAAACTAGCTAATTCACACTAAGCTTCCTACAGAAGGCATCTTTAAAAATCTGGCATATATGTGTTTAAAAATCTTCTTGAAATCATAAAAGAGCTAACTAGATCAAGATCAGGGAGAGGATCTTGAGAGTAAGTAAGCATAGCACTGGAGATGTTCTTACTCTGGAGCTGTCTAGTGATCGTGAATAGCAGCCTAGAAGGTAAGATGCAATTTTTGTCTTTGCAAAAACTGGTATATAAAAATTGGAGCCCAGCACCACCACAGGGGAGTCCTGGCAAGCCACCACCCTCATGGGGGCAGAAATGAGGATAAAATATAAATGAACCAACCTCCACCTAGCCCGTATCCCAGTTCCAAGCCATCTGGATGACTCAGATAACCGTAAGCCCTGAAGTCGTATTAAGATGATCTTGCATTGTTGGTTTTACCAAGAATTTGCAAGCAGTGAAGAAGAAAAAAAAAAAAGTCTTCTACAGAGGAAGATAACATCACCCTTGGCCTCAAATTGTTCCTACAAATAATTTTTCTAATACAATGTCCAGTACACATTTAAAGTAAACCAAGAGGTCTAGACAAAATAAGCAGACACTAGTAGAAATAAGAACAGAAACTGAAACATGGGGTCTTCAGATAGTGGAATTCTCAAACACGGACTATAAAATAAGTATCTTTACTGTGATCGAGAAGATAACCTCAAACCTAAAACACTTGGCAAGAAAGTGAAAACTGTAGAGTGTTACAGCAGATTTGAAAAAGGGCCAAAGTAAAGTTCCAGAATGAAAATATAAATAATTGAAAAAAAAAAACAAGCATATTGATGGCTTTAATAGCAGTTAAGACAAGGCTACAGAGAAAATTAGTAAACTGGATTACAGGTAAAAATGAATAATGAATGCACACATACATGTATACAATCCAAAAGAGATCGAAAAGAGAAAAACACAGAAGAGAAGAGACATAAAGAATACAGTTGGAAGTTCTAACCTACATTTAACTGAAGTCCCTAAAAAGTGAGGAAATAGGACCAGAAGCACTATGGGAATTTTTCAGAAAACAGACGAAGGGTTTAAATTCAGTTTCAAGAATCTCAACAAATCCCAAGCGAGATAAAATGAAATGAAACCTTTGTGTATATATATATACACGCACACATATATGTAGGCACCTTACAAGGGTTTCCGATCCATCCTACACCACTGACTTGCTTTGGAAGGTTACCTGGGTCCCTCTGAGCCTTAGTTCTGTAACTAGCTATAAAGGTTGGCTCTTGTTGTTATTTATCATTAACACTTGCCATGCCAAGTAGAAATCCTGCATTTACCTGGCTGTCGCCTCCACCTACTACCTCACCTTTCTGCAGACACCCGGAAGAAAGGAAGAATCCTCATTCCCACCCCTGACACAGGCTCTTAGTCTGGGACTTGGCGGGGAGGAGCCTCAAGTTCTACCTCTACCAGCCCTGGCCCCGCCCACCCCCGCATGGCCACACCCCCTCCCAAGGGCCCGCGGAGCAGTTGCCTAGCAGTGTGTGTTGCGCTCTAGCCCAGGCGGGCGGCCGGGCTGCCATGCCGAAGAACGCGTTAGTCATCATACGCTACGGGCCATACAGTGCAGTGGGCCTGTCTGTGGAGTACCGCACCTTCCGCCTGGAGGGCCTGCAAGGTGGGCAGCCGAGGGCCAGAGGGCCACCCAGCTGCGTGTGCCCAGGTGCACCCCAGCCTCTGAGCACCGGTGCAGGCGGTACCCTCTGCCTGTACCTCCTTCCTTCTGCAGACCCAGACCAAGTACCGTAACCTGTGGAAAGTCTCCCCTGAGCCTCTACTTCCCTAGGATGATTTAGCATCTTACTCTGCCTTCCACTGCTTCAAAACAGAAGTGGAAACAAACAAGCCCACAGGGTTCCAAGCAGTTTACACAAATTATTCGGATAGGAGGGATCGCATAATCAGGCTTGAACAGAAGATCAAGAATATGAAGTGACTTTTCCAAAGTCAAGTGGGTGGAAAATGGTGGAGAGTCTACACTTTCAGCATTCAGTCATGCAACAAGCCTTTACTGAGCATCTAATATGTGTTGGACACTCTTCCAGGTACCGGGGAAATACAGGCAAACAAAGAGATATGTCCTTAAAATGACCTTCTCATTGTTGACTACTAGTTAACAGTTGTGCTGAGCGAGGAACAGAGGAATGTGACGGTAGTGGGGCCCGCCGCTGGCTATAATTGGAGGGGAGAGGGGAAGATCTGGAAAGGTTTGCTGGCTGGAATTATACTTGAGTTGAGCTTTAAAAAGTAAGGAGAAAATAACCAGGTAAAGAGAAGAAAGAGCATGCCAGCCAGAGAAACCACGATGGTTGGAAGCATGAACGAATGAGGTATTTGTTGAATTGTGGGGAGGATGAGGCCGGAGAGGTAGACAGGGGCAGATCCTGCCCGGTGCTGTGCAAGTTTCAGGCAGGGGGATGAAACCGTGGCTGTCTGAGGGGAACGGAGCAGAGGGGGCCAAGAATGGAAGCGAAGAGACAAGTCAAGAGACTTTGGGTGGTCCAGGGGAGAGATGAGAGTAGCTTGGACCAGGACAGCCATAGAGGGGCAGTGGATTGAAGTAAGAGGAAGGTGGTGGGAGGCGAGGGTCAGGAGGATGCCCTCCGGATCCAGTGTCTGGCTTGATCGAAGCACTGATGGATGGAAGTGCTCTGCACTGAAATTGACGACAACACAGAACGACTGTAATTTGGAGAAACCCGCCCATTTCAACCATATTAAACTTCATGTGTTTTCAGTCGGGTAGATGGAGGTACTGAGTTAGCTTTGCAGTTCTGGAGTTCAGAGAAAAAATCTGAGCTAGAGATAGAATGGTCTGCATCATGGACTTGGGGACAACATATAGAACGATTAGAGAGCCCAGGCCTGGGTCTTCAGTCTTCGGTGCTTTTAAATGCTCTAATTTCCCATCGGAAACTTCTCACCAGCTTTCTCCCCCTGGCTTTATGAGGCTTATTGTATGTCTCAACAGTCTTTTGCCCAGACAGCTATGCATTTTGCATTTGCTCGCATGCTGCCCACGGCTTTTCCACCCTGTGTGAGTTCCACGTTAGGTGAAACATAGACGAGAGCCTTGTGCCAGTCCTTAGGGAGCCCCCGGGCAGGGCGGAACTGACAAACACGGAATTCTCTAAACATGGTTTGCTCCGCTTCCTCTAGACATGGGGACCAGGGCCCACACTGAGGACAAGGGCTGTTACCTTCAAGGTTGCCAGCAAGCAAGGGAGGAGGTGAGGCGCAGGCAAGTAAAGATGCCACAAAGCTTTCTTAGCATCTTAAAGTTGCCTTGGTCTTGACCCAGTATTTATGCTTTTGCCAACTTTGACTGTTTTCCGGAGTTCTGACAGTTTGTTCTGACGGTTTCTGTCTTGTTAACGTCTCTGTGGAGGAATGGGAGTTTGGAGTGCCCACTCTGCCATTTTGCTGATGCCTGCAGACTCTTTTTAATTATGTTTCTTTCTGCTGCCATAATCAGCATGACTGTATAGAGTTCAACCAGAGCATTCCCCTACCAAGAATTATATTAAAGGAGAACGCAGAAATAAACATTTTGTTATAATGTACAAATCACAAGTATTGAAGTAGGGGGTGCTTCCCATCCAGTGTGTACACAAATCCCATTGACTCATCTGGTCACCTCTGGTCACTTGTCTCCTACTTGCATTCTTGGCACTGTTGGCAGAGAGAATGGCATGAGCAGAGATTAAGGGCAAAGACTCTGGAGCCCAATCAATCTAATTTTGAATTGGTCTCCACCATTTAGTAGCTCTGTGGCCAAAGCCAAGATCAAGTTATTTTACCTTTGCCAGCCTCAGTCTACTTATTGATAAAATGGGAGCAGATCCCTACCTCGCTGAGGTGAGATTCCAATGGGAAGATGCACACAGAGTCATGAATACCATACCTGCACATAGTAGATGCTCAACGAGCATTCGTTCTTATTATTCCAGGGGACGGGGTTACTAGGAAGGGAAGGGGGGAGCCGTGTGGGGCATGCTGGGAAGCAGCAAGCCGCTGGGTCTGGAGGAGGCTATGCAACAAGAGTCGGGCCTGTTTTACCCTTGGCAACAGGGAGCCAGTGAAAGAATCGTGAGATTCTTGAGCTAAAGAATCGTGAGATTAAGGATGTGCCCTAAGAGGCCAATTCTCAGGGAAGAGATCTGGGGAGGGGAAGTGAGAGAAGATGAATTATTAAGAGATATTAAGAGGTTAGAAATCACGTTCCGAAGTTCAGGGGAAAGACAAAGGCAGATTGGAGTCAGAAGCAGTTATGAGTTCAAATAACATCCATGTGCTGATGGCTCCCGAATTTCTCTTTCCCATCAGGACCTCTCATTGTCACTGGGGTGTTTAGACATCTCAGACTAATATGTCCGAAGTTTCTAAACCGACTTCCTAATACGCACGCCACACCAGCCCCTCTGTGTTCTCTCCCTTTCAGTTCACACGGCTCTGTTCTTTCAGTTACTTGGGCCAAAAGCTTCACAGGCAGCTTTCTGCCCTCTCTTTGCCTCACACTCATCACAGACACTATCATCTCCTGCCTGGATGAGTGCCCCGATCTCTCTGCTGAGCTCCCTGTGACCACCCTTGGCCCCTGCAGTCTGTCCTCAGCACCAAAGCCAGGTGAGGCCTTTAAACTTGAGTCAGAGCATGGCCTGTGCCTCCAAGAACATCCTGGTGCTCCCAGCTCACTCAAGGGAGAAGTCAAAGGCTTACGGTGGCCTAGAGGCCCCTGGTGTCCTCCCCAACCTCGTTTCCTCCATCACTACACACCCTCTCCCCTCGGCCACTTGGCTGCAGCCATGCCTGCCGACCTCCTCACTGGCCCCTGAGCACACCTGGTGCGCTTTGACCTCGGGGCGTGGCAGCAGCTCCACCTGGAATAATCATTCTCCAGATTTCTCACTCTTCACTCCCTCGAAGCCTCTGGGTGTTTCTCAAGAGTCGCTTTCATCAACAGGCGTTCCTTGGGCATCCCCGTCAAAAATGCCAGCACCTCCCTCTGCCTCCCCCTTCCCTATCTCCTTCCTTCTTTTTCTTTTTTAATTTTTTTAATGTTTTTATTTCATTTTGAGAGACAGAGACAGAGCGTGAGCATGGGAGGAGAGAGAGAGAGGGAGAATCTGAAGCAGGCTCCAGGCTCTGAGCAGTCAGCACAGAACCCGACACGGGGCTTGAACTCATGTGCCCTGGCATCATGACCTGGGCCAAAGTTGGATGCTTAACCAACTGAGCCACCCAGGCCGCCGCCCCCCACTTCCTTCCTTTTTTTTTCTTTCTGGTGCTCACAACTTTGAGCACACTCTTTTTCTATGCCTTCATCGATCACAAATTCATCTTTTTCTAGGTGAAGTGAACACTTCACCTATTTGCCTCATTATCCTTCTCTTCTCCTGGGATATATAGGGGAGCAGGGATTCTTATCTGTCCTGTTCTCTGCTGTGTCCCAGTGTCCAGAACTGCGCTGGGTATATCTTAAGGGTCAATAAACATTAAATGAATAAAACTAACCTGAATAGAGCTGAACACTGGATCCACAGGGGGTGAGACTTAGGGAGAAATCAAGGCAAGACAGAACTGGCGAACAGCAGGACTTCGGCGGCGGCCCCTCTGAGGGGCTCAGAGGTGGGAGAGATCCCAGAGACAAAGGAGACAAGTGAGATGATGATTTCAAGAAGAAAATGGCTAATGGGCACCAAACTGTTAAATAGGAGTTACTTCTAGCAAAGGTGAATTCATGGTTAATGAAGGACATAGAGAAAAGATTCTCAGAGACTTGGGATAGGAAGGCAAGTTGGTTAGAGGCCAACTTGACCGTGTCTTAAAATGTAACCATATACTGTAGAATCCAGCTACTCCATTTCTCAGTCTCTTCCATGTATATTTAAGCTCGCACATGTACACAGAGGCACGCCCAGGAATGTTTCCTGCGATGTTCTTGCCGATAGTGGAAAATTGAAAACAATTGAGAAAGGACCGGCTTGAATACATTGGAGTACATTTGTCGTGTGAAATGCGGTGCACCTGATCCATGTATATATTGACAGAGCTGGATCACCATGACGTAACGTTAAGGGAATAGGCGTGCTTCCGAATTCCACGTACACTGTGATCCAACTTCCGTTAAAAATGACAAAGAGAGAGGGAGGAGGAAGAATTATGGGTGATTTAAAATGTTTTGTCCTGTAATTGTAAGGTTTTTAAAAGATCGTGGGTCTGTATTACATTTATAATCTGATAAAAATTTATGGGGCACCTGGGCGGCTGTCCGTTAAGCATCCGACCTTGGCTCAGGTCGTGATCTCACGATTCGTGAGTTCAAGTCCTGCATCAGGCTCTGTGTTGACAGTGTGGAGTCTGGAGCCTGCTTCGGACTCTGTGTCTCCCTTCTCTCTCTGCCTCTCCTCTCCTTGTGCTCTGTGTGTCTCTCTCTCTCAAAAATAAACATTAAAAAAATTAATCTGATAAAATTTTAGAGTTTAAAATAGTTTGGGGTGGTTTCTTTATTTTTTTTCCAGCAAAAGTGTTTTAAAGAAGTAAGAAAGGAGATAAGTCAGACTGTCGGTTTACTAAGAGGGGTGGGAGAGCTGTGTGAACCGCTGACTGTGCTTACGGGTCTCCACGTCTAAGAGCCCAAAGTCCAGAGAAGGTGGCCCGAAGCCTCCGTCTGCAGGAGGTTAAGATGCAGGGGGAGATGAGGAAGCCAAGGGCACGAGCAGTGCTTTCCGCAGTAGGAGAGGGGAAGGAGTATCTTGAGAAGATCAAGGAGAGAACTTTAACGGTTGAAAGAGAAGAGCAGTGCAAGGTATCAGCAGGCGGTTGATTTGTAAAGTGAGTTTGTGTATCCCCTGAATGGTAATTCGTCTAATGCCAGCAGCGAACACTCACTGAGGGCTGGCGACAAATGCCAGGGTGTTAACAAAAGCAAAGCAGGGAGTATGTGTCCCCCCCCACACACACACACCTGCCCTGTTCTGTCCCACACTCCCCCCACCACTTTAGAGTCAAAACTAACATCACGCCAAGCAGAGGTGTGCATTTGCAGGTCCCCGTCTGTAAAATCTACATCCGAATTCTGTATGTTTCTTTACAAATCATAGCCCTTTATCATTTCCCAAAGTCCAGCTAGCTTTGGAAATATGCCTGATATTTCCTGAACTTACTGTGCCTTAAGGAATCTGAAAATGTTCCTTCTTTCTTTATCACCCACAAATTATAATAGTTCAGCAAAAATGTCTCTATTATGGCCTCAATATTAATGAAACCAAACCATGTAATGCTTAACAAAAAGTCCTAAGTAATCTCCTGGCCATGATTGCTCCTTGTCTACTGTCCTTAGGTCTGCCAAATGAGCCGCTGGAAGGAACTAAAAGGAATTGAAACCAACTCATAAAAATTAGCTCCACGCTTATCTAGCGACGACACCCCGTGTGCCATCCTCCCATCCCTAGCTACGCGTTAGCTGCTCACGTTAACAATCGTCAGCATTGCATCTGTGCCGAGCAGAGGAGGGAAGAGATGTCTGTCTGTCCGTTTGCCTTGCTTCCTAACCAGCAGTGTTTAAATCACTCCCAGGTGGCGCCCAATTCCGCCAGCACTGAGAAATGGGAGGCTTTACCGTGTCCCTTCAGTTTACCCAGATCCCCCTTGAAGGATGAGGTGCCACTTCAAAGAGGCAGGCGTTCTGCGGGTGGCCTTACAGCTTCTGGTTGATTTATGCTGGAGTTTAGCTACCGCCTTTGGAAAGACTTTGTTGCATGGAGTATATTTATCTGACCTTTCTTTGAGTAGACAACCCCACAGCAGCTCGTAGGAAAGAAAGGGCCCTCCATGTAGAGAGGCGGCATTTGGATGAGCTGTAGGAATTCCGGTGCTTCTCCAAGTCTGATCCCTTAAGCCCGCACTGACCACCCTACAGCTGGGCTCAACACACCCCGGACTGATGAGAAGGGGGCAGGCATCCTGCGGGGGGGCGGGGAGGGGGAATATATGATGTGGAGTCTGGGGTGGCTCATCGCTTTAATAAGAATCAGACTTAGGTCACTCAGCATCCAAAAGAGTCATTGGAGATTCCCAGCACCATTAAATTGAGTTTGTTTATTTAATGAGCGATATTAACACCGAGCATCTGGTGGGGTAGGGGTGGGGGGATTATGGTCAGCGAGGGGGACGTGCTCCCTTAAAGGCCCCGAGAGCCCGTGCTTTGCGAACCATGTAGAAAGCGAGAAGTGGTATGCTCTCTTAAGAGCGCCTCTCCCTGTAGGCCTTGATTTGCTCAAGTATGAAGTAGACTCTCATTATTTGGCACCCCCACTTCCACAAAGTGGGTTATCTGGTGCATCAAATCCTGTTTCTTAGATATGCTTTGCCATGAAAGAGTGCTGCCGTTCTCATAAAAGAAACCCCAAACCCAGATGCTACGTGAGACTCAGTCAGACAGGGCTCTGCCCTCTGAGAAAGGAGAGGTGTGTGGCCCGCCGGAGGGTGCACGCCTTCCCGGGGGTCTCCTCTTGTGGAGCTCCTCCTCATGACACAGCATCACAAGTGAGCAACTCCAGACACAGCCTGTGCCTCCTTCTCTCCAGAACCCCCAGGCCTTAGGGAGTTGCTGCTGTGCGTTAGCAGGTTAGAGGTAACACCTTGCCTCCAGAGATGGGGTAGGAACAGAGAAGCTGTTTTGTTCCTGATTTCTTCCTATCGAGCTGAAGTAACATTTCCCAGGACTATCTCCTGAAAAGACAAATCCAAGGTTCTGGAGGCCAGGACTTTTCCGTTTCAGGCTACACATCCCCTCTCCTGAAGGGGTGCGCTGGGAGAGCGTCTGATTCCCAGAAATCTCTGCCTATAGACTGCCTCTCTGCTTCCCAGACTGTCCACTGGCCATCCCAAACTGCAGGGACTGCTTCGCTTTCCACAAGGCATCAGTCCAAGCTGAGTGTCTTCCTCCAAAGCTGTTTAAGACGAGACACTTAAGTAGGATACAATAACATAAATACGCCAGAGAAAAAGATGCGGCTGTTCTGTAGAGAGAGGCGTTAGCCGATGCGGGGTCAACTGGGGCTCCCGCCGGGTGCCCGAGGAGCGCTATCTTGTTAATGGAGATCCTCACTGAGTTACTCTCTGAAGTTCCCTTCCAGAAGTGAAATTAAAATCACGCCATTAAAATGTTCACAGTTGGGGCCGGATGTTCTTGAACTGATTGGAAGATGAAGAAGTGGACAGGCCAACATTTTGAAACAGCAATTGTCTCTGTAATTAAGTGCAATTAACCGACATAATTGTCTGCTTTCCTGCATGTAAGACTGATTGCAATGCTGAGACTTTAAAAAAAGACAAAAACAAAAACAAAAAAAACATGCACTTCATCGATTCCTCATCCCAGCTTAACCAAAACTCTCACCAATGCATGAAGACTGCCAAACTCTGCCACACACCGATTCTACCACCAATGTTACACGGTGAACATATCAGGAAAATGGAGGACAGACGTGTTAGAGAAAACAGAATTCCAGGCTGTTCATACAGATCATTCCTCCTAAATTCCTGCACTTACGCGTTTCCACAAAGAGAATAGATCTCACCACTTTTCCATGGCTGATCTCCAGGGAAGCGATGACCAAACAGCAACTTCCGAAGGTGTGAATAAAAGTTCCATTCATCAACTTTAAAAAAAAATGCATTTCGTTTCTTCTTCTTATAGGAAATCTGGAAAATGCTGGAATAATTAAGACAAAGAAGTTTCACACACTCTTATCAGAGGGATAAGTGCTGAGTATTTCTTTTCTCTTCCTATTATACACATACTTGAATTAGTAGTGAAGATGTATTTTCCTACATGATACTATGCATGTACCCTGATCGTTTGCACATATCACAAATATTTTTCCTGCTATTAAGAAATTAATAAACATTTTTTGAAATGTTCAAAAGTAAACCCTCACCCTAAGGACCTACCATCTTATTATGATAAGAACAATAGGTTATACAAAGGGTTTTCTATTATAAAACTGCAGAAAGGAACCTCTCGTTACAAAAGTCTGCCTGTATTTCTGCTTTTTTTTTTTTTTCCTGAGGAAGCTTTCTTATAAGTGCAATTCCCCTGGCCAGAGTTCATTTTGTAATTCTTTTTTTTTTTTTTATGTTTTTATTTATTTTTGAGACAGAGAGAGACAGAGCACGAGTGGGGGAGGGGCAGAGAGAGAGGGAGACACAGAATCTGAAGCAGGCTCCAGGCTCTGAGCTGTCAGCACAGAGCCCGACGCGGGGCTCGAACTCACAGACCGCGAGATCATGACCTGAGCCGAAGTCGGATGCTCAACCGACTGAGCCACCCAGGCGCCCCTCATTTTGTAATTCTAAAAATTCTTGAGGCTTTTGAGGCTTGTACTCCCAGATTACCTCCAGAAAGGTGACCAATGTGAATTTCCAGCAGCAGGATAAGAAGTGACCTATTCCTCCCATCCCCTCCAACATTGAGTATCATCTCCATAAGAAGAGTTCAAAAACTCTTCCTAGAGACATCTCCTATTTTGCACACATCCTATGGGGTCTAGGGCACATTGCAACCAAAACCTGATTTGCTCAGGTCTCTGGCTGTGCTGTCCAGCAAAGGCGAGGGCACACGGGGCCAGCACCAGAGAGGTAGCCAGCAGGGCAACTGAGTTATAGCCATGGGCAACTGGACAATGAGCCAGCTGCTGGCATCTAGTAAAACATCCGTACAGCAGGTTAACCTAGAGCCTGTCCCCATGACGCCCACACCCCCCTCCATCTTTTGCAGCTGTATTGGCCAGAGATGGACACAGTGTCGTCCTGGAGAAGATAGAAGACTGGAATGTGGTAGAACTCATTGTGAATGACGAGCTCGTCTTTCACTGCAACATCAAAGACCTGGAATTTGGTAAGTCCTTCAGCACTGCCCCCAAGCAACATTTGCCTTCTTGGAAGCATGCTCAATTTCTAGTTGAAGTGGTCAGTAGGTTAGGACCAGATTCAAATTGTTTTTGTTTTTTTTTTTTTCTGAAATTCTTAAATTCTTACTCAAAGCCTTGTGCTCTGTGTGAGGTGAGTGAGCGCATCCTAAACCCACAAAGCGCTGGATGCTCCTTCCCAGAACACCGGACACAAAAGAGGGACAGAAAGAAAAATAAAGTGTTAACCCCAGATTTCAAATGATGTAATGGGCACTTAGGGGTAATAGCTTTGGGGTTTTTCTTTTTTTTCTTTCTTTTCATTTTCACATTTTTAACAATGTGTGTTTTATTATTATTTGCCTTCAAAACAGGTTTGTTCTGTCTGATTATTCTACCCAGGCTTGCTAAGACAATTAGAGTCGATATGCCCACAGTGCAAGGCATTATCGGTGACATTCTAGGGACTTCATTGCCCTGGAGAGCTTCCTGCCTGGCATGCTGGCATCATGCATACTGCACTGTGCTCAGAAGTAAAAACTTTGCCTTTATTATACTCTGTTAAAGGCTAGTTAACAATTTACATGACTGCGTACTTTGAGACTTGTCTTCTAGTGGAAATCGTGCGTGTGTCTTACATGACACGAAATTATACAGAAAGCTGGTCAAAGGAAAATTGTATCTGTTTCCCTAGGAGGTGATGGTAAACTAGACCCACTGTGTGAAGAGGCCAGGGTAGCCGTCCTAAATGCCTACTGATCTCCTCGCCCGGACAGTCATCTCAAGTCAACAAAACAGCCTCTGGCCCTTGTGTGAGGCAAACTAAAGCAGTCAGGCCAGGATGCTGGGCTCTGTAGGTCCAAGGTAATGCCGGCCTGTCCTTCAGCCTGCTCACCATAGGGTCTCTCACCTGACTGCGAGGGAACAGGCCCCCCCCGCCTAAAATAATAAAAGCGCATCATCATTTGCAGGATCTTTCAATCTCAACCCACAGGGAGAGTCCTCCAATATCAGGTATGCGTTGAGCTGAGGGAAATAATAGAATGCAATCTAATAACAGAGAACCGTCCGGAACTAATAATACAGAGTTTGCCAGGAGCATCTGAGATTCCCTTCTCTAGTAAGGAAAGAGCTAGGAACAGGTAAAATTAAAGATTTCGGGGAAAGGGAAGTGGGGGGGGGAGAAGAGTGGCCCTTGAAAATCCGAACCCAGAGTTAATGTCGGTATTTGGAGACCTGGCTATTTCTACAGGTGGATTTCTTGCTCCTGATGCCATAATATTTTAAGTGTTCATATCCAATTACCTAAAGTCAAATCGTCAGTGATTCTTCACAACAAGAAGAGTATCTGCCCTCTCTTGCATTAGCCGGTCCAACAAGCTGTTCTGAAGAAGGCTGGGAAGAGCCCAGGGCAACCGGTAAAGCTACTGCTGGTCCCTCTGGAAGAACTCACGGCCTCACAGGGTTAAAGAAGGTTGTTAGCCACAGGCAGTGTAAAAATCGGCCGTGTCAGAGTGATGCTCTTTGTACCTCCAGGTCCTGTGCACCGAACTGTAGCACCGTTCTTCGCTACAGAGAAATGCAGATATCGATCTAATGATGTTAAATGTGAGGTCACGGTAAAAACGCATCACACCTTGTAGGGGAAAGATGAGTTCTTTCACAGAAGACTCTGGGCGCCCTGGTGAAAGAGAAAGGCTTTCAGGACCTCCGCAAGGCCACCGGCTGACTCCCAGCGCAGCCCTCTTGGGGAGGCAACCACCCTGCTCCCGGAGGCTTCGCTGCACCTGGGGAAGCCACCCTTCCCATAACTCCAGGTGGCCTCAAACCTCCTGCACCCCAGAACTTCAAAGGCATCCAGGACGTGATGAAACCACCTCTACAAGTTCTTTCTCACATGTGAGGAGATGGCAGATATAATTTTCATTTTCAGCCCAAGCTGAAGTGACGACTTTTCAGAATTCATTCAGAGATTACGATCGCTTTTGGATTGGAAATACTTCATCATCCTCACTGAGAACCTGAGACTAAAACAATTTCCCCCTGGCATCTGGTGCCAGTTCTCACACGTCTTTGGTAACCCTAGATTTCGTCTCTCTCTCTCGAAGACCAGTTTAAGTTATTACAGATGTAGAATTCTGCTTTCATGTAAACATTTTACTACAAGAGAAATACATTTTCATTACAGTCAAATGGAAAAATACAAGTGGGGATAAGGTATAAATTTGATAACATTTTGGTATATTTCAATTTGAGTTTCTTGTATTTATATCTGAATACTCATTAAGAGATATATAGAGAAATTGATTTCACTAAATCGAGACCACATCGTATGTATCCAATTATGTATCTATTTTTCTTAATATTTATTTATTTTCGATAAAGAGACCAAGACAGACCATGAGCAGGGGAGGGGCAGAGAGAGAGGGAGAGATACAGAATCTGGAGCAAGCTCCAGGTTCCAAGCTGTCAGCACAGAGCCCGACGCAGGGCTCAAGCTCACGAACCGCGCGATCATGACCTGAGCGGAAGTCAGACGCAGAACCGACTGAGCCACCCAGGCGCCCCTCTATTTTTTAAACTTAGCATTTTACGTTGACCCTCTTCCCGAGTGACTAAAACATTTGTCCAAGTATTCTGTCATGAATCAGGAAATTTATTCCTCCTTGAATAGTAATTCCCACTTTCATTACCATAACTTTTTCAGCTAAAAGTAAAATGGCAAGCTTTCCCATTGGCATTCGGCACAGTAACTTCAGCTCGAAGGACTCTGGCCCCTCCTCAGGCTCTGCAGCCCCCATGTTGGGCAAGCTCCCCACCGGAGCCCTGCCTTGCCCTCCCTGCCTTGCCCTCCTCTGACATGCCCCCCCCAGCCTGTCTTTGTGCCCTCAGAAGAGCCCCCCACCGTCACCCAGACCTGCTCTCCTTCCCTCCCTAATCAGAGCAGACGGGTGGGTAAGGCAGGATTGCGCACGATTCTAAGACGAACTTGAGCGTGCAAAGCTGCCGGGAGATGCCTGCTCCCCGGGTGCTGTGTTCCAGTTTCAATCAGAGTTAAATGAGGTATGAATCAGCCTCGCCAAACAAGTCACAAGGTTACATCTGTGTGGTAGGCTTGGTGGGGTGGGGTGGCAAGACTTTTATTTCTTCCCACTATGGAAGAAATGTTTTTCAGTGGTGGAATTGTGTGTGTGTATGTGTGTGTGTGTGTGTGTGTGTGTGTGTTGAGGTTGGGGGTGCTTTTCAAACCAACATTTAAAATAAATCAAGCTCTCTCGACCCACTGCTGCGTCGGTGCAGGGGGCGGAGAGAAAAAAAGGATGAGAAAAATCCTATCCAGCCCTCAGCACCCCCCTACCCTGTCCTACAAGGGGGGACTGAAGAAGAACTAATCTTTCCTCCTCCGTATCTGCCCTCCAGGGTGCCAGAGGAACACCAGCCTCCGGGGGAGGCGGACGCTGTTCCAAGAATGGGAGGTGGGAATGCTCCGGTGGGAAGCCTGCCCTTTACCAGACAAAGGGCTCAGAGGGAGCAGTCCGTCCCCACCGCCGACTCCACTATTCTGCCTCTGCGAGCCACCGGTCCCCCAGACGCAGAGGGAAATCAGCCCTATCACTATCGGCCTTTCGCCACTAGTGACCTCTACAATTGGAAAGCTCAAAATCCTAAGTTTTCAGAAAAACCGGCAGGGCTTATTGATTCTGTTCTTTTTACCCGTCAGCCCACGTGGGATGACTGCTAGCAGCTTTTGCAGGTCCTGTTCACGACTGAGGAAAGGAAAAGAATCCTCAACGAGGCCCGAAAACTAGTTCCAGGTGCAGACGGGAATCCCACCACCAACCAGGCTCAGATAGATAACTCATTGCCCTTAACTCGGCCTGAGTGGGATTTTAATACGGCAGAAGGTAAGGAGAGGCTCCGGGTCTACCGCCAGACTCTAATGGGGGGTCTCCGAATGGCTGCTAGGAAGCCAACCAATCTGGCCAAGGTAGGGAACATACAACAAGGAAAGGATGAGTCCCCGGCAGTCTTTTTAGAATGAATCATGGAGGCATTCCGTACCTATACCCCGATGGATCCAGAGGCTCCGGAAAGCAAGGCAGCTGTTATCATGGCCTTTGTAAATCAATTGGCCGCAGACATCAGAAGGAAATTACAGAAAATAGACAGACTGGGAGAAAAAAGTCTGCAAGATTTGCTGGTAATAGCCGAAAAGGTATACAACAACCGGGAGCCTCCTGAGGATAGGCGGGCTCACACCATGGAGGCTGCCAGCAGCAAACAGACCCGAGACCTGGTCAGAATACTACTAGCTACCACTGCCGACCACCCTGAGGAACGAGACCGCCAGTCTCCAGCAACTGGCTGATGAGTCAAAAGGAGGTACAGGAACCACCAGAGGTGGGGGGAAGCAGAGGCTGCAGAAAGATCAGTGTGCATGCTGCAAGAGATAGGGCATTGGGCCCGAGAATGTCCGAAAAAGGCCGCTGGGAAGAGAAGCAAGACTGATCGCGAGTAAAAGCCTTAGAGCTGGGTAAACTGAGTGATTAGGGGAGTCAGGGTTCGGACCCTCTCCCCGAGCCCAGGGTAACTCCTAAAGAGGAGGGGACCCCTGTTGACTTCCTTGTCGACACAGGAGCACAACATTCTGTCCTCCGCACCCCCATGATGAAAGTTAGCCAGCGAGAAGTCCTGGGTACTTTCAGACAACGGGGGGCCTCAGGTCACCGATGGCAAGGGCCACCCCATCCAGGTCCTAACCATGAAAGTAGAGGACGGACTTTAGGACCATGTAAAACTCTTTTCTCTACCCTGTGTGCTTCAGTCTGCCTTCAGGCCTCTAGGCCTCTGCGCCCATTCTGTCCTCCCTTCCCCCTCTTCCCGTTGGGGTCTAGGTCTCTGGCTCTTCCGTGCCTCAGGTAGCATTCCACTCCCCACCCCCACACTGTCAGTAGAGCAAAAAACAAAAAACAAAAAAACGCCTCTTTAAACTTTAAATTTCCTCACTGGTTCCACGGGAGAAACTTAACAATGGTAAACTTTTAAGGGGACATAGGTAAAATATTATTAAGATAGATACTAAGTAAGGTTGAGATGAATGGGATTTCAAAAGTACACTGGTATAAAGTTGAAATTCTGCTTCTCTCCATTTAAAACACAGTTTTCTTAGACTACTCTGCTCTTGATAAGATAATGTAAAGAAAGTTTTTTTCTCTCTTTTCTAAGGGAAAACCAAAGCTTTAGGTTTCATCTTTATCAGGTCTTTGATTGCTCAGTGAAAACTTCTCAATGTTAAAGGAGCTAGGTTTTGCTAACAGCCATATGATGCTATACGTTGGCCGTTAGGATCTTTTACTGCCACCTCGGTCAAACAAATAAGAGTTCTAAGATTTGTGGTGATCTGTAATCCGATTTAGGATGTGCTTTATAATAACTTCCTGAGGTTTTAACAAACTCCCCAGGATTGAAATAGTAAATGAAACATATTTGGTGTTTAAACGAATTTAAGTTTGATGGATCTGTCTTTAAAGTTATCAGCATTAAATACAAAACTTTATTCTACTGAGGTTTACTGAAGGTCAAACAAGCTTATGTTATCTCTGTTCCAATTTGTTAGCAAAACGAAGCCTGAAAGTGATGGTTAACTTGGTCTGCCTCATAGATTTTGTGGGTAAATGTTAAGATAGCTTTCAAAGTTCTCGATAACCTAAAGTGTTAAGAGTTTGGCTTGCATGAGAACTTGAGATTAAAGTCATTGGCTACATAATGAGATAAAAAGCTGAAGCACTAATTACTAGATATAGATTTGTGCTTTGGACCTGTTGCAAAAAAACTAAGGATATTTGGAACTGTTGAAAAACACGCTTTGTGCTTAATCGATTCCTAAGTTTGCCATATAACAAAAATTCCGATATAACAGTTCACAGTTGGTTACTACTTAGTTTTCACTAGAGACTAAGGTTTCTAGCAGTTAAAGTTCTGCAAAGTGTACTTAAGACTGATGGAAATAAGAAAAGCAACTCTGTATGTAGGAAAGTAAGAGATATGTAAGAAAGATATAAGGAATGAGAATACATCTTTCGCTGAGGGTAACAGAAAGTAATAGTGTCCTAAATAAGAATGATTATTTGGAGAGAAATGGCTTGGGACAAAATTTGAATGCAAAGAAAAATTGTGAAAGGTTCATGAAGAAAAAACTTTTAGAAAGGAATATTATGTGTGGTCAGGACAGACTAAGGTTAAGAGACATGGATTTTAAAAGTACCCAGGATTGTACTTTTATCAAGAGGTAAAAATTCCTCCTCCTTTGATCCAAAGGCTGGGAAAATGGTGGCAATACCCTTGATGACAGCCTCCCCTCTCCTGTGGCTGTTCCAAATGATTTTCAAATTGTTGTATCACTATTCCCCTAGATCAGGAATATTGCCCTAGATTTGCCTTTAGCCTGCCTTCTGAGAACCTTAAGCAACCTTCTCAGAGGTATCAATGGAAAGTTTTGCCTCAGGGCATGAAAATAGCCCCACCCTACGTCAAAAGGGTTGTGGATCAAGCTTTGAGACCAGTTTGGTTTTCAGGCTTTTAATGAGGCTTAACACGAGGCACCTTTAAATGGTTACATCTGCCCTCTACACCCAGAAAGATAGTTACATCCTATCCGGCACTGCTGGCTACTTTACTAACCTAGTAATTGCCTATAGCAAAGGTCAATTGGAACCCTAGAGGCCTGAGGCCTAATGATCTTTTCTCATGTTATTGCCTTGTCACATACAGGAGAGGCCTTTAAGGATGTGATCCAGCACCTTTGTCTATGCTTTTCCTACTTGGGAATTCCCAGGGCAATCAAGACGGACAATGCCCCTGCTTATACACCAGCCGCCTTCAAAAGATCTAATAGGATGTAGTGTTAACCTGGGGGCGAGGGTATGCTTGTGTATTTCCACAGGACGTGGACCTCCCCTCTGTAGATTCCTGATAGATTGGTACGGCCCTATGTCCAGCCTCCCCAAGCCACCGCCGTCTCCTCCGGTTCCTCAAAGGATGACCCAAAGGGAGATGCAGAGATGCTCTTTGAAACATCACTCCGACGCCTCCACTGCCCTCTACCTACCAGAGATGGGGGCTCCAGGGCCCTGAGCAAGCTCTCTTTGCAGAACAATCGCCTTGTTGTTGAGAGTCAAGGACGCCCTTGACCCCTGCGACGTTTTCTCTATGTTGTTTCAGCCTGTGTCCAGGCCTCAGATGTTCTTTTGTACTTTAGTCTTACTTCTGGGAAATTTAGGGTAGAAATTAATGAGGATCTACATTTTTTACAAAAAAAATAAATAAATAAATAAATAAAATAAATCAAGAATTGGGGGCACCTGGGTGGCTCAGTCAGTTGAGCATCCAACTCTTGATTTTGGCTTGGGAATTGATCTCCCAGTTCGTGAGATTGAGCTCCACATTGGGCTCTGCACTGAGAGCATGGAGTCTGTTTGGGATTCTCTCTCTGCCTCTCTCCCTGTCCCTCCATCTTCTCCTTCTCTCTCTCTCTCTCTCTCAATAAATAAATATACTTACAAATTTTTAATAAAAGTAAAATCAAGAATTTGGTATAGAGGACATCTGCCCATATAACCTAGCCCTCCTCTGTCATTAAGAAGAGCTTTCTCTAGGGCGCCTGGGTGGCTCAGTTGGTTAACCGTCCGACTTCGGCTCAGGTCATGATCTCACCGTTCGTGGGTTCAAGCCCCTCGTCGGGCTCTGTGCTGACAGCTCAGAGCCTGGAGCCTGCTTCGGATTCTGTGTTCCTCTCTCTCTGCTCCCCCCTCCCTCGTTCATGCTCTGTCTCTCCAAAAATAAAAATAAACATTAAATAAACATTAAAAGAAGAGCTTTTTCTTTGGAATGTAATCATTTTTCAGTCTAAAGAAATGTGCCCAAATCCTCCTCCATCTTCTCTGTCTTATGTCTTCTCGAACATCTGTCTCCCTGCAAAGAAACAGGAAGCGTGGCTTGCTCCTGCTTGAAGGCAAAACCCTCTCTGCTTCAACAAGCTAGACACTCGGGTGCCTTTTAATGCTTTTACAATGCCGCTTAATTAACTCACATTTTAACTTTATTAAGATGCTGAATCAATCTCATTGTATAACATGAAAATGTGGGAAGAAATTCTCTTTAGTAAAAGACATCTTTACTATAAAGATGCCTTTTTATAAAATTTTAATAAAATTAGAAGCATAGCTCCAACTTATTAGTTTTCAAGTGAAATTTGGAATCTCTAAGCTTATTTCTTCTAGTTTTAAAATTTAAAAAGAATGGAGTTTTTTAGGAGCCTCCCCAGGCTTGCTACCAGAGGCCTCATCAGCTATATTTGCCCTCTTGGTAGTTTCGCCCTTAAAAACCTTGACAGACAATATCCAAAAAGTCCATATATAGGAGAATTGTGTTAAAAATGAGTTTCCAAAGTAAGCTGGTAGGACATTTGAGCGGTCAGTATGTGGAGGGGGGACACCAAAGGACTCTGTATTCCCTTGTAGCGAAGGCTAGCTTGGATACATATCCCAGGCAAAGTAATACTGAGATTTGATGCACAAATCCCCCTGCACTTACAGACACCGGAGGGACGGCGGGGGCGGTTTCAGGTGACAGGTGTTCACCCTGTGGGTGCCATGCTTCTAGGAGAAATACACTGTTGGCCAAATCCAGGTGAAAGATGAGAAAATGCCAGCCCAGGTGGCTGGCACGAAGCATAGAGAAATTTTCTTCCCAATTTGTTTGAACGTTTTGTGGGGAAGAGTCTATCTGTGGTTATTTGGTTTGGGGTTTTCTTTTTTTAATGTTTATTTATTTATTTTGAGAGAGAAAGAGGGAGAGAGAGAGAGAGAGCAAGCGCATGAGTGGGGAAAGGGCAGAGAAAGAGGGAGAGAGAGAATCCCAGACAGGTTCCATGCTGTCAGCACAGAGCCTGGGCTCGAACTCACAACCTATGAGATCATGAGCTATTTGTGGTTATTTGGATCACAGTGTGACTGGGTGTCCCAGTCCTGGCTCCAAGCTGATGTTCTGAAAGGAAGGGAGACCTGAATTCTCCTCCGTGGGGGCCAGAGGTCACCCCCCCATCCCCCACCGCCATCCTGGAGGCCACAGACTGAGGACAGCACAGGCTAAGTGGCACTAGGCAGGTAAAAAGAAATGAGACAGCTAACAGCATAATGCAACCTTGGACACTGGCCTCGTGAGGGACGCTGTGGGGAGTAGGGGCTGGGACGGCCTCACAGGGCCACGCTGCTGCTAAGCAAGAGGAGGCAGGCCCAATGGTATCAATGCTCTAAATTTTCCCAGAAGAGTGGAAATCTAGATTGTCATTTAAAACTTTTGGTTTCAAAGTGCGGGCTCAGGGCTCCTGGATGGCTCAGTTGGTTAAGCGTCTGACTCTTGATTTGGGCTCAGGTCATGATCTCACAGTTCGTGAATTCAAGCCCTGCATCGGGCTCTGCCCTGGCAATTTGGAGGCTGCTTGGGATTCTCTCTCTCTCCCTCTCTCTGCTCCTTCCCAATTACATTGTCTCTGTTTCTCTCAAAATAAATAAACAAATAAACTTTAAAAAAAACCTTTTTTTTTAAAGTGTGGGCTTAATTCTTTGAAGAACACAGTGCCGACCAAGAAACAAAAAGAAAACAGAAACGACCACATCTGGCCCCTAGCAGGATAGCCATCTGTTCCCGGTTGCCTGAAATGGCTCCGATTTACACCTTCAGTGTGCTCTAATTATCCCCACAAACGATGAGGTCGCCCTTCCCATGAGGCCCAGGGCCTTCCAGTCCTAGTGAAACCACTTGACCTTACTATTTGATTATGCAAATGAAAAGCAAAGACTGTGAAATGAAGACATTTGAGAAGCTGGGCCTCTTACTCTGTGATCACGTCCAAGGGGGCCCAGTTGTGGGTAGAGCTGCACGCCCCAGATCACGTTTCCTGGTGGGAAGTACTCTAAGTGAGGTATTATTGGACTACATTTGCCAGCGCCACGATGAACCTCTTTGAAAGTGGGTGTTCCTCTTTGAGTGGCTGCTCAGAAGGGGTCAAGAACAGAGACCCAGAAGACCACAGAAGAATGGTAAGCCCCAACCTTTGCTTTGCATGGGAGTGTCAAGTTAGGGGAAGCTCAGTCCCCCTGTATGAGTCATCCCCTCACTATATAAATATTTCAGACCAAACGCTCCTGACTCCTTCAAGGAATGCATTGATGTTGTAGTCTCCGATGCTCTCCGATGCTCTGATTTAATGAGTTTGCGATGGGACCCAGGAGTCTGCATTCTAACACAGGAGTCCATTGATTCCAATGCGCGTAAGCCAACTGCACTCTGAGAAAGGCAGTACTGGGGTGTTAGGGAGAGACCACATCCCTGTAGGGAGAGGTGAGGACTCCCCCATGAAGGGAATGGAACTGCCCTCCCTCAGTCCTGCTGGACAAGAATAGGAAGGCAGGTGAGATGGAATGTTCTTTCCTTCTCGGCCTCACAGATGAAAATCCTCATGGGGTGTGAGAGAAGCTGGCCTCTGGAGCCTGGAAGCAGGTTGGGGTTAGGCTGGGAAGCGTCCTATGGCCAGTACTCTGTGAGTGTGACCAATTATCCCAGAGCCTCCAGCAAACTCTTGACATCTGAGCTGTGATGTAAGGAGAGGCATCTATTCTCCTTCTCAGTCTGTGTCTACTCTTGGGCTGCAGGGACGGTCAAGGGAGAAGGGCATATACCCCCAAGGTGTGTACAGCAGCAGCAGAGGCCTTAGAAGGCGGTGGCCCTGGAACCTTCTGGAGGTGACTCCATATGGAGAAAAGCCTATCTGAAAAGCCCAGAGCAGTGGGGGAGCCCACTGGGGTGCATCCCCCATCACTCCTGTCTAGAGAACAGGGCACATTGAAGGGCGTTTGTCCTTCTGCCATGTAGGAAGACACTTTTGAGCAAACTTTGCCTTTTGTTGCTAATAGTTTAATTGCACCCATGAACCAAGAAAAAGCAGGCAGGATTTGGGTTATGCATATAAAAATAAAATAAAAAAAAATTGCTTGCCTTTCTCGATGTACATCTGTTTGTTAAAAACCACAGTCACATTAGTAGGTCTTTTACTTTGGATAAAAATCAATCCAGGTTCTCCTCAGTTGGCAGGCTCCAGACCAGCAGGGTAGTCAGCGGCGATTCTGAGGACAGGGGAGGATGGGTGAGGGAGAGGCCACACCTCCCAAAGGCTGTAGCAGGCTTCGGCCTTGTTCAGTCTGCAGACACCTTCTGGGGAGACTGAGGTGGCATGCTGTGTCCCCGAGGGGGTGAATCTGCAGCCCAGCGAACCTCTCCCATCGGTGTGAGCATATCCTATATGGGGACACCTCGGCCGAGAGAACCCCAGCTAGAAATGTTTGTTAAAGTGCTTCTTTCTCCATTAATATTTATGTTAAACCTAAAAGTGGAGGCGCCTGCCTGGGTCGCCCAGTCGGTTAAGGGACTGACTTTGGCTCAGGTCATGATCTTGCAATTTTTGAGTTTGAGCCCTGCATCAGGCTCTGTGCTGACAGCTCAGAGCCTGGAGCCTGCTTTGGATTCTGTGGCTCCCTCTCTCTCTGCGCTCCCCCACTTACACGCTGTCTCTCTCGCTCTCAAAAATAAACATTAAAAAAGTTTTTAAAACCCTAAAACTGTATTTCTGAACTACAATAATTATTGTGCCCCAAGTTGTGCCCCAAATTCACTACGGTTTTTCACACCTTTTAAGTCCTACCACTGACCTAGACCTTAACCTATATACACCCAATCTGGGTAGCCCCAAATTTCTCACAGTTCTTGATGTAAACCACACCTTTCTTGTTTCTGCCCTTTTTTTTGTGCTGCTTTCTCCTTCTGGAATGTCCAGGCTGTGTTCTCTGGCTGGGAGAATCTTGCTTAGCCTTCAGGTCCCACTTAGCCATCAAGTCCTGCTCGTAGCCTTCCCCGCCCCCTATAGCAGCAGGTTACAACCTCACGGGCAGTTCTTGTCATGTGCTGCTCTATCCTAAGGATGCCTCTGGTCTCCCCACTCCTTTGAAGGAGGAGTCCCTCAATGAAGACTCTCTCTTTTCTTGCCCATGTGCTCGAGATGAATGGAATCAAGCTCAGTGGCACATCAGAGAACAACCCAAAGTAACAGCAGTTGAAACAAGGTAGAAGCAGGAAGCTGTGATGGTTAATTTTATGTGTCAACTTGGCCGAGATACAGGGTGCCCAGATATTTGCTTAAATGTTATTTTGGGTGTGCCTGCGAGGGTGTTTCCAGCTGAGATTAACATTTGAATCTGTTGACCAAGTAAACTAGACGGCTCTCCCCAACGTAGGTGGGCCTCATCCAATCTGGTAAAGGCCCGAATAGAACAAAAGGCAGGGGTGAAGGAGAATTCACTCTCTGCCTGACTCTTTTTGACCTGGGACATCAGTCTTCTGCTGCGCTTCAACTAGAACTTACGGCACTGGCTCTCCCAGGTCTCCAGCTTGCAGATGGCAGACCGTGGAACTTCTCGGCCTCCGTAATCACGTGAGCCGATTCCCTATAATACATTTCTCTCTCCCATATATATATATATATACACAAATGCATGTATATCTCCTCTGGTCCTGTGTCTCTGGAGACCCCTAACTAATACAGTAGTCCAGGCTGCGGTTGCTCCTGAGGCCCCAGAGACCGTGACTCCATCTACCTCACCGCTCCACCATCTTGGCATCGAGCCTCCTGGTCCATCATGGCTTCTGAGTCACAGCCATCAGGTTTGTGTTCCAGGCAGCCAGATAGAGGAAGGGACAAGAAGGGCTTTCCCCTTCCTTTTAAGAAGAATTCTCGGAAGCCTCACATGATCCTCCATTTCCATGGACAAACCTTGCTGCAAAAGGAACAGGAAAATGGAGATGTTTAGCCAAGCAGTAGCACGTACTAAAACATCTTATTATGAAGATGGGAAGAGCAGCTAATAGGAGGCCTCGGCCACACATGGGCAGAGAGCAGACGCTGGCAGGGTGCCCTGCTAAACACATTAAAGGCGGCTCGGTCATCACCTAGGGTTTCTCATGCCTGGTCTTGTGACAAGCTGAGTGCTGTAGATCCGGGAACATTTCTAGGCGGTTCAAAAGCCCCTCTCCTCATACCTCCCTCCTTGTCCTAGACACTACGGGCAGGCTCATCATAAAACATCAACTCTCCCTAAGGTAATCTATAAATGTCATGTTAAATTAAATTAAAATGCAAACAGGCCTTTTTAGAAACAAGAAAAACTGATTATAAACTTTATATTGAAATATGAAAAAGTTGTCGTCAAAAATAGAATAGAAATCCGAAGTTGACAAACAGCAACGCAGGGAATGATAAAGGGCTTTTCCAATCAGTGGATAAGAGCGTTTCTTCTAAAATTGTTATTGTAGACAATTGGGTAGCCATCTGGAGGAAAGCTGGATTCCTATCCAGCCTTATCCTAGAATAAATTCCAGATGGATCAAATATTTAAATGTAGTAAATAAAATCACAAACTTGAAATATTTTTTGAGCTTGGAATCAAGAAGGACTTTTTAAGTATGACTCAAAACCCAAAGACGTGGAAGAACAAACGGATAAATTCAACTCCGTGAGAATAAAAATGATTTTGTGTTTTTTAAAAAATGCAAATAACATTGAAGTTAAAATATACATAGGGAAAAGCATTTTCAACTTGGATCTTTAATCTCCCACAAATCAGTGAGGAAAAAGATCAGAAACCCAACAGAAAAGAGGCAAAGGACATGAAGAGACAAGTCACAGAAAAGGAACATATGAAGGGTCCTTGAACGTAGGAAAAGATGTTTAGCCTCACTTCACAGATTCCTCGCATCCTAAAGACATGCATTCCCACATGCAAATTTCTATATGTACGAAAATTCTTTACAAGATGGCTTATAATAACGAGCTGCCCCATGTCCCCTAATAAGGGACCGATTCGATAAACCAGGGTTCATTCATACAACGGAGTCCTGTGTGTCCTAGAAAAAGATTTTTGGAGTACTGTATGGAAGGATCGCCGACATATATTGTTAAAGTCAAAAAATCATGAAAAACATGACTCAGGAGAATATATGTGCGATGCTACAATTTGTGAAAAAAAGAGAACGTATGTATAAACATATACATAAACATATGTACATACGTATGTGCATAAAAGAGCAAGAACGAGGAAGTAACTGCCTCTAAATTGAGAGGCCTGGGGGCCAGAGGGACAGCAGTGAAAGGGAGACCTTTCCACTATATAGTCTTTTTATGTATTAAATTTGTATTTAAATTTAAATTTGCATATATTATATTACCTGTTCAGAAATAACATTTAAAAAAATTAAGCAGTTGGGGTTAGATCAACAGAGAAACCAGATCCTAGCATAGCAGAGGGTCATTGGAGGCATGAAAAACAAGAAGTAACTGGATGAATAAAAATCAACTGAAAGAGTGTTTGGATGGAAGGAAGATTTCAGTATAGGGAGAAAGATCCAAAAGTCTGTTCCCTTAAGAAATGGCGCTAGGACGACTGGATAGCCACATGCAAAAGAATGACATTTGATCCTAACCTCACACCATATACAAAAATTAACTCAAAATGGATGAAAGACCCGTATGTTAGAGCCAAAGCTATAAAACTCTTAGAAGAAAACATAGGGTAAATCTTCACAACTCTGAATATGGCAATGGTTTCTCAGATAGGACACCAAAAGCACAAGC
Organism: Paguma larvata; assembly: GCA_030068075.1. Taxonomy (NCBI): domain Eukaryota; kingdom Metazoa; phylum Chordata; class Mammalia; order Carnivora; family Viverridae; genus Paguma; species Paguma larvata. Next base: position 53,915,085 of record CM057837.1, on the reverse strand, counting down.
AGGAAAAAAAATAAATTGGACATCATCAAAATTAAAAACTTTTGTCTTTCAAAAAGGACACCATCAAGAAAGTGAAAAGACTGCCTACAGAATGGGAGAACATATATTTTTAATTTTTTTTAATGTTTATTTTTGAGAGAGAGACAGAGCACGACTGGGGGAGGGGCAGAGAGGGAGACATGGAATCCGAAGCAGGCGCCAGACTCCGAGCCGTCAGCACAGAGCCCGACACAGGTCTCGTACTCACTAACGGCAGATCATGACCTGAGCTGAAGTCAGACGCATAACCAACTGAGCCACCCAGGTGTCCCGAGAACATATTCTTAAATCGAAAATCTGGTCAGGGATTTGTACCTAGAATACATAAAGACTTCTTACAACTCAATAATAAAAAGACAACCCAATTTTTAAATGGCCGGAGAATCTGAGCAAACGGCTCCTCAAAGAAGATATGGCTGGCAGTCCATGAAAACATGTTCACCATCATTAGTCATCGAGGAAATGCAAATCAAAACCACGGTGAGATACCACTTCTCACCCATCAGGACGGCTGTTATCAAAAAGTCAACAAGTGTTGGTGCGGCTATAGAGAAATCAGAATTCTCATACCCTGCCGGTGGGAATGTAAAGTGGTGCAGCCACTTTGGAAAAAAACCTGACAGTTCCTGAAAAAGTAAAACAGACTTACCAGCAATACGACTCCTGGGTATATAGCCAAGAGAAAGAAAGCATACGTTGACACCAAAACATACGTTGTACATGAACGTTCATAGCATATTTATGCATAATAGCCAGAAGCTGGAAATAATCCAAATGTCCATCAACTGAGAAGTGGATAAACAAAATCTTGTATATCCATACGTTAGAATACTGTTCGGCCATTAAAAGGAATGAAATGCTGATACATGCTACAACATGGATGAACTTTGAAAACATTATGCTAAGTGAAGTAAGTCAATTATAAAACACCATATATTATATGATTCCATTCATATGAAATGTCTAAGTAGGCAAATGCAGAGAAATCGAAAGTAGATTAGAGGCTGCATAGGGCTGAAGGATGGAGGATTGAGGGCGTGATGGAGTATGGGGTTTCTTTTTGACATAATGAAAATATTCTGTAATTGATTGTGGTAATAGCTATACAAGTCTGTGCATACACCGAAAACCATTGAATTGTACACTTTAAATGGGTGAATTGTATGACATGTGAATCATACATCTATAAAAGTGTTATCAAAAGTGGGGCGCCTGGGAGGTTCAGTTGGTTGACAATCCAGCTTCGGCTCAGGTCATGATCTCACGGTTCGTGGGTTCGAGCCCCGCATCAGGCTCTGTGCTGACAGCTCAGAGCCTGGAGCCTGCTTCAGATTCTGTGACTTCCTCTCCCTCTGCCCCTCCCCAACTCACACCCTCCCTCTCTCTCTCTCTCAAAAATAAAGAAACATTAAAAATAAAAAATAAAAGTCAGTTGCTCCTTTCCTCCAAACTATTTGAACAATTTTAGAAAGAACGAGATACTATCTGAATCTACCTATAGGAGCCGGTTTTGTAAAGATGTTCACATCATATACATGCGAACAATTGTGCCATGTGTGTACAGTGTGTGTACCTACATTTGCACAAGTAAAATTATGTCAGGACCCTTGACCAGGTTTACCTGAGAAAGGCATACTCTATATATTTCTATGTTATTTCAATTTTTTACGATGAGCACTTGCTGTTTTGTTAGGAAACAATAAAAATAAGGAAAGGCAAAAAGTGAGCTCTTTTACAGACAACTGCTAATTATTGAGCCCTTGCTACATGCCATGCTCCTTGTCTACCGGAGCTCATCTAATCCCCAAAGGACCCTTCCACAGCCCTACACAGTGAGCATTCTCTCTTCCTGGGTGGAAAGACGGAGTCTCAGAACTGAGCTAAGGGACTCGGCCAGGCTGTCTTACACAGGCGAGAAGTGGCCACGCCTGGGAGCAAACAGAATGCTCTCTGACAGGACCTCAAGCCTAAACATTCCACCTCCACCCTCTCTTTCCTGGAACTCAAGCTGTTTTTGTGATCATCTCAAAACTGACCTCCTGGGAGTCTACTTCGACAACAGTGGATGACAACAGTAACCCAGGTAAAGTGCGCGTATGAAATCAACCAGGTTTGTGCCACAAATTTCAAAGTTCGCCGAAATTAAGCAAGAGCCGAAATAACACCAAAAGAGGCTCAGAGCAGCGGGTGATCAGGCTCCAAGGCTTGACTGATTCTTGTCTTTAAAATGTTCCAGTCATTTAAATATTCATTAGGAACTCAGCATCCCTGGGGAAATGGATTAAGTGAGCTAAACACTACAATTCACAATGGAAAAATATCCAAAACGGCTTGTTGATCGCTGTCCTTTCTGAAGCAAGCAGTGGAGTGGCACTAAAGCCAGGTGACGCACTGGCGTTTAAACAGTGTGTGCCTTCTTGGAAGGTGTCCTTGAGAGGCCCTTTTTTCCCTTCTTTCGAAACATGTTTCCAAAGCACCTAATAGTATCTCAGTGGCTTTCTGTAGAAATTTAAAAACCAAACAACACTTGCCTTGGAGAAAAGTGCTCAGTACAAATTGTTGCTAACAACTTCTTATCATCTCCTTTTGGGGATCGGTTGACTTGGCTGGAGAAAATTGCGTCCCTAGGTTTTTGGGAGCTGGAAAATCTCTGAAACCGTGGAGCAGAGAAGACTTGTTTCTCTCCTTTGGCCGCCTCGGTGAACAGTGGCTTTTCACTTCTGCTGCCTCCCTTCCACCTTCCTCCAGCAACAGCCCTGTTGTTTTAGGGACCCACCTCCCCCCTACTCTTAGTCTATCTGCCAACTGGATGCCACTCTTTGCCCTGTGGTAGCTGAAACATATGCCCACCTCGCTAATCAGAGGACAACGCCAAGGCCACAGTGATTGGATTTTCTTAGGCCAGTGTGAGTTTGGTTTCCTGTCACTTGGAACCAAAATGGTTTTCACCAGATCAGCCACCGAACACAACAGTGGGGGCTCAGAGAAATTAAATAGCCACTTCTCTAGCAGCGAATGGAAACCGGGGGGTGGGGGAGGGGCCTGGGACCCCTCTCGCACACGAACTGGGGCAGCTCCCTGCAGCTCCAGGCACAGACCACTCCAGCGTGGGACCTACCTTCCCGCCCATACAAGAGCCGACTTGTCACTCACCTTATCTTCCTCTTAGGGCACCCCCAAACAAACTCACTCACCCAGAGGTGACCATGCACAAAGTAGAACTTATAGAAGCTTCCTTAGGAGAGAGGGGAGGGCTTCTGTCACATACCTAACAGCAATGACTTTAGAAGTCTTCATCACTTGTCTGTGCTCCTCACAGCTCTTCTCTGTCTCCCCTGGCCTGGCACATCCTCCTCTTCCTCCCCCTCCCCCCAGGAGCTCTGCACACTACCCCCCTACAGAGGCAAACGTTTTCTTTTTTTCTCAGGCAGCAAACTCCTTCCTTGTCTCAATTCCAGGCAAAAATGGACCACAGGCTGTGAGACTTCACTGTGGTACCTGTCTTGAGTTAGGAAACCATGCCACGCTCATCATGTATGCTAATGAGCGCTCAGCAACCTGTGAGCTAACAAGCCTTGCTCTCCAGACTTTTTTTTTTTTAATTTTTTTTAATGTTTGTTTATTTTTGAGACAGAGAGAGACAGAGCATGAGTGGGGGAGGGGTAGAGAGAGAGGGAGACACAGGATGTGAAGTAGGCTCCAGGCTCTGAGCTGTTAGCACAGAGCCTGACTCGACCTGAGCCGAAGTCGGACGCTCAACCGACTGAGCCACCCAAGGCCCGTCTCCAGACTTGTTAAAACAGTGTTTCACGGAGGGAGGCACCTTGCTTCTGGCCACGAAGCTGGCTGGGGGTAGAGTCAGGACTCAAACCTAGTCTGTCTTTGCAATCCAGATTAAACTAAGTAACTGGCATGGACAAGCCATGTGCTGACGGATAAGGGAGAGAGGCAGCGGAGGTGGCCGAGAGCATTCGGATTCCCTTCATTGGAGGTGAAGGTGTCCAAACATGTTAGGGTTTTGGCAAAGGTATAGAAACATATGTTGTGGAGTTTTTTTTCCTGAGAAAAGTGATTGTAACGTCGATATATTTGGGGAAATTGCACATTTCTCAATTTGTTGTTCAGTTTGTCACAGCAATTGTTGCTATTTTCCAAACAGCTTGACTCATAACACGAGTGATGCCTGCCCTGGCATGCAGACTCACAGCGTGGATGGAGCCTTTGTTGTTTCAAGTGCACATTTCAACAGGCTGTAAGATCCCAGCAAAAAAGTACCCCCCAAACCCCTTATTGCCAACCATCTCCAGGCCACAGACTTGCCCCGACTTTGGGGACAGCCTTATTTCCAAATCTCCTTTTGACTGGAGCATCCTCTGCACAACCCAAGGAGCCCCCATCTAAGTGTCTATGAGGACTGGTCTTCAAGGGAAGGAGTGGTGGGGTCTCTGGTTATAGATCCCCCCACTGCCCCAGCTCTGACCGGGCCCCAAGTGGTTGCTGTGTAAATTAAATCTCCTTTGGCAAAAACAAAACAAAACATGCCCCCCAATCCGTTTCCTGAACAAGACAACCTTGGGCACACATGTTGGAGAAAATGCTTTGAAGGCTGGTCAAATAAAGGCATGTATATTAAATAAACAAACAAACAAATAAATAAATGCATATGTATCATTTTACAGACTGGGGACACAGAAAAAAGGAAAAAAAATGGCTATTTTCTTTGTCAGCAACACTAGATGCACAGTTTGGGGTAGAGAGCCAGAGAGGCTGGGTGTGAACGCTAGCCCCCTCTTAGGGTCTATATAGATGAAAAAGTACTCAACTTCACAATCCTGTTTTCTCATAAATAAAATGAGAGTGGTGGTAATAACACTTTCCTGATGTGACTATTATGAGGATAAAAACAAAAGAATATAAGAAGCCGAGCCCAAATCCTGGCACATGGTTAAGCCATTAATAAATGTTAGGGATTGTTATTCCTTATTATTATCCCGAGTGCCCATTTTTATTCAAAGGACATATTCTTTTCCCATGAGGAAAAAGGTGAAGTTTGGTTTCGAAGATCCCCTGCGATAAAGCAGCAGCATCTGTTTCCCTTGCCCTTTCCTTTGGGTCCAGTGGTTCTAAGAAGGAAGTGACTGCAGGGGATTTTCATTTTGCACTTCAGCTGGAAACGAAGGTGACGAACAGCATGGGAGGCAGATAATTTGGAACACAGTTCGACTCTGGCCTCCGATTTTGAGAATTCCTCTTATTATAAAACTTTCCTTGGGGATTCAAAATAAAAGCAGCTCACAATATCTCCTCTCTCTCCCCACACACGGAGGAAACCCGGTGAGCCCCACTGGCCCCACACTGAGCAACTTGGTTGGACACTGAACAATCACCACAGACTGAGCAAGCACTGCTAGGTGTTCTCCCTGCATCATGTTAATTCTCAATCAATTATATGAAGAGGCAGTAGAGTCCAGACGCAGTGTGGCTCAGTGGCTCAGGATAAGAACACCAGACTCAACCAAATCCCAACTATGTGACCTTAGGAAAGTTACTCGATCTCTCTGACCCTCGACATCTTCATCAGTAGCATGAAAGTTATACATGTCTCATGGGATGTAGTGATGACTTAGAGGTGCTATTCGGTAGAAAAGACCAACAACAATGACTGGCACACAGGAGATACTTGATAAATACCAGCTGTTATTCTCACACCTGCAAAGGGGCAGAGTAAGGAAAATGGGCATCTCTAGTTTGTTCTGCCCAACGTCTATATTCCTGTCTCCTGGAAACTGCAGCCCAGTTTTATTTTGAGGTTCTTCCTCCATTCATCACACATAGTCTTGGATAGGCTGTCAAACAAATTACTCCAGGAAAGATATGGATGGCCCAAGAAATGCCAGTCAGATATTCTTTTCTGGAATTTACTCAAGGATAGTGACAAAATGATTGTATATGATTAGAAATCTAGGAATTCGTTTTAGGAACAACATGGACCAGGGTCTCCATCAGTTCCTGCTGCCCAGATCTGTATATGTATTCCGGCCATGTTCCTCTACCCCATGAGCTACCTCTCGGGCTTCTTATGTGCAAATTCCAGAGGCAATTTCTGTGGCTTACAATGAAAGAACTCTAAGACATCCTTCAAGATTCTTCTAACTTCAGCACAGCCCTCTGCTCTTATATAAAAGAATGACAAATAAAACTTTAAAAGGGAAGCACTCTAGGGTATAGTCAGCTCAAAACAAGATATCTATGTTTGGGTCCACAAAAAAGACAGGAATGCAACATTGTAGATGGTACAGAAGGGTACAAGCCTGCTGAGCACTGGAGCCCAAAGCAGGCAAGGTACCGGGGAGCTTGGCATTTTTTACAGGTAAGACAACTAAAAATATTTCATGTGAGATGGAGGACTGGCTCCAATCCCTGTGCTTAAAGTCAGGGGTTGAGATGTAGATCCCCTGATAGGGAAATAAGGCTGAGACAAACTCTGACCTACTCCCTGGAGCACTGATTTATTTGAGGTTCTGGATCTCAAGAGGAGGCTGGACAAAGAACATAGAATTTATCACTGGCTTTTGTCTGGGTCTAGGATTCATCTAGCAATACCAAAGAATAGGACCTATAAAAAACAGATACCATTCAAACACAAAGAAAAAAACTAGAGGAGTTATATTAATATTGCACAAAATAGAATTCATAAGAAGGAATATTAGCAAGAATAAGGAGATAAAAGAATAAGTTCATTAAAAAAGAAATCCAAATATGAATGCATCTAATAACATAGCTCTAAAACACAAAGGAAAAATTGATACAGTTAAAAGGAAAAATAGACTAAACCACAATTGTACTTGGGTATTTTGACACCCATTCCTTAACTGACAAACAAACAAACATACAAAACCTCTTAACACTATTAACCAAAATGTCCTAATTGGTATTTCTGAAGGAGTCTTCCCAAAGACAGAATAAACATTCTTTTCAAGTTTCTATAGAACATCACCAAAATAAACTATATTCTGGGCATGAAACAAGTCTCAATAAATCTGAAAAGGACTGAAATAATACCAATATATTCTCTGACCAAAACAGAACTAATCTAGAAATCAAGAACAGGAAATTATTTTTAAAAATCCCAACATTTGGAAACTGAACCATAAAGTCCTAATTAATGGTCAAATAAAAAATCACAAAGGAATTAGAAAATATTTTGCAATGAATCAAAATGAAAATATATTAAAGTTTGTGGGATGCAACTAAAGCATTTCTTAGAGGGAAATGTATAGCATTAGTTATTTATATTAGGAAACAACAAAGGTCTAAAATCTGTGATCTAAACATGTACCTAAAGGAACTTTTTAAAAGGGAGCAAATAAATATTAAAATAATATTAAAAAAATTACATTAATTTTAAATTTAATTTTAATTAAATATTAATTAAGAAAATAAAAATGAGAGTAGAAATCAATGACATAGAAAATGAAAAAAATAAAATCAGTAAAACTTTAAGTAGGTTTTTTGAAAAGTACTTTTTTAATTGAATAACTCTCATCATACTTTCCAGAAAAAAAGATAAAAGACACATTCCCAAAGTCAGGAATGAAAGAAAAAAACACCACTACAGAGCCTACACAGAAAGAATATTAAAAGAATACTGTGAACATTTCTTTCAACCTTTTTTCTTCCAACATTTTAAATTGTGGTAAAATACATAAAAGTTATTATCTTAATCATTTGTAAGTCTACAGGTCAGTCATACTTGAATACATTTACAATATGGTACAACCATCATTATCATCACTATCATCAGAACTCTTCTCATCGTATTTTTTTAAAGAATTTTTTAAAAGTAATCTCTATACCCAATGTATAGAGAAACTCTATATCCCAAGAACAAGTTATATTCTTCAACTAAGTCAGCCAGGTGCCCCCTTTTCATCTGATAAAACTGAAACTCGGGGTCCCTGTGCAGGTCAGTTGGTTAAGCATCCAACTCTTGATTTCAGCTCAGGTCATGATCTCATGGTCATGGGATAGAGCCCCACATCCAGCTCTATGCTGAGCGTGGAGCCTGCTTAAGGTTCTCTCTCTTCTTGGAGCACCTGAGTGGCTCAGCCAGTTGGGCGTCTGACTTCGGCTTGGGTCATGATCTCATGGTTTGTGGGTTCGGGGCCTGCGTCAGGCTCTATGCTGACAGCTCAGAGCCTGGAGCCTGCTTCGGATTCTGTGTCTCCCTCTCTCCCTCTCCCCTATTTGTGCTCTGTCTGTCTCTCTCTAAAATAAATAAACATTTTTTAAAAATTTTCTCTCCTCTCTCTCTGCTCCTCCCCTGCTCATGCTCTCTATATAAAAATAAATATTAAAAAAAACAAACTCTATATGTATTCAGCAATAACTTCCCATTTCCCATCCCTCCAGCTCCTAGGAAATACCATTTTACCTCTGTCTCTATGATTTGGGCAGCTCCGAGTATCTCTTATAAGTGAAATTATACAGTACTTGCCTTTTTGTGACTTGCTTATTTCATTTAGCATAATGTCCTCAAAGTTCATCCATGTTGTTGTGTATGTCAGAATTTCCTTCCTTAAGGCTGAATATTCCATTACACAATGTATATATATACACACACACACACACACACATATATTTAAATAATTGGAATGTTTTCAAAGTTTATTTATTTTGAGTAGGGAAGGGGCAGAGAGAGGGAGAGAGAGAATCCCAAGCAGACTCCAGGATGACAGCACAGGTCAGATCCTTACCCAACGGAGCCACTCAGGCACTCCAAATGTCTTTTTTAATTCCAGTTAGTTAACATATAGTGCAATATTAGTTTCAGGTGTACAACATAGTGATTCAACAATTCTATACATCACCCAGTGCTCATCATAAGTGCATTCCTTAATTCCCATCACCAATTTTAATCCATCCTTCTGGCATACCACATTTTTCTTATTCATTCATCCACCAATGAACACTTGGGGTCCTTTCACATTTTTTGATATTGTGAGCAATGATTCTATAAACATGGGTGTACAGATATCTCTTTGAGATCCTGATATCATTGAGTATATACCCAGAAGTGGAATTGCTGGATCATACGGCAATTGTATTTTAAATTTTTGAGAAACTGCCACACTGTTTTCACAATGGCTGTCCCATTTTACATTCCTACCAAAGTGCACAAGTGTTCTCACTTCCCCACATCCCTGCCAACATTGGTTACTTTCTTTACTTAATAGTACCCATTATAATGAGTGTGAGGTGGTATCTCTTTGCATTTTGATAAACAATTCTATGCTAATAAATTCTTTTTTTTTTAATGTTTTATTTTTATTTTTGAGAGAGACGGAGCACAAGCAGGGGAGAGGCAGAGAGAGAGGGAGACACAGAATCTGAAGCAGACTCCAGGCTCTGAGCTGTCAGCATGGAGCCCGATGTGGGGCTCAAACTCACGAACCGTGAGATCATGACCTGAGCCGAAGTCGGACGCTCAACCGACTGAGCCACCCAGGCGTCCCTATTTAATAAATTCTACAACTTGGTGAAGTGGACAAAATTCCTTGAAAGACCTTGTATTACTTTGCTAGGACTTCTATAACAAAGTGCCAAGACTGGATGGCTTAAACAATATAAATTTATTTTCTTATAATTCTGGGGACTAGAAGTCCAAAATCAAAGTGTCAACAGAGTTGGTATCTTCTGAGGCCTCTCTCCTTGGTCTGTAGTTGGCCATCTTCCCCCTGTATCTTCCTCTGTACCTGTGTCCCAATGGTCTTCCTCTGTACCTGTGTCCCAATCTCTTCTTATAAGGACACCAGTCGTATATTAGGGCCCACCCTAATGTCTCATTTTAACTTAATTACCACATCAAGGGCCAGATCTCTAAATAGAGTCACATTCTAGAATACTGAGGGTTAGGACTTCAACATTTTAATTTTGGGGCAACACAATTCAGCCCATAACTACCAAAACTCACTCAAGAAAACAGATAAAGTGAGTAGCCCTAAGTCTATTAAAGAAATTGAATTCAGAGTTTAAAACCTTTCCACAAAAACAAGAAAGTCCAAGCCAAAGTGTCTTCACTGGTTAATTCTGAAACATTAAAAGAAGAATTAATGCCATATCTACACAATCTCTTCCAGAAAACAGATGATGGAGAAGTGATATAAAGACCTGACAAAGACACTACAAGAAAGAAAGCTATAGAACAATATCCCTCAAACACAGAAACAAAAATCCTAAACCAAAATTTAACAAATCAAGTCCATTGATAAGTAAATTTGGTAACGTATCATAAGCCAATGGGTTTATTCCAGGAATACAAAGTTGACTTAATATTCAAAAGCCAACCTACCATATTAACAGACTAAGAAAGAAAAATACGATCATGTCAATAAATAGGGGGAATAAATGCTAAAGTCCTACATCCCTCCCTTATAAAAACTCTCAGTAAACCAGAATAGAAGAAATTTTACTAACCTAATAAAAAGCATCCAAGAAAATACTTTGCTTAACATCATGCTTAATGATGAAAGGCTAAAAGCTTTCTTTCTAAGAAGAGGAATAAGGGAACATCTTACAACTTCTATTCAACATATTACAGGAAACCTTAGACAGTACAATAAGGCAAGAAAAAATATATAGAGATTGCAAAGGAAGACATAATACTTTCTTTGCAGATAATATGATTGTCTTTGTAGAAAATCCAAATCCTATTTTTTAAGTTTTTTTTAAATGTTTATTTATTTCTGAGACAGTGAGAGACAAAGCATGAATGGGGAGGGACAGAGAGGGAGATGCAGAATCTGAAGGGGCTCCAGGCTCTGAACTGTCACCCAGAGCCCGACACGGGGCTTGAACTCACAGACCACGAGATCATGACCTGAGCCGAAGTCGGACGCTCAACCAACTGAGCCACCCAGGTGTCCCTCCAAACCCTATTTTTAAAAAGTCATTAGATCTAATAAGCATGATCATATCATATAAAAATAAATTTCATTCCAATATAAACAATGAAAGTATAATTTTTACTACCACTTATGATGGCTAAAAATATTACACAGATAAACTGAATTACATATGTGATATACCTGTACACTGAAAACCTACAAAACATTGATGAGTAAAATGTAAAGATATAAATGGAACACAGATATAGAATATATGCATAAATATAAAACATATTCATGGATTGGAAGACTTTTTCCTAAAATTGGTATATACATTCAACACAATTCCATTCACTATCCCAGCAGACTTCTACTATAGTTTATAACAATCTTGAAATTAGACAGAGTTCTTCTGTGTTCTTCTTTTTCAAAGTTCTTTTGACCAAGTATTTACATATAAATTTTAGAATCAACTTGTCAATTTCTACAAAACAGTATAATGTAATTTGGATGAGGATTTTACGGAATATAGATCAATTTGGGGAAAACTGATGCTTAACAATATTAAATTTTCTAGTCTCTGAACATGGTATAACTCTCCATTTATTAGATCTTTTTTAATTATCTCAGTAATATTTTCTGCATTTATAGTGTATAAGTCTTTTTTATCTTTTCATATTCTTGATGTTAAGTATACATACAGGAAGGTACGAAGTTAATTCAATGAATAAAGGACAGTCTTTTTAAAGGTGTTTGAGTATCAATTGGGTATTATATAGAAAATACTAAAGCTTGACTCTTACCTCATACCACCTGCAAAGCAACTCAAAATGTATGTTTATAGACTTAGATTTAAAACTATAAACTCAGGGTGCCTGGGTGGCTCAGTTGGTTAAGTATCCAACTTTGGCTCAGCTCATTATCTCACAGTTTGTGAGTTTGAGCCCCGCGTTGGGTTCTGCGCTGACAGCTCAGAGCCTGGAGCCTGCTTTGGATTCTGTGTCTCCCCTTCTCTCTGGACCTGCCCTACTTGGTCTCTGTCTCTTTCAAAAATAAATAAACATAAATAAATAAATAAACTATGAACTGTCTAGGAGAACATCTTTGTGACATTAGGTTAAGAAACAAATTTTTACTTAGGATACAAAAGTACTGTAAACCATTAAAAATGATAAATTGGACTCCACAAAAACAAAAATCTTTCACCCTTAGAGAATATTAAACTACCAGCCATAGACTGAGGATGGTTGTAAAACATATATCTGATAAAGAATTTGTATCCAAGTTATAGAAGTTTTCTCAACTTGATAACTGGGAGCAAACGATTCATTTTTAAATGAAACTCCTTTATTTCTTATAATTCTACAATTGCATGCAGTTGTAAGAAATATATCCCATGTAGCCTTTATCCAGTTCTCCAACACTAATGTCTTGCAAAACCTCAGTATGAAATCACAACCGCAACTCTGACACTGTACAGTCAAAAGAACATTCCCGTCACCACAGGATCCCCTCACGCTTTCTCCTCCCGGGACTCCTGTTACATGCACGTCAGAACAGCGGGATCTATACTTAATTGATGTCTCTTTAAAGCATTCTTTTAAATAGATCTTTGTTCATTGTTCTGCATTTTTTGGAGATTTCCTTGGCCAAATGTGTTATTTTACATTTCAGCTGTGTCCATTCTGTTATTCAGGCCATCCATTGAGGTTATTTGGGGAATATCTGGAATATTCTAAATATTTGAAGTTAGTTTTTTCATCTATTATTGTTTCATAGTAGCAATACCCTCCTTGCCCTCGGAAGTTAGTACAGTTCATTTGAAGCCTTTGTTCCCTAAGCTCCGTTTTACTTCCCAGTGTTAGTTCTTGTTCGTGGAGGGCAGACCCACGAACCATGAGGTTGGTTTTCCTCAGTACAGTGATCTCAGCAGCTGGTGAAGACCAAGGCCTGTGTGTAGCCTTTCCACACTCGAGAGTGAAGAAGGGGCAAGGTGTGCTACAGGCGGGACACCCCAACCATCTACCTCCTGAGCATGAAGACTCCCCGCCCAGCCCAGGTGCATCCCTGCTGGCCATGGCCTGACTGCGGGGAGAGCCCAGACCACTGCATCTCCACGGAGCCAGGAACACATGGTATGGGAGGAGCAGATTTCCCAAGGGCAGCAGTGTGGTCTTATGGGCAGAGGTCAAGTCCACTTGGCAAGTGACCCTGGGCAAATAGCTTCATGTGAACCTCAATTTCTTCATCTATAAAATGGGCATATTCCCAGCATGCGAAGCCAAGGAAAGGTTAAACAGCATTTAGTAACACATGCAAAATCCCGACAGAGGGCACAGGACACAACGGACACATGGTACAGGCATCTATAATTATTTTCACTTTATGTCACTTAGAATGCTCCTGTGGTGTGGGGGCGCCTGGGTGATTCAGTCGGTTAAGCATTCGACTTCAGCTTAGGTCATGATCTCACAGTTGGTGAGTTCGAGCCCCACATCGGGCTCTGTACCGACAGCTCAGAGCCTGGAGCCTGCTTCAGATTCTGTGTCTCCATCTCTCTCTCTGCCCCTCCCCTGCTCACACTCTGTCTCTGTCTCTCTCTCTCTCAAAAACAAACATTAAAAAAAAACCAAAAGAATGCTTCCATGGTGTGATTCAAAGCATACCCCTATAAGCTCTATTTGAGGCTGACAGACGTAACAGACTGTTCTCCAACCTCAGGCTGATTGTTCCTTTAGGCTGCCCCACCCCAACCCTGTGGTATTTCTAGGTCTGCTCCATGAGAGCTTCATCTTTCCTGGTTCTCCTTTAGCACTCTTCTTCCTTCGAGTACCACCTCCTCCAGGGAGGCTTCCTTGACTCCCACAACCCTCCACACTTACCTCCAACATAACTTTCACCCAGGCCCCAGCATCTGGCACAGAGAAAGTACTCTAAGAAAGGCTAAATGAATAAATGCTTTGCAGAAAGCAAAACCTCCCACCTGGGCTGCAGCTTTCCCAGCAAACCCAACAAAAGCCCGCGTGGACAAGCCAACAGATTTGCAAACATCGCCCGGTGCTCCAAAGAAAATCTGTCCAATGGAGGCAGATATTTCATCCTCTGTGTGTTTCGTTTGTTCTTCCTCCCCATTCCCTGCCTCCTCTAAACCACAGGCCTCTTCCCCAATTTTACATGAACTGAAAACAGAAAAACTCTCTTAAGCATTTTTTTATTTCTCTGTTATTTGGTTTTCTGCTTTGGTACACTTGAGCCGCGGCTGTATTTCACACAGAAGCTGACATACCTCATTATGACACGCCCCATAAAACAGAGCACATATAAATCACCTGGCACGGTTTTGCTTCACCTGCTTGTTATTGCTGAAATCTTTATTCCTAAGAGCACGAGAGAGAACATTCCTTGAATCTACAGATGAACAGGGACAGGGTAAGCAGAGCCAGCTCGACCGGGATGGGAGAAAGGGACCGAAGACGTGGGCTTGCGGGTGGCTGTCTGCACAGACACGGACGGCACAGATGGAGAAGCCACACAAAAGTTTCAAAAAGACCAGGGCAAGTGGGGAAACACTCCCGAACTACAGCTTGTGTAGCAGAGTCCTCTGGCTTGCTCAGTCCTAACAGATTCTGACATCGACACAAAGGTCCAAGTAGCATAATACTGAAGCGGCGGTGCCTACCCTCTGGCCTTAACCGTTTATGTGAGTACTGTTTTATCCCGGGGCTCTGGACAGCCTCTTTCCCGGGCAGGAGCACACCCGTCCCTCCCGTCGCCAGCCCCCACGTCCCCCGCCAGTCCCTCAGCAATACCCAGCCAGGCCTTGCCAGCTCTAAAATGTCTTGCCCTCAAAGGCCTGGAGGTTAAAGGCAGTATCCAGAAACTTCTTCAGAGAAACCAGGTGAGTGTTCCTGTTCCCTGTGGCCGGTGCAGCCGCTGGGTCACGGCCAACGTACCTGGGGGAGAAGAGACAAGTTAAGGGCAGGTCTGGGCCTGGCCGGGCCACCACCCCAGGACTGCACCGGGTCTAATCCTGATCATCATCCTGCCGTGGAGGTGAAGAGCCTGAGGTCCCAAGAGGCTAAGTGACTGGCCTAAGGTCAAAGGGGCTCTGGGATGTGCAGGAGGTTCTCTAGTTCAATGCCGGCTGCAGAACAAGAACAAAGGTTTAGTCCCCGCGAGGAACTGACGGGGTCCCTGATCTGTCACCAACAGCTATAAAGCCAGCAGGGACTCTGGCACCATCCCCTTGATTTCCAATGTGGTCCAGAGAAGGGTAGTGGCCGGTTCTGGCTCACACAGCAAAGGGCTGGGCAGAGCCAGGACGGAACCTCGGGCCCCCGGAGCCCCTTGGGCCCAGCAGAGGCAGGCGCCCCCGCCCCCAGCCTCGCACCATATGGGCCGCGCCCGGCTCAGGATGGTCATGAAGCGCGGGCTGATGTAGTCATAGTAGCCCATGTTCTTGTGCTCCTCCTGGCACCACACCAGCTCTGCGCCCGGGTACTTCTCTGCCTCTCGCTTGATCAGGTCGAACGGGAACGGAGAGATCTGGGGCGGGCAGGGAGAAAGAGGAGTACAGCTGGGGGGAAGGGGGGTGTGCCCACAGCCCCAGCTCCCCGCGTGGGGCCCAGGTCCGGCCCTGCCTGACATGCTGCCCGAAGCCCGGGAGGCGGGACGGGGGGTGCCGGTGCTTTGACCTTGTCCACCACCCCGACTGGGCGAGGGGCTGGGTGCACCTGCTCCAGGCGGGTGATGGCCACTTGTTCCTCCAGGCCCTGGCTGCTCCGCTCCTTCACCAGGTCGTAGTACACCTTTCCAGTGCAGAAGATGAGCCGCCGCACCTGCTCGGGAGCCCGCGCCGCGGCCCCATCCTCAGGAATCACCCGCTGGAAGCTGGTCCCTGGAGGTCCAACAGGGCATGGCAGGGACATCACCTCCCACAGGGTGCATCAGCTCGGCCGGAGCAGCTTGAGAACAGGGCCCGCGTCCCTGGCTCTCCCTGGCCGCTGAGACTAACCCCCGGTTTGGATCTGTGGCTGTAGGGGGCACCTCTTGAGCCAAATCACAGAGCAGGGGACAGATGACACCCTGAGATGTCATGGGAAAGGGGCAGAAGTGGGCTGGAGCCAAGGTGGAGGGGCAGATACGACAGGGAGAGCCCTTGGAGAGGACAGAGAGGGTGGCATCAAGTCTTCAGCTGATGGCATCAACGTCCACCCCAAGCCTGCTCCCCACCCAGTCCCACTTACCTTCTGCATGCACTGCAGCCACCTACTCCCCAAGCCGGCAGGTGAGCTGTCTGGGAGGCTGCCACGCATTTCTGCCTCCCTCCCTCAGGCCTGCAGCCAAGCCACCATCTCCAGGCCCTGTACGTTTTTCCTCCCTGGGCTCACACCATGTGCCAGGCACCAAGCCAAGAATGCTGCAAAAACCTCTGAGGAAGACACTACAGTGTCCCCAAATCTCAAGTAAGGACACTGAGGCCCAGAGGGAAACTGGCTGCCAGGCCCCAGCAGAGAAAAGCCAGCACTGAATGTTCAGCCCGGGAGGCCCGGAGTGCCAACGCCAGAGCTCTGAACTGCCGGCTCAGTCACCTGCCCGCACCAGAGGGGATGCCCAGACACACACGGGTGAAAAACAAACACCTGTCCACACTGCCGAGTCCCTTCCTGGCCACCACCCGCCATTCTCCCTACTACCCAGGACTGGGTTCCAAGATGGCTCTGCTCGTCCAAGCGTCCGAGCCCCACATCTGCCCCTCCCTGATCCTCCCTGGGTCACATCTCAATTCCATCGCCTGGTCCTTCAGATGCTTTCTCTGGCCCTCAACTCCTGGGTAAAGGAAGCTGAAAGCTCCTGGAAGGAGCACCGGGTCCCCAGGGCCGGTAGTGTCTACTTGGGTCATGAGTGAAAAACACCAAACGAATAACTGAATGATACTCCGTGTCCTGCTGTACTGGGCGGGGCTCCGCCAGGCCTCCCACCTCTCGGCTCCCCCAGCACAGCCAGCTGGGTCCTGCTGCGTAGCTGGGAGGGCACCCAGTGCGCTGCTCTGGCCCTGCTGCTCAGCCCAAGTGACCCAAGCCGGACCATGTCAGGTGGCCACCACGCTAACATCCCAACCCGGCCACTGGTGAGGACTGAGCCAGGAGCTGCTGCGGAGGCACGGATGGAGATGAGGATAGAAGAGTCCCAGCAGCAGAGGGCCATGGGCCACCAGGGCCCCCATCAGCCACCTCCCCAACAGTACCATCACTTGGGCACTTACCAGACACCATTTGGTCGAAGCTGGACTTGGCCTCCGGGTGCCTCAGCAGAGACTTGGGTGTGAAGATGATCAGCTAAGAGGGAAACATGTGCCCGCTGCCAGCTGCCCCGCCTGGGCACGGCTCCCACAGCGGGGCCCGGCACTGCCAGGGCGGTGGGCAGGGCAGGCGGCTCACCGGCTTGCGGAAGGGCAGCAGGACCTGGCGGCGCAGCACGTGGAAGTAGTTGGCCGGTGTCGAGCAGTTGACAACAATCCAGTTGCAGTCGTAGAGCTGGCTCACCTCAAAGTCCTCGGTAAACACCTGGGGGGCCGGGGTGTGGCTGGGAGGTGGCCCGCCTGGGGCCCCTGCGCCCTGACCTTGCCCCGGGGGAGGGAGGGCACTACTCACGGGGTAGGCATCGGAGTCATCCTTGCTCATCTGCAGGAACCTCTCAGGCCTTGCTGAGGAGTGCTCCGGGCCCTGAAAGCAAGTGCTAGATGGCACAGGCTGGCCTGAGTATCACACAGGACAGACCCCTGGCTCTGCAGGGGAAAGTCTGGGTGGCTTCTTGGAGGAGATGCCCTCTCTCTCTGGGGCCCGAACCACAGTAAAGAACCAGGAATGCGGGAGAAGAGTAGAGAGGACATTCTCAGAGGAGGGTCTGGCCAGAGCTGGCACTTGTGAATGTGTGGGCCAGGAAGGACGGGCGAAAAGGCCAAGGTGGGATCCTCTTTCCAGAATGTTCTGACCTACAACAGTTACCATTTACTGAGCATCTGCTGTGTGCTAGGCACAGTTCTATGGACCAAATATACATTATTCACTAATCTTGAAAGAGCCCCACGGTGTAGACATTTGTTCCCTCACTGTGCAGACGAAGGTGAGTGGCAGAGAGATGAAGAAACAACGCCATGGTCATTCATGGTTCCTGAGTTCAAACCCCACATTGGGCTCTCTGCTGTCAGTGCAAAGCCCGCTTCAGATCCTTGGCCCCCTCTCTCTGCCCCTCCCCCACTCATGTACACACTTGCGCACACTTTCTCTCTCTCAAAAAAAAAAAAAAAAAGTGCTCAGCACAGCGAGTCCTGGTTCTGCACAGCCATCCAGTGATGACAGTACTGAGCCGTCCCTGACTGGACGACCTGTCCAAGCTGAACGGGCCCTCAGGGGACAGCCACTGCAGCCCAATCATCCAGGGTGGGGAAGGCCTTGCCCCAGGTCACAGAGCCAGGCAGAGGTCACAGAGGCTGCCCCTGCAGCCGGCACAGCCCTCCCATCCCCCTCCTGGTCGGGCTGAGGGCTCTGCTCCTCCCCTTCCCTCCCCCGCAGGCCTGCACATCCTCCCCCTTCCTTCTGTGCGGCACACACACTGGTCACTCAGGAGAAGACCAGAGGACGGGCAGGACTGCACAGCATGACATTCAGATCTCAGCTTCTAACTGTGTGGCCTTGGGCAAGCCGCTCTACTTCTCTGTGCCTCAGTTTCCCTCATCTGGAAACGGGGGGCAGGACCTATTTCACTAATTCGTTGTAAGCACTGCAAGAGCTCACAGAGAGGGTTTTAAACAGCACCTGGTACAGAGCAAACGCTCAGATGCATCAACCACTTTACTGTTAGTGACAGCAATGCCATCACGGCCGTGATGCAGGCCCCAACCTGAGCAGACGCATGCGTTCCACGGGCCTGGAGGAAAAACATCCCCCAACCTGGCTGGAGGCCCAGGGCCCACCCACCCTCTCCCAGGCGTGCCAGCACCCGCCAGGCCCCCGGCCGCCGCAGTGGCCCTCACCATGCCCTCCATGCCGTGGGGCAGCAGCAGCACGATGCCGTTGTGCCGCACCCACTTGGCCTGGCCAGTGCTGATGAACTGGTCGATGATGCACTGGGCCGTGTTGTGGAAGTCACCGAACTGCGCCTCCCAGAGGACCAGGGCGTTGGGGCTGGCCATGGCATAGCCCAGCTCGAAGCCTAAACAGAAGACACAGAGACAGAACCCGCCACACAGCGTCATCAAGTGGCAGTGGCTCCATTCAAACCCAGCTCTGCTTCATACACTCTCCCTGCCCCCACCCATCCTGCCCAGCAGGCCAGCAAGAATCAGGGGACTCCTTGGGCCCAAAGGCCAGACCCTCCTTTCCTGGGAGCAGACAATAAACCCAGAGAGGCCCGCCCTCAGCCCTGACCTCACATGTGGCCAGTTTTAGCCTTATCTAGACCAGGAGTCAAGTCCAAAGATATCTTGGGGAGGCAGCAGGAGCCATCTGCCAAGAGGAACCCCCCGAAATATACGCAGTGCTGTTGAGGGGAAGGGAGGAGGTGGAAGGCTGGTCTCTGCAGGGTTCCTGCCTCTGGGAGGAGGCTGTGAGGGAGGAAGCAGACCAGCTAAAGGTCAAGCCAAGGGAGAGAGTACAAGGGACACAGTCCTGGGAGCCCAGAGCCTGGAGAGGAGCTCTGGAGATAGAGCTGTTGGGTGCAGTGCAGGGGTGGCCACGGTCAAAAAAATAAAGTTAGGAGAGTTTGGGGTGCAAGACCCTGTCTGGTCCCCAGGCATCTCAGGGCCCGCCTGACCTGCAGGCAGAGTTCTGACCCACCCAGGACTCCATACTCTGAGAGGGAGCTGTTGCACACAGTGTAGGGGGCCTGGTCAGGCCAAAGGTGGTTCATGGGGACACACGTCCTCCGGTCAACTTCCTGGTCATGGAGAACGTGGTGCCGGTGACTAGAGAAAGACAGATGGGGAAGGGATGGAGGGCAGGTGGATTACCACCTGTTCACCTATAGCAGGTGGACCAGGTAACAGGAGGCCAGCAAGCCTCTGTCACTGTGCCAGGAAACCAGACAGAATTCCATAGGATAGCGACACCGAGAAGCTCCTGGGAAGCCAGAGCAACCTGGTCTCTCCTCTGGGTAGCCGCCGTTCCCAGCAGTAATCCCACGGGGTCAGAGAGGTGGCCCGGCAGCCCTCTGATGGCTTGACCCAAGAGCAGAGGCTGGGGATGCTGATGGGGTTACCTGTGACTACCTCAGCAGGTAAGGGCTCCCCAGACATGGTCCAGGAAGAGGAGGAAGAGCCAGCTCCACTCCGGAGCTCTGGGCTGACTCTGGGAGACCCCGAGCACAGATGAGCTCCCAGTAAGCCCGTGGGGTCAGTGTGGACAAGGCTAACGCCCATGGGGGCCCAGGACCCAGAGAATGCTCCCCACCCTCACCTGAACGTGCCCCTCTCCACATCCTGCCCACTAAGCCGCACGTGGATGCCCTCCTTGAGCAGGGAGCCAAAGGCCATGTACTCCGCCAGTGCCCAGTCCACCGTCCGGTTCTTGGTCATATCTGCACGGCCCCGCAGGATTCGAGAGAGGCCTGCAGGAACGGACAGCCGGCCTGAGGGATTCAGGGGCTTGGCCACCCCACCTGGCTCAGCCCAGGTGTGTATGTACTCCATGCACATCCCTCCCACAGAGCAGGGCCTTGGCGGGTCGCAGGAGACCCACTCCATGAGCAGGACTGAGCCCGCCATCCCCCAGCTTCCCTCCCTTCGGGAAGGAGCAGGTGTCACTAGGTGAGCACCTGCCACATGTAGACACTGTGTGCACTGAGGAACATTCGTCACAGGTCACCCACATCTGCCCGCCCTGAGAGCAACTATTACAGTGGGCACCTCACAGGAGTGCAGAAGAGGTTCCAAGAGCTCAGCCGACCTGCCAACAACCAATCGGTGACACAGGCCAGGCCTCCCCGACCCCTGAGCACCATCCTGCACAGCAGCCTCACCTGTGTGGATCTTAAAGTCCTCCAGGGGCACGGAGCTGGCCACTTCACCAATGTGGGTCAGCACGTCTTCGGGAGTGCCTGTGGCCGGGCACGTCATGCTCTTGGGCTCCCCGTCCACATTGAAGAAGCCTGAGAGAACAGAGTCTGAGTGCTTCTGGGTGGTGGTCGGGTCTCAGATCCCCTGGTCAGAGTGCCTCCGGGACTCAGGGGCCCACATCTTCCTTAACCCCCCTGCACTCAAACCCTGACCCACCCTCGGGACCTGCAGCTCGCAGCCGCAGCTCAGTTCCTATCTTCCCCTGGGCCCCTGTGGGGTCCATGCTCTGGACCCAGGGTCATGGCCATCCAGCTCCATCCCACGGAGCACTCTGAGCACCCTCCCCCAGGCTCTCTCCACTGCGGCATCCACCAGCTTTGGCTCAGCCCTCCCTTCCCAGAGAAAAGCTGGTCCCACATGCTCCCAGGGCAATGCCATCTCTCCTGTACCCAGGCCCATCCCCACCTGCAGGAATCAGCCCCCCACAGCCTCAGGAGTCCGCAGCCTCCGGGCCGGGCAGTGACTGCCCTCACCCAGGACCACTGCAGTCTTGGTCCCAGGCCCCAGTGAATCACTCTCAGCCACACGCCACTCGCTCACCGGGCCAGGGGGAGTCCAGCCAGTGCTTTATATGCAGGATCTTTTTATCCTTGGACCTGCCGTACGCCTCCTCACAGATCCGGTCGTATTTGGCAATTTCTTCCTGAAATCAGGGGGAAGGTGCGGATTGAGGGATTGATGGCCCAGACTGCCAGAGGCTGGATCAACCCAGACTCATAAACCCTGGTCCTCCTCACTACCTTCTAGAACTCTCTGTCTGCTGGCCTGCAGGGACCCTGTGGCCAGAAGTCAAAGTCTCAGAATTAAGGGGGATCCCTCTTGCTTAGCAAGGGACTTGGAGGAAGCCCAGAAAAGACTCACAGTGCTTTCTCTCAGAGCTCCCTCAAGGCACGAGAACCAATGCATCCATAGATAACTGTGAGGACAAATAGCTCAGACCTGCCTCCTGCAGGAAGCCTTCCCGGACTCCTGCCTGAGGCCGAGCTTCCCCCTTATGGCAGCATCCACTATGTCCCACCAGGCTGTAAATGTCTTTGGTTCTCTATCCCCCTTGACAGCTAGGGGCTGTTAGGGACAAAGACCATATTGGCTACTTCTTTAAATCACAGCCAACATCACCAACTACCCCAGGGTCCCGGCTCTACTGGAGGCTTATCCCAGGCATCCATGATGCCAGCTTGCCCACCTCGAACTCTTGCAGGGTGACCGTGCCCTCGGCAATGAGCTTGTCCGCGTACTTCTTCAGCACAGGCACCTGTCTGTGGATCTGCTTGTACATGAGCGGCTGCGTGAACATGGGCTCATCCATCTCATTGTGGCCACGCCGGCGGTAACAGACCTGCAGGGACAGTGTGGGGAGGGGCTCAGCCCCTGCCCCCAGGCAGTGCAGGCCTAGTCACTGCACAACTGGGGCACGGCTGGCAGGGCACACGCTTCAGGGCCCCTGAAAGGCCCCCACTACCACCTATCACCGAATGCCCCACCTCCTGGCCTTTGTACAGACCCATCTCGGGAGCACTAAACCTTCCATTCGAGAAGCACTCCCCGCCCTCACTGCCAAAGGTACTGCAGACCTGGCCCACGTGGCACAGCAGGGACAGGTTACATATCCCCACCTTGGTCATAGCCCCAGACCCACCAAGTCCACCACAACGTCTTTATTGAAGGTGTTCCTCCACTCAGCTGCCACACTGCACACGTATATCACGGCCTCTGGGTCGTCTGCGTTCACGTGGAAGATAGGCGCGTTGACCACACGGGCCACATCGGTGGGGTAGGGCGACGAGCGGGCCATGCGGGGGTCTGTGGTGAAGCCAATCTGCGGAAGCAGGAGGAAGTGACGGCACCTCTGTATTCTTAGAGCTAGACAGGCAGTGCCTGCCTGGGAAACGGGGGTTATCTCTGCCTTGAGCTCCATTAGGTGGGACCAGGAGGTACGTGGCGCATGAAGGGCTGAGAGTAAATGGCCCTGGGGCACCTGGGTGCTTCCATCAGTTAAGCGTCCAACTTCAGCTCAGGTCATGATCCCATGGTTCATGGGTTCGGGCCCCGCATCAGGCTCTGTGCTGACAGCTCAGAGCCTGGAGCCTGCTTTGGATTCTGTGTCACCCTCTCTCTGTTCCTCCTCCACTCGCACTCTGTCTCTCTCTCAAAAATAAATAAACAATAAAAAAATGTTTTTAAAGGGTAACTGGCCCCTAAATCAGGCGTAGCAGCAGCCCCTATAGAGATGGCAGCAACACCAGGGGAAGCATGCCTTCTTTTTTTGTTTTGCATTTTACACAGAGGGAGGGAGAACGCAGGGAACTGCCAGGCCCATCAGTTGCTGTGTGTGCAATTCTGAGCAAGGTACTTAGATTCCCAAAGCCTCAGTCTCCTCATCTACTAAAAGGGGTTATTAAATTCTGCCTCGCAGGGTTATTCGGTGAAGATTAAATGATTTAATGCAAATAAGGCAATTAACTCAGGGCTTTATAGGCTCAGAAGACCTATTATTAGTCAGCACAGCTGCCTGAGAGCAAAGGCCTGTGACAGCTGTGTTCTAAGACTGACTGGTTCGTATAGAGCTAAAAGCAGCATCTAGTTTCATGTCCAGCCTCTGTGCCAGTTACACCCATATACCTTTGTCCTTACAACGTTCTCCATGGTGTGTGCGTGTGCGTGCATGTGTGTGTATTTATGCATACGTATATTACACACACCAGTTTCACAGATCAGGCTGGGGCGAGCAGGCAACCTGCCTGAAGTCACACACTGGGGAGTGGCAGAGCAACGGGATTAAAACCAGGATCACCCCACACTTCCCCCAAAGTGCTACCTGAATTTCAGGAATGGGGGACACTGAGGAGGCCTGGCAGGCAGCCCAGGCACTCACCTGGTTGTTGACGACAACGTGCACGGTACCATTGGTGGTGTAAGAGGGCAGGTCACTCAGGTGGAAGGTCTCATACACCACGCCTTGGCCGGCGAAGGCGGCGTCCCCGTGAACCAGGATGGACATGACCTGCAGGGCAGGATGTGAGCCAGGAGGAGCCCAAGCCTGTGCAGCCCAGCTCTGTGCACTATACTGGAAAGATCCAGGG
This sequence comes from Paguma larvata, assembly GCA_030068075.1. Lineage (NCBI taxonomy): Eukaryota > Metazoa > Chordata > Mammalia > Carnivora > Viverridae > Paguma > Paguma larvata. The sequence goes on along the minus strand of CM057837.1, from coordinate 53,890,963 downwards.
TCTATTCCCAGAGACCATTACTCACTCACAGCCCAGCCCTCAAAGGCCATTCCTCACAACCCAGACCTTAGAACCCAGCCCCCACTGAGCCCATTCCTGAACATACCCCTCGGAGCCCATTGCTGAGCCCATCCCTCAGAGTCCACTGCTCAGACACCAGCCCTCAGAGCCCACCCCTCAGAACCCAGTCCTCAGAACCCAGTCCTCAGGGGCCATTACTCACTCAGAGCCCAGTCCTCAGAACCCACCCCTCAGAACCCAGCCCCTCCAAGCCCATTCCTGAGCCCACACCTCAGAGTCCAGCCTCTCAGAGCCCACTCCCTTGGAGTCCATTCCTGACTCAAAGCCCAGCCCCTCAAAGCCCATTCCTCAGAGTCCATTCCTCAGAGCCCAGCCCTCAGATCCAGCCCCTGAGGGCCCACCTCTCAGGACCCAGGTGAGTTCACCTTCTTGCCCTGGGCATCCCCTCGGTAGAACTGTTCTGCCTTCGTCTTTCCCTGAACCACAGGGTCCACAGCTTCCAGGTGGGAGGGGTTGGCCACAAGGGACAAAGTGATATTTCTGTTGGTGACCCGGTTGATTCTCTCATGGTACATGCCGAGGTGATACTTGACGTCTCCGGAGCCCTGAAGGTTGAGGTAGGCCGTGATGAACCCACCCCTCTCACCCCGCACAGGCAGACGAGTAGACATGCAAGTCCACAGGGAGGCTGGGACATTCCCTAGATTCTGCTCCCTGGGAAGGCTGTGGTGTTCCTGACCTACACCCTCTTCCTGCCCTCCCACCCCACACGCTGCCCCTCTTTGAGAAAGGCAGGCAGGTTCCCCTAGGCCTTGGCTCAGAGGCCAGACGAGGTCCCTCATCAGAGCCCCTTCATTTATCAACTACTCCTCAGCATTAATGACAGCAAGCAGAGGAATTAAGGTGGTGTTGAGACCAGGGCAAACGCTAGAGCTGGATCCCTACCTAACTCCTTGCACCAAAGCAACCAACAATGTACACACGATGGATGAGCCTACAGTACAGCAGAGAAAAACAGTATATATGTTTTGAGACCCTTCAAAACAATGTACATTGTTTTGTACATTTGTATGTACTCAGAAGCCATAAAAGATAAGGCAGCTAAAACTTAATAAATCTACCATGAAGGAAGCAAATCCACGTACAGTGTTGTGGGGGGAAACTCAAGCTGAGAAAGGTATCTCTAAGACAAATGCAGGCAAAGAGCTAACACCCTCAATATATAAAGCACTCTTACACATCAGTAAGACAAAGCCCCAAATCCCATAGAAAAATGAGCAGGGGCGCCTAGTTGGCTTAGTGGGTTAAGCGTCTGACTCTTGGTTTTGGCTCAGGTCATGATCTCACGGTTCATGAGTTTGAGCCCAAGTCCAGGCTCTGCACTGATGATGTGGGGCCTATTTGGGACGCTCTCTCTCTCCTTCCCTATGCCTTTCCCCCGTGCACACTCTCTCTGTCTGGGCCTCAGTTTCCCTGGCTGAAAACTAAGGAGGTTGCTCAGGATTACCTGAGGACTCTCCCAGCTGTCAGAGACCACAGCACTCACCTTAGTGGCCTCACACCAACATCCCCATTCTCTCTCTGTTCTTCTGCACATCCATGCATCTCCAGGTCTGTTGGAGCCTGGATGTGTCTGGTCCAGCCCCTCCCTAGTTCACCTCCCAAATATCTGGGACCAGGGCTTGACACCTACCTCATCCGCTGCCTCCAGCTTGGGGTCAAACTGGCAGAAGATCTGCTCCAGGTCCTTGCGGATCACATTGGCCAGCACATTCAGCCTGCCCCTGCAGCCAGACGCGGTAGGACTTTCGTCTGGCAGAGGCCACCTGCCCCGACAGGCCCCAGCATCCCCACACTCCTGCCCACCTGGGCCTATCAGAATTAGCATGGGGGCCAGGGAACCCTCCCAGTACAGCGCCAGGGAGGCCTGGCCCTCTCATCCTCTCTCGATCTACAAAGGCACATGAGTGGTTCTGGCAGGCCAGCTCCCTCAGGCACCCCTGTACAACTCAGACTCTGGAGGTCCTCAAGGAGGAGGCACCCAGCCTCATGGCGGGACGCACATGCACCCACCCCACTCCCGCACCTCCACTCCTCTGTCCCCCAGCCAAAAGCTGAGCCTAACCCAGCACCTCAGCCCCAATCTGCTACCCACAGCTGCTCATACAGGACTCCCAGCCCAGCCAGCAGTGTCTTGATGCAGGACAGGGAAGAGGGGACTGGACTGATCCTAAGGTCAGGAGCTATCACGGGACCTGTCCGGGGAAGCTGAGGTCTAAGGGTGGTGGGGCAGGAAGCAGCCAGAGACCAGGGGCTCTCTAGTGCAGCCTGGACTCCCCATCAGGGGGCAGTTTATTCAGGGGTGGGCACCGGGTTGATCGGGACACAGGGGAGGCCTCACAACTCACCCCCACAGCCTACCAGCAGACACCAGCCTCAGGCCTGCACACACCCTGGCCTGACCTCTAGCCTTGAAGAAGGGCAGCCCTCTTCCAGGTGGGCCTCTCTCCTGTTCTGTGGATCAGGGCTATGAGGCCACAGGAGCTGATGGAACAACCGTCAGCCCCTCTGGACAAAGCCCTCTAGCCTCAGAGTCCCCTTAACCCCCACTATGGAGGCTTGGCCTAGAACAGCCCTTTGGCCGTCCTCCCTGAGAGTTCCACTGAAGCCATGTGTGTGGGACCTCAGACCACCGGGTCAGCTCTGCCTGACTCTCTAATTAGACACTGGGCATTTCTGGGCCCCTCAGAGCAAGGAGCCATGATGGACAAACCCCAGGCTCCTGGCAGCCAGCCCACGGGATGGAGACCCTCTCACGCTGCATCTGGACACCTGGCCACCCCTCATGCTAGTGCGGTCCTGGACTGGCCCACCCACAAGCAGATGGAGACAGTCACAGGAGATGCTGGGGCTCTGCCCCGAGACTGCTCTACATGTCCTCTTACGCCCCACTCCACAGGACCCCTTGCCACTTTGTTCTCTGTCCCCAGGCTCTATTCCTCACTAGTCCACGGGCTCTAGTTCAGAGGTAACCACGCAGCTGCCAGGCCAGCCATCCAAGTCTATCAAGGTCTCAGGGACACGTGCAGTCAGCTTACAGGCAGGGGAAAAGCCCTCGGCTCACCCCCAGAGATCCCCCTCCAGAGGGTGCCAACCCAAGGCCACCCGCCCAGGCCCGGCCCTCACTTCTCTGGGACATAACCCTCCACATCTCCTTGTCCACAGGAACCTCCAGAAGTATGATACACCCTTTTTCTGAAACCTCGACCCTCTTGGGGACAGCGGCAACACGGGGAGAGAAAAACTGAGTCTGAGCAAACCAGGTTAGTCCCTGCCTCCATGTGGCTTTGGCCAAGTGCCTGACTCTTTGTGCTGAGCAGGCCCAGGGGCTCTGAGAACTTTCTAGGCCATCCTGCCTCTACCCTCAGCTTCCCCCCAAACCCCTGCTCCGATTTTCATCCCCTCCCTTCCACCTCGTTCTGCTGGGCCTGGAGAACAGACAGGCTGTGGAGGAGCAGGAAGGGGGCCCACCTGTGCGGCATCCCCAGGATGACGTTCTCGATCCCCATCTCGCTGGATTTGTCGATGATGGTCTTGAGGGCAGGAATCATGACCTCACAGCCCTCCAGACCAAATCGCTTCTCCGAGGACCATTTCCGGGCCAGGAAGTCTTCAAACCTGCTTGTGGAGAGAAGGGAAAGGATGGAGAGGCTGGGGCTCACAGGGGCGGTTGATGAGGGCCACAGCTGGATGCCTGGGGCAGAGGAAGCAGCATCACCTTCCTCTGCACAGTCAGGACCTGCCACCGACATCCACCAACCAGGAGCATAGGCCAGAGGGAGACTGGGCATCCTCCCAGCCTAACCACAGACCGCTGCCTGCACGCATCCTCAGCTGTCACCCCCCTCTTCCAGTCAAACTGTCCCAATAACCCATCTCCCCCTGCTCCCAGCCCATGGTCCTGCATGTGCATGCATGCATGCAAACAGACACATACACACACACACACACACACACACACACACACACACACTACTCCCTTTCCATGACACAAAGACCTCCTCACCACTCAACTCAAGTCCCATCCTGTACCTCACCACCACAGATCCACTCTGTACCCGGCAGCTGAGCCCCACGCTCTCCTAGGCTCCTGCGAGCCCCGGACCCAGCTTCGGACAGCCAGTGGGCACAGCCGGGTGGCGCCCCACCTGCAGGGAGGCATGCTATACTCACTCCATGTAGGGACGTCTTTCTGCCCAAACTCCTGCAGCCACTTTCCGCCACTTCTACCCCTGCCATCATGTTCTCCTGGAGCCCATCCCTGCCACCTGTCCCCAGTGCTGCTCCTACGGGCCTCCCTGGGCCAGGGGTGAGGCCCCTCCAGTCCTGACTTCCCCTACCAGTTCTCTTAGTTTCTCAGCCAGGGCCTGGGATGCCTCGTACAGGCCCTACGGCAGGCCCTCCGACCACTGCAGCTGCCCTGGGCGATACCGGGGGCCTGACCTCATGGAGCGCACCAGCCGGGCCAGCAGGGTCCGCTTCTCCTCACTGGAGAACTGCATCACACCCGGGGTCTCAAACTTCTGCCGGATCCACTGGCACTGCTCCACGTCATTGATGAACATGAACTCCAGGCCGATGTGCTGGCAGTAGGTGCTCTGGGGGAACAGGTGGGCACTCCGCAAGGAGCCAGGAAGAGGGACAAGTGTCCCAGGCATCGGGAACACAAAAAGGACCACCCTCCCTCCCTCTAGCGCACGCCAGAGAGAGCCAGCAGGTGTGCCTGACACACCTGCGTGTGCTCACCTCCAGGCGCCGAATGATCTCCCGCAGAGAGAGCGTATGCTCAGATCCCCCGATGAAGGTGGTCGTGGGCAGCTGGAACTCCTTATCTAGGTCAGCCTCCCGCAGGTCATAGAACGCTGAGGAGACACACACGGCCCAGGCGGCAGGGGGAGGAGAGAGGGATCAGGCCCAGGTGGAGCCCAGCAGTATCCCAGACCTTCCAACTGTGCCCCCGGCACCCTCCCACCATTCCAACCTAAAGCTCAAGCACTCTTGTCTGCAGGGTGCAGAAGGGTGAAAATCAGAGCCCAGCCTGCACCACAAGCGTGGGCTGGGACACAAGCTTGCTGCACATAGTGCGTGGTCAGAAGAAAGCCTCCGGGGCTGACTGCTGGGTCCTCACGGGGCCACAGGCACCGCCAGCTGGCTCCGGCGCTGCCAGAGCAATAGAAACTCTCACCCAATTTATCGATGGTTGTGATTAAGTCTGAGGGCACAAAGGAGTCCAGGTCTGCATCCAGAATGCCCAGGGGGTCCAGCTGGGCCACATGGTGGCCTCGGATCTGGGAGAAGGGGAAAAAGGTCAGGGCCAGGCTGGGACCCGGATGGACAGACTCCCACCAAAAGCAAAGTTCTGGGCCCCGGCGCCTCGTTTCCCACTTCGGAATTTCAACTTTCCGCAGGTCTCCAGCACCCAGCCACTGCACTCTGCCTGCACCATGACCGCTAAGGTGGGCGGGAGCTCAACTCGGCTTAAAAGTACATCATGCCACTTTCAAAAATAAGAAAGGAGGCCTATACAAAAGTATTCACTAGAGTACTATTCGTAATCGCAAAATTCTAGAAGCTTCCCAAATGTCTGTCAATAGAAGACTGGCATGTGGATATGGGAAATCCGTACAAGGGAGCACCACAGAGCTGTTAAGAGTAATAAAAAAAAAAAAACCCCTATCCACTACTATGAGGTAGTCTCCGCAAAATACTGTTAAGCAAAAGAGCAAATTATAGAAAGTATATGTGGCAAACTACCCATTATCTAAGAAAGAGAAGATTCAAGTAAATATACACATTTGCATGTATTTGTATATATGCAAATAAACATCTGCATTAGAAAAATACATCATGAAATAAGAAAACCATAAAGTAAGAAAAACCACGATCTCTGGTAAAAGGAATAGAACAGAATGCCAGGGCTGGAAGCTAGACTTTTAAGAATACATTTTGCTTTGAAGATTTGATTTTGGAATCTTGTAAATATTTTATGTCACTATAAAACTAAATGAAGTTTGAAAAATTAAAGTGAAACAAAACCAATGGATTCATGCATCCTCTGGTGGCATAACTGTACAACTAACAGAATGTCCCCAACAGACAAACAGAACTCCAGGAAAAAATATTATAGATTCATTTCCAGTACCAATCAGTAGTGGCAGTAGTAGAATTATATTTTAAAACTGCGAGGCGCCTGGGTGGCTCAGTCAGTTGAGTGTCCGACTTCGGCTCGGGTCATGATCTCACAGCTCGTGAATTTGAGCCCCATGTCAGGCTCTGTGCAGGCGGCTCGGAGCCTGGAACCTGCTTCAGATTCTGTGTCTCTCTCTCTGCCCCTCCCCTGCTCATGCTTTGTCTCTCTCTCTCTCTCAAAAATAAGTAAATTAAAAAAATAAAAAAAACTGCAGTGTGCAGGCTGTGGGAAAACCAAGTAAATCATTGTGTTGATGTCTGTCAGACCTCTACTTGTGCATCTTTAAAAGAAGACAGAAGATTGATGAGGTCAAGAACAAACCTTAAGTCCTGCATTTGAAGTATGTGGAAACATCAGTATAAACCCATAAATGTGTTGTCTTTTAGGGGCACCTGCATGGCTCAGTCGGTTAAGCGTCCAACTCTTAACTCCAGCTCAGGTCATGATCTCACGGTTTATGGGTTCGAGCCCTGTTGGGCTCCATGTTGACAGTGCAAAGCGTGTTTGGGATTCTCTCTCTCTTTTCTCTCTCTCAAAATAAATAAATAAATGTTTTTAAAAATCTTTAAAAAAAAAACATATTTCCTGGCTCTAACCACTGAAAAGGCCCAGAGTCACGACCAGACCATAGCAGTGACCCTCCCAGCACTTCCTGAAGAACTGGCTGGTCCAGGGCTAGACAGAAACGTATAAGATGAGCTCAGAGCCTCTTGTCATACCAGGTAAGAAAGGGGTGCTCAGGTCACCTGGGTGGCTCAGTCGGTTAAGCATCCGACTTCAGCTCAGGTCACGATCTCGTGATTCGTGAGTTCAAGCCCCGTGTCGGGCTCTGTGCTGATGGCTCAGAGCCTGGAGCCTGCTTCAGATTCTGTGTCTCCCTCTCTCTGCCCCTCCCCTATTCATGCTCTGTCTCTCCAAAATGAATAAACGTTAAAAAAATTAAGAAAGGGGTGCTCAAACACTGCTGGGGCAGGGAATAAGGACACATTGTGACAATGAGAAGGACGGTATCTATAACAGATTAAAACTCATCAAACTGGGGCACCTGGGTGGCTCTGTCAGTAAAGCTCAGGTCATGATCTCACGGTTCGCGGGTTCGAGCCCCACATCGGGCTCTGTGCTGACGGCCCAGTGCCTGGAGACTGCTTCAGATTCTGTGTCTCCCTCTCTCTCTGCCTCTCCCCTGCTTCTGCTCTGCCTCTCTCTCGCTCTCAGAAATAAACGTTAAAAAATTTTTTTAACCCATCAAATATGTTTAAATTCCTGCATTCATATCATAAAGAAAAACCTCCATTGGCCATCTTTGGAGTATACTAGGGAACCAGGTCATACTTTTGAAAATCAGTCAATAAAGAGAAAACTCAAGCATTGATCCTGCCTTTCCTATACAGTTTGCACCTCAGGATAAGTGGAGCTGACAAAGGTAAGTTTCTCCTGACAGAAGTACTTCAGGTAATAAACAAAGAAAGAAAAGTAGAATTAGAATATCATCACCATTTTTACCACTCCTAATGAATTAATGTGTCTGGGAAATACTCCTCCAGAGCTGCTGACTGATGAAGTACCCATTCCCACCAGGAAGCTGATTTTGAAGCAAAAAAGTTAAATCTATATTGGATGAAGCTTCTAGACCTAATTACCAATTTATAGAAATTACATGGGATGAAGGGACAGATGAAGGGACACCATGGGGAGGCAATCAGCAAAATCCAGACTCAGGAAAACTCTACAGCACAAACAACCTGGTTTGTTCCACAAAAGTATAAATATATAAATAAATAAATAGATAGATAGACAAATAAAATGGCAAACACAAACACAGGGAGGAATCGGTAGAACACAAGAGACTTAAGAACCGCTTATCACAACCTGTGTGCCTTTATTCGGATCCTGACTCATACAAGCAGTAAAATCCTAAGATAAACAGGCAAACATGAATACCAACTGCCTATCTGATGACATTAAGGATGACTGTTAACTTTTTTAGGTGTGACAATGCTATCATGGTACATTTTTAAAGAGCCTTTACCTACAGACATCCACGTCCAGGGTTTGCTTCAAAACAATCAGGGTCCAACAGGTGAGGGTCAGAGGTGGTCAGGGATGAATCAAGACTGGCCCTGTACTTGTGGGTATGCGGTTTGCTACACAATTCTTCTACCTCTTATAAGCTCGAAAATGTCCATAATAATAAGTCTGAGGACTTCTCAGTACTGTGTGTAGACGAGCCAAACAAGAACCCTGCCTCCTACAGGACCGTGAGGAGCTGCAGCCCACCGGGTGGGAACTTGCTCACATCAGGTACAACCTTTGGCAGATTTTTACCCTACAAATAGAAGTACAGTGCCCGAATCCGGACACTACCCCGCTGACAGGACTCCAGTGCTTAGTCTTGGCTGAAGAACACAGAGCAGCTGAAGAGCTGGGAACTGTGGTTGGAGAATGAAGCCCTCGAGCAGCACCAATGTTACCTTGTATGCTACGTGGAGTTTTATGTTCTTTGCTCTTGGTTTTCAAAGTCAATAGCTAGATCATTTTCTGAATCTTTGAGCCAGTCAAGAAGAACAATCACTACTGTTTGCTTGCAGGTGGCCCACAATCCACGGGTCCTCAGGCCAGTAGGAAAGCCCCATCTTGCTCACATTCCACTTCCCTCCCAGCATAACTGGTGCACAGGAAGTGCAGCTGCCACCCCACAGAGCACCTCATTCAGAGGCAAGTTGTCCTTTCCATTTGCTAAGCCTCCCCCTCCCCTGGCTCCTGCAGTGGCTTGCTGCTCCTTCCCGTGGAGTCCCTGCCAAGGCCCCAGGATGCCCTTGCCCTTCCTTCTGCATGTCTGCCTGACAAGTTTCTCTTATGAAACACTTTCTGCCACTGATTCGCAGAGAGATGCCAAATGATTACACTTGTTATGGAAGGAACACCCAGAGCAGCCCTCCAATTAGTCCTGTTCAGTCAAGACCAAGAATATGGAGCATCACCAAGATGCTCTGTCAGAGCAGGGGCCCGGGGGACCCAGAAGGGGAGAGCCTAAGTCTCCAGAACAGAGCAGTTGATAGAGGAAGTGCTGCTTACTGAACTATCCATCCATTCATTCTGTAAACCCTAATTAAGCACCTGCTGTATATCAGTCCCAGTCCTGTTGGAATGCTCAGTCAGGAAGAAAAAACAGAAGGGGCGCCTGGGTGGCTCAGTCGGTTAAGCATCCAACTTCGGCTCAGGTCATGATCTCACGGTTCGTGAGTTTGAGCCCCACATCGGGCTCTGCACTGACAGCTGGGAGCCTACTTCAGATTCTGTGTCTCCCTCTCTCTCTCTGTCCCTCCCCAACTTATGTCCTCTTGCTCACTCTCTCTCAAAAGCAAATAAACATTAAAAATTTTTTAAAAAGAAGAGAAAACACACATTATTAACAAGGGTCAATCTACTCAACCTTCATTCAACACTTACTGAAACTGATTACTTACTAAATACTCCTCTGGGAGCTTGGGGCGTAGTGGTTTCTGAGACCACACTCCATGAGAAAGACCACAACAAACAAAATACCAGCATGCACAAAAAATAGCAGGCGGTGGTTAATGACAAACAGTGACGGACAGCGAGTAAGCGGAGGAGCGAGAGTCACCCAACAGAGGACTCAGAGAGGGGATCTCTGGAGAAGATGACGCTGGAGCTGAGCCGGTCCCCTTTCCGTCAGCACCTGGCCACATCCCAGAAGCCAATCTGGCCTCGAAGCCTGGGCCCTCCCCGCTCACCTGGTAGGCCCGGATCAGGGACTGCACAGCCAGGTGGTCTTCCACCAGCTTGCTGGTCTGGGTCCGGCTGGAGACTGATGGCCTGCTCTCAGGGAACCGTGCCTGAGCCGGGTCACAGGCCGCTTTCTCACTGGCTTTCCGGAAGAAGCTGTCCCAGGACTTGGAAGAGGCAAGAAAACAGCCAGGTCAGGGCCTGGGAGGAGTTGGGGGTGGTCCTGGTTGGGGTCCCCATGGGTGTTGGGTGTTCTTTCACCATGATAGCTCTTAGGGCCTTCCCAGGGCCCTGCCGAGAAAACCCCTTGCAACCAGCCCAGGACCCCCCAACCCAAAGCCCAGATCTCTTCAGTGCCCAGCTTGGAAGGGTGTTGGGGGGAAGGCTTTAACGTGTGACTCAGGGGCTTCGGGTGTGAAAGGGGCTTCTACCCCTGGGGGAAACATGCCCTCACACACTGTGGGCTGGCAGGCCCTCTCAATATTTTCAATGAATGTATCTTTTGAACCAGCAATTCCACTGCTAGTAGTTTATTCTATAGATGTATTTATACAGGAGTGCCTAGATGTACATACAAGGGTGCTCCCTACAGGACTGTTTATAAAAATGACAATGTAAAAAAAAAAAATCTAGGGGCACGTGGCTGGCTTAGTCAGTGGAGCATGTGACTCTTGATCTTGGGGTTGTTAAGTCTGAGCCCCACGCTAATAGAGATTACTTAAAAATAAAAATAAATAGAAATTGGGGCGCCTGGGTGGCTCAGTCGGTTGAGCGTCCGACTTCGGCTCAGGTCATGATCTCACAGTCTGTGAGTTCGAGCCCCATGTCAGGCTCTGTGCTGATGGCTCAGAGCCTGGAGCCTGCTTCACATTCTGTGTCTCCCTCTCTCTCTGCCCCTCCCCCACTCATGCTCTGTCTCTCTCTGTCTCAAAGATAAATAAACATTAAAAAAATAAAATAAAATAAATAAATAGAAATAAATAGAAATAAAATCTTAAAAAAAGTCTAAGTGGTGGCCAATACGACACAGGCTAAATAGATGACAGTACATTTAGATTCTCGAAGATAACGCAGTCTTAAAAAAAATAAGGTGCATTTATTATTGTGCAACATGTAGAATATCACCAAGATATGTAACTCTAAGGTGAACCAAGCAGAGGCACCTGGGCGGCCCAGTCAGTTAAGCATTGACTCTTGATTTTGCCTCAGGTCATGATCTCATGGTGGCTCGTGAGTTTGAGCCCCATATTGGGAGCCTGCTTGGGATTCTCTCTCTCCCTCCCTCTCTCTGCCCCTCTTGCTGGCATTCATACTCTCTCTAAATAAATACACTTTAAAAAAAATGTATATATTAAAAAAAAAACCGGACCGGCACCATTCATGTAGAAGCCAAAAGCAGACATGCATATGCCCAGGCACCTCCACGTTCTAGAACACCAAAGTGTTTATTCGCACCCTCCTTCGAGAGAACAAGTGGCATCAGCCCTCTGGAAAGCAATCTGGCAAGGCCCATCAGAATTATAGACACAGATACTCTGTGACCGGGATTCCACTTGGGGGAACTTATCCTACAGAGAGCTGCACGTGTACATGATGGCAAATGTAGGAAATGATGCGTGGGAGCACTGGTCACGACAGCCAGAGACTGGAAATGAGCCAGATGTCTGTCAGTGGGGACAGGCGTGGCACGTCCATACGATGGAATACTACACAGCTGGGAAAACTAACAAGGCGGCTTTTGATGCGGCGACATGGAAAATCTAGGAGATCCAGGCTAAGAGAAGAAGCAAAGCCGCGGATCTTACGTGTTGCTTTTGTGTGCAGCGGGGAGATCGAGTTATGTTCACGCAAAACTTCCCTAAAGAAGCTCTCTGAAGGGATACAGAAGAAACTAAGACTAAACTGGGGGACAGAGAGATGGGAGCTGAGCAGACAGGGGATGGAGGAGGAGGGAGCCTTTTCACTGCATAACTTCACACTTTTGGTTTTTGAGTCACGTGATCACTTTCCTCTGAGGAGGATGAGGAAAGAGGAGAGCAGCTCCACTTCTTTTTTGTCCTGTCATCTGATTTTTTTTTTTCTTACCATCGGCAGGTATTTATTTTGTCAGCTCAGTGCCATATAAACACTCAGGCCCCTCACTACATAACGAGGAGAGCATACATAGCTGAGCAGAGAAGCTCAGGGCTTCTCAGGCCACAGCCCCCCCATCCCCCTCCCCCCCCACCCTCCCACCCACCCCCCCTGGTTCAGCTACAGGAAAGCAACAGACTCTCCTCATCCAACACAAGGACAAGGCTTTTATAAACCAGAACAATAGAGGCAAAGAAACCTGTCCAAGGTCAGAGAGCAGGCAAGCTGCTTCTCCCCACTACCCCCTCCACAGCCCAGCTCCGGGAGCCTCCCCCCTGCACAGAGGGTGGGGAGGGGGTGCTGACCTTGTGGACACTCTGGGGGTTTTCCAACCAGGCGAAGTACATCTCCTCCATGTAACTGGAACTGCCTCCATGTGTGCTGCTTGGGGAGGGGGCCGGTGACCCAGATGACCTGCTGCGCCAGCTGAACATCTGGCTGTCACGTGGGGCCAGGAGCCTCGAGGCCTGTGCCCCAAGCCGGGACGGCAGCAGCCTCAGCTGACTCATTCTGGACACAGGCAATGAGCGAGAGGTAAAAACCACGGGACCAAAACAAAGGCTATGGCAGCCACCATTCACTCATCCAGCATTTTTGGTTCTACTGGGCAGGGGGCCCTGGGTTGGGCACTGATGAGGCAGAGGAGAAAATGGGACAGTCTGCCAGCCGTCCCAGATTCACTGCCTAGTGGCAGAGCCCAGCTCAATTAACTCCGCCAACAGCTATTCAGCATTCTGAGCCCCAGTCCTGCTGAGGCCCACCCGCCCCAGCCCGCACTCCCTTCTCTGCTATCCCCTAAGCCTGATGTAGCAACAACCATCCCCCGGGCCCTGCCTCAGGGAGCACTCAGCTGAGGTCCTGGGGCCCACTCAGTGAGTCACAGGGCGTGTGCAGGCAGTACACCCAAGAAGGAGTGAGCCACGCAGTGGACCACCCTGGAACTCGAGCAGAGAGTCCTCCAGGGGCTGAGCGTACCATGCCAGCCCAGGAAAAAGCCTGAAGAAAGGGGGTCTTACTGGTTACACCATCTCAGGAGGCTGGATGGCACTGCTGGGTCTCTGGTCACAGTGGCAAGCCCTGGGGCTCCCTACCCAGCCAATATGGGACCTGACAGTCCCCACTAAGGCCACCTTCTCCTACAGACTTTGTACAGTAGGACCTCTGTTCCCCTATCCCCACCTCCACCACTGTGAGCAGAGGCCCCTTCTCTGCTCCAGCCCAGTACTGCCTGGAAACAGAACAGCTTCCCCTGAATCCGCATTAACACGCTTCTGCCCAGAGAATCCCAGCCTGTAAGCGGGGTGCAACACCAGAGCCACCCCACCAGAGGCCACACAAGCAGGAGCCTGCTTCCCCTTACACAACTCAGTCCCAGAAAACATGCCTTCAGGGGCATAACTGGCTCCCAGGTCCAATCTGCTCCTGGGTGAATGTCCCTAGACCGGGTTCCCCCACCCTATCCCCATTCTTCGGCTCAACCAAGTCTCCAGAACTATCTGGATGGCCCTTCTACAAGCCCTTCCAGCCTGCGTCCTCCCTCTCTCCCTCCAAATTCACTTGCGGCAAGGAGAAGAGGGTGGTCTTCTCAAGCGAGGGGAAGTAGGCTCCTCAGGGCAACCAGCAGGAATTCTAAAACAGAATAAAATTAGAAAGGAAAAAAGTCCAGTGAAGGGAGGAAGGGGGTGGGTTCAGCTGGAACCTGAGCCCAAGTGCCCCAAACCTACCACATGCTCAGCCCCTGAAGCTTCAGGCTGCATGCCCCGCCCCACCGGCTGATGATTCCAGGCTCCACAGCAAGGGTCGCCAGGGGCTAGATCTCCCTAGAACAGCACCTCTTCGGGTGCTGGGTGGGGGCTGAAGGCATGGGCTCTGGGATCAGAGTGCCGGGGTCCCAACCCCTGCTCTACTTCTGACTGTCCCTAGGCAAATACAGGGCTGGCCCTGCCCATACGGCCACAGGCAACGATGGAGAGACATAAGATACTGGCCTTGAACATCAGAAGAATCTAAACAAGCCAGGAAGCTCTATCATCCCCATTCTAAGGCGAAGGAATCCAGACACCAAGACCATCCATTGTGGGAATAAAAATAAGAGCACACGGTCTGCGAGCACTGATTCTGGGGAAGGCATTGTGTTCATTTAACCCTCTCAACAATCTCATGCGGTGGGCACTTAGATTAGCCCCACATTATAAGAGGGAAAGTGGTGAGTGATGGGTTCAGTATGGTTCCAGAACCTGTGCCTTCCTCACTACAGAGTCAAGATGTAAACCCAGATTTCCCAGAATGACGTGCCCTTCCAATAGCGGCAGCAAGAAGTACTCTCTCTGCCAGCACCCACCCCCACCCTCACAGGGGAATGGGATGGCTCAGGGTAGCAGTGACAAAGCCTGGCTTGTGTCCAGCGTGGCCTAGCACAGGAACGCTGTGTTTCACAAACCCTGAATGGTCTGGAGCGGCTGCTGGACACTGCTATGGCCTTCACCCAGCCTGGTAGGAGGGCAGCCAGCTGGCTACCCCTGCCCCCATCCCAGCAGGGCTTGAGGACCCAGGAACCCCGAAGGGCTGGAGGCAGAACCAACCTCAGTACCTAGAGCCAGAGCTCCAGCCAGCCCCACCAGATCCTGTCCACACCGGCGAAGGCAGCAGCAAAGAGTCAGTGAGGCATGCTGTGAACCCTCTGCCCAGCCCAGTCCCCAGTGGACTAACAACAGGTAGGTTGCTCTGGGCAACTCCTGAGGGTCTCCTCTCTAGGGACAAGGTCAGTACCATCCCCACCCCCATCCCTATAACAACTACGGACACGCTGTCCAGGAAGCTTCCCACATGCAAGGCCCTGTCTGGGCTGCCCTGGTGAGGACTGTTCTGCAGTATGTCCATTGTTAAGATCAGTTAACAGATATCCAAAAAGGGGAAGGCCCCTCCCGAGACCTTGAAGCCAGGCAGCAATGGAGGTTGGGCCGGCAATGCTGCAGGCCTATTCTGGCCTCACATTCTGAGAAATGGGTGGGGGTTTCCCTAGTTTGCTGAACCCAAGAGAAGGCAGACTCCAAGGTAGGAAGCAGGGCAGGGAGGGGTGTGCTTATTTCACTGGCAGAGACAAAGCGCCTGAGCTAAAGCCCAGAGCTTATAAAAGTACAAAGGTAGTCAGGACCTGTTCCAAGAGGCCTTGGTATGTGTGGGAGGAGTCGCAGGGCAGGGGACGCAAGGGCAGGCTTAGGTCCATGGTGGAGGGGGGTCAGAGTGGGGCCGTTAGGGTTTATGGGTTAGGGTTTACAGTTTATGCCCAGTGTACCCCGCTGCACCTTCCCCTCTCCCCAGCATCTTTTGAGGTATGGGAGAAGCACTTCCCAGGCTAGCTGAGACCTCAGCCCCTCCTGCCTTCCTCATGGTTTCAGTTTCCTCATCTGTAAGCAGAGACCTTGGTTAAAGCTTTCTGTAAAGGCCCTGCCCCCACAAGGTCCTCAGACTTGTAAACTGCTCGGTGTGTGCCGCCAGGCACCTAACGCTGGACCCTCCCCATCCCCAGCTCGGCAACCCCCCCCCACTCCCGCAGCCGGGCCACTTGAGGGTGATGAGCAGCGGCTGCTCACACCGCCTCCCCCCCCCCCGCGCAAGGCCACTAAAGGCAGCATGGACAGTATGTAGTCTTTGAGCTAAAGAACCCTCGCTGATGCCTGAAACACCACCGTTAGCAAGTCGCTCCTTCACGCAAAACACTGCATTCACAGGGTCGAATGAGCGCGAAGGGCTGGGGGTCCTTGGAGAGGCCGCGGCCAGACAAGGGCGGAGCCAAGGTCACGCTCACTCCCACTCCCACCTTCCTCCCCCGACAGGGCCTGGCTCAGGACCGAAGGTAGCGGCAACCCCAGGACAGGGGAGCAAAGGGGCCGCCCCCCAGGACGGCAGGAGAAGAGGAGGCGCAGGGACCCCGAGTGGCGAGGCAGCCGCGCTCACCGGGCCGTCGGGTCGGCGAGGCAGCGCAGTCTTGGAAGCTGCAAGTCAGGATCTGCGCGCAGGGGGTGCGCGGCGAGCCCAGCCAATTACCTGGGTCACGTGACGCTGTGGCGCCTGCAGTTCGGGAGCGCGCGCCCCGAGACTCCGCGCGTCGTGACGTCTCTCTGTACGCCCCGCCCCTGCACCCGCTGGCGCTGTCCGCGGTGCTGACGGCCCAGGCCAGCCCAAAGCCTCCGGGCCCAGAAAAGTGAAGTTCCGGAAGACCATCGGGTCGGACGACTCCGGATGACTAGAATATCTAGTACGCTGTTGAGCCCCTGAATCCCACTGTCCTTGAACGAACACTAAGGAAAATGTACCAGAAAATAAGCAGCCATTTGTGTGCATTGGAGGATAGTTTCCCTTTTATCCCCTGTAAAGCTGCATGCTATCTGTCGACTAAGTGTCTGACTTTTGCTCAGGTAATGATCTCGCATTTCCTGAGTTCCAGCCCCATGTCGGGTTCTGCTGGCAGCTCCCAGCCTGGAGCCTGCTTCGGATTCTATGTCTCCCTCTCTGCCCCTTCCCAGCTCATGCTGTCTCGCTCTCTCTCTCAAAAATAAATAAACACTTAAAAAATTTAAAAAATAATACCAAGTGTCTTGGGGCACCTGGGTAGCTCAGTCAGTTGAACCTCCGACTCTTGTTTTCCACTCAGCTCATGAGCTCACGGTTTGTGAGATGGAGCCCCTAGTAGGGCTCTGTGCTGACAGTGTGGAGCCTGCTTGGGATTCTCTCACCCTTTCTTTCTCTCTCTCTCTCTGCCCGCTCATGCTTGTGCTCACAAACTCTCTCTCTCTCTCTCTCTCTCTCTCTCTCTCTCTCTCTCTCAAAATAAATAAATAAAACTTTTAAAAAAGTACCATGTCTTAGGGTTGTTTTGAAGAAAAGATGAGATAATGCATATAAAGTGCTTATCGCAACACCTGATACACATTTTACCTTCCATTAACCCAGTGATGGAGACCTAGATTGCCTTCAACTCCCTGTTGCCACAAACAATGCTGCAATGAACATCTTCCTACCCATTCTCTTTTGAACCTGTTTGAAAATTTCTCTCAGAAGTTGAATTGCTTGCTCATGGGTATGTGTATACTTAGCAACTCAGCAGTGTCACATTGCTGTTCAATTCTATATTCTCATTAACAGTGAAAGAGGACTTTTAAGTCCTTCTATCCCAGCCAACACTTGGCAGCACCCAGCTTTACAATTTTTTTCCAGAATAACAGATGCAATGTCATATAGATGTTTTCATCTCCATTTCTCTGATTATCAATGATTTGCATTCACATTGTCTGTTAGTTTTGAGGGTTTCCTGCCATATTTCTCTTGGGTTTTGTTCTTGTTTATACACAGGAATTTGTCGTGGAGGTGGTTCAAACCACCATCAGCTGTCCCAAAGAGTATTGCCAAAGCCCCCTAACTGACCTCCTTGCTTCCACACCTGCATCCCTGAATTTCAATCTCAACACAGCAGAGTTTTCCTTGTATAACACCAATTCAAATCATGCTGCCCTCTCTGCTCAAAGTCTTCAAATGACCTCCCATTTTACTAGAAGGAAAAGTAAAAATCCTGGCATTTGCTTGTAAGGCCTGTTATGTCATCTCAATTATATAGGCATGCCATTATGCTTAACAAAGAAAATTGGAAAACTACAAAAATATGTGATGTAATACTCTGTGTTAATTAAAAGCCCATGCTCACAAAACTACAGTATTTGTGGGATGTAGATCTGAGGTAATTAATCAATTGCCCACACCAATAGTGATAAGACGCTATGAATGGAGGAATATGATTAACCCTACCCTCTATACATGAAATCCCCCAAAAGTTGTTTATTTGGAGATATTTTTATTATGTTGATTTATTTAATTTTTGAGAAAGAGAGAGAGAGAACTGGGAAGGGATAGAGAGAGAGGGAGGGAGAATTACCAAGCAGACTCCCTGCTGTCAGCATGGAGCCTGATGTGGGGCTCAAACCTACAAACCATGAGATCATGACCTGAGCTGAAACCAAGAGTCAGATGTTTAACTGACCGAGCTACCCAAGCACCCTTATTTGGAGATATTTTAAGGTCATTATGGCCAAAGACCATACTTGTTAAATTTACTATTATATCCCCAGCACTTTGCATAATGCCCAACTCATAGTATGTTTTGGGTAAATATTTGTTGGGTGAATAAGTGAGTGAGTAAATGGACATTTAACTTGGATCCTGAAGGATAAGTAACAGTTTGCTGCGGAAAGGCAGGGTTTTGATTAAAAGCATTAGAAAAATTACCTGACTGGCTTATGCCAAAAAGGAGTTGATAGGAAGATTGTCAAGTCATAGATTCAAAGGAAAACTGAAGAATTAGTCTCAGGAAGCAGGACTGAGGCAGATATGGACTTTCTAATCAAGCCTGTTATCATGTTCAAAACTCAAATTCCAGGAACAGGAAAGCTAAAAGATCTGGCTTGGCCAGAAGTGGGGGATGGAGGTCTGGACTCACTCATCTGAAACACATGTGGAATGAGAAGCAAAGCAGATAGTTCTTGGGATGCTGGTACCACAAGAAATAGGAGTGGGTGCTGGGGGTGGGGGTGGAAATCAACACATATGCACTGATGACCTTTAGCAGGAAAGTATCTATAAAAAGGCAGAGTTGTATGAAGGGCTAGGGGAATGGGAAATGCCTACATGTATGAAGGGACTGGTGGCCTAAGCCAATAGACTGGACTTTGTACACCATTTCAAGGGGGTTTGGATTCTATCCCATGGGACACCAGCAACATTTTAAGCTGTGAAGGAAATGGTCAAATTTGATTTTTACAAAGCTTTCTCTGGCAAATGGAGGGAGGAGGGAGTGGTAAAAGGTGGCACTGAAAATATATCCAGGTGAGAGGCACTGGCAGTATAATAGAGAAAGGGATACAGATCTGAGAGACACTTAGGAATCTGCTCTGCAGGGTCTAGTGGTTAAGGAAGCATGAGTGATGGGGACAATGATAACTCACAGATTTCTGGCTTTAGTGAGGTGGTGGGGGAAATGGAAATTCTCAGTAAACTAAGAAACAGGAAGAGATACAGTTTGGGGAGAATAACAGGAAAGTTTACAAGCTGGAGCCACCAATGAGCCATTTTTTAAAAGATAGGAGTGTGACTTGGAACAACAGGCAGGAACAAAGCCCTAGCAAATCGAAGGGCTCCAGAGCCTCCCATTTGTCCACAGTGGTCTTGAGAGTTCATGAGGAAAACAGAGAGCCATGGAGGGAGAGAGAACCACATTATGGAGGGAAGCTAAATCACCAAAGAGGCTGGGCAGGGCAGCCAGAACAGAAGGCACTGCTGTGGAAGACTGCAGGGTTGCCAGGTCTTCCAGCCTAATTGATGTTCTGCTAATTACATTGATTAAAGCAAACATTTGGGAGCAATCAAGGCTCCCATGAGGATAACTGCCAGTCTCAGAAGACTGAGAAGCTTTGAGGCATGGCCGCATTTTGGTAAACATTTTTACAAAATTGCCTGTGTACTACGTCTACTTTAAAAATACACTTTTACAAAAACATTAAATGGATCCATGAGACTATAGTTCTGCAATTTACTTCTTTTTTTCCCTTGTCTTGATGATCTTTGTTTTAATCTCAGGATGTGTATGACCATCTCACTCACTTTAATGGGTATATTGTATTCATCGAAGGGGATGTATGATTGTGTTTAACTTCTCTCCCATTGATTGGACGTTTACATTGTTTTTGACACTTATAGAAATAAAAGCCCTCTTACATATATCCTTTAGCATATGTGCAACTTTTTTGGTAACATTGATTCCTAGAAGTTTAACACTGGGCTAAAACATACGCATGTTTTACATTTTAATAGGTTCTGCCTTCTGTAATGCCATGCCTATTTATGTCTCCATTAGCATTTGAGAGTTCCTACTTCCTTACATGTTGCCAAGACTTCTTATTATCAGTGTTTTTTATTTAGTTTGTGCCAATCTGATAGATGAAAAAACCTCACTTTCTTGTAATTTGCATAAAACTGATAAGTGAAGTTGAAAATCTTCTTATATGTTGATGATTTTGTATTCCTTTCCTGTGAATTTCCTGTTCTTTGTCCATTTTTCCATTGAATTGCTTACATTTTTTTATTGATTCACATAAACTCTGTATGTATATTCTGAATAAGAATTCTTTGTGTTATAAATGTTACAAATATTTCTTTCTCTTCCTCTGTCACTGGTCTTTTAACTTTGTTTACAGATGCTTTAGCCATATGGTAATTTATGCTTGTCATAGGTTGAATTTTGTCCCCCCAAAATTCATACTTTGATGTCCTAACCCCCAGTACCTCAGAATATAATATTATTTGGAGATAAGTTCATTAAAGAGGTAATCAAGTTAAATTGAGGTCTTTAGGGTGGGCTCTCATCCAATATGACTGGTGTCTGTATAAAAAGAGAACATTTGGACACAGACATCTTCACACATACAGGAAACACCATGTGAGAACAGAGGAAGAAGGCAGCCATCTGCAAGACAAGGAGAGAGGCCTCAGAAGAAACCAACCCTGATGACAACTTGATCTTGGATTTCTGGCCTCCAGAACTTTTAGAAAGTAAATACATTTATTTTTTTTTTTAATTTTAATCTTTATTTATATTTGAGGCAGAGAGAGAGGGAGACAGAGCGCAAGCAGGGGAGGGGCAGAGAGAGACAGAGACAGAATCTGAAGCAGGATTCAGGCTCTGAGCTGTCAGCAAAAAGCTCAGAGCAGGGCTAGAACTCAAGAACCATGAGATCATGACCTGGGCAGAAGTAGGACACTTAACCGACTGAGCCACCCTGGAGCCTCATCCTCACTTTTAAAAATGTATCTTTTACACATAACAGTTGAGATAATACTTCATTTACTTAGGCTAACTTAAGCATTTCCCATGTTATTAAATATTTATAAACCTGATTTTAATGGCTTTAAGTATATAATAATATGCTTTTTTGGTTGCTTCTTACAGTACAATTTTCTTTTAATTTCAACATGAGCCATTCTCTGTGGCCCCTGGCCAGACTGCACACTGTTTGCTTTGTTACCACCGTGATTACCGCTCCCACCAGAGCTGGATTAGATGTCATCTCAATTCACCTTTACATTTAAGAGATGAGGAAACTATCATTTGCAGAGGTCACCTATAAACAACTACATAGGTGGGGGCAGAATGATGCTCTGTGTATCAATGAAGAAATATCAGAGTAGAACTGAGACTTCCAATTCTAGTCTCAACACCTATTTAATGAACCTGGCAGCTGACAACCCACTGAGTTTCTGATATTTGCACAAGATCACAGAACATAGCCAGATGCAGACACCTGGCCTCCTGCCTCTTCATCCTGGCACTTTTCATGAGCAAGTCTGCCTTTTCTCATGCTTCACACTCTCCCCTAGGGAGGGCACAACCCAGGAGGCACCAGGCTCCCCAGACAAGCCTCTGCTCCAAAGGAGTCCAACCTCACCCTTCAACAAACTCCCTCCTTTTAGTGCTTGGGGGGTGGTGACCTATGCATGAAAGAAAGTTTCATTAATTCAGAATGTCCCAATAGCTCAGGAAGTGTCTATAAGCCTTCAATTTCAAGATATGTTCAAATTAAGCTTAATTATGCATATGGTTGTCTTAAAGCAAATTTATTAAAATCAGGGATATGGATAGGGGACATTTTTAAACTTAAATTTCTTTTTTTGAGATACTTGTAGATTCACTTGTAGTCGTAAGGAATAATAACACAGAGATTCCATGTACTCTTTACCCAATTTCCCCCAGTGGTAACATCTTGCAAACTTATAATACAATATCACAACCAGGATACTGACATTGATACAGTCAAGATACAATACATTTCCCTAATAGGAGAATCCCTCATGTTGCCCTTAACTACATTTGGTGAAAGGTCACTATTTTTTTTTTAATTTTAGCCTTTCCAATGGGTATATAACGATATTATGGTTTTACTCTGCGTTTCCCTGATGGCTAATGAACATCTTTTCAGTGCTTTGTTTGCCATCTGTATATCTTCTTGAATGAAATGTCTCTTGGGGTCTTTCTATCCCCTTTTCTAACTGGATGCTTTTTTTTCTAATTGGATCCTTTACTGTTGAGTTTTGAGCTCTTTATATAGTCTAGATACTAGTCATTGGTCAGCTCTGTGATTTGCAAATATTTCCCCCCATTCTACAGCTTACTTTTCCATCCACTTACCAGGGTCTTATCCGGAACAAAAGTTTTTCAACTCTAGTGGAATCCAATTTTTTAATTTTTAATTTTATGATTCATATTTTTGGTTTCCAGTCCAAGGATTTTTTTTGCTTAGCCCTAGATCCTGAAGATTCTCTCTTCTTTTTTTTCCCAAAATTTTTCCATTTTTACATTTCTATTTAAGCTCATCATCTATTTTGACTTCATTTTTGTATAAAGCTAGACTTAGGTTGAGATTCTTTTTTGTTTGTTTGCTTGCTTGTTTGTTTGTTTTTGCTTATGGATGGGCTCCAGCATGATTTGTTGAAAAGGTTATCCTTCTGATATAGGCTGGCCAGGTCTGAGGACCCAGAGGAATTCCCACAGGACCAATCAAGAGGGTCCTTGGCTTTGCACAAGGTAGAAAGCAAGCACGAGTCAAGAGAAAGTGAGAGCAGAATTTATTGAATAGTATAAGTGATAGAGTACAGCAGACCTAGTGTCTGGGAGACTCAGAAAGGAAAGGAGAGAGAGTCTCGTCTTTGCCTGGGGTCTGGCGGTTTTATCGAGGATGGTGTTTTGGTATATGTGCCCTCTCAGGCATCCAGGAACTGGCCAAAACAAGGACGAGTGCTCAGGTGTCCTCCACAAGTCACTTATGGGGGTCTTGGCATCATGGTGTCTAGAGTCAGTGTTTTGTACATAACAACCTTGCCTGGCCACTCCTTAGATGTTATCTACTCTAAAGAAATCGTTAAGTCCCTGACCTTTTCAAGGAGGACATACATTATCTGTATTGTAAGGCAGGTATAAGGCGAGGTCGCAGGTCCTAGTGAAAAGAGAGGCAGGAAAAGGAGCATTCCTTCACAGGCTCCCTTCAATTTCCTTGTCTCGCTTCCTCCTTCGAATTACTTCTAGACCTTTCTCAAAACTCAACTGACCATATTTGTGCGGCTTCACCTCTGGGCCAAGCTTGACTGAGATATAATCCATACACCGTACAACTCACCAATTTAAAATGGTGTTTAGTATATTCCTAGAGTTGTTTCATCACTCCAAAAAGAAATGAAAAGGGGGAACTTTTACCACCTTAAGAAAAACAGGTTGTTCCAAAATGTAAAGCATATTAAAAGTTATCTGTGTGTGCCCCAGAGTGGAGAGCAGGTCTTCTCTGACAGAGCTGCGGTGTAACATTAGTCTGGGCACAAACCTGGAGTGGTCAGCTCCACAGAATGGCCCCAGAAGCACTTTGACTAGTTCCCCACAGTCATACCTGCCTCCCACAGGTTTCAACTGCCCTTAGCATGGGGCCTTGGCCCCTAACCTCCAGAGGACAGGCCAGAGTCTTCATTCCTGGAAGACGGAACCCCTGCTGGCAAGCCTCAGCATCAAGTCTCTGTCTCCAGCTGGTGCTTTACACTCTGCCCTAGGCTGGGGGTGGGGGGTGGGCGGGCATGGAACTGCAGTGACTCTGGGTTCTCTGTTTGGAGCAGCAGGGTACAGAGGCAAGGTCAGCCTCCAACCCTCCGCAGCAACTGAGGCCTCCCACCTTCCAGAGCAAGACCCCAGGAGAGGTCACATCCAGGCACTGGAATGAAGGAAACAACAATCTAGGCATTGCTTTTGCTCCAGGCTCATGCACCTGCCATAGTGCCCCTCACAGACAGCTGCACCTCAGGACCTTCTGCCCCAGCCCTCGGAGTCTTCAACAAGTGAGGCGTCCCCCTGAGGAGGCCTGTTGCAGTGCCCTCCTTGGGAACCCGGAGGCGGGTGGGAAGTAGATGGCCAGCAGCTGGGCTCCCAGCCAAATAGCTCATCACCACCACCGGCGTCTTCCTTTCTTGCCACTCCGAATGGTTGACTCCGAATGGTAGGCATCCCAAACCACTGTTGTCATGGACGAGCTCATGGTCGCAGCCTGTGTGCTGGCCTTCGGTGGGCTAGGCGGTGTCAGTAGCTGGAACTGGGAGTTTGGGCAAGCTCTCATAGGTAGGGTGAGCAGAGGCAGTAAGAGTGCCTTTGGGCTGGACCCCTGAACCAGGAGTAAGACTTTTACAGACTGTGTACTGGGCGAATGCGGGCAGAAGCAGCAGGGAGGAAAGTCCCAGGGCGGCTACCTTGTCTGGCTGTTTAAGGGATGAGGGGTAATTTCCTAGAGAGGAGGTTTTGGAGGAGGTAGAGAAAGGAAGAGAGGCTGCAAAGGCGGGTTGGGGCCAGACATCTTTCCTCACTTGTGAGCGTAAGGACGCGATCCAAGGACACAGCCACACGCGAGCTGAGCCGCGGGTATCTGGGTGGGAACCCCGCGCGGCCGCCAGGGCGCTCTCTGGGGCCGGTCTCGGGACCCCCCTGGCGATGACGCCCCGCAGTGCGCTCGGGCCTTGCACCCCCGCGGTGACCCAACTTCAGACTGAAAACACCTTTCCCCCCCGCAGACGCGCATCCGGCTCTTCCCGGTCCGCGCTCCACCCCAGCCAAGCGCGCCAGGCCGAGATCGCCGCCCCAGTGAGGTTCTGAGCCTGCGAACCGGAGTCACTGCGGGCGCTCAGTCATCAGCCCGTTGTCGCACCTGCCGGAACGTGGCCGGCCGCCCCGTACTCGCCCTGAGCTGGAACGGACGGCCCTGTTTAGAGGTGGGCGCAGGGAGGCGCCGACCTCTCGCTCAAACGGGCGCCTGGAAGCAGCCCTGGCCCACCTGTGATGGATTTCCTCAAGGAGTCTCCGGGAAGATCCAATCCAGGGCTCTGAAGTGGGAAGACGCGGCTGCGCTATAAGAAAGCCACATCTCTCTTAAGAGGGGCCCGGATTTCCTGCAAAATGGAGACAAGCAGCTTGAAATCCCATACACCATATGAGCCCTTGGGTATGAGGTTCTTCCCAGGCAGGTCCAGACAGCCTGACCCCTAAGCTTGTCCACTTGGGGACTGGGGAAGAGGACAGATGAATCGGAGAATTCTTCCGGGACTGGAAGGAAAGAATGTTGGAGTGAAGGGTAGGAGGAGTGTTGTTGGTAAAGGTCTGGAAGGTGAGCAAGGGTCAGGCAAGTCTGGGGAGGGGCGAGGGCAGGGGGCATTGGGTGCTGTCTGTGGCAGAGCATCCAGCGCCCCGGGCAGGGCTTGCAGTTGGAATGGAGACATCAGCCAGGCCCAACAAGGGGCCTCAAATGTTCTATCTGACATTTAAGTCAAAAGTATAGCATAGGGAATATCATCAATAATGTTGTAAGAACGTGTAGTGACAGATGGTAGCTACACTTACCGTGGAGCATGGAGTACTCTATAGAATTGTCCATTCACTGGGTTGTACTCCTGCAACTAATATAACATTGTATGTTAACTATACTTCAATAAAACAAACACAAGACACCAAACTCTGTGGAACCTCTTCAGAGTTTAAGTAGGGGACATGGTTAGATTTTACTTTATCTTAGAAAAATCATTCTGAGGGGTGGTGGGGGACAGGTAGGAGACCAGGCAGAGGCAAAGAGGAGGCCCCAATGGAGGCCTGTGGGAACTGCAGGTGTACCAGCGGGGCCTGAGGGGAGGGCCCCTAGCACAGTAACGCTGAGGTGGTTCAGCTTGGTAGTGGGTCCTGAGCTGAGGTGGTTCAGCTTGGTAGTGGGTCTTGACGGAGAAAGAGCCCCCAGTGCAGTCCAGGCCCCTGGAGGTGTGCCCAAGGCCCTGCAGTCCTGTCAGGAAGAGGATCACCATGGTTTAGGAAGCCTTGCCTCTTGCAGGGCTGGGTCTTATTATTAATTGAGACCAAGAGAATTGTGTTTCCTCACTACCTTGGAGAACTAAAAGGAGCTCAAGAGGAGAGACCCAAGCAGTCCCTGCTTTCATGGTGGTTCTGGGGTGGTTTCAGGATGTCGGTCATTCTCAGCAGGTTCAGGAAGAGCTCTCAGTCCTGAATATTCAAAGATGGCAGGACAGAGATGAAGAAAACAAAAGAAAAAACATCAGGGTGATTAACAAATCAGACAGAAGGCATACACTCTTAACTGACTTGCTTTTTAGAGTCAAGATTTTTAGGGGCGCCTGGGTGGCTCAGTCGGTTGAGCATCCGACTTCGGCTCAGGTCATGATCTTGCGGTCTGTGAGTTCGAGCCCCGCGTCGGGCTCTGTGCTGACAGCTCAGAGCCTGGAGCCTGCTTCACATTCTGTGTCTCCTTCGCTCTCTGCCCCTTCCCCACTCATGCTCTGTCTCTCTCTGCCTCGAAAATAAATAAACATTAAAAAAAAGAAAATTTTAGAGTCAAGATTTTTAAAAAATTGCGATGTTCATTACAAAAATGTTAAAAAGCACAAAAAAAGTTATAAGAGAGAATATTCATATCTTCTCACTCAAACTCAAGCTCTTAGTTGAGTTTCTCATTTACTGTTTTTTTCTTCATTTCTTACTTAGTTTTCAAACTTTTAACACAGTTGTTGTTATATTGTCTTCTCAACTCACGGAGTCCCTTTTCACTTACGAATATCTCAAAAGCATTTCTCAGTATGTAACAAACTTTCCTGGGTCATCTTAAACACTGCCACATTGAACAAATCACCCTAAATCCTGGCCTGCCAGGTTCAGCCTAATCCCTGACCCCCAAACTCCAATGAATCTACAAATTATGAATGCAAATGCCATTTGGTTTACTTTTACATTGTAACAGAAGTCTTCCTGACTCCTTTTTTAAAGATTTTATTTTTTTTAATAATTTATGTTAATTTATTTTTGAAAGACAGAGTGTGAACGTGGGAGGGGCAGAGAGAGGGAGACACAGAATCTGAAGAAGGCTCCAGGCTCTGAGCTGTCAGCACAGACCCTGACAGGGGGCTCAAACTCAAAGACTAGACCATGAGATCATGACCTGAGCCAAAGTCGACGCTTAACCAACTGAGCCACCCAGGCTCTCCATTTTATTTTTTTAAGTAATCTCTACACTCAACCTGGGGCTCAAACCACAACCCAGTGATCAAGAGTTGCATGCTCCACCTGCTGAGCCAGCCACGCCCCCCTGGCTTCCTCACTCTTATTAACCCTTTATTCTCCCTGAAAAATATTTAGGTAACTTTAAGCGCAGTGACTTAGAAACTATAGTAGTATAATTAACTTCCAGTGGAAGCAAAGAGGCAGTGTAGGCTGAGGTTAGTTAATCAGATTGGGAGTCTCCTGTATTGTATGAAGCATGTGAGCTAGAGTGACAGCCTCAGGGAATAATCAATGCCATTTTTGGTTGGGTTCAGATTGAAGAAGAACTGGGCCTTTGAAACACAATCGGAGACCTTGCCTCATTATATAAACTCCATCACCCAAAAAAGAGTTTGCAACATATTCTCAGCGGTTGATCCGGAGAGGGAAGGAGATATTTGCCATTATTCACACTGTGAATTACAGCTAGAAATAGGGTCTCTGCTGACCTTGAAGGAAACCGTAGGCCTTATGTTTCGAGGTCAGAGGCCAAGGAACATGAGTGCTCAACATCTTCTAGGAATTGGGCTCCATCATTGTTGTGCCTTTGCTCTTCAGGTGGGGTCTACAAACCAGAGGCATGGGCAGCACCTGGCAGCTTGTTAGCAGGCCCTGCCCCAGACCTATGAATCAAGATCTGTATTTATTTTATTTTTTTAAATTTTTAATGTTTATTCATTCCTGAAAGATAGACAGAGAAAGAGTGCAAGCAGGGGTGGGGCGGGGCGGGGGGGGCGCACAAGATCCGAAGTAGGCTCCAGGCTCTGAGCTGTCAGCACAGAGCCCGACACAGGGCTCAAACACCCAAACCGAGAGATCATGACCTGAGCTGAAATCGGACGCCCAACCTGACTGAGCCACTCAGACGCCCCAAGACCTGTATTTAAACAGCATCCCCGAGTGATATGCCCATTAAATTTGGGAAGCACTACTCTCTGTGACATCAAGAATCCTTAGCCCGGGGCACCTGGGTGGCTCTGTTGGTTGGGCGGCCGACTTCGGCTCAGGTCATGATCTCATGGTTCGTGAGTTCGAGCCCCGCGTCAGGCTCTGTGCTGACAGCTCAGAGCCTGGAGCCTGCTTCGGATTCTGTGTCTTCCTCTCTGCCCCTCCCCTGCTCACACTCTGTCTCTGTCTCTCAAAAATAAATAAATGTTAAAAAAAATTAAAAAAAAAAAAAAAAGAATCCTCAGCCCTTCTCGTTCAGAAAGGGTATGGCTATATGTTCAGGAATTCCAATCTTTGGGAATATCTTTTCTTTTTCCTCTTTCCAGGAGGGAACTATTTTTCTCCCAAGTGTCACTGGGGAGTGTTTTCCACTATGACTTTTATGGAAGATCCTGCAGGAATATGAAATATACGCGCCTTGCCTGTGATTCACAGACAGACCGTGTCTTCTCAGGAAGACATTGCATTGTATTTTTAGTATACACGTGTTTCAAGTTTTTACTATTGTTAAGTAATTATAATCAGCTCTATTTCTTCTCTTTATTTTTTGTCCATGGTCATATCATGAACCAGGCTTCCAACTCAGAGAAAGAGGCCAGGCTGTGGCTAGAGGTGCATGATCCCCTTGTTGAGGGCATAGCTGAAGAAACAAATCTCTGAGAGACTGATGAGCTGTGCTCTTAATTCCTTGGTAGTTAAGGAGATGCTGAGCTCATCACCTCCAAACTGTTAGAAGCCCACTCCTTCACTATAATAAATTGCCTTATCATAGGAGAAAACCCTGGATACAAGGGATGACAGAAGACTTACTAGTAAACCGCAGATCTGCCCCCAAATTGTCTGGTCAAGTCACAATGTCTAGTGTGTACATTGTGTGATGAAATAACCCAGTGTGATGTATTTGATGGGCCTAGGAGTGGGATAAAGGTGTGCAACAGTCTGTTAAGTTACTACTTTTAGTCATTAAGAGCTGAACACTCATGTTGCGAATGGGTGGCAGATGTACAATGGCTTTTGCTTCGATGAATTACAGTTTTCTTTGCTGCTACTGAGAATATTGTAATTCAGCTGCTTCTGAATGCTAACACCAATTTACGAGATAACATGAGTCATGATGAAAGAGACCTGAAAAGGGAAAACAGGGTTTAATAAACTAGCCTCTGGGTCAGAGCATAATAACATCCTTCTCCAAAGAGCTGAGCTAAGCCTGCAGCCAGGCATTAGTCAGTGACTATCGAAGTGGTCTGCATGCAAAACGTGAATGCCAGCTGAATGCAGGAAGGCTCTCCTTTTCCTGAGAAGTAAGTTCTCACTTTCCTGAGACTGTACTGTGTGCCCGATACTGTGCTGGGGACCATCTGTGCAATAGAAGCAGATAAATAAACAGGAAATTATGACCCACATAAGTCATGTCTGATGGCAAGGGCAGGGCCCGGAGCCAGAGATGAGAAAAGTTAATGCTGGAGTTAAAGCTGGCATAATACGAGTCAAGAGGAAGAACAACAGAAATCTTGAGTAAATAGTGATGCACCTAGAACTTGAAAAAGAAAAAAAAATTAGCTTGTAGAGGCCAGAAGGGGCTCCAGAGTTCCCCAGACGTAGGAAGTGTATTGCAGGGAGCTGGCCCTTCCTCTCAGGTTCAGGAGCAAGGGCTTCCACACACAAGAGAGGAGTTATCGGGGGTCCTCATTTCTGATCCTGGCTTGCATGCTCTTTGTGCCTGGTTTTTTCTGGGCCTGGTTTTTCTGGTCTATCTGAAGACAGAGGTAGACCAGATGATCTCTGCAAGTTTCTTTCTAGGTGGGACATCCTATAACTGCTAAATATTTGAAAGTTGTACAGACTGTATCATCTCAAATGCTCACTGCAAGTCATCTCAATGTATATATTGTATCACTTTATTATATAATTTAGTTTTGCTTGTTACAACTCATTGTACCTATCAGACTACAAAGTGTAAGGGGCAGGGGGGGGGGGGAAAGCCAAGGCAGAGACAAAAGGAAAAGGAGAATGGCTTAGGGATGTGACCTGGGTGAAAAAATGAGACTCTTTTCATTCCTGAGTGCTCAGCCTGCAAAGGAACCCCAGACTGTCCTAAGATGGGATGGATGAAGGCCACTCATCCTTCACAAACTTTATCCTTCTCCCACCATCCTGGGAGTACATGTAAAACAAGGATACTCATTAGTTAACTGGAATCTAATGAGGCTGAAATCCAAGCCCACCTTCCCCGAATCTGAGCCACACTCACAAAAGACATGAAGCAGACAGAGTGAGATCGAGCACTGGAATCCTGAAGACACTCGGCAAGAGAAGCTGCCAGGCCCTTTATCTTAATAAAAGCTGCAGGACCAGCTGGTTTGTAACTTTTCTTTTATCTGTTTCCCGAGTAAAAACTCAATAGCCTTTGTCTCCCTTAAAAATAAAAACACCAAAATTAAAACACCTCAAATAAAGAAGAAAAAAGACAGCAGCATAAAAGTCTATGAAATGGTTATAAAGATGGAGGAGGGGAAGCTGATGTTAGCAAGTATGAACGAGGCGTCATCATCATTCAACAAATATTCAGGGTTTTGCTGTTGGCTCTGTGATCAGTCAGGCTGGGCACTCAAAGATGAAACAGCCAGTCACTGTTCTGCTAAAGTAAAAAAAGGTGACAGAACAAAACCCGGTGCTAAGACTTCTATATGCTCATGACTCAGTGTTTCCATGGATCAGCAGCATCAGTGTCACCTGGGGGAGTATTAGAAATGCACAGTCTTGGGGCGCCTAGGAGGTCCAGTTGGTTAAGCCCTGACTTCAGCTCAGGTCATGGTCTCATGGCTTGTGGGTTCGAGCTCCACGTCGGGCTCTGTGCTGACAGCTCAGAGCCTGTAGCCTGCTTCGGATTCTGTGTCCCCTCTCTCTCTCTGCCCCTCCCAGCTTGCGTTCTGTCTCTCTCTCAAAAATAAATAAATATATAAAAAAATTTTAATAAAAAAAGAGAAATGCACAGTCTTTGGCTCCAGAATCAGAATCTACATTTTAATAGGAACACCAAAGTTTTAGAAGCACTGCTCTAGAGAGTGAGGGGCTGTGGGTAACATGTAGTCAGGAGAAGGGCTGACTCTGCCCGAGAGAGTTTAGAGAAGGCTTCCTCAAGAAAGTCACTTTGGGGCTGGATCTGCAAAGATGAATAGGAACTTGCTAGTTTGAAAAGAGAGGAAGGAAATCCCACTGGAAAGAAGGGGTAGGATGAAAAGTAGCCTACTAAGAGAGATGAAACCGAATTGGAGACATAGGCCGGAATCTGATTTTGAAAACACTTACCCACCATATAAAGGAATTTATGTGTTTTTTTTGTTTCTAAGGATGGAGATCAAGTACGGAGGGAGAACATTCTCCGGGCGCCGTACTGATGTTTCACCAGTGGCAGGGAGTTCGACGCACATGAGAGGTACTGAAGACCTTGTTCACAGTGGAAATATATTTTCAGGGAGAAAAATCGGGACAGACTAGTGCCCTCCAGGTTTGCTGAGAGAGAACGAGTGCCCATGAATTTGAAGAGAAACAGAAAAGAAAATTTCCATCTAAGGGCTTTTCTTTCTGAGGGCAATAAAGGCAAGGAAACTATCAATTCCCCTAAATGGTATTAAACTGAAACACGGCGCCGAGAGACTGGAAATTAATTATTCTTAGAGGCAAAGTAGCAGTGTTTAATCTTTTAAAGAAGCTCATGGAAAGCCAAAGCAGAGAGAGAATACTTGCCTCACTTGAGCTGAGTGCTAGCTCAGGACTCAAACTCTGGCGTTCTGATAAGGATGGCCAGTGAATGTACCAGATCAATTGCATGTTGAATTGCTGCCCAGGATCCCGGCTCTAGATGCGATTGCCATCCCTAATCAGGCCCAGGCTTTCTTCATCTTCCAACTGCCTGCGTCCTCTCAGTGATGAGCTAGAGAAAGCCACGGGGCTTTTAAAAGTAGCAGAAGACATTTGTCCTACTCTCTACTATAATGATTATTGATTTCTTAACTGTTCTATGTGTGTGGAATAAGATAGTATATCAAATCTAGAGTGGGTAATTCAGACAGCTCCCACTATTTATTTATTTGTTTGTTTGTTTATTTTAGAGAGACAGCACAAGCAGAGGAGGGGGCAGAGGAAGAGCAGAGAGAGAGAGAGAGAGAGAGAGAGAGAATCCCAAGCAGTGCAGAGCCAGATGTGGGGCATGAACCCACGAACTATGAGATCATGACCTGAGCTGAAATCAGTGGTCGGTTGCTCAACTGACTGAGCCACCCAGGTGTCCCAGACAGTTGGCACGTTTAGAGATAAACTTGTCCTGGCATTTGAAAGTGACTTATTGCAGCAAAAGTCCTTGGGCCATTGAGACTGTTAATTGGAGGGTAAAGTGTGTGAGAAGTAGAAAGCAGAGCATTAGCAGGTAGAATTAAACCATGCTGCAATGTGTACAGCTGGCAAAAAAAAAAAAAAAAGATGCTTCTAGTATTAGCACCCACTAAATGCACTAAGTGCTGGCTCTAGAAGAGTGCTTTGCAGTGTTCAACTCTAATTCATTCCACACCCTGCAAGATAGCTGTCATTAGCCCCCATTTCAAATGAGGAAACGGCAGCTCCATGGAGATGGTTATTAGGGCCCCGCAGCCAGGATGTGCAGAGCTGGGATTCATATCTAGGTCTCGTTTATTGTTGACCATAGCTCACTACCACTGTGTTCCTGGAGTGCACTGCTCTGCCACTCAGAAGTCTCTAAGAGCCTGCAAGTTTGCTGCAAGTTTGTCTCACCTTCAGGAAATTCACCAAAACAGCAGAACAATAGACAAGAACCATATGGGTAAAAGAGGTTCTTTTTTTTATTTTAATTTTTTTAATGTTTTAAAATTTATTTTTGGGGGAGAGGGGCAGAGCACAAGCGGGGGAGGAGCAGAGAGAGAGAAAGAGGGAGACACAGAGTCTGAAGCAGGATCCAGGCTCTATGCTCACAGCGGGGCTTGAACTCATGAACTGGGAGATCATGACCTGAGCTGAAGTCGGACGCTTAACCAACTGAGCCACCCAGGTGCCCCTAAAAGAGGTTCTTAAACAGTGATTATTAAATTATATAAAATTTCTACAGTATAACAATGATCGTTTTACTTTAAAAACTTCACTTTACAAAAGGCTTCAGCATAGATTTTACATATCCAGCTTCTAAATGCACTTAAGACGATCTGTTTATGGATACTGAATTTGTAGTCTTTTCAGGACACAGTTGTCATGTCTCTGTTTTACAGATGAATGAATAGTTCACATAAATGCAAATTTACTTATCACCTTGATTCCTTGAGATACTAGTGATAGTAAATCAATAAGCATTTATCAATCACTTATTCTGCCCAAGATACTGTGCTAAATCCTGGGAGAGAAACAGACACCCAGTCCTGCTCCAAAGACGTCTTTGTCCAGCAGGGGAGATGAATCAAACAAATGCAGAAGTAAGTCTATAGGAGCTTTTTGTTTGTTTGTTAGTGTTAGTGACAATAGGGGGAAAAATTAAAGAGAAAGTGATAAAGGTTTTACCAGACTGAAAAGTATTCATATGATACTCATTAGAGAGACTCAGAAATGAGTGTTGGGATCAGATTCAGGAGGGTTCAGAAAAGCTGTGCAGAGCCAATTCTTGTCCCTGGGTTTAGAAGGGAGATACATGTTGAAAGGCAAAAAGATAATGTACTTATCAGTATATAAAAGTATAGAGAAAGATATTATTTAGGGAAGAGTAAGTGGACCAATTTGAATTTGAAGAAACATGTGCAAACAGACTAAGGACTGTTAAATCAGAAAAGGCAAGTTGGAACCAAATTATGGAGAAAGCCCTGAAAGACCCATGCAGTCATTTGGACAGCTCTTTTCAGGTGTGGCAGCCACCAAAGATTTTCAATCGGATTAAAATTCTTCCTTCCTTTGCAATAATTGGTGCTGGGAGAACTGGATATTAACATGCAAAAAAAAAAAATGAAGTTGACTCCCCTACTTTACACCATATGCAAAAAATAATTCAAAATGGATCACAGACCTAAATATAAATACTAAAATTCTTAGAAGAACAGATAGGAGTAAATCTCTGTGGTCTTGGGCTAAGCAATTATTTCTTAGGTACAATTATTTCTTAGGTACACCAAAAGTATAAATGATAAAACAGAAAAACTGATAAACTGAATTTAATAAAAATAATTTTAATTTTACACTTCAAAGAACATGATCAAGAAATGGGAAAAATGATCTACAGACTGGGAGAAAATATATATGTGTGTGTCATATATCCAATGGGGGACTTAAACCTGAAATATAACAAACAACAACAACAAAAAACCCCTCTTACAACTCAATTATAAAAAGACAAAAAAAAAAAATTTTAAATGGGCAAGGGGCATCTGGATGGCTCAGTTGGTTAAGTGTCTGACTCTTGATTTTGGCTCAGGTCATGATCTCACAGTTTGTAGTTTCAAGTCCTGCATCAGGCTCCATGTTGACAGTATGAAGCTGGCTTGGGATTCTCTCTCTCTTCCTCTTTCTCTGCTCATCTCCTGCTCTCTCTCTCTCTCTCTCTCTCTCTTAAAATAAGTAAACTTTAAAAAAGTCAATAACAAGTGTTGGTGAGCACATGGAAAAATTGAAATATTCATACACTGATGATGGGAATGCAAAATGGTGTAGCCATAATGGAAAACAGTTTGGCTGTTCCTCGAAATGTTAAACATAGAGTTACTGCATGACTGTGAAATTCCTTTCTCAGAAAAAATTTCCAACATAAGAAATAATGTTCCTACAAAGACCTCAATGTGACTGTTCGTATCAGCATTATTCATAATAGTCAAAATAGTAGAAACAACCCAAATATCCACCAACTGGTGAATAAACAAAATGTGGTATATCCATACAATGGAATATTGTTCAGCCATGAAAGGGAAATAAATATGTATGCTACAACACAGAGGAATCTCAAAAATATAATGCACAAAGAAAAAAGCCAGAAATAAAAGACCATGTCTAGTATGATCCCATTTATATGAAATGTCCAGAGAAGGCACGTATCTAGAGACAGACGGCTAGAGGTGAGTGTGAGGAGTCATCAAGTCATAAAATTTCTTTTGGGGTGATGGAAATATTTAAAAAATTATTCTGCGGTGAGGGGAGCACACCTCTGTTAATATACTAAAAATCATTGAAGTCTACACTTAAAACAGGTGAATTGTATGATATGAAATTATACCTCGATAAAGCTGCTTTATTAAAAAAAATTTCCTCATTCCTTCTTTTTTCCCTTTCTTCCTCCTATCCTGCCTTCCTTTTCTTCCCTTCTCCTCCTTTCTTTTTCTTTATTCCTTACTCTTTGGCCACACTCTTAAGCACATGTAAGCATTTAAAACATAAATGTTCCACAGGCATCCATGCTACCACTACTCTGGTCAATAAACTGAATATTGCTAGCCTTTCCCATACCTACAGGAGTATATATCACCACTCGCTCCTTCACCTATAAATACCAACTATCCTAGCTTTTATGGTAACCACTCTCTCATTTTTCTTTATAGTTTATAGCAGTAAATATGTATCCCTAAAATACTTGATATTAGTGGGGTTCTTAAAATTTTTTTAACGTTTATTTATTTTTGAGAGACATAGAGACAGAGCGTGAGCAGGGGAAGGGCAGAGGGAGAGAGGGAGACACAGAATCTGAAGCAGGCTCCAGGCTCTGAGCCGGCAGCACAGAGCCCGATGCGGGGCTCGAACTCACAGACTGCGAGATCATGACCTGAGCCGAAGTCGGCCGCCTAACCGACTGAGCCACCCAAGGCGCCCCGATATTAGTTTTTGAAATTGATATAGACATAGATATTCATACCTTACGTAGGCTTTTCTGCCTGGTTTCTTTCACTCAACGTGATGTTTGTTAGAATAGAATACAGACATAGAGTCACAAACCTTCACCAGTTGTTGTGAAGTGGTCCATGTAATTCAAAGAGGAAAGAAAAGTCTTTTCGACAAGTGATCAAAAGAAATGAACATCTATATCCAAAAAAAGAAGAACTTTAACCCTTACTTCACCTCATATATAAAAATTAGCCTGAAATGGATTATAGATGTTTGTATAAAACCTAAAATTCCAAAACTTTTAAAAGAAAACATAAGAGAAAAATGTTTGTGAATATTGGTCAGGCAAAATTATCCTAGATAGGACATGAATAGCACAAACCATTGAAAAAAATTTTTATAAATTGGACTCCATTATACCTTAAAACTGTTCTTTAAAAGCACTATTAAGGGGACACCTGGGTGACTCAATAGGTTGAGCGTCCAACTCTTGATTTCAGCTCAGGTCATGATCCCAGGCTCGTGGGATTGAGTCCCACGTCAGGCTCTACGCTGAGTGTGGAGTTTCCTTCAGATTCTCTGTCTGTCTGTCTGTCTCTCTTTCTCTCTCTCTCCCTCTGTCCCTCCCTCCCACTCACACTCTCTCTCTTTAAAAAAAAACAAAAGGCACTATTAAGAAGATGAAAAAAACAAGCCACAGACTGGAAAGAAATGTTTTCAAAATACATATCTGATTTAAAAAAAACTTACATCCAGATACATAAAAAATTCTCAAAATTTAACAATAATACCAAGTAGTATGGCCAAAATTAAGAATCCTGACAATACCGTCTTGATGAGTGTGCAGAGCAAATGTCACTTTCATATATTGCTCGGGGGGACAAGCTAGCATAGACACTTTGGAAAACGGTTTGGCAGTTTTTTATAAAGTTGAACATATAATTACATAGAACTCAGTGATCACATTTCTAGGGATATGCCCAAGAGAAGTGAAAACACATATCCACACAAAATCCAAATGTTTTAGGAACCTTATTCATAATCACCAAATGCTGGAAACAACCCAATGTGCATCAACTAGTGAATGAATACACAAATATTGTACTTCAATACAAGGGACTATGACTCACCAATGCAAAGGAATGAGCTACTGGTACCCATGCAACAACATGGATGAGTCTGGAAAACAGAGGATTACATCTCATTCTGGAAAAATCAGATTAGGGTTTGCCAGGGGTTGAAGTGAAGTTAGGGGACTGGCTTCAAGGGGCAAGGGAGGCCTTTTCGGGTCACTAAAATATTCTATATCTTGATTTTGGTGGCAGTTACACGATTGTTTACATTTGTCAAAACATTCAACTATACACCTAATTTTTGTGATGAATTTTATACCTCAAGAAACTTAACTTTAAAAAATATTCATCCATGTTGTTTTGTATAGTTATCATTCCTAAGTTATTGCTCTGGGTGATGGTGATGATAATGATGATGATGGTGATGATGATGATGATTGCCATGGTATTAATATGCCAGAATTTACCTATTTATTTTATTATTGGTGGGCATTGAAGCATTTTACACTTTGGGGTATTACAAATAATCCTGACTTGGACATTCTTTTCATATATCTATCTCCTAGGTGCATGTGCATGCAATTCTGTTGAGAAAATACTTAGGAGTAGCATGCTGGGTCATGAAGTATGCTAGCTTCAATTTTACTAGATAATGCCAAACGCACTATATGAAGTGATTGTAACAATTTACACTCTCACCAGCAGTGAATTAGAGGATCTCCTGTTGCACATTCTTGCCAACAGTCGGTATGCTTAGTCTTTTCTTTTTAACGGCCAATGCAATGGATATATAATGATATCTCATTGTGCTTTGCATTTCCCTGATAACTAATGGTATTTACTACCTTTCCTGAAGTTTAATGACCATTTTTATTTCCCCTTTTATGAATTGTCTATAGGGAATTTTTCATTTTTCTACTATAGTTCGTCAGTCTTTTACTTACTGATTTGTAGTAGTGCTTTATAGTCTATCTTTGTTGACTCTATGTGCTGCATGCAAACATGTACTTGGGGGCTTTCTCTTTCACATGTAACAGGGGTCTTTTGATGAAGGTAAGTGTATAATTTTAATGTAATTCAATTTATCAATCTCTTTCTTTATGTTGGGAGCTTTTAGAAGAAGTTTAAGAAGTTTTTTCTTCTTTAAGAAGTTTTTCTTCTAATTGGAGGTCAAAAAGATATTCTTTTTTCCTGAATTCTAAATGCCTCATAATTTTTATTTTAACATTTGTACTTAAAATCCACCTTAAATTGATTTTTATGTATAATGTAAGGTAAGGGTTAAGATTATTTTTTATCCACATGATTAGTCCAAGCAACACTTACTCAAAAAACCCTTTCTTCTTTGCTCAAAAACCAAGACCCCATATGCATATATGCCTGAGTCGTTGCATATTTAAAACAGTTTTTCTATAGCATTAATTCTTTTTTGTTGTTTATATATTTTTGAGAGGGGGAAGGACAGAGAGAGGAAGATAGAGGTTCTGAACTGGGCTCTGTGCTGACAGCAGAGAGCCTGATGCAGGGCTCGATCCCACAACCCCATGATCATGACTTGAGCCAAAATCAAGAGTCAGACATTCAACCAACTAAGCCAATGAGGTGCCCACTCTGAGTTTATTTTTAAACACTACTCCACTCATACCTTGCTTTGTATGTTTCTTTTGGGAAGTCTGATGTCCGTCTAATTCTCTTGCTCTTATAAGTTCTTTGTTCTTTCCAGACCTGGAGGCTCTAAAAACATTTCATTTTAAAGTTTAATTGTTTTACTAAAATTTATCTTAGAATGGATCATTGTAAAATCTATTTTATATGATACCCAATGGGTCTTTTCAATATGTTAATTGAAGCTTTAATTTATCTCTGGAAAGTTTTCTTGGATTATAGTTTCAAATATTAGTTCTGTTCTCTTTCTTTTTAATGGTTGTTTTTTTCCTTTGGGGATTCCTAACACACATATTTTGGCTTTTTTTGGCCTGTCCTCTATTTAAACCATCTTCTCTCTGATCCTTTTTTACTTTCTTAATGTCATTTTAAATGTTCTTGGTTATAGTATGTCACTGAAGAAAACCAGCAAGGAGGGGCAAGATGGAAGAGCAGCGTGGAAGTTCTCGGCTTCTCTCATCCCTGAAATGCAGCTAGATCAGCACCAAACCATTTAGCACACCTTGAAAATTGATCTGGGGATTAACATAACAATATGCAGAGAAATTGGCAGGTATATGGCAAGGAGAGGTGAACTGGGGGACAGAGAAGCAAAAGAAAACAAAACCAAAAATGAACTATTGGGAGCTCATCAAGATAAAAAGCTTCTGCATGGTGAAGGAAACAATCAGCAAAACTAAAAGGCAACCGATGAAATGTGAGAATATATTTGCAAACAACATATTAGATAAAGAGTTAGTATACAGAATCCATAAAGAACTTATCAAACTCAACACCCAAAAAACAATCCAGTGAAGAAATGGACAAAAGAGATAGTAGACACTTTTCTAAAGAAGACATCCAGATGGCTAATAGACACATGAAAAAATGCACAACATCACTCATCATCAGGAAAACACTAATCAAAACCACAATAAGATACCACCTCATTCCTGTCAGAATGGCTAAAATTAATAACTCAGGCAAGGACAGATGTTGGTGAGGATGTGGAGAAAGAGGATCTCTTTTGCACTGCTGGTGGGAATGCAAACTGGTGCAGCCATTCTGGAAAACAGTATGGCAGTTCCTCAAAAATTAAAAATAGAAGTGCCCTACGACCCAGCAATTGCACTACTAGGCATTTATCAAAAGGATACAGTTGTGAGGTTTCAAAGGGACACATGGACCCCAATGTTTATAGCAGCGCTATTGACAATAGCCAAAGTATGGCAAGAGCCCAAATGTCCATCGATAGATGAATGGATAAAGAAGATGCTGTATACATGTACAATGGAGTATTACTCAGCAATCAAAAAATGAAATCCTGGGGCACCTGGGTGGCTCAGTCGGTTGAGCAGCCGACTTCGGCTCAGGTCATGATCTCATCATCTGTGAGTTCGAGCTCCGTGTTGGGCTCTGTGCTGACGGCTCAGAGCCTGGAACCTGCTTCAGATTCTGTGTTTCCCTCTCTGTCTGCTCCTCCCCCACTCACACTCTGTCTCTCTCTGTCTCTCAAAAATAAATAAACGTTAAAAAAAATGAAGACTTAAAAAAAATGAAATCCTGCCATTTGCAACAATGTAGATGGAACTAGAGTGTATTTTACTAAGTGAAATTAGTCAGTCAGAGAAAGGCTAATATTTTATGGCTTCGCTCATATATGGAATTTAAGATAGAAAAAAGATGGGGGTTGGCTGGCTGGCTCAGTCGGTTTAGAGTCGACTTTGGCTCAGGTCATGATTTCACAGTTCGTGAGTTTGAGCCCCGCATCAGGCTCTGTGCTGACAGCTCAGAGCCTGGAGCCTGCTTCAGATTGTGTGTCTCCCTCCCTCTCTGCCCCTCCCCCTACTCTCTCTCTCTCTGTCTTTCTCTCTCGAAAATAAATAAACATTAAACATTTTTTAAAAAAAGGTAAAAAACAGATGAACATAAGGGAAGGGAAGCAAAAATAAAAAGAGGGAGAGTGACAAAACATAGAGATTCTTAAATATAAAGAACAAACTCAGGGTTGCTGGAGGGTTTATAGGGGAGGGGAAGAGCTAAATGGGCAAGAGGCATTAAGGAGGACATTGTTGGGGTAAGCACCAGGCATTATATGTAGGGGATGAATCACTGGATTCTACTCCTGAAATCGTTATTGTACTATATGCTAACTAACTTGGATGTAAATTAAAAAAAAAATAAAAAACTAGAAAAGAAAGAAAGAAAGAAAGCCAGTAAACCATAAGAAAAGAGAGCAAGAAGGAACAGAGAACTATAAAAACAACCATAAAACAAGTAACAAAATGGCAATAAGTACATACCTACGATAATCACTTTGAATGTAAATAGACTAAATGCTCCAATCAAAAGATATAGGGTGATGGAATGGATAAAAAAGCAAGACTCATCAAACGTTGTTTACAAGAGAATCATTTCATATCTAAAGATATATGGAGATTGAAAGTGAAGGGAAGGAAAGGCATTTATCATGTAAATGGCAATGAAAAGAAAGCCAGGGTACCAATACTTATATTAGACAAAACAGACTTTAAAACAAAACCTGTAATAAGAGACAAAGAAGGACATCACATAGGGGCGCCTGGGTGGATCAGTCAGTTAAACCTCCGACTTTGGCTCAGGTCATGATCTCGCAGTCTGTGAGTTCAAGCCCCATGTTGGGCTCTATGCTGACAGTTTAGAGCCTGGAGCCTGCTTCGGATTCTGTGTCTCCCTCTCTCTCTGCCCCTTGCCTGCTCATGCTTTGTTTGTCCTGCTCTTAAAAATAAATAAAACATTAAAAAATTTTTTAAAAATAGGAAAAAAATGACATTATGTAATCATTTAAAAAAGGGAACAATCCAACAAAAATATATAAAATTGTAAATATTGATGCATCCAACATGGGAGCACCCAAATACATAAAGCAGCTAATAATAAACATGAAGGAAGTAATCAGTAGTAATACAATAGTAAGAGACTTTTAACACCCCACTTACATGAATGAATAGATCTTCCAAACAGAAAATCAGAAAGGAAATGTGGGGGTGCCTGAGTGGCTTAGTCGGTTAAGCGTCTGACTCTTGATTTCAGCTCAAGTCATGATCCCAGGGTTGTGGGATCGAGCCCTGTATCAGGCTCTGCGTTGAGTGTGGAGCCTGCTTAGGATTCTCTCTCTCTCTCTCTCTCTCTCTCTCTCTCTCTCTCCCCCCCCTCCCCTACTTGCACATGCTCTCTCTCTCTCTCTCTAAAATGAATGAATGAATAAATAAACATTAAAAAAAGAATCCCCTTCTTCTTCTGTCAGTGTAGCTAAGTGCATTTTTCTTTTTTTTAATTTTTAAAAAAGTGTTTTATTTATTTTTGAGAGAGCACAAGTGGGGGCATGGTAGAGAGAGAGAGGAGACAGAGGATCCAAAGAAGGCTCTGTGCTGACAGCAGTGAGCCTGATGTGGGGCTCAAACTCATGTGCCATGAGATCACGACCTGAGCTGAAGTTGGATGCTCAACTGACTGAGCCGCCCAGGACCCCCAGTGCATTTTTCTTAATAGATGGCTTAGGGGAAGGATATATGTGTGAGGGGGAATTTCATACAAACTTTGCCTTTTTGGCTCTTTTGTCTTCCAAGATCCTACATTTCCTCTCTTGTTTATTTTTTCTTTTTACCACCCAGGCTTCAAAAGTCATTCTCCCTTCTTTTCTTAGCATTTTTGTAAGGATGTTAAGACATACAGAAAAGTTTAAATAATTTTCCAGACAACACTCATATATTTATCACTTAGATTCTACAACTAATACATTATAATTTTTACTTATTACATATTGGTGAAATTATCTATCCTTCCATTAATCCATCTTATTTTTGTTGAATTTCAAAGTAAATTGTCCACATCACTACATTTCTCCTTAAGTACTTTATCATGAGTATAATTAAATAGAGGTCAATATTTCTTTATAATTTTTATTTTGTTGTTGTTGTTGAGAAAGAGAGCATGAGCAGATGAGGGGCAGAGGAAGAAGGCCAAGCAGACTCCACGGCCAGCATGGAACCCAACACAGGGCTAGAGCCCATGACTGTGAGATCATGACCTGAGGGGAAATCAAGAGTCAGGCGCTTAACCTACTGAGCCACCCTGGTGCCCTTTTTAAAATTTATAATGTAAAACACACATTAAATGAAAAGCACAAGTATTTACTATACACTTGCTAAGCTTTAAT
Organism: Paguma larvata; assembly: GCA_030068075.1. Lineage (NCBI taxonomy): Eukaryota > Metazoa > Chordata > Mammalia > Carnivora > Viverridae > Paguma > Paguma larvata. The sequence goes on along the minus strand of CM057837.1, from coordinate 53,847,929 downwards.
AACTGCATACATCTGTGTAACCCAAACTGCTTTTGAGATATAGAACATCGCCATCACCCTAGACAGTTTTCTTGCCCCTTCCCAGTAAATCCTCTACCCCTCACTCAACATTGTTTTGATTTTTCCACCATGGACTAGTTTTGCCTGTTTTCGAATTTCCTATAATGGAGCTATATGGTATATCTTTTTTGTGTAGGTTTATTTTACTCAGCATGATGTTTCTGAGATTCACCCACGTTTGTTTGTTTTTTTTTATCAGTGATTCATTCCTTTTTATTTCTGAGTAGTGTTCTACTGTATGAATACAGCAGAGATTGTTTATTTATTTTTCTACTCATGAACTTTTGGATCATTTCCAATTTGAGGCTATTAGGAAAAAGCTGCTATGAATATATAATCTTGTGCAGGTACTTTTACATACATGTGCTTATCTTTATTGGGTAAATGCGAGGGGTGGAACTGATGAACCATAGGGTGAAGTTATCTTGACCTTTTAAAGAAACTGGAACATTTTTATCCAAAGTAGTTGTATAACTTTATGCTCCCACTAATGTTGGAGGATTCTATTGATCTGCAGCCTTGCCAATATTTAATGTTGTCAGTCTTTTAAATTTTAACTATTTGTACATCCTCTTTGGTGAAATTCAAAACTTTGCTCAGTTTTATTGAGTTATTCCTTTCTATTGAGTTGGCAGAATTCACATATTTCGATACCATTTCTTTGCCAGATATGTTTGCAAATATTCATTCCTAATCTGTGGCTTACCTATTCATTTCTTATATCTGTTTCTTGAAGAGCATAAATTTTCAATTTTGGTAGTCTAATTAATCAATTTTATTTCTTATGCTTAATATTTCCTTGACCGAACTAGGAAATTTGTGCCTACATGCATGAGGAGAATAGATAACACCATCAACAGTATTGAACCTTCCAACCTATGAGCATTGTGTATCTCTCTGCTTATTTAGATCTCTTTTAATTTCTCTCAGTAAGGATTTGTGGTTTTTAGTGTATAGGTCTTGCACATCTTTAGTTAATTTATTCTCAAGTAGCTTGTGTTTTTGTGGCTGTTGTTGTAGTGTAATTTTAAAAATTTCATTGCCAGGGCACCTGGGTGGCTCAGTTGGTTAAGCATCTGACTTCAGCTCATGGTTCATGGGTTTGAGCCCCACATCAGGCTTTGTGCTGATAGTGCAGAGCCTGGAACCTGCTTCAGGTTCTGTCTCTCTCTCTCTCTCTCTCTCTCTCTCTCTCTCTGCCCTTCTCCCACTCACACTCTGTTTCTCTCTCTCTCAAAAAGTCAATGAACATTAAAAAAATTTTTTTAAATTTGATTGCCAATTATTAGCTGTTGGTATATAAAAACACAATTGATTTTTTAAAATATTAACCTTATATACGATTACTGCAAAATTCATTTATTAGTTTTGTTAGTTTTTCTGTAGATTCCTTAAGATTTTCTCTGTAAATAATTATGCCATTTGAAAACTGAGTTTTACTCTTTGCTTTCTGATCTTTTTATCTTTCATTTAATTTTTTTGCCTTATTAGAATGGCTAGGACTTCCAATACAATGTTGAATAGAAATGGTAGAAGTGAGCATCTTTGCCTTGATCTTAGGGGGAAATATTAAATATTTCATCATTAATATTAGTTGTCAGTTATTCAGAGATGCCCTTGATCACTCTTTTCCCTGTATTTCTAGCTTGCTGAGAGTTTTTATCATGGAAGGGCATTGCATTTTCCTTCTAAACTATAACCCTCCTCTCTAGAAGCAATGCCTTCAAAGCTGCCACCTAGAGCCTCATAAACTATAATGTCTCTTCCCTTTGTAGTGCTCTGACCTGCTAGGGCAGTTTTTGAGAATTAAACATTTTTTTTTAATGTTTATTTATTTTTGAGAGACATAGAGACAGAGCGTGAGCAGGGGAAAGGCAGAGAGAGAGGGAGATACAGAATCTGAAACAGGCTCCAGGCTCTGATGAGGCGTCAGCACAGAGTCTGACGTGGGTCTTGAACTCACAGACCGTGAGATCATCACCTGAGCTGAAGTCATGAAGCTTAACCAACTGAGCCACCCAGGCGCCCAAATTTAAAATTTTTAAATGGCCTCAATGACATGTAATTCACATACCATACAATTCACCCATTTAAATTGTACAATTCAATGATTGTTAGTGTATTCACAGATAAATGCAACTATCACCACAATCTTAGAACAGTTTCATCACCTTAAGAAGACACCCAGTATTCTGTACTGTCATTCTGTTATTCTCCCATTCCTTGTCCTCAGCACTAAGCAACAACTAATTGACATTCTGTCTCTATAGATATTCTGATTCTGGATTTTCTCATAAATGAAATAGAATGTGGTCTTTTGTGGCTTCTTTCACTTGGCATAATATATCCATATATTAGTACATAGCATATATCATTACTTCATTTCTTTTTTATGCACAATATTTAATTGTATGGAATATACTACATTGTATTAATCCATTCATTCACTGATGGATGATAGGTTGTTTTTACTTTCTGACTATTGTGAATAATGCTTCTATAAACTTTCACATACAGTTTGTGTGAACATGTGTTTTTACTTCTCTTGATCTATTCCCTTCTGTTTAGTTGTTTGAGGCTGGACCCTTTTTACATTCCCAGTAACAGAGTTTCAGGGTTCCAATTTCTCCACAACCTCACCAACCATTGTTACCTGACTTTTCAATTCTAGCCATCCCACTGGGTGTGAAGTAGTATCTCATTGTGGTTTTGATTTGCATTTTCTTTATGACTAATGATATTGAGCATTGTTTCATGTGGTTGTTTGCCATTTTTATATCTTCTTTGGAGAAATATCTACTTAGATCCTTTTGCCATTTTGATATCTTCTTTGGAGAAATATCTACTTAGATCCTTTGCCCATTTCTTAACTAGGTCATTTTTCTTGTTATTATTGTGTCGTAAGTGTTATTTGTATAGTCCAGGTAAAATTCCCATATCAGATACGATTTGCAAACATTTTCTTCCATTCTCTGAGTTGTCTTTTCACTTTTTTGATAGTGTATTTTGAAACCCAAAAGTTTTAAATTTTGATGAAGTCCAACCTACCTATTTTTTCTTTTGCTGTTTGTACTTTTGGTGTCATATTTAAGCATGCCTTATCAAATCTGAGCTCATGAAGAACTTTTTTATTTTACTTTTTTATTGTGGTACAATATACATAAATTTAGCATTTCAACCTTTATTTTTAAGTGTACATTTCAGTGGCATTAAGTACATTCACATTGTTGTGCAACCATCACCACTATGCATTCACAAAACTTTTTCATCATCTCAAACTGAAACTCTGTCTGTATCTAAGTCCCTGGTAAACACTGCTTTCTGTCTCTATGCATTTGACTACTCTAGGTACCTCATATAAATAGAATCATACAATCTTTGTCTTTTTTTATCTGGCTTATTTAACTTAGCATAACGTCTTCAAGAATTATTCATGCTGTAGCATACATCACAATTTCCTTATTTCTTAAAGCTAGATAATATTCCACTGTATACATACATATTTTGTTGATAAACTCATCTATTGGACATTTAGATTATTTCCATCTTTTCGCTATTTCGAATAATGCTACTATAAACACTCTTGTATAAATATCTGTCAAGTACCTGCTTTCAATTCTTTTGTGTCTAAACACAGAAGTAGTTGGACAAATGGCAAATCAATGCTTACTTTTTTGAAAAACTGCACGATCATTAGGATTTACTCCTATATTTTCTTCTCAGAGTTTTATAGTTTTTACTTCTATGTTTAGGTCTTTGATCTACTTTGAGTGAATTTATATTTGTGGTGTGAGGTAAGGTTCCAACTTCATTCTTTTTTATGTGACTATCCAGTTGTCCCATCCCCATTGTTGAAAAGGCTATCTTTCCCCCACTGAATGGTGTTGGCACCCTGGCAGAGAATCAGTTGACCATAGACATATGAGATTGTTTCTGGATTCCTAATCCATTACACTGATATATATATATCTGTCCTGGTGCTAGTAAGTTTTACTGGGAAATGTCAGTCTTCCTACTTTATTCAGGATTTTTCAGGATTGTTTTGGCTATCATGATTCCCTTGAAATTCCATGTGAATTAGAATCAGCTCATCAATTTGTATAAAGAAGTCAGCTAAGATTCTGTTAGTGATTACACTGAATCTGTAGATTAGTTTGGGGAGTACTGCTATCTTAACAACATTAAGTCTTTTGATCCATGAATGTGGGAAGTTTTCCCATTTATTTAGATCTTCTTTAATTTCTTTCAACAATGCATTGCATTTTTTAAGTATAAGTTTTGCATTTCTTTTGTTGAATTTATTCCTAATTCTTTTTGATGCTATGGTAAAAGGAAGTGCTTTCTTTCTTTTTTTTTTTTTTAAATTACTTCTTTTAATGTTTATTTATGTTTGAGAGAGAGAAAGAGTGAGCGGGGAAGGGACAGGGAGAGAGGGAGACAGAATCTGAAGCAAGCTCCTGGCTCTGAGCTATCAGCACAGAGCCTGACATGGGGCTTGAACTCACAGACCATGAGATCATGACCTGAGCTGAAATTGGATGCTTAGCCAACTGAGCCACCCAGGTGCCCCAAGGAAGTGCTTTCTTAATTTCATTTTCCATTGATCCTTGCAAGTATATAAACATATAATCCATTCTTGTATATAGATCTTTATCCTGCAAACTTGCTGAACTAATTTATTAGTTTTAAAAGGCCTTCAGTGGCTTCTTTAGGATTTTCAAAATACTACATTAAAGTATCTATGAATAGAAATAATTTTACTTCTTCCTTTCCAATATGAATGTCTATTATTTCTTTTTCTTGCTTAACTGCTTTGGACAAAACTTCCTGTACAGTGTTGAATAGAAGCGGTGAGAGCATGCATCCTTGTCTCATTCCTGATCTTAGGGGAAACCACCCAGTGTTTTACCATTAAGCATGCTGCCACGTGTGGGGTTTTTGTAGATGTTCTTTATTAAGTTGAAGACATTCTCTTCTACTTCTAGTTGAGTATACTTAATCATAAAGGAATTTGCATTTTGTCAAATGCCTTTTTCTGCCTCTATTAAGATTTTCATGTGATTTTTTTTTCTATTGAATGATGTATTACATTAGTTGATTTTTGATGTTAAACCAACCCTGCATTCCTGGGATAAACCCTATTGGTCAGAGTGTATACTTCATTTTATATGTTTGTTGGATTTGGTTTGCTGGTACGTTCTCGAGGATTTTTGACTCCATATTTATGAGAGATAATGGTCTGTATTCTTGTCCCGTCTTTGTCTGATTTTAACATTGGAGTAATACTTGACTCAGAAGGATTTGGGACGTGCCAGTGTCTCTTCTAGTTTTAGAAGAGTTTCTGAAGAACTGGTATTAATTCTTTGAATGTTTGGTAGAATTTAGCAATGAAGCTATCTTAGCCTGAGCTTATCTTTGTGGTTAGTTTTATAAAATTATTTATTTATCTTTTTACTTTTTAAAAATGTTTTTTAATGTTTATTTATTTCTGAGAGAGACAGAGTGTGAGTAAGGGAAGGGCAGAGAGAGGGAGACATAGAATCTGAAACAGGCTCCAGGCTCCGAGCTGTCAGCACAGAGCCTGACGCACGGCTCAAACCCACAGACCGTGAGATCATGACCTGAGCCGAAGTCGGAGGCTTAACCAACTGAGCCACTCAGGCACACCTAATCTTTTTTACTTGTTATAGGTCTATTAAGATGGTCTATTTATAGCTTGAGTCAGTTTCAGTAGTGTTTGTGTGCCAGCACACTTCAAAATACATTCCCCTTTCCATTATTTGTTGGCAAACAGCTGCACATAGCATTCTTTTAAAGTCCTTTTTATATCTGTAAGATTGGTAGTAGTAACGTCCCACTTCCATTTCTGATTTTAGTAATTTGAGTCTTCTCTTTTTCCTTTGTCAGACTAGTTAAAAGTTCACCAGTTATATTGATCTCTACAAAGAGCCAGATTTTTGTTTCAGATCTTTATTTTCTATTCTCCATTTCACTTTTTCTGCTCTAATCTTTATAATTTCCTTCTTCTACTTATAGATTTAGTTTGTTCTGCTTTTCCCAGTGTTTTAAGGTGGGAGTTTAGATTATTGATTTGACATCTCCCCCCACCTGTAATGTAGGCACTTACAGATACAAATTTGTCTCTGAGCACTGTTTTAGCTGTATCTCATAAGTTTTGGTATATTGTGCCTTGATTTTTACTCATTGCTAAGTATTTCCTGATTTTCCATTTGATTTCTTTTTTGACCTATTTTGTTATTTAGGACCACTAAATCATTTAGTGTATATATATATATATATGTACATATATATATATATATATATATATATACACAAATATATGTATATTTGTTTCCATTGCTATTTCCATTGTTTTGAATGATTACTTATGAAATTTTTAACATGCATATTAAAACATTTGTGCGTAATGATGTCTCATACTATCACTTCAAAAATATAAAAATGTCAGAATATTATTTCTGATCATTTTCCTCTAAAATTCTATGCTAATGCTAATATTTTACTTTAGTCCTTTTTTAAAAATGCGTATGTATGTATGTATGTATGTATGTATTGAGAGAGAGAGAGAGAGAGAGAAGAGAGACTTGGGGCTTGATCTCACCAGCTGTGAAATTATGACCTAAGCCAGAAACAAGAGTTGGTCGCTTAACCAACTGAGCCACACAGGTGCTCCACTTTAGTCCTTGTTTTTAACATCACAAATTAGGCATTAATGTTGTTCTTGTTATACCAACAATTTTTTAAACTATATTTACATATACATTACTATTTTGTTCATTACTCTTCCTAAAGTATATTCTTTTAGAATTTGGTTTAGTAAGAGAATGATAAAGGTAAACTCTTAATTTTTGTTTTATCTCTAAATGTCTTTATTTTCATCCTTGAAAGATGGTCACCTGGGTTAAGAATTACTCTTTTAGCATTTATAGATATCACTTCATGAATTTTTATTCACTTAAAATATTTTACTCATTATTATTATACAATTATAATTTGCAATGAATAAAATCAATAATATACCAAAACTTTTTGTAATTATTATAATTGTTATATTGTAATAATGTTCTTATTTCATTAATTTTATTTCTTTGCACAGTATCACTTCTCTCTGTCTTCCTGCTTTTAAGATCTGCTTTTAGTCTCTTTTATTCTACAATTGCACTCTGATGTGTTTAGGTATTTCATCAGTCCTAGAAAATTCTTGTCAAACATTGCCTTTGCTCCATTTTTCCTAATCTTTTCTGGGACTCTAATTACACTTGTTTGAGATCTTATTCTGCCATCTACTTCTAATTATTTTAAATTTACAATGTTTTCCACATTAAAAATATCTTCATTGTTTCCACCTGGTCCACAGCTTGGAACAATGTCTGGAAAGTGTATAAGCAACTGTTCTGGTGACAGGTGGAATTCCCAAGGCCAGAGACTGAAGCAGTGCCCCTCAAAGGCCCCTGAATTCAGGAGGTCTCTAATTATGCTTGAGAGTGAGTCTTTCAAAGAGGTACTACCCAAGCCTGTCCTGTGGAAATTGATCGTGGAAGCCCATCTTCTTAACTAATTTCATGTCCTGCTTTAGAAAGTGGTTCTTCAAGAAGTCACAGATAAGAGGGGCTGTACTGGCAGAGCACAGAAGATACAGATCTAGGAGGCCAGTTTCAGTTTCTTCTCTAGAACCATGCAGGCCTCCAAGGAATCCAACATGTATCTGGACTCATATTGAGATGACTCCTGATTATTCTCAAAGAAAGCACTGTCACCATACTGGTTTTGCAAGGAGGTAGTTGGTGCTCTTGTGTTTATGCCTTTCCAACTCGCAGATGACACATACCTTTTAAAGCCATGCTGTTTTGATTAAAATAATAGCTCAGAGAGAGCTAGGTGTTAGAGGTTCCCAAATCCAAGTCAGCTGGGTTTAGTGGATAGTGGTCCTGGCTTCATTTCAATAATTCTGAAGGATCTGGTGCCTTTTTCAGATACAAGGCACTAACCACAAAATACAGTGTTATCAGTGCTGTTAGTTTTTTGCCAGTAGCACACTGTTTTGATTACTGTATTTTATAGAAAGACTTGAAATCAGGTAATGTCAGTCTGCTGATACTGCTCTTCTTGTTCGATATCATGTTAGCTTTTCTTGGCCTTTTGCCTTTCCATATAAGCTTTAGAATCAGTTTGTCTGTACCCAAAATTAACTTGGCTGGGATTTTGATTGAGATTGTGTTTAATCTATAGATCAAGTTGTGCCTTCTTAAATATAGAGTCTTTCTTTCCATGAACATGGACTATCCCTCCATCCATTTAGATTGTCTTTGATTTGTTTAACAGTTTTATAGTTTTCCTCAGATAGATTGTATATATATATATTGTGAGACTTATACCTAAGCATTTTATTTTGGGGGTGCCGATGTAAATGGTACTGTTTTAATTTCACATTCCAATTGTTTATTCATGGTATATAGCAGAGCAATTGATGTTTGTATATTAACTTTCTATCCTGCAACCTTGTAAGAGTTTATTAGTTCCAGAAGGTTTTCTGTGTTTCTTTTTGTGGGGTTGTTTTAGATTTCTTTGGGATTTTCTACATAATCATGTCATTGGGAAAAAAGTGTTTTATTTCTTCTTATGTAAGGGAAAAAATAATATATATTTATATCTAGATAGATCTAGATCTATGTATATAGATAGATATATCTATCTATATCATATATATCTAGATCATATATACCTAGATACACCTTATCTTTCTATATATATAGATATACCTAGATCTCTATCTATATACCTAGATCTCTACATATCTAGATCTAGATATATACCTAGATCTAGATCTAGATATATAGATATACACACATATACCTTCTACTGTCACATTGCATTAGCTAGACCTTCCAGTCTGAACTTCTAGTGGTGAGAGGAGAGATCCTTGCCATGTTTCCAATATTAGTAAGAAAGTTCCTCACAATTAAGTATGATATTAACTGTAGATCTTTGTTGTTGTTGTTGTATTTGAATAAATTCCCCTTTATTCTTGGTTTGCTGAGAATGTTCTTCTGGAATGTGTCTCGGATTTTATCAAATACTTTTTCTGCATCTATTGCTACGACCATATGACTTTTCTTCTTTAGCCTGTTGATATGACAGATTACAGTAACTCGACCGGCCTTGCAAACTTAGGATAAATCCCATCTGGCCATAGTCTGTACTTATACATGGTCTTTATTGCTGAATTCTATTTGCTAATACCTTGAGGATTTTTGCATCTATATTCATTAAGAGTCTTGGTCTGTAATTCTGTTTGTATATTGACTCTCTGTCTGGTTTTGATATCATGGTAATAAAATGAATAAGAGAGTTTCCTCTTCTATTTTCAGGAAGAATTTGTACAAACATGGTGTTAAAATTCTTTCTCAAACAATTGGTAGAATTCTCCAATGAAACCATTTGGATCTTAAGATTACTTTGTTAGAGTTATGAAATTATAAATTCAATTCTCTTAATAGTTGTATCATTATTTAAATAATATATTTTATATACGATGAGTTCTGGTAGTTTCTATTTTTTGAGGAACTTCTCCTTTTAAGCTAAGTTGCCAAATATATGGGTCGGTTATTTGCAGTATTCTATTATCCTTTTAATGTCTGCGGAGCCTGCAGTGATATTCCTTATTTCATTCTTCATATTAGTAATTTGAGTATTTCTCTATTTTTTTTTCATTTTTGTGAGTTTGTCAATTTTATGAATCATTTCAAAGAAACAGCTTTTTGTTTCGAGTTTCTCTATTGATTTTTGATCTCATACTTCATTCGATCCTGCGCTTTATTAAGTTTTGCATTCTGCTTGACTTTATATTGTCTTCCCTTTATTTTTTGGAGCTTAGATTGATTTGAGATCTTTCCTTTTCCTAATGTATACATTTAGTGACTTGAATTTTCCTTTCAGTACTGCTTTAGTTGTATCCCACAAATTTCTGTACATTTTTTCATTTAGTTCAACATATTTTTCTTTTTTAATTTCCCTTGAGAACTGAATCCATGGATTATTTAAAGATGTGTTTGTTTAGTTTCTAAGTGTTTGGAAATTTTTCTTTCCTGTTATTGATTTCTAGTTGATTTCATTGGATCAGGGGACACATTTTATATGATTTCAATTCTTTTAAATCTCTTCGGGTTTGATTTTGGTCTAGGAATGTCTTTTTTTTAACATTTTTTTTAACTTCATATCCAGTTTTTTTTTAATATAATAGTTTATTTTCAAATTGGTTTACATATAACACCCAGTGTTCATCCCAACACGTGCCCTCTTTAATGTCCGTCACCCCCTCTCCCCCCTCCCTCACCTCCCTCACCCTCAGATTGTTCTTAGTCTTTGAGAGTCTCTTATGTTTTATCTCCCTCCCTCTCTGTGTCTTTTTTTCCTTTCCCCTCTTCCCCTCCCCCTGGTTTTTGCTTAGTCTCACAAAGTCCACCTATTCGTGGAAACATATGGTATCTGTCTTTTTCTGACTGACTTATTTCACTTAATACCCTCCAGTTCCATCCATGTTGCTACACATGGCCAGATTTCATTTTTTCTCATTGCCATGTAGTAGTCCATTGTATATATGTGCCACAACTTCTAGGAATGTCTTAGTATATATTAAGTTCTTGAAAAGATTGTATAAGTGTCATTTAGATTTTGTTGACCGATGGGATAATGTAGTTGAGTTCTATATCTTTGCTGATTTTCTACCAAATTGTTCTATAATTGTTGACAGAAGGGTGTTGAAGTCACTAACTAATTGTAGATTTGTCTACTTCTCTTAACTTTCATCAGGTTTTTTTTCCACATATTTTGTGCATAAATGCTTAGGATTGCTGTCTTATTGACAGATTGACACTTTTATCATTATGTAATGATATGTCCCTAATATTCTTTCCTCTAAAGTCAACTTTGATATTAATATAGCTATGTCTGCTTTCTTTTGTTTGCAAGGTGTGTCTTGGACGCCATCCTTTAACTTTCAAACTACTTATATCATTATATGTGAAGTGAGTTTCTTAAAGAAACATCATTCATTTTTTTTGGGTCATATGACTTTTTATCCACTCTGCCAATCTCATTTATATTTAATGCCTTTATGATTAATGTAACTATGATGTATTAGTGTTTTAAGTCTGCCATTGTTTTTTATTTTCTGGCAGTTCTCTATCTTCAACATTTTTGTTTTCTTTTCCTATTTGTAGGTTAACTGAACTTTTTTTTTTAGAAAATTCCATTTTGATATATCTATAGTGTTTCTGAGTATACTTCTTTCTATAGTCTCTAGAGTAGTTATTCTGGTATTACACTATAAATATATATCTTATCCAAGTCTGTTGATGTCAACATTTTACCAGATTGAGTAAACTATAAAAACCTTATTTCTATACTCCTTTACCTTCCCATTTATAATTGTCTTAATTATTCCCTGGATCTACATAGAAAACCACAATGGTTTATGTTTTACTTTATGAAACCTAACTTAGAAAACTGAAGAGAAGTGTGTTGTATTTATCCATATTTTTATTTTTTCTGTTCTCCCTGATGTTCTAAAATTCCTTCTTTTATTACTTCCTTTTGTTTCAAAACTTCCTTTAGTCATTATTTGAAGGCAGATCTGCTGGAAACAAATTCTTAGTTTACCTTCATCTGAGAATATCTTTGTTTCCTCTTCATTCCTAAGACATATTTTTATTGGATATAGAATTCTGCATTGACAGTTTTCTTTCAGCACTTGGAAAGTACTGTGGTACTTCCTTCTGGCCTTTGTTGTGCCTGATGAGAAATTTGTTGTCATTTGGATTGTGTATGTCTTACAGGTTATGTGTCATTTCTTGCTGCTTTCAAGACATTTTTCTTTGGTTTTCAGATGGTTCACGATGATGTGTTTTGGTGGGGATTTTTTACCCTGTTTGGAGTTCACCAAGCTTCTTGGATATCTTGGAAAATCTGGGATGTTTTTAGAATTATTTCTTCAAATATTTTTTTAAAGTCTTTTTTTTTTTTATGTTTATTTCTTTTTGAGAGAGAGAGACACAGAGCGTGAGCAGGGGAGGGACACAGAGACAGAGGGAAACACAGAATCCGAAGCAGGCTCCAGGCTCTGAGCCGTCAGCACAGAGCCCGACGTGGGGCTTGAACCCACGGACCGTGAGATCATGACCTGAGCTGAAGCCAGAAGCCCAACCGACTGAGCCACCCAGGCGCCCCTGTTCCTTCAAATATTTTTTTATAGCCCCCCACCTTCTTCCTCTTCTCCTGGAACACCAATGTTATGATTGTTTGGTTATATACTACATATGTCCCTGGGGCTCTATTTATTTTTTCAGCCTATTTTCTCTCTCTTGTTCAGATTGGCTAATTTCTATTGCTATATCATCAAATTCACTAACTTTTTCCTCTATTCTTTCTATTATGCTGTTGAACTCATCCATGGAGTGTTTTTTTAATTATTATTATTTTAATTTCAGTTACTTTATCTTTTGGTTCTAAAATTTCCACATGGGGGGCCGCCTGAGTGGCTCAGTCAGTTAAGCAGCTGACTTTGGCTCAGGTCATGATCTCACAGTTTGTGAATTTGAGCCCAAGGTTGAGGTCTGTGCGGACAGCTCAGAGCCTGGAGCTTGCTTCAGATTCTGTCTCCATCTCTCTCTGCCACCTCCTGCTCACGCTCGGTCTCTCAAAACTGAATAAACGTTAAAATAAATAAAATAAAATTCCCACTTTGTTTTTCTTATTATATCTTCTATCTCTTTGTTGCGACTCTTTCATTTATATCAAGAGCATTTATAATTGTTTGTTAGAGCATTTTTATGACAAGTTGAGATCTTTCTGGACCTCGGAATAATAAGTGATATTTCATTGAAAGTTGAGCATTTTGGATATTATGTGATGAGATTCTGGATCTCATTAAATCTTGTGTTTTAGCCCTCCTCCTCTGATATCACTCATTGGGGAGCAAGGCACTGCCTCGTTACAGCCAGGTGAAGATGGAAGTTCAGGTTCTCCTATTTTGAGTAACATACAGAGAAGGGAGGCTCCTTGGCACTCCTGGGTAGAAGTTGGAGTTCAGGCTCTACCACAGACTATGGTGACATAATTCTGGCTCGGGAAGGGGAGCACCTTGTTACTCTTCCCCATGTATCCTCCACTGACAATGCAGGATGGTGGACAGAAGTGTGTGAGCGGCCTCACAGTTCTGCTGAGCAGTGATGAAAAGTCCTGACTCTCTTAGGCTTATTTGATCACTTAATGTGAAGGGCAGGGCACCAAACAGCAAAGCAGAGTGGAACCTCATTATTCCTAGGTAGAGGTAAAAGTCCAGTATTCTCATGAATTCTCCACTCACACTGCATTGAGGAAAGAGTATCTTTACAACCCACATGATTGAGGCACATTGTTATAACCTGGAAAGAGTGGGAGTCTAGGCTCTACACATCATCGTTAGTGCTGGCTCAGTTTTTTCTGGGGTGTTTGCCTACAGTAGAGCAGTTATTACATAAAGGCTTTCTGTCTTGTTAGGCTGCCCCTTTCCTGGTCCTTTGGCTACAGAGAGCAGGCTTTTCCTGGGCCTTTCTTTACTTGCACTAAGAATTTCCAGGTTGCTGCCTTCTCCAGTAATCAGTATGGGATATATGAGACAATAAGAAATTCCAGAGAACTCACTACTTACTGTATTGTTCCTCGGTTCCCAGGACTCCCTTAGCCAGTCTTGCCTTCTCTTCTACCTTTCAGAGTCCTCTTAATGTCTGCTTTCTGTATCACATTCAGGGATTTTAGCTGTACTTAGCAGGAAGAATAGGGAAAAGTCTGTCTACTCCATATTTAGGAATAAGAAGTTCTTTCTCTATTATTTGTGTGTGTGAGGATACTGTGGTAATTAATGTCTTTTAGAAACATTGATTTACAGATGAAACACAATGTTTGGGATGAACTTAAAAATAATTTGGGGTGGATAATGGGTAGAAAGACAAAGCAAATGAGATTAGTTATGGATTGGTAATTGTTGAAGATGGATGATGTATGCATGGAGATTCATTACTATTTTATTTTTGTATATGTCTGAAATTCTCCTTAAAAAGAAAACCATTTCCTGACCACCCGGTCTAAGTCATATTATAGGCTCTTTTCTGTGCTCTCCAATACAGTATAAACTTGATAAGAAGGACCAGTCTATCTTGGTCATAATTACAGCTTCAAAGCTTAAAAGTGACTGGCATAGAGTTGGCATTCAAATTATCATGTTTCCTCAAATATAAGATGCCACAGATGATAAAATACCTTTATTTTATGTATTATTAAAAAAATACCACAAGTTAAATTATGGCATAGCATCAATTTTTAGAAATATTTGAATTTCAGATGCTACAGTGTGGGGAAAAAATGTTCATTTTCTAATTAATGAAATATGGCATTTGTAGAATAAATAAATACTCAGTGAGGTCAAGATAATGATGAAAATGTTTCACAAGTATTCTAGATGAGGGTTTATTTCTGAAGGTTTAATCAATTTTGCAGTCAATATATTTCTTCCCAAATATTGAAAATTCATGTCCTAGTTTATAGGTTATGGTTACAAACCTTAACAGAAAATGCAACATTCTGACATGATGGTCCCCACCGTTTCACCACCAAGGATCGCTTTTATTATTTTATCCCCAAGGTCACCGTATTTTGATATCAAGTAAAATTAATCTGTTAAGCTAATTTTCATTTTTCATAGATTAAATGTGTAGTATTCAAACGGAGGTGATATAATTCCAGGTAAAATAAAAGAAACTTGACCTTTTACCTACCCTACATGGACTCACTACAGGGAAAAGTACATTTCCATCAGGAAATCTACTTTTTAGTTTCCAGTGCTACTTTCTCAGAATCCAAGAACCAGTGGAATTGAAATAGCAGGAATCAAGATGGCAGGTGCTGCATGCCAGCTCCTATATTAACTCAAGAAAGAATACTAAGGTAGCCAGCCCATAATGTTACACTATAAGTTAGCCCATTTGTTTACACAACTCTCCAACAGAGGAAATTGTGTTCAACACTGTGGTTGAACTGACATGGTGCAGGGTCTATTCAAGTTTCTAAATTGACAGCATAAAAATTCAATTCTCTTTTCTAGGTTGAATGGGAACAGAGTAGTGAGAAGAAAATACTACCGGTGGAGTTTTAGATCACTTACCCTCTCTCTGTGTGTCAGTTTAGATCTGACTGCAGAGGGCGAGTCATTCATCTTTGCATCCCTGAGCAGAAACTTCAGTGGATACTCACAGAAGACACTTGTGTCTATGAATATGTAAGTGAATGGAAGGACAGTGGTCCTCAGAGCCTTCAAGACATCTTCCTGGACCCTGATTTGAGCTCTCTTAGAAGATGAGAATTAGGAAAAGGAAATGTACACCAGGAAACATTACCTTAGGAACCTGGAAGGGATGAAAAACTAATGCAGCCAGAATTCTCTTTACCTTTGGAAAGTTCCTCATGCCAGTGACCAACTCTACATTCTTAACACCTAATGTGGAATCAAAAATCTATAGGTAAAAATTTCCACCAAATGCCTAAGACACACTCTACAATTTTAAGAGATTCTTCTTCTTTTTTATTATTGTTTATTTACTTATGGGAGAGAGAGCCAGAGAGAAAGTGCAAGCAGGGGAGGGGCAGACAGAGAGGGGTACAGAGGATCCAAAGCAGGCTCTGCACTGACAGTAGAGAGCCCAATGTGGGACTCAAACTCACAAACTGAGATCATGACCTGAGCCAAAGTTGGATACTCAACCGAGCTACCCAGGTACCCCCAATTTTAAGAGACTCTAAACGATAGAGAATAAACTGAGGGTTGATGGAGGGAGATGGGAGGGGGATGGGCTAGACAGGTGATGGGTATTAAAGAGGGCTCTTGTGATGAGCACTGGGTGTAGTATGTAAGTGATGAATTACTGAATTCACTCCTGAAACCAATATTGCACTGTATGTTAACTAAAATTTAAATAAAAATAAAAGCATGCACATGAACATCTTAAATGTAGCATAACTATTTGAGAAAAAAGAGGTAGTAACAAGGGGGTCAGAATTTCTTTATTCTCGTCCTACAAAAGTCATGTAAACAATAGCACAGACCTCTCCTTATTCCCAAGTTCAAAATCATCATTACATGATAACCGTATATTTAAAATAAACAGTCAGGAAAAATAAAACCAGTTATCAGGTAAACATAGCAGTTTTGGATGTCTTGTATGGAAAACTTTCTCCTTTGGAGGTTCAGTAGATCTGTGTGGGAATCTGACGATGGGGGACAAAGGACACTCTGTCACAGGCACAGAGAACAGCAGTGGCTCAGTGGATTTTGCCAGTTTGTTCCAATAAGTATCATATTGGGACCCCCTTCCAGCCCCCAAACAAGAACAAGATTATATATTTGAACTTGAATGCCAGTAATGGCTGGTCTTTCTCTTACCTCCAAAAACAAAGGATTGGAGCAGATCCACAAGCCTGAAAGAAGAAAGTACAGGCCTTCTAAACATTACTTATCATTAAAGCAGACAAACTAGGATTCAGCTTTTCCTTACATCAAAAAAAGCCATGAACATGCAGCCACACAGATTGGAAAAGACTGAAAAAAAAAAAAAAAAACCAAAACAGGTGAGAATCTATACAACTGCTTCTCTTTCTGTTGAAGTTTTTAAGAATGCAACCCACCTAATTCTCTGCTCCATCATATTCTTGCAGTGAGACAGCTTAATCAATATTTGGTTTCCAAAGCAATAAATATTAGTTAAACACTTGGCACAGCATTCATGAAGCCGGGTTAGATCTCCTTTCAATCTCCCGTTTAAGTACCAATTTGGGTTGGCCTGCCCAACCAGCAAGAAAAAGAAATTAATTCTCTCAGAGACATTTTAATGCACCCTACTG
Organism: Paguma larvata; assembly: GCA_030068075.1. Classification (NCBI taxonomy): domain Eukaryota; kingdom Metazoa; phylum Chordata; class Mammalia; order Carnivora; family Viverridae; genus Paguma; species Paguma larvata. Next base: position 53,830,919 of record CM057837.1, on the reverse strand, counting down.
ATAACTAGTCATTCATTCTGAAGAATAACTTATAGTAAGAACTTGGTAGAGAACAACGGCGTCAGAGTCTGCTCGGTCACGTCTCTGCCAGAGATGACAGAGTAAGTCTCCTTTCACAATGAACTTCTGGAGGTTGAGATGGTATTTCCTAACCTCTGAGCATCTGTTAGCCCATTGGAAAAATGGGCTAAAATATGCAAAGCAACTAGCACAGTATGTAATATACAGTAGGTGCTCCATAAATGTTTCCTGGTCAACAATAATGGCTGACATTTATTGAGTACCAACTATGCGCCAGACCCCATGAACACTTCTTTATAAACAGTATTCCCTAATAAGTGCTAATAGCCCATTTTCTAGATGAGTTAAATAAAGCTCAAATATTAAGTTTATTTAGAGAATTAGAGCAAGGGATATAGTTAACATTTGAACCCAGTTGTCTGATTTAAAATCTCATGTTCTTTCCATTACTCCGCATTGCTTCCTTAAACTGTTATCGCATTTGAATGAGCTAGACAGAAAGTGTAAAGCAAGTGAGCTGTATTAACAACACAAGAATTCTAAACTAAAAATACGGTTTCATGCCTCAACAGATGAAAGACGGGAGGGTAAACAACATGAAGTGAAACAATAAACCCCTAATGAAAGAGAATAAAAAGGTGCTGTTAAATGTCTTAGAATAGACACATGTTAATTAGAAGTCTAATTTTTTTCCTCTTTTTACAGAGGACATTCCTCCTGCCTCAAAAAATGGACATTAGTTCTCTTTACATTCCCTTTGATTAAACTGTCCCAATCCCAGCATGAACTGAGACAGAGTGGGCAGGTCTTATTCTTGGAAAGCCCTCAAGAGAGTGAGGCACTCAGGTAGACGGCCGAGTCACTAAGCCTGCTCATCAATAAGAGTTGAGTCTTAGAGTCTACGTTCTGGAATACTAGGCTGGGTGGTCTTCTTACCTGGATTTAATGATTTCCCTACCACATGAACCATCCTATCCTATTCCTGTATCGTTTTAAAGAACTGTTCACCGAGTCTTGGAGCTGGGTAAGAGGAACATGATATGGAGACAGAAAAAAGAAATGAAATCTAACTATGAATGCTTAACCAAAGCTCAGAAAATGGGTTGGGAAAGAAAGAGAAGACTTTGGTATCAGTAGAAATAAAGCCAGACACCTTGGATTTAGGGAGATGTTTAAAAATCTTAGTTACTACGGTAAAGAACTTCATTAATGACAAGTGGCTGCCATCAGGTGCCAAATTCCAAATAAAAAGAGTTGCAGACACTTTTGACAACAGCCAAATCATGGAAAGAGACTAAATGTCCATCAACTGACAAATGGATAAAGAAGATGTGGTATATATATACAATGGAAGACTACAACGCGATGAGAAACAATGAAATCTGGCCAAGTGTGGCAACATGGACGGAACTGGAGGGTATTATGCTGAGTGAAATAAGTCAGTCTGAGAAAGACAGATACCATATGTTTCCACACACAGGTGGACTTTGCGAGACTTAACAGAAAACTAGGGGGGAGGGGAAGAGGGGAAAGAAAAAAGACACAGAGAGGGAGGGAGACAAAACATAAGAGACTCTTAAATACTAAGAACAAACCGAGGGTTGAGGGGGGTATGGGAGCGGGGAGAGTGGGTGACAGGCCCTGAGCAGGGCACAGGTTGGGATGAGCACTGGGTGTTGTATAGAAACCAATTTGACAATTAAAAAAAAAAAGAATGTAAAAAAAAAAAAGTTGCAGACATTGGCCACAGCCCCATATTTTCCTGCCAACACCGACACCAGGCGTTTGGACCGTCTACCAAAAGTCCTTATTACTGGGATTGGACCTCCAGTAGCATTTTCTGACAGTTGATTATAAACTAGAGATTCAACAGCATAGTGTAGAATTATTTTATAAATATGAATAAGTGCTTTGTGATTAAACTCTACTTTCAACACAGAATTGACTTTTATTGAAACCGCCGAAAGACATTATTGTTTGCCACCAGTTTTAAATGGATACAGCTGTAAATAAATGATTTTAAACAGAGCCCCTGATAAAGCCTAAACCTAATCATTTCCCGTAACTCCAGTTTTATTTGGATGTTATGTGCTTACAAACAGACACACTTAAAGAACATATATTTATATGCATATAAAATATAGATGATATGGGAGTTTCTGACAAACGATTTGTTAATGAAAATTTATTAACTATGTAATCATTGAATACCAGAGAAATTTTAGTATGTACAAATTCGCGTGAGTTCTCAGTTCCTAAGCTTTGGTTACATGAATATGCCTCAAGCACCAGAGAACAAATGACAATTCTAATTTGAAAAGAAAAAAATCCCAAGAAACAAAAAAATCCTTCAACTCTCTTGAATCTTTTCTTTTTAAAACACCATTTGGGGAAACTTTTATTCTACATCTCCTTCCATCTTGGTCAATTTCCAAAAAACAGTATTAATAAAAATTGAACAGGGAAAAAAGGATAGACAAACCATTTTAGATAAAGGTGATGTCTCAAAAAGAACTATATCTGGAAATTATTCTGTCTTAAATACAAAATTGTTTTGACCCAGGAGATTTGCATTATGTAACATGTATAAAAAAATCCTCAACTCTTAATTTTCAAAATTCAAAAACTCAAGCAACACAACCTTAACAAGAGTTGGGGCTGAAAGGCTTACAGGGAGATCTTTAGCAAACCCAGTTAAAAAAGTTCTTGGTTTTCAACTTCTTCCCTGGCATCTGCTAGCTGTAGAGGCAATATGCATAATATATAGGCATCAAAAAAGAGACCTGATGGACTGAGCACAACCTTTCATGGGATTTCACAGGAAATTTGATGGGCAAAAGAAAGAAAAGCTGAAGAATGAAGACTGAAATAGAAAAAAATGGAAACAAAATATATCTAAGCATATGTAAGTTAGGAGAGAAGGGGCTTACATGTACAAACTGACAACTGCATATGTGTGAAAGGGATTGCATCCTTGCCCACAAACTGGATTATATACACATTTATATTAAGTTAAGTCAGTTCGTATATTACACCTGACAATCCAAACAGGATGTTCCTGGTGAGAGGTGGAAGGAGGTTCTATTTACTCAGCTCCTCAGGCCCCAGTCCTCTGTCCTGGCTGGCTGGTGGTCTCTGCACAGGACTCTACGGCATGGTATATGAATGGATAAAGCTTGACGTCTGGTCCGGGGGTAGAACAGTTTCTGCACTCTTCATTGTAATACCGTAGCAACAGCTTATATACTTCTCCTGGAAAGTAAAGGCCAGATCAATACTCCCATTAAGATATACAGATGGATAAAACTACTAAAGAGCACTCTAGTTTTATCTTAATCTAAGTAACATATGCTCGTTTTTGGCTTTTGAAAATATAGTATGAATTTCATATGCCTGGAAGGCTTTCCTGACATATAGTTAAAAAAAAAAAAAGTAAGTACCTTGAAGAAACTACTTATTAGTTCATGATTACAACAGGCTATACATGGTATAGGTATACATGGTATATCAGCTATGTATCATTTTGGGAGTTTGTGGCAACTTTACTTCTACATTCAGCTCCCAGGGTAGCAAGGCCTTTCAGGTCCAGCTGAAACACAGAAATGAGCATGCTGTTATGTCTGATAAATATGACTCAGAGTGAGGCCTCTTAGACGTGAACTTACCTTCCTACACTATCCCTCTTTTAGTTTTCTATATGTGTAAAAGTAAAAACGGAGATTAAGTTCCAGTTTCTTGGCCTTACTTTAATAAGCTGACATACTCATTCAAGACTGCAGATGAAACTTTGCCAGAAAAAAATTCTGCAGACGTTGCCCAACTAAGACTTTGTCCACCCTTCTCAAAGTCATACTTTTATTTTTTGTTATCCACTGTGATCCATCCATACTCAGCAAGTATTCATCCTGGATGGTGGACAATCTATCTAGACGCCAAGTGTCAAGACTATCTCCTACTTACCAACAGTCAGTTTCCTTTCAGTAAGGAAAGTGTGCATGTTGTAAATGTCTCTCATCAATTCTGAGTCCCCAAAGGTGAAATAAACCACATCTCGCTCAGCTACAGCAGCTGCCATTATCTGTATTAAGGCTGTAGCAAAGAGAGAAAAACACAGGTATGTTACGACACTTTTCATCAAGACACGTTTAGTTCTTTCAACCAGCTAAATTATAGCTAATGTCCCGCAGCTTTATCTTGAATTAAAGATACATAAATCTAATAAACACATTGTTGGAATGGCAAATACAGATGAGTATAAATCATCTATCATGTGACTTTTCAGACATGCTGCTGAGAATACCATTAAGCCACAGAATTCCCACATAAGTACCTTTGTGGGGAAATAAATAAATAAGGAAAGGTGCATCTAAGGCAGCACAGTCAAGGCACTAAGGTGGTATTTTTTTTTTTTTTTTTTTTACTTATTAATCTGGAACTAAACTTTTTGTTTGCTTGCTTGATTTAATTATTTTGTCTTATTACATAGTCACCAGTCTGTTGTATCAGAGGAGTCTCAGTGAATTTTCCTAACCAATACATTCGGGAGGTTCTAATGCTCTCATTAACCGTACAGCAAGCATTCTCGAAATGGGTTAGAGAGCACACCCTCATCCCTCCTGCACTCCCAATTACTACAGACAGAGTGAATGTTGCTGAAAACACTGAACAGTAACTCTGGTGTGCTGGAATGGGACAATCATTGAGAATCACTGTACCCAGGAATCAAAGTTATAAATCACTGAACCTGAAATATATTCCCCAAAATGAATTTCCTTTATTACCTTAATCTCAATAGACAAAATTTATTTTATTTTTCACTTAAAATTTTTTTGAAGAAATTATTAATTTTAGTTCCAGTGTATGTAACAGATAGTATAGAATATAGTGAATTCATCAGTTCCATATATTACTCAGAGCTCATCAAGGTAAGTGTACTCTTCAGGCACCTGAGTGCCTCAGTTAAGCGTCCAACTCTCTTATTTTAATTTTTTAATGTTTATTTTTGAGAGAGAGAGAGAGGGAGAGAGAGAGTGAGTGAAGGAGGAGCAGAGAAGAGAGGGAGACACAGAAACTGAAGCAGATTCCAGGCTCTGAGCTGTCAGCACAGCTGAGCCACCCAGGCACCCCTAATCATCCAATTCTTGGACTTGACTCAGGTTGTGACCTCCTGGCCATGAGATCAAGCCCTGTGTTGGGCTCCACACTGAACTTGGAGCCTGCTTGGGATTCTCTCTCTCCCACTCTCTCTACCCCTCCCCCACTCGCACTTTCTCTCAAAATAAACTTTAGAAAAAAAGAGGGGTGCTTGGGTGGCTCAGTCAATTAAGCATCCAGGTCTTGATTTTGGCTCAGGTCATGATCTCATGGTTTGTGAGATCGAGCCCCTACTCTGCGCTGTCAGCAGTGTAGCCTGCTTGGAATTCTCTCTCCCCCACCCTCTCTTTGCTTTTCCCCCACTGGCACATGCTTTCTCTCTCTCTCTCTCTCTTAAAATAAATAACCTTAAAAAAAAAAAGACAACTGTACTCTTAATCCCCTTCACCTATTTCACCCATCCCTCCTCCTAATACCCCTCTAATAACAAACAGTTTATTCTTTATAATTAAGAGTCTGTTTTTTGGTTTGTCTCTTTTTTCCTCTTTGTTTTATTTCTTAAATTCCACAGAAGAGTGAAATCATATGGTATCTGTTTTTCTTGACTGGCTTGTTTTGCTTAGCATTTTACTCTATAGATCCAACCATGTTGCTGCAAATGGCAAGATTTCATTCTTTTTTTTTTTAGTGGCTGAATAATATTATAAATATATACATACCAACACATCTTCTTTACCTATTCATCTATTGATGGATACTTGGGCTGCTTCCATAGTTTGGCTATTATAAATAATGCTGCAATAAACATAGGGGTGCATATATCCCTTCGAATTAGTGCTTTTGCATTTTTTGGGTAAATAACCAGTACCGTAATTACTGGATCATAGGGTAGTTCTATTTTTAATTTTTTGAGGAACCTTCATATTGTCCACAGTGCCCTTACCAGTCTGCATTCCCACTAACAGTGCACAAGGGTTCATTTTCCTCCACATCCTTGCCAACACTTGTTATTTATTGAGTTTTTAATTTTAGCTGTTCTGATAGGTGTAAGGTTTATCTCATTGTGGTATTGATTTGCATTTCCCTGATGACAAGTAATGTTGAGCATCTTTTTATGTGTTTGTTGGCCATCTGTAGGTCTTCTTTGGAGAAAGGTCAATAGATAAAATTTATTTTAAGTAACAACAAAACTGAATATAGGTATAATAATGCTCTTTGCTAGTTACATATCTTTTCCTTCACAAAAGGGGAGAGGGGAATCAAACTAAAACATTCTAGAAAATAACTTTTGTATAATTTTAATTTTTGAGAGCATGTTAACATTCTCATATTCAAAAAATAAAATTAAAACAATAAGAATGGGAATGGAGAGGAGCCTATAACTGAAAGCAAACAAAATCAAATTAGCCTAATTTTATTTCAAAAAACAACATAACTTCACTGAAGGGAAAAGAAAAAGGAAAGGATGAAAGAAAGAAATAACTAATCCAAGTAACTTATGAACATAATACATGACTAATATACTGTCAGTCTTGGGGAAGGAGAAAAGAATTACAAACAAATCCCAATTCTTTTTACTAGGTTTGCTTACCACAGTAGCTCAAGCAAAACAATTTTGAAACTAGTTTGGAATATATTTCAGTATTGAGCAAATGAGTAAATGTGTTGATATTATTGGGAGTAGGGGTTCTTATCATAAAAGAGGGGACACACAGACATGGAAAGTGGGAAGACAAAAAAATAACTGTGGAGATGGATTGAAACAGAAGGCACTAGTGTATACGCATAGACTTGTAAAATACATACATTTGTGTGTGTGTGTGTGTGTGCGTGCACGCATTCTTAGCTTTGTCTGCTAAAATGCTTTAAATGAAGACACCCCAGCAGCAATGAGCACATCTAGTGCTTGATCTCTAATACCATTCCCCTTTAATTTTTTTTAATGTTTATTTCTGAGAGAGAGAGAGAGGGAGGGAGGGACTGAGGGAGGGAGAGAGAGAGAGAGGGAGAGAGAGAGAGAGGGAGGAGGGAGGGAGGGAGAGAGAATGATGGGGGAGGGGCAGAGAGGGAGGGAGACACAGAATCCGAAGCAGATTCCAGGCTCTGAGCTGTCAGCACAGAGCCCAGTGCAGGGCCTGAACTCAAGAACCACAAGATCGTGACCTGAGCCGAAGTTGGGACGCCTAACCAAGTCACCCAGGTGCCCCTTTAAAAGAAGATACCTCGGCAGCACTGAGCACATCTAGTGCCCAGATCTTGGTCTTTAATATCATGCCCCCTCGAATGGAGGTAGATTCCTCAGGGAAACACCTGATTCCACGGTTAGAACAGGATAGGTACAAGATAAGCCCAGGATATTTTGTTGTACCAGAAAGTAAAGAATGTGATCAGGATACGGGAGTCAGTTTGAAGGAATTCCCACTAGCCAAACCTGGACAAGCTGGGCACTAAAATATTAAGTACAGTAATAAATTACAAACCACTGAAAAAGTATGAATTAAGTCCACACATAATAAATAAATAGATAATATATAATAAATAAGTAGAGAAAAGGAATAAGGGGCTCTTGCTCACTGGAGAATGTCAAAGATTAAATGGTAAGCATGGAGGGAGTCTCTTTTGCAACCATCATGGTAAAGATTGGATCAGGCAAAAATCAGTAAAGGATACCAAATCTAATGGAAATTTTGTTTTAAAGCGTCTTTCCACAAACTGCTTATTATCTACAAGAAAAGGAAAAAAACTCAGTATCTATACAGTGGAGAAATCAGTCAACACCTTGACTGAGTAATCAAAATTAGCATCACCAATGAGTTCAGATGGCCGTCAAAGTGCCTTTAGACACTATCACCTATGTAGGGCTCTGACTGAGAATGTATAACCTCAACCTAATTATGAGGAAACAGGAGACAAACTCAAGGAACACTGTATTCTTTAAATATGTCAATGTCATAAAAGACAAAGAAAGTCTATAGAAATACTCCAAAATCAAAAGGAGGCTAAAAGACATGACAACTAAAGACAATACCTGACCCTGGACCCTGTATTGGAGGGCAAGAAGGATATAAAGGGATTTATAAGGGCATTGGATAGAATTAGAACACAGATGATAGAGTAGATAAAAATATTCTATCAATGTACATTTATGAGCTTAATAACTGTAATGTGTTTATATAAGAGAATATTTTATTCTTAGGAAACACACTAAAGAATTTAGGAAAAGGGGCATAATGTACATAGTGCAAATGGTTCAGAAAAATTATGCAATGTGTTGATATATATAAACGTCCATTTATGTGTACACGTACACACACACACATACACACGCTGGGGTATTTATTTTTCCTTTTATAACTTTGATGAAACTATGTTCAAATAAAAAGTTTTAAGAATTATGTAAGAAGGATGGGGCACCTGGGTGGCTTAGTCGGTTAAGCGTCCGACATCGGCTCAGGTCATGATCTCACGGTCTGTGAGTTCAAGCCCCACGTCGGGCTCTGTGCTGACAGCTCAGAGCCTGGAGCCTGCTTCGGATTCTTTGTCTCCCTCTCTCTCTCTGCCCCTCCCCTGTTTGTGCTCTGTCTCTCTCTCTCTCTCAAAAATAAATAAACATTAAAAAAAAAAAAGAATTATGTAAGAAGGAAAAATGTATTTAAGTTGAAGTAGTAAATTCGATTTAGTTGAGTATTCCCAAATTTGGGAAAGAATCTAGTAAGACTTTATAATACATGTGAGATTCTAAAATACCAAAGTATTTCCTAATTTCCAAACTAATATTTATTGAGTATCTACAACATGTGAGGTATCATGACTAGGCCTCATTAATCTTGGAGTATTGAAAGTAATTAATCTCAAATAGAGATAAGTTTTAATTAAAACTACTCAACCAATTTATGCATACATTAAAGCTTCAGTACACTCGATTTTAAAAGGTTCCTAATTAACCTAAACTACATATAAAAATGGAAAAATGAATCGTCCTTTTCCTCTACCACGAAGTACCATTTCTTACCTTTTAGTTTGAATGAAAATTTGGCTTTAACTATTTCCTATCAAAAAAAGGAGAAATCCAAAGAAAAAATCCTTTCAGTCTGATTTCCTCCTTATATACAGAAATACTAGGTCACTGGTCATCTGTCACTTATGGAAATGAAATATGAAAAAAAAATCATTCGAAATTTATCTCCCTATAGAATTTATTTTAAAAATGTGGAGCTAAGCTTGACAGAGCTACCAAAAAAATGCTGGATCTTAATAAGAGAAACCAATTCACACTACATTTTTGATTTCACGACCGTTTCTATTTGGGTACACACTGCAACATAAGCATAGCCTGTGCCAGACAGGTTGGGACTGGAGACTGGAGACCTGAGTTCAGTCCTCACCCATCTGCTAGCTATCAGGGATCTATGACTTTGGCCAAGTCACTTAACTCCCTTGCTTGCATTTTTCCCAGCTATGCTATGAAGAAGTTGGATCAGATGATCCCTAAAGACTCTTTCAGAGTGTAGAATTCCGTAATCCCTGCTATCATTTTTCTTCTTGCACTGGATATTAGACTATAAACACACAAGTGAAATTTTCAGAAATACAAATTAATCGTGACTCTATAAATATCAGTAATCACTAACAAAAGATAATTTTAAACAGAACTGTTTTCAGACCTCATTATTTACAACATTCCCAGGAACTTTGTAAATCTAAAGAATGAAGTCTCATGATTTAGGTGAATTCTCTTGCATCACAAGTTAGATGAGAATAAATCACAAATCTAATAGGGTATGTGGACTGATTCCAAGTTGATATAAAAGCATCAAATTCTAACTTCATGCACAACTAGGTGCCAAAATAATCACTTAAATTAACCTGCAGGGAGCTGGGTTTTAATTTTCTTTTTGGCATCAATGTTAAGCTATGAAGAAAATTCAAATAAATATAAATAACATCAAAAAGCAATTCATAGGATCCTCTTGCAACAAATGAACCAAACCAAAAATGAGTAGAATGATGGATATTCATACCACAGGTGTGGTTTGAAGCCATCAGCATGTAATATTAGTAACAACTGCTAACACCAAGTTCTTATAGCACGCTGAATGGTTCTAGCAGCTTTAAAAGCACAAACTCGAGATTTATAAGAATTCAGTTAATCCTTACAAAACCTGAATAAGGTAAATATAAGTATTATTGTCCATTTTGAAAATAAGGCAAAATAGGTAGCAAAGGTTAAGCAATTTGTCTAGGGTCACAGGCCAAAAAGCAGTGGAGCTGAGGGTTGAACCGTGGCAGTCTGACTCGGACGCACTCCCTCACCCACTACTCTGCAAAGCTGTCATGCCAAGTCATTCTGCTCTACTCCAAGCACATACCATGTGCCAGTCAGAAGAATTTCCTCATGTTGTTTACATTATTTAAATGCCACGCTGGCAAAAAAAAAAAAAACCAAACAGTATAGATTTGAAAGTACTACTGATGCTTTTCTAATGAAACCCAAGGTGTTCTGTGTGCTCTCACACCGCAGTTACACTGAAAGCTCAAGGCTTTTTGCTCACTCTTCTCAGCCAACTCTTATTCTGTAGTTGGGGTCTTACTCTCTGGCTACCGTTTTTAATCAACATCACCTGCAACTTCTACCCCCCCACCTCAATATTACTAAAGGCTCCATCTTTGATCCTTCCACCTGCTTGAAATACACTCTCTCTTTAAGAAGTCAACCATCTCTAGAATGACAAATCCCAAATCTAGATCCAGATTCAGAATCTGTGGCCAATGAAGATTAAACAGCAAAGGCGCAGATGCTCTAGGGCATCAATCTTGGTTTGTACCCTAACATTGCTGCATGCTATCCTTGTGAGCTTGGGCTAGTCACTTACCCCTCTATGCCTTGATTATTTCACCTATAAAGATAAAAATAAAGCTTACCTAATACATTGTTATGAGCTAATACATGTAAGGAAAGCACTTAGTGTAACAATTTCTGGAACATAGAATGCACTCAACATGTTGTTCTTAACTAATGACAACAACAATACAACAACAATAAAAATATACTGGTTTTTGAGTAAGGCCAAACGTGAATTTTGGTTCTGACCCTTACTAGCTCTCTCTTTGGGCTTTTTTATTAGCCTCTCTTTGAACCTTGGTTTCCTCATCTTAATAATGTGGCTACAGACTAAGGGTAACTATGCAAACTGAAGGAGAGAATGCAGTCTTTCTTAAACATGGCTAATCATCAGTAACTCCCAGAGAATTAAAATTTCCCAAAGCCATTTCCTAGATCCACTAACTAAGCAGCATCTCTGAGGTGCTGATGACAGCCATTCCACTCACTCTAGACACCCTGAATGCATTATCACGTACAGGACCCCACTCTAGGCATTGGGCCCACAGAAGAGGACAATGTAGAAGTGCTAAGAAAGGAATATTCCTACTCAAGTGTGTTAAGAGCAAAAGGCTGAGAAAGAAATGGTGTGGTGTGTCCTGACAGAAGGAAGCCTGTGGTAAGACAAACTGAACTGAACTGGCCCATATTTCTAGTCTAACCTTCCATTTTTTATTGACAGTCGCCTCTTCCCCAGTTCTACAAACAGACCTTCCACAAACTCCAGTCAGAGGGATACACTGGGCCAATGACAGCATGGTAGAAAATGATTTATCAGAACTGTTCAGGTTCCTATCTTTTCTAGATCAATGATTTTTCTGGAGTTTAGCTATCTTGATTACAAAATAGCAAAACAACCAGTAAAGACATTATTTAAGTTTGGTGTCAATGGATATAAGGTATGACGGAAAATAAATTTACAAAAAGTTTCTATAATCTCAGAGAATTTTTCACTTAGTATAAATATGCAATAAAAATCAACTGAAAAACTTCTTAATATCATTGGGGATGTGTCCGGTGTTTACTGACTTGCTGGCCACAATGATTTGGCTCAAGAGAAGGGAAAGTGATCTAAGTTGGCCCAATTACAGTATTTCCATAAAATCTTTAAATGAAGGAGTTCTCATTTCCACTCATTTGCAGTACTGTAAACCTGGAGTTATTTGGTCCCCAGCTCCTGCCATGGAGAGATAACCAATGGAATTAGAAGAGAACAAAGCTATCGTCTTCAGAGAAGCAGGCAGAAAAGGAACCAACACACGGGAGGGAGTTTCAGATTCTAGGATCCAGTAGTCCCTGAGGCAAAATCTACCCAGCCTTTCTCAGTCACATTAGTAGATAGTGCCCATTCAGGCTTAAGTGATTAGGTAGATTAGTAACTCTTAAAACTAAAAATCCTAATCAGAACTCTGTTGCAGGGTTGGCAGTTGGGTAGGACAGAAAGGGGGATCTTTGTGGAACAGTTAACACTAGAGAGCATTTTTTTTTAACGTTTATTCATTTTTGAGAGACAGAGAAAGAGAGACATGGCGCAAGTTGGGGAGGGGCAGAGAGAAGGAGACACAGAATCTGAAGCAGGCTCCAGGCTCCGAGCTATCAGCACAGAGCCGGATGTGGGGCTCGAACCCACAAACCACCAGATCATGACCTAAGCCAAAGTCAGAAGCTTAATTGACTGAGGCACTCAGATGCCCCTAAAGTGTAGCTTTAAAGGAATACAGGGAATTAGGCATATACTAAAAGAGAGTTTCAGAAGAATGTGCAAAACCCTAGATTAATGAAAGGCATATGGGGTTGCTGAATAAATTTGTTAAAAAGAAATTCATCAAGCATATTTTATTTGCAAATCACTTTTAGATAGTGAAGGTAGGGAATGGGGATAGAAAAGAAAATTCATAGGAGTACAACATCAAGAAAATTCATAGGAGTACACCTTTAACTACAGTAAACTAGCAATGGCATAATTTTCTCAAGTGAGGTAACATAGTATGGAGAGGTATAAAAAATAAACACTGAAGGAAATGGAAGGAGGAATTGACAAAAGCATAATAGAACTTTAGACTACTTTAGAGTACCACTCAATACCTTCACAAAGCAAGCAGACAAAATTAGAGGGATACAGGGCCTGAGCTAATAAGTATAGAATCTAATAGACATAGATTAAGTTCTACATCCTTCAGAGACATCTTTTCATGTACCAATGTAGTATTTCCAACAATTGTTACGCCACCAAGCTCAAAAAAAATAACAAACAAACAAACAAACAAACAAATAAATAAATAAATGTAATTTTAATAAAAGGTAAAACAGGGGAGCCTGGGTGGCTCAGTTCGTTAAGCATCTAGCTTCAGCTCAGGTCATGATCTTGCGGTTTGTGGGTTCAAACCCCACGTCAGGTTCTGTGCTGACAGCTGGGGACCCGGAGGCTGCTTAGGGTTCTGTGTCTCCCCCTCTCTGCCCTTCTCCCTACTCGTGCGTGCTTGCTCTCTCTCTCTCTCCCTCTCTCTCTCTCCTTCCTTCCCTCAAAAATAAACAAAAAAAATTTTTTTAAGTAGTAAAGAAACCATTTTATTTTTAAGTCATTTCAAAATGGTTTTAAATTATCTCCTAAAAATCTCATGGATATCTGGTGGTACACTTAGGGCAGAAGCCCACTTTAGTCTCTAGGATGAATAAAGCTGCAAAAAGAAGTTACTTCTATCCTAACAATGAAAAAATGCCAATCTTACATTCTTCTTGAGTCTACCAGAAAGCTGTTGTTGCAAGGCAACCAAAGTATGATACGGAACACTTAAAACTTCGAAAGTGCACAGGAGACACAGTTGACCACCATACAAATGGGTAAAAATAAATCAGCTAAAACTTTAACATAAAATTTAAAAGCCAAGTGTAGACTGGACGGTTACTTTGGAATAATCAGGAGTCCCAGAAATAGAGAGAGTTCACACTCACTCAGAAGCTCTTTTCCATAGGCTTCCACAGGGTGTTCAGAAAGATGAAGAGCCAGGCAGGAGACAGAGAGAGCCCATGTGGTAGCACAGGCATGCAGGAGATGACTGGCTGCAGGTGGGGGACAGGCACCAAACCCCCCTCCCCAACTCCCTTCTTTTCTACCCTCTGGCTCCTAGGGCCGTTGGCTGCTTTGGGGCAGGAAGTTGTTAGAAAATGTCTGTTGAATGAATGAATATATGGAAAAATATTATCTTATCAGTTGTCAGCAGAATGTATACTGAAAACAGTTCAAAACTGTTGCAAATTGCAATCTTCATGTATAGTTAGGCAGCAAGCATATTATCAAATACTTAGTCTTATTGCTAATAAAATAGATGTTTAACGATTTACATATATCCATGTTTGCTCTCCATGATTTTTTTTTTTTTAACTATCCTTCATTCTTTCTTTCTCTATTAAGGTAGGGATAAGCATCTGATGATTCGAAGAGTCTTCCTGAAAGATTTGGTAAGACCTACAGACAGATAAAGATGGCCAGTCAAGAAAAAGTTAATATTGGCCATGTCTTTATCTGCTCTCAAAGGGTTTTAGTTTTCCAACTTTTCCAACCTTGTATCATCTATCGTTACTCTGAATTGGACCATAGCCTCTTGATTCTTTTCTATGCACCTGCTCTAACTCCCTAATACTAGGTCATTAGCAAACATCTCTTTCTTGGTACTCTCTTCTTTTGGAGATTCTTCTAGGGTTTAAATGTCCCCTTTGTCCATGTCTACTATGTGACTGATGAGAAAGTGAGCTTGTAAAAGAGGGGTTTATATGTTCTGATGGCTGTTTTTCTTAACTGAGATATAACCGACATATAAAATTGTATAAGTTTTCAAGTATACAATATAATGATTCAATATTTGCAAAAATTGAGAAATGATTACCACAATAAATATAGTTAACGCCCATCACCACACAGTTTCAAAATTGTGGGTTTTTTTTTTTGTGATGAGAACTTTCAAGATCTACTCTTTAAGCAATATTCCAATAAGCAATACAGTTATTATCAACTGTAGTCACCATGTTATACACTATTCCCCATGATTTATTCATTTTATAACTGGAGGTTTGTACATTCTGATCCTCTTTACCCATTTCACCCACCTCCATACCCCATCTCTGAAGACAACCAATCTGTCCTCTGTATCTATGAGCTAGGTGTTTTATTTTTGTTTTTAATATTCCACATATAAGTGAGGCATACAGTATCTGCCTTTTTCTGTCTCACTTATTTCACTTAGCATAAAAATGCCCTCGAGGTCTATCCATGATGTCAGAAAATTTTTTGATTAAGACTTTTTGTTACAGAAACAATATAAGCTACAACAGAAAAGTACAAATTAAAAAAACATCATCTATATCACTCACCTACGGACAATCATAATCTTTGCACATAAAGAGATAAAAATAAAGAATCTCAAATTTGTGATATTTTATATGCATAGTTTAATTGTCAGAATTGTTTATAATGCATATACAATGTATTTCCCCACATGTGGTAGTATTCCAATAACATAAATCCATGTCAGCAGTTGTATGTCTGCAATAGTTCTAATGTCTAAATAATATTTTATTACATAGATGTACCCACAATATCTTTCTTTTCAAAATCAGTTTTAGTAAACAATTCCCCACTAAAGGATAAATAACTACTTCTAATTTTTTAATGATTATTCATTGAATGAAGGAGAAGGAACTGTCAAAAAGTCACTGTTAAGTTTAAATCTCAATAATTGGGAAAATGAACCACATAATGAAACTCTTTGACTACTATGCTTGATACTTACCAGGGGAAACAAAATTGTAATCTGAGAAAAATATTTTCATGCCATGAAGAAAAGAAAGGAAAGGAACACATTTATAAAGCTTCTCAAATTGTCCATCACAAATGACCAAGGTTTATGACAGACCTGGTGTTTTGGATTGATGATACGAATCTACTCATTTGTTTTACTTCACAGAAAAACAGAAAAACCGTCTGCCATGAGATCAATAAGCCCAGAGTGAAAACCAGGTTTCCTCAAACAAATTGAGGATGATAAAGAATTTCATAAAACCTAAAATTTCTTTCTTCTATAGATTTTCAAAACACTGAAAATAATAACACGTGGGTTTTGTTTCTGATTATGAAAAAAATGTAGGTGAAAGCCTTTAGAATGAAGGAACAGAAAAGATTTTTCTAACCATGCCACAGATATGTAAACATATAAAAATTAAGTCCATGTGACAACAACCCAACAGGCTGAAATAGATGAAAAAACTGAGAAAAATACCTGTACCATATGACAATTATTGATATTTCTTTTTTGTAATTTTTAAGTAATTTCTACACCCAACGTGGGGCTCGAACTTGTGACCCTGAGGATCAAGAGTCCCATGTTCTTCAGACTGAGCCAGTCAGATGTCCAAATATTTGCTAATATACAAGAGTTATTACCAGCCAATGAAAAGTCAAAACTATGCCCAAAGAGCTAAACGGGCAGAAGAGTGAAAAACACAATTCATGAAGCAAATAAAAATGGCCAATAAACATATGAAAACTGTTGAACCTCAGAGAAATTTTAAAAATTGACAAAATCCTTTGTTGGTGAGGTTTCTTATGCAAGGAAGAATATATATAAATATAAATTGATATAGCCTTTCAGAAAGATAACTTGCAACAAGTATCAAAATATAAAGTATATATGTCTTTGGGTTATTAAATCTCACCTTTAGGAATTAATCCTAAGAAAATAATTATATATAACATATGTAATTATATACTGCAGTATTGGTTATAAGATAAAGAAAATAAACTGTCTACAAATGGAAAACCAGTGAAATAAATTACTGTATATCAAAGTACACACAACAGAATACTAGGTGGTAGCTATTAAAAATGTTGACAGCACATTTACATTTGTATAGTTATCAAAAAGAAGAGGTCGGAGCATAGACTGGTGTTATGTTATTAATGTCAAACAGTTACACAGATTGCTACATAGGAATATCCGAAAAGATGATCACCAAAAGGTTAACAATGAACTCTGATGATTTTTACGTACTTCGTAATATTTTTGTGGATTAAAAAAGTTATAAATGTGGCATTTTTACAAAAATAACACACTCATAAAAAATGACAGACTCAACTGTTTTATTCCCAGTAAGGTAGATTTTTTTTCATTTTTTTCAATGATGCGGCCAATGATTTAATCAACAATGCCTATATAATGAAGCCCCAATAAAAACTTTGGACACTGGGATGCCAGGGTCATGAGTTCAAGCCCCATGTCGGGTGTGGAGCCTACTTAAAAAACAAACAAACAAACAAAAAACTTCGAACATCAAAGGTCAGTGGAGCTTCTCAGTTGGCGAACACACTGACGTGTGAGAAGAGAGATTGCCCTGACCCCACAGTGAGAAGGCCTGGAAGCTCTGTATTCCCTCACAGATCTTACCCTATGTTATACCCTTTATAATAAAACTTTAGGAGCACTTTCCTGAGTTCTGTGAGTCATTCTAGTGAATTATCAAACCCAAAGGGGCTTGTGGGGACCTCCTAGATTGGTAGCCAGTTGGTCAGAGATGTAGGTGGCCTGAGGACATCCCACCCCCAGACTTGCAGCTGGAGTCTGAAGTAGGGGTGGTCTTATGGAGGACTCTGCCCCTAACCTGTGGGACCTGTACTAACTCCAGGTAGTTAATGCCAGGATTGTATTGCAGCACACCTAGCTGCTGTCAGAACAGTTGGGTCGACACAGAACAGTAACCTTCTTGAGTAATGATGTAATACTATTTTCTAGGACTGATACTTTTGAGACTAAAGTAAATGTCATAATTTGGTAAATGCTCAGTAGCTTTGATCAGATTTTGTGATTTTTCTCCCATAAACAATAAAATGCAAGAAATGTTTGTCCTTCTTGGGTACCCAAGTGGCTCCTTATCTATATTATTCATGCAGCTCTTCCAGGCTATATTCCCACATGTGTGCACCTCTACTAAAGCATTCACTACTATATTGCATTTTCTATGCTTCTCTCTCATATGCCAAAGCAGGGACCACATCGTACTCACTTTTGTATTCTCAGAGTCTACCACAGTGCTCACAACATGGCAGATGCCTCACAAGTTTGGGTGAATGAGTGAGTGAATCAACGAAACAGCTCTAACTATCAAAATCATTTCTGCGAAGGAAGGTGCTTACTGGGTGCTTTGGTTTGAAATTTCATAGTCATTTTGGACACTTGCCATCTCTCTACTCAACTAAATACTATGTCTGGTAGATCGAAGAGATCTTTACAGGGAAATAGCAAATAAAAATAAGAATTTCTTTAAATGCAATAAGGAAAAAGAGGAAGGTGTCAAATACTGTTTTTCTCTTTAATCTTTGTGGTCTCTTATTATAACAGAACATTAGAAATCCAAGTTTGAAGGACTAACTTTTCTCCGGAGTCAGAATGCTTATCATTCTTAAAACAACTCATTTACTCACCTTTTAATCTAGCATCACCCCCAAAGGCACCGCAGCCCCAGTTTCCTGTGGCCACTGCAGAAAGATTCTCTGAAGAAACTCCAGGACGGAGAAATCCACAGTAAGCCTGCAGGATGAAAGAAACATCAGAGTGTGTGAGTGACTAGACACTAACAGTATTTCTGACTGATGTACTAAGATCAGTAGCTATTACCAAGCTTATGTTTTTTTTGTTTTTGTTTTTTTTTAGGGGCCAAAGTAGAGGGAAAACCAGAAAATCCTGGGATTATATAAGGAGAGAGTAAGAAATGATCAATTCTAGTATTTATTGGTTTTGATGCTGGGCCAAAGCCCTTCAACCAATATAAACAGGTCTCAGTTTCTTTACCTGATTCAAACAAATATAAATGAAAATATGAAAGGTATTTCAAGAACTGATGGGATCCTAATTAGAAAACTACCAGGAACTAAAGAGAGGAAAGACACTTAACACATAGCTTTATTTGAAGGCTTCTGAACACCATTTTTTCCATTAAGGGTAAGAGTTATTACCATTGTCCTTCCTTAGCACTTGCTCTCTGAATATTTGGGACAAGATAAATAATTGTGATTAGCTTTTAAACGTGCTTTCTGCCACTGAAATGCTTAACAATGAGCAAGCAACATAAATATACATATATATGCATATACATATATATACACATCTATGTATATATATATGATTCCTATACCTCGTTATAAAATAATCTTAAGATCCCCTCTAGCTCCAAGATTCTCTGGTTTCACAGCTCTGCTTTAAGCTAGAATATTTTAACATTTAATAGTCACTTGAGAAAAGTATGATCTATCCTGAGGACACTGGCGAAGCCTTAGAGGAACAGCTAATTTTGTATGAGAAGACTGCAGTTTGGGCCCCAGAGTTGTAGATTTCCATTTCTTTGCTGCCAGCCTAGTTGGTCTTTCTTAGTTTTCTGAAACTATCAGACTATAGTAAGAGGTTTAATGTAATAGCAAACCAAGTCTCTCCTGGGTTCTCTCAAGTAACAAACAAAACCTAAAATATAGCTTACGTATAATAATAAATAAAATAAAAAGACTGATCTGTGACAAATGTTCCTATAGAAAAACCAAGGATAAAGAAAGATGCTTCCATGAAACCCACACATAGAATATAGTAAATTGCTCTCTGAAGTTTCCACAAAGGTATAAAAATTTATTTTACACACTGTCTGGATAGATTAACAAGGCTATTCCTTCCACCCCCTCCTAGGCTGTAAATTCTGACAGATATTAATTATAAGTTGGTACCAGACCATTATTCAATGCTGTGGTACAAAGCTTACACTAGAACTCACAAATTACCTGTATAATCAGATGCATAGAGCTTCTGAAAATCTCTTTCAGATCAAAAATATCAAAGAGCTCAATTTTTTTTGAGCAGGTTCTTAAAAGATATAGAGTCTCTGCCTTTATGCGAACAAGGGGGAGAAAAAATTCTGTCAGAATACACATAACTTTGCCACTTGCTTTCCTGTCAAATTCTCCTTAACAGGCCCACATGAAGATGATGATTACTTAGCCCCCTGTTGGTGCTGCCTCTCTTTTATACTGTCCGAATGGCTGTAGTCTCTTCCTACTGCCATCTCTACATACCTGAGCTGACTCTTCTTTAATGAGCAAACATACCTAGATGAAACAAGAGCCTAACAACAGAGAATTTGAAATATTTATTTTATTAGAAGAAAAGTCTAATGTAAAGTGCTAACCAATTGTACTAAAAAACAAAACAAAAAACTCCACAACTATCTTGAAAAATGACTATAACGAAAACAAACTATAAAATTGAAATTGGCATTTTGTATTTTGATCAAAAGAAATCAAATAATATTTTAAAAATTAATCAGAAATTCAAAGATATTAAACAACTGCAGAGTAATTAGGTATAAAGAATAACTATTTGGGGTGCCTGGGTGGCTTACTTGGTTGAGTGTCTGACTTTAGCTCAGGTCATGATCTCACAGTTCATGGGTTTGAGCCCTGCGTGGTGTTCTGTGCTGACAGTTCACACCTTGGAGTCTGCTTCAGATTCTGTATCTCCCTCTCTCTCTGCCTCTATCCCATTCATTCTCTGTCTCTCTCTCTCAAAAATAAACATTAGGGCACCTGGGTGGCTCAGTCAGTTAAGTGTCCAACTTTAGCTCAGGTCCTGATCTCACCGTGGTTTATGAGTTCGAGACCAGCAACGGGCTCTGCACTGACAGCTCAGAGTCTGGAACCTTCTTCAGATTCTGTGTGTCTCTCCCTCTGCCCCTCACCCCTCAAAAATAAATAAATGTTAAAAATTTTTTTAAATAAACATTAAAACATTTTTTAAAAAAGAGTAACTTTTTATAGTGATTAAATACAAAATTCTTTTATTCTGTTTAAACCAAGCATTTCCATGGTCAGACATAAGAGAGAAGCAGCAAGCTCTTCTGAGTCTCCTTAGAGGGAAACCCATGCTTCTCCCTTCTGCAGTAAGGAGAGAGATCCTCATGCTACAGACCAGAGCAGGGTCACTAATCAGGGAATCATTTCCTTTTATAGTAGTAAGGAGTCCCTTTAGTAACAAATAAAGATCAGATAAGGATAGAGACTTCAAAAGAGTTGAGTTGCCAAGTTCTTACTTCATAGGGAAAGGTACTAGGAGTTCTCAAGAGCTCCATGCTGGCAACAAATACATCCCCTCTCCCACATCTACTGCCAGAGAACTTGAGGGGATGTATCAGAGCAGTAAGAATAAAAAGAAAGCCATTATCCTGACCTGATAATCACCAATGACAGAGCTATTTATTTTTTATTAATAAACAACTTTAAAGAGAAAAAGAAGCAGCATTCATACCTTAGGACATTAGTAAGTAGATAATATCAAAGAACATTCATCTCAGAATGAGTTTTGATGAGAAGGGAAGAAGAGAAGGATGATAAAGGTAATTCTGAAATCCTGAAGGTTACAATGGGGAGCTTTGACAAAAGCAAGAGGCAAGAAGAAAATACTGGTATCTAGAGTTAAAAATTAGAGCCCAGCCAGGAAGCGATGAGATAAAGACAGAGATATAGGATGGAAGCAAAGGAAGTGAAAAATAAAACAAAGAAAACAGTTATAAAAACCTACAGGCCCAGAATTGGACATGGGAAATAGATGGTACTCAAGGGAAAAGTTGGTCACAAAAATCCATGCACACACATGCATGAGTACACACACACTTAAGAATTCAGGATCTCTTTTTGCACTGCTGGTAGGAATGCAAACTGGTGCAGCCACTCTGGAAAACAGTATGGCGGTTACTCAAAAAATTAAAAATACGATCTAGCAATCAATTGCACTACTAGGTATTTATCCAAGGGGTACAAGTATGCTGTTTCAAAGGGGCACATGCACCCCAATGTTTATAGCAGCACTATCAACAATAGCCAAAGTATGGAAAGAGCCCAAATGTCCATCAATGGATGAATGGATAAAGATGTGGTATATACATATACACGCACACAGACAAAATAGAGTATTACTCGACAATCAAAAAGAATGAAATCTTACCACGAGGGTATTATGCTAAGTGAAATTAGTCGGAGAAAGACAAGTATCAATGTCTTCACTTTAAGACACAGAACAGATGAACATAAGGGAAGGGAAGCAAAAATAATATAAAAACAGGGAGGGGGACAAAACATAAGAGACTCTTAAATATGGAGAACAAACAGAGGGTTACTGGAGAGGTTTTGGGAGGGGGGATGGGCTAAATGGGTAAAGGGCATTAAGGAATCTACTCCCGAAATCATTGTTGTACTATATGCTAACTTGGATGTAAATTTAAAAAATAAATTAAATTAAAAAAAAAAAGAACTCATGCTTCAACATCAAGTTTAGCAGGCTCAAGTAGATAAAATTAACCTATGTTTTTCATTATAATGTAAATACATTATACTGTTAGCCAGATTAATAATTTACAATTATTGTTCCCAAAGAGTCACTTATTTGGAGACAATCTACCACTTGTCTAACTTAAATTAATACACGGTTGGTACCACTACTGATTTTCTGAGATCTTATAATATTGTGATTTCTTAAAAACAAACATAATATAAACAGATCCTTAAGAATCATTTGGAAGAAAATAAAATATTAGTAATCAAGAGCCTTATGTCCTTAGAGGGGTGCCTGGTAGGCTCAGTCAATACAGCATGTGACTTTTGATCTCAGGGTTGTGAGTTCAAACCCCACGTTGGACAGGGAGCCCATTTAAAAAAAATTATTCTTAGATTAAGTAATAACAATTTTGCAAAATTTCATCTTTTGTAAATTTTCTTTGTTAATTGATTAAATAACAAAGAAGTTTATTACTACACTATGTATAATGACAAAAACTTGGGACTACCTAGTTATTCAAAAATAGTAGTTTAATTGTAGTACACCAATCCAACCAATTTTATGGCCATTAAACACATTATTATGAAGATATGAGAAAGTGTGAAAAATATTTACATATATGGTTCAATAGGTAAAATACAAAGTTACAATCAACTTTTGAACACATTTTTATGAAGCTAAATATTCATGTGGAAGGAGCTACAAAAATGAAAACAACTATTTGAAAGGTAGGATTATGAATGACTTTTTTCTCTTCAAAATAACTGGGGGCACCTGGGTAGTTCGGTAGGTTGGGTATGTGACTCTTGATCTTGGCTCAGGTCAAGAGATTGAGCCCTGCACTGGGCTCTGCACTGACAGCCCGGAGCCTGCA
Organism: Paguma larvata; assembly: GCA_030068075.1. NCBI lineage: Eukaryota > Metazoa > Chordata > Mammalia > Carnivora > Viverridae > Paguma > Paguma larvata. The sequence goes on along the minus strand of CM057837.1, from coordinate 53,807,692 downwards.
TGGTATTCTTTCTCTCCCTCTCTCTCTGTCCCTCCCCCACTTGTGCATGAGCATGCACTCTCTCCAATATAAATAAATAAATAAATGTTAAAAAAAAAAGGTTCTTTAAAAATAAATAAAACAATAAAATAATTGCAACATTACTAAATAGATTTTACTTGTTTAAATGCTACATAAAATGAAAGAAAATATGCAGACCTTAGTTTCCTTATGTGTGAAATCAAAGATTGGATTAGGTATCTGCGGTTATTTTGATTTTTTTTAAATTTTTTTTTAACGTTTATTTATTTTTGAGAGACACAGAGACAGAGCGTGAGCAGGGGAGGGGCAGAGAGAGAGGGAAACACAGAATCCGAAGCAGGCTCCAGGCTCTGAGACATCAGCACAGAGCCCGACACAGGGCTCGAACCCACAGACCGCGAGATCATGACCTGAGCCGAAGTTGGACGCTCAACCGACTGAGCCACCCAGGCGCCCCTATTCTGATTCTTTATATTAAGAGATTTAAGGAAAAACTCACTAAAAATGACCATTTTGGGCTAATATTTCTGAAAAGTAAAGTGACACATACAACTGACCCTTGAACAAGGTGGGTTTGAACTGCATGGTCCACCTACATTCAGATTTTTTTTGATAAATATAATACAGTATTGTAAAATGTATTTCTCTCTTCCTTATGATTTTCTAAATAACATTTTCTTTTCTCTAGCTTATTTTAAGAATACAGTATATAATACATATAACATACAATCTATGTGTTAATCCTGTCAGTAAGGATTCCAGTCAATAGCAGGCTATTAATAGTTAAGTTTTGGGGAGGGAGTCAAAAGTTATATGTAGATTTTCAGCTGTGCAGAGGACTGGCACCCCCAATTTCTAAGTTGTTCAAGAGCCAACTGTAGTTAAGAAAATATTATAAATGATCAGATGTTGAACTCCTCCCCCAGTCTAACATCCTCCCAACTGAGCTATCTTGGCTACCCCAGATGTTGAACTCCTTAGAAATACCAGCAGCTAGGAGCACCTGGGTGGCTCAGTGGGTTCAGTGACCAACTTTGGCTCAGGTCACGATCTCAGGGCTCATGGATTCGAGCCTCATATCTGGCTTTGCACTGACAGTGTGGAGCCTTCTTCGGATTCTGTCTCCCTCTCCCTCTCTCTCTCTGCCCCTCTCCCACTTGCTTCTCTCTTTATCTCTCAAAAATAAATACACATTAAAAAAAAAAAAAAAGAATACCAGCAGCTAGTATTGAATGGTTTTGTTAATCAAGCTCTGGTTTAATAACAACCTCTTTCTAAATTTGTTGATGGGTAATAACAAAAAAAATCAATAAACAAAACAATTTTTAAAAGGGTAAATGGTGGTGATTTCCTGTTGGGGTGGTCTGTTTGCTTCGTTCAATTTCTGATCCAGAAGCCTCTACGAAATATATTCATTGCTTAATTTTACTTGAATGAGTCTAACATGGCTAAACACAACTTTTCACAGATGATTTCTTTCTTCCCTTGCTGAGCTATATGCCACTTTTGCAAGCTGGAGTCATAAATCTTTCCAACTACAAAGATAATTCTCCTCTAGAATGTCACCCAGCCGATCTCTCACAGAATTAAACATTGCTTCACGGCATCAGTTAAATAAAAAGACAACAGATTCTTCCTTTTAAAAACCAACTCTGCTTGCAGGTCACAATGTGGGTCCAACAGGACAGGTGGAGCTTGGATGGAGAAGACTGTTTCCAAAGGAATTAAGCACTTTGTGGGGCGGCCCCTTCAATTCCACCTGACGACTAATCTCTAAAAGTAGCAAAAAAGCCCATAGAGTTCAGAGATCCACATTGAATTCTGATGGTGAAAACTGGTTTTATGCTCTGTTGCTTCCTAGATAAAATGAGTTTTTCTATTCCTGCCCACTTTCTCTCAGGCATGAAAAAAAGTAAAATTGTGCAAGCCATCTTTAAAGTAACTTAACATAGACTTCTGCTTTAAACCTAAGTTTACAAAACACAGTAAGATGTAAAACACTTAGGGGGCACCTGGGTGGCTCAGTCGGTTAAACATCGACTTCAGCTCATGTCATAATCTCCAGGTTCACGGGTTCAAGCCCTGCATCCAGCTCGGTGCTGACAGCTCAGAGCTTGGAGCCTGCTTCAGATTCTGTGTCTCCCTCTCTCTCTACCCCTTCCCAGCTTGCGCTCTGTCTCCCTCTCTCTCTCTCTCAAAAATAAACATTAAAAAAAATTTTTTTAAAAAAGGAAGTAAAACACTTAATTTCATATTCTCTCCAAGTTGTGCTGTCAACTTATATAAAACTCTGTTGCCATACTAATATTCATAACTCTATTTTAGTAGGTAAATGTAACCAATAAATGATGGAATACTTTTATTTAGAAGGCCCAAAGTTATTTGAATTAGTTTAATTAACTTCTCAATGACATTTAACAAAATCATTTACAGTTTTCTTCTTTTCCAGTGAAAGACTTAGAAAACTAATTTTCAGGGGCGCCTGAGTGGTTCAGTCAGTTAAGTGTCAGACTCCTGATTTTGGCTCAGGTCATGATCTCACAGTTTTGTGGGTTCAAGCCCTGCTTTAGGTTCTGCGCTGACAGTGTGGAGCCTGCTTGGGATTCTCCCTCTCTCTCTGCCCCTCCCCAACTTGTGTGCACGTGGGTGTCTCTCTCACTTTCTCTCTCTCAAAATAAATAAATAAATAAACATTTTAAAAAAAGAAAACTAAGTCTTGGCTAAAAGAGAAAATGTTTTGGAATATAGCAATGAATGAAAGAACATATATTTATCAACTTCCTTCCCGTGGGCCAAGCCCTGAACTAGGTGCTTTCTCAATGTTAGCCCATGTGCTAATGAGCTACTCTATACTTGGGCTATTTTCTTGTCTCATGGGAATTTAATAAATAGGCTGGGGGGAAAAGCCCTCAAAATTCCTTTAAAAAGTATATCAAACAAAAAAGGATACTAAGATAAGCAATCAATTGGAAGCTTGTTCACAGTATAGGATTGTGATTTTAAAAGAGAAGAAAGAAGTAACCAAGACATACATGCTTGTAGGAGATTGTTAACGAAATGCAGGGAATATTCTCAATGATTTAGGAAACAGGTAAAAGTCTAGAAAGTGACCTAGTTATAGTAATCACTATGTGGAAGGGGTTACATTTTTTAAAAAAATTTTTTTAGTATTTATTTATTTTTAGAGACTGAGAGGGGCAAAGCATGAGCGGGGGAGGGGTAGAGAAAGAGAGGGAGATGCAGAATCCGAAGCACACTCCAGGCTCTGAGCTGTCAGCACAGAGCCCAATATGGGGCTTGAACTCACGAACTATGAGATCGTAACCTGAACCGAAGTGGGACACTTAACCGACTGAGCCACCCAGGCATCCCTGGAAGGAGTTACATTTTTAAAAAGTGATTTGAAGTCAGGGGAACCTGGATTCAAGTCCTGACTTCATCACTGCCCATCTGTGTGATGTGAGGCAAGTTATTCGACTTCTTGAGGCTTGGTTTATGATCTCTAAATTGGAGACAAGAAGAGTATCTACACTTCCCTGAGTGGTTAGGATTAAAACAGACATCAAATTTAAAGTGCTAAATAGAGTGCCTCGCATATCATAAGCAATCATTTAATGTTAGCTATTACTTTTATTATTGTTACGTGTATAATTAAAAAATTTTTCTACCTCCATTTTACTGAAAAGCAGGACCTTTTGTGAACTATAAATCAGACTTACTTGCATATTGACATAAATAATGGCAGGTTGAAAGAGAGTACTACATACTATCAATCCATCTGCTTCATATGGTTTCATCTATTCCATACCTGAATTGATAGTGGACTTAGAGACTGTATCTAGCACATGAAGAATATTTAGGAAATATCTATAAATTTGTAGCATTTTAAGTGATTTAAGATCATGTAATTATATCTAAAAAATTTATCTTAAAAAACTGTGTTAGTAATTTCTAAGAAGTTTAATTAATCACCAACTAATGCATTTAAGAAATATTTTTATTTCTTAATAAAGCAAGGCAGTGTGCTTGGGACTGACTCACTTGAGTGAAATAAAACTTCTTCTGTTTCCAGGTTAAAGACTCATTCTTTTCATATCAAGTGTGTTTCCTAAGGACTCTACATCCTACAAATACTTACATCTAACTTAACTTATTCACATACCCCAGGGTTTCACGTCTTTAGCATTTCTGCTGTCTTTGAGGATAGGTGAAAAGGTAGTGCTATACAAATAAGTAAATGTAGAGAACACCAATTGGCCATGGGCAATTAAAAACGAAAAGATTTATTTATGCCCAGGGTTATTTTTTAAAATGATATTTGCAGATAATTTCTAAAAGTGAACAATCTAGCTCCTATAGAAAAATATTTGTGAGAATATACATTTTTATCCATAAGAATATAAATTCTTGTCCTTTAAATTTGTGTTAATACATGATTATGGTTAAACACATTCCCTTTTCACGTATTTCTCTTCCAACTTACTACTTACATTAATGTCTTCTACTATCAATGACCATGACCATGTGACAAATTCATTAAGGAAAGTGAAATAGATGAAAATCTAAAGATAAATCTCATTCTACTTGATATGCTATATAATAAAAACACCATGTACTTGGAAACAAGAGTTTGGAATAGTGAAAGGCTTACATTTAAAATGCACCTAACATAATAAAAAATATTTTGTTCTAGAATATCTGACTTTCAGAGCCTGTAGAAGAGAGAAATGATAACTGTTGAGATACCAAACAACAGTCTTTCTGCATAGCTTTTCTGAGAAATTACTTGAAAAAAAAGAAGAAAAAAAAATACATGTGATATCAGTTATCTAAGTTCAACTTTGGAAAGTAGTGCGTTTACTTACTCTTCAAAAAATTTTTTTAAACATTTTTTTAAGTTTATTTATTTTGAGAGAGAGAAAGCCAATGCAAACGAGAGGGGGAGGACAAAGAGAGAGAGGGAGGGAGAGAATCCCAAGTAGGCCCTGCACTGCCAGCACAGAATCAGACTTGGGGGCGATCCCACAAACCATGAGATCATGACCTGAGCAGAAACCAAGAGTTTGGCACTTAACCAACTGAGCCACCCAGGCGCCCCTACTCTTCAAAATTTTTAAGAGATCCCTTTGATGATTCTAAAAATTAAAATAAATAATAGTTTATGTATAAGAAAACACTCAACAATTAGATTCTCGAGTAGATCAGAATATAAGATAATAAATGTATTTATACTCGAAATGTATACCAAGTTGTAAGAGTAGTAAAAGCTGTGTAGATTATTTGGTGGTTTATTTTACTAACTATAAGAAAGTTCAGGTGTTTGAGCTAGGATAAGCAGAGCACCACAGAGACACCATTTCTGTGGTGAGACCAGGCAGAAGCTGTGAAGAGGATATACTTGATGCCAGAAGGGCCAAATCCCAGGGCACTCCCAATGGTACACCCAGTCTGCTGTCATAACCAAAAGTCTATGTAGGGACTGGCACATGTGTAGCCATGCAAAACCAAAGACCTCATTATCTTAACAAACCATCTCATATCAAAATGCTACCCATGTGAGTTAAACAATGGTTTTCAGAATTGGGTCAGTTTCCTTAATTTGAGGATCTACAATTATCAATTGTTTTGGTAAAGCCCTAAATCTAGAGAATAGAATCAGCACTCTACTGTATGGTAAGAGTTTATTTACATGGTTACCAGAAGTGAAAATCTGAATAACAGGTATGGTTCATTTTCATATTTCTGTAATATAATTAGAAAAATGATTACAGAAGACAGCACTGAAAACCACAGATTCCATCATAAATATGTCAAATTCCCTAATCAATCAATAGTTTACATGTGAATCTTACCTATAATAAAACTTAACTTTTATGGTTTATCTGTATTAACCCTAATAGCATACCTTGCAGAGACATCATTGAAAGGTGTAAAAAAAAATTTTAGCGCTCATTCACTTCTACATGGTTTTAAAATAATAATGTTCCAAAGCAAGCAAAATTCGCTGATGAGCTAAATGCATGTGTGGGGCTCAATATCAAGCAACAGTCTATCTGGCATCAGTAATCAAGCAATTACGAAATGGAAAGTACATCTTGTACAAGCTGACAGACCCATTAAATCAGGAGAGCTGTGGGCAGACATACTGACACTGCAAGAATTACCAGAAAGCATTAATTTCGGCATTAATAAAATGGCAGTAAATAGATGACAGTTGCCAGATGAACTAAGAAATGAGGTTACTGGCCTTGTTAAGCTCGCGTCTGATTTTCTCAGGCACAAACTGGTCGAGGTAGCGTCTGAAGTGAAGGGCATCGATGGCGACGATTTCAGTGCCACGCCGCTGCCAGGCATCCCTGGGGCAGGATGGAAGGGGTAAGATGACTAAGGAAAGACACTCACAAGATATGACCCTTGTGAGACTGGGTTTCTGAGAATTTGGCAGGATTAAAATATTAAAAACGAACCAGCAAACCAGTAGTATAGGTCTCAGCAAAACAGGAGGGAAGAAAACATCATTTTACTTTTAGATTTCAAGGCATTCACAATATAGACCGTTAGGCATTAAACAGTAAAATGAAAAATTATCAAGAGATGACAAACATGACATATTGTAAACAGGTATATCATTTACACTGAGTTTCAGAAGTTAAAGGATTTGGGGGGCAAACAAAAGGAACTTAGCTCTTGGTTTTCCTCTAATACTAATGACATGGCATTTTTATCTTGACAAAAGCCAAAAAAGAAAAAAAAAAGGTCGAAAAAAAAGGTCCTTTGCTTTCAAAGACCTGCTCTTTGGTTCTTGGGTTTATAACATCACCATGTACCACTATCATCCAAAACATAATCCCAAGAAGTCAAGAGTGTTACAAAAAATGTATCATGATTTAGTACAACATTCTACCTACTGGGCTCAATTGCAGACACTGCAAAACTATTTTTAAAGACAAAGACAGTAAAGCAGACAGTAACACATTGCCTGTGGAAATAAGGACTGGGTGAGATGCTTTTGGAAATGTGAAATTCCAAATATTCCAATATTCTCTTTATAGACTTGCATAAATTAACATGCCAAGCAACTTTTCATGCTGAAAAATGGCAACAGAAACCTTCATGTTAGTCTGTAAATAATTATTAGGAATTAAACATCCACATAATTGTTGTAACCAAATATTTTAATCAAAACAAAGGGAAAGAGACCAGGGGTTGGATTTGAGATATTATAAAAAAAATTTTTTTTTTAATGTTTATTTATTTTTGAGAGACATAGAGACAGAGCATGAACAGGGGAAGGACAGAGAGAGAGGGAGATACAGAATCTGAAGCAGGCTCCAGGCTCTGAGACATCAGCACAGAGCCCAACGCAGGGCTCGAACTCGCAGACCGTGAGATCATGACCTGAGCTGAAGTCGGCTGCTTAACCAACTGAGCCACCCAGGCGCCCCTGGATTTGAGATATTATAAAGAATAAGCTTGCATGAGTAGGTGGGTGACAGTTGATTCTAACACAATGGCTTTTTTCATTAACACACACATGCGCGCGCACACACACACACACACACACACACACAGACTTTCAGGCACCATTTCTTTTTTTTCCTTTCTCCAAATTTTTATTTAAATTCCAGTTAGTTAATATACAATATAATATTAGTTTCAGGTGATTCATTAGCTACAAACATCACACAGTGCTCACACAATAGCCCTCCCTAATATCTATCACCTATTTAACCCATCCCCCTGTCCATTTCCCCTCTAGTAACCCTCAGTTTGTACTCTATAGTTAAGAGTCTGTTTCTTGGTTTGCCTCTCTCATTCCTCCCCCCATGTTCATTTGTTTTGTTTCTTAAATTCCACATATGAATAAAATCATATGGTATTTGTCTTTCTTTGACTTATTTATTTCACGTAGGATTATACATTCTAGTTCTATCCACGTTGTTGCAAATGGCAAGATTTCATTCTTTTTGATTGCTGAGTAATACTCCATTGTGTGTATGTATGTATGTATGTATGTATGTATCAAATCTTCTTTATCCTACAGTCCAGCAATTGCACTACTGGGTATTTACCCAAAGGATATAAAAATACTGATTCAAAGGGGCACATGCACCCCAATGTGTACAGCAGCACTATCAACAATAGCCAAATTATGGAAAGAGCCCAAATGTCCATCAAATTATGAATGGATAAAGAAGATGGTGTTTTATACATATACAATGGAATATTACCTAGGCATCATTTCTGTAAGAGTTTACCCCTAGTAAGCCAATTTTGTGAGGAAGCAAAAATGGCTAAGTATAAAAATTTTTTTTCAGTAAGAAACAGGGAGATAGGAGCAGCCAAGTTTACTGCTGTTAACTGTTCTGTGGCATTAGGCAAACTTTCTCAACATGTTTCCCCACCCACTTAATCTCACAGAAAAATTCAGGATAACTAAATAAGCCAGTTAAAGGCTTTAAGCTCTAATAAGAACTTATTCTAAATAAGTTTGGCCTTGGAAGTGAACCTCCACTGACTGCTTACATCTGGTAGCCGAGAGGTAAAGAACAAGAGTTCTGGGGCGCCTGGGTGGCTCAGTCAGTTTAAGCATATGACTTCGGCTCAGGTCATGATCTCACGGTTTATGGGTTCGAGCCTCACATCAGGCTCTGCACTGACACCTCAGAGCCTGGAGCCTGCTTTGGATTCTGTGTCTCCCTCTCTCTTTGTCCTTCCCCTGCTTGTGCTCTCTCTCTCAAAAATAAATATAAACTTCCAAAAAACAAAAAAAGAGAGAGAGAGAACAAGAGTTCTGCCCTTCTTGTTCTTGGCTTAGACTTTTGGCTTTTATTTATTTCTCTGTTCTTCTCTTTTGTATATGGAGATGGTAATAATGTTTTAACTATTAATGAACCTGTAATACCGAACATAAAAAGGCAGTTATATTTCTGAAATAAGAGTAGATGGGAGAACGAATGTACTAGGTCAAGCCCACATTCTTTAGCTTTTGGTCAAGTGATACTAGTCAGAAACCAACTCACCTTTCACTCCCATCTTCGTGACTTCGGGCCCAACGATACGTTTCAGCATAGCCTGTGTATTCACTGTACTGTTCAGTACCTGAAACAAATAATCTGCCATTATGTTTTGGAAAGATTTTTCTTAAAAGCTGCATGTTCTAAAGGGTCTTGTTAATAAACGTATTTCTCTTTTCTAGAAATACCTTATTGGCAAATGTCAACTGAAACAAAAACCGAAAAACCTCACTGTCTTAATGACGTTACTATTTTCTATAAGGAAGAAAATGACACCTATAAAAGCCACTGCAATGTTTATCGTACAGAGAAAAATGTCTCGATCAACAGAGAAAACAAAATATCTCTGTCATATTAATTTCTGTCATGAGGGATGCCTGGGTGTCTCACTTTTTAAAGTGTCTGGCTCTTGACTTTGGCTCAGGTTACGATCTCACAGTTGGGCTCTGCGCTGACAGCACAGAGACTGCTTGGGATTCTCTCTCTCTCTTTCTGTCTCTCTCTCCCCACCCACTTGTGTACTCTGTTTCTCTCTCTCACGAAATAAATAAACTTGAAAAAAAATTTTACATAAAAAAATTTCTTTCGTGAGGAGTGCACTGACAGTTTTATAAAGGTCCAATGTCTTCAATATCAGTAATCTGATGGTAATATTAAGTCTTTACTACTGAAAAAGCAATTTTACGTAAAGACATCCCCTGCTAAGAAAAGTGCCATTAAAATTAAACCTAGGACTTGCCTATCAATATGCAAGTTACTTCAAAGGGTTCTGTAAAACCAGTATATTGTGGTATGAGAAGGGGAAGGGGAAAAAAGCATAATTAAAATTCACCTGATGAGAACATGCACCAAGTCTGCCACATAACAGAGATTTCTACTTTTATTTTAAAGAGTTTTTATTTATTTAAGTATAATCTCTACACCCAATGTGGAACTTGAACTCATGACCCTGAGATCAAGGGTCCTATTACATGCTCCTCTGACTAAGCCAGCCAGGCACCCAGAGATTCCTACCTCATCAGACCTGGAAATATCAGGAGGTATGGTGCCAAAAGTGTCCTATTATTTAACTAAATAAAATCATTCCAATTCCCATGATCAGCTCAATAATCACTTAAATTTTCAAGAATCAACAAAACAGTAAAATGATAAGCTGAAAACCCTGAGCAAGATAATACTTTTCATATGTAAAAAAGAATAAACAAGACAACATTGACAACTAGTATTGGTGGCTTTTTTTTTTAGTCCAAATGCCCTAATTTTGCCAGTAAATAAAATGCTAGCTGACTGACTTTTTCATGTTTTTTAATGCTTTTTATTTACTTTTGAGAGAGAGAGAGAGAGAGAGATCGATTACCAGGGGTGCAGGTAGCGAGGGGACACAGAATCTGAAGCCAGATCCAGGTTCTGAGCTGTCAGCACAGAGCCTGATGCAGGGCTCGAACCTGTGAACTGCGAGATCATGACCTGAACTGAAGTCAGACACTCAACTGACTGAGTCATCCAGGTGCCCCCTGACTTTTTCAGACAGCCAGAGCACTATTTATTAGCAAATAAATACAATACATACAATACAACTGGACTCATACAATAAAGGTCTAACACTGAAGATATTTGTGACAGAATTAATATTCAAGGAAAAAATGTTATTAGAATATATAGTATTTCAGAAAAAAATATACAAAAATAGAAAACAAGGAGGGGCACCTAGGTGGCTCAGATAGTTGAACATATGATTCTTGATTTTGGCTCAAGTCATGATCTCATTGTTCATGAGACTGAGCCCCATGTCAGCTCTAAGCTGATAGTGTGGAACCTGCTTAGGATTCTCTCTCTCTGCCACTCCCCTGTTCTCTCTCTCTCTAAAATAAACAAACATTTATATAAAAAAAAAATGAAAACAGGGGTGCCTGGCTGGCTCAATTGGAAGAGCATGTGACTATTGATCTTGGGGTTGTGAGTTCAAGCCTGATGCTGGGTGCAGAAATTGCTAAAATAAAGAAGTAAATAAACTTAGGGGCACCTGGGTGGCTCCGTTGGTTAAGTGTCTGACTTTTGATTTCAGCTGGTGTTATGGTCTCACAGTTCATGGGATTAAGCCCGTGTCAGACTCTGCGCTGACAGTGTGGAGCCTGCTTGGTATCTCTCTCTCCCTCTCTCTGCCCCTACCCTGCTCTCTCTCTCTCAAAATAAATAAAAAAAAAAAATAAAAAAAACAAACTTAAAAAAATAGAAAACATATTTAATAAAAATAAAAAGAACACAAAATCAAGTCATGACATGCTAATTATGAACTGTCAATTCTTCACCCAAAAGCAAATTAATTTCTTTTGGGGGTCAAGTTAACTTCTTACAGCTTACTTAAACAACCTGAAGCTTTTATACACAAAGAGTACTAGATTAAGACTGCAAATGGCCTCTACATTTAACTATTAACTTAGAGACAGACAACAGAGAAACATATTAAATACCACCATGAAAATGTAATCAGCAACATTTAGACCATGGGAAACTCTAGAGGACCAATAGTCTGGGCTGCTTACAAAAATTTATAAGGAAAAGCAAAAGAGAGAGGAACCTATGAATTAAAAGAAACAAACATGACAACACTAATCATAAGAAAGTGAGAGTAGTTATATTAGTACTGGATAAATCAGACTTTATGTAAAGAAGTATTATGAAAGATAAAGAGGAATACTTCATAATAATAAAAATTCACCAGAAAGACATAACAATTATGCTTTTATTTTATATTCACATTTGAAAAATTAATGAAATTCATCACATTAACAGATTAAAGAACCCCATATAATCATATCAAAAGTTGGAGAAAAGATAAAATTCAACACCCATCATGATTAATATTTTCAGCAAAACTGAGAATAAAAAAAGAACTTCCTCAATCTGATTAAGGACCATTACATAAAAACTTACAACTACCTTCATACTCAGTGATAAAAACATTCCACCTAATTCAACACTGTAGTGAAGTCCTAGCCACTGCAATACAGGGAGGGAGGAAAAAAAAGAAAGAAAGAAAAGTCATAAAGAGCATTAAAAAAAGTAAGACTATCTCTGTTTGCAGATGTTATGAATGTTCATGTAGAAAATCCTAAGGAATCACTAGGAAAAGGAAGAAAAGTTATAGGAAAAGAAAGAAAAGCTCATAAATAAATGCAGTAAGATCAAAGTTATGTCTATATACTAGCAACAAACGATGGGAAAATAAAACTTTTAAAAGTCCATTAATCATAGCATCAAAAACCATAAAATACTTAGGAGTAAATGTAACAAAAGATGTAGAAGACACCACTGAGAAGAAGTAGATAAGACTTAACTGGCAACCATGATCAGGGGCTCGAAGACTCAATATTGTATTTCTCAATATTGTAACTGCAAACTTTCCTCAATCCTGTTAATATTCCTAGCAGACTTTTTCTTTAAAATAGTATCGAGATGGTGATTCTAAAATTTGAATGGAAATGCAAAGAACCTAAAATAATTGACATATTTGTAAAAAAAGAAGAGAATTGGAGGATCTGACTACCTGAGTTTAAGATTTACTTAGTTGTAACCTAAGGAAAGACCAACAAATCAATGGAACTTGACAGAATTCATAGATAAATCCACACTTGTATTCAGAAAATTAAATCCTGGGTTTTCTGAGTAGACATCCTTCAAAATTATGTCAGCTGTCTGTTCTGAAAAACAGACACCCTTGTTTTAAATTCAAATTTATTGATAAACTATGATGAAATATAAAGGTAAATAGAGACAATAGCAAACAAAAGAAGACCAAATGACCTTTGTGGTAGCTCTCTGTGGGTATAACCTATAAGACTTAATGCTCACAGACAAATCACTTACAGAAAAACAAGAAGGAATCCATTAAAATCTTTCTGCAAGAGTTCATGACAGACTAACGAGTTTTTAGATTTGGTAATAAGAAATGTTCTTATTTTCTCTTACAAGTAATGAAAATTTATGATGAAATTAGGAAAAAATATTTGGAGATTGAAAAAATTCTGTTTCTGTGGGTTGTGCCCTTGGAAAGAAGGTTTATACGAAAGCAAACCCATCTACCCTGCTTTTCTTAGGAGCACTCATACAAGGGTGATTATGCAGAAGATAAAACACTCTTGACTTTCATTCCCATGATTAATAAAAATGAAGAGAAGCTAAACTCCAACTGAGTTTGGATCTTTCCCAGTGAGCTGGTATCGTTTAGTTAGCAACAGGCTGTTTTTGTAGTGATGGGCCTTCAGGATTGTTGCTCTATAAGAAGCATTAATACCGTATCCACTTTTCTACCTTCTAGCACATCTGCTGACATTCACAAAAGATGGAAGGATCTGTGATATGTGGGACAATTCTATTCACTAGAGGGCAGGTTTTATTTTAAAGGTACTAACATTTTGCTCAGTTTCATGTCTAGGCATCTGCTTTAAGTGCTCACCATTCGGAAACAACAAAACAAACTCCCAGAACCATGGTAACACCCTTTGGTATTAAAGCTATTTTGCTGGATGATGTAGAAGAACATGAAAAGGAGTAAAAAGGGAAAAAGGGGGGAAGACTGGAGTTTCTTTCCTTCTGTCTATGTTACTGAAAGGTTTTACTCATGGCTGCCTCCAGGGAGAATCACAGCAAATAGAGGGATAACACTATCTGGATAAATACTATTTGCCTGTTTGCATGACCTGTTTCATATTCATTTCAAAGTCTGATACCAACCAGATACCCCACAATGATGATAAATTTAATTTATTTCTAATTTCTCAAACTCTTCTACAGATTCAGGCAGCATAGTCACAGCCATTAGCTCACTGAGCCTGGATGAATCACTGAAGCAATGGAATTGATCAGACAGATAGATTGCAGTGCATGGTTAAGAGTCTCCTAAGAAGGAAGATGGCAGAAATCCAACATCAAATAGATGATGAAATGGCCATTTCCATTAAGGGAACATCACATCACAGATATTAATTAGAGGGCACTATAATAGAATTAAGTGGATGTGGGGGAAAATGCTGAGTTAAAAGTCACCCCGGATGTCCCTACACTGAAGTAATTATAGATGTGAAGGTGAGTCATGGATCTGTAATTTTCCATTCATTTTACAATAGCTGTGGGTAAGGTAGAGAACAGACATAACTCCATAGTGATGATTCTTTTTTTGGACACAGGACAAACTATCTTCAAAAAAAAAACCACCCAATTCTAATATTTTCCTTTTACTATTCCCAGGAAAATTACATCTTTTATTTACAGCAACATTAATGATAGATGATAAGAGACTTACTACTTCCTGAGTAAAAAAGAAATGAAGCAAATGAAACAAATTAGCTTTGAGTTTAAATGCCCAGCATTCTGCCAACTTTTTTAAGAATGGAAATTCAGGAGCGCCTAGGTGGCTCAGTTGGTTAAGCGGCTGACTTCGGCTCAGGTCATGATCTCACGGTCTGTGGGTTTGAGCCCCACGTCGTCGGGCTCTGTGCTGAAGGCTCAGAGCCTGGAGCCTGCTTTGGATTCTGTACCTCCCTCTCTCTCTGCCCTTCCCCTGCTCATACTCTGTCTCTATGTCTCTCAAAAATAAATAAACGTTAGGGGCGCCCAAGTGGTTCAGTTGGTTAAGCGTCCGACTTCGGCTCGGGTCATGATCTCACAGTCTGTGGGTTCGAGCCCCGTGTTGGGCTCTGTGCTGACAGCTCAGAGCCTGGAGCCTGCTTCAGATTCTGTGTCTCCCTCTATCTCTGCCCCTCCCCTGTTCATGCTTTGTCTCTCTTGCTCTCAAAAATAAATAAAACATTACCATACATTTCTTACCTGATAGAAACAGCAGTTAAAAAAAAATTCAGTAAGCATGGAAAAGAGGACAGTTAACAAACTGGACCTATTGTGCAGAATATACCTTATTTCTAAGTATATATGGAATATTTGTTAATAAAGTTTTACCAAGAAAATAAAAAAAATAAAAAAATAAAAAGAGAAAAAAATTAAAAAATTAAAAAAATAAATAAAAGTTAAAAAAAAAAGAATGGAAATTCATCTTTAAAACTCAGAAATTCTGTTCTGAGTCTTTGGTTCAAATCTAGCTTAGCTACTAAAAATTAAAAATCTTTTAAAGTATTATTTGACACACCCAAATGCTGGAGGCAGTCATATTCCAGACCTTCGGAGCTCTCTAAACATAATGAGACTAATATTTAAAGTATCTACTGGCTTGGGGCGCCTAGCTGGCTCAGTTGGTTAAGTGTTTGACTCTTGATTTTGGCTCAGGTCATGATCTCACAGTTCGTGAGACAGAGCCTTGCATCGGACTCTGTGCTGACAGCATGGAGTCTGCTTGGGATTCTCTCTCCCTCTCTCTCTGCCTCTCCTCTGCTTGCTCTCCTTCTCTCTCAAAATAAAGAAACATTAAAAAAACACAACAACAACGAAATATCTATTAGCCCAACAATGGATTTACACAGTTTAATTTTTTTGTTCTGCAATTCCTTGCACTTCCTTTTCCCCTAATACATTCCAACTGCATCCTTCCTATCGGCACACATGATAAACAACAAAAGAAAGAGAACCTATAAGTGAGTTGAGGCAACAGTGAAAATAAAAGGTTTTTATCTTTACATTTCAGTATAATCTGGATCACAACCTCAGAATTCCAGATAAAATACTTCAGGTTATTAACTTCAAATAGTTGAGTTTTTATCCAAGAGGAAATTTCTTTGCTGAGGTTCCATTCTTACTTCCTACATAAACTTAAAAAATTAACAATTTGTCTCACCTCACCAAAAAAGCAGAATCACAGGGATATTATAAAAATAAGACATCCAATAATGCGGAATAACTTATTGAAAGGCTTTTTTTTTTTTTAACCAACAAACACTTACAAAAGATAAGGATACATCAGCAAAAATGATTAAGTAAAAACTTCTGAAAATTTTCTCCTCCATAAAAGCAATAAGAACACTGGCAAAAATTGTGAGAATCAACCTTTTCTGAACTGTGGGAATAACCAAAGGCTTGTAGTAGTCAGAGGAGAGTTTATTAAAGAAAAATTGGCTGAATCTTGGTAAAAACAATGAGTTTTATGATGTTTTAACTTTCCTTATTCTTATTCCACTCTTGCAAGTTGTAGAGTAGCCTTAAGAACCAACAGTCTGTAATCACAGTGAAAACCACCAAACAAGTCAGAAAAGGATTGAAACTCCTTCAAAGCCCCATTCTCAGAGAACTGTCACCATTTGACCTATCTGGTGGTTCCCTGGAAGACCTCACTCACAAAGCTGCTTGTATTTGACCTGTCTTGGATTTACCCAATACAAAAAGCCTAATCCCCATGGTTGTTTGTTGAAAACAATCAGATGGAATTGCTTAGCAGTATGGCTAGCTGAGGCAGTACATGTCAATTGGGGCAAGCAATAACCTAATTAAAAAGTTTCAAAGGAAAAGCTGAGGAATGAGATATCTACAAGGGGCTTTAAAAAGTTCTTAGTATCCGCAGGAATATAGAAGTCTATATGTACGACCATGTCTGTGCACATGCTCAAGAAAGACCTGAGAAGGTCCTAAGCTCACTCCTCTGACCTTGAGGCTCTGGGCAAGCAGGAAGTGAAGTGCCAAGTGCAAGCAGGAAGGAAATGTCATTGGCCTGGCTGAGTGCTGAAGGTGAGCCCCAACGTCCACATAGAGCCCTTCAGTGAAGACTGACAGACTTACTGGCTCTAAGCATTTAAGCAATCTTAGTCCAATCATTAGCCAACCACTAACCTAACCAAGCAGAGACTTAAATGGCCATGTAGAAAAATAGAGACTTTACAGAATTAGCTTAGAAAGGTCACGAAATAACAAGAGCAAAAAGCAACAAAAACAAACTCTAGGTGAAGGGGAAAATCTGATTTTGAGAGTTGCTGCATTATTGAAATGTCTAGTTGTCAACAAAAAAATGAGATCTGCAAAGAAAAAAGAAAGTAGGACCCATATTCAGGGGGGGAAAAAGGAGTAAATTATAACTGTACCCAAGGAGCCCAGATGTTAGACTCACTAAACAAAGACATTGGCTATTTTAAATATATTCAAAAAACTAACGGAAATTATGTCTAAAGAACTAAAGTCTGCAAATAACGCCTCACAAATAGAAAATCTAAAAAAAAAAAATTAAAAAAAAAAAAAAAAAAGAACCAAATAGAAGCTGAAAAGTACAGTAACCGAAATAAAAATTTCAGGGGAGCCTGGGTGGCTCAGTTGGTTGAGCGTCCTTGACTCTTGATTTTGGCTCAGGTCATGATCCTATGGTTCGTGGGATCAAGCCCCACATCAGGCTCTGTGCTGTCACTGCAGATTGCGATTCTCTCTTTCCCTCTTTCTCTGACCCTCTTCCCCTCAAAATAAATAAATAACCATTTAAGAAAAAAAAGTTAACAAATTTTTTCACTGGAGAGACTCAAAAGCAGTGAAAGCAAGCAGAAAAAAGAATTTATACACTTGAATATAGGTCAATTGAGATTATCCTGTCTGAAGAACAGAAAGAATAGAGAATGAAGAAAAATGAACAGTGCTTCAGAGACCAGTAAGACAATCATCATATGTACCAACATATGCATAATGGGATTCTTAGAAGGAGAACGAAAAAAGGGACAAAAAGAATATTTAAAGAAGTACTGGCCAAAAATTTCCCAAATTTAAACATTCAAGCAGATCAATGAACTCCAAACAGGATAAAATCAGAGATCCTAAACACAACATAATCAAACTGTTCAAAGACAAAGAGAAAATCTTGAAAGTAAAACATAAGGAACAAAATTTAGATACTCTCTTGAAGGCTGCATATAAATATATCTAAGACAAAGACAGTGGCTTAAAGAGTAGATCTCAGAGTCCTAGTTCAGATACGTACCTCTTTGGAGGTAAATTAGTTGAGTGTAAATTTGATATAACTCCTGTGGGATGGTTTTTTTCTCACTATAATTTTTCAGAATAACAATCAACCAAATTCTCCAACTCGGTTGAATGTTTGTTTAGTCTCCCACACTAATCTCGAAGTAGCAACAGATTCAAAAAGAATAAGAAATATTCTTTTGCAGAAAGAAAATAGCATCAGCAGCATATATAATGACGGATTATAGCTTTTATGTGGGAATGTTCTTTTAGGTACCTGAATAAAAGGCTTAACTTTCATACAGTGACTGATTAAAAATTTCTTAAGAGCTATGAGTTAATAGCTAACTATTTGGTAGCTCACTCACAAGAAAATACAGTGATATAGTCGTATCTCAAGCTAAAAAACTGTATGAAAAAAATTTTAATCTCAATAATAGACGTCAAGTATAAATTTGACTATATTTCCCTCTTTCCTCCTCCCATATTAACTTAAATCAAGAAAAAGCACTCAGATCATCACACTTTTTCTCTCAGGAATTAGGGTAAACATAAGGTTACTGACTTATTACTATTCGATAAAAGTTCTCTGTTGTGGGGCGCCTGGGTGGCTCAGTTGGTTGAATGTCCGACTTTTGTTCAGGTCATGATCTCACAGCTCATGGGTTCGAGCCCCGTGTCAGAATCTGTGCTGACAGCTCAGAGCCTGGAGCCTGCTTCACGTCTCCCTCTCTCTCTGTCCCTCCCCAACTCACACTGTTTCTCTCTCTCGAAAATAAACATTAAGATAATAATAATAAAAAAAAAAGTTCTCTGTTGTACCGACTCTCTCTGAATACTGTTAACTATGCTTTTTAAATGTATATATATCTTCATACTGAAGTATAACAAAGCACTTTGGAAACATAATGGAAGAATAAAAACATAATGCATGCTCAAAGACACATCAGTATCCTCTTTTTAAGGGCTTTATATCATAAAATTTCAAACTGGAGGGTAGTTTTTATTCTTGCTCCTCAGATAAAGATGCCAAGAATGAAAATGTGGGAATAAAGTATCTTACTCAAGATTAGGAAAATAAAACTATAACAATTTCCAAAAACCAAGAATAAATTAATCAATAAAAACATTGGAACTAATGCCAATGATAGAGAAAAGCTGTATCTGGGTGGCCTCTAGTCTTCATGATAGATATTCATAGGTGGGGAAAGCTACTTTATTGTGTAGACTTCCCCAAACTAACCTGTAATGATAAGACATTCATTGTGATCCAGCACCTCAGTGAAGAGCCTTGAAACAATTAACTCGGGGTTGATTAAAAAGCGAATTTCTTCTTGCACAAGTCCTGCACCGGTTACACCACCTCCAACAAAACGGTTTGCAAAATCCACCTATTTGGGAAAATGTGGCATGTTAAATGATTATCTAAAATACCTACATATATGATAAAGAAGTACTCTCCCTCTTCCTTTCATTTCCCATATAGATCAATCCCCAAAGTAGTAACCCTCCAACAGAGAACAGACTGTGGTTGACTGCACTCTTTCCATCTCACTCCAGTTAACATTGCTGCGTATTTCTTTGGACTCTAAAACCTTAGAAGGAACCTGGAAAATGGAGCTTTTAGGCAAAAGCCCCAGTGTAATCATACAGACTCTTGTTTACAAATCTTGTACGTATTACAAGGGCCAAAAATCAAGGGAAACTTTATCTGGAAAAGTTTCAAGATCATTTCCCCACCGTTCACTACTCGATTTCCATTTATGGATTTCATATGACTCTAATATAATTATATCTTCCTTATATAATATGGCAATCAAACATCTGTCCTTAAAGAACTGAAAAATTTAGTAATTGCCCTTTTTTGGATAACCTTTTTCTTCTGTGAAAGAATAAAGAGATAAAATTTCACCCTAAATTCAGTTGCAAAGCCCAAACATGAATATTACAAACTTTTTTTTTTACTATATCTAGGAAAAAAAAGAAAACAGGAAACCTTGTTTAACAACAAGATTCATAAAATTGGCTATTGTTGATAATGCTGCTATAAACATTGGGGTGCATGTTATGGAGACATCCCAAATGTCCATCAACTGATGAATGAATGGATAAAGAAGATGTGGTATATACATATATATACACAATGGAGTATTACTCAGCCATAAAATAGTATGAAATCTTGCTTTTTGCAATGATGAAGATGGAACCAGAGAATATTATGCTAGGTGAAATAAGTCAGTCAGAGAAAGACACATGCCAATGGTTTCACTCGTATTTGGAGTTTAAGATACAAAACAAATGATCATGGGGGCGAAAAGACAGAGGCAAATCAAGAAACAGACTCTTAACTATAGAGAGCAAACAGAGGGTTACTGGAGGGTAGGTGGGTGGGGGTGGGTTAAATAGGTGATGGGAATTAAAGGAGTGCATTTGTGGTGATGAGCATGAGGTGTTGTATCTAAGTGTTGAATCACTAAATTGTATAGCTGAAACTAGTATCACATTGTACGCTAACTGTAATTTAAATAAAAAGTTAAAAGAAAAAAATCCAAGAGGGGGCGCCTGGGTGGCTCAGTCAGTTGAGCACTGGACTTCAGCTCAGGTCATGATCTCATGGTTCAGGGGTTCGAGCCCCACGTTGGGCTCTGTGCTGACAGCTCCAAGTCTGGAGCCTGCTTCAGATTCTGTGTCTCCCTCCCTCTCTGCCCTTCCCCTGCTCGCACTCTGTCCCCCCTCTCTCAAAAATAAATAAACATTAAAAAATTTTTTAAAGAAACCCAACTACATTAATATTGCCAATTTAGTTTCAAATTACTCATAAGCCTTCTGTGGAATAGTATCATGGGATCCCCAAGCTCCTATTAATAAAGATGAGTTACACAATCCTCTAGAGAAAGCAAATTCAACCTGCCAGCATTATTTGTCTTAAACTTACTAAGCACTCCAGTGTGTCCAACATTATGCTAAGCTCTGTGGGGCAACATATAAGAAATGGTTTCCAACTCTGTCTTCGATTACTCTATTTGAGGAGTTAGATTTCACACATATATAATACCCTGTGTACATACATAGCCACACACACACACACAGATTTTAGTAAGTAATGTAAGAAAGGCATATATACTGTATAGAAAACATAGCCCTGTGTCTCTCTCTCTCCTTTACGCCTACACTACCACCACGCTCACAACATTTCTGACATCAGATGTATGGGTTTCCACAGATCAAGCAATTCTGAAACGCCAGCTGGGTGTCTGTAATTCAATTCAGTTCTGACACCATCTACCAGGAGTTAGCAACAGATCCCACAGGCTAACAATTCAGTCCCACAAGCCTGCCCCACTTCAGACACCAACTGCAGGTCCCAAGTTATGAACTATACTTCTAGTTGATTGGCTATACATTGGGGTTCCCATGACCTGCTCCTGTGGTTTGATAAAACAACTCACAGAACTGAGTAAGTGTTACCACACTTACTTATGTTTACTCATTTATTAAAAAGGATATAATAATGGGTAGAGATGAACAGACAAATGAAGTGATAAAAAAGGCACGGTATGTGGTGATGGGCATACAGCTGCCTCTTCCTCTCCCTATGTTCACCAACTTCCACATGTTCACCAACCTGGAAGTTCTTCGAATCCTGTACTTTTGGGTAGTTTGGTGGAAGGTTCATCACTTAGGCATGATCAATCATTAACTCAGGCTCCAGTCCCTCTCCCTTTCCCAGATGATGGAGGTTAGAGTAGAAAGTTTCAATCTTCTAATCATGGCTTAGTCTTTTTGGTAACAAGCCCCCACCCTAAAGGCTCTCCGGAAGCTCACCAAGAGTCACCTCATCAGGACAAAAGACACTCCTATCACCTAGAAAATTACAACGGATTCGGGAGCTCTGTGTCAGGAATCAGGGTCAAAGACCAAATATTAGGACAAAAGATGCTTCTAGTGCTTTTATCATTTAGGATATTACAAGCGTTTTAGGAACTCTGTGCAAAGAACCAGGGGCAGAGACCAATATATATTTTTTCAATGATTTTACATATACTTTCAGACTACTGTTAAACATAAGATTTCTTAAAACTTGTTTGTGTCCTCAGGGTGCATAGGTGGCTCAGTCGGTTAAGCGTCCGACTTTGGCTCAGGTCACGATCTCACCGTTTGTGAGTTTGAGCCCCACGTTGGGCTCTGTGCTGACAGCTCAGAGCCTGGAGCCTGCTTCGGTTTCTGTGTCTCCCTTTCTCTCTGTCCCTCCCCACCATCCTCTCTAAAATGAATAAACATTAAAAAAAATTTTTTTAAAACATGTTTGTGTTCTCTAAAGCAACTGTAGTATTAAATGATAATCTGAAGCCTAGTCTACAAAAGAGTAAAACAAGAATATGAATTTCTTTATATACAAATATATATGTGAAAAGACAGAAATTAATAGAAGGTAAAGCAGTCTTCTTTCATTAGAAAAGAACTTAGAAAATACTGAAAAATATGACTGGATAAGATCTTGAAATGAGTTATCACAGAATCATATATAAGTTTATACTCAGGCATTCTAAATCAACACTAAAAAAAAAGTAACTTGTAGCTTATATAGAAAAATAATTTTGATTGAACTAGTCCATTGATTAGAATTACTGACAACATATAAAGTCATTATGCATTTGGTTATTTATGGCTTAAAATATTCAACGAATATTAACTGAATATTGTGCTGGGAACCATGAGATACAAAAATAAGTAAGATGTGGGCCCTGGCTTCACAGCATTTGTAAACTAGATGAGATCCCAGCACATAAGCAGAATGATAAAATGTTTATTAAAGAACTTACTAGAATATATTTGATCCTTTCCAAATAATACAATTAACTAAAACTGGAGCATGGGGAGGAGGATAGGGCAGTTTACAAGAGGAGATCGTATTCAATTTGGATTTTGCTGACATTCAAGCGGAGGGAATAATGGCGCAAAGACGCAGGTAAGTGATAAGCAGATTTCTCATGCCGGTCTGCAGTGTAGAGTATGTGAAGGATTATAGTTGGTGATAAGGTATTCTGGGTTCTAGGAAAATTTTACTTAATTCCGAAGGTTCCTGGAGTGATTCTAAAAAGAAAAGTTACAACTGGACCTTACACAGGTAAAGTAAACTCAGGCTAGAGTTTAAAGAATGAACTGGAAAGGTGTAAAATTAAAAGCAGAGAGGCCGGTTAGGTTACCAAAGTGGTTAGACAAGCACTACTCAGTCCTCAATCAGTCAGTGGGAAAGACACTGAAGAAAAGAGAGATCCAGCAAAAAATTAAAATAGACAGCACTTGAAAATCAAGAGACTAGCTAAGTAAGTATAATGGTATTGTGAATACAAATGAGCAACAGAGGGTTTGAGATCAGCTAAACTTAATTTTTACTGGAACAAGGTACATAATTAAAATAAAAAGGAAATTCTATCCAATTTTATGTATAACTTGGTCATGATAAATGAAATATATTCAATGTGCATACTAATATTCATTCTTTGAATAAAGGGCCAACATTGATTACTTGAAATGTATGCATAGAAATAAACATGTTATACTAAACTCAATATGCATCTGAAGGCAGAGGTCTTTTAAAAAAATCAAACTTTCTACCACTTAAAAAAGTTCTTAATAGAAGTCTTTCTATTACAGGTGAGAAACCCGTTCCAGAACATGAACACAAGCATATGAGTGCTTATTTTTAGCCATTTTCCAACTCACTTCACTTTAAAGCTACTTGTTCAGATTACTCAGTTTCTGAATTATAACTTGATGAAAAGGGAGAAATGATAACAACCCTTAGAGAGGTCTTGTTCTTGTTGTTGCCATTCAGCATAATGTAATTTATATGCTACACAAGGAACTTGGTAACACTGCAATACAATATTCCCCAATCTCCTGGGGATACGTAGCGTGGGCAGGGAGAATAATTAATAGAAGCCTTTATGGTATTCTTTTACTCTACTGAGGTTTCACATTTCACCTATAATACATTCCAGAAAAGTGGGAAGAATCTCAACCTTGAATGTTGTTAAATAATTCCTTGCTGAATTGTATTGTGATGAAAGGTCAGCATTCCTGTAGCGCTAACTAGCAGTAGCTTTGTTTATTTCATGTGTATTAGGACTCTCTCAGTCAATCCATTACTTTAATGTAGAAAAGAACATCATCAGGATGGAAATGTGGGGGGAAAGTAACATTCATTTGAAATACATTTTAGGCATATTTCAAAATTATTATTTAAAAAAAGTAATGATTAAATACAAATTTAAAAAAATTTTAAGTACCAAATATTAATCCAGTTATCCTAAGTATTTCTATTTATAATCTCAAAGAAATCACTGGGAGATGGTGATTTAAAACAAAACATGGCTTGACCCTTCGAAGACTTTAATTATAAATGTATCTTTTAAAAGGCCATTTTAAAAAGAATGTCAGTTTCATTAAGCAATTAGAGTATAAATATATAATAACCAGGCAAATGCAAATCAGTCTAGTCATTTTACAGTATACGTTAAGTTATTCAAACAAGTTAGTTCACTCTCTGGAACCTGATTCAGATTCTGACCCAATAGAAGCACCAAATAAGGATCTAAGGAGAAAAATCAGCAATTCCCAGTATAAGTGAAATGATGTATAAGCATCTTTCAAAGAAAACTAAGATTGTGATGCTCTTATAAATGGGATAAGAACACCAATCACTAACATTTTGCCTCTGATTAGTGATTTTTGAAAAAAGATCACTATCGCTTCCAAAGGAAAACATGTGTTAAGTGCTACAATAATTTAAAGCTAGATACAGAGAGTGTTTTATTTGTTAACTCCTTTTTCCAAAAAAAGATATTTTTACATGAAGTCAGTAACACAGATGAATAACAAAGACTGAGAGACAGACAAAATAACCTGCTCTGAACCGGGAAGAGACAGCAAGCAGAGCCGGCTCACGTACCTAAAACTGTCACATATGGGAGAGACGACTTTCTTATCAATCAGTTTTAGATGTCTGTGTCCTAAGACCTAAACAAGGTTGGTGGCAGAAAAACATTTCGAGCTGGTCATCATTTGGGGCAGAGCAACAGCCTTTAAAGAAAAAGAACAACACTGCCTAGTGATGGCTTGTCAAGACCATCCCCTGGGAACTTCCTCCACTGTCAATCTACAATCAATGTCTGAACTAAGAGGCCTGATGTTGTCCAGATCTTAAGATTCTCTGTCAAAGGCTTTTTAAAGAGGCACACGTAAGAAACAGTACACTGGCAAATAACAGCATTACCAAGGCTGCCAAGATGATCTGTTTGGTGTTTTTCTCCATTCTGCTATCATGCTTCTTTGCATTAAATCAGTCGAAGAGATAAATAAACAGGTTTTCAAACTTCCTTTGCTGTCAGAAGGATGCCCACTGTTGTGATTCACCTACCTGTAGCATACCTTGACCATTTCCTTCTATGGTACCTTCATAAGTGACATGCAATCGAGTCAGGAGTTTGTCACATCTACAATTTAAAAAGATAATCCTTTACTTTTAATGACAAGTACTTCACTACAGAAAAATGTGGAAATATACATAAATGTAAAAGAAAAATTGAAACCATTCAGAATCTTAAAAACCAGAAACAGATGCCTGGTTAACATTTTTGATATAGATTCTCCCAAACTTGTTCTTATTCAAATATTAAATACACACATATTTAAATCAAAACGGGATAATATGCTGTTCTGAAACCCATTTTTCCTCCTATAAAATATCAGTTTCTGTAAGAGCTGAAAAACTTCTCAAAATATAAAGAAAATTTAAGATCTATGAAAGATTATTATGCTAGAGTTGGCAACCTAAAGAAAAATATGGAAAAACTTGGCAATAAATCATATATGATGCTAAGATAGGGTCTGTTTTCACTAGTTTGATAAACATGAGTGTGTGTGGCAGGGGGTATCCTGATGAAAATACAGGCCACAGAAATTCTGATATACGGTATTTTTTATATTAATAAAATTGATGGATGAAACTAGTACCTCTAAGTCGCAATTATTTTCTTTCCCTTTCATAAACCATGGTCACTGAGGTCATGCTACCCCAAAATGTGGCACCATGGCCTATCAAATATTTTAAATTTGAGAAAATGGCAGGAACACAAGGGTCACTCTGACCCTCTTACAGTTCTTCCCTGTAATAAAACCCTCATGTGCAAGGTGCCCATCCTGTATCTGCAGGAAAGGAAGAAGGGGTAAAAAGAGTCTAGCAAACAAGCCTTGCTAAGTTTTCCCCAGTTTACTACTATTACTTCATACTTCCTAACCTGTTCTATTCTTTAGAGATATTCACTCTTGATCAAACCTAGTATAAAGTATGTGGGTCTGTTTCTTCGGGCTTTAATTTCCTTAAGAAGGCTCCCGCGATACGTACAACTTATATTAAATAAATTTGCATGCTTTTTTTCCTGTTAATCTTTGTCCATTTAATTTTCAGATCCAGTCTGGGATCCTAACTGGGTTAAGAAAAAACTTTTTCCTCCCTTAGAGTGTTTACCTGGCTTATATTATATTAAATAATCAATTCCATTTTATTAATAGTATTTGATGATGACATTTTTTGTTAATAGATTTCCCCCATTACTTACTTAATAGAGAATATAAGTTAGGATATAACAGATGAAATTCAAATCTCTAACTTACATAAAGGTGGTATGCATTGGGGGGCGAGTGGGAATTATATATTTTTAAAAATAATTATATATTTTTAAAAACAATTTAAGTGGGGGAAGTGCTATTTACTTACTGGGATTTACATTCTTCCTGATTTCAAGGAGTCCAAATATATTCCTGGGGAAGCTTCAGTCCAGAAGACAGACAGCCTTAAACTCAACAGGCAATTCAGTACAGATTCTAAGAGCTGCATTTGCATTAACTCATTTAATCCTCACAACAACCCCATTACTATCTCCTTTTACAGATGGGAAAACAAGACACAGAAAGTATTTAAGTAACCTGCCCAAGGCTCATAAATGAAGCAAAACAAAGATTTGAACCCATGTCAAATCTTTGGACAGTGGTCCAAACTCTCAACCAGTATGCTACATCTTTAGAAAAATTACTTTCTAAATCTCTGACTGTAGAAACTAGTGACACACGTTGAATTTTTTTTAACTTCCTTTTTTTGTTTGCTTTTTGATGCTACTTTCCTAGCCATTTTACGCTGAGGGAGACTATCCATGAGGATACTACTGAAAAGACAAAGAAGCATGATCCAGAAATCTCTAGTTTGTCAGTCAGGACTTCAAAAACAAATCTCATCTGTCACCATCTATTCTCCATGATAGAAGTTGTCAATGTATAGTACCGCTCAATAAAATTATGGAATTGCTAGCCACTTTTTTAAAAAGCATCCTCCAACTTCCTGATAGGTCTCCCCTTTTGGCCCAAGCAAATCTCTCATACCAATGGACCAGGAATCAAAGACACAGACGACTGTGTCTCTCTGATTAAGTAAGCCCAGCTAAGGTAGTCACTGATAATTGCTGGGTTAACTGTAACATGGCAGAAGCTTGTAAATCAGAAAAACCTCCAACTTCCTAGCTCTCATTTAGCCCCTTGCTGTTGGAAACACCAACAATCCTCATCTCTTCTTTATCCTCACTCTTAAAGTGAATGCATGGTTCTGGTTCTATGGAATCTGGGAGATTGACAGTTACATTCTCCAACTCACTTATGAAGCAGTTAAAACAAAAAGAGATCAATGAAACAAAAAAAGGTAGAAGAGTTATAAAGTTAAATTGTGCCTATCAAAGTTAAGGGGAGTATCTTGATCTTACTTAGGGGAAAACTTATCTCACTGACACAGCAGCCTTGCCAATGCTGGTTGGCATTCTGAACTATCCCCTCTCTCCCAGATGGTAAGGTACGAATGTACCTTTCACATCAGTGCCAAATGAATGTCAGATGAAGAGTTGAGATCTACAGCTAAATTAAGAACAAGCCCTCTGCATAATCTATAGAATCTACACCAAAGTGAGATGAACAAAACATCTGTATTCCTGTCAGATACTAACACAAAAGCTAAGAAAAACAATCTGTACTCTGGCCTGGACAGACAGCAGTAGATTGTAACTTTTATTTGTGGACACCATATTTTAAGAGGGACCAATGGCCTGGAGTAGATCACGAACAAATGCAAAGGGTTTAGAATCCATGTGAAACACAAGAAATGAGTAAGTTTAGTGTGTATTTGTGCGCACTGTTAGAGACGGGGGTGGGTCAAGAAAGCATTATGATATATGAAGAAGGTTGAATGTTAAAAAAAATTAGATTTATTTATTGTATCTCCAGAAGGAAGAACCAAGAATGGAAGGATCAGGGGGATTATTTAGAAGATAGAGTTTCTTAGTGAATGAAAGTATTAGATAGTAACATGAGCAGCCAACAATGGGACACACTGAGGTGAAAGAGTGAATTTCCCATCACTGAAGCTGCCTGTCATCTGTCACAGGTATTAGAGTTGATTGATATTTTTAGTAGATGGCTAGACCAGATGATTTCTTGGGGGTCCCTTTCATCTCTAATATGCCGAGACTCCAAAATGCTGTACATGTTCTCTTCCTTTCTGGCTCAATTTTGTTTTTGTTTTTTGTCTTCAGATTGTTTAATCTTTTACCCACTTCCCTCTATTAATAATCATGTCAGCCATGCAGTCAGCACCTAATGTAAGTTTTTCTTTCAGCTTACAAATAAACATCTTTGATGGATAAAAAAGCACCACAGGAAAAGTGGCACCACAGGAAAGCCACTTAAGCAGATGTGCTTTATCAAGTTAACTTTTAAAAATGAGTCCATTTCATCACTAATTCCAAAGGAAAGAATTAAAAACTGTGATAAAAATTATGGGAAAATGAAAATGAGATGCACTTGTTAACACGGATGCATATGCAAAATACGCATTTAGTATGTTTGATCATGTTCTCATGTGCAATGGAAACGGTGATCTACTCTTCTTTAGGTGATATGGGGACTTGCTCTGGACTAGGAAAAGTATTAACTAGTTCAGGGCCCTAAGGAACTTACAAATCTGAATGAACTCAGATTGATTATTCTTCTTCTCAGTTATCTCTATGTAAATAATAGCAATAATAATAATAATAATAATAATAACAACAACCAGTAAATCAGCAACTTCCACAAAATCTGCATGTGAGCAACCAAACTTCAAAATTCTTGTCACTGAGACAAATTCTAAGTAATTACTATTTACATTTTAGTTTAATGAAAAAATTCTCCAACATCTTGTCCTCCAGAATGAAAAGCCATAAAATACATATATACTAACCAGAAGAGGAGGAAAGAAGGAACATTAAATAAATACTGGTGGTTCTAGTTAATGTCAGTGTCTTCTCACACGAACTCAATTCTAAATAAAATTTTGTTTCAGAAAAAAAAACAAAAAACAAAAAACAAAAAAACACTAAGGCAAAGAGTAGAAGTCAAAGGCTTGCAGGCCTTGATTCAGAAAGCATGGCCTTTCTAACAACAGTGAGAGCTATCAATGGATCATTTATAATAAGAAACTCCCCTAGCACTAGGGCAATTAAGAAGTTGGGAAACCATTTTTTCCTGGGATTGTGAAATAGAACCCTTGAATGGTAAGAGTCCTTCTAATTCTAGGATTCCCAGATTATTTTGATTATTATTACCTTTCCCACTCTGGAAAATCTTCAAGACTCTGTCTTGTAAATGTCACCAAGCCAGTAGGTTCTACAAAAGCAATAAGAGAAAAACATACCCAAAAGAAGTTTCAATTTTGAAAAGATTATATACATTCAGTAAAAGAATGAATCTAACAATAGTTGTAAATACCAAGCTTAGTGTTAGAATATAACAGAAGATCGATTTAAAAATAATATTATCCTGGCAGTAGGAACTCTTTCTATAAAGTAATAAATCCTTACTGAAAAACAAAACTATACAAATAACAGCACAACACAGTTGGTACTTACTGGTAAAGTTTTCTAAACTGAATATACTTGTGAAAAATGATTGGAAAAAAAGGTGTATTAATCGGTATAGCTTATACAATAAAGACAAAACTGAATTTTAATCTGTAGACTCTTTCCCAAAGAAAGGCTTTGATCCTACACCTAAAGACTGGTGAATGTATACACATTTATGGGTTTTATAATAAAATAAAATGTCTGTGATTAAAAAAAAATTGTTGGCATGCCCTTTGGAGTTGACAGGGTTAAATCCAGGGTTTAGATAATATGCAATTGCTTTACTTACAAGGCACCTTGGCTAGAAGGAGGAATTGCTGTGTTCTAAGAGGTTGGAGAGAAGAAAGACGACATAGTTTTCAAGGAGGAATAGATAGGAGGGGATCAAAATGCAGTACATGTTAAAGGAGTATTATCCTTTTCTGTTAAGTTTACTTTTTTTTTTTTTAAACTAGTGACAAAAGCAACAAATAAATCAGCAGGCCAAAAGTAATTTGATTCAAATCAAAAAACAAACTAAAAAGGCCAAGCCACTTCTGTTTTCTTCTGTTAAAAAAAAAAAGCAAGCAAGAAAAAAGCTCTTAAGCAAAGAGATATGTCAGGAACTATTAGGGATAATAGTGGTAGAGGCCCAATGAAAGCTTGACAATCATTTCATTCCTCTGTATGATTCCACATTTCTCTGTTCTCAGTCACAAGCATTTCTCTGTTCTCAGTCACAAGCAGTAACAACTAAAAAATCATATGGAGTAGTTATCATAGAAAACAGAATTTTGTTAATATGGGTTATAAAATATTCTTAAGATTTTATTAAGTAATTTCTCAAAAGCAAATGGATAGCATACTTAAAACTCATAAGAGATCAAACAATTCAAACACAAGAGAAGCAATTCTATTTATAAGAAACTAATGTCAGTATTATCATTCAGCAACTTAGCAGATAAATAAGAATATTAAATATCCTTGATATGTTAAATGTCCTTCATATACACTAGAGATCCTAAGAGAAATTTATAAATGGAATATTGTTAGCAAAGTCAGAAAAAAGGCAGAACATGGTTCCTTAGATATAATTAATAACAGAAATACCTTGAGAGGATTCTTTTTATCTTTCTTCCATAAAAAAGGTAACTTTTATGCTAGGTTACTTTGATTAATAAAATATTTCCCTTAATAAAATCACAACATATGCTGTATTAATTCCTCGATTTTTAAATACTCCATCTATAAGATACTTTATCTAAAACTATATTGAAATTATCTCAGGAAGCCTTTGAAAATCTTTAAACCTCAAGATCCACATTAAAATATAAAATATAGGGGCACTCAAGTGGCTCAGTTGGTTGAGCATCTTGACTCTTTAGAGCAGCTCAAGTGTGACCTCACAGTGGTGAGATCAAGCCCGCATCAGGCTCCGTGCTGAGTGTGGAATCTGCTTGGGATTCGTTCTCTCTCTCCCTCTGTCCCTCCTGCACACATGCACCCTCTCTCTCTCAAAATAAGTAAACGAATAAAATATAAACATCTGACAACATTGAAAAGTTAGTCCTAATTGAATTACATTTTATCAATTCTAAAAGGCACACATTTTTCACGTATTAAACTTCTGAAACTGGGATACATCTTTCATAATGGAAGGTATCTAGTCTTTGCCATTGGTCTAGATTAAAGTTGAATTTTTCCAGAGAAAATGTGCATCTGCTTTTGTAGTCATCTGGAAGCACCACTGACCTGATTTTGATCTGAATTAAAACCTCTATTGCAGGCTTTTATAGATCATATTGCTAATATGACTTCAGACCCCAAACCTGAGACTTGTGGTTCAAATTCTCAGGGGAGATTTTTCTGTCCTTACTCTAGCCAGTGCCAAGGTTGACACTTATAGTTTCTTTGTTGTCCCTTTTTTTTTTTTTGCACAGCCAGGTGAATTTCTCAACTATCCTCAGACTGAAGGTATAGATCTTTGATGTATCAGCTTTGTAAGAGAGGTCTCTTATGACTGCCCATCCTGAGTGGTACATAACATCACACGTTTTACCATCTACAATGTCCTAGATATGATGAAATACAGTACTTTAAATAGGTTTCTATAGTTTCTATTTGGTAGACTTCAGAACTTCTATATAATCATTAACTTGTAAACTCTTTTATTCCACTATTTCCTCCTTAAGCCTGTAGCTTTACATCTTAAAAACTTGTAACATGTTTCATTATATTTCTATGAAAAACTAAATTACCATGTACAATGAAAAAGCCAGAAAATAAAATGCCTAATTATAATTTTTTCAGCCTAATTCATAATATGTATAGTTGAAAAACCAAAATTTTAGCTTTTTCTCTCAAATAAATAAAATCCTAAAACTTAGGCAAGTTAGTGTCTAGAGAAGACATATATAATATGACTCCAAGGACAGAAAAGTAAACTCTGAATTACTTAGGTATAATAATGGAATTAATTCTATTTAGTACAGTAAATTTAGAATTGCAAAAAATGTACTCATCTTTCCAATAAATTATTACAAATTCTAATTTGGCTTTATGTCTCATAAACCCAAATGAGCCTTCATTTCCTTTATTATTTTATTCAGTATAATGAACAAAACTAAAAATAAATAAGAAATAGATAACCCTCCAAAGAAGCAGGAGTTTCTTCTTAAATACCAGAATTCTGATAACTGATTTCTTTCCAAAAATCTGAACAATGTTCAACAGCAATACTTTCAAAAAGAAAAAAATTCCAAGTACACTATAATGTGAGATTACATACTAAAGGAAGAATATGAGAAAATTGACCTTAAAATGATTCAATGATGTGCTTTAAGACAATCCAACAACCTGAATGGCCAGAACTGAACTCATTTCATTTGACTAGAGTTGACTTGCTCTACATAACAAAACCAAACTTTGAGATGTTCTAGTTTCTCTTATAATTGACTTGTAGAAAAGGCCACCAACTGATAATAGCTAACATTCGTTAAGTATGTAACTTCTCATTTAATATTTATAACTACCCTATAATTAATTATCATTATTCTTTGATTTTACAGGTGAGGAAACTGAGGCTTAGAGGTGTTAAGAAACTTGTCTGGGTCACTCAGCTCCTAGGGAAAGAGTGGCAATACCAATCTATTTTTAGCTGGCTGCTACCAGCACTGGTTCCTCAAGTGTCACAATTACTATCTGGGAAAACAAGATCATCAAGGTCCAACAGAAAAAGACAAACATGCAAACACTAAGTACAATACTGTTTTATAAGAATTCTACAAAGTGTGTAAAGGGGCCCCAAAAGAGAAGGATGAGTAAGAAGGCAACAAAATGGCTGTCCTCTGCAAATAAACTAATTCTTAATAGTCCATGCTTCTTTAAATAAAGAAGTTGGGGTGCCTGGGTAGCTCAGTCAGTTGAGCATCTGGCTCTTGATTTCAGCTCAGGTCATGATCTCACCGCCCTGGGATAGAGCCCCTTATCATTAGGCTCACAATGACAGCACAGGGTCTGCTTGGGATTCTCTCTCTTTCTCTTTCTGCCCCTTCCCCACTTGGGCGTGAAAACTCTCTCTCTCTCTCTCAAAATAAATAAATAAATAAATAAATAAATAACTTGGAAGGAAGGAAGAAGGAAGGAAGGAAGGACACCCAAAATGTATTTTTTGGTCAATATATTTTCTTTTCAAAGTACTAATTTATTGTTTTTAATTCATGAAAATCTATTCCAGTATGTTCTACTGTTCTAATTTCAGAGTATATTAAAGTCACACATTCATAGCACACATTTAATGTATATACATATCATATGCATAAAATCTGGATTATAATATTGAATTATTTGGGCTGGGAAGGAAGGTGTACTTTGAACACAAAATGTTTCTGACCTGTCACTTGATCTGAACTGTCCCAATCAGTGATAAAAATTATATTAAGAATGAAAGAAATTTACTTTTCTCTGTGACTCTTCTAAAATAGCAGAAGAGTGTTTTAAGCTTCTCTGGTTTCCTTGATGAACGTCCTTCAAACAACCTGAAAGAGATCAAATATAAAGAAAATAAAAAAGGGTGATTTAAAATGCTTTAATGAAAAAATAAAAATGAATAAATAAATAAATAAATAGATAAAATGCCTTAATGACTCACAAAAAAGTACGTCTATATTGCTACTAAGTAAAGGAAGGCAATTCTGTAATGACACAAAACTGGAAAAATGGATTAAAACGGCATCTGGAAAAGGCTAAAATCAACTAGAACTAGGCTTCTTAAAAGTTATTCAACTCAGATGGCACTCTCTAACAACCACATTTCTCCAATCTATCTTCCTCCAGGGAGAAGGCACCATCTGGTCCCCCAAAGTCAATTAGGCCAGTGAGTAAATGCTCATTTTCCCAGTCGTAAGTACTAATAATTCATAATATTACTAGGTAGTTAAATGACTGAACAAAAATGGTACCTGAAAAAAAAATCCAAAGGATTGTATTCCGGGAGGGAGGGCAGTGGGTGGCGACAAGGATGACAAGCAGGTATGACAAAGTATTTGGGGACTGACCAATCTTTGATAATTAAACTGATATACCCTTTGCACAGTAACTAAAACAGTGCCTACTCATCTAGTTTCCAGCAACCTGGACTTGCACTACTTAATTTAGTTTTCTTTGAAATGATGTGGCTTTGTTAACGGTAACACATAATGCAATTTATCCTGAGGAAAGGAAAGCAGGGCTTTGGAAGCATATGACCTGAAAAAGTTGTTCACTAAAGGATTTCAAACACAAAAGCATGCTTTTGGGGCGTAAGATCAAGCTTTCCAAAGGCATTTAAAAATTATAAAGCAATTCTGAGCTATAAATGATGTTATTATTTATCTGCCTCTAGTCATATACTCTGGCTTTACAACCAGAAACCCTTCAAGTAAAAGTTCACTTTAATAACGGCTGAAATGGGTGAATTTTTCACGATTAGGAAAACAGGCTTATGTAACTAACTATACAGAGAGGGAAAAGTTAATTCCATGAGAAAATCCTATTGAGCAACTGAAATGAATTAGGAAAAGGGAAGGAAATGTAGATTTCAAATGATTCTGTTTTCAATGATCTGAAATTCTGTATTCAGGGTCAAATTTCTGAGAGAACAATTTATGTGAATATTTATTTCCTAAAAAGAATACTAACATCAGAAAAGTATTTTAACTAAATTTAAAAGTGAACTGATTAAAAAAAATAAAGTACAATAAAATTGCACTGATTTTTAAAAATAGTTTAAGAGTGCTGTATGATAATTTTTACTCATTTAAAAGAACTTACTTTTCTAAAATGTTGATTACAAATACGCTTAAAATCCAGTTGCCTGCTGAAAGAAAGGATCTTTGAGAGTGCAGATTTCAGCTTGGTTTCTGCTGCAATATGTCAACGAGGACAGAGTTTATTTAAATCAAAATGATAGTCAAAATGAAGAAGTCACTTGGCAGTTTAATTAAACATCCAGTATCAAATAAATGTGATTTACTAAATGAATATCTTGGGAACCATTGAAAAATCCCTTTCTAGGTTTACTATTTAGTAGAGGGAAACAGTATGAATATAAAGGCAGCAACCATCTATTCTTAGAGACGAACTGATGTACTATGTAATTCAATTAAAGGAAAAAAGTTCCACTTTCATAGAACTGTTGTGTAGTAAAGAGAAAATAGCTGTTGTCCTTAAGATATAATTCCCTCAAACATAAAAAGTGTCCCTTGCTTCTATTTGTGGTCAGAGTTTGTAAAATTGCATAGAAGTTCACATATTTCATAGCCACGATGACAAATTAGTAACTCTAAGAGACTCTTGGGATTATAGATTTACTACCCTAGCAATACTGACTTTCCTGGGAGATTATATGGCAGTTATTATCACCTACTACAAATGAGCACCATTGTTTAATTTTTTTAATGTTTATTTTGAGAGAGAGAGAGAGAGAGAGAGAGCATGAGCAGGGGAGGGACAGAGAGAGAGGGAGACAGAATCTGAAGGAGGCTCCAGGTTTCGAGCTGTCAGCATAGAGCCTGACACGGGGCTCAAACTCACAAACCACGAGATCATGACCTGAGCCGAAGTCGGACACTTAACAGACTAAGCCGCCCAGGCGCCCCAAGCACCATTGTTTATTTTGCAGGTCCTAACCTTATAGGTATAAAATCAAAGAGAATCTCAATGTATTCTGTTTACTTGTCATTCCAAGCCTAATTTCGAATTACTACGTAATCAAATATCCAGATGGAACAGGAAGTGCCATGTGAAGTGGAAGGAATGAGAGACAAGAAGGAGGTAGAAAGTCAGGAAAGATGAAGTAGGTTTAAAACCCTTGCATGAAGTCTAACACTCCACAATAGTGAAGTCTGAAAGAACGATGTGTAGCCACCCAAACAAGATGAATTATCCTGGTATGAAAGCAAGTGAAAATAACATAAAAACATAAACAACATGAGCGAAAAGTCACAAGAAGGATGTTAATATCTGAAAGAAAGCATCTAAGGGGAGGAGGATGACAGAGACTAAGAAAGGAGGGAGACAAAAGATGAGGCTGGGAAGACATATAGAGACTGACAGAGATGCAGCTAAAGACAGAGGGAAGGAAGAGAGATAGAAATGCACCCAGAGAGAAAAGGCACCCAGAGAGAGATTCAGAGGGAATGAAGATCTTCTTATAATCATCAAGCACCATTAGATTTTTTAACTTCTCAACACCAATTTTTTTTTTAGATTTTCTAAGTCCTGGGTGTGTATATTTGAAGGCTTATTTTAAGCCAGCAGGCATGCATATGAACATGCATATAAATTAGGCCACAATAACCCTCTACTCGTAGGGAGGACATTTTGGTATTTAACTGAATGGTAACTAGAGAGTATTTAAAAAACCAAACAGGGGAGCCTGGGCGGCTCAGTTGGTTAAGCATTTGACTTTTGATATCAGCTCAGGTCTTGATCTCAGGGTTGTGAGATCAAACCCCACGCTGGGCTCCATGCTGGGTATGAAGACTACTTTAAAAAAGTTAAAATAAAGAAAATAAAATAAGCAAACAGAAAAAGCTAGTCAGGCAACTTCACTTTTGTTATATATGTAACTTTTTATTTTCAAGGAAATAAGTCAATGGTCAGACACTTATTAACTGGTGTTTTTCTTTCCATACATATAAGGAAAATCATAGTTTAATAAAATCTTTCCCTGAATAGAATATTGATAACATTACTGGAATTGGATTCTAGACACACACACACACACACACCCCATGTGATTTCGAGTTAAGGATTAATCCCATTAGCAAACAGTAAATCAAACCCAAAGCACTATAACTTCCACTTTAAAATGGATGCAAATGATAACCTGGAACCCAGCCACAAAGTCGTTCTTGGCTTTTCTGTGGAGCACTCTGCCATATGGCCCCAGCAGCACTTTCAATCCAGGGAAGAGGAAGATGTAAAAGCCTCCTGGGCTGACCACTGCTGCAACCCACAATTAATCTCTGACCATCAGTTTCTAAGCAATCTCAGAAGCATCAATGCTAATCACATTGGAAGCCTTTATATGAATGTTTAGGCCCTGAAAGGCAAGCAGGGGAAAAGGTCAGGAGTATTTAACATAACTAAGCAGGGCTGGAAGAACACAACAATAAATAAAAACAGGAAGACTTATTCAATTTATTGACGTCAGCCTCCTACCACATACTCTTAACCATTTTTCTTATTCAATCAACTAGCTAGCCGTAGCTCTTTCGAGGCTAAATACACTCACACACACACACAACTCCCAACTGCCAGAAACTATAATCATAAATAGCAACTAGGCCAAAAAGAAAACACCACACGACAAAATGCTCCATAATCAGTTTACCAAATGGCTCATCAAATTAGGTACTTGATCTTTCATAAGTCACATGAAAAGGGGGAACTTTTGGTTGTTTTCCATTTCTGGAGCACGCTCAGAGCATTTTGCTTGAGAAGAAGCAAGACATAATGAAAAGAGCATGGAGTCTGAACGGAAGATAGTGTCCAAGTCCCAGTTCTGCTGACGAGTCATTTACTCTCACTGAACCTATTAGTATAGAAGGTTCCCTACCTAGAAACTTCCATAGATAAAATCTAAGTAATCTGTCAACAGACAGCATCAATGATCATGTATAGTCATCAATCCAGTTTTTTGCTAGTTTAGGCTTATTAAACACATACCATCTCAGTGAGAGCCAAGTGCTGCCAGGATTCCTTAAAACAATTGTGGAAACTACCACAGGCTTTACTGCCCAGCTTTCTGGGGACCAAAAGAACATCCATCAGCTGAAGACAAGAATATGTCTGGTTTCAAATCTTCAACAGATTAAACTCTCATTTTGTGAAAATGCTATTGGGATGCCACAAGTTTAAATCCCTTATGGTCACCCTGGACTGATGAATGATTTTGGTTCATTTTACAGATCGAGAATTATTTCTAAGGGTAGTTCTAGTTTCTCATTAGCTATGAGTTAAGAAGTATTAATCTGGTTCATTCAAAGGAAGG
The DNA here is from genome assembly GCA_030068075.1 of Paguma larvata. NCBI lineage: Eukaryota > Metazoa > Chordata > Mammalia > Carnivora > Viverridae > Paguma > Paguma larvata. The sequence goes on along the minus strand of CM057837.1, from coordinate 53,769,278 downwards.
CTGGACAGCACAATGGTTAAGAGACACAGCTTCTGGAAGCCAACTTTATCCTGAGTTTGAATCCCAATTATACCGGTTAACTTGATAAAGTAACCCTACCCTCTCTAAGCTTACATCTCCTCATGGGAAAAATGAGAAAAACAATATGTAATTTATAAAACTGATGTATCAAGTAAAAACCAACGGCATGGTGATTAACACATAGCAAGTACTTATAAATATCAGCTATTGTTATTATGAATTTGGGGCACCTGGGTGGCTCAGTTGGTTAAGCATCCAGCTTCAACTCAGGTCTTGGTCTCATGGTTCATGGGTTCGAGCCCCATGTTGGGCTCTGTACTGACTGCGTGGAACCTACTTCAGATTCTCTGTCGCCCTCCCTCTGCCCCTCCCCCATTCACACTTCCTGTGTGCTTTCTCTCTCAAAAATAAATGAAAAAAAAAAAAAGAATTATTCTCATGCAAAAAAAAAAAAAAAAAATCCAGATAGTGCTGAGTAAGCAGAGGTACTTGAGATGAAATAGGGCATTATATAATGCCCAGCAAAAAAATCCACTCATTTACATAAAATGCTTATATTGTTCAAATCTAGATTCCCTTCATTAAGAAAAACTCCGCAGCCTCTTTTTCCATCAAGCCTAACATGCTGACATTCAGAGCCAACCAACTCAGCCTTCAGGAAAAATACCCATGCACAATGAAAAAGATAAATGCATCTTTGCCAAGAAGTTCCAGCATTCTCTTGTCAGAAGTTTAGCTGAAAAGCAATGATGCTTTAAAATTAAAACACGTAGGGTGCCTGCGTGGCTCAGTCGGTTAAGTGTCTGACTTTGGCTCAGGTCATGATCTCGCAGTTTGTGAGTTCAAGCCCCACATCGGGCTCTGTGCTGACAGCTCAGAGCCTGGAGCCTGTTTCGGATTCTGTGTCTCCCTCTCTTTCTTCTCCTTCCCCACTCATGCTTCGTCTCCCTCTCTCAAAAAATAAATAAAACATTAAAAAAATAATAAAAAAAGAAAGTATTTAGTCTTTAAAAAAATTTTAACGTATTAAAATTGATATAAATTCCGGTAACAGTGGCAGGAAATGGGATGTCACAAAAGCCAAGGTTTCCGAAGACTTCCTGACTTCTACCTGGCAGTCATTCCAAACCTGAGGTCCACTTTACTGTTGAGAAAAGAAGGCTGCTAGCGTAGCAGGTGCCCAGCCCTCAGAGGGCCCTGTGGACTTGTGCTTCTTTCACACGCTGACCACAGAGTGAGGGTGAAGGGGAGGTTATAATACCCTGTCTATGGGGTTATAGTTAGGAAGGAAGAAGCTACCCACATTAGGTGTTTGAGAAAGGCTCAAAAAATCTGTGGGCTTCTAACCTCAAAATCAAAGTAGAAAAATCATCCACTCTTTTTATTAACTTTGTCTTCTGTTCCATTTCTGATGATCGACTTGTAACTATTTTTCTTCTGATCATAAAAGTAATATATGCTTATTAAAAATAATTTTTTAAATCTAGAAAAAGATGAAATAAAAGCATTAAATATGTTTATCTCACTACGCAATGGGAATCATACCTTAATTCATTTCCTTGTCAGCCTACTTTCCATGCTCACACATATACAGATGTGAACTAGAGGTCTATTAACAGATACAGATATTTTAACATAATTGAGATCATATTCTATATGTAACTTTTTATTCCTTGTGAAAGCTTACAATTGCTAATTCTAATCATGCTTAACCTTCTGCTCCCTTTCTGTGCTATTTCTTGTTTTACCTGATGAGGAATGTGTGTTTGTAGTTATCCACAGAGAGCTTAAAGCTCTTAAAGAGAAAAGGGTTACAAACATTTAGCCAAGATACAGGACTAACATTATCTGTGAACAGTTTAAATACTAAATTCTTTTTTTTAAGTAAATGCTATGCCCAACATGGGACTCAAACTCATGACCATGAGATCAAGAGCAGCATGCTCTATCAACTGAGCCAGCCAAGTGCCCCAAAATACTGAATTCTTTACGGGTGAAACTTAACATTTGAAATTGGTTTTAAAATATTAAAAAAAAAAAAGTGGGGTTGGACAGGTGAAAACAGAGTAAAATAAAAAATTCAGGTTAGTAGTGAACTTGGACAAGTAAACATGGGGTCATGATACTGTTCTCTTTATTTTTTGGTATGCTTGAAAATATCCATAACAGATTTTAAAAATCACTTTTTTGGAGAAGAGGCTCTCTGAAACAACCTTAACTTAGTAAGAGAATGCATAGCTTTTATTGAAAAAATAAATTTAAAAGGTATATAATTAGGTCAAAGAATCAATCTCAGAAAGCTTGTAACTAAGACATCAAAGGTTTATCTGGGGGACGATCAAGAAACATGCACTAGTTGACTACACATCCCGTGGAAACAAACTGTAAGTGGCCATGGAAACACTGATTCTAAAGCATTACTAATTAGAGCTACTTCTTACCAAAATCAAAAACCAGAAAAACACAAAGCCACTGGACTGGCCTTCGGAATTCTGGATAGAAATTTGTAATTTACAGTATCTTTGGTGATCCTGGAGCTAATCAAACATTTGTTCCAAATAAACAGAGAAGAGAGAGTACTTATTCTGTGGTGATCCTTGTTCTTAATATAACTAATACTTCTCATGGAAACAGATAATTACATTTCTACAGAATTAAATTTCCATTGTTTACTTACATACAAAATTTGACCATTTCCTTTTCTGTATTAAAAAAGAAAATCTGCAAGAGATGCATAGGCCTTAACTGCGAGTAGAAAAAATTCTTTAATAATTTTTCAAATAAGCAAAAAAAGAAAATTTAATAAACAGGTTCTTTACACAATTGCAACTGCAGATACCAATGCTCTGTATTTTCTCTCAAACCTATCCCAAATGCTAAAGAAATCAAAGGCAAAAACTTGAACTACATATGGCTTAAAAATAAAATATCTCCTAATTGCTAAGGATAAGATGAAGTTTGAAAAGTAAAGGACAACTAAGAATGAAGGATCTAAGTTTTAGTCCTAGCACTCTTCCACTAACCAGTCAATTTCTCAAATGTGTTATCTATAAAATTTATTTTCATTCACTCAACATGGATTTATTGAAGGCCTACAAAGCATGAAATTTAATGAAAGATCTCTGTCCCCACTGAATTGAATAAACAAGCAATTATAATGAAGTAGGGTAGGTGGTACAGTAGGAAAAGTAGAGAACACGAAAGGCACAAGCCCGGCTGCACAAACCCAGGAAATACCCTGGTGCCTCTCTTCACCCACTCAACGGTGCAGTCTGTCACCATCACAGACTCGTCCTTAAAATGTCACCACACCTCTACTCCCACTACTACACTATCCCAGCTATCAACTTCTCCTTCCTAGTGAATTGCAACAGCCTCTCCAACTGGGAAAACTCACTGTACTATGGCCCCTCTCCACTCAGTACCCACATTATAGTCAGAACAATCTTTGAAACTGTAAATCTGACCAGGCTTCCCCCGTCTCCCATACCAAATCTTTTAATGACTTTCTATTATCTTAGGAGGGCCTTGTGGGCACAGTAGGACGGCCTACTGGCCCTCATCAACTCCTGCAGCCTGTCCTCCCTCTCTGTGCTGCAGCCGCACTGGTCTTCTCTCAGGCCCTGGGCATGTCATGTCCTTCTCACCACACTGACCCTCCATACATGCTGTAGCCCTGCCCAGAATGTTATCATCTCTCCTTTTCTCCTTGGTAAAAACTCCTACTTACCTTTTGTACTTACTTCAAAAGTTATTTCCTCAAGAAATAAATTTATTAAATGATATCAAACTATTATTAAAGTATATTAACCTTTGTTAAACTATATCCTTCTATAATAGAGTATCAAAATTCAATGTACCTCTTTTTTAAAGAGGTACATACAGACCATCATAGAAAACCAGGGTCATTGCAAACCTATCCTGGCAAGATCAGAGCTATCGGAAACAGTGATACTTGAACTGATGCTTGAAGAAGGAATAAAAGCCTTGTGGAAAGACACAGAAGTCAGAAACTGGTTTATCCTTTCTCCTGTAACTTCAAGGCACTTAACACGCTATGAAGAATACCGAAATTGCTCACTGTATATTTGAACTAAATGACTAAATACTATCCTCTTAAAACAAACTTAGCTAACGTATTCACTCAAAACTAGATTAACAACATGTCCCTCACAACTGATATTTACACAATCAAAGAGAATATGGAATAAAATGGGTATCTCTTATTGGGATTTCAAATAAATTCTCTTATGCAGATGACACTGTTTTTCATTGTTTTCCCATTCCTTCTTAGTGTTGATAATGGAGAGTAACTATATAATAACAAAGATTTTCACTGAACTTTAATTACCTTGCCTGCAAAATGGCAAAAACACCACTTAACTCACTGCATTATAAAGATTAAATTAGATAACTGGACATAAAATGTTCGGTCTATGGCAAACCACTGGACAAACAGTCCCTTCCAGCCTCCTTTACCTCACTGTTTAAGAGGTGCTCTCGGGAACGTACCGATTGAAGTTAATGTCTGGGTAGCTAGAATACTCAGATTTCATCTTAGCATTTCGCCGTGGAAATGTGCAGAAGAAAGCATTAGCTAAAAGACTGGCAATCTGTTCCTGTGACATTGTGATGGAATGATTCATCTTCTGTTTCAGGAGCGGTATTGGCTGATAGAGGAAACAAAATATACAGACAAGAAGAGCCATAATTAGTTTAGCAATTTCAAAAGCAGAGGCACCAAATTGCATTTGCTAAATTAAGGCAGGAATAATTTCAGGGCACTCTTGAGTCCTTAAATCAGCGACACTGTTGAAGTCAAGGGCAGTTCATCAAGGATGATTGGAAAAGTGTACTTGTTTGACAAACTGCAGATTTCTAATCAATAATGATGTTAGTGAAGAGAACACAAAACATTACTTATTAGTGGAAAACAAGATTGCTTTAGCAAGTAAGAAATAAATACACATTATCCATGTAATGAAAAATTAAAACAAAAGATGAAACAAAAATGAAACGCTGACTGTAGCTATTATAGCATAGGCTAAATTTTATTCTCACTCATATTAAACACTGCTGGACAGAGCAATTTTTCTGTTTTAGTCCTAAATAAAATGATGCTAAGGAAAATAATTCAATAAATAAGTCTTATTCCTTTCAATTCTGAATCACACTTCACTTTGACAATTTCTTTGAGACCTAAATCTAATTTTATTAAAGCAATTAATAGGACATGTGTATACAGACTTATGTATAACTTGTAAGAAGACAGGCACTTCTTACATAATCATTTTAAGTCAAGGAAGATACAGGACGTTTTCCTTCAAATTTTTTATGACTGAAATGTCTGCTAGTTTTATCAAACCCAGATTCACTGATCTTTTCTTTTCAGTATAAGCCACGGGACCCGAGTATTGTGTTTAGTGGGTTTTATTATACTTTAAATATTTAAACTTTATGTTTTTAAAGATATGACAGTAAAGCCAAAGACCAACTGCCAGTATATATATATATATCAGTTTTTAAGTTTTAAAATGCTCCAGCGTAATATTTAAGGATGCTTTTCCTTCTACCTTTCAATAAGACCCAGAACTAAGAATCCTGGCTTATCTGCATTCATCTCAAACCGATGTACGACAGACACATAGACAACTGTCCTGATCATATTTCAGGAATCAAAACTGAGTTAAAGGAAGGAAAGGCAGGTAAGACAAATCAAAAGTGCAATGATGTAACAACTTTTTCTAAGTAACAAAAAATGTACATCAGTGCTAGACTAAGAGTTTGCTATAAAAAGAAAAGGTTAAATTTGCAGTTCAACTATTTCCCTTGTGAAAATACAAAGGTAAACAAACAAGGGAAACCTAAAGAATCATTACAGTTTCCAAAAGTCTCTCCTTTTAGGCCTTAGCAATTATCATTTCTGGAAAAGAAGAAACAGAGAGCTCATACTGATTTCCATTCCCCACCCTATACATTTATTTACAACTCAGCAATGAGTTTAGAAAAGGTAACAATGTATCAATGATTTAAAGCAAACTGTTACTTAGTTTTAGTTAAAAATAAGCTTTTAGGGGAGCAAAGGTGGCTCAGTTGGTTAAGAGTCTAACCCTTGATTTTGGCTCAGGTCATGATCTCAAAGTTTGAGGGATTGAGACTCATGTCCAGCTCTGTCCTGACAGCACACAGCCTGCTTATGATTCTCTGTCTCTCTTTCTCTCTGCCCCACTTCCCACTGCATGTGTGAGTACTCTCTCTAAATAAACATTACATTAAAAAAAAAAAGAGCTTTTAACTACTATTTACAAAGTTATCCATAAAAATGAGTTTAAAAATTAATGGTGATATTTTAGGCTTAATGAATGATAAACACAAACATTCTTAACCCCCAAATACCCAAACAGTATGATTTTAAATAGAATAACTAATTTCTATTTTCTTAGAGGAGAAATCCCAAAAGCTCATACGTGCCCAGTATGGAGCCCAACATGGGGCTTGAACTCACGACCCTGAGATTAATGCCTGAGCTGAGATGCACAGTTACAACTGAGCCACCCAGGCGCCCTAGAAGATGTAAATCTGACTATCAAATGCTCAGCTAGATAAAAATAAGAGTGGTTTAATATGAACCAAGATCTTTCAAAAAGTTCATGTCCAAAATGTGTTTCCTTTAATTTCCTTTTTATAAACCTAAAATTTACCTTTTGGATTTGGCCTAGAGAACGTTAATGTGATAAATCATTAAATAACAACATATGCAGTTCAATTTGCCAAAGATATACTTTGATATCAAAGTGAAATGTTAATTTTCACAGCAGAGATTTACTTTTCTTTCTTTAACGTTTATTAATTTTTGAGAGAGAGAGAGACAGAGAGAGAGAGAACAAATAGGTGAGGGGCAGGGAGAGAGGGAGACACAGACTCCAAAGCAGGCTCCAGGATCTGAGGTGTCAGCACAGAGCCCAACGTGGGGCTCAAACCCACGAACCACAAGATCATAACCTGAGACAAAGTTGGACACTTAACTGACTGTGCCACCCAGGTGCCTAGCTCATGGTGCTTTCTTAACTTTTAAAAATGAAAGAAAGAATCTGGTATTAATCAAGAGTTGGTTAAGCGTTCGACTCTTGATTTCGGTTCAAGTCACGATCTCACAGTTTGTGACTGGAGGCCCGTGTTGGAGTCTGCGCTGACAGCACAGAACCTGCTTGGTATTCTGTGTCTCCCCCTCTCTGCTCCTACCCTGCTCGCTAGCTCTCGGTCTCTCTCTCAAAATAAATAAACAAATAAACTTGAAATGTTCTAAATCCATTAGTATGTTTTGGGATAATGACTATTTTCTTTAAGTTAGAGACTGTTTAAACAAAAAGAGAATAGAAAGTCTAAGTAAGCAAACTTCAACAGTGTAAACTGAAGCTCAGAAATTGAATGCTGCATTTTTAATGTCCTTTTGCAGCATTCCCTCTAGCCTCTAACCTTTTCTTTAGTATAGAAAAATCCTCATACTCTTTGGCAAAAACTATTTCCCATCTCTCTCTTCTCTCTCTTTGACCCTGACCATTAGAGTTTAAAAGAAATTCAGTTGTGAGTCTCAAGAAAGCTACTGGGAAAGAAGTTATTTCTACTAACCTGGGTGCAAATATTTGGCAGACAGAGTGCAATTTTCACCATATCAGGCAAAATCGACTGATATAAATGCTGAGCTTCTGCTTCTTCAAGTACCTGAAAACCAGTAAAATACTTTAGTGAATAATAACCAATGAACAGATGTTTATTATGAAATTAAATTACATAATTGCTTTTCATAGGATCCCATAAGGTACATTATCAGCACCATTAAACACATTTAAAGTAAACAACTATGGGCACTAAGGGGAACTCAGATGAACTTACAAATTCATTTTCAAATATATGTAACTTACCTCAATAACTTCTGAAAACTAATTAAGTATCCCAAATATCAAATATCTCTCATATCAACACTTACAATTAAATAAAACACTTGCAAATAAAAAACAGTACATTCTACCCTTGGTTACAACTAAAAACTGCTAGACCACTAAGGATTCTCTCAGAAACCTCAAGAACCCATCCAGCTTCAATAGTCTATCACTTAAAAGAAATCACCATTAAAGCTATACAAATTTTTTCAGAGCACAGTATATTCTTCAAATCTAACCTACTGGGTAGTAAACAATGAGGTTTCTGATGACCTTAGAATTTTCCTTTTCTAGGCACCCTTGGAAAGTTAAAACCACAATTCCCATATCATAATGTGAAGTACAACAAATATAACATTCACAGCCCATTTTTACTTTTATAATTTCCCATCTCTACAGGCTTTAGAAATTAGATCTTTTAATCTAATTTCATTTTAAAAACTCAAGTCATTTCTTTAAAAGCACTAAAAATGACAATTCTGTTAATCTGGAAATTAACCAATTTGGAATTAACCAACCATTTGGAAATAACTAATTTGTTAACAGTAAAGATTAAAGTAAAACATTTATCTACTTAAAATTACATCTGAACTAAAGGAAGTCTCACTTATTATCTAGTCTGATTCTGTCATTATTACAGAGAAAACTGAGGACAAGGTTACCTGATTTTCCTAGCTTGACACTATCGATTGGTAATTAAATTGAAACTAGAACCCAAGTGTTCTCACCTCTACTCCACTGCCCTCCCCACTTCTCTATGTGACCATGGGATTACTGAGAATACAGACTCTTCACAAATCTACAGATTTTCTTTGCTACAAACTAGAGGAAAGGAATACTCTTTCCTCTATTTGCAGCTGCACAAGGTATGTGTGTCAACGGAAAGAGTAACAATTTACTTTACTCTGGTTTTACAGGGAATTTTTAACACTGAGAACTGTCTCTATACCAACACTCTAAAATTCAATCTATACTTACCTCCCTCTTTAAATTGAGACAGTGGAAAAACTAATATTCAGAATGAACAGAAAGATATTTACAATTCAGGGAATTTGGGAATCAATTTATCACAGATACATAGAAAACTAAGTGAGTAACACAAGAGAATTATTAATTCTGGGGAAAACAAGAAGTTGCGTAAGAGTGGAGGAGCAATCGCATCTGAGATATGAACAGTATTTTTACAATCCTGCTTTTAAAAAACAGAATATTGATCTTAACTGAAAATATGATAACTATAGTGGGAAATGAGAAGTAGAAATAATGCTTATGTTAATGGTGAAGGGGGAAGTGAGCCATAGCTAAATCCTAATCCTCTACAATGGGAAGTTAACGCAATTAGAAAAAAAAAAGTTAGTTTGAAGTGGTTAAATGGTTGCCTCTTCATTATAAGTCTCTTTAACTGTAATAAAAACAAAAACTAAATTCAAAAAAATACAGTCCTAGAAGTCATCCTACAATTTTAGAGGTATACATTAAAGACACTTGCTTTCCTTTACCTGAAAATGCAGAGAACATTAACACATTTGCTGATAAATTCACTTTTTGTACTTAAAATTCATCCTTTTGCCTTTTAAAACCTATTTTGAATAATTATGGGTTCATAGGAAGTTGCAAAAATAGTATAGAGACATCCAGTTTACCCTTGATCCAGTTTCCCTAATGGTTACATTTTACATAACTATAACAATATCAAAAAACAGAAATGAATACTTTTATAGTGTGTGTGTATCATTCATTGCTCTTTTTTATCACATGTACATTTGTATTGTATAACCAACACCAAAATATCAAGATACAAAACTTTTTCACTACAACCTCTCTCTCCTGCTACCCATTTAGTCACCCTCTCCTTCCTCCAACCATTCCTAAACCCTACCAACCACTAATCTGTTTTCCATCTCTATAATTCTGTCATGTTATATAAATGGAATCAAACAGTGCATGTCGTTTTAAGATTGAATTTTTCATCCAGCATGATGCCCTTGAGATCAACTGAAGTTGGTACAAGTATCAATGGTTCACCCCTCCTTATTGCTAATTAGTATTCCATGGTATGAACATACTACAATTTGTTTAACCATTCACTCACCGAGGGACATTTTGGTTGTTTCCAGTTTGGGGCTGTCACAAGTAAAGCTGCCTTTTACTTTCAACTTGCCTATATCATTATGTTTGATATGATTTCTTATAAACATACAGTGCATCTTTTTTTATTCACTATGTAAATTTCTTTTTTTTTTTTAATGTTTATTTATTTTGAGAGAGAGTATGAGCAGGAAAGGGACAAAGAGAGGAGGACAGAGAGAATCGCAAGCAGGCTCTGCCCTGTCAGCAGAGCCTGACACGGGGCTCAATTCCATGAACCATGAGATCATAACCTGAGCTGAAATCAAGCGTCGGATGCTTAACTGACTGCTCCCACTTTGCAAATCTCCTTGATTTGGTAGATTTAGACCATTTAATTTACATTTAGAGAATATTCATTTCATTTGTAATTTTCTATTTCTTTTATCTGTTCTTTTTCCTTCCTTCCTGTGGGCTACTTAAATATATTTTAGAACTCCATTTTTATTTATCTAAAATGTTTCTGACTACATCTGTTTGATTTTTTTTTATTGGCTGTTCTATGCATTACATTATACATAACTTATGACAGTGTACTAGTATCAACATCTTACCAATTCCAGTATAGAAATTTTACCTTTGTTCAAGTCCCTTTATCCTCCCCCATTTATAATGGTCTTCAAATTTCCCTACATACACTGAGAACCACATTAGACCATATTATAATTTTTGAAAAACAGTTAAAGAGAAAATGTCAAACACAATTTAAAATACTCAAGAAGAAAAGTCTATTATATTGACTACCTGTTTACTCTTTCTTCTTTCCTGATGTTCCAAACTTCCATCTTGTATCATTTCCTCTCTGTTTCAAGAAACTCCTTTGGATATTCTTTTAGGATAGGTCTACTAATGACAAAGTCTCTCCCTTTTCCTTCATCTGAACATCATGGTTTCCCCCTTTATTCCTGAAGAATATTTTCACTAGATATAGAATTGTGGGTTGACAGTTCTTTCCTTTTAGTCCTTTGAAAATATTTTATCACTTCCTTCTGGTCTCCATGTTTCCTGATGAGAAACCCACTATCATTCAAATTGTTTTTCTCCTATAGGCAACGTGTCATTTCTCTCCTAATGCTTTTAAAATGTTTTCTTTGCCTTTTAAGAAGTCTTGGGGGGCGCCTGGGTGGCTCAGTCGGTTAAGCGGCCGACTTCGGCTCAGGTCATGATCTCACGGTCTGTGAGTTCGAGCCCCACATCGGGCTCTGTGCTGCCGGCTCGGAGCCTGGAGCCTGCTTCGGATTCTGTGTCTCCCTCTCTCTCTCTCTGCCCTTCCCCTGCTCATGCTCTGTTTCTGTGTCTCTCAAAAATAAATAAACGTTAAAAAAAAAGAAAAAAAAAAAAAGAAGTCTTGGCATGGATTTCTTGGGGTTTAACCTGTTGGGGTTCACTTGGCTTCTTCAAACTGTAGGTTTATGTCTTTTGTAAAATTTGAGAAATTTTCAGCTATTATTTCTAGTTTAGAGCTAATGTTCATGTTTTAGTACCAGGAGAGGAGAAAGAGGACAAGGCTAAAAAAATAGAAGAATTAGTACATAATTTATGTACTTAAACAGGTCCTTAAACTGTTTTTACCCAGTCTATTTCCTTTCTGTTGTTCAAAATGAGTAATTCTGTTGTTCTTTTTCAAGTTCACCATTTGTTCCTTCTGTCATCCCATTTCTCCACTGAGTTCATCCATTGCATTTTTTTAATTTGTTATTATACTTTTTAGTTCAAAATTTCCATTTGGTTTTTCTTTATAGCCACTATTTCTTTGCTAGAACTATTTTTTCATTGTTTCAAGCTCTGTAATTGCTCATTTAAGTCTTTTGTGATGGCTGCTTTAAAATCCTGTCAGGTAATTCTAGCAGTGCCTGGGTGGCCCAGTCAGTTAAGTGTCCAACTAAGGCTCAGGTCATAATCTTGAGGTTCGTAGGTTGAAGCCCTGAATTGGCTCTGTACTGACAGCTCAGAGCCTGGAACCAACTTCGGATTGGGTGTTACCCTTTCCCTCTCTCTCTCTCTCTCTCTCCTCCTCCCCCACTCATGTTGTATCTCTCTCTCAAAAATAAACATTTAAAAATAAATACATACATACATAAATACATAAATAAATAAAATCTCAGATAATTCTGAGAAGGTTTTATATTAGGGTAGGTATCTATTGATTGTCTTTTCTCATTTCAAGTCAGATTTTCATTCTTGGTGAGGAGTCATTTTTGGTTGAAATCTGGATATCTTGGGTATTACGTTATGAGATTCTGGGTCTTATTTAAATCTTGTTGTAGCAGGCCTTCTGTACGGAAAAGGGCAAGAACTGCCTCATTACTGCCAGTTCAGAGTAGAAACTCAGGTCCACTACTTGGTGGGGAGTTGGGGAGGCATCTTATACCACTGGGTTGGGGGTGAGAGTTCAACCTCTCCATCAGGCCTCTACTGTATCTTTTCTAGGGTCCCACAGACCCTTGCTGGCCAGTCTTCTCTCCACCTTTCAGAGTCTTCTTATGTTTATAAAATTTTTTTTTATGTTTTTATTTATTTCTGATTGAGAGAGAGAGACAGAGCACGAACAGGGGAGGGGCAGAGACAGAGGGAGACACAGAGTCCAAAGCAAGCTCCAGTCTCAGAGCTGTCAGCACAGAGCCTGAGGTGAGGCTTGAACTCCTGAACCACAAGATCATGACCTGAAGTCAGATACCCAACTGACTGAGCCATCCAGGGGCCCTGGAGTCTTCTTATGTTTATATAGTGTCCAGGAGTTTTAGCGGTATTAAGCAGGAGAGATGGGGAGAAACGTCTACCCAAACATTTTTAACCTAAAGACATTTAACCTTATGTGTCTAAATAGGCTGACAGCTGCTTCTCCTTTGGGCACCTGTCCTTGTCTTTTAAAATTGACATAGGAGTAGATGCTGCCATGCTTTGCTGACTGTCACAAGCTTTAAAATATCACTTATTTATCTGATAAAGCGTTTTTGCACTGGACTTCTTCACAACTGTCAACACTTCAGAGCTATGTCTAATGCTGCTTTGGAAACACAAACGAGAACATAAAAAACGTCATTTGAGGACATAACCAACCCAACTACTGCTTGAGATAGAATGCATAATTTAAAAAGCTACCTTGATCTCGAGCCCTCTCACATATTATTGTTTCTATGCAAATGTTACCTTTTACAAATTATTATTTAGTATTAATCTGTACAACGCAAACCAAGATACAGGTAGTAAAAGGTTTTTAAAATGTAAATAATTTCGGGGCATCTAGGTGGCTCAGTCAGTTAAGCATCCAACTTCGGCTCAGGTCATGATCTCGCGGTTCATGTTTCGAGCCCTGTGTTGGGCTCTGTACTGACAGCTCAGAGCCTGGAGCCTGCTTTGGATTCTGTGTCTCCCTCTCGCTCTGCCCTCCCCCACTCACATTCTATCTTTCTCTCAAAAATAAATAAGCATTAAAAAAAATTTTCAATTACAAAATTAAAATGCAAATAATTTCTTCACTTCCAGAATAACAAGAACCTTAAACAATAAATAACGGTTATAATACATCATATGTTTATTTATAATAATGGTAATGATGATTATAAGGAAAATAAACATAGAAAAAAGGAGAGCTTCATTAAATTTTCCCAAAAGTAAAGCTCTGCCCTCTATTGGACAGTCTGCATAGATAATTACATGTAGCAAGTGTTTCTACATGTGAATGTGTACGTATTGTATTTTCTTTAGTCCCACAAATCCATTATGCATGTCACATTCAAAATTGACACAATGAGTTTCAAAACTATAATACTATCTAGCTCATCCATCTCTTCTCTTTAAACCATAAATCTGTTTGTTAATTCAACTGGCCAATAAACAAATATTTTGAGTATTTATTATGTGCCAGACACTGTGCCAGGAATGAAGATAGAACTGTAAACAATAACAGACATGATCATAAAATGACCTGTTGAGGGGGTCACAGAAAGAGCATAGAACTTTCTGCTGTGAGACTCAAGAGGTCAGCCTTAAACCTGAAGGACAGTCATGAGTCATACTGCAAACTCATCATAGTGACTGCGGAAAGGCTATTCCTTTAGCAGTTAGAAACATGGAGAAACTACTAAAATAGAGTAATTGATTTGCCAAATGTCAAAGCATTATATATGGTTTAAATATCTAGAAGAATGCAAATACGAGATGTTTACTTATTTCTTCTTTCTTAGAATACTTGACCGACTAAAACTAAATCTGTGAAATGTGCTCTAATACTACAGACATATTTATACATGACTGAGTACAGTATCTAGCAGACAGAAAGTATTAAATAAATAATGACTGCTGAACGTTGAGAAATAAATGAAATCTGTAGCTGATAAAATCAGTAAACTACCATAATTTTATTAAAGGAGGAAGTTTCCACAGATATACTTCTTCAAACAGTTCATAGCAAACAACTTTTAAAAAGTGACTGGTCACAAATCAGCGAATATAATAAACACCTTAAGTCATTCCATTTTATCTACTGGTGTAAACCTATTTAGATCCCAGTACAATTCAGAAGTTATTAATAATCTACTTTAATGAAATTGTTCAAAAAATTTTTATATTTAAGGTCTATACTATTACATTTTATTAAATAATTTTTCAAAATAAAAAAATAGATCACATCCCAAAATCTGAAGAGGAAAATACTCACAATCCTATGACCCTGAAATTAAAATAACTGTTCAACTTTGTTAATTTTTTTAACTAAATGGTATATTATATTTTTCTGCAACTTGTTTTTTGCCATGAGAAAGCCATAGAAGCCTTTCCATGTGATAGAATGATAAATGCCACATATTATTATGTAGTATAGATGTATAATTCCCTATTGATAGTAACTATTTTTCCCAACATTAAATGAAAATTTTAAAAATACAGCAAAGGGGCACCTGGCTGGCTCAGTTGGTTGAGGGTCCAACTCTTGGTTTCAGCTCAGGTCATGATCCCAAGATGGTGGGATCAAGCCCCGTGTCCGGCTCGGCACTGAGCATGGAGCCTGCTTAAGATCCGCATTCTCTCTACCTCTTCCCCTTTTCCCCCTACTCCCTGCTCCCACTTGCTCTCTCTAAAAAACAAAAACTAAACAGCAACGTTAAAATAAACACAGTGAATACCCATACATTCAGTAGTTTCTGTAAGTACATTTTTCTATGTTTACTTTTGTCACATATCTACCCATCCATCAATCCATTTTTAAATGTGTTCCGAAGTAATTGGGGACATCGGTACATTCATTACTTCAACCTGCATATTAGTAAGTAGTATAGTTTAATACTTAATAGTTTAATATTTATTTACAATTTTTTCCATTGAGGTAAAATTTACACACAATAAAATAAATTAATCTTAAGCAATATACTTAAGTGTATACTGAATTACTATTCAACAAATGTTTACAAATGTATACACCTGCATAACCCAGACCTCTAGCAAGATACAGGACATTATTAAAACCCTAAACGTTCTCTCATGCCCCTTCCCAGGAAACTCCTGTCACCACACCTGAGGGACTACCATTGTTCTAAATTTTTTCTATTATAGATAAGTTCTGCCTCTTGTAAAACTTCACACATCGGAAACAAAGGACCTGTCCTGTTTTACAGAGGCTTTTTTCCCCCTCAACACAATGTTTTATCAGTGATTTTGTTTCCTTTTATTGTTTTATTCCATTGTATGAATACACCATAATTTGTTTATTCATTCTCTTGCTGATAGACACCTGGGCTGTTTCCTGGTTTGGGCCATCTTCTATAAAACACAAGACTTTTTGTGTACATACTTTCATTTCTCTTGGGTATAGAAAGGAATAGAATTAATGGGTCATAGGGTGGGTAAATGTTTAGTTTTCTTTTAAGACTGTAAAAATGTTTTTTATTTATCTTGAGAGAGAGAGAGAGAGAGAGAGAGCGTGCGCGCGCTCATGCAAGTGCATGCAAGTGGGGGAGAAGCAGAGAGAGGGAAGGAGAGAGAATCCCAAGGAGGCTCAGCACTGTCAGCGCAAAGTCCTGTTCTCAATCCTACAAACCATGAGATCATGACCCCGGGCGAAATCAAGAATTGACTGCTTAACCGACTGAGCCACCCAGGTGCCCCTAAATAATTAGTTTTCTCAAGAACTGCTATACCTTTCCTCCAATGTAACAACATAGTAGTATCATTGTACACTCCCAACCACAAAGTGCGTGAATCCCAGTTGCTCCATATCTCTACTTACAATTGGGTCATTTTAGTTTCAGCCTTTCTAGTGCTTGCGTATTAGTATTTAGTATTTGGAATATATAAATACAATTCATTTATTTGTTAGATAAACTTGTTGCAGATACTTTGCCCTGTTTTTAGTTTGTCTATTCATTTTCTTAATGTCTTTAGATGACGAATATTAATTTTTTTCTTTTATGGCTAATGCTGAGTCCTATGAAATCTTTGCCTAAGTGACAAAGATGCTTTCTTCTAGAAGCTTTATGGTTTTAGCTTTGGTATTTAGAATTATTTTCCATACATGCTGTGTAGGAAAAGTATATGTGTATCCCCCAGGTATATATACAGTTTTTCCAGCACCATTTGTTAAAAACAGGTGTCTTTTCTCCCATAAGATTGCTTTGGCATCTTTGTTGAAAATTAAATGAGATTATATGATCATGGGTCTATTCCTGGGTTTTCTTGGTTTTCCAGTGGTCCATTTGATTCTTTGTTAAATTTTGTTTTTATTGAAGTTTAATTAACATACAATGTGATACTAGTTTCAGGTATATAATATAATGATTCAACAATCCTATATTACTCACTGCTTATCACAATTTGATTCTCATGCCACTATCACATTGTATTAATTTCCTTAGACTGTTATAACTAAGTGCACAAACTGTGTGGTTAAACAACAAAAATCTATTCTTTCACAGTTTTGGAGGCTAGAAGTCTGAAATCAAGGTGCTGGCAGGGTCACTCTCCCTCTGAAAGCTCTAGGGAAGAATCCTTCTTTGCCTCTTCCTAGTTTTGGTAGCTACCAGAAATCCTTGGGGTTCCTTGACTTTTAGAAGCTTTCAACGAATAGTAGTTACTATTATGATGATACATATTTTACTCTCTTAACATTCTACTACACTTAAATAACAAAATATGCAACAAGACTTGGTTCACATTTCCCTGTGAAGCCTTCCCTGACTTTCCTAATTGCTCCTTCTGTAACACACACACACCTGTATTATAGCACTTATTATAGTTTATTATAATTACTTATTCACATGACTTTTTCCTCTTGTCTCATCTGTGAAACACGGCAAAGGCAGGGATTGTATTTCATACATCTTGTATTCCAGTACCAAGCACAGTATTTAGTGCTCATTATTTGATGGATGAAGAGTTAATGAAAATAAAAACATCACATTTTATCTTTAAAGTATCCCTGAAAAATAGAAAGCATAAAAAATTCTAAAGAAACTATAGCTCAAATAAGGTAAAGCAATTTCCCTCACTCACACTTAGTGGCATAAATCAGGACTGGATGCCAGGGCTTTGTTTGCCAGATTTTAGGGAATGGAGCGCGGCCCAAGAAACTGGAAGACTACAGAGGTGCAGATCTGTGTTCACTCTGTGTATTAACAAAAATTTCCTCAATTCTTTATTTCCTGATCCATAATAAGGATCATTCTAACTCTGTTTAACTTACAGAGTTATGAAGGCTCAGATGGAACTGTGTTTTATGAATTCTAAAGCCCCACACACAAATGCAAAGTTATAATAATAATAATAATCTAATGGGCCAGTAAGTCACCACCTTACAGGAGCCTCCCTCTTTCTTCATCACCCCCACATCAATTAACTGCCAAGTCCTACTGATTGATCCAGGAGGAACTGACATATTCATTACCTCCTCTTAATCACTACTACTAAGCTACACTGACTCAGCCCCTCATACAATCTCCCCAAGGGTGCTATAATAGTCTAACTGCTGCCCTACTGCTGGCCCACCTTCAGTTTCTGCCCAAGTACACCCTGGTGTGTCCCTGCTCCACTTGAAAGCTTTCAATGGCTTTTCATTGCCTTTACAATACAGTGCAAACTCTCTGAACTAATAACCACCTATCTGGCCCTAGAATGCTTGTCTAGTCTTGTTTAGCACATGCACACACCACCTTCTGGGCATTTTAAATACCAAGCAACTCGGCAATTTACTCTTTGCTAGCACCTACCTGTGCTGCCACAGATACAATTTGTGCTACACCTATATTTTTCCTACTCAACTTTTTTTTTTTTTTTTTGATGCTTATTTATTTTTGAGAGAGAGTCAGAGTGCGAGCAGGGGAGAGACAGAGACAGGGAGACACAGAATCTGAAGCAGGCTCCAGGCTCTGAGCTGTCAGCACAGAGCCTGACCAAACTCATAGACCACAAGATTATGACCTGAGCCAAAGTTGGGCACGTAAGCGACTGAGCCACCCAGGTGCCCCTTTCCTACTCAACTTTAAAACTTACCTAAACTTTTGATGTTCTGCTTAAACAACATACTGCTTCAAAGTCTATCCAAATGTATTCACCAGCTAGAAGGTAACTCTCTCTTGTAATTTATCTGTACTTTTTTTTTTTCACAAGACACTTAAGACTTCCTGCTTTATATAATTATATGAATATGCCTACTAGTACTTACTATAAGTTCCTTTAAGACAAGATTTATGTTGATTCACTATCCTAGGACAGTGATATTCATATGTAACATTCTCAACCAAAGTATTTGTTAAATTAACTGACATTTTGTATCATTAGGTAATTCGTATCATAGGTAATTTTACAAATTTTCCTCTTCCTCCTCTCTGATGCCTATGAGAATCTCCATTGCTTAGGGCAAATACTAGTTTCTTTCCTCCCTTCCTTCCTTCCTTCTTTCCTTCCTTCCTTCTAAAGAAAAATAAATTGGGGAACCTGGGAGGCTCAGTCATTAAGCATCTGGCTTCAGCTCAGGTCACAATCTCACGGTTCATGAGCTCAAGCCCCTCTGCAGGTGAGCACAATCTCCTCTTCAGGTGAGTTCGAGCCCCACTTCAGGTGAACACGAACCCCTCTTCCAGTAAAAACACAAGCCCCACTTTGGGTGAGCCCTTCTTCTCTCCCTCACTCTCTCTCCCTCTTCCTCTCTCTGCCACTCCTCTCTCTCTGCCCCCACTCACTTGTGCCCTCTGTCTCTCCCTCTCTCAAAAAAAGAAATTAAATTGCATAGGGATTGAACTTTCTATGATATACCGAAAGCTTTTTTTTTATATCTATAATATACTTAAAACTTACTGGAGCTACCTCTAGAGCATCCCAAATCTGAGTGACAGATTCGTATTTCAAAAATTAAAAAGAAATAACATAAGTCAGAATTATCAAGATCTTTGAGATCCACCTATTCTTCAGGCATGTTTTTAGACTACAAAGTTAAATGTTACAGTGAAAAAAACCAATTATAGCACTAAATTATGTAAGGGTAAAAAATCAACTGGAGAAGGTGAATGTTTCTAACATTTATTTGTGCGTGACTCAGGCTGACACTTTGAAGAGAAGAATGTGACAGCTTACACGAAAACAAACTCACTCACTCCCCTTAATTTCTGAAGGCTCATGCAAGTCTGACAGGGTGATCTCTCATGTGTATCATCCATGACAATTACAGCTTCAATAAAAATGCTCCCCCAATTTTAATAAAGCCCAATTGGTTTTCAGAAAATAGCTAGCCTAATCTTTTCGTATTTAAGAAAGCATATTTAAGAAATTAGTGAGATAATTTGTGCACCCAATTAAGGCTGTCTAAAAGTGTTATCTTAAAGCATGGAAAGAGGTGTGAGATGAATGCAGTGGAGGACACGGTGATATGAAAGGCTGAGGGCCAACAGGGTCAGTGCTGTGCTGAGAAGCCATCCTACCTCTCTCTCACCTTTGTTAGTTTTCCTCTTCAAACAGCTATTAAAAGTTTCCCTATGAATTTCAAAGTGCTATGACTAAATGTGGGAAGCACATTTAAAAAAATCACAGCTCATTATAAGCATTTGAAATGATTTAAGGATAACACAAAAGAGGTCTCAAAGTATTTATCTTGCAACTTACACTGGAAATAATCTGTACCTGTCATTATATTAATTTGATAGTTGTTTAATATGGGGAAAATCAGACTGCTACGGACACTTTCTATTCTTCCCCACCACTGGTTGTCGGGAGCAGCAGGAAAAAAAGGAAAAAGTGCTAAGCAGTGGAATCTGATCTTACCCTGAATCTCCAAGCCCAAAGCCTAGGTCTTATTAGCCAGTACAGGGAAGAGGAAGGAGGAATGTAGTGATGAAGCTTTCCTGGGGATCCTCACAACTCCATTTCTAGTCTCTCCCAATCACCGTTCTGTTGCTCATGTAGACTCTGCACTAGACTCTCACATCATTCAGAAAACAAGCCACCAATGTCTTAAAATTCATGGGTTTTTATAGATGGGTGTGGAAATTTCACCATTATGTACTCCTAAATCGAAATAATTAACAACTAGTCTGGGAACACAGCCAATTTAGGAGGAATATCTTCATCTAATTCTTAAAACAAAATATGCCTCTAATCAAAAACAGCCACACTATTTCCTACACAAATTTCATTAGATTATACATGAATAGAATTGTGTAGGTTTATGAAACATGAAGGAAGCTCTTCTCTAAACAGTATTTACTGATAATGACAATCTTTTTTCATGCTAATAATAAAATGCACAGAGTATTCTTACCTTAGAAAGGACAAAACATAGTAACACATCCTCATTATCCTCTGTCTCCAAAGAAGAATTTACTTCTCAGTACTGTTATGGTAAATGATTACTCTTTAGGGAACAATCCCACACAAGCACAAGATGCTCTGATAGGTCTTTCTCATCTCTCACTCCTATTACCGTACGACTACATGGCCATATCCATCAATCATGTTAGCAAACACAGCCACACCACAATGCTGTTACATACAAGCTAACAGATATTTTCAATGCCATATAGTCACACTATTATCCATCTTTTATAGCCAGGGAATCAAACTGAACATGACAAGATTTCAGAGAAATAGCTAATGGTAATAAAAGTTTTCTAGTCCTGGAAGCAAGATGAACTTAATTTGTTCAACAAATAGAAGTTCAACCTTTTACTATGGTTTATATTTTTAAATTTAATAAGAATATTTTTGAACTATAAGAAATACTTTCAAATTACTTATTTTTATTAAAAAAATTTTTTTAACGTTTTTATTTATTTTTGAGAGAGAGTGCAAGTAAGCAAGCACAAGCAGGAGAGGGGCAGAGAGAAGAGGGCAGAGGATCTGTATGTAGCAGGCTCTGTGCTGACAGCAGACAGACCGATTCAGGGCTTGAATTCGCGAACTGTGAGATCATGACCTGAACTGAAGTCAGACACTTAACTGACTGAGCCACCCAGGCGCCCCTAACTTATTTTTACTTTTAAGTGACTTTTAAGATAGTTCAATGACAGCTTCTCACACATCACTAGAAAAATAATTTGCCACATAAACCAAGTAATGTGCATACATAAAGTGCATATGTATATATTATAGTGCTTAATTCTTAATTTAATTCTTAAATTACACCATATGAATCAGTAATCAGTATTATAGTCCAAACTTCACTCGTATTAACAAAAGGCTGAAACATGTGATTTTCCCACAAGGTGTGAGGGTGCCCCCTGGTGACAGATTCCTTGGAGAAAACAAATACATTCATAATAGAAAATAAACACTATTACAATGAAAATATCTTTTAAAAAATATGACCAAGTTCTACTCAACAACTCAGTTATTTCAGGAAATACCCTTGTATAAAAAATGCAAAATGTGATCAAAGGATGTTGAGAAATCTCTGAAGTTCCCTGTGAAAAGATCTGACAAGCAGCAATTTCCAAGTAGCAAGACCAAGATACCAAACACAGAAGGAATCTGAGAGATGACTTTGGCCAACACAAAACAAAACTTTCTAAGCTGTCCAAAATGGTAGCCACCAGTCACAAGAAATGACTTAGGCTTTGAAATATGGCCAGTGTGACTGAGCAACTAAAGTTCCTATTTTATTTCACTTAAATTTTTTTAAAATGTTTATTTATTTATTGGTGGGGGGGAGGATGGAAGGGCAGAGAGAGAGAGAATACCAGGCTCTACACCATCAGCACAGAGTCCAATGCAGGGCTCAATCTCATGAACCATGAGATCATGGCCTGAGCCAAAGTCAAGAGTTGGATGCTTAATCAACTGACTGATCCACCCAGGCACTGCTATTTCCCTTTAAACAGCCATCTATGGCATTGGCTACTGTTTGGACAACACATACCTAGTCCTACTTGCTACTGCTACTCCACTGCAGAAAAAGTCACCAAAGCAATCCAAGGAAGATTCAAAAGTTTCCAGATACATGTAGAAAAGGATGGTACAAATACATATAACTAAATCTTTACCTTTTGTTTGGGGATTTTTAAATTTTATTTATTTATTTATTTATTATTTATTTATTTATTTATTTAACAAATAGAGCACAAGCAAGGGAGGGGAAGAGAGAGAGAGAGGGAGACACAGAATCCAAAGCAGGCTCCAGGCTCTGAGGTGTCAGCACAGAGCCCAACATGGGGCTCAAACCCGGGAACTGCAAGATCATGACCTGAGCCAGAGTTGGATGCTTAACCAACTGAGCCACCCAAGCACCCCTTGTTTGAGGATTTTTAAGTACAACTAATTTAATTCAATTGCACTGAGCTACTTTTGGTAACTTCAATTCATTTTAGAATACAGAGGAGACTAAAAAGGGCCAAATATTCCTTTTGAAATAATTTTGGCTTTATACTCTACATAAAACTGAAGATATGTGACGATTTGTGTAGCATTAGGTACATCAAATAAAACGGATTAAGAGTTTAGGCTCAATTATCACCTGGGGTATTCATTATTTTCTTACATGTAGAGAATATAAAAGATAAATGGGTCCCTGAACTGTGGACTGGCTGAGTTCAGGAATCCAAGAAAGAACAGACCAGGTGGCCCCAACTTTACTTTATACTTAACTCTAGTAGTATGCTGCTGTTTAGTTCAAGCACCTATTGAGCACTCACTTTGTTTGGGACATCACATTGAGCACTGTGAGGAATAAACACAAAAGCAAACAATGTAAGGTGTCTGCCCTCTAGAAATTTACTACTTTCTAGGGTAAAAATGTCGTACAACCATAAGGGTATGTGGGCTGGCCTCACCTTTTCTTGATACCAACTGCCAATCTCAAGTGGTCAGCTATCACTTTATATAAATAATTCCTAAATCTTCCATTAAGAAGCTGTGGCTTAAGACCCACGTCCCACATATTTTAAAAGTTTATTATTTACTTTTGAGAGAGAGAGCACAAGAGCATGCACAAGAGTGGGGGAGGAGCAGAGAGAGAAGAAGAGACAGAATGCCAAGCAGGTTCCACACTAACAGTGTAGAGCTCAACCTGGGGCTAAAACCCATGAACCATGAGATCATGACCTAAGCCAAAATCAAGAGTCAGATACTTAACTGATTGAGCCACCCAGGCGCCCTGACCCACATTTCTGTATGACCTCTCCTTGACTATCTTGAAGTTAGTTTAAGAAACATTTACTAAGCACCAGCCATAAGCTAGAAAACACTAACATGCCCTGGAGAAGTTCAGTTTCAGGAAGGACGCAGACATTTAATAGAGAGATCATGTGTTATGCACCAAGCGCATGGAGGTGCACACAGTACTATTGAAAGCACAGAGTTTTTGGTAGACACTGGGAAGAGAGGAAAGAGTTCTTAGAGGAGATAAAGACTGCTCAGTCTGAATAGGTGGATCAAGAGGAAGCAAACAGCATACCTAGGAATCACAAGCAATAGTCATTAGAATATCGGGTTTGGAGCAGGGAAGTGGCAAGAAATGACGTTGAAGCAGTGGCAGAGGCAAGGCCATGGAATGCCATAAATATAAGAGAGCTGAAAATAGACGAGGTGCCACATAAGGTTTGAAGATATATGCTTCAGATAGCTCACTATGTGTGAGCAGCATGAAGGATGGATTGGAAGGGAGCAACACTGAACATGGGGGTCAGCTGGCTGGCTGTTGCAATATACCATCTGAGTCATGACAACAGCATGGATTAGACAAGTAGAGTAGAAATAGAGGTGAGGCTCAAGAAGTGTTCAGGAAGTAAAATTATGGTGTCTTAATATAAGAAGTTGACAGAGAAAAAGAGCTAAAGATAACAATTTGAGCGTACCCAGCATTAAGTGGTATTTAAAGCTCTTGGCACTAGGTTAACTGATAGGGACATAACAAAGAACAAATCAAATCACAGGAAGGTGAAGGAAGATGAACAAGGACAAAGTCCATGACAGAAGTGACAGTTACACTGAGCACTAAAGGATAAGCAAGGTTAATCAGGCCTTTGGGAGAAGGGTGATAATGACATATGTATCCTAAAGTATAATTCCATTTTGGACTTGCTGAATTTAAGGAATGGAATAAAACTAGTGTTTCCTTTGAGATAACAAGAAAGATGAATAAAGACTACCCTGTTCATTGGAGGATGTTGAGTGGCGTCCACAGCCTCTATCCACCAAAGGCCAGTAGCACCTCCCTCCCTCTGTGAGAACCAAAAATGTCTCCAGGTATTGTCAAATGTCCTCTGGGAAGCAGAATCACTTGCGCATGAGAACTACCACAACCAACTGTAGTAGTGAAGAGCTAAAACTGGAGTGAGAAGCACCTGGGTTGAAATCCTGGCTTTATCACTTGAGCAAGTTACTTAAACCCTCTAGGCCTTGATTTTTGGTTATTTGTAAAATGGAAATGTTAGTAGTGTTTACCTAATGGGGTAGTTGTGGTAACTAAATGAGATAAAACATACCACTCACACTGTACTTAGTACACAGTAAAGCTCCCAATTATAAGGACCGTCACTACCCCAGGTAACCAAACAGGATGTTGTAGCAAACACTGAAGAGATCATCTACAGGAAGAGAGGAGGGGTGAAGGAAAAGGGGTTAAGTTTGGGAGGAAATAGGGCTAAGCCTGGGATGGGTAAGAGTCTGCAAGTGAATTGAAGCTGAAATGGTCTCCAATTTAGGATGCTGGCTGGCTCAAAGAAGGAAAGGATTATAAAGGAAGATGGAAGTCAATTGTGGGGAAAGAGGTTGAGTATTTGGCTGCTCAACCAGTAAGCTATGATAGCAAGCACTTTTAACATTCCACTCCCAATGGAAGATGCCTTTGTGCTACAGATTGAATGCTTTTGTCCTTCCAGAATTCATATGTTGAAACCTATTCCTCCAATGCAATGGTATTTGGATGTGGGAACTCAGGGAGACTAATTAACTCATGAAGGTGAAGATGTCATGAATGGGATGGAATATTGATAAAATACAAAAGAGAACTTAGAGAGCTCCCTTGCTCCTGCCTTGTGAGGACATAGCAGGAAGACAGCCATCTACGAAGCAGGAAGCATGGTTTTGCCAAACACCAAATCTGCCAACACCTTGCTCTTAGACTTGACAACTTCCAGAACTATAAGAAACAAATTTCTGTTGCTTGTAAGCCACCCAATTTATTGTATTCTGTTATGAGCAGCCTGAATGAACTGAAACACCTTGTTCATATCTGAGCGGGGCTTCCCAGGGTTAAAGTGGATTAGACCAATAGCATCACCTGGGACTTCATTTGAAAATATTCCATATTTCACTATGCTGGAAATGGTTCTTGCTGCAGAAAATGTCTTTTTATAGTGTTTTTCAAGTAATCAAAGAGCATCTGAGGCAACAAGGTACTATGCCACTAAGCTTACTAAAAACTTCTTTAACAGTATAAAGAATTATTGCTCAGACAGCTTAGAACCTGACTGCCTTGTGCAATTAATCTTTACCTGTCGTTTACCATAGTAATAAGTCATGGGTCATACTTTTCACTACTACCAACAGTAAAATATGGAGATTATTAGCTAGTCCTCATTAGATGCAGCTACGGTGCTGCGCTGCCACTAACGAAGTACTCCCTGCATCAAGAGGACAATGGACTATTTAACCCTTACTATCTAGTTTACTGCATTGTGAGTATAGACTACATTGTGTGTATAATTGAAACAGTATATAAATTTGAAAAACAGATTTACATTCTGTTTCTATTTCCTTCTCTCTTCAGATACTGCATACTACAAAAATCCTTCCAGTTGTTAAATATGATCTTACATGTAAATAAAAGTGTTAGCTTACTTAAATACAGAACTTATTTTTAATGAGTAGGAGAATAAGAAGAGTAAATGTAAATTAATTTAGCAGGAATTATAAATCAAGGCATTACGGCCAATTGAATAAAAACAAAACAAAACAAAAAACCCTTTAAGCTACTTGAGAGAAATATAAATCATGAAAAAGATTAAAACACAGAATTATTATCACCCCTCTACCAGGTAATAAAATCATTGCCATAGCGACATTTAAAGTAATGGTTTCCATAGCTATCTGAACCAAATGATGAAGGTTGGAGTTACAGGACACTAATGCACTAGCTTTATTTCATTATTAGAATACAGGAGAAATTCTACTGAATAGATTTTTACTTTTAGATATCTATAATTTCCATCCTCCTTGTCCTCTACACACATAAATACAACACAGTGTTTCACAAACACAAAATAACAACACTAATGTCATCAATGACCCAATGGTGGAGGGTTCAACTAAGACTGATCATCCACTAATTATTCAAAAAGTTTATAAAGCAAGGTGCCTCACTCTAACTGGAGCAATTAATCCTATGGTATATGCGCTATTTATAATAAATCATGAATCTTATATCCTCAATATATGCTCCAGTCCAAAAGCATACCTTAACACCAGGGGGGAAGTCCACATATTTCACATGAGTCTAAAATTTAATATATTAGTGACAGTGATTAGCTCTCTTTTGGCTCCTCCAGTTCTCATGAATTAAATTAAGTCAAGCTGTAAAGCAATGCAGACCTTATTGATTCTAGAGACTGTGAGTCACCAGGGGAAGAAGTCCAAAAAGGCTAAATTTCCACTGAACTCCAAATCAGAGGTTTGAAAGCTAGAGAGATAAAGACATTAGCTGTAGTCTTATGAAACATTCAAGGCTGGTTTCATTTGATTAGGAATTTGCTACGGGCTCTTTATGACAAATATAACAAGGACACTTTAAATCTTTTAAGCTTTGAAGAAAGATCCAGAAAACAGATTAGCTGTGAAGAATTGCATTTAGAATTGGAAACTAATGAGTAATGTGTTTATATACATTCAGAAATTACTCCTGCATTACCAAAAAAAAAAAAAAAAAAAACTATCGTTGCCACAATCTTTATTGGTTAAAGAGATTTGCTCTGATCTGAAATGGTGATTACAACAACCTGTTGCCTTACATCATTATTTCGCAAACTATTCTAGGAAACACTAATTTCCATGAAATGTTTATATAGCTGAGGGTGGGGAGAGGGAGCACTGTTGAGAAAGAAAAAAGAAAAAATCCTCTAATATTTTTGTTCTAAAATTTTTAGCAGAGAAAAAATACTAAGCATATCTGACATAATTATTAGATAAGCTGTCCTTAACAGTATGTCATGCACCAGAAAGCGAGGAAGTGCACAAGATACCACTTATATACAAATGTACTGATGCTCAAGTGATACATAAACTTGCTACTATGCTACTATGTTTTATGCTATTCAATGACAAGTGATTTATGTTATGATTTTGCCTAATAATTTCAACATAACTTATATAATAAATATATGAATCAAAACTTAACAATTTCATAGTCATGACATTATATATGTAAGATAAACTTTTATTATCTTCTATAATCCTATTATTTTTTAAATGTTTATTTATTTATATTTATGAGAGAGAGAAGAACATGAGCAGGGGAGGGGCAGAAAGAGAAGGAGACAGAGGATCCCAAGCAGCGCGGTGCCCGATGCGAGGCCTGAACCCACAAAACATGAGATCATGACCTAAGCCAAAAGATATTAGCCGAAGCAAGGTTTTAATATTAACAGCTCCCGAATAAACAACTTTTGCAGTAAAATTAATATATTAAATTTGAACTTCATGTTTTTCCTGACAAAGGCACTCAGAGTTCAATGTGACATTTAAGTAAACAATTTCCAAATAATGCTAATAAGTAACATTTAAGAACCCTTTTTAAAGAAGCACTCCTACTCTAAAATGTGGATATAGATAATGCAAAGCAAACAGAATTCATTTATAATTTAAAACCCAGCCAACAATTGTTTCCCTTGCATTGAAGACCTCCTTTCCTCCTCCAATGCCACTATAGCACATATATCTAACATCTCTTCTCACTAACCACTGCGGGCCTGGGCACTGTGATCTCTGTGGGCTGTGATATGGTAAAGATCTAGGTTATTAATATCTTTGGAGATTTGATAGAAAAACACAAAACTGTATTAAACATCCAAGGTCTTCCGGTAAGTACACTGATGGCAATAGAAGAATAGTCACGACAAAGAAGAACACCCTTGAATCTCTAGATATGCATTACACAAACAGATGTCCTTAAATCTCAACACTGGATTGGCTGAGAAAATGATCTGTCAATTTAATGGTGTATTATACAACAATTAAGACTAAAGATGAGGAGAGGCGCGTGGGTGGCTCAGTGGTTAAGTGTCCAACTCTTGGTTTCAGTTCAGGTCATGATCTCACGGATCATGAGTTCGAGTCCTGCACTGGGCTCTGTGCTGACGATGCAGAGCATGCTTGGGATTCTGTGTCTCCCTCTCTGTCCCTCCCCCACTCACATTGTCTCTCTTCTCAAAAATAAATAAACTTAAAAAAAAAAAAAAAGACTAAAGATGAAGGGCACATGCGCGGCTCAGTCAATGGAGAGTCTGACTCTTGGTTTTGGCTCAGGTCATGGTCTTGAGGTTCATGGGATGAACCCCACCCACATCAGGCTCTGCACCAGAAGTATGGAGCCTGGTTGGAATTCTCTCCCTCCTCTCTCTCTGCCCCTCCCCACCTCAAAATAAAGAAATAAACATAAAAAAAAAAAAAAAACAAAACAAAGATCAGTTGAGCACATGACTTTAGCTCAGGTCATGATCTGAGGTTCATGGGTTCGAGCCCCACATAGGTCTCTGTGCTGACAGTTCAGAGCCTGGAGCCTGCTTCAGATTTTATGTCTACCTCTTTCTGCCCCTTCCCTGCTCACATTGTCGCTCTCTCTCAAAAATAAACATTAAAAAAAATTTTTAAAGACTAAAGATGATAAAAACTATGTTAACACAATTTTATAATATATCTTAAAATATACTTTTATATCTAAATATAACTACAAAACATTGGATATATACAGAAACACTTGAAAAAAATATTTAGTACAGTTATAGGGCCTCCTGCAACCATCTGCACATTTACAAAGTAAATAAAAATCAGAAGGTCAAAAATGCAATGCCTCCTCTAAAGAACTGTAAAACTATCATCAGCACCTTGGTAATCAGCTCATATTTATGGTCTACACTAAACACACCAAAACTTGCTATATATTACCCTTACAGGAATGCTTCTGGGCAAGGTCACCTGATAAAGGGGAAACAAGTTCCTGTCTGAGTACTTTGATTAAGAAGAGAGAAAAAACTGACTACTTTACCTCATGGCAAGGTGACAGGTATTTTAACCAATGGCATGTTTTACTGCCATCATAAAGTGTCAAATTTAACATTACTTTTTACCAAAATTAACAACTGTATCCAATTTAAACCCAGAAAATTATAAAACAAATAAATCATGTGTATATGACAATTTAAGTGACAAAGATGATAATCAGTTTGGTCAACTTTGAATCAAAAATGAGATATCTGTAAGAGTAAGAGATATATAGATTCAAGGATATTCTGATACTGGCATAAGCCTTCTATTACTTAACTTATGCCTGCCATTGAGTATCATATGGGTCAAAGCTTGACAAGGTAACCCTGTATTACTGGTCCTACCTCAAAATGCAAAATCGGTTTGGATCCTATTAATATGATGATAAAAATATGATGGCCTTCACAGCTAACTCCTTGCAGAAATTAACAAGCTGACCCTAAAATTCACATGGAAATGCAAAAGATCCAAAATGGCCAAAACAAACTAGAAAAGGAATAAAGTTGGAGGACTCAAACTTCCCAGTTTAAGACTTACTTCAAAGTTTAGTAATCAAAACTGTGTGACAGTGGCATAAAAACAGACATATAGATCAATGGAACAGAACTGAGAGTCCACAAAAATGTTTATGGTCAATTGGTTTTTGAAAGAATGCCAAGAAAAATCAATAGGGATAGAACAGTCTTTTCAACCAATGGTTCTGGGACAACCAAATATCCACATACAAAATAACCAAATTAGATTTCTACAATATATGAAAAAAAAAAAACACAAAATGGGTACTCATCTGCAAAACAATAAAAGTGGACCCCTAATGCATACCATATACATAAATTAACTCAAAATGGGTCATGGACCTAAGCGTAAGAGCTAAAACCATAAAATTTGTGGATATACAGGCACCTGGATGGCTCACTTGGGTTAAGCTCCCGACTTCGGCTCAGGTCATGATCTCACAGTTTGTGAGCTTGAGCCCCGTGTCGGGCTCTGTGCTGACAGCTCAGACCCTGGAGCCTGCTTCAGATTTTGTGTCTCCAGCTCTCTCTGCCCCCCTCCCACTCGTGCCCTGCCTCTGTTTCAAATATAAATAAACATTTAAAAAAAGAAAATTGTGGAAGAAAATAAAGGAGTAAATCTTTGTGACTTTGGATTAGCTTTTTAGATATGACAACAGAAACAGAAACAAAAGAAAAAAAATAAATTAGACTTTATCAAAATTAAAAAAAATGCTTCAAAGGATACCACCAAGAAAATGAACAGACAATCTATAAATAGGAGAAAATATCTGCAAATCATATTCTGATAAGGAACTTAAAGCTTAAAGGACACTTACAACTTACTAATAAAAAATCCAAATAACAAGGGCGCCTGGGTGGCTCAGTTGGTTAAGCATCTTACTTCGGCTCAAGTCATGATCTCATGGTTTGTAAGGGTTTGAGTTCAAGCCCCGTATGGGGCTCTTCACTGGTGGTGTGGAGCCTGCTTGGGATTCTCTCTCTCCTTCTCTCTCTGCCCCTCTCCCACTGTGCTCTCTCTCTCTCTCTCTCTCTCTCTCTCAAAATAAATAAACTTAAAAACAACAACAAATAACCCAATTTTTTCAAAAGGACAAAAGATTTGAATGGATATTTCTCAAAAGATATATAAACGGTCAATAAGCACATGAAAAGATGTTTAACATCATTAGTCATTAGAGAAATGCAAATCAAACCACAATGAGATACTTCTTCATGCCAACCAGAATGGCTAAAATCAAAAGGACACACATTAACAAGCAAGAAATCTTTGTGCATTGCTGGCATAATTATGTAACAATGTACCCACTTTGATAAATAGCTTGACAGTTCCTTAAAATATGAAAGAAGTTACCACACAACCCAGCAATTCCTAGGTATACATTCAAGAGAAATGAAGAAATATGCCCATACAAAAACCTGAATGTCCACAGCAACACTAATGGTAATAGCCAAAAAGTCAAAACAACCCAAACATCTATCAACTGATGAGAGGATAAACAAGTGGTATTCTCATATAATGGAATATTATTCAGCAATAAAAAGGTATCAGGTATTTGATATATGCTACGACATAGATAAACCTTGCAAACACTGTGCTAAGTGGAAGAAGTTAGTGCATTCAACAGGCTATTTGTGTAATATATTTCCTTTAACTATTTTTCCTTAACACATTTTACATTCTACCACTCAAATACCGTGTCCTCTACAATATCTGCTGCATGACCCAAAATAATAAAACTCTCTTCCCCTTCCATGACCCACTAGACTCTATTATGGTCATCTATGGACATGCTTTCTGATGATAAGACCTTTAATCAATACTCTAATAATACAATGCCTTCTATATAAGGGTGTTCAGGGTTCTTTAAGGGATTACATCATTATAATACAAAAAACACAGGCTTTAAAGTCTAAGAGTCCTTATGTATTCAATGAATGATTACTGGTCAGCTATTTTGTGCTGGAACTGAACTGAACTCAAATCTAGATTCCCCAATACTTCATTGGTGAATTCATTCGGTATTTGTATAATGTTGACCAAGTTACTTAAGCTTTCTAAATCTACTTTCCTCTCTAAATTGAATGTACTATCTATATTTCAAAAAAATGTTTGACGATTAAATTCAACAATATATTCCTCTCAGTAATATGTCTTCAACAAATGCTATTTCCTTTTTTCCTCCTTTACTCAAAAGCAGCTAAACACATTTCTTCCGGTCTGTGAAAAAATGTAGTATTTAAAGGATATATCCATGAAAAAAATGATCCATCTCAAACTTTAAAAGCAAGTACTTTCAAATTTATAATATATATTATAAACCTCGTGCTTTATTAGTAAAATTACCTACTTAGAGTCTGAGAAGTAATGTCAGTTTAATTGCAGAGTTCTTGATCCCACAATACCACTATAGTTGTTAGAAAATTACTTTATCCTAACGAAGATCCGCTTTTCTAAGAGGTTTGAATTATCTTACAGGAACACTTTCCTATGCAACGAATTTAGCGGACATAGTAAGACCCTGCAGAAGATAATGGACAGGGTGCTTTACATGTGATCACACTTTGGAAGTAAATATACTGAGGAGGGCGCAGCACTATAGGATTCACACACTGCGGTGAGAACTGAAAACCAACACAACCTTCAAGAAAGGTAAATTGTCAGTAGTTATTGAAGGCCTAAAACACCAACATACCTTTTGATCCAGTGATTAAATTCCTATATTCTGAGGAAATAATCAGTGATACAAAAGATTCTGGCACCAAGATATACATTGTAAAATAATATTTTTAAAAATCCACATTTAGGGGTGCCTGGGTGGCTCAGTCAGTTAAGCATCCAACTTCAGCTCACGTCACGATCTCACAGATTTGGTTTGTGAGTTTGAGTCCTGCATCTACTTGGGACTTTCTCTCTCTTTGTCTCTACCCCTCCCTGACTTGTGCTTTTTCTCTTTCTCTCAAAATAAATAAACTTGAAAAAATCCACATTTAACATGCACAGGTGGATAAAACTGCATTTTTTTTTTAACATTAAGAGTGATTGTTTCTGGGAAGCAAAATCATGGACAATTTTTATTATCTTACTTTTTTGTATTTTCCAAGTTTCCACAATTCGGATAGTGTCAGTGATGAAAAAAAAACCTTTTTTCAAAAGCAGCAAAACAAACTTTCCAGAGGTAAAAAAGTAATAACATATTTAATTATACCTCCAGAATTTTAGGTGGTTTCAGATACATTCGTCAGCTAGATCCTTTCGACAGGCCATTAAGTTGGAGGAAGTGGTTATTTTGTTAACAAATGAGGAGACTAAGGCTGAGGTCATGTGGCCTGCCCAAGATTATACAGAGTTGAGACTAAGAACCCATGATTTTCATTTCCTTTTTTTTAAAGGGCCATTTAAAAACATACTTATTTATTTTTGAGAAAGCACAAGTGGGGGAAGAATAGAGAGAGGACGAAGAATCTGAAGCGGGCTCTGCGCTGATCAGATGTGCCTGATGTGGGGCTTAAACTCACAAACTGGGAGATCATGACCCAAGCCAACCAGAGGTCGGACGCTAAACTGACTGAGCCACCCAGGTGTCCCACTATGATTCTCATTTCTAATTCTATGCTCTTTTCTGCACCATTGATTCTCAAAGTGAGGTTCCCAAACCAGCAGCAACAATATTAACCTATGAACCTGTTAGAAATGCAAAATGTCTCAGGTCCTACCCTAGTTAATCAGACTCTCAGAGAGGATGGTGGGATGCAATCTGTGTTCTAACAAGCCCTCCAGGATAATCTCAGATACATAATAAATTTGAGAGCCACTGCTATATATCATGCTCTCTCATTCTTTATGACATAATAAAAATATTTCTGGAAAAAAAGAGGATGGTGGTATTATTATACCACTGTCAATTGCATTATATTTTCAGGCTCTTC
Organism: Paguma larvata; assembly: GCA_030068075.1. Lineage (NCBI taxonomy): Eukaryota > Metazoa > Chordata > Mammalia > Carnivora > Viverridae > Paguma > Paguma larvata. The sequence continues at coordinate 53,735,071 of CM057837.1, read as the reverse complement.
CAAATTAACAGGAAGCAGTAACTACAAGGATTGACAATAGCCTCAATGTGTGATTACTGACAATGTAATTAACCAACCACTTTCTTTTAGATTACCAGCAGCAGTCCAAAAAGGCAGACAGAACTTCCGTATAATAACATCACAAGAAATGAACTGATAAGAACATTGGAACATCACTAGCTAAAAATGCTCAGAAGAGTCTGTTATATTTAGGTATGTTGTATGCATGGCAAGATATAGGAGCAGGAATCAGAAAAATAACAATGTTTATCAATTTGAACTATTATTTCTAGGAAATATTCTCCTGACTTTGGTAACCCTGAAAACCAGTATGAATACTTAATCTGTTGAAATCCAGTCTATAATATTTTAAGGAGCACTCACTATATGTAAGGCATTGTGTATGTGCTAAAGGAAACACAAAGCTAAGAAATAACACAGTCTTTGTCCCACAAAATTTTTAATATCCTAGAGAATGTCAATATCTCATCGAGAATAAAGCAAGGCAAAGAGGGAGTGCCACAAGATAAATTTAAAAATTTGCATGGAGGGGCGCCGGGGTAGCTTAGTTGGTTAAGCGTCTGACTTCGGCTCAGGTCATGATCTCATGGTTCTTGAGTTCAAGTCCTGCGTCGGACTCTGTGCTGACAGCTCAGAGCCTGGACCCTGCTTCAGATTCTGTGTCTCCCTCTCTCTCTGACCCTCCTCTGCTCATATTCTGTCTCTCTCTCTCTCTCTAAAAAATAAATAAACCTTAAAAAATATTTGCATGGAAATTCAAAGAAAGGTGCATCTCATTTTGGAGGGATCAGAAAGGAAAATGTGAGTCTTGGGAGACAGAATTTCAACAGAGAAAAATGGCATATCAGTCTTTTATTACAGAGAAAATGAGGCAGCAAGTAGGAGGAAAGGACGTGGGCAGAGGGATATCACACCCTGATTGCAAACAATAGTGGAAAGAACACTGCTTTGGTTACAGTGTCCTGCCATGGACAAACTATGTCACTTTGGCCAAGAAAGCCCATCTCTAAATCACAGCCACTCATTTATGATAGGAATAACAATAATTATGTCATTTACCACACAGTCATTTACCTGAAAAAAAAGCCAAAGAGGGAAAGGCCACAATATAAAATATGTAGGACAAGTCCAAAGTTCAATATTTTTTCTCTATTAGGTAAGTTAGAATTGTGTAAAATTGAAAATATTTCATTCAAAATGTTCCCATTCCAAAATTAGTTCTAATTATTAGCAAATGGAGCATATATAATATGGATGACTAAAAATAATGTGAGCAAAAGAATCAAATTATACAAATATAATCAAATTATACAAATAACTGTGTATTATATATACAAGTATCTTTCTTTGGGGGGCTTACTTATCTAGCAAAAGTAATTGGTAGTTTCTTCTAAAACTAAAAATACATTTAGCAAACAATTCAAAAATCACACTCTTGGGCATTTATCCCAGAAAAATGTTCAAGCACTATGTTTATACAAAAATACAAAAACCTGCATGCAAAAGTTTAAAGTAGTTTTAGTTGAAACAGCAAAAAGCTGGAAACAACCCAAATCTCCTGAAATGTCCTGAAATCATCTATATAAGGAATGCTATTTAGCGATAAAAAAGGAACACAATATTGGTGGTTTAAGTGAATTACATTAAGTGAAAAAAGGCAACTTGAAAAGATTACACACTGTAACCTTTCTGAAATAACAAAATTATAAAGATAGAGAACAGACAGTGGTTGCGGGGAGGTAGGTGGGAATTTGTGTGGAAGTAACAGGTGGCACCAGTGAGCACTGCGGTGATAGAATAACTCTTCCTTTGACTGTGGTGTCGTTACACAAAGGTACGGTTATGTAATTACGCATACAAATGAGTACAGGTATAACTGATAAAATCTAAATAATCTTTTATGTCGACTTCCCGGGTTTGGTGATGTATTGTATTTAAGCAATCAACATTAGGGAAGGTGGGATGAAGTGCGCACAGGACCCCCCCCCAGCCCATTTCTTTGCAATTTCACATGAATCTATTATTATTTCAAAATAAAATGTTAAAAAAAAAAACGGTATGCTCTTATTTTTTCAAATAGCAGTGGATGACACCTATTCTTCTAACACTACTATGAAAGTGGTATTCTTACCCACTGAAGACAGTATACAAAATTACTACAGTTTCCTGTGGAAAATAATTTTACAGCATAAACCCATGGCATAAAGGTTTTGTGTTCTTTGATCTAGCCATCTACTTACTGGGAATCACCTGAAGAAATAATATCAAATCTGGGAAAACACGTAAAGATGTTACTATGGCGTAGTAAAAATACTACTATGTACAGCGTAGTAAAAATATTCAGAGTAAAACTGAATGCAACCTTGATGTTTCTAATTATGAAGTATTGTACAGTCATTAATAATGTTGATGACGGTATAATATAACAGGGTATTATGAGAGAATAAAGCAAAGTTCAAAATTAGTGCATAAAATATACGTATAACAGGAAATATTTTTCACAAAAATAAAGGACAGTAATTATATTAGTGTGACAGATTTACGGGTATTTTTCTCAAATTTTTTATAGACTTACATTATTTTTGGAGTTAAGGAAATAAGCATACTTTTACCTTATCCCAGAAATCAACCAAAGCTGTAAAGTCCCATTTCTTAGAATATGCCACATTGTATTTCAGAATAGCATCCTATGGAAAAAGCATAAACAAAACTTCATGATACAGTTAAGTAAATTATCTATGAATAGCCTTTCTCCTTTATGAACTACTCCCAGGAAATTTCTTAATCACAATTAACCTTCCTCCTACCATAGGCTACTTCACATCAGTAGCTATGAACAAACAGAATACACACACTAATTTGTTATTCACTTAAGAAAAATGAGATTAGAAAGGTCAAATAACAGGAAAAAAAATCCTAACTCTTAACACTCACATTATAAACAGAGGTGATACACTCTCAGTGGACAAATTGGATCTTGGAGATAAAAAAATTTAAAGATTATAATGATTGTTGACTATCAATAGGGTTACACTATATATGCAAATATATAATGTATTTGTAGTATTAAAATTTCATGGGAAAAGTAAATTAGGAAAAAAATGTCTAAAAAGGCTTTCTGGGAGAGATGGCAATAACGCAAAAAAGATTGAGAAACACTGCCCTAAGGCATAAAATGTTATTTTTTTTGCTTTTATTATCAGCTATTTTTATAAGCTACATATATATGGTTATCTTCCCCCAGCAGTTCATATGAATTATTTATTTATGTAGATTGAAAAAATCAAAATAGCACGCCATCTACTGGTGTAACATTTAACTGAACAGGCATTACTTTTTTCTTGGTTACCAGTGATAAAACAAAACAGGTCCCAAATGGAATGGCTTATGCTACCAACCAGAGACTCAACTTAATTACAGTTTTGGCCTCTCCCACAAACAAATCTTAAACCAGTCAATGAGGAACAGGATGGTCAGCACTAGTGAATCAGCCTGAAAGAACTCTGCTATGCCCTAAAGGAAGGTGAGTACCACAACCACTCTATTTTTTCCTGGTATACCTACCTTGCTCCCCACTCACTTCTGCCTATAAAAGTCATTCATTTCCTACAGCTTCTTAGAGTGTCTCTCCGTCTGCTATATAAGATACTGCCTAGAGAACCCAGAAATGGACTCACAAACGTATGGCCAACTCATCTTTGACAAAGCAGGAAAGAATATTCAACAGAATAAAGACAGTCTCTTCAGCAAGTGGTACTGGGAAAACTGGACGGCGACATGGAGAAAAATGAACCTGGACCACTTTCTTATACCATACACAAAAATAAACTCAAAATGGATGAAAGACGTAAATGTAAGACAGGAAGCCATCAAAATCCTAGAGGAGAAAGCAGACAACAACCTCTTTGACTGCGGTCGCAGCAACTTCTTACTCAACATATCTCCAGAGGTAAGGGATACAAAAGCAAAAATGAACTATTGGGACCTCATCAAAATAAAAAGCTTCTGCACAGCCAAAGAAACAATCAGCAAAACTAAAAGGCAACCAACACAATAGGAGAAGATATTTGCAAACGACATATTGGATAGAGTTAGTATCCAAACTCTATAAAAAACAAATAATCCAGTGAAGAAATGGGCCAAAGACACGAACAGACACTTCCCCAAAGAAGACATCCAGATGGACAACACACACATGAAACGATGCTCAACATCACTCATCATCAGGGAAATAGAAATCAAAACCACAATGAGATACCACCCACACCTGTCAGAATGGCTAACATTAACAACTCAGGCAACAACAGATGTTGGTGAGAATGTGGAGAAAGAGGATCTGTTTTGCACTGCTGGTGGGAATACACACTGGTGCAGCCACTCTGAAAAACAGTATGGAGGTTCCTCAAAAAATTAAAAAGAGAACTACCCTATGACCCAGCCATTGGACTAGTAGGTATTTATCCAATACAGGTGTGCTGTTTTGAAGGGACACATGCACCCCAATGTTTATAACAGCACTATCAACAATAGCTAAAGTATGGAAAGAGCCCAAATGTCCATCCATGGATGCATGGATAAAGAAGATGTGGCATATATATACAAAGGAGTATTACTCAGCAATCAAAAAGAATTAAATCTTGCCATTTGTAACTACGTGGATGGAACAAGAGGGTATTATGCTAAGCTAAATTAGGCAGGCAGAGAAAGACAAATATCGTATGACTTCACTCATATGAGGACTTTAAGATACAAGATGAACATAAGGGAAGTGAAGCAAAAATAATATAAAAACAGCGAGGGGGACAAAAACATAAGAGACTCTTACTATTAAATATGGAGAACAAACAGAGGGTTATGGGAGGGATTTGGGAGGGGGGAAGAGCTAAATGGGTAAGAGGCATTAAGGAATCATCTACTCTTGAAATCATTGTTGCACTATATGCTAACTAACTTGGATATAAACTTTAAAAAAATTAATAAAAAAAAGATACTGCCTGATTCATAAATTATTAAATAAAACCAGTAAGATCTTTAAAATTTAATCAGATGGATTTTATTTAACAGCAGAGTGGGTATGCATAAGACAATCCAGTAGTTATGCAGAAAGAACTATTATAGTTGACGCAAGAACAGCACAAGGATTGAAAATCTGTGTGTAACTTCTGATTCCCTCCAAAACTTACCTACTAATAGCCTTACTGTTGACCACAGCCTTAGTGATAACATAGTTAACACATATTTTGTATGTTATACATATTATAGACTATATTCTGGCAATCAAATAAGCTAGAGAAAAGAAAACATTATTAAGAAAATTATAAGGAAGAGAAAATACATTTACAGTACTATATTATCCACAAAACCACACAGGAGACTGTTGCAATTCAAACCTGTTGATTCGAGGATCAACTGTATTTACAATTATATTTTATCTCATCCTTTTAAATTTCTTTTTTGGTTACATTTTATAATGCATGTGTTATATTAATAAAGTAATAAACATGTAGAATTTATAAACAACTATTTGTTTTTATAGTACATGCCATTTTTTTTTTTGCTGAAAGTAAATGTAAGTCTGAAAAACAGTTAAATTATTATTATAAACCTTCTAAATTTCCTCATAATTTACTGTTTTTAAAAATTAATTCCCTGCCAAAGAGTTTCCTGAAAAATACTTCATGCCATATAAACAATTGCCAAGCATCTAGATTAAAAAGTGAGCCAACAATGCATATTATTTACTTGGAGTTAGGGGATATCCAAGTTCTTTCAAAAAGGAAAAGCATCAATCGTGAAATAATATGGTAAAAAAAAGCTTTTATTTTTCTCACAGCCACAATATAAAATTTTCCATTAAGAAAGAGAAGATTTTAAGGATTTTTTTCTAATCACTGGTATCTGATTTCAGAACTTCGTACAAGGTAAACACCTAAAAGGACAAACACATGCACTGAAACAAACTGCTGACACACTCGACAGTGTGGATGAATCTCAAAAATTTTCATTCTGAGTAAAAGAAGCCAGAAATACTAGCATACATACTATGTGATTCAATTCATGTAAAATATAAACTAATCTCTGGTAAAAAAAGAAAAAGGCAGATCAATATTGCCCGAGGACAGTGCAGAAAGAGGAATCAACTGTAAAGGGATAAGAGGAATCTTTGGAGTTGACAGAAATGTTCTATATCTTGACTGTAGTGGGGGCTTAATGGGTATGTGCAAATGTCAAACGTCATCAAATTACATACTTTAAAAGTATGCATTTTACGTAAATAATTCCTCAAAGTTGGTAAGAAAAAATATTTTATACTCTAACACTTACACTCTAATTCTGTAATGGAATTTTATAACTAGCAATAACTCCTGATTAATACTTACTTTTACTTTAGTCTTCAAGTCTCAAAAGTAGGCTACTACATATGCAGTTAACACTATTCTAAAAATAAGTCAACTGTGGTAGACCCTGAGAATTTCTTCCATTTAAAAGGAGTACATTACAAGATTAAGAAACACTAACCTTAACGAATGAAGTTTTCAAAATACATTATGGTAAAACATACCAATGTTTTTCAATATAGAGAAAAAAACAGGAACTATAGAAAGGTATAGAAAGGTTAAGAAAAACTTGTTAAATGTAAAAGGAAAAACAGTATAAAACCTGAGAAACTTGGGGTGCCTGGGTGGCTCAGTTGGTTAAGCATCTGACTGAAGCATCAGGTCATGATCTCATGGTTTGTGAGTTCGAGCCCCACATCGGGTTCTATGCTGACATCTCAGAGCCTGGAGCCTGCTTCGAATTCTGTGTGTATGTCTCTCTCTCTCTGTCCCTCCCCTGCTCACACTCTGTCTCTCTGTCTCTCTCTGTCTCTCTCTCTCAGAAATAAACATTAAAAAAAAAACTAAAAAAAAAACTTAAAAAAAACCCGAGAAACTGTGCACAACAAAGTCTCTCAAAGAAAATGAAACCCATTTTCACACAAGTATAGAAAAATCTGTTACCATTTATAGTTATAAAAACTTTAAAAGTTTACATGGCTATAGTGCCAAAAAAATATACTCGCCCATATTTTAGATATTAAAAAAACAATCTAATGGTTGCCCTTATAGTCTTAAGTGAAATATTAAAAAAAATAAAAAATAAATGATTGTCAAAATGTAAGATTAATAAATAATCAGACTGCTAGAAGCTATATTAACAGCAATACAAAATAGAATGTTTAATGTATACTTTAATCATTAGGAAACTCAGTTCCCTTTGGGCAAATATAGCTGAAGTCATAATTCTTTCCTGATTTACTTTTAAAGACATTTCAGAAACATGATAATTCTAAAAAATAAAAGAGAAGCTTGGTCTAAAGGAAATTGGATGGGGAATCAAGAAACAAAGGTCTTATTCCTGGTTCTCCAATTATTCTGTGTGGCTCCAGGCAAGTCATTTACAACTCTCAATTCTTCTTCTCATTTCCTAGTGATGGAATGGAAACCAAGAAGGTCTCTTAAGAAAGTTCCTCAGGAAGCAAGCATTTTGCATACAAACAATGCTGTTACCTGAGTCTATTAAAGATCAGAAAATGTCTTGGAGGGAGACACAGGGCCCACCTCAGAGAATTACACACATGAGACAAGAATAGCAGAAACAACTACCTTCAGGTTTTGGGGCCGTGTGAATTTGTTGAGAAGTGCAGTCTGAATGAGCTCCCATCGGCTCCCTGCAGTTCGCTCACCATTCTTTAAGGAAAAGGAAAAACATATGAAATTATTCTAAATTCTTTTGGATCATAGAATCAGCAAATAAGCGCATACTAACCTGTCTTTCAAAGACTAAAAGAACATCTGTTTTGTACTTACCTCATCTTCCACGGGTATAAGTTCTGTTCTGAACAAGGCATCTTAACATGCTTGTTGTCCCACAAATCTTTAAAATGTGTTGGAAAAGGTTTAGGAACTTCTCCTGCTCGCAAAAGGTCTACCTGAAAGAGAGAGAAACAAGAAAACTATAAGTGCATAAAAACTTGGTGTACCTTGTACAAAACAATCCAAAGAAAGCAGCCAAAGCAAATGCTATGAAATATAGGCCAGCTCTTAGGCAAGAAATCTCAGAAGCTTTCTTCAGCTGTTCCTACTCCTTATCTTCATTTGATCAGCTTCCAAATCATCATGTTTGGTCATTCTATCTCCATTCCTTCTAGGCCTCTGGTCCTCATTATTGCTTACCTTCTAGCCCTCTCATAACTCCAGCTGCTCCCAGACACATTCATCCCCCATTAAGCCCTCACCCCCACTTGGGAACATTATCTTTCTAAAGTATTCCCAAGCTTCTAATCCTACAATGACTCCCCTATCTATGATTCTAAATGATGTTTCCAGTTTTTAACATCCTCTCTTACCCATATATGATCTGGGTAAACATCTATCCTGACCTTCAACGCTCAGCTCAATTTTCATTTCCTTTAAGAAGTTTTCAAACATTTTAAGGACAATTAGTTTATTCCCACTTGTTTTATTAGATCATTACCATACCACAGTACAGCTGTTTTTCCTTACCCCACTAGACTATAAACTTCTCGAGAATAATAACTGTAGTAACCATGGATTCTGAATATTTATGATAGAGCTTGACTATGTGTTTCCATAAGTATATCTATAAAAATATATACATATGTAAATATATACATACATGTACACACATATATGCTGCTTATAATAAGCATTAAGTAAACGTTTGAGAAATGGGATACTTGAAACATGAAAGTTTTACATTTTACCTATTCTGGACATTTCACATAAATGGAATTATATGACATATGGCCTTTTGTGTCTGTCTTCTTTGGCTTAACGTAATGTTTTCAAGGTTCATTCATGACATGGCATGAATTAGTACTTCACTGCAAATAATCAAACCACCACATCAATATAAAATTTGAACTGTAATATGTTACGAATGAGAGGTTCGTGGTGTTATGAGAACCTATTCTAGACAATTCCAACTTATCTGGTGAGTGTACAGAAGGCTTCCTTGGTGGCACCTAGGTGGCTCAGTTGGTTTAGCATCCGACTCTTCGGTTCAGCTCAAGTCATGATCTTACGGTTTGAGTTCAAGCCCTATGTCGAGCCCTCTGCACTGATGGTGCAGGGCCTGCTTGGCATTCCCTCTCTCTCCCTGTCTCCTCTGCCCTCCCCAACTCACACTGTCTCTGTCTCACGCAAAATAAACTTAAATATATATATATATATATATATATATATATATATATATATACACACACACTAATAAATTCATCAAAAAGAAAAAAGACTTCCTTGAGGAAGCGGCAATTGAGCTGAAATCCAAAGGATAAAAAGAACTAGGAAAAAGAAGGAAGACTATTCTTCGAAAAGGGAACAACTTATAGAAAGGAAGACTGTCCAACAGGCAGCTCATAAAAAGTCTGCAACTCAAGACAAAGTTGCACGCCATCTATACAGCTATTAAAACCTTCACTGTGGAGAAGACCACCCAGTGAGAGAGAGAAAGAAAGAGAGAGAGAAGAAAACAGGACCTATGAAAAAGCTTTGAGGAGTTCTAACAATATTTAACACGTCTGCCAGAAGAACTGCAGGAACATGAGAAATGGGGAAGAAGATAGGACGAAAACTAGGATTATATACTATCATGGAAGCCAAAGAAGAGAATATTCTGGGGAAAGAATTGTCAAGCGTCAATAATTATGCTAAAAGTATTTTCAACTCCACACGAAGGTCCCAAAGGTGATTTTGTAAAGATATTCCATGTGATTAGAGGTACAGACAGAACAGGTACCAGACCAGCTCCACAGACAGGGGAACATATGATATACATGAAAGTATGCTTTGTGTGTGTGCATCTGTATGTGCGTACGTGTGTGTATGTTTGTATGCCTGCATGTGTGTTTATCATGTCTTTAAAGATAATCAAGCACTAAATGACGTGCCCCTGCAATTTCGGATTGCCTTACATTTCTTTTTTTTTTCTAATGTTTATTTATTTTGAGAGAGAGCATGCATACGAACATGTGCTCGAGTGGGGGAGGGGCACAGAGAGAGGGAGAGAGAGAATATCAAGCAGTCTCAGAGCTGGGGCTCGATCTCACAAACCACGAGATTATAACCTGAGCCAAAATCAAGAGTTGGACACTTGGCCGCCTGAGTTAACCAAGTGCTTCCAGTTTGCCTTACATTTCTAATGGCAAATATCAGCTTTATTTTATTACTTTAAATTTCATAACTATTGGGGTGCCTGGGTGGCTCAGTTGGTTAAGCGGTCGACTTCGGCTCAGGTCATGATCTCAAGGTCTGTGGGTTCGAGCCCCGCGTCAGGCTCTGTGCTGGCGGCTCAGAGCCTGGAGCCGGCTTCAGATTCTGTGTCTCCCTCTCTCTCTGCCCTTCCCCTGCTCCTACTCTGTCTCTATGTCTCTCAAAAATAAAAAAACATTAAAAAATTTTTGAAAAAAAAAAATTTCATAACTATTAATATCTAGCACCTTAGAGATGTACCTAGGGCTATCTATTTAATAACTATTAATTACACATATATCATACTACCATATTCAGAAAAAAGAATCTAGAAGGTAATACACCAAAACTCTGACATAGGACTGAGAATGAGTTGGATTTGGAGTTACATGGTATCACATGAGAGCTGCATCTTTTTTTTACAATGACCTTGCACTACTTTTGTAATAAAAATAAAAAAAAAATTTTAAAGATTTTAAAAACTCAAAGGTTATTGGAATATCTAAAAACAAACAGTAATAACAGAGATTAAATAATGATGGTATAGGATGCTTTGGGTTTTCTTTATGGGCAGTGGTAGAAAGAAAGGCAGTAAAGTCAAAATACCACTTACATCCTCAATTGATCTCTCCTCCAAATTTTCCACCAGTAACATCTTATCAGTTCCTCAGCCTTTTCTTAATTTTACCTGCATTTTCTCTCATTACCCATATTTAAGAATTCACGATATCCTATCAATTTTACCTCAAAACAAAGCAACCATCTATTTCTCTTTTTTATTTCCACACTACCCTATATCAGTGATTTTCAAACTTTTTTAAATAGCAGAACTCTCTTCCCCCTAAGAAATCTGACATGAAATCATTATATTTAAATTAAATAAAACTATTATAATTTTACAATAACTTTTACTTATTCTAGCATCAATAAATGAAATTGAGACTAAGAAATAGAAAATTCTAAATTGGAAGTTAGGGATGACAGCTAAAGCTTATATCAACCTACTACTTAATTTACGCTTAAATCTCTTACACAGTATTAAGAAAATCCTACTCATTAACCTAAGTAGTTTTAAAAGGTAATGTTTTTTAAACTGCTATTTTGAGGTTTAAGGAAATTCTTTAGTTAAACAGCAGGGTTTGTAAGAGAACATCAAGGCTATGGTCCACACTAAAATGAGTTCTCTCAGTAAAAATCTGTTGGTTAAAATATATTAAGCATTTTCAAATTTGAGTGTGTTTGTTATTTCTTTTATTACAGGCTTTTCACAGTTAAAAACACAATTTAGAAAAAACATGTTGCATCAAATTTCCTAAGAATGCCTGAACCACTTTAATGCAGCACAATTTGATAATTACGGTCTCGGGGCGCCTGGGTGGCTCGGTGGGTTAGGCGGCCGACTTCGGCTCAGGTCATGATCTCACGGTCTGTGAGTTTGAGCCCCGCATTGGGCTCTGTGCTGACGGCTCAGACCCTGGAGCCTGCTTCAGATTCTGTATCTCCCTCTCTCTCTGCCCTTCCCTTGCTCACGCTCTGTCGCTATGTCTCTCAAAAATAAAATAAAAACGTTAAAAAAAATTTATGATAATTACGGTCTCCTTCCTCCTCATCTCTTACCTGCTAGCTTACTTTCTGTAGCTTCTTTTTTGAAGAAACAACTCTATTGAGGTAGATACAGTTTACCCATTTTAAGTGCTCTTAACATTTCTTATCTGTTTCCATTGGATCCTCAATTCCATTTTCCTTACACACAGCTGTCTGATTAATGTGCTACAGCAATAACTATTTTGTGCACAGACCTTTTATCAATTTCCAATACCTACAGACTCAAGTCTAGTTCCTGGCACTTGAATCCCTCTATGGTATGAACCCAATCCACTTTTCAAGTCTTGTTTTCCAACATTGCCCATCTAAACTCTAATAAATCAATTATTTCCCATGTCTAAAACAAATAGTTTTTCAACTACATAGCTCCTTTTTAACATTTTTTTAATGTTTATTTTTTTTTGAGAGAAAGAGAGAGAGGAGAGGCAGAGAGAGAGAGAGGAGGGTCAGAGAAAGAGGGAGACACAGAACATGAAGCAGGCTCCAGGCTCTGAGCTGTCAGCACAGAGCCCAACAGGGAGCTCGAACTCACAAACTGTGAGATCATAACCTGAGCCAAAGTCAGCTGCTTAACTAACTGAGCCACCCAGGCACTCCACTACACAGCCCTTTCTTATAAAGGCTATGTATCTGTCTTGGAATTCTCTTAACTTACTATCTTCCCCTGAGAAATGTCTATTCATCTTTTAGAGCTCAGTTCAAACTCCACAACCTGTTCAATGTTACTCCCACCTATAACCATAAAAAAGAGTTCTATACTTCAAAATATCTAATCGCATCTAGACTATGTTGTACAACAACAGGGATTTTTTTAGGTAGTTCCTGTGAAATCTAATATAGAGACTAAAAAGTGAGATCACTATTTAAAACAATCCCATGAGCAACAGAAATCTAAAATTGGATTATGATAGTTCCTAACTCAGTAAATTACCTAAATATCACTGAATTCAGTAAACACTTAAAATGGGTAAACTGTATCTATCTCAATAAAGTTGGTTCTTCAAAAAAGAAGCTATAGACCGTAAAAGGAGGATACCAGGGACTAGTGAGAAATGGAACGTTATTATTTAGCAGGTACAGTTTTTGTGTGGGATAATGAAAACATTTCCTGGATATGAATAGTGAAAATAATTGTACAATACTGTGAATGTATTTAATGTCATGGAGATGTACACTAAAAAATGGCTAAAATAGTAAACTGTATATTATGTATATTTAACCACAATTTTAATTTTTTTTTTTTAATTTCTAAGAGAGAGACAGAGCATGAGCAGGGGGAGGGGCAGAGAAACAGGGAGACACAGAATCTGAAGCAGGCTCCAGGCTCTGAACTGTCAGCACAGAGCCAGACACAGTACTCAAACGCACAAACCGCAAGATCATGACCTGAGCCGAAGTTGGGTGCTTACCCGACTGAGCCACTCAGGCACCCCTAACCACAACTTGAGGTTGGTTTTAGACATATTGAGTTTGAGACAGCTGTGGAACAGTGATGGTGATTCCTAGAAGAATCTACAGCTCAGAAAGAATGGCAAAACTGGAAAATGATTTGAGGATACTGATCCATACACCATTTTCAACTTTAGGGACTCACTCATTAAGGACTAATCCACTACCTAACATATAGTGGGTGCTCAACAAATATTGTCAATTGAATTTAAAACGAAAAGAATCTAGTGGCTTTAAAAAAAAATACTGAAAAAGTCAATTTCCTTATTACCTGACAATGATTCATCTTATGGATGCATTAAAGACTATATTAAGGTGGTACATATATACAATGGACTACTACGTGGCAATGAGAAAAAATGAAATATGGCCATGTGTAGCAACATGGATGGAACTGGAGGGTATTATGTTAAGTGAAATAAGTCAGTCAGAAAAAGACAGATACCATATGTTTCCACGCATAGGTGGACTTTGTGAGACTAAGCAAAAACCAGGGGGAGGGGAAGAGGGGAAAGAAAAAAAAGACACAGAGAGGGAGGGAGATAAAACATAAGAGACTCTCAAAGACTAAGAAAAAACTGAGGGTGAGGGGGATGAGGGAGGGGGGAGAGGGGGTGATGGGCATTAAAAAGGGCACATGTTGGGATGAACACTGGGTGTTATATGTAAACCAATTTGAAAATAAACTATTATAATAAAAAAAAAAAAAAAAAAAAAAAAAAAACATAAGAGACTCTCAAAGACTAAGAACGAACTGAGGGTGAGGGGGGTGAGGGAGGTGAGGGAGGGGGGAGAGAGGGTGACGAGCATTAAAGAGGGCACGTGTTGGGATGAACACTGGGTGTTATATGTAAACCAATTTGAAAATAAACTATTATAAAAATAAATAAATAAAATCAGATAGAGCCTAAAAAAATAAAAAAGACTGTATTAAGTAAGCTATCATTATATTTCTCCAATCTATCAACTTCCTGGTACTTTGTATATGCAGAAAAGAGAAACAGTTTCTGTGTCTTGGCCTGTTTCTCACACTAATAAGTATTGTAAAAAATCAAGACTGAAGAGTCTTCTCTCCTTACAGGTGAGAGGAAATACCTACCCGAATAGTTACTGTATGATTAGCAGATGGTCTCAAGAGAGGCAGCCGGATCCCACACCGAGGCAGTCTTCTCATCTCCTCAATAGGAGTTCCAAGCCATTTCTTATCTGGAGAAAGGTGAGGTGGAATGTATTTAGGTATCTTCCTTTCTGTCCTTTGATGCTTGAATTCACACTGTTCTTTTCTAAGGTCAAAACAAATGTATTCAGTCACAAATCTGCCTACTATTTAAATTTCCTTAGATACACAAGTACAAAACTTACCCAGAATGTTATTGTTTAAAACGTGCCAGACTTGCTGTCTCTCCTTGGTATTTATAATCAAAAGAAAAACTTATTAAGCATAATAAAACTGAAGAGCTTATTTTCAAGTCTATGGAAGGAATTTTTTTTAATTTTTTTCAATGATTATTTTTTTGAGAGAGAAACAGAGTATGAGCGGGGAAAGGGCAGAGAGAGAGGAAGACACAGAATCTGAAGCAGGCTCCAGGCTCTGAGCTGTCAGCACAGAGCCCGACAGGAGGCTCTAACTCACAAACCATGAAATCATGACCTGAGCCAAAGTTGGCTGCTTAACTGACTGAGTCACCCAGGCACCCCAGGAATTTCTAAACACATAAAATCACCTCTCAAAAAAAACGGACCATGTAAGAATATGAGCATTGCCAAATGAGTCATGGTTCATAGTGTCAGCTACTTCTCAGGTCTCTAGACAACAATTTTCAACAAAGTGAGCTTATTGTGGCACATGTGATAGAAAATATCACAAATTATAGAGAGTAAGCTCTAAGATTTCATATGGAGTAACTGCAAAAATGTAAGCTTTGTAATCAGACATACTGGGATTTAAATCTCAGCATTACCGTCCACAAGTCAAAATTTCAGTGAATTCTCTAACTCAAATCTCAGTTTTCTCATTTGGGAAGTGAGTACGATAGCACCTGCCTGCACATCAGAGCATTAGAGGAGAAAATCCAGTATATAATGGCCTAGAAAATGGCTAAATAAACAGAAGCTACTATCAACATCATATTTTTAAATTCTGATTATCCCCACAAATTTCAGAAGGAAGATCATGAAACTAAAAAAGTACAATTAACAATATTTATTTACTTCTCGTTTTCTGTCTCTGGTCTTTTGGAATCTAGATTTAAATTTAGCATTAACATGGGGTACCTGGATGGCTCAGTCAGTTCAGCGTCCAACTTTGGCTCAGGTCATGATCTCATGGTTTGTGAGTTCAAGTCCCACATCAGCCTCTGTGTTGACAGCTCAGAGCCTGGAGCCTACTTCAGATTCTGTGTCTCCCTATCTCTCTGCCCTTCCCTTGCTCCCACTCTGTCTCTCTCTCAAAAATAAACATTTTTTAAAAATTATAAATTTATCATAAAGTTATAAAGAAACAAACTATTTCTTTGCTTCAGTCTAAACCATAACTCTGTTAAACCCCCTTACAAAATTATAAAATGTACTACACTATTGGAGATACTCTGGTAGAAAAAAATTACCTTTTGTCCTCTGCTTTAGGCAGTCTCATGAAATGATCTGTGATTTTAGAATCCTTTTTTCCATGTTGCTTGGAATTCCTGCATTCTACATTCAGGCTAGAAGTACTTCCAGATGGTCTGGCATTCAAATCAATCATTCCACTTCGAGTCTCTCCTTCAAACTGGAAATGTAACTGAATTTCACCTCCTTTAGAAGAGGACCGTTTCCTCAATTCAATGTCGGCTTCTCTCGCTTGGAACCTTGAAGGTTTACTAGCTGTTTGGGAGGAATTGCTATCTTCTTGCTCATCAAAACCTGGACTTGTCTCTTCATCTGCTTCTGAGTCCTGACAACTATTTTTGGAATTATCTACATCCATTGGTGACTCGGGTTCACTTTCTTTCTCAAATGGAGGAGAATTTCCTAAGCTACTCTCTTGTCTACTCAATTTGTTGGCATTTTTCAGTCCAGTACCAACATCCTCAGAGCCAATGTCTGACAAGGGACTCTCTGGCACCACATCTATCTCTTCCGGCTGACAATCTGCAGAGTCTTCTACAGGATGGCAAGACTTACTGCACTTCTGGTGGCTTCTGGCTTCTCTGGACTGTTCATCTTCTGTGGGCTGCTTTGCATTTGCAAACTTTACAGGTGTCAAAAATTGCTGGTTATCTCTACTTTCCTCACTATCTGTGTCACTGTGATCATCGTTTCGGGGTGGCTTATTAACATTAGCATTACTGAACTGCTCTGGTACCAGAGTTACTGTCGAAGGTTCACTTTCCAAAAGTCGCTCTGTATGTTTCCCTTCATTTTGCCACTTACACACAGCTGCAGTCTGATGCTGGTTCAAGTACTGTGTACTTTTTTCAACAGATGATTTATCAAGACTTAGCTGAGCAACATTTTCTAATTTTTCCATATTATGTTGATAAAAGTTATCTTTTTGTACAGAACTCATCATAGATTCTAGTCTTGTATTATTGTTTTCTTTACTGTGCAAACTACAACAGAATAGAAAGAACTAATGAGGCAATAGAACTTGCGATATAATAGAAAGAATTTACAAAAAAATCACTTATCCAACCACACTACCACAGCATCATAGCAACAATTAAACTACTTGTGACTACCTAAACACAGAGCATGCTCTTTCATGACTCCATGACTTGGTACATATGACTGTAATGCCCTTCCCCTAACTCATGCTTGGGAAACACCTGCTCTCCCTTTAAATGTTACACTTCACTCACCTTCTGGCGGGTCTTCCTGCAAAGGTAAAGCTGATTGTCCTATACACTAACTACCACTGTTCTCCATTTATACAAGACAGTAAAGTCCTATTTATCACACTATGTATTAATTGTGTGTTTTTCCATATGCCACCACCACTATACTCTAAGTATCTTAGAGACTATTCCTTTTTCACCTCTGTATTTCAAGTATATAGGATGGTCCTTGGCACATTAGAACTCTAAAACACTATTATTTATAAACTGAAAGAATGAATATATGTAGATAAAGAAAAATGGGAAAGCAAGGAGAAAAAGCATGAAGCAAGCTAAAACATTCATATATCATGTTATTCATTTCTCCATATAGGTATGTTTCTATACCTTTCTGATTCAGTTGTCTTGATTCCTTTAGTGTCCATCCAACTGGTAATAGTTTTTTGTTTGAAAACTGTAAAAAAAAAAAGACACACACACAGACACACAGACACACCAAAACAATTATGTATATGCATACATGCCTTCAAAGAGAAAAATACCTATAACAGCATTTACACACATAAGCCATTGTGCAAGATTCTGTGTGTTAAACAAAGATTAATCATTCCTACCACACTCAAGCAATGGGAGTTAAGACAGAAATATAATATAAATGTATTTGGCATAGAGGAGAAAGCAAAAAGAGCTCGTGTGGACTAATGGATGAGAATATAGGCTCTGACATCGAACCACTTGGATTCATCCTAATTCTCCCATTGGATTCCTATGCAACTTTGTGAGGAATCACTTTCTGTGTCTCAGATTCCTTATTTGTAAACATGCAAAATAACGGTACATCTCCTGGGGTTATTATGAGGTTTAAATTAAATAACATGCAAGATGTTTAAGGCACAATCTGATATATGATCAGTACATGTTCATTCTTAACTACCTTAGTATTAAATGAGATCCTGATAAGGAATTAAGGTGTTTCTGAGAAAAGACTACTTTAAGGAACCAGAATAGGTGGAACAATCTGATAAATAGAGGTTGAATTATGCCTTGAAAAATAAACATGTAGTCACATAAAGGGAAATCATAAGCAAAGGCATCAATGGCAGGGAAATATAGACAACTTAAAAAGAAATCAACAGGGGCGCCTGAGTGGCTCAGTTGGTTAAGCGGCCGACTGATTCAGCTCAGGTCATGATCTCATGTCTGTGAGTTCAAGCCCCGCATCGGGCTCTGTTCCGATGGCTCAGAGCCTGGAGCCTGCTTCTGATTCTGTGTCTCTCTCTCTCTGCCCTTCCCTTGCTCACACTCCGTCTCTATGTCTCTCAAAAATAAAATAAACGTTAAAAAAAACTAAAAAAAAAAAAAAAAAGAAATCAACAGAAAATATGATTGAAAAGTCAGCTAGGACCATATCATAGAGGTTCTTGAATGACCCACAAAGAGGTACAAAAAAGTGTCAAGTCACACTCAGAGCTGTAATTCCAGAATTCAAATCTAAGAGGCTCCCAGTCATGCATGATAGCCTGGAGGGAAAACATGAAGGGGCAAGAAGGAAGAGCCTATTGATAGAAACCAGCAAGAAAGCTATTGTTTCAAGTCAAAGGTTCCCAAACCATCTAAATCATTAAGGGGCTGGTAATTAATGGATCCAGGGCCAGACCCCAGGCCTACTGAATCAATCTGTATGTATGATGATAGAGTCAACAAGGGAAGCAGGAATCTATTTTTTTTCAAAAAGTGACTTAGATGACCAGCAACTAGGTTGGAGAACTAATGGCCAAAGGCCAAAACTAGTCCTTGTGAGAAGAGAGAATAAAAGTTGAGAAATAAGAGTCATTACATACTTCATTATGACAGAAGTTAAAGGCGACACTAAGCTTTAGTTTGAGAGACTTGAAAGATAGTTACAGCATTAAGTAAAAATGTAGAATATAAGACAACTGTATGTAGGGGGCAATGTGATTTGGTCAATTGTGAACATACAAAATTTGAGATGCTAAAGAGCTAACTAGATAGAAATGCTGGTGCAGACAATAGCAAAAGTAGAAGTGATAGCTCAGTAGAGGAAATGCAAGACAAATAAATGCAAACCACAGTTTACATTAACATTAGAAATAAGCATGCTTTCAAAATTAATTGTACTATGGATTAAATGAATGTAATATTTTAGTATAAGAAAATATAAAATCTTAAACATTCTCAACTATTTCCCAAACTGCAATGTAAAAGTCTAAACATCTTAAGTCACACACTCATTCTTATTTGCTTAGGTTTCCTCAAACACCATAATGTGAACAAAACAGATGCCGTCCCAAATATATGAAAATTAACAGTTTTATCACTGTATTTCAGTCCCATATAATTCATTCCTTATATAAAATACTAACATTCCAACTAAAATTCTTTGATCAGCATTTTAAAAAGTTTCTATCACAAAAAAGTACTACATTTGATATTTGTTAAATACCACTATTTTAGTAATTTTATTGTTAGTACTTCTACAGAAAAGCAGGCTTCAGACAAAAATTGGTTTCAATCAGAAGAGGATGAACCACTTGATTCCGAGACTTCATCTGTAGTTCCATCTTTCTCCATTTAATTTCATTATATCAAACACAAATATAGAAAATCCTCAAATTTCAAACCAGCAGAGAGCCAAAAATTCACTTTTTGAGTCAGTGTAGAATTTAAAACACCTTTTGGGGCACCTGGGTGGCTCAATCGGTTAAGCATCCAACTCCTGATTTTGGCTCAGGTCATGATCTCGTGGTTTGTGAGATAAAGCCCCATATAGAGCTCTCTGCTGACAGAACAGAGTCTGCTTGAGATTCCCTCTCTCATTCTCTCTTGCACTCTCTTTCTCTCTCAATATTAATAAATATTAAAAAAATAAAACAGCTTTCTCCATAAATATAAGGATTAAACGGTATGCAATGGCTAGGTTCCTATAATAGACGTGAAGCATAGCACTATAAAGACAAGTCTACAGAACTGAAAGACTGCATACACCATTTCGTAAGAAACTATGAAGTGTTCTCCTACAGCTCTGACATGAGAATGTGTTCTCTCTCCAGTTTTAAGTTTCCTAGTAAAATTCCTGAAGCCTGGAACAGGCTAAAACAGGCTGAGAACAGGATAAAAGAGGAGCAAGAGGTGGGAAACAGGTATTTCCTGGTAATAAAACATTCCTCAGTCCTTCTGAGAGCCCTACTTTTCTCTCCAATACCACTACTCTAGCTTCCAAAGGTTCTTTCGCAAAACGTCACAGGACTGATTCAGAGTTTTACCCCTTATGACTGAAATGAGCATAAAATTACGCTTCTCGCATTACCTGGGAATTTTTCTTTTTACTAGAAATAATCACAGCAAACAAAAAGGAGGGCAATAGGAGCTGATGAAAAAGATACAAGATCTGGAGTCAAGATCTTGGACTGAGATCTTTGCTCAGTCGCTTAACTGGTACTTCACTTCTTTGAGCTTCACTTCTATTTCCTCACCTATAAAATAGGATTAACAATAAATAGCCTATTTCAAGGCTTACGTAGATCAATGAGAGAAAATACTAAGTGTCCAGTCTCATAAAGTAGAAATTCACCAAATGTATTCTCTCCCAGCACTTCCACTCAATCTCTTTTTCACTGAGATTAGTAGTCCTCCAACTTTATTCTGACTTCACACCATTTACACTTAGTCTCATAACATCACTCAGTAATCAGTGTTTCAGTGTTCAATTAGCAAATCAATTAGATGCTCTAGACCCAAGAAAAAGACACAAAATGCGTTGAAATTCACCGGCATTTCAAAGGAACACCTCAAAAGTCTCTACTCTAGCAGCAGCAAGATAAGGTATGGGAAGGAAGGGTGTGGTGAGACCAAAGAGTGATGGACAGTGGGAGTTTTGAGATGAGGAAAGAGGTCTGAAGATGCTTTTGACAGCACTGAGGCTAAACTCATGATTCAAGGGAAGGGGGACAAACCAACTCCAGTCCCCTCCATAACCACCACCACCCATCACTGACCTACACTTGGACCATGCCTGGAGCAGGGAGAGAAGCTCTAGGTAGTTACAAAAGGCAAAAATGGGGGGCTACCATCAGAATGTGAATAGCACCCCGAGTTCTGCCTATATGCAGATTTGCAGCTTTCGACGAATAGACTATGCCCAGGAAGGTAAATAGCACAAAATTTAAAGATGTTGAATGAACATCCATTTCCTTTTCTCATCTACTTCTCCTAGGATGACTATGTATTAAAATTTTAAATACCGAGTTCCTAAAGAATTCCAAATTTAAAATAGTTTTTGTTTAGACTTTGAACATTTGTTAATTGGTGTCCTATGCCCGGTATACAGAAATATTAACACATAATAAAGTACAGCCCAAGTTTTAATTTGATTCCTCTTCTGTAGAATGTAAGACTCAACCAAGAGGACTGACTGCCTCCCTCTACTTATAACGAACTCTTCTGCCTTTATATGCAAATGAGCCTCCCGAGTATGTCAGAGACAGTACTTGGAGGTCACCCTCTGTTGCCCCTCCCCTCCACTCGCAAGCCAAGTTCCCTGAAATCTTCCTAAATCTTAAATCCATTCCTTTTTCTCCATCTTCAAAATAGCACCAATATCAAAAGAACAGGTATATCACTTTTTGGACAAGTGCATTTGTTTCCTATAACTGGCCTCCTGGTCTAATCTTGACTTACTCTAACCCAGAGTTACACAAACTACAATGGGCGTTTTTAAACAAAATACGTACAACAGAAGAATGCATCATATATAATAGGTAAGCATTATTTCGTGAAACATTTTTGTAATAAATATGGCATATTTACCCAGTTGATAGATTTCCTACTGTTTCTACCAGGTGAAATTTATACAATGGACTGCAGTCAGAAGTCCAAAGGCCACTAAGGGCATCGCTTCTAAAATACTAAACAAATGTTATCTCCCTTCTTAAAAGCTTTTTAGTGGCTCTCTGTTAACCACAGAATAAAGTCTAAACTTCTTGAAATGGCACTATAACGTCCATAATAAGCTCTGCCCCTCTTCCTGGCCTCATCTCCTGTCACTCCTGTCATTCTGTGCTCCAGTCCTACCGCCCTTGCACATGCCCTTCCCTCTGCCTATTTAATTCTCTCTCCTTGATCTACACAGCAAATCCTGCTCATCCTTCGGTATTTAGTTCAGGTGTACTCCCCACCGCCTCTAAGTCCTGAGAAAACGAAGTTTACATCATTCACCGGAAGACTGCCTGATCTCTGTCCAGCCTCTTACACTGTTGGTCAATGCATCCTTTTTGAAATGCTCTCTTCCCTGCAGCACACAATAAAAGCCAAGCTTTTCTCCTACTTTTCTGGCTACTTCTCTCAGTCTACTCTTAAATTATGGTGTTCTTAAAGTTTCTGTCCTAGGTCACCTTTATTTTCTCTACAGGCTGTATATGATCTGATCTACTTCCATAGCAACGATCATCATGTTTATGCCAAGAATCCCCAAATCTGTATTTCCAGCACAAATATATTTTCCTTTGAGATACAAACCACATGTCCCATTCTCTCTGAATCCATCTACTCCTCCCCTCTCCTACTGCCCACGACAAAGTATAAACCATCATTATCTCCCACTAGACTAACTCCTTTAGTCTTGGACCTGCACTTCTGCTCCCTTTCTACACATCAGCCAGAGACCTTTAAAAAAAATAAATTGTGTGTGTGTGTGTAAAGCCACTCCCCTACTAAAAACCCATTAAAAGCTTTTGGTTGCCCTCAGAGATAAATTTCAAAACGCTTAGCATTGCCTGTATGTCCCAGTATGTTCTGATCTTTGCCTACCTCTCTGCAGCCCCATCTCTCACTACTCTCCCCTGTCGACAGCATGCATCAGCTGTACTTCAGGAATGCTTCCTTACTTCCTCTTTTCTAGCTAACTCTTCAGTGTTTTCTTCAGTCCTCAAAATAAGCATTTCATCTTCTAGGAGAATATCTTTGATCCCACAGACTGGATTAAGTACTTCTGACTCTTGAGATGCCTGGGTGGCTCAGGTCATGATCTCATGGTTCAAGAGTTTGAGCCTGGCATCTGGCTCGGTGCTGACAGCTCAGAGCCTGCAGCCTGCTTCGGATTCTGTCTCCCTCTCTCTCTGCCGCTTCCCCCACACTCTCTCTCTTTCAAAAATAAACGTTTTTTAAAAAGTACTTTTGACTTCTACCATAACCATATGTCCTTCACCTTTCAGCACAACCATTACCCCTTATTATGTGGACTTTTGTAATTGTCTATCACTCCTAACAGATTTTAGGATCTGAAGACAGACCAAGTTCAACAATGTATGCCAGAGACGAGTACAATGCCAGCTAATACAGCCCTTCACCCCCGGGGATATTGATTCTGAATCAACAGAAATTGTGACCTTCTTTGTAGCTTTCTTTCTATATTAGAGGCTGAAGCTTCACATACACAATTAGACCTCCTTAACAACTAAGGCAATTTCTCAGTCAAACCCGAGGAAAGCAAACAGGTGGAGTCTACTGCCATTATCGGCCTTGAGTGACTGCTCATCAGGGTTTCTCACCCCACCAATCGCAACAGGGAAAATGTGGCCGCATTCCCCTACTAGTGGCCCTACTGGCCCGGCAAGAGGGCCTCAGAGCAGTGCACACAAGACCAGAAAGGGGATGACTGGAGTTCCTGGGTCCTCAGAGACCAAGAAGAGGTTTGGGCCAAAGGGAAGGACAAAGATCTTTATTTCCCCACGTACCAAGCGAGGTGGCGCTGCCTCTGTGCGGTCCCGCCCGCCCCGGGACGCAGCCTGACGAGGACGGTGGGACCCTGAAATGCACGGGACCGTCCTTGGGATCGAGAACGCGCCTCTGCCTGCCGGGGAAACTCCGGGCGTCCGAGGCGGCCGGCGAAGTTGCAGCGGCGCCCCAGCGGGGTCGCTTGGTGCAGGGCTCACAGCCGGGGCCCGCACTCATGCTTGGGACCCGCAGCGCAGAGTCCCCGGGCCGGCCCGGACGGAGAACCTCATTCACTAACCCTGAGGGGGACGGACTGCGCCTCCTCCTCGGCGCCTCCCGGCACCATTCCCTCTCTGCCGCTGCCTGCTTCTCCAGTTGCTGCTCCGCTGGCCTCCCGAGCCAAGCCCTAGCCAGTCGCCTGCCTTCCCTCTTCCACAGGCACCCCCACCTGCCACAGGATGCGCCGCTTTGATTCTGGCTTGGTTCACTTTCCCACCACCGGAAGGCTGCCGTCAGGCGCTTCCGGTTTCCGGGACGTACAGTGTCGTAAAGCGGAAGTGCAAAGATTAGCGGGTACCGGCTCCCGGAAGGTCACCGTGTGAAGGAGGTAGTGATAACGCGGGTCTACCCGCTGTTACTGGGGAGCAACGGCCGAGAGGAAGAACCCACCGTGAGGCGGCGGTGAGAAGCAGACGGGCAGTTTGCTGCGACATCATGGAGAGCGGCGGGGGAAGCGGGAACAAAACCACAGGGGGGTTGGCCGGCTTTTTCGGAGCCGGCGGGGCAGGTTACTCACACGCGGATCTGGCCGGCGTCCCGCGTAAGTATCTGGCCTAGTTTGTCAACATTTCTCAGCGGTTCTTGGGAGTCCGCCAGATGTGTAGCGTGTACTGTTCATTTTTGGGGGCTAACGTTCCCAATTTTTAGGACCAACGGTGGGGTTAGTGTGTTTGCGCTGCCTCTTTCAAGATTGAACGAGTTTTTGGAGCCATGGATCCCCGAGAAGTTGCGTTTGGGTGACATGGACTCCGGAGATGTCGAATTTTCTTTTTATATCCAAGGACGGTGCCTCATCTTTCCTCCCACACATCCCTGTGTGTTGGGCTGTGTGCTTGGCTCTAGATTAAGAGGAGAGCCTAGCTCTGCAAGTAAATGCGTTCCAAACAGCGAGCCTGTAAATAACTTTTTAAACACAAAGCCCCGTGTTTCGAAACCACAAATTAGCCGTCAGGGCAAAACATTTAATAGTGCAAATAGACAAGAAAGAAATGGGAGTCGAGCCTGCTGTAGGAGCTGAGAAGCGAGCTGCGCTTGAAAAATCACTTGTGGACTTGTAAGAAAGTTAAGAATTTTAGGAAAGGAAATATGCAAGATCGAAAGTGCAGAAACATAAATGCCCTGCCTGTGCTCTTTCAATCCTGTGAATATATATTCCAGATATTTGTGACTGTGGGTATTCAGCTGAATGAATAGAACCTGTTCTGCTTCTCCGGGTACTTTATGCTCAAGAACAAAAGAACCCAGTGTCTCCTCTGCCAAAACTCAATCTGGAACACATTTTTACATATAAGTCTTTCGAGGTCTGAGTTTTGGAGCACAGAGGGCGCTACTTTAATGTGACAAAGCATTCTTACATTAATTTGATTAAGATTTGATGGTAAATGGAGAGATCAAGGGATGAACACCGTTCACTGAGCACCTGGGATCTTCCAGCGACTTTTCTGGACACAGGACTACCAAGAGTTAAAAGAGATAACTGCTGCTTTCATGGTGTTTAAATCTTATTGAAGCGAGCCAAATAACACAAACACATTTCAGTTAATGATAAGTGTATATAAAGCAATCAAAACCAGATCATGAGATGGTGATGGGAGCAGGATGCTGTTTTAGACTGGGTCAGGGAAGGCAGCTACAGGATGTAGACATTTGAGTTGTGACCTGAATATAGTACAAATGGCGGGGGGGGAGGGCAGGGCAGGTGAACAAGGGAAAATGGTTAGTCCAAATGCCCTGAGAAAAAACAAACTTGGCATGTTTAAGGAACGAATGATGGGCCAATGTGTCTATAGAGTTGCAGGGGAGTTGGAGTAGTAGGAGATAATGAGATGAAGAAGGCAAGGAATGGCCGCTGATGCAGTGTTTTGTAAACCCTGGTAAGGAATTTGGATTTGATTACAAGTGTGAACGGAGGCCATTAAGGCTGTTTTCCTTTTCTTAAAAAAAAAATCACTTTAGT
The DNA here is from genome assembly GCA_030068075.1 of Paguma larvata. NCBI lineage: Eukaryota > Metazoa > Chordata > Mammalia > Carnivora > Viverridae > Paguma > Paguma larvata. The sequence continues at coordinate 53,708,960 of CM057837.1, read as the reverse complement.
TGCTATACAAAGGGACTAGAGCAAGTAAGGAGTCCATGTAAGTAGGAGATTGTTACTGTAGTCTAGGTGAGATTTAATGGTTGGACTAAGGTGGTAGCAATAAGGATGGTGGTTAAATAACAAAGTTCAAGATAGGTATTGAATATAGAATTCATATTGTCGAGAAGACTGGGTGCTTCATAGATTTTGTGAGCCTTCAACTGAGATGCACAAGGATTCAAGGATTAAATTTAAAATGTGAGAAAGCTGATTTTCTTTGATGTATTTTTCTGTCATCAAAGTTAGTGGGATTCAAGTCTGGCTGTCTGAAAGTTTCCATTTTCTTTTGTCAATACTAAGATCTGAAGGAACTGCCTTAAGATATTTATACACAACACATACATGACCCAAGCACTGTTTTTCTCATGGAATGATTGGTCTCTTGTTCTATAGATGTCAAGCATCCTTGTAGCAAAGTAGAGAGAAATTAGCTTCATACTTGACTTCAGCTATGCTTCCTGCTGCTTTGATTATTTAATCCATGTTATTGCCAATATCTTGGTATGACGGCCTGAACTCATACCATTTTACTAGTGTAAAACGCGGTTTGGGATTCAGGACCGCAGGAGGAGGCAGCCTCCAAACTGCCAGACAGGATGAGTGTAGAAAAGGAGAAAATTTCATATTCAAGTGAGCCTATACATCAAAATTGGAAAACAAATGAAACAGTGTAATTAACACTAAATGAAATAACCTTTTAAAATTTCATTGAAATATGATGCTTTGTTTTCTCTCTAGTGACTGGTATGAACCCTCTGTCACCTTATTTAAATGTGGATCCACGTTATCTTGTGCAGGTAAGATTAAGACTAGTCCTTTTATGAATTTATTAGTAAATATCTTACTGTTTAAAAAAAAAAAAGACAGGTTCTTAGGCTAACTAGATCTATGATACATAATTCTGGAGGCACCAACTCTGGTCTCTGTTCACCTTTTTTTCTTTGTTCCGAAACTCTGGTAATTTGGCTTGCACCTCCCTGATACTACTTCACTAAATTCCTTTAAAGGGTTTTTGAGGTTCGAGGTGTGTTTTTTTATCCCTGTTTAAACATTTGTAAAGTATACTAACATAAAATTTACCATCTTATCCATTTTTAAGTGTACCATTCAGTGTTACCAAATGCATTTATACTATTAGGCAACAATTGCCACCTACCATATCCATAACTCATTTCATCATGTAAAACAAACCATGCCTATTAAAAAAATAACTTCATTCCAACCTCCCTCCCAGCCATCCCATGGAAACCGCCCTTCTGCTTTCTGTTTTTGATACTCTAAGCACCTCAAATAAGTGGAATCTTACTGTATTTGTCTTTTGTGATTGGGTTATTTCATTTAGCATAATGTTCTCAAGTTTCATCTATATTACAGCTTATGTCAGAATCTCTCTCCTTTTTTAGGCTGGATAATATTTAATTGAATAATATTCCATTTTGCTTATCCATTCATCTGTCCCTGGACACTTGGATTGCTCTTGTATTTTAGCTATTGTTGCTGTGAACATTAGTGCACAAATGTCTTTTCCCAACCCTCCTTTTAATTCTTTTAGTTATATATCCAGAAGTAAAATTGCTGGATCATACGGAAATTTTATTTTCTGAGGAACTGCAGCTGTACCATTTTACATTTCACCGGATCTTATAAATTTGTTTTCCTTTTATTCATCTCTTTGGTAAAGGGTGTGTGTTAACTCCTACTGTTGTGACTGGAGAGAGGATACTCTCTTTGGTATCTTTTAAAATCTATTGAGACTTAATTTGTGTCCTTACATGATCTATCTTGGAAAATGCCCCATATGCACTTGAAGACATATGTGCTATTATTGTTCGGCAGAGTGTTTTGTATGTGTCTGTTAGAGCTATGTATTTTGTATATGCTCTTTGACTTATTGTGTTCAGTCCTTATTTTCTTACTATCTTCTGTCTGGTTATAATGGTTACTATCCATTATTGAAAGTAATGAAGTCTCCATTTCTTACTGTAGAAATTTCTATTTCTACCTTTAATTCCACCATTTTATTTTTAATATATATTGATGATTACTAGGATATTTGTAATTTTATCTTTTTTACTGTATTGAAACTTATTAATATTTTTTATAACCTCTTTTTTATTATTTAAAGTGTATATTTTTTGATATTCATGTGGCCACTCTGTTCTCTTTTGGTTATTATTTGCATGGAATAATCTTTTTCTGTCATTTCACTTTGAATTGCTTTATGTCTTTGGAACTAAAGTAAACCTTAGTGTAGTTGGATCATGGTATTTTTATCCACTGTGGCAGTCTTATGACCTTTGCTTAGAGAGTTTGATTCACTTATACTTAAAGGGATAACTGGAGCACCTGGGTGGCTCAGTTGGTTGAGCATCCAACTCTTGATTTCAGCTCAGATCACGATCTCAGGGTCTTGGGATCCAGCCCCATGTTGGCCTCCTCACTGAGCACAGAGCCTGCTTGGAATTCTCCCTCTCTCTCTTTCTCTCTGCCCCTCACATACACGCTATCTCTCAAAATAAATAAATAAAAACTTAAAAAAAATAAATTAGACATTGATTTCTTAGACCTAACACCAAAAGAATAAGTGATTAAAAACAACTGATAAATTAGATTTAATAAAAATTTAAAATTGTTGTACTTCAGACTACACACTCAAGGACAGGAAAAGACAGTCTACAAACTGGGAGCACATAACCATAAATCATAAAATATTTGATAAGGACTTAAATCAAGAATACTTAATTTTTTAGTAAAACTCTTAAAACTCATTTATAAAAAGACATTTTAAAAATGAGTAAAAGATCTCAACAGACATTTCTCCAAGAAGATACACAAATGTTGAATAACCACATGAAACATGTTCCATATCACTTACTAGAGAAATGTAAATCACAAAACCAAAGTGAGATACCACTTCACACCTGCTACAGCTATAATCAGAAACACCAGCAATAACTGATGTTGGTGAGGATGTGGAGACATTGCAGCTTCATGCACTACTGGTGGAAATGTAAATTGAAATAGCTGCTTTGGAAATAGTCTGACAGTTTCTCAAAATACTAAAAATAGAATTACTGTATAATACAGTAATTCCACTCATAGATATATGCCCAAGAGAACTGAATACATATGTCCACCAACAAAGTGTACATAAATGCTCATATTAGCTTTATTCTAAATAGCCAACAAGTAGACACAACTCAAATATCCATCAACTTAGAATGGATAAACAAAATGTGGCATCTCCATGCAATGAAATACTGTTTGGCAATAAAAAAAGACTGAAGTAACGATACATGCTACAACACAGGTGAACCTTGTAAACTTACTAAATAAAAGAAGCCAGTCATAAAAGACCACATATTGTATGATTCTCTATATATAAAACGTCCACGACTGACAAATATAAAGAGACAGAAAGCAGATTGAGCTGCTCAGGGTAGGGTACTAATGGAGAATGAGTGCTAACAGGTATGGGATTCTTTTGGGGTAGTGAAAATGCTCTAAAACTGATTATAGTCTTTGTTGTACAATTGTGGTTATACTAAAAACCTCTGAATTATACACTTTAAATAGGCGAATTATATGGTATATGGATTACATATCTGTAAATTGGGTGGGCTTTTTTGTTTTAAGAGTAATGGTTAGGACTTTTTGTTTCAAAATGAATCACTAACAATATTTAACAACTTTTGCATTTCTTGCTGAGTGTTTATTGTCGTTTAATTTTTTCTTTAATGTTTATTTTTGAGAGACAGAGACAGAATGCGAGCAGGGGAGGGGCAGAGAAGGAGGGAGACCTAGAATCGAAGCAGGGTCCAGGCTCTGAGCTGAGAGCACGGAGCCTGACCTGGGGCTCAAACTCACTGACCGCAAAATCATGATCTGAGCCTAAGTCAGACGCTTAACCAACTGAGCCATCCAGGCTCCTCTTGTTGAGTGTATTTGAATAGAAGCAAGTTGATTAGGACTTGTTTAAAACTTGTTTAAAACTTGTTTTTGCAGGAAGTGTTTGTCAAATGTTATCTACACTGTAAGTTTATTGATTTTATTTTAAAAGTACCTCTCTATTTTACTCAATTTCAAAACTAATCAAATGTAGTTTGCTTAAATGTTGAATTTAAGCTTAAAGATTGTATTGTAGCTCCATTTAAAAATACAGTAACATTGAGACCCTGCTTTGCTAGGCAGGGCTTGTAAGGTTGGATATCAAAAAAATTTTGTATTTTAAAGAAATTGTGATTCTTAATCACAAACATTTGAAGTGACATCTCCCATTCAAATGTTAGACTTCAGAATTGAAAAGGTTTTCTTGTGTCATTGTCTGTTATTGTAAAAAACATGGAAAGCCTAAATTTAAAGACTGTACCTTAAGTAAATTGGATTTTGTGGAACATTTTTCCATACTTTTGAAGAACAGAGACATCTTAAGTACTACTCGTGAACTCAGCATATACTGATTTTTGGCAACAGCTTTTATTTGAAGCACCATTTGTAGTTTCTCTTACTATTGCTTTGTGTTGTCACCACGTTTGCATCCTCACTGATACATGAAAAATTAAGTAAATAGTCTTCCTCTTTGTTAGGCCAGATGAACATCCAGTAAAAAAGGAGAATTCGGAGACACCTGGGTGGCTCAGTCAGTTAAGTGTCTGACATTGGCTCAGGTCATGATCCTGACCCACAGTTCGTCGGTTCAAGCCTTGTGTCTGGCCTCCCCCACTCGTGCTCTGTCTCTCTCAAAAATAAATAATAGGGGCGCCTGGGTGGCTCAGTCGGTTAAGCGTCCGACTTCGGCTCAGGTCATGATCTTGCGGTCTGTGAGTTCGAGCCCCGCGTCGGGCTCTGTGCTGACAGCTCAGAGCCTGGAGCCTGCTTCAGATTCTGTGTCTCCCTCTTTCTCTCTGACCCTCCCCCACTCATGCTTTGTCTCTCCTGCTCTCAAAAATAAATAAAAACATTTAAAAAAATTTTTTTTAATAAATAAATAATAAATAAAAAATTTTAAAAAAATAAGGAGAATTTGAATATTTCTATATCCAATTGAAATATAAATACTTCACATAATCTCAGCCTTCTGACTATTTTATCAGGTACACTGGTGCCCATCCTTGGATTCGTTTCTCTTCTGTGGTAGTAAACAATGGTATTGGTGATCTTTTAGTGGCGCTGGTGTCCTACCATGTCAGCAGCACAAGTTGAACTTGAACTTTTCAGTGTATCCTCCCTATATGAATTGTGTAAAGATAATTCGAGATCAATCTTGTTAAGTGCTTATTTTTTTGCAGTTTAAATTTGGCTCGCAGAATTCTTTTTTCTGCAACATAAACTGTTAATCCTGTTTATAGAAACCAAAAGCCTTAATTTTATGGAGATTAATATAATTTGGACAGTGTCCTCTCCCTCAAAATATCTTTGGAAATTTTTGTTATATGAAACAGTTAAGATTAATAAGCCCCAGTGACAACTAACCATCAGATTGTTTTCAAGTGGCTCTGTGTGTGAATTGATGTACATTTGCCCTCAGTCCTCATAGTGCTTCTATTACAGTTGACGCCAGCAAAGAGTGAGTTGATGAATACATGCACTTGTGCTTATTAATGTTCATCCTAACCTTTTAATTTCCTGTTTGTGGTTAGTCATCCATTTCTGGATTGAGGAAATATATATCTCGTTAAATCACATATGGCATATCTAAAAATCTCAAGCTAGAAGCACAACTTTTTTTTTTTTATGTTTTAAATTTATTTATTTAGAGAGAGCCTGAGCTGGGGAGGGTCAGAGAGAAAAGGAGAGAGAGAGAATCCCAAGTAGCAAAGAGCCCGGCATGGGGCTCAAACTTATGAACCATGAGATCATGACCTGAGTCAAAACCAAGGGTCAGACGCTTAACCAACTAAACCACCCAGGCGCCTTGCCAGAAACACAATTTAAAACTAAGTCATTAATTTAAAGGTCAAGAAGCACCCCCAGATTTGCAAAACTATGTGTAATAGATCATGTCTTAGAATCTCTTCAGAGTTTGTTTATTGTTGCCTAACAGACCATTTGTGTGATGAAAGTAGATATGCAGAGTCATGGGGCTCCTGGGTGACTCAGTTGAAGGTTAAGCGTCTGACTTCAGCTCAGGTCATGATCTCACAGCTCCTGAGTTCAAGCCCCACGTCTGGCTCTGTGCTGACAGCTTAGAGCCTGGAGCCTGCTTCAGATTCTGTGTCTGCCTCTCTCTCTGCCCCTTCCCCGCTTGCACTCCGTCTCTCAAAATAAATGTCAAAAAAATTTTTAGGAGTATATTATAGAATCAATAATAATGCTCTTACAGTAGCATTTTCAATTTAGGATTTTTGGGTGACTCGGCATTCATATCAAGCTTGTGTATGCATTTACTGGAAAGAGAGACGATGGCTTTCAATGATTACCAAAAGAATATATGCTCCCTTGAAGAGTTAAGAATTATTTATTAGGGGGCGTCTGGGTGGCTCTGTCAGTTAAGTGTCCCACTCTTGGTTTCAGCTCAGGTCATGACCTCACAGTTTGTGGGACTGAGCCCTGCTTTGGGCTCTATGCTGACAGTGCAAAGCCCACTTGGAATTCTCTCTCTCCCACTGGCACTCTCTCTGCCCCCAACACTCTGCTTGTGCACGCGCACTCTTTCTCTCTCTCAAATATGTAAAAAATAAACTTTAAAAAAAAATAGGGGTGCCTGGATGTCTCAGTACGTTAAGCATATGCCTTCGGCTCAGGTTATGATCTCATGGTTTGTGGGCTTGAGCCCCTCATCGGGTTCTGTGCCCCTCCTCTGCTCATTTTCTCTCTCTCTCTTTCAAAAATAAATAAACATTTAATATAGAAATATAATTTTAAAAGGAAATTATTTATTAGGAAGGTAATTTTGCCCTTGCATAACTGATCCAAACTTTCGTTCTTTTATAGTTTCTGCCTTTTTTTTCTATTTTATTTGGTTTTACACATAGTAAAATTGTGCTCGATAAATAGTAGCTACAGAATGAGAGTTGCTGTCTTTTTCCACACTGGTTTATTTCAGTCCAGTAAACTGTGACTTGTCATACCTTTCAGTGTCTCTTTCTCTAGAGCTGTGCTTCCTAAACTCTCTAGCACTGTTACTTCATATTTATCATTAAGTAAGGTAAATTACATTGATTTCAATCTGTCAGACATAACATTGAGAAGCTAAATTCTGAATGAGAATGCCTCTTAAGAACTGATGAGTATAATTGTAAATATTGTTTATTTCATTCCACCTCGATTTAGGGGTTGCTATTGCACAAAGTTTTATTTTGGTTTGACTACGTATAGTTGGGTTTTAGTTAACTTAAGGATTTACTTTTTGTGAAAAACTACTTTGACAGATGAGAAAAACGTTTTGCAAGCACTGGGTCTTGAGGGGAGCTCAGCTTGGTTTTCATTATTACCCCTTAGGATACAGATGAGTTTATTTTACCGACTGGAGCTAATAAAACCCGGGGTAGATTTGAACTGGCCTTCTTTACCATTGGAGGATGTTGTATGACAGGTGGGTATGATCATTTTTTTTTCGATGTCCTCGATCCACATAGTCAAAAGTGCTTAAAATCTGGGGCAACTGGGTGGCTGTGTTGGTTGAACATCTGAATCTTGATTTGGGCTCAGATCACAATCCCAGGGTCATGGAATTGAGCCCTGCATTGGACTCCACACTGAGCATGGAATCTGCTTAAGATTCTGTCTCTCCCTCTTCCCCTCTCTCCTCATCTCACGCTTGCTCTCTCTCTCATCTTTTTAAAAGTGATTAAAATCAAAAGCAACTCAAATATTGGTTTCAGGGTTTTCAAGAATCATTATTTAGGGATACCTGGCTGGCTCAGTCAGTTGAGCATGGGACTCTTGATCTTGAGGTTGTAAATTTGAGCCCCATGTTGGGTGTAAAGATTACTTAAAATCTTTAAAAATAATAACAATAAATGATCATTATTTATGTTTATCTTTGCCTGTTAAAAAGTAAAAAAGAATCAGAAGTACAGTTGTTTTTAATACAAAGCTCTATTATTTGGATGAATTGTTACTGTGATTTACTAGGGGCTGCATTTGGAGCAATGAACGGTCTACGGCTAGGATTGAAGGAAACCCAGAACATGCCCTGGTCCAAACCAAGAAATGTACAGTAAGTCTTATGTAATCATCTGATGCAGTGATATTTGACTATTAATCTCTACTTTGTTGGCTTGATGAGCACAACCTTGTGATTACAAATGTATAGAGTACTGACATACGTTTTGATCAATTTTTTTAATTTTCTTATTGAAAATAAAAGAAACTAAGGAAACTTAGTTTTCTTTCTAAACTAAGATTACTGAGACTAAGATTTTTTAAAGGTGTGATTTTTGAGTCCGTGTTCCTCAATTAGCTGGTGCTACCCTATCCTAACTTCTACACCTTTTTCAATCTGCAGGCCTATATGACATGCTTTTCAAGGTGTTGAATTGCTAGTACGTTATTTGGATAATTCGAGGGCATGCAGAACCATAGGACATGGTAGTAAATGGGCACATAAGAGTTATTGCTGGATCTGCTCTCATTTGAATTGAACTTTTTGTGACTTTACTCTCCATTTCTGAAATGGAAGGCTAAAGAAAAGTTACCTTGAAATACTTAAAACTTAGCAGTGGTTTCTCAGTCTTCTCAGGAAAGTTTGTGGAGAAGAAAAAGTATTACATCTTCACCCTGCCTAAGAAATAAATGTGATTAGTCCATATAGATATTCCCTAAGTAATATATGAGTGGAATCACACAGTATGTTCAATGGCTCATGGTCTTGCTGTAGGACACATTGAACTTCACCTTCTTTATATGTTTTTAGCCAGCAGATGGCAGCAGGTGCGCTAGAATTAAACCTTGGGAATCCTGAAGACTTGTCAAGTTTTTCATATTCCTGTTACTATGGATCTTGCTTTACTAGGCTAACTCCTTGTATACTTTTATGTTTATATTATTGTCCCTTACTCCAGTAATGTTTTTTTTTTTTTTACTTTTTTGTGTTATGGAGAATTTCGAAAATGTACAAAAATAAACACAGTAGTAGAGTGAAGACCCATGAACCATAACCTTTCCTCAACAATCAACCAACCAGGATTGGGACCAGTTAGTTATGCCCCATCTCATTCTCTTCGCCCCTATTACTTTGAAGCAAATCCCTAACATATCATTAAATACCTATGTGAAGGTGGAAGGTCTCCTAGAAAAGATAATCTTTGTTTCTTAAAACAGTGACAGTTTTTATATATTACTTTTTATATAACCATTCTGATATTCCTGCGTAGGAAGCATTTAAAATAGACAGCCTTGGGGTTAAATGTCTGACTTTGATTCAGGTCAGAAGCTCACATGGTTCCTGAGGTCAAGCCCTCCTTCGGGCTCTCTGCCCCTCCCTCGTGCGCATACACTCTCTCTCTCTCTCTCTCTCTCTCTCTCTCTCTCACTCACTCTTTCTCTCTCTTTTGTGCTCTTGCTCTCAAAAATAAACATTTATACTAGGAGACAGCCTGTAAAAATTGAAAGGATAGGGTTTGGGTCCAGACAGATCTATGTAGCTTCAAAGTCTAGTGTCATTATATACTATTTTGTGGTCTACTTTCTGCCTGTAAGGGTTATTAAGTGGTGATTAAAGTCAGTAAGGGCCCAGTAGGAGCTATATTGCCCAATTGCATACCAATTTGCAGTGTTAAACTTTGACTTTTAGAGATAATACAAATTTTTGTTATTATTGGGCATTAATTTAAATGAGTTCTTTATCTCCATTAAATGAATTTTTCATTCCTTGTTATTGTAATTTCATAATTTCCAGCAGTAGTCAGCTGTCCGGATAGAACCATTCCTGTGATGGTGTTACACTGCTGGGAGAGGAAAGTCCTGTCTTCTTCCTCCAGTTGCCTCCGTCACTGTTCTGGTGGCGCCTGGCGCTGGTGTGAGGCAGAACTGTGCTTCCTTGAGAGTGTGCTGAGCGTTCACTTGGACCGCTTAGTTCTAGTCTGGGAGCAGACACAGCATGTGCTTTCTCCATGTATTCTAGTTAGATGACTTTTTCCTTCTCTTTTAATATTTCCCTATAATTCTGCTTTATATTCTATAACATTCCACACTTTGATTCTATTTAATATCCTAAGTATATTCTCCAAAAAAATTTAATTGTAAGCTACTTTATTCATTAGAATGGTCTTTTTTTTAATGTAGATCAATTAGTGTAAACTTCTCTATCAAATATATTCTAGGCTGTCATTCAAAGCCTTTCTATATTTGATTTATATTTAATAACAGTAATTTTCCTTAGTGCCCAAAAATGTTGGAGGTTTAACCTTCATTTATATTTATATAAAGTAAAACACAGTCTCATTAAATTCTGTGGAAGTATGAAGATATCTTTTAAAATTAAGAAAACCCTGGGACATCTGGGTGGCTCAGTTGGTTAAGTGTCCAACTCTTGATTGCATCTCAAGTCATGATCTCATGGGTCATGGGATCGAGCCCCTGCCGGGGATTCTCTCTCTCCCTCTCTGCCCCTCCTTCACTCGCACGGATGTGCTTCTCTCCCTCTCTCAAAATAAATAAACATTTAAAAAAAATAAAATTAAGAAAACCTTCATATTGGGTTTGTACATTGTAAATAGCTACAATTATGGTTTTTCAAAGTGCTAGAGAAATAACGATTCTAAGTACGATTCTTTCTCTTTCTGCCCTGGTAGGATTTTGAACATGGTGACTAGGCAAGGGGCACTGTGGGCTAATACTCTAGGTTCTCTGGGTAAGTAGAGATCTCACTTAATGATAAATCATTAATGCATGGAATGTATATGTTCATGAACAATTTGACCTACCAAAATTTTGGCCCTAGGATATTAAAAATTGTATTTAAGTCTATTCCGATGAGTAATGTAGATAATACTTAGGAAAAGACCATGAACAACATAACAGTAATTCCAGATGCTAATACCGCTTTTCAGTGTTCTAAATCTTTTTAGATATTACATACTCTCCTGTCCAAGTAAGATCCCAAGTTATGTTTTAAGTATATGGAGTCCACATAATTGAGGTCCAAGTCAGATGCCTTTGTATGTTAAGAAAGGTTCAGGATCCTACAGTAACATAGATTAATGCATCCCTTTTGCTATGTTTTCCTAATAGGCCATTCAGCATTCTGTGTATCTCTGTAGATTTCCCCGAACGAATTTCCAGAGGTGTTATAGGGCCTTTGTAGATAATGAAAACATTTGCAGTTCTGAGCAAGGGGTAATGTAGTAGAATTTAGGACCAGATGCTTTCATATTATACTATTTATGAATGTTTGACTCTTGATTATTCATAGCTTAAAATAAATGTACTTGTGGTACTTACAAGAACCAAGAATTTCTTTGTACCTTAGTTGAAAGTCTGAAAATCTTTTAATTTTAGCAGATTAAATAAGGGTAAATGTAAGTATCTCATTGAAAAAATAGAAAAAGCATCTGCTGTGACAGAATAATATCCTAGCTGTGTCACAGGATTTGGAAGCAGTACTTTTTGTGAAAAAGTAAGGTCAGATTGACATTTGAGATCCTAGTAAATTATTGCCTCCATATGCTGCTCATGTCCTCTTTGCCCCCACCTCATACACCCTCCCTTGTTCCTCGTTGGTTGCTTATATATCCCTAGAGTAATCAGCCATCCCGATCTGCCCAAGGACTTTCTTAGTTTTAGCAAAGCTGGCAACTCTCAGTCCTAGGCAAACTGGAGTGGCCAGTTGCTTTGTATCTTTCCGATGTGATAGAAGTTCAGTTTCAATCAAATAAATTTAAAAGGTAAGAAGAGCATTTGTAGAAGTGTAAGAATACCACAACAGAAGGGTTGTAAGGCTGAGTTTGGTGTAACACTGAAGAGTCAAATACAGCATAATTTTGAGAAAGGTAAGGAAAAGGATTAGTAGGAATCTTTACAGGTACAAGAGAAAGGTAGTTTGGGGGAACATTTTGTTAAAACTAAATAGAGCTAGAGTTACAGTTTATGCATGTGCTGGAACCAAGCCTCAATTTTTGTTTTAAGTTAACTTTTTTCTTAGAATAGAAATGTATGTGTTTTTGTTTCTAAATTCAAAATATAGCTATTATGAATAAAATACAAGTGAAAACTTAAAATATTTTTCCTGGGGTTCCAGGAAAAAATGGAACTTTTTATACTTAGCTACTATTAGTGTTTCTTCTGAAGCTTTCCAAAAATTTTCTTCGCATATCCTGAGTTGTACACATATGTGCCTGCTTTACAGGCTGATGAATATAGTTTTTCCTACTTTTCATTTGGAGTATGTAGTATTCCATTATATGGAAAGTCTTTTCTTGGTGTATCCCCTTTGATGGGCATTTTATTTACAAGCTTTTGCTGTTACAAATAATGTTCCAGTGATCATTCTTTATATATCTTTGAATGCTTATAGAATGTCTATAAGATAGATTTATCTAAATATAATTGCTGTACTGACTCTCAGTCACTTTTTTATTACTGATCAGTCCATTTCCCCTGTAGCTTTGCTCTATAGTGCATTTGGTGTCATCATTGAGAAAACACGCGGTGCAGAAGATGACCTTAACACAGTAGCAGCTGGAACCATGACAGGCATGTTGTATAAATGTACAGGTAGGTACTGTTGAATGAAGAGCTCTCTCTCAATACACTTTGAAGTATGCTTTGAAAACTAAGTATCCACAGTTTTCAAAGTAAACTTAACACATTTTTTGCAGTATATTGGAGTGTTCTCTAAAACCTTGTGGTTGTTTTGGGTTTTGGTTATTTTTTTTTTCTATTTTGATAAAATATACAAAACATAAAACTGACCCTGTGAACCATTAAGTGTAAGTTCAGTAATGTGAGGTATATTTGTTGTTGTGGAACTTATGTTGTTGTGGAGTTCCTTGAACTCCAGAACTTTTCTTCATCTTGCAAAACTGAAACTCTGTATCCAACATCATTTTCCCCATCCTTTAGCCCTTGGCAGCTACTCTGCTTTCTAACTATGAATTTGAACTCTGAGGTATTTTAGGTATTTCATGTAAGGAATAATATAATATTTGTCTTCTTGTGACTGGCTTATTTCATTTGGCATATCATCATCAAGGTTCATGCATGTTACAGCATGTTTCAGGATTTCCTTCCTTTTCAGAGATGGATAATACTCCGTTTTATGTATTTACCATATTTGTTTATCCATTTATTAATCAGTGGATACTTGGATTGCTTCTGTATTTGACTACCATGAATAATGCTCCTGTGAGCATAGATGAACCATTCAATTTTGAAAAAATAAAACCCTAAGAGTTGAATCAAAATGACCTGAGTGGAGATCAAATATCAAATCCTTCTCTAAGATGAAGAAGAAGTTGACATTCACTCAGTTACACCCTCATTTATGAGCACTTAATATAACCTATTAAGAGGCACCTTGGTGGCTCAGTCAATTGAGCATCCACCTGTGGTTTAGGTCATGATCTCATAGTTTGTGAGTTTGAGCCTCGCCTCAGACTCACTGCTGTGAGCACAGAGCCCGCTTTGGATCCTCTGCGTGCACACACACACACACACACTGCTACTCATTCATGCACAGTCGCTCTCAAAAAAAATAAGTAAACATTAAAATATATATATATGACTTACTTAAAACTGAAGTGATAATCATCACACCCCAATTTTATAGATGAGCACAGTATTAAGAGGATCTCGTTCAAAAAGGCCTAACTGGTGACGGGCCCAAATTTTTTATCACATTTCTGCTTTAAATGGCTTAATTAAACTACTTAGGTTCCATACTCATGCCTCTGAAAATTACTTTTCTTTGATGTTTTTAGACGTTAGACACTTGATCTGAGCTAATTCTTTTTTTTTTTTTTTTTTTTTTTTTAGAAATTCCTCCATCAAAATTTCAGGTAGTGTTTTTGCTTCATTTTTACTAGAAAGAAAGCAAAATCTCAAAAGGATTATGAAATCCAAGATTTCCTGATGTATCTGAGAGTAGGAGGTTTTTTCTATACTGAAAATGGATCATATTTGAAATTTTATCCCTGAGACCTCGCATTAGTTCTTACGATACATGCGTGTATATGTACTCATGTAAACAGAGCTCCCAGGTGGAGTAAGACAGTAAATACCTTTTATGTCCATGAAGATGTTACCTTGGCATAGAAAAACCTTGTTAAAAATAGTGGGGCATCTGGGTGGCTCAGTCAGTTGAGCATCCGACTCTTGATTCTGGCTCAGGTCATGATCTCACAATTCATGGGTTCAAGCGCTGCGTCAGGCTTCATGCTGATAGTGCAGAGCCTGCTTGGGTTTCTCTCTCCCTCTCTTTCTGTCCCCTGCTCATATGCACGTGCTCTCTCTCTCTCTTCTCTCAAAATAAATAAACTTATAAAATATGTGTGTGTATACTAAGAAAGTAATTTAAAAAATCTAAAAATACTTCACATTGAAAGTCTTTAGGGTCAGACAAAAGAATTTAAAACTTTAACTGGCAGCGCAAAGGTTCACTTAGCAAGGGTTTACTTGGCCCAAACCATGCTTACAAAAAGATCAATTTAATATTTAAGAAACAGGAGATTTCACTTAAAAATCTGGAATTCCAGCTTTTGAATAATGAAAGACACCAGGCTTACATTATTCATGTTGGCAAATGGCTGGGTTTGACTGGGAGCTGCTTCTATACCAGTAGATGGGCACCGAAGCTCCACCTCAGCCCCACTAGTCCCTAACTTACTCAGGGTAAGCCGTTGTGGCCTTTCTTCTGCTGAGGACATCCTTGAATATAAGAATGTACTGAATTATCATCTTAGGACATATTTTGCATATTTAAAAGATAGAAAAGGCTGAATTCTTAATATTAAAAGACATGGAAGCCTAACTAATCTGTGTCAAGGCCTTCCTTGCACGGGTTGGGACACCTCCAGCTTAAATTATAAAAGAGAAAGTTCTTGGCTCAGAAGAAAAAAAGCAAAAATGAATTAACTCTAGGTCAGGTGATGGGTAGATTTCATTTTCCATTGCAATTATGAAACATAGAGGAAGTAAATAGTCTGACCCAGAATTCCAACATTGGCTCCTAGTTTCCTGGCTGACCAATTTAAATTTAGTTCAGCACATCAAAATCAGTCTGTAAAGGCAGAGTAGTATCTCTTATTGATTTCTGGTTTAGAATAAACTTAAAGCAGAGCACAGAATTAGGAGTTTTGTGTGGCAGAGATACAAATACAACTTCAACTTCTAGATTCAGGGATTAGGAAAAGAGTTGAGGCACTCTTTTGGTCTAGAGCCAGCCCAAACTGTTAAAGAAACAAGTTTATATTTAGGGAATAGCTAATTCTTGCTGACGTAAAACATTTCCAACTCTTCAGCAAGAGAAATTTTAAAAAGAGGAAGTTTGAAATTAAAGTAGTATAACTCAACTTAGATGTGGAGCTAGTTTCGTGGAAAGAAAAATCATGGGGAAAAATACATGAGAAAATGGGTAGTTGTCAGACCAAAAGGAGGCTAATTTAAAGGAATAATTCCGATGGGATGATTTTAGTTTAAATCCAATGCTTATTTAATGAATTTATGTAAATATTTTTCAAAGGGTGTGAAATGTTATTAGATTTTCTGTGGCATGTGAAAATCTGTTTAATAATGACCTGTAGTCTATCAGAACAAGAACAGGTGTAGCGTTGCTCTTGTTCATAAGCTTAGGACTAATGTTTAAAAGGCCTGGTCACTTATCTTCAGAAACAAGGCATCAGCAACCAAAAGATATAGGTGCCCTCTTTCCCCTCACAAAAAGCCCCTGACTTGTTCATTCTATGCCTTCCATAAGAAGGTCATCTTAGAAAAGCAAACTAAATAAAAGTTAAAAAGACCTACAAATCTATTTCATTGTAATAAGTAAATATAGGGTTTATTATTAAAAGGTACTATTTATCAATGAGTGCCAGACCTTCAGAATTAAGCTGTATGTGCTAAACAGACTTTTTTGATGGTTTCTTTATTTCCGTTACTGGCAGCAATATTCTTCCAGTAAATTAAAACAGATTTAGCTTATGTAATAGGCAAAGGGCTGTAATACACAAAACATTTAGACAAATTACTTAAACCAACAATCCAATAAAAAAATGGAGTAAAGATTGACAGAACACTTTAGGGAAAGATACAGATCACCACTAAACAATGGAAGTCACTCAGTCTTACAGGCAACCAGGGAAAAGCAAAATAAACCATTAAGATAATATTTTTCACCAACTATCTTTTAAAAAGTGATGATAGGTAACTGATGTTTACCAGAGGGGAGGTGGGTAGGGGGGATGGATGAAATAGGTGATGAGGATTAAGGAGTTCACTTGTGATGAGCACCAAGTGATTAAAATAAAAAACTTTTTTTTAAAAAAGTGATGGTAGGTGACACCTAATATTGGCAGAGGTAAGCAAACAGTTGGGGTTTAGTAATTAATATTTTCAATATGTAGATCCTTTGCTCAAGTAATCTTTCAGCAATTTATCCTACAGCATACTAAGGTATACACACAAAACCGTTTAAGACCGGCTTCAAGGAGAGGGGATATTTGAATAGGGACAGATGAGAGAGCATGTGAAGTGTGCCTGGAAGGAGTGATTTAGGTAAAGGTTAACAGTGAGAACAAGGCCTGGAAGTGGAGGTTAAAAGGCAATGGGCAGAGTAGTAGAATCTGGAGTCATAAAAGTGGTAAAAGACCAAATCATATAGAAGATAGACCTTCATAGACCACTGTAAAGAATTTGACTTAATTGGACTTTAATTCTTATATTGTAAATACTAGCATTACTATGTACTTAGAAGCCTTAAATTATTTATTATAACTATCAGAGAGGTAAACTTTCACTGTTGTTTTGGGTTAGGAGTTTACACATTAGATGTTAGTTAAGTCAGTGTTTATAAATCCTCTAAAATTTCCATAAGATTCTCAAAGGGGTCTGGGCCACCATAACCACCACAGGAAAGCAACCACCAGAAAGATAAAGAATCTGGTGGAAAAAAAAATCGTCCTAAGAGGACAGTCATATGAGGAGGCAGGAACAGCTGAGATCATTGAATGTTTGCATGGAAGAACCGGGGTTGCTAGGAAGGGACCAGTGGGGTGGAGGCGGTCCTGAGGAAAGCCCCAGGTCAGCTGCTCTGCTGCTGAAAGTCACACCTACTGCTTCCACTCTTTAACAGAGAAAGCAAAGAAAGAGAAAATAGGCAGAAAACGTCTGTTCTAGTGTTCAGGTCACCTTTGATTTCTACCCTTCTCTTCCCCGTCCCTTCATTTCATCATTTGTGAAGTTCACTGCCTAGCCCCTGAGTCGCCCTTTCTCACAAACCTGAACTTCTTTACAGTATTTTTCATTAACCATTTTGACTTTGGGCTTCTACCTTCAGTCTGTCTTATCTATTCACTATTTCTGGCTTTATCTTCCCTCCAGTATGGTTCTAATTCTAGTACTCCCTTTTCAAAAACCTTCGATGATGATACACTGCTTTTCAACCTAAATTTAAATTTCTTGTCCTAGCTTTCCATGCTCTAATCCTCTCCTGTTTTCAGACTTTTCTCCCATACCTTTCTTATGTATATCATATGACCAAATACATAAATGTGAAATCCAGTCCATCCATAAAGCCCGGCTCAATTGTTATTACCTCTTTCAATAGATTTCTTTCTTTTTTTTAAGTCTACTCTGGAGGCAATTCAGTATGGTGATAAAGACAGTGGACTTTAGCGTCAAAGTGGGTTTGACTTGACTAGCACTAGGTCACTAAACAGCTACACCAAGAGAGTAACTTGTCTGAATTTGTCTGTAATACGACGGCAACCTATATTCCCTTCCTAGTCTTGTAAATGAAGTCACCTATAGAAAGTAAATGACTTACCGCCTACCGTAGCACATTTTATAGATCATTCTTACAAGGGTGAACACAGTTTTCTTGGTAGGAAGTCAATAGGTAAAAAGTAAGATTGAAAAATCAAATTGCAAGATAGTTGTGCTGCTTAGAAACAAGAAGGTAAAGAGCAGAGAATGAAACTTGTTACCTTGGGAACAGAAATGAGGGTGGGGATGGTGAGTGTGCCACATTTTCGTGCATCACTAAAATGTTTTAGCACTTTTTAAATTGTTTATAATGGACTACTTTAACAAAATAAAAGTGAAAGCAAATACCTGTATCAACATAATAAAAATTAGGCATTTGGGGCACCTCAGTGGCAGTGGCTCAGTCAGTTGGCTAAGCATGTGACTTTGGCTCAGGTCATGATCTCATGGTTTGTGAGTTTGAGCCCCACATCCAGCTCTGTGCTGACAGCTCAGAGCCTAGAGCCTGCTTCAGATTCTGTGTCTCCCTCTCTCTGCCCCTCCCCCACTCGTGCTCTGTCCTCCTCTCAAGAATAAATACACATAAAAAAATTTTTTTTAATAATAAAAAAGTAAAAATTAGGCATTAGATTATATGGGGAAGTAGGGAGATACTGTTCAGTGGGTACATAGTTTCAGTTTTGCAACATGGAAAAAGTTCTCTGGAGTTGGATGAGGTGATGATAGCACAATGATGCCAGAAAACCTAGTGCTACCAGAACTGTACAGTTAAAATGGTAAATTTTATATATGCTTTATCTCAATTTTTAAAACAAATTTAATAAGAATTTTTAAAGTTAAATAGTGCAGAAAAATTTCGGATAGTATTTAGTAGCCATGGCAGTGTGTAAGTAAAGCTGTTCCTCTAAAGCAGGGGCCAAGAACTCCTGCGGGCCAAATGCCTATCTGTTCACTGTCTTGAGGCTAATATGTTTTATATTTTTAAACACGGTTGACCCTTGAACACGGTAAGGTTGAACTACACAATGATGCTCATACATAAGTTTTCTTTGGTCAGCACAGTACTATAAATGTATTTTGTCTTAAGATTTTCTTAGTAACATTCTTTTCTCTAGCTTGCTTTATTGTAAGAATGTAATACATAATACACATAACCTAAAATACATATTGATCAACTGTTCATGTTTTCAGTAAGGCTTCCAGTCAACAGCATGCATTAGTAGTTAAATTTTGGGAGGAGTCAGAAATTGTACGTGGATTTTTGACTATGCAGGGAGTCAGCACCCCTATCCCCACGCATTGTCCAAGGGTTGACTGTAGTTACATTTTAAGTGGTTATATAAGTATCTACATAATAGCCTTTGGGCCCTGAAAGCCTAAAATACATACTTTCTGGCCGTTATAAGAAAAATATGCTGATCCCTGCACTAAAGTAATTGTCAGTTCAGTGTGTTAATTAGCTCTACACTATCCAGCTCTATACCCCACAAACAAGGTACTTAAACATTCTGGGCCTTGTTTGCCTATGTTAGATAATATTTGTCCTTTCTGGAAGAGTTGTGTGAGGACCAAAAAGATAGAAGGTGAAACTAACACCTGGCTCACACTTGTTTTGCTTTATAGACATTGACCGTTGGCCTTATTTGGTTACTGTGCTCAAAGCAAGAATATTTGCTAATCAACTTCGTTGCTTAGTTGGGCAAAAGTTGGTTACAGAAAGGGCATTTGAGGGCAAAGCCCTCAAATGTTTAACACAACCAGTTGGAAAACACTGGAATTAATAGAAAGTTAAAACTAAAAGTGGTTTGGTATGTGGTAAGAGGCTATCCTTGAGTCAGAATTAGCTGTGCTTAGTAAGTCAAACACTGCCTATGTTTTAGTGTCTACTTGGTGGAAATAACTTTTTTCTCGCCTTCAAAGAAGTGAGTTGTTTTGGGGCGCCCAGAGTGGCTCAGTTGATTAAGCATTGGACTTTGGCTCAGGTCATAATCTCACAGTTTGTGAGTTCGAGCCCCATGTCAGGCTCTGTGCTGACAGCCCAGAGTGTAGAGCCTGCTTTGGATTCTGTCTCTTTCTCTCTCTCTCTGGCCTTCCCCCACTTGTACTCTCTGTCAAAAATGAATAAACGTTAAAAAAAATTTTTAAGTGACTTGTTTGAACTAAGTTTCATTTTGGTCAGAATGTAGAAAGCTTTCTGGGGGATCAGTTGTTCATAAGAGACACTTAATATGCCACTGATGTCCCAAAGGTCTTAGTCCTGTAGTTCGCAGTTTTATTACGTTACTCCTAGTGTCTCTGCCCAGGGAGGCTTGTTTTTTGATAGCTGAGAACTAAAAGTAGGAATTAGGACACTCAAAGCAAAGGACCAACTGCAAGGAACAGTTTATAGCTATTTCCAAACCAGTGGGCAGAGTTCAGAGCCCTGTGGATCTGTAATCAACTAAAGGTCCAGGGGAGTTAGTCTGAAGTTGAATGTTTAGCCCCAGGAAAACATCTGCAAAAGTATTATGCTTTCAGTTACCTGCCTTCCATCATTTTTCCATCAATAAACAGCATTGAGGCCACCTTTCATTTGTGTTGACTCAGAATGGAGTACTGTATTTTTATAACCTGCTTGAAAGAACCCTCATTACACACAAAGTTTAGATCTAATAACTGAGCCATACTGATGCTGTTGCAAACATCATGTATTCTCCTGTGCTTCATAGTTTTTCTCATTTTAGTAATTTGGCCTAATTACAGTTTACTTTCAGTCCCTAGAACTTTTTGCAACTTACTAGTCAAAGACATGAAGTAGATTCTTATTAAACTGGGCATATTGTTTTTGAGTTAGCAAGTTGAGTGTATATTACATTTATAATTTTCCAACTGTATTGAATACAGGTGCGAAACTCAACTGCCGTGTTTAGTCTAAACATAGCAAGAGATGATAGGGGCTTCAAGGAGACAGCTCCCATTTAATTTTTTTTAATTGTTTCTGATCTCTCCACCCCCCATATTTGACAGCTGTTTATAGATGATGCATGCAGTTTCTGTTTTCTGTCAGAGAGAGATAATTAGGGCACTTCGTGGTGGAAGCCTCTGCAGGTCAGCTATCAGACATTTCAGACTAGAGAGGATCCTGCAGGGAGTGGTCCTTCAATCTATCGGCTGAGGCCATCTGGCAGGACATTCACTGCAGAAATGGTTGGTCTGAAGTGTTCTAACTCAGCGGCGTCACTGAATTTCACAGAATCTACTGGTTCTTAGCCAGAGAGCCTCTAGGAAGGTAATCACAGAACCACAGCTCCATTCCACCTTTGCCTTCCTAATACATGACTTAAAATGAATACTCCATTGGTACAATATAGGTTTCCTAGAGTTTATGGTATCAACTTGTTTGTTAAACCATAGGAGAACGTCAAGCTATTTTTTAAAAACTTATTTGCCTACCCTTAGTCCTCTTATTAGATTTGGGGACTATTTTCAGATAACTGATTGGAACATTCTTGTTTTTGCATTTCAAGTGAAATCTATATTGCTAATCTTTTTTCACATGAAAAATTGTTTTGTTGTTAAGCAAAAATAGTTCAAAGTCTAATCCTTGGATGTTTTTCAGTAAGTATGATGATGCTCAGTGTGTCATTTGCTCATTAGTTGTAGATTGTCTGATACTTCAGTGTAGGGATGGAGGAAGGGGTGGGGGCGTCAGTACCTAACTCAGTGCTTGATTGTAGCCATCTTATCACCACCACTTCTTGAGTCTTCAGAATTAATAGAGGACCTGTCCAGAGTCCAAAGATTGTTAATACTGTTTCCAAAGAGGGTGTCACCTTGCTTATATTACAGCTGTGAATCAATTGGTGGTGCTTGTGAGGTTCTAAACAGTATGACTAACAGAAAATTATTGATCTGTTTGAGACTTCATAATACGCATGAGATCTTGTCTGAAGTGTACAAACAAGTGAGTTTGAGAAAAATCAAATTATTAATGCTTATGATTTTAGCTACAAATTGTAAAATTAAAAGTGAAAAAAATTGTGAATGAGAATACAGTATATGTATTAAACAAGTGATTTAAGGGATTTTTTTCTCTTGAACTTGTCTTGGTTTCTTATATTAACTTTAGGACTTCTGTTTGAGATGGAATATTTATAAATATAAATTGTATCTCAATTTCATGATAACATTATTTAATTCTTTGATGCTAAGACACTATGCAATACAAGGCTGTTTTTTGTTTTCCTTTCCCAGGTGGTTTTCGAGGGGTAGCGCGAGGTGGGCTAGCAGGACTGACACTCACCAGCCTCTATGCACTATACAATAACTGGGAGCACATGAAAGGCTCCTTTCTCCAACAGTCACTCTGAAGATTTGCCAACTTGTGAATGGAGGACACTTTAGTAGCAATCCAGATCAATTTATAGGTCAGTCTGGAGTTACTGTTTCTTCCTACAATTAGTTTGAAAAATTGGAGACACCAGTTTGCTGTGGCGAAGATCATGGTTGGTTGACCAGGACTGGCACTCTTTCCAGCCCAAGCTGAAGCCAAACCCTCTGGTGGTTGAGTAATGTGGTTCTCCCTTTCTGCCGAACTGGAAAACTACTTACTCACAGAATTCAGGTGGTGATGGTTGTCGATAGTGTATCACCGCATTTGTTTATTTAATGGTCTGAAACTGTAATGTTGCCTTGTATTCCCAATAAAAGGTGAAAATAGAACTAAAGTCATAACTCCAGTGTAAACACAGTGGGTGTCTCCATTTAAAAAATTTTTATGGGGGCACATGGGTGGCTCAGTTTGTTAAGCATCCAACTCTTATCAGTTCCAGCTCAGGTAATGATTTCATGGGCTTGAGCCCCACGACAGGCTCTGTGTTGACACTGCAGAGTCTGCTTTGGATTCTCTCCCTTTCTCTCTGGAAATAAACTTTTTTTTTTTTTAAATAAAAACATTTTTCTGGGAATAAAGTGAAAGTGACTCTTAAGCATTTCTCTCTGCCCCAGCTAGGCCCAACACATTTTCATGTTTGTGTTGAAATGAAGGGCTACTTGGCTAACAGCTAGGTTACAATTTTTCTGATGTAGAATGGACACTTAACCTCAAGATACTTGAGATTAACCATTATACCATTAGAGCAGTGAACAGTCCAACATTCATGTTTAACTCTGTACTCATTAACTCCTCTCCTTAGATAATTAGAAACAGGAAACAGACAAGAGCTACAAGGGTTTAAGGAAGCCTTAGGAAAGCTAAAGGAGGAAAGGGCGCGTTAATTTTCTGAGTTTTGTCACCTATGAAATGAACTTAAATAAAACTGCATTGCATGTTACCCGTATACACAATAAATACAACTGGTGGTTATTATGATGGGAAAGAAAAGAGTAAAAGTAGGGCCTTTTGCATGCACCTAGTAAGGAATTTGACAGGAAAACATTGAACCTTGGTTGAAGGCCTCTGATTTTTAACAACAATGAGTTTAATAGATTTCATACAGAACAGATTAAAAATTAAGAGAGTAAATCTGAAGTCTGCAGGAAAAGCCTAAAAATGAAGTTAGTAATATACCTATCTTTTGCTAATTTAAGTTTCATAAAAATACACTAATATTTAATCAAATATAAAAACAATTTATGTTCAAGTTGTTTCTCAGCTGTACTCCTAACCAAAGTTTAATGTGGTAGAACATCTTGTGACAAGGTAGTTTTTACAAATGAACACAACAACTCTGGCTGTTATGCTTTTAATGGAGGGAGGTACAAAATGCATCAATGCAAAAGAATGTTTTACATACTCATTAACATAGTGATGAATGTAAAATCAGGAATACATTGTTAAACGTCAAAACCTACAAAGTTTCCTGCAACCTAAGATAATGGAAAAGGCTCCTTAAGTTTTTACCTGCCAGTTTTATTAACGTTCTAAGTGGTATTGGGGGCGGGGACCAAAAACTAGGCTTTTTTCAGCTGTGGTTCAAGAAGTCTATATGGCAAGGACTATGGGACTGTGAAGTTTGCCTAAAAGGACTTTCTAGATGACCACATCACAAACTTTTAAAAGTATTAATAACACAGGCAAGCTAAGTGGCTTAATAGTTTAAAAGCCTGGAAAGCAGCTAAGTTAACTCACTTTAGAGAATTTAAAAACATTATAAATCCCATTTCCTACAGAGAAACTTCATAAAGGAAAGCATATATGTGACTTTTATGGATACCGAGAAACTATTAAGTTTTCATAAAGCTTCAGTTAACACCCCAAGGCACAAGTGTTCAAAACGGCCTGTTCACTAAAAGTCACTGCATTCTACTCTTGGAGGTATAGGTACGCTATGCTTGCAGTGAGAGGACACTTAATCTATCCCTAGTTAAAAGCACCAGGTGTCAAGCTCAGCTTCGACTTACACAGGACGCACCAATAACCCTTAGGATAGCAAATACTGCATTTCCAACAGGTCTTGCCTTTTGCTCTTTGACTAGTCAGCACTAGGGCTCTTTTGCCTGGAGTTCAAAATATTTTGAAAGTGGCGAGGACTACCCTGATACAGTCTTGAAGCAATGTGTTGCTCTTCTAAAAGATCAGGAGATAACCTTAGTAACATTTAGTAAAGGGGAAAAAATTTTGCAGTAGCTGAGTCTCTCAAAAGGAGAAAAATAATGTAGAATCTGACATGTAGGCTAAAGTTTTGTAATGTCAAAAAATGCCAAGATTGTTAATACACATTTTGGTAAGAAAAGAAAATCACTATACTGGCAAAGTTAACTATTTGTGTGAAATATACTAAATTAATTAAACAGAAGAATCCTTACTTCCACCACCAATGGAAGAAAACCCACAGCAAGGGAAGCATCTAAAGGAGGGCAGTCAAAAGGTTAGGGAAGTTTACTAGTTTTTGAATACGTCGACACACCTTGATTATAGAACAATTTCATTTTTAAAACTACAGTGTTTCAATGCACCTCTAGTAACAACCCAGTCTAAGGAGCTGTAGAGGCTTATGGAAAAGACCTATCCACCGAAATGCTGTGGTTCTAGTGGAGAGGTGGATTTAAGTTAATACTTCTGTAAGAAGGAACTGAATCACCTCAGCATCGACAAAACAGCCTTTTTCTTTTACACAGTAATTCATAATTTGATGACATTTCTCTTCACTAGTTCAAAATTAGGCAAGAAAGGAATGAAGCTGACTGGGCGGACCCAGAAACAATGATTTGGCAAGCCGCACAGTCACTCGGCTCATGGAGGTGTGATAATTTGCAGAAAAGTTGCTGGACTCCAGTGTTCCATCCCTTCACATCTGTAAAGAAAGCCCACATGTTAAAAAATCACTTCACTATAGGATAAAAGCAAATCTCTCCCCACCTTAAAGCTCTAATTTCTCAATAAGCTATTAGAATCCACACAGGCTCTGAAAATTCCCCTAACACTTATCTTGAAAGGTCACTTTCAAGTGTCCTAGTTATTTCATAAAGCAAGTTCAAGTGAAATACCTGAAACTGCCATGATACCCCCACCAACCCCATCACTTGCCTAATATGCATACCGTTAATAAGGAGTTCAGTAGACAAAGTATGAATTCATATAGAAGACAAAACATTTATAAGCAGCTAAAATCTGTAATTTGTTTTTACACTAGTGGCATGTACACCCACCTGGAGAGGAGTTCGATACAACCACTTTTCTTTGTCAACTTTAAGCTGCATACAGGCAAAGAGGTCACAAACTGCTGGGAGGCCGTAACGGTCTTGGGGAAAGTTATGTTCCTCCTGCAGGGGTGAATTAAGTAATACTTCCTGCAAGAAGACAAAAAGGATGGGTTACATGACAACTGGGAGGCAAGAGACCAACTTAACTCATTTTCCAAGAGTATAGTGTCTATAAGGAATAATGTTGGCCATTCTAATAAGCAAAAAGCAAAGGTACAACTGTTTAATCTTTTCCATAGACAGCCAATAAAACAGGCTTAGTGGGTTGGCTGTTTTTTTTCTTTCCTGCAGGGGGGGACTGGGGACCTGGAAAATGTATAAAAATTTCAGTCTGAATAATCATGGCATCAGGCATCAAAATAAATACTTAGACCAGGTAACAACAACATATTTAAGGATCTGGCTCATTTGCAAGTTTTGGGATTAAGAAAGTATAAATCTATTAAATACAGTTCAAATGGTGTTATTGTGATGCCTGTGCTCACCTTGGCCTTCTTTCGAAGTAGCCACTTGTCTTCCCCTGAGGATAACTGGCTGAGGTTTCCCATCTTGTTTCCTGGCAAGACCCAGTCAGCTGTGGCCACGGGGTTCACAAGCTTTTGTTTGCCAGCTCTGTCCTCAGTACTAGGCACTTCCTTGGGACATCCTTCTTTGCGGGAGGGTGTGATGAGCCACTCTGACAGGGGACTGCTCCTTATGACTTGGAAGGAATCAGCAATATTAGAAGGAGCCACTGCCTTTGATGTCTTAGCTTGTTCTGTTGCCTCTTTTCTGGAAGGACAGAGCCACACACTCAGGGAATCTATACACTTGTCAGGCTCAGGATTTGGTTCCACAGGCACACCATTTTTATCTTTCCCTTCTTTCTTCAGAAGCCACTTACACAGAGCTTCTTTCTCACAGTTTTCATCACACACACACTCCGCAAAGCTCGTACAGGGCTCATTGGCTCTGCACACCTCCTCTACTTTATACGGCTCCTGATGGTTCTGGACAAGCCAATCCTCGGTAATCACGCTGGGAGTGGACAACGGTTTCTTAGCCTCTAAGTGGTCATTCAGGCACTTCAGATTGCCCAGGTTTTCAATCTCCACACCTTTGGGCTGGTTGCCCCGACAATTGGTACAGGAATCGGGCTTGACAAGCCAATCATTCACACTGTAGGGCTCCTGGAACACCTGGAACAGGAGCTTAAACTTCTCACTGGCTTCACAGCTGCCTTTGCCAGGCTTCTCCAGCTTCTGGGATTCCTGAGGAGTCACCAGCCAATCAGAAAGATCCATCTCATCTTGATCAAGAAGCTCCAGATCTCCAACCTTTTCAATTTCAATGGAGTAGGAACTGGTAGTAGAACGGCTATTACACTTTTGGTAAGTTGGTTTTTCAGGGACCTCTTGTTGCTGACTCTTGTGGAGCCAGTTTTCTAAGCCCTTCAGGTTGCCCCAGACATTACTGAAGAAATTGCAGGCTCTGGTGGAAGTCTACATAAGAAGTACACAGTATTAGTTCATCAGTACATTATGACTGCTTTGGGGTTCAATGATAAGAGTTCTATATCCAAATTTATTGCACTGCCCAGTGTTTCTAAATTTAAGTATGTATGGCCAAGAGACAAAGGATTTCTCTGTTGGGATATTAAAAATATTATCATTGAAGAACAAATTAATTTTCTATAGTTTTTAAAAGACTGAAAAATATTAAATACAAACTAGGAAAAGCATCTGTAGCATATTGATAGAAAAGAGGCTAGCAGTTCTACATATGCCTTTATGAATAAAGCAGACAAAAACGAACAAATGATATGATAAAGCAAGTCATCAAAGGCTAAAAAACATGAAAAATACTCAACCTCCATAATCAAAGAAACTTCAAAAGTAAAATTGCTACACTGTATCAATTTCAAAGGAAACAAGGTTATAAAGGATTACCACTATTAGAGAAGTTTCAGAGAAGGAAGCACCCTCAATATTCTGTATAATCTGAATATAAACTGCTATCAACATCCTGGAAAGTCAAACTGGCAGTACGTATCAAAAGTCTTAAAGGGTATGCAGAATTTTACTCTAGAAATGCAATTTCTAAATTTGAGGATTTCACTGCTAAGGAATTAAGAATGTGCACAATTTAACTCCTGGCTGTTCAGAGGAACTTTGTTTATACTCAGAAAAATTGGAATTTAAGTTATAGCTAATCAATGAAATAACCTATTAAGGATTTTATGGAAGAAATTAAATGAAAGAGAAATACATTTGTGCTCTACTAGTGAAAAAAAATCTGCTAGCCAAAACAGGATTTACAGAGTTAAGTATATGTACACATAAAAAAATGGAAGTATATAAATGAAAATGTTAAAAGTTACCTCTGCATGTTGGGGTTATGGGTTTGTATTTCTTTATAGTTCTCTGTTTTCTAACCTACCTATAGTGAAGATGCATCACTGTTGTAATAAGTCATAAAAGTATTTCAAGACTAGAACTAAAAACTAAAAGATATACACTAAAGGTTAAAATCTAAACCCATCTACTCAAACAATAAAGGCAGCAACATACCTGACTATTCTCCAAGGTCTGCTTCTGGCTGAGCCAGTCCTGGAGGTTGGTGCTGGGTATGTAAGGAGCCTGACGACCACTGGCAGGTTTGCTTCCAAGGAGCCATTCACTGAGAGAGACAGCCATGGTGCTGGATGCTGACTTCTGCTAATCACATAATACTTCACTGCTTAACAAGGCAATGCCAAATGCCATCAAAAGTTCACTAGGAAAGGAGACCCAAGCTTTCTAATTCTGGCTTCCAGCTGACCCTGCACAAGTCACACGACTTCCCTAAACCTCCATCTTCACAGTTATAAAAGAAGTATACCTCATCTTCAGGGTTCTCCTCAACTCAAAACATCTAGGAGCCTATATTCACGTTGCCTTAAGAAGCAAATCATCTCTATGAATTATAAAGAGAAGGTTCCCCAAAGGAAAACCACCCCAATCAGAGAGCTAATGATAATTTCTTATGGAATGTTGACTTTCTTAACATCTATAAAACCTCTAAATTTCTGGCATTCAGTCTCGAAGGGAGAATTTAATTTCATAAACTAACTCATTATCACTTGTGCCTTTTTACAAATAAATGGTAGCAAAAAAAAGTGAGTTAGTCAAAAACCCAAAAGAGATATAAGCCACGTAATAACTTCGTTACCAGAAACAAAATGACATTTTACCTGTTCTGGCAATGGTATATAGCCTTTTTTCTCCAGGAAGGGCCCAATATTTGATGATGAATTAGCATGAGCCATCAGGTGCTCAGGAATTTGCTAGAAAATAAAAGCAAATTAATCTTTGAAATGAAAATTATGCTTTTATTCCAAAAAAGTGAAACTGTAATTCAAATGTCAAACCTAGAGCAAAGCATTACCATTTCACTAAAATAACTATTCAGTATACTGAACTCAATGACCTACAAGTAGTTATGAAATCTGAGAATTCTCTACCACATAACTATCATCATACAAGAGAATTCGCCAGAATTGGTAGTATTCCTGCTTTTAATAAGACCCAAGGGAGGGGCGCCTGGGTGGCTCAGTTGATTAAGTGTCAGACTTTGGCTCAGGTCATGATCTCACAGTTTGTGGGTTCGAGCCCTGCATCGGGCTCTGTGATGACAGCTCAGAGCCTGGAGCCTGCTTCTGATTCTGTGTCTCCCTCTCTCTCTGCCCCTCCCCTGCTCCTGCTCTGGCTCTCTCTCTCTCTCTCTCAAAAATAAATAGGCATTAAAAAAATTTTTTTAAATAAGACCCAAGTGAGAACATGTTTGGTTCTTTAGATTAAAGACCATACAAGGTGTGCCTGGGTGGTTCAGTTGGTAAAGCGTCTAACTTTGATTTCAGCTCAAGTCATGATCTTGCGGTTCATGAGTTCAAACCTGTGTAGGGCTCCTCACTGACATCACAAACACAGTGTGGGATTCCGTCTCTCCCTCTCTCTGCCCCTCGCCTGCTCTCTCTCGCTCTCTCAAAATAAAAAACTAAACTTATTAAAGACCATTCAAGAAACATTTTATAGGAAATATTTTATAAGAAATATGTCAAAGTATTTAAAAAGAGGTGGCCGATTGGCTCAGTTGGTAAAGCATCTCAGAGTTGTGAGTTCAAGCCCCATGCTGGGTGTAGAGATTATTTAAAAATAAAAAAAGAAGAAGAAGAAAGATGACCAAGTTATTTAAAGAGATACAAGACTGGGGCACCTGGGTGGCTCAGTGAGTTAAACATGTGACTTTTGGTTTTGGCCAGGTCATGATCTCCTGGTTCGTGAGTTTGAGCCCTGCGTCGGCAGACCTGGAGCCTGCCTCAAATTCTATGTCTCCCTCTCTCTGCCCCTCCCCCAATTGTGCTCTGTCTCTCTCAAAAATAAAATAAAAAGGGGTTCCTGGGTGGCTCAGTCAGTTGGATGTCTGACTTCGGCTCAGGTCGTGATCTCATGGTTCGAGTGTTCAAGCCCCGCATCAGGCTCTATGCTGACCGCTCGGAGCCTGGAGCCTGTTTTGGATTCTGTGTCTCCATTTCTCTCTTCCCCTTCCCTATTTGCACTCTCTCTCTCTCTCTCTCTCAAAAATAAATAAACGTTAAAAAATAATAATAATGGGGGTGGGGGAGAGGGGAAAGTGGGTGATGGGCACTGAGGAAGGGACTTGTTGGGATGAGCACTGGGTATTGTATGGAAACCAATTTGACAATAAATTATATTAAATAAGTAAAAATAAATTAAAATAAAAGTTTTCAATAAAGAGATAGAAGATGAATTCTGGAGATTATCAGTGAATCAATACCATATTCCAAGAACTACCACAGCCTAATGCTCAATCAACTTACTCACAACGTGAAAGTCCTGCAGTTTACCAAATTCTCAAGAAAGCCACACTATTCATAGCAAAAATGTGATGTTTTTAAGACCATGTGTGAGTCCACAGATCTAGGAAGTGCACTATGAGTGATCTGAGCTCCACACTACTCACAATGGTCTTGAGGGACCCAAATGTGGTGATGGCCTGGCGCAGAGCAGTTATGTCTGCTTCAAAGAGTAGGACAGTCGAATCTTCAGGTTTGAGGGTCAAATTGCCCAGCCTGGAGAAAAAATAAACAAAATCTGGCTATTTTTAAGGAGTAACTATTTTAATCTAAAACAAAGCCAAACTGGGAGTAATCTGAAATGACTACTTTTCTAAGAAACTCATCACAGGCAGATGATTTAACTATGCACCACCCAGTATAATGTTAAATATATAAAGTAGGATGATGACTTTATCACAGAAAAAGAGAAGTTAAATCCAAGACATACAATGAGTCACACAAGTCACTTTTTTAGGGGCGCCTGGGTGGCTCTGTCAGTTGAGCATCCAACTTTGGCTCAGGTCATGATCTCACAGTCCGAAGGTTCTAGCCCCACATTGGGCTTTGCACTGACAGCGTAGAGCCTGCTTTGGATGCTCTGTCTCCCTCTCTCTCTGCCCCTCCCCCACTCTCAATCTTTCTCAAAAAAAAAAATTTTTTTTTTTTTACTTTTTAAAAAAATACATCAAAGTCGAAGAGCCAAAAGTTAAAACAAACAACAAACATCTTTACCTCTCTAGGCACACAGAGACTTGATTGGCTAGATCTTTGTTTTGGGTGCACTCCAGCTGATGAATAAGACAATTGAACTGGCCCAGTAACTGTTAAGAAAAAATGAAACCATCTAGCCACACCAAGTATATCCAAGTTAACAAATAGCATTTGAGATTAAACTTTTACCAAATCTATATTAATGCTACATTATAGGAAAGACATTCTCTGGAAACCAAAAACCACAGTCAAACCAATTACAGCCTTGCAACCACCTTACCCAGTAGAGCTGTTGGGCCTGCTGCTGAAGTGTCTCCTCTTTAAGCTGATAGATGAGATCCACCTGTTCATATAGCCACACCTCACGGCTTCGAAGGCATTCCAGGTGACGGCTTATGCAGCTGTGAATCTGGGCTTTGACCTAGGAAATGCATACCTGTTAGCTTCACTACTTGTTATAGGCCCAAAGAATGGTGTTTCCCACAGAATGGTGAGGTTCGTAAACTTTGGTCGGGTCACACATCCTTTGGTTACCCAATGACATCTATGGAGCATCTCCCCAGAAAAAATACATATTATAGACTCAAAATTCTGCCTCTAATTTCATGGTTTAGGGTTCCGAACCTCACCCATGAAACCACCAAAAGCCCCATGGGCCCAGTTTAAGAATTCCAGCCATAAAGACATTCGTAGGCTCTAAAATCCTCATTCAATACACCCTCCTCTGAGAAGGAACCAGTTTATTTGGGTGGCCTAAAGTAATTAAGAGAAAATAAACTGATATGTCATGTAACACTGATCCCCCTCAGTTTTCCATATAATTTGAAATCCTATAGTCTTACTAATTTGTCAGTACAGTAAGATAGGAGTATTCTCTTAATAGCTATCCCCTATCCATCTTCTCACTCTACAAATGAGCAATCCATTTCAGCAAAGAGACATGCCACTCACTGCATGTCAACAGCTACAAGACCATTAGGGCAGACAGTTTAAGTAAAACTATAAATTAAATGTTTCTGGGAGCATAAACAGCGATTCAGAAAAGGACAAATATAAAAATCCTAAGGAAAGAAATCAAAACAGCCATAAATTATCCATGAGAACTCACAAAAGCAACGATTTTAAAACAAAATTTTCTATATAATAAAGTAGTATTTTAAAGTCATGTGATACTTGGTCTTCCCACTCACCAACAGAGTATTATTAGGCCAATGGAACAAAAACATTTCATTCTGGGTTGCTCTAACAGATAAAGTTATTTACAGAGCCATGCCACCACCAAGTTAACAGATGGTAGGGGACATGAAGAAGTGCCACCCTTTATGCATCAAGGACACAGCCGAGCAGTGGTGCTCACTCATTTTGTTATGTTTTATTGATGGCAGTGATTGGCACGGGGACCACACACAATGCATGCTGAACTGAACTCTTTACGGTGGTACGAGGTTTTCCAGACTCTTCTAGCATCTGTTTAATTTCCGTTGGGGATCAAAAGCATTAACATTTCAGGCATACCGTGCAAGGCATGGGGTGAAACTTTCTGGTTGGCACTGAGAAGTCAAGTCCTTGGCCATGCTCTAACCAGCCCTGTGCTAAGAGCCCAGACAAGCAAAGAAAAAAAGCGCACATCACACCTCTCGCAAGTTATCTTTAATTTGCTGTTCAGCCCGGAGAACTCCACCAATAGCAAGCTCCAAGTCCCTCCGTGCATCACAACACCTCAAAAGGGGTTCTCTATTACTGGAGCAGCCACTCTGGTCCTGTGAGGTACTCATTCTGCTCACTGTTCCTTTGAAAGAAAAAAAAAAATCTAAATTGCACTGTAATTGCAACCAAAAACCACCTTTCAATCATCCCCCAAATGATCATTCCAAACAATAATTAATGTAATTAGATTAGTTCCAACACATGACCCGACACACAGTATACTCAATAAATACTGCTTCTTCCTTCCTGCTCACCACTACTGCATTCCTGCCATATAATTCTAGGCATCTAGTTTAGTGACACTTCACATGTGAACAGATTGTTCCTAAAAAACTCTAATCTTCCTGAACTGATAGGGCAATATACAATCTCCAAAAAGCTAAAAGAACAGTAGAATGTAAACTTCTATTTATAACACATCTAAAACCATACGGGGCATGTGTTCTTGTTTTACAGATTTAGAGGTGAAGACTAGAAGGTTTAGAAGGATCCATAATTACTTTGAAAAGTAGCTACAAACTGTAACTTGGTAAACAGAGTTTAGAACATTGTTTAGATCTGACATTTACCTATAGTTATTGAGAAAAAGGAAATTTTAATGAATTTCCTCTTTCTTAGATGGAACTTTTTTTTTAATTTAGGAAGAACTTAGGGATGGTTTCATAGCTAAGAAGTTCTCAAGAATATAAATCTAACAAATACTTTCATAGTATTCCGATATGAGGGAAGTGCTTACAGGCATTGGTGTGGGAAGCTACAGGGAGTTTTCCAACAATCCTAGGTTTACAAGCAGTAAGAAACAGAAGTGGAAAGAACGGCCCATAACCAATGACATAATATGAGACTGAGACAGAAGAGCGTTGGAAAAACAATGAAGGAAAGCTTGACAAAAAGTTTGGTGTCTATCCTGGATAGATCTAGAATCAGAGATCATTTCTAAACACTTAGAAAAAAGCAGTAATCAGTGTAGCCCAGCAGGTGTTCACTAAGCCCTGTGATACCGAAATATTTCCTTCTTGAATAGTTTTACTAACCTGGCCACTCAACATAATCCTGCAGCCACAATCTATCTGGATGCTCGACAGTCTGGCCTGTGAGGTTATATACTATCTTCGAGGACAATGTGAATATGAGCTAAACAGAACTACAACTAAATGGATCATTTTTTACAAACGACTCAAAGGATAACAGACTGAAGCCAGCCTGTGAAGTTTTTAGAGGTATGTTTTCCCCAATTACTCAACTGTTTACCCCAAGTACATGGATAAAAACAGAAGACAGACATTAAAGTTGAGGTTAACAGAGGACTTTGACAAAAACATATTCCAAAACAATCTCTACATAGCTGTTAAATCTTATAAAACAACACATAAATTTTTAAAACTTAAATCAGGGAAGACAAAGTAAAAGAGAATAAAATGTTCTTAAAAGGATGAAGATTTTTAATTGAAAGTAAGCTCTACATGAGTTAGCACCGTGCAGGGTCTAAGAAAAATAACAAACCATTTGCATTCACCAACAGTGTAGTTTGTCACAGGACTAATCCGTTCCATATTTATTACATTAAATTTGAAATTTTTTTCTGAATAACACACTTTAGAAAAGGCATTTAGAAAAGGGAAAGGGACTCTAAAACCATGAAAAATTTCTCCAGGAAGGGAAGCTGTTCAGCCTAGATAAGAGAAGTTTCTGGGAGGACATGATTACTACACTCAAATACTTGGCGACCTGTCAAAAAAGACTTAGATTTGTTCAGGATCACCCAGAGCGGGTAGAGGAGGATTAACATGCGACATCTGAGACTGTATATGAAAGAACTTTCTATTGGTTCTGAAGGCAAGGACCTTCTCAGAGAAGACTGCTCAACAGCAGCCTACCCAGCGTAGAGTCCTCCAAATGGCTGACTCCTCACCTGAGACAAAGCAACCTTTGGCCTAGACTCCCATCTTCATACCTAGGTTTAGGACCAGACAGCTAGCTAGAAGCTAGAAAGGGACAAAAGCAGTGTGATCCCCAGCCTCAGAAATAAAATAATGGGAGGAGGAAGCCCAACAGGCTTTCTTTTGACCATCTCAGGAAAAGATCCAAGTGAGGAACTAGAGATCCTATAAGAAACTGAAGGCAATTCAGGAAACTTTCTAATTTCCAATTGTTGTTTTGTTATCTTAGTCTATTTCCCCATAATGACTTTTTTTTTTTTGAGACAGAGAGAGTGTGTGTGTGCTTGGGGGTGGGGGGAGAAGGGCAGAGGGAGAGAATCTTTTTTTATTTTGAGAGAGAGGGGGCACAAGTGAGTGAGGGGCAGAGAGAGGGAGAGAGAAGTGGAGCTCATTGATACAGGGTTCGATACAGGGTTCATGAAAGAAAGGGGGGGGGGAGAGAATCTGAAGCAGGCTCCATGCTCAGCACAGAGCTCAATCCCATGACCCTGGGATCATGACCTGAGCCGAAGACATGAAAAATCAAATGCTCAACTGAGCCACCCAGGCGCCCCTCCCCACAAAGACTTCTCAAAAGGAAGGGCTTCCTTCACTAAATTTGAGAGGAATCCCTGTGGAATTTTTTTCCAGCCCTCAAAACACCAACACCGGCTATAACTACTTTGCTAACTTTTTTTTTTTAATTTAATGTGTACTTATTTTTGAGAGAGACAGAGACAGAGTGTGAGCTGGGGGAGGGGCAGAGAGAGAGGGAGACACAGAATCTGAAGCAAACTCCAGTCTCCCAGCTATCAGCACAGAGCGTGATGCAGGGCTTGAACTCACAGACCGCGAGATCATGACCTGAATCAAAGTCAGACACTTAACCAACTGTGTCACCCAGGCGCCTCACTACTTTGCTAACTTCTTTTTCACACTGGAAGCTGCCATGTCTTAAACATAGGAATTAGTGTACACTTGGTGCACACTGTAGGGACTCTGAAAAATACCTGTGCAACACAAGTGAAGTGCTGGCTCATACTTGGAGAGCTGGAGTGTCACCTCATCACCACAAGTTGCTGCATTTTGCACTTAAGAGTTCTAAGCAAGGCATGTTTAGCTGACTTGCCAATTATTAACCAAATTTCACCTGTGCCAAATTTCCCATTCTTAGGTCCTCACCATTTGTGTGGAATAATACAATGCCTGGCACAGCATAAAACTTAATCAATAAAATTAAATTAGAATGCACTTCACAATGTCAAAACCCCAGAGCTCTACATCATATGGGTGGCAAATTCAAATGCATTTAAGTGCTGACTGTTATTACCAGATCCCTATAGTAGGTCTTTTCAATTCAATCACAAGTACCATACAACTGTC
This sequence comes from Paguma larvata, assembly GCA_030068075.1. Classification (NCBI taxonomy): domain Eukaryota; kingdom Metazoa; phylum Chordata; class Mammalia; order Carnivora; family Viverridae; genus Paguma; species Paguma larvata. Next base: position 53,672,780 of record CM057837.1, on the reverse strand, counting down.
TAATAAGAACAAAACATGGCAAATTGGGTTTTCTCCTTATCAGCTATGGACAGAAGGCAGGATGAGATTTAAGTTCCAAAACTGATTTTTCCCACAAGTTTATCACATGTTTTCAAATTAAAATGAGTGTTATCCTTCAAAATAGTCATCTTGTTAAGAATAAGGATCTTTAGAGCCCATTTGTCAGCCACTAAGAAAACCTGTTTCATTTCCTTATGATCAGTCCTAGGATGCTTGTCTCTCTGCTGCCTTCGGCTGTCTCCCCCACCTCCCTGTGCAGCAGTGGAGGTGCAGTCAGCTTCTATCGCCTAGATCCCAAGAAAGTAGTTGTGCAAAGGCTTGCCTTTTTGTACTGCAGTGAGAAGGAACCCCTCAGAACGGAAATCAAGAACTCCCACTACACAGGTGAACTCAAATCACAATGAGGCGAAGCCTGACGTAGCTTTATGAGAGCTTTATGAAATGTCACATCCAAAGAGACATGTATGAAGTCACTAGTTCATATAGTCATCTTCAACAGTCCACCATTTGTTTCAGGTTCGAGAGCCTTTTTTGCCTATTTTCTTACCTGTAAAAAGACTGGACCAAGTCAGCTCTCATGCTAAAATTCAAATCAAATAAAGACTACTAAAAATGTCTGTTTTTATTCATCTTTATAATCCAAACCACTGCCCTACCAACTTCAAAAGAAGACTGCCTTAAATGTATATTTTTTTGAGACAAAGTCTAAAGTTTAAGTGCTTCTAAAACTTCCCTGCCTCTAGGATTCCTGTCCTAGGTTTGAGGGCAGGGGGAAGTAGGAGGGAGAGACACACGTACCCATCAAATAAAGCTCAAGGAAAACCTAGAACTCTCCCAAAAGAAGAATTCTACAAACTATATATGCCATCTTTGCACAGTGGTTTGCCCAACTCTAATTATGAAATCCAAAGACCTTGAAACCGGAATTGAGCAACTAACCACAAATGAAGCTAAGTTGTTATCATATGGTTTAACCATAAAATTTCCAAAGAAGAGCAACCCTCTTATGACCAACACAAACCACAATTTAAAGCTGAGAAACTCTTGATATCTCTTTAGTAGACTATTCGCATTTTACAGATAAAGCCACAAAAGGCCCAGTTATGGCCCAGGGGTCTAACAGCCGTAACAGGTTTGGGTTTAGAACTACGGTTCCTAAGGTCTGCTCCAGGATGCTCTGTGACCAACTTGTTCTTCTTTTAGTGTATTATCACTCACAAATTATTTTTATTTACCAATTCTAGAATTGAAATTAACATTCCAAAAACAACAGCAAAAAGAAATTAACATTCTAATGTAATACGATTGTATTACTGAAATAACTTCCATTAAGATTCTGTCCATTTTCATAGTCCTCAATAAATTAAGACAGTTTTCCAGAACTTTCTTCCCTGGATAATGCTAACAAAATGAGTAATGCTCATGCACATCATGACAGGTTCAGAATAATCAAAACACTGCCAAGTACCAGTCCCGAGTGTGAAGGACACGAGCAGCAGCCCGGGGTCTGATCCCACAGCTGTATCGCAATCACCCAGAGTTCTCCAACTGTCTGTCTGAATGAAGGCTTAAACCAGGTCATCTCTAACTGCACCTTCCAGCTCTCAGTGTTTGTCACCCGTCCCACCTGACCTCCTCTCCAAAAAAAAGAGGTCCACTTTTTGTTTCTCCCGGCACCCAAATCATTGCTAGAAACCCACACACTAAAAAACAATCCACAGCATACGTTTTCTGGATTACTAAAACTGCCAATTTAGTTGTCTTTGATGAGACAATATATAATAGACCGTTTGTACAAATGTTCAGGGAAAAAAATTATGAAATAGTCCACGTTCCATTTTACCTTGAGACATTTCTTCTTCACTTCACACGTTCTTTCTTCTTGTTAAAAAAAAATAAAAGGTTGTTTTTTATTTCACAATTCATTAACAAAAGCTATATATATCCTACACTAGCCCCAGCCCACTTTTAATTCTTTATCAAGAGAAGTATTTTGGAAATTCAGGATCTGATTCTCCGTAATTTTTTTTCTACCTCGCAAATAAAGGCTAATGCCTGAAAAGACTTAAATAAGATAACAATGAAATCACCGTAGCATATTTTAAAATTAACGTTTCAGAGCTTACTGCACCAGGATCTGTTTACCGTTATACACTTAATTACAAGCAATCAACCCCAGCACATCAACTTTCCGAAGCAGTAACTGAAAACTGACCACAAAATTCCCCACCTAAAACCGAGACTTTTCTACTTCAAAAGCAACAATGACTCATGCAACTTTCCAGGTTCCCTAACACTTTCTAAGAGCACAGCCGCCCTTAGGAGGCCGCAGCCCTCAGGGTCACCTCTCAGCACGCATGCGCGCAGCCTGGGCCACAGAGCCCCTTCCCCTGCCTAGCGCGGCGAGCCGACTCCGAGCGCTCCCGTAGCCGCCCTGGGCTGCCCGACGTACCCTGCAGGCCCAATCTCCGCTGCGCCACCTGCCTGGTGAGCCGGACTCCGCTTTATCCTGGACTCAAGTGCCGAAGGTCCCGGAGGCCGCGGGCCGCGCCCCGCCCCGCCCACAAGTGGCAGCTGTCCCCTGGTGGCCGGAAAGCGCACGTCGCCCCGCCGGGGACGGGCCTGGAGACTCCGCCCACTCAGTCGCCCCCAATCCTGCCCCTCCAGCCAGAGGCCCGCCCGTAACCTTTCTCAAAGCTCCACCCCCGCTCCACGGCTTCCAGAAGCCAGAGGCTCCTTTCCAGCCCTTCCTCGGCCCTGCTGCTCCAACTCTTAGCCTGTGTCCTCCCCGCTCCGTGCCCCAAATCGTCAACACTTTTAGGACTTATGGGTTTTGCTGCTAATCATTACAGAGAAATAGCAAACGTGGGTCGGTCAGAAGGCTTACCGAGTTATTCCTGGAATGTTCCTGCCCAGCAGTTTACGCTTCCGGAGATCACCACGGTCAGCCCAGCTGGGGTTCAGCCCTCGGCTTTGGTTCCTGGTCCTTTCAGACATCCCCTCATATCTATGACACACCTCTACCTGCACCCTAGTGTCTGTCTCTCACAACAATCACATGCTCGCACACGGCCACAGTCCAGTGCCGCTGTTAAAACAGTCAAGAATGCTCTTCATTCAAAAAAAGCTTGCTCACAGCACGTACCAGATGCCAAGTACCATTCTAGGTGCTGAGAATACGGAGGTTAAAATGAGAGCCCTCCCTAGAGAGGCAGTAATACAAATGGACTCTGGAGCTAGACCATTTGAGTACAAAACTTTGCTTCCCACTTAGGTGCTGTTTAACTACAGGCATGTCACTTAAACCAATCTGTGCCTCAGTTTCCTGGTCTGTAAAATGGGGACAATAATAATGGACCCAACTCTATGAGAATTACCTGAATTGATATATGTAAAATGTTTAAGACGCTACCTGACCCAGTATTCCCGTATGATTATTATGCTAATTGCACTTCTAGTCTGGTGCCCTTTTCTCCAAAAACAATCCTTACAGCCTGTATATCCAGTGAGTCCAGAAGACAAAATCTAGACAGCACAAGTCATTCTCTTCTAATCAATTTTATTACTGTAAAATACCTGCTCTTGTCTATGCATGTGAAATGAGTTTTGTAAATAATAAGAGTAAAGCAAAACCATATGACAAAAAACAAACACAAAAGGTCATCGCCTTTGATTAAGCATCACTTAGATTTGAGATGAACAGAGCTTGTGGAGGCGCTGGTTTTATCTATGATGCAGAAAGTTCCTCGGATCAGATTTCAGACGTTCATTACCAAAAATAATGAGAAAACAATTTCTTAAAAGTTTTTTTTATTCATTATTATTTACTTTGGGCGGAGGAGGGGGGAGTGGAGAGGGAGAGAGAGTATCCCAAGCAGGTCCTATGCTGTCACTGCAGAGCCTGACACGGGGGCTCAATGCCACAAACCGTGATACCATGACCTGAGCCAAAATCAAAAGTCAGATGACTAACTGACTGAGCCACCCAGGCATCCCTATGGACCTTTGTACTTTAAGTCAAATGGCTAGAAAGGAGGAATTCTCAGTCTATCCAAATACAACTGATGTCAAAAATTTTTATCTTTTAGGTGTCCCGATAAAATACTCACAATGTAAATACAATAGAAACTATGTTGACCATCACCTACATAACTTATAATCCCTACACTTGCTCTAAAAGAGCCTGACCAACACCTCCACACACTAAATACTCCAGGTCTCCCTCACTTGAATTCCCGAGTTACAGTTACTGAAAGTCAGTGTTTGTTCTGTCAGCTTATGCCAACGTTAGTTGTTACTACAATAATGTGATTTATTAAATATTACATAAACATAAGACTGGGGAGGAAAAAAATCATAAAAATCTAGAAGAATTCTGCATTCAAACCACTTTGTAGGCTCCTCTTTACTCCCTTAAGCTTCATTATCTGCCCCTGCATCTTTATAAAATGTTTATGCTCTAAAGGGTATTTTACCTCTCTTCTGCTTCAAGATTTCTATGCTTGCTATCTCAGAACAAGTGAACCATCCACTCCTAGTAGATCATCTCATCTAAAGAGAACATAAACTGTAACTTTCCAACGACTCCCCACTTACCTACAAGATACAGTCCAAATTTCTTATAAAGGCAATAAAGTTCTCTTATTTTCTTGTTCCAACATGAGTCTCCTGCTGTCTCCTCCGAACTCCCACGCCATGATCTGCTACATAGCTGTTCCATGCAAAGTCTAAGCTGGTTCACCTTGTCCAGCTTGGCTCTCCTAACTCTTTCTGCCAGCAATACCAGTTCCCTTCTCCCCACTTGTCCACCACTATGTAGCCTTTCCTGATCAAGCACCCCTCTCCTCAATAGTTTTAGCCAACAGAGTTATTAGCTGCTGCCTTCTCTGGACTCACTATATTCTGTATAGGTTTCCAGTATGACACCTGTAACATGCCACTCTTTTTTTTTAATAGTTTATTTTCAAATTGGTTTACATATAACACCCAGTGTTCATCCCAACACGTGCCCTCTTTAATGCCCGTCACCCCCTCTCCCCCCTCTCACCCACCCCTCTCCACCCCTCACCCCCAGTTTGTTCTTACTCTTTGAGAGTCTCTTATGTTTTATCTCCCTCCCTCTCTGTGTCTTTTTTTCCTTTCCCCTCTTCCCCTCCCCCATGGTTTTTGCTAAGTCTCTCAAAATCCACCTATGCGTGGAAACATATGGTATCTGTCTTTTTCTGACTGACTTATTTCACTTAACATAATACCCTCCAGTTCCATCCATGTTGCTACACATGGCCATATTTCATTTTTTCTCATTGCCACTCTTATAACATGTTACATGCCTGCCTTCTTAGCCTGAAGATTTCCAAGAGTATCACGTCTTACTTGGCTTTGCTCACCCTAATGCTCAACAGAAAGCCTGGTACGGGTGTCTTGGCATTAACCCCCTTCACAGTCTGTACGCTCTACTGAATTGACTTAAAGAGAATGGTGTTCCTGGAGTTGTGCAGTGCTGTGACCCTAAACTCACCAGAGGCTTAATATATGTTTGATAAATGGATGGATGAATAAGTGAAAACAAGTGTTCAAGTTCTGACATATTTCTTCTTTAAACACAGATAATACAATACCTTGATGTCACACTAAGGCCTGCATTAATTCAGAAAGGTTTTTCAGAGATGGAAATGTTTCTAGCAGAAGGCTTACTTTTAGTTTTCTTTCAAACAAGACAAAACTGGCAAAGGTATTGCTACTGAAACAATGATCCCAGGATATGCACAGAGAAAAAGTATCTTTGCTGACACCAGGTCTATCAGAGCTCAGCTATACAGATTCATAAACATCAGCAAATCTGTAAGTAAAAGGGGAAATATTAACTGTATTTACAGCCAACTCTGGGTATTTTTTTTTCCTCAAGATTTTGCAGTACCACAGAAATTCTAGCTGACATCACAGAAGTTTGGTAGGCTTTCAGAACTGGGGCCTTGCCCCTTTTCAACTTGAAACTTCTGGCCATAATACAGTCAAGGATAAGATAACATGTTACTTACCCTCCGCTATCATAGTAATAATACCATTTTATCCCTGTTTTTATGATAAATATCTTGTGTTTTTTCCCACAGAAGTGAACATGTGATAATATTTTCCCTTCTTTAAAGCTTGTGGGACTAGCAATAATACCAAAGTCAAATTCAAAATATACCTAAGATTATGTTCTTATGAAATCAGTAATTGTCCAAGCATGAAAAGACTTAACTTCCTATCTATGACCTTACTGACAATCGAAAACCTTTTAACCTATTTTGTCAGCTATTCAGTCCTTCACTAAACCTAACTGTCACATTTGTAGAGCACTCTAGGTAATGCTGGATAAGAGGACTGGAAGCCTCAAAAGTGCCCCCAAATATACTTCTAGCCCCAGAGAATATCTTGATTCTCCTGAATAATCAAGTCAGGCAAAATCAGGGATGATGACTTGGGATAAGAATGGCTAAGAGAATTAGAATGAATCATTCATTATCAGAAGCATCAGAGCGCTCTCGAAATAATTTTATTCACTTGCCAGTGAATCTACCTCATTCATAGAGAATGAATACCATGTCAGGCTCTGAGGTATTGTAGGCTAGAGGCAATGTTATGACTGAATGTTATAATTTAACAAGCAAAAACAAGCTGAAAAGGGCTATATGGCAGCTCCTTTAACTGATAAGCAAAGAAACACTTAAAGCTACTCAGTAGAGTAAAAGTGCTCAACTTGGCCCCATATCAGCCTAGGCCACTGGCATTGTTTGTGTTCTCTATGTTGAAACAAAGTATTCAGATATACCCATAACTGAAACAAAGTCTAAGTAAAAATGTGGACATAAGCTTTAAGAGAGCTAAAAAGTAGCAAGAAGAATAATAAAAATTCCATGGGCATCTATAACGCCTTCATAAAACCATACTTAATACATACATATTGGTTCGTGCCTTTTAGTCCCATTAGACTTGCAACCTAACTGGTATATAAACAGAGACACTGATTCCACTAATTTCAGCAACGCCCCAGAAAGTGCACTCTGAACCAGGAACACATTCTATTGTATATCAGACATGGTGATAAGTTGGAATTCTCTGAGGCTCAGTATACTTTCAAAAGAGTCAAAGATTAAAAAATATATATAGATTAATATATATATATGTATATATATTTAATTCCAGTGTAGTTAACATGTAGTTGTATTAGTTCCCAGTGTACAATAAAGTGATTTAACAATTTCGTATATTCACTCAGTACTCATCAAGATAAGTGTATTCTTAATCTCCCAAAGACTGATACATGAAAGCACTTAGAATAATGCCTAACCCATAGTAAGAGCTATACGGGTATTAAAGTTTCTCCTACTATTCCAAAGTAGAGCATTTCTATGCGACCTTTCATAAGTTGAAATGGCATAAAGTGAAGAAGCAATGACCATTAATTCATATGGAAAATTTTTTGAGCAGTCCCAGACCCCAAAAATAACCTCTCTGAGGATTTTCTGATACCTTACCACATCTCTTTCTAATGATGCACAAAATAAACTGTGATAAGCACTAAACCTCGCAGACGCAGTTCAAAGCTGTGGTGGCTTGCTGCTGAGATGCTGAGTGTAGTTCCCAGGGAAGGAGGTTGGTGCCAGCAGCTAGAGTGGCACACTGCCTCCACAATGGCTCACTGCAAAACAAATGCTGAACACTATTTTCCCTTTTCACTGTTCTTTTGTAAAAGCAAAACTCCTCTTTGGATTTCTTTAGTTAGCAAAAAAAGATAATGAGTGCAGGTGTTTTGTAAAAGCAAAAAAACACAAGATTTAAAAAAGCAAGAGGTGATACCTGTAGCTATTTTTATCACTTTTGGTCAGAGAATGGGGTATGATAATAAAGAAAGACATTTTATTATGTAGCTCATCAATTCAATAAGTCACGATTATCTCCAGTATTCCTGCGGAAACGTCATGGCTGCTGCCCACCCCCTACCCACCTACTCTTCTCTTTGCTTGCTCAGTCCAGCCACGATTGACTCCTTGCTGCTCCTCCAGCATACCAAGTATGCTTCCACCTCCGGGCCCTTGCACTTTCCTCCAGATACCCTCATGCCCACTCCTTCACTTCACTTCCTCAGGGGATCTGATCACTTCCTTAGCCTGTCTTCTCAGTGAGGCCATTGCTCCGTATCCTATATAGACTAAACCTTCCCGCTTAATATTATCTTCTCTTTCTCCATAGCACTTATCACAATCTGACATGAAGAAACCATTTATTTTCTGACCCCACTTCAGAAAACACACTGGAAGTTAAGTTCCACACAGGAAGGAACTTTGTCTTTTTGTTCACTGTTATATAGTAGATGTTCAATACATATTTGTTGAATGAATTCAGTAAATATTTAATATATCTTTGTGCCGAGGCTTTCCTTTACACATTATCTCATTTAGTCCTCGCAAATATTTAGGATACATATTACCACAATTTTAAAAATAAAGAACCTAAGGGGAAGAGGAGGAGGAGGAGGAGGAGGAGGAGGAGGAGGAGGAGGAGGAGGAGGAGGAAGAGGAGGAGGAGGAGGAGGAAGAGGAGGAGGAGGAGGAAGAGGAGGAGGAGGAGGAGGAAGAGGAGGAGGAGGAGGAGGAAGAGGAGGAGGAGGAGGAGAGGAGGAGGAGGAGGAGGAGGGGGGGAAGAGGGGGGGAAGAGGGGGAGGAGAAGGAGAAGAAAAGCAGAAGAGGAACTTAAGGATTGACAAGGTTAAATATATTACCTACAATCACAAGCTCCAAGTGGAGGAACCAAGATTTAATCTTTAATCCCAGGTCCGAGTCTTAACTCTTTAGCCACACAATGTATGTTAAAGGGGTCGTTTAGGTATTAAGATTCTATGTATTCATTCAACAAATATTTATTGAGTGCTTAAGCTGACTATACTTCTAATAGTCCCTGAAGCCAAAATGGTGAACTTGCGATCTAGAGGAGAATTTGTACCATTGAGTCACCAAAAACTCAGCAGAAAATACAAATTCTTTGAAATAAGAGACTGAGAGTTAAAAATTCATCAGTAGCAATGATGATTGGCTCTAATCTTTTCCAGTATGGTAACCCTTCCCTTCCTCTAGGAGGGAAATTACTATAAAACACTAGCCAAGAGGCTTTCGAATGGGGGTAGGGATGTGTCAGAATACCCTGCAGTTTTCTGAAGCCCCTACACAAGTTCCTGAGATTCTGGCACAGCTAAGCTGATTTAATAAAATGGGGTGGAGTGGGAAGTCCTACCTAATTCTAAAATAAGAGATCTCCTCCCCCCCTCTGAGAATCACATTTTCCTTCCCTTACATAGCTCACCATGTTTTTCCATTTTTGAAATACCTGTTTGCCCAACCATGATAATGTAATTATAGAGGTTTATTTAAACACAAAATACCATAGGGGACGCCTGGGTGGCTCAGTTGGTAAGCATCTGACTTCCACTGAGGTCAAGATCTCAGGGTTTGTGGATTCGAGCCCCCCATCCGGCTCTCCTCTGACAGCCCGGAGCCTGGAGCCTGCTTCAGATTCTGTGTCTCCCTCTTTCTGTACCCTCCCCCACACTCACACTCTGTCTCTCTTTTCTCTCAAAAATAAATAAACATTAAAAACACAAAATACCATAAAACCTTAGATCCCCATGATCTAAGACATGCAAAGACAAAAGTTACATAAAAGAGGGGAAAGGAGAAATAAAATGTAAGGAATATTACCGGGCTAGACCTTACATATATTATCTCATTTATTTATCTTAACAAATGGACAAGCTAGCAAACATTCCAAAGAGCAAACTAAGTAACTTCCCTAAGCCACAAGATCCGTGCACCCCCCCCCACCCTACCCCCCACTTCCACTGTACTGGGTAAGCCTTCCTCAAAGGGTCTGATAGTCTTTAAAGTTCAGAAATGTCATGCTAGGACCCCAGTGCAGAAATGAGCTAACTCTAATTACCGGTCTCACCCTCACCCCAGGAATTAATTCAAGAGTCCTTACAACCACATATCCAAATTACCAAATGGAAAGCCAAATCTATCCAAAAGACAGTTACGCTATGGTGAACCTTACCCTGATTAGAAAACACCCACAGAAAAATGGCATTGTCAAAAAAGCTCTGCTTTTGTGATCCGACAGCCTCTAGCGCTCTGACTTGCTGTCGTTCTTGATCGCATCATCCCTTGTCGCATCACATGCCACGTAAGACTGTATTATTGTTGCCCCGCCTCGGGAATTTAGTTTTACAAAAATAATTGCTGTGCCCTTTGTTTTCATTGCTATAGCCTCAACATCCTGAACACATAGGCAATGAATAAATGATTGCCGGTGGAATGAATCAAGCAATAAGCAAAATTTGCTCTTCTCATCTGTAAAAAGAGGAGAATCAAGCTACCGCTCGGGCTGTGAGGAGTATTACATGAGATGGTGGGTAACGCTGTGCTGGCACACAGAGGGCCGAAAAAACCATGATCTTCCTCGGGTTTCCACCCAACACTGTAGTAATGGATTATGCTCTTGGCCCGTTCTGGAAAAACGGGAGCCTCTTTGCCCCCATGAGATCCGGGCAGGAGCAAGCAAAACCTTGCAGCTGTCACTCCCAGGGCCGGGAGAAGAAGGGCAGACAGAAGGTAGTGGCCCCGGGGGAAGAGAGTGTTGAGGCCCGGGGAGAGCGCAGCCTCCGGCCGGCCGACGGTCAAGAAAAGGTGACCCCCCCTCCCCCCCGGACAGGACGGGTCGAGGGAAAGGCTGGCCAGGAAACGCAGGCTTAGGCCCGGTGGGGAAGCGGTCATGGCGCCCTGGAGCAGCCCGCAGTGTGAGGGCTGGAGGAGTCGCGCCGGCCGGGAGGGCCAGTGCGGTTCTTACCAGCTCCAAGCGCAGCGCCCGGCGATCGGAGTGGAAGCTTTCTCTGAGAGAGACCGGCCCGGACAAGTAAAGGGCCGAAAGGAAGAGTTCTCGCGAGAGCGCAACCTTCCTCCCACGCCTCACGCCACACGTCTGACAGTCTCGCGAGATCTTTGCTCGGGTCAGCCCAAAGCCCTTGTCCGCCCTCTAGAGAGCAGAGAGCGCAGGCGCACAGTCTTTCTTGGCGCTGGAGGTCCGTGTCCTTTCACCCTTACTGAGTAGATCAGATAAAGTGAAGCAAACGTGTTAAAGGCAAACTATGTGCCAAGGATGATCCTAAGTGATTGTCTCGCACCGAATGTCCAAATACGTAGATTTTAGCTTTAATACACAGTTGCAAAAATAAATGTCAGAGGACACAAAAGGACAAATCTTGTATGATTCCGGTTAACGTAAGATACATTACAGCAGTCAAATTACAGACACAGAAAACCAAATGGTGCTTGCCGCAGGCTGGGGGAGAGGAGTTATTGTTTAATGAGTGCAGACTTTCAGTTTGGGATGATGGAAAGTTCTGGAAAATGAATGCGAGCGATAGCTGCACGACAATGTATATGTTAATAACTCCACTTAATTGTAAACTTAAAAATGGTTAAAATGGTAACTTTTATGTTCTGTATATTTTGCTACACTTTTTTTTTTTACATTTTAGTAAATAAATAAGTAAATGTCAGAGTCGGATTCCAAGACACATCATCTGACTCCAAAAGGTATATTTCTTTGCACCACATCGCACCACTCTGTGCATCCCACCACTCTGTACTTCTCAAAATTTGGCCAGTGTGGCATTACCCACATTAGAACTTTTTTGTTTATTTGTGACCAGATACGAATATAGGAATCTTTTTGTGGTCAGTTTTGACAGAGGCCCCCAATACTCAACTTTCTGCTCCCCATGTTTCCCAGCAAGGTGAAGGGCCATCAAAGTAGGTCCCACCCAAGTGTGACAAGGGGCAAGGCAATCTCAGCAGAGAGCAATGGGAAATGTGGGTTCAGATACAGAAGCTAAAAGGCAGTCAGAGCCTGTATTGGAAGGGGAGCTATGGAGAAGGAGGAGCAGGGCATGTTGGAGAAGCCCACAAAAGCCCCATGAGGAAGAGAATCACCCTAACCACTGCCACAGGCAGAGTGAGACAAGACTGTCCCTGACCCTCAACTTTCCTGCCCCTCTCCTCAATTTAGATGCAGACTCTGGATTGATACTTTTTTGTAACTAAAAATGACCAAAGTACTTTTTAATTACCTTAGGATTCAAAACACTACAAGGCCTGCCTGGATTACTCAACTAGTCCACATAGCGTATTTAAACAGGTAGGGTTAAGGGGCAGAGGAAAAATAAAGCTCTTTTCCAACTGCCCACAGATTGTTCAACAGAGGACTGTTTGCTTATTTGTGATCTATCACGTACACACACAGGACTCTAAGCCCTAGGGCAACCAGGACCTTGTCTCTCTTGTTCATTGGTACAGCCCCAGGCCCAGAGCATTACCTGGCTCACGCACTCAGTAAAGACCTTTTGAGTAAACAAATGCTCTCTAACACAGAAACAGCTAGAGATGATCAACATTGTTTTAAGTTCCTAAGTTTTGGGGTAGTCTGTATGCAGCAAAAGATACTACAGCTCTGTACTTAAGCCATTTCCATTTACAGGGCAGAGTACCTGGCCTTTTAATACCCCATCAGGATGTGTGTAGTCTTGGAAGCACTTCTCCCAGCCTGCCCTGCTCTAAATTGTGGTAACCTCAGAGTGCCTAGCTGGCTCAGTTAGTAGAGTATGGGGCTCTTGATCTTGGGGTCAGAGTTCAAGCCCCATATTGGGTCTAGAGCTTACTTACAAAAACAAACAAACAAACAAACAAACAAAAAGTTGTCCTAACCTCAAGCAAGCACAGAGGTACACAGTATGGATCATGCTCTCTGAAGAAGAGGAAGGAAGGTTAAACATGAAAAATGTTTCTCCAAGAAAATGTGGGCTCTGATTTCATCTTGAAGACATATGTATTTTTTGGATTGTTTACCAGATAGCTGCAACATACTGCAGACACGTTAGAAGTGATAGAAGCAGCAGTGGTGCCCCAAGTAGGGGACATACAATGATTTATTGCAGTATACAGTATAAAAACATAACTTCTATTCATATTTATTTTCACCTCTTTTCAATGTTTGCATGCTCTATAATACATATAATTTATAAACTAATATATACATAACTTATAAACTGAAAGCATACACAGATTCAAGTGTTTGCTCAAAACCTTTTTTACTGGTAGGTAGGGTTACACAATCACAGAGTGTCAGAGGCCAAAAAGAACAAGGCCTGGCCTGGAAGAACGTGGGCCCTCGCAGGCTGGAACCCCTAGGCCCACTGGAAGTACATTATCCATTCACTGACAATACAGGTCCTCTCTGGGTCGTTCTGTTCTACCACGTTATAGCTGCAGGTCTCCTTGTTAAAGATTTTCTGGCACTTGGTTTTTGTCATAGTGCACGGCTGTAGCAGTGATGTCATTGAGACAAGAGGAGGGCCTGTTAGAAACGATAGGATTCCCAGCCTCCCCAGAACCAGCTCTGTGATGGAATCACACATACTCCAACGGTCTGGGATACCCCTCACCAACCTAAGGTCACTCTTTGGCTGCCAACCTCAAAGTGCCGCCTTCAGGAACCTAGACCCGAACACATAGAACCTGGACTATCAACACATGGACCATCCCTGGCATCATTCCTAAATTCCACGCTGCTTGCACAGTAAGACAACAGTAAGTTGTGACAGGTCCATAAGCAGATCTAGGTTCCTGCGGGGCCCAGCAACTTGTTCTGACTCTGCTTGCCCTCCCTACTCAGGAAGTGCCTGCAGTACTGATGCTTAAATATGGGAAAAGATCGGCTGTCTCATCCCTGGGACAGAGGCCATGTAGGTAGGAGCTGGTTCAGCCAACAGGAACAAAGACTCACTCCAGGCAGGGATCATAGAGCTCAGAAAGAATCTGATGAAAACTGGATGTCACCAGATAGAAAACCAGTTCTGAATTCAGATTTGGGGGCTTGCTTTTCTAAAATCAATACTCAAAAGGCAAGTGATGGTGGGAAAGGAAAAGTGCTTTATTTAGAAAGCTGGCAGGGTGCCTGGGTGGCCCAGTAGGTTAAACATCCGACTTCGGGTCAGGTCATGATCTTGCAGTTTGCAGGTCTGAACACCACGTCAGGCTCTGTGCTGACAGCTCAGAGCCTGGAGCCTGCTTCGGACTCTGTGTCTCCCTCTCTCTCTGCCCCTTCCCTGCTCGTGCTCTGTCTCTCTCTCAAAAGTAAATAAACATCAAAAAAAAAAAAAAAAAGTTGGCAACCTAGAAAGATGGTGGACTAACATCCCAAAGACCATCTTCCTTGTTCAGGTGGAGCCAGAGGGTTTTTTTTTTTTTAATGTTTATTTATTTATTTGGCTAGAATTCATGAACTATAAGATTATGACCTGAGCAGAAACTGAGAATCAGACGCTTAACTGACTGAGTTACCCAGGTGCCCCTTGAAGCAAGTTAACTCTTAAGACTGATTGGTGGACTGTTATATGGGGACTGTCTCCCTGGAAAAACCCACCCACACATTTAAGGGGGCAAACAACTTTAAGCTCGTTGCCCTCTGGAAATACACCCATAAACCTCAGATTTAAATCGCACCCCCCCAACATGTACACAGAAGAAGCCATCTCCGTGGCTCTTGGTGATGTTTCCTTCCAAGAAGTGACCCTTGACTTATTTTAACAAGAGAGAACATTTCAATATTCTCCCCCAAAGAGTAGAAACCAAAGTGAGAACTGAAAAAAGATGTTCCCAGGGCACCTGGGGTGGGAGTTCTGGGCAATGGGGAGACCAGGGAAGTCTGGGCCTGGGCCTCCAACCTCAGGCTGGATTGCTGCTGGGCAGCTTGAGATCTGGACTGCGGGCCCCTAGAAAATGTGATAGGTCAAAAAACTCTTCCAGAGAAAAGGTAATCACACCCTCTATGTTGCTATGGCAAAAATCAATCAATCAATCAATCAATCATGAGAAAAACTCAGTAGGCTGTGAGACAATTACAGGAAAAAGGAGTTGGCCCTGAACAGTAAGGAGAAATGCGGAGCAGTGTGCCAAACGGGATAGGCGATGTGGCAGGGAAGAGGGGAGGCTCATCTTGAGCCCAGATTAAATGTCAGTTACTGACCCAGGGTCAGGCGACACAGAACTAGCATAGAGAAGGCATTAAAAGACTGAGTTAGTTAATGTATATGCAAAATCTATGTAATATGTATATTCACCTGATTATCCCTATTTTACAGGAAGTAAACTTTTAGAGGCCCAAAGAGATTAAGAAACTTACCAGGGTCACACAGCTGCTATTCAAGAAAATGCAGATTCAGACTCAGTTACTCTGGCTTCAAGGCTCTTCTCACTTCACTCTTCTCTACACTAGGTCGGTGGGAACCCGGGAAGACGGTCGTATTGACATAGCTGTGGTGATGACGCACTGGGGGCAAGGGAGAGTCCCGAATCTGGGGACGTGGATACATTGGCCACTTTGGAGATGCACTCTCATGTCAGAGAAGAACATTTCATTAGCCTTTAACCTAGGCCAATACAATCACACTCCAGAGTCACACTGACACTTGACACAAAGACACTCAAATTTCTGGAAACACAAAACCAAGGATTAGCTATAATATGCAGTGACCCAACCAAGGCAATACCTGGGAACCTGCTTCAGCTAGCCAGCCAGCCAGCCTCCCAATGCAATATCCCTCTGTTCCATTAAGCACTTAGCATGGGACACACTCAATAAATGTGTTTGGAACTATCCAGGCACTTAACTTTTGTAGCACACTCGAGTGTTTGATTTAAGTCAAGTGCTCACTTCTCTCCTCACTGGTAGTGTTATAAGACTCTCTGAGGCACTTGTGTTGTGTTTTTTTTTTTAACTTTTAATTTTATTTTAGAGAGAGAAAGAGCATGCAAGTGGGGGAGAAAAGGAGAGAGACAGACAGAGAGAGAGAGAGAGAGAGAGAGAGAGAGACTTTTAAGCAGATTCCACACTGAGCAGGACCTGAGCCAAAATCAAAAGTCAAAAGACAAAAATCAAAAATCAAAAGACACTAAACCGACCCAGCCACCCAGGTACCCCAGGTACTTGTTAAATTTCAGATTCCTTAGCTCTTATAGATTCTGATTCAGTAGGTTCTGGATGTGCCCCAGGAATTTGTATTTCATCAAGCTTCTCGGCTGAGTCTGAGATCAGGCAAGTTTGGGGAAATGCTATTTATGCCACTGCTTCTGTCATCAGAGCTGCTCCTGTTCTTGCAAAACGCTATTGGCCACAGTTGATGTGAAGGCATCAGATGGATTGCAGCGGAGGGGTGCGGAGAGTGACACTTGTGGATATAGCTGTTGAGGAAACAGGAAAATTAGGGTCACAGTGTGGGTACTCTCTGTTTTATCACCCCAAGTGCCCTATCTACCAGTAAAAAAGGTTTTGAGCAAACACTTGAATCTGCGTGTGCTTTTAGTTTATAAATTATGTGTGCATTAGTTTATAAATAAATGCATTATAAAGCATGCAAACATTGAAAGGAGATGAAAAATAAATATGTATAGAAGTTATGTTGTTATACCGTATGCTGCAATAGATCATTGTATGTCCCCTACTTGGGGCACCACTGCTGCTTCTATCACTTCTGATGTGTCTGCAGTACGCTGCCCTGGTATCCAGCTCTCTGGTGAATAATCCAAAAAATACATGTGTCTTCAAGATGAAATCAGAGCCCACATTTTCTCGGAGAAATATTTTTCATGTTTATCCTTCTTCCTCTTTGAGAATAGACATTTCAAGAAAAAAAACAATGCCCTCCTCTTTCATCTAACAGCTATTATGAGCCTGGGGCCAACTTTTTTTGTTTTGTTTCTGTTGGATGATCTCTGGATAAATGCTTCATTTCTCCACTTTGCTTTGGTCCTGACCCCCAAATGCACATGTGAAACATCTGGAGTATTTTAAAATGTATGCCCGGGCTTCACCCCAGAACAAAGAAATCAGAATCTCTGAGCATAGGGTGCAGCCTGCCATATTTTTAGAAAACTCCCCAAGTGATTCCAATGTTCGACCAAGGGTGAGGGCCACTGCTTTAGATCCTTGGTGACCCAAGTGTGCTTGAGGAGTGGCATCAGCACCCCCTGAGGCCATATTAGACACGAGACCCTCACTCCCACGCTGGCCTACAGAAACAGAACCTGTATTGTGACAAGATTCCCAAGTGTGAGAAGTACAGCTTTGGAATAGTCGATGGTTTTCAACTCTGGCCGCATGTAGGGGGTGATCAAGAAGCTTTTAAATGTACAGCTCCAGGGCGCCTCCGTGGCTCAGTGAGCCGGGTGTCCAACTCTTGATTTTGGCTTGGGTTGTGATCTCGTGGTTCATGAGTTTGAGCCCCATGCTGGGCTTTGTGCTGACATCGCTGAAACTGCTTGGGATTCTCTCTCCCTCTCTCTCTGCCCCCTCCCCTGCTCATGCACTCTCTCTGTCTCTGTCTCTCTCAAAATAAAGAATTTTGAAAAAAAAATTTTTTTTTAATGTGTAGCTCCTACCCTAGAGATTTTGATTCACCTGGGATGGGGCCTGAGCATTGGTAAGTTTCAAAAACCCTCCAGGGAAATTCTCAAACAGCTATGGTTGAGAACTACTGTCTTATATAAATGGCATACTGAAGTCCCTCGTTTTATTCTTTTTTTCTATCTGCCCTAACCTCCTTCTCCTGTAGACTCAAAGGCCTTCATCTGCCAACAGGCTATACCTATCAGACTGCAATAATATTAATAAACAGTGAGAAGCCAGGACTTATCATTAGATAAACCTCCTAGAGTGTCCTTATTATTATGACACAGCACTGAGCATTGCATAAAGTCACAAAGTTGGCCAAAACCCTGAGGCTGCCCAGAAGAACATTATGTAACGTAAAGCAGGGGTGAGAAGGAGAACCAATGAATTCAGATGGTAATCACCAAGACAGTTTCCGTGTACTGGGATCCCAGCTGGACTCTGGCAGGTGGTTTAAAGGTGGAGCTCCTACCCTCAGGTAGTCTAGCCAAGGAATAAGACCTAAACATATTGCTTAAAATAAACTGGAGAAAGAGCCAAAATGTGAGTCCATTGTCATAGAACAATGAGAGATTCAAGACACCCTTGTGGATTGGTGATTTTTAGCTGCTTTTTCAGAGTATGCATAATTGAAAGTATAGAAATGAGGCAGTGAAGGGACTTTTGAGAAGATGATAAAACACTGACAAAGATACAGAGACAAAGAAAACACAAATAGGAGACTTGATGGTGCTAATGGGTTAGTTGAAGTTCTCAGACCGTGAGGCTAAGAACCTCAATTCCAGAAAATGAAGGCGTCTTGAGGGCCGCAGGAATATATCAGTTCATCTAGGCTGATACTCTGTCAGACAAAGAAAAGAATCAAGATGCTTTTCTCAACATTTTGAGATGAGCAAGCTGGAGAAATGAACTCTAACATGAGAATTTACAGGAACCTTTTAAAAAGTAATATGGGCTGAAGGTGTTTGTTCTGTAAAATGTATAAAATTAATTATGAACTGATGCTTCTTAAAGTAGTGCTACTGATACAAGAGTAGAAAGACATCAGGAACAAAAATGGAAAACCCAGAAAATGTATTTACAAATATATATTAAAGATTAACTAAAATAAGTTTAGCCTTTAAAATCCGTACAGAATGATTATTCAATAAATGGTATTAGATAGAAAAAGTGGTAGACTATTTGGGAAGAAACAAAAGTAATTTCCTACTTTAGTTCCCACAATGAAATAAATTCTAAAAGATTCTAAGGCTAAATTTTTACATAAGATCATGAATTCACCCCAGGAAATATAGGTAAATATTTATCATATTCTAAGCAGAAAAGAAAAATAAATAGGTTTGAATACGTAAAAGTTGTCAGTCCATAAACAAAATCGAAAAGAAATGCCCAAATCTGGAGAACAATTTTGTTATACAAAGACTTTCTGCATATCAGTGGGAAAAAAGAAAAACGTCCTAGCAGAAAAATGGCAAAGGAAATAGAGTGGCAGTTCACACACATACATGGACCCCAACAGAGATGATGAACAAACACACAAAAAAGTTCAACTTACTGATAACACGAGAAATGTAAATACATTGATAAAATAGAACCATAATGGGGTGTCTAAATGGGGTGTCTGTCCAGTGGATGGGGGCTCCTAAATGTGGGGCCCTGATGGATTGGGTAGAAGCTGGTGAAAGAATTCTTCTGAGGCAGAACAAAGGAGATGGAAGTTTATTGAATACACCACAAGGGAGTGACAGGCAAGACAGCAGAGAAGCTGTCTGCAAGGAGGCAGTGAGAGGGGGCTGTTTTTAAAGAGGGAAGATGAGGGGCCCCTGGTGGCTCAGTTGGTTAAGTGGCTGACTTTGGCTCAGGTCATGATCTCGCTGTTTGTGGGTTCGTGGGGGCTCTGTGCCGACAAGTCAGAGCCTAGAGCCTGCTTCAGATTCTGTGTTTCCATCTCTCTCTCTGTCCCTCACCCCACTTCCCAAATAAATAAACATTCAAAAAAAATTTTTTAAGAGGGAAGATGAGGAGGTATGGCAACATATGGAATTCTCCCTTTTTTGGTAACTGTGCCTGTTGTAAGCAGCCCATTGGTCAGTTAGAGTTTATGGACATTTTGAGGTGGGTCACCTGATAGGCTTATCTGTATTCACCCCTGTGGTCGCTGTGGGCCCTTTCTGCATTCCATCCCTCAAGATTGCCTAAAAGTGGCCTCTACACATAACAGAATAGCAAGAATAAGTATTTAATTTCTAATACCCAGGGGGGAATAGAGGCATATATGGGAAGTGAAATGCACAAGGATGGTTTCTGTTAGAGCAGTTTTTATGGAGAGGGATGTGATAATGCATCTCCAAGTTCTAAAAACTGTTTGCATTTGACTTCACCTTTTCACTTTGAGGACTTGATCCTACGAAGGATGTCACAGAGAAGGAGATAGACACTCGTCAACAATGCTCACTGCAGTGGGAAAATGAAAAAAAAAAAAACAAACACAAAAACTAACAAACAAAAAAAAAACCCCAAATGCCCAAGAACAAGCCTGGTTGAGAACACAGTAATTCAGGAAAACAAAAATTAAGAAAGCAAAGACCTGGTAAACAGAGGAGCTAAGAGAATATGAAATGCTCTGAGCCTCACTTTTTCATTGACAGAACACCAATTCTGGAGTTAGACCTAAGGAATGAGAAATTTTCCTTGCTTTTTATTTTTACCTTGAAAATTATATATTTTGACATAAAGAGATTTTAAACACATATTTAGATTTGTAAAGTATCTATTATATGGTTTCCTGCCTTTATTTATGTATAGTTCATGGTTAGGGAGGTCTTCGGGCCTCTTTTGGGGGTTCATCACATTGTGAAACATTTTAATTCTGAACAACTAATGTTGCATAAAATAAAGACATTTTTATTTTTAAAATTAAAAAATTTTTAATGTTTATATTTGAGAGAGAGAGAGAGACAGACAGAGCATGAGCAGGGGAGGGACAGAGAGAGGGAGACACAGAATCTGAAGCAGGCTCCAGGCTCTGAGCTGTCAGCACCGAGCCCAATGTGAGGCTTGAACCCATGAACCATGAGATCATGACCTGAGCTGAAACCAAGAACTGGGCGCCTAACCGACTGTGCCACCCAGGCGCCCCTAAAAGCTGTTTTAAGATAGCCTATACAAGGCAGGCTTTGAAATGGAATCTTCATAATGGACATTGTTCCTATGGATAATTTCTCATGGAAACTATAAAGCCAGACAAGGATGGTCAAGGCACATTTTCCCACTGTGCTTCGGGCATATCTCTTCAGTTGCTGTTTCCAGGAATTGGGGCTACAGTGGGAAATGGCATTACCTCACCTGACTGCAGTTTGCCACACAAAGGAGTATGGACTCCACAGCATGTCAGCCAATATGTGAGCTCCTCAGCACCCCATTTGCCACTCTGCCCACAGTATCCCTATCTGCCCCAGTTCTGCCCCCTAGAGCTCTTCAGCATCCCTAGAGTCACACGGCCAGCTGGCCCTCCCTTGGGTAGATGCCACATCAGGGTTGGGTTCCTAGGATTAGTGGAGCTCCCACTCACCAGTCTTCAAATCCAGTACTTGTTTCCTGTCAGGAACTCTCCCATCCTTTTCCAAAGCCCTCCCAGATTGCTATCCCTTCTCTTAAACCTGCAGCCCACCTGTGCTTCCTTTACACCCGGAAGATAATCTCACTTCTTATCTCAAGGAGAACAGAGATGAGAACTGCCTCTCCCATCTATTCCTTGGGCTTTCCCTCCAAGTCCCTTGCTCTACTAGTTGTACCATCTGGATCCCATTCTCCCCTACACATCTTCCCAGGGACTTTCTCCAGACTCCTTAATGACACACATCTTCCCAGGGACTTTCTCCAGACTCCTTAATGACACACATCTTCCCAGCGACTTTCTCCAGACTCCTTCATGACAAGTGGGCTTGAAGGGGCAGATGGAAAAATATCCAGTATGTGAGAATTGCTGAGTTCCCAGCCAGGGAAAGAACAGTTCTCCATGAGAGTCCACCCAGCCTCCCGTTGGTTTTTTATTTTAAGGCCTGAGATGCCCCATGGGCAAGACCAGTTTCTGTGTTAGTCAGGATCTTATGAGCTGTGTTAGAAAAATGAACTCAAAGGAGCACAGGCAAAAGGAACTGTTTGGTTTCAACCGTTAAGTCCAGAGGTGAACCCACTTTCATATTTAGGATCTCAGACTGTGTCAGGCCTTATAGTTTTCACTCTCCAGAAACCAGAAAGATGGAGGCCGACCCTATTCCATGGTTTGTTTTTTTTTTTTTTTTGATGTTTATTTATTTTTGAGAGAGAGAGCACGAATGGGGGAGGGATGGAGAGAGGGAGGCACAAAATTCAAAGCAGGCTCCAGGCTCTGAGCTGTGAGCAGAACCCTATGAGGGGCTCGAACCCACAAACCACGAGATCATGACCTGAGCCGAAGTTGGACACATAACCAGCTGAGCCACCCAGGTGCCCCTCCATGTGTTAATTTATGCAAAATGAACATTTCCATTTACTTCTAAAAGACAATGAGACAAGTTCACTTCCATGTGCCCAAAGATGCAGCAGCAGGTGTTTTACAAGCTTCAGAAATGCTGTAGGGTGAACCCCTCTCTACACTGGGCAAGGGTGGCAATGGAACAGAGATTCTGCAGTTCTAAAGGAACCCCACAGTGTGGCCGGGAAGCCACTGGAAGAACAGCAAGTGGGGTGCATTTCCAGGGCCATCGGGGACACTGAATGCCATGAGCCCTGTCTACCAGGGGTAGGTGTCAGAAGAATGTTTGAGGCTAACAAGCCTAAGACCAAGAAGACTGCTGGTAGGTAATCTTTTTTACCCCGGAAGGCAATTAGAAAGCTTATCAGAGGAATGTGAACACAACAGATAAAACACCAAGCAAAGAGGAGGAGTTAAAGCAAACAGGTCTGGGATTAACCATTGAGAAATCTGGGGAAAAAACCAGGTTTCCAGACAAAGGAGGCCCCCAGGGAATGCCTGGGCATTCCCTGGGAGCCTCAGAAATCTTGTTGTCAAGTGGATTAAAGGCTATTTAGTCAAGGGTCATGTGTTTACAGTTTAGAGCAACTGCACAAAGTGTCTCAGGAATCACTGCCTCCCTGACCTTGATGGGTGTTTTCCCAAAGATAGCACCCTGTGTGAAGTTGGTGCTTGCCTTCTTATGAGGATAAGGTGATGACGATAAGGCTTCAGTAAAGGACAGCTGGTTCCTTCTTTCTGGGGTGCTGTTCAAAATGTTGAACAACAGGCATGACTCAACCACTGACCACTGGTCTCACTGGTCTGTCTGGGGCCCTGCTACGCCAGGTGTTACCTCTTCCGTTTCTGTGTGGCGAGGTGTGGAGGGGCCTAGATACCCTGCATGGTGAGTGGAGGCACGCAGGGGGCGCCACCAGTAGCTCTGAACTGACACACGCCAGCATCACCAGCCCTGATCCTCATCAAAGCAAATGTGGCCACCGGCACAAGAGAGAAGACAGTCACCAGCAGCCTTCACAGTCTCACTGTGAACAGTGCTGTCCAGAAGTCCCGCAGGACAGAGGGCGAAGAGGTAGGAGTGGAGCGGAGGCAACCCATCAGGCCTCTCACAACTGCCTGCCTGCATCACCTCCCTGAGTTTGCACTGCTGCAACGCAAAACAGGCATTCGCACTCCCATTTTATTGGTGGGATAACTGAGGTTTAGAGGGATGAAGAAATCACTCCTATGTTTTCAGGTGGTGAGAAAGAGGCAGAATTTGAACCCAGGCCTGTTGACTCAAAGCCTGTGCTCCTCCTACACCCTGATGCTGCATGCCTCACACACCTACCTGAAGGGCCTGCAACATTTGGATCCAAGTGACAAGAATTAAAGCACCATTGAGCTGGAGCACCAGGATGGCAGCTGCCACCTGAATGGGGCCTTCAGGCCAGGGCACCCACTGCCCTCCTCTTCCCTCTCCTCCTCCCTTGACAATGAATGACAATGACCTCTGGCATTAGGGAATTCCAGTAGATGCTAACCAGTCTAATAACTTAGGAAGCAGGCCACTTTTTTTCATTTTTATTTTTCAAACCACCCTCCTTTAAAATTTATTTATTTATTTTTGAGGGGGGAGGGGAATCCCAACTAGGTTCTGCCCTGTCAGTGCAGAGCCCAATGTGGGGTTTGATCTCACGAATGGGGAGATCATGACCTGAGCCAAAATCAAGAGTTGGGATGCTTAACTGTATGAGCCACCCAGACACCCCCAAACCACCTTCCTTTAACAGGTGTTCACTAGGAAAATAAATGCCAGTCAGACATAGTTACTAATCCTTGCCATGGTGGTCCAGGTAAAAAGGAACATACTGCTAATCCAATGGGAGAAATTGGGCAAGTTGCCCATCCCACCTAGGTCTTGTTACCAGGCAGAGAACCAGTTCCGAGCTCAGGCTCTACTGTTTGCCACTTGAAAATCGATACTCAAGAGATAAATGATAGTGGGAAAGGAAAGCTTGCTTTGCTCAGGAAGCTGGCAACCTGGGAAGATAGTGGACTAAACCATCCTCCCCACCTGGGGGAAGCAGAGGGGCTTTAAAGGGGAAGGCCCTGGAAATGGCGAGGTAGGGTGTAGGGCCCTACATGCATGAGAAGCAGTACCCAGGCAGTTAGTCATATTTTGACATGGCTCTGAACAGACTGGCTGGCATCAGCGGCATCAGCTGTTTTGAGAGGTGTTCATGCATTACCTTCTGGGAAAGTCTGGTATTTCATTCCTCAAGGCCAGTGGCCTGCAAATCTCAAGCAAAGTAGGTTAGTTCTTTTATTATTATTATTATTATTATTATTATTGTTATTGTTAAGAGAGAGAGAAAGAGTGAGCAGAGGAGGGGCAGAGAGAGAGGGAGACACAGAATCCAAAGCAGACTCCAGACTCTTGGGGCGCCTGGGTGGCTCAGTCGGTTAGGCGTCCGACTTCGGCTCAGGTCATGATCTCACGGTCTGTGTGTTCGAGCCCCGCGTAGGGCTCTGTGCTGACGGCTCAGAGCCTGGAGCCTGCTTCGGAGTCTGTGTCTCGCTCTCTCTCTGCCCTTCCCCTGCTCACGCTCTGTCTCTATGTCTCTCAAAAATAAATAAAACATTAAAAAAAAATTAAAAAAAAAAAAAGAATCCGAAGTAGGCTCCAGACTCTTGAGCTGTCAGCACAGAGCCTGATATGGGGCTCAAACCCATGAACTCAAGATCATGACCGGAGCTGAAGTCGGATGCTTAACCAACTGAGCCACCAGGGCGCCCCAAGTTGGTTAGTTCTGCTACAGACCAAGAGACTTAGATCAGTAAGCAAGGAGCACATAAGCCTGAAGCAATTTAACCCTTAACCCCCAGTTGGAGTGCTGTTACAGTCTCAGATTCCTCTTTGAAAAATGAGGGACTCAGCCTTCTATTGGGATGGCAAGCTCAAATGCTTACAGGAGCTAGGCGGGTAACATAACAAGTGAAGAAGAGACAACTTCCCCAAGCAAATTCGCTTTCTCTCCTTTTCTTTGAAATGCATATTACCTCTAGTCTATTTCACTGTATCTCAATTTTGAAAGACTTGTGTATAGCACATACATTTTGATGACCTTAAAAATAAAACAGTTTTTTCACCAGCAAAAATGTGCTTACTCAAGAATAGCAGAGAATTGCAACTTGGGACAAGCAAGCTATGGCAAAAACCATAGGCTAGTCCAACGAAGGAAAGGAATGTTATTTTATGGAGAAGGAAGAGGAAGTTGGGAGAGGTTGTTTTGAAGAAAAGTCCATTGGAGAAAAGCAAGCGTACAGGGTGACAACAATTTCTCCCTGGCTTTGCTGCTGATGGAGGAGAAGCAATGTACATCTCCCCCGTTGGAGCTCATAACTGATGATTCTTTTGACAATCTCTTGGGATCTGAACTGACAGTTCTTCTAGTAATTGATGCAGAGTGGTAGGGCCGGAGAGCTCCCCTTTCTGGCCTCCTGGCTCCATGTTAGTAAGGTTTCTCTTGACTAATTTTCAGTTTTTACTGTAAGAGAGAACTGGGCAAATATGATGATAAATGCCTCCTGACACTCAGCACAGTTTGTTCTGTTTTTTAATGTTTATTTATTAATTTTTGAGAGAGAGAGAGCGCACAAGCAGAGAAGAGGCAGAAAGACAGAGCTCTGAGCTGTGAGCACAGAGCTCAATGCGGGGCTTGAATTCACAAACTGTGAGATCATGACCTGAGCCAAAGTCAGATACTCAACCAACTAAGCCACCCAGGTGCCCCTCAGCAGTTTTCAAAGACAGTAGGGATGGTGGACATTGTGCTGGCCCAGGAAGAAAACTCTCATCCCTAGATTGTGTACTTATGCTCTCTCTTTCTAGAATGTTCTTCCCCCAGATATTCACAGGCTCACTCCCTCACTGCAGGTTGTAGCTCAGAATAGTCTTCTGCTTAGTGCACTCTTTTCTTCTGCACTGCTTTTTATTCATAGCATTTACCACTACCAGATACTATTTTATGTATTTGTTTTATCACCTGCCTGTCCACTGAAGTGCAAGTGCCATGAAGTAAAAACTTGACATATCTTGCTCACCACTGCATTCCCAGCATCCAGAACAGTACCCATCACATAGCAGGTACTCAACAAGTATTTTTTTTAAATTTTTTAATGTTTATTTATTTTTGAGAGACATAGAGACAAGAGTATGAGCCGGGGAAGGGCAGAGAGAGAGGGAGATACAGAATCTGAAGCAGGCTCCAGGCTCTGAGCCATCAGCACAGAGCCCGATGTGGGGCTCGAACCCACAAACTGTGAGATCATGACCTGAGCCAAAGTTGGCCGCTTAACCAACTGAGCCACTCAGGTGCCCCTATTGTCTCACATTATGAAGAAGAGCCCCTGTTGACCTTTTGGGAGCAATGGAAATGTTCCAAATTTTTATTGTGGGGGTTATATGACCACTCATTTGTCAAAACTCATCCAACTGATGACTCAAAATAGGTGAATTTACTGTATATAAATTATACCTCATTAATGTTTTTTTTTTTAAAGGCACAGGATGCTGAAACTAGCAAACGGAAGTTTAATGAGGAACAGAATGCTGTATCAACTCAAAATAACCCCTCCAGATTGCTTATTAATTACAAATGAAAAAAGAGCAATTCCAATAGAGACTAAGTGCTACTACCTAAAAAATAATCAAATCTAATTGCCAACAATGGGATTAAAATAAGCCTCCTGCTATGATGTCCTAAAGACATTCCTTGGTGGAATTCCTGCTAAAAATGCATACCTTTATCTAATCACAAGGAAATATCACATGAACATGTTCTACACAATAGCTGGACCATAACTCTTTAAAATATCAAGGCCATGAAAGATGAAGAAAGGCTGAGGAGCTGTTTCAGATTAAAGGCAACTAAATAAATATGATCGTGGATTGGATCCTGGATCAAACCTAGAATATTTGGACAATTGGTAAAGCTCAAATATGAGTAGATTAGGTCATTATTTTATTGGGACATCCGGGTTGCTCAGCCAGTTGAGCAGCCAACTGCTGATTTTGGCTTAAGTCATTATTCCAGGGTTGTGGGATTGATCCTCATGTCAAGTTCTGGGCTGAGTGTCCTGGAGCCTGCTTAAGACTCTGTCCCTCTCCCCTGTTTGCACTTTCTCTCTCTCTCTAAAAAAATAAATACATAAAAATAATTATTTTATCAATGTTAAATTTCAGGATTTTGGATGCCTAGCTGGCTCAGTCAGTGGAGTATGTAACTTTTGATCTCAGGGTAGTGAGTTCGAGCCCCACGTTGTGTGTAGAAGATTACCTAAAAAAAAAGTGTCAGGATTTTGACAAGTGTACTGAGGTTTGTTTGAGAAAAAAGCCAATGTTCTAGGAATATTCACACAAATATCCACAGCTAATGGGCACGATGAATGCAAATTACACTCTGATTACTCAGGCAGAGACAGAGGAAAGGATAACTCAAATGGGACATAATGTTAACAGTTGATGATTCTGGGTGAAGGGTATACAGACTTTTTTTTTTCTTTTTTTTTTAAACGTTTATTTATTTCTGAGAGACATAGAGACAGAGTGTGAGCAGGGGAAGGGCAGAGAGAGAGGGAGGCACAGAATCCAAAGCAGGCTCCAGGCTCTGATGAGCCATCAGCACAGAGCCTAACGTGGGGCTCGAACCCACAGACTGTGAGATCTGACCTGAGCTGAAGTCGGCAACTTAACTGACTGAGCCACCCAGGTGCCCCCAAGCTTTTTAAAAAACAATTCTTTAACTTTTCTGTAAATGTGAAACTGAATTGAAACTAAAAGTTTTTTAAAAAATTTTTAATGTTTATTTTTGAGAGAGAGAGTGAATGCGTGCAACACACAAGTGGGAGAGGGACAGAGAGAGGACAGAGGATCTGAAGCAGGCTTTCCAGCAGAGAGCCCAATGTGGGGCTCAAACCCACAAAATGTGAGACCACGACCTGAGCTGAAATTGGATGTCCGACCAACAGAACCATCCAAGGCACCCTGGAACTAAAAGTTTCAAAAAGTGTTCTCTTAATGGTTAATAAGCACATAAAAACTTGCTCAACATCTTTAGTCTTCAGGGCAACGTAAATCAAATTCACAGTGAGATACCACTTTATGCTCACTAGGATGGCTATAATCAAAAAGATAAAAGCAAATGTTGCCAAGAATAAGGAGATATAGAAACTAGCTGTGGTTTCCTAAAAAGTCAAATATTAGAGTTACCATTTAATATAGCAATTCTACTCCTAGTGTTGCAGGATTCTTTACCTCAATACCCGGGATTCATTGTCTCACCACTTCAAAGAATGAAGAGGTGGACACGAAATGAGCAGCAGGCAAAAGTTATTAGAGTAAAAGACCAGAAAGTAAGAATAGTATAAAAGTTCTCTTTACAGAGAAGGGATACTCAGAAGTGACGATAGGCATGGGTCCTTGTTTTATAAGGTTCTTACCCCCTCTCCCTCGTTCCTACTCAGCTCCTACTGGCTTGATAACTCTTGGTGCAGGGCTGTCCATTCCTGATTGGCTCGATTCCATTGTATGAGGGGTGGTCTATGGCCATATCATTCCTTGTGGGTCTTAACGTTTTATGGCTATTACTTGTTTTTAGTTAGGTCTTTTGTCAAAGTCCTGAGGGAAACCGGAGGGGGAGTAGGTGGTGTCTGTTACATTCTTAAGAGGAACCTTATGCCTGAGTGGGTTTGCTGTGGTCAGACATTCACAGCATTGTTCCACAATATACGCTTTCCCCACCCAAGGACCTCAGGTCCTAATCTTTCCCTCTTTGCCTATTTTATCCTATCTTTCCCTATCATACTTGGTAGATACCCAAGAGCACTGAAAACAGGTACTCAGATATATACTTGTACTCAGATATATACTTGTACTCAGATATATACTTGTACTAAGATATTTTAATGCTTGTAGCAGCATTATTCACAATACAAGAGGTAAAAATAATAGGTAAAAACAACCCAAATGTACATAAATGGATGAATGGATAAACAAAATGGAATGGAACATTATTCAGCAATAAAAATAATGAAGCATTGAAGCATTTCGACCCCAGTCAGTACTTTCAAAATCATCAAATTCTTCTTTCCATCTTATCTCTTAACTCAGACAAAAAGACCCAGAGGGCAAAGCATTCCCTCATGGGAACCAAAACTATCCACTCCAGCAATAAGGACTTCCCCGAGCCAGCAAGCCCCTGCATGATCGATGCCCAGACAACCTGACGGACCTGACCTTTATAGTCAGGCACTTAGGCACCGACCTTCGTCACATATTTCCTTATATAAAGTATATTCAGCAATTTAGAGAAAGTCTTTGAGATATTAGTCTGCTCTCTTCCCACTGTTGGCCTTACAGAAATACATTCCTTTCTTGTTTCCCCGCCACTCCTCTCTTGGCCTTTAGATTTTGTCAGTGGCAATTGGTTGAACTTGGTCTGTTTGGGACCCCTGGAGCCAGGTGTTCTTGAACCCGTGCACTGGCTCTGGATCCAAAGAGACCACATGGCCAGAGACAATGAGTATCTCCCCAGAAACAGGAGGAGACAGGAGACTGAAGACCACATGAGAACTCCGTCCAAAATCTTGACTCTGTGTAATCCCTATAACCTAGACATGCCCTGGAGAACAGAAGAAAATTCCCCAGAGCGATGAGATGGAATTATCTACCATTTCAGTGAGATGGGAGCTTGAAATTGAAGAGAGCGTTTTTAAGTTTCTTGTCCTAAGTGGCAGCCCTGCATTAGTTTGAAGCCAGTTCTCTTTTCTGCTAAACATAGAGGAGTACTGTGTTAGGGATAGTGTGCCCCAGACTTCTGCTTACTATGAACCTTGTTAAGGGTTATGATTGCTGAGAATTCTGTTTTGATTGCTGTTTGCTGTGAACACTGTGAAACTTTTCTTGGGGTGCTGTGAGGCCTGTTTGGTTTGCTATGTATTAGACTAAGTTGCTGTGTGCTGGATCTTGTTGGGTATTAGATTTGGAGACTTGGGAATGCACTAGACTCCTGGCCCGCTTGCTGTGATTACTGTGAACCCTGTTTGCTGTGTTAGAGAATTGCCATATTATGAAAGTATAGTGCTGTTAGGGGTAAGGCCACTCCATTTTTGGTTTAAGTTCCATCTTAGAGTAGTTCTGGGCCCTGAGTCCCAGGAAAACAAGTCACCCTGGTCTCTGCCCTGGGTTCCAGGAAACAGAGTAGCCAAAAAGGCTGGACCCAGATTAGCAGACCCCGTCACTACCCCGGGTGGGACTGGACCCTGATTAGTAGACCCTGCCTCCACCTTGAGTTCCGGGGAAACCACAGGAGGTCAGATTCCTAGAATAGCCCCTAGCAAAACTAATCAGTGTTCAGCCCACACTTGGGCTGACCATTTGAATCTGCGCGGGACCCCCAAACTAAGCCAATCCATAGCTAGCCCACGCCCGCCAAATACGAAATACTCAATCAGAAACTAGCCCGCAAAAATGCCAATCAATCAATTCAAAGGATCCCCATTCCCGCCCAAAAAGTGTGCTCAACCCTGATAAAAAGCCTGTGTAAACCTGGCTCAGGGCTCTTGCCACTGCCCCTCTGCGTCGGGAGGTGCAAGAGTCCAAGCTCGAGCTTCGAATAAAGACCCTTTGCGTTTGCATCAGTCCCGGCTCCCTGGCAGTCTTCTCGGGATCCAGAATTTGGGCACAACAGAAATCAAACTTAGGTTGATGTGTACAAAGTAACAAGATGGGGTACTGTAATATTGTGATTTATAAGAAATACATATTAGTTCTTCATCCCTACTCCTAGCACAAAGTTCCTGAAACCCTAGGGATTTCTTAAAAGATGAGAGTGATAAAAGTGTCTTTTGTTGTGCATAATTACAATTTCGCTAAATCTGAATTTATGCTGTTACAGAAACTGGTCTGGATCATCCGGCAGAAGAACCAAGAGGCACTCGGAGATCTTGGAAGGCAGGTTTATTTTACACAGGTGGGCTCAGAGGAGATTATTCTCCAGAGGCCTGATTCCCAAGTACAAGCAGAGGGAACAATTTATAGTCTTACTTCCACATTCCAAGGGGGGATGTGTGGAAAGAAGAACCGGAAGCAGAAGTCTTTGATCAGGTACAGGAATTTCCTTATCACTGCTGTCAACCATCTTATAAAAGATTGTTCCCTATCAATGCTAATGAGGTGACATTTGAAAGCCCCTAAGTATGGGGATTGGTTGCTATGGGAACCAACTTTGTTATCAGAGGCTTGACCTCAGGGGAAGGGAGAGCTTGGGGGTTGACTCAATTACTAACGGCTACTATGATTTAATCAACTATGCCTATGTAATACTGAAGCTTCCATAAAAGTCCAGGAAGATGGGTTCTGAAAGCTTCTGGGTTGGTGAACACTGGGAGGTGCTGGGAGAGTGGCACTCAGAGCGGGCATGACAACTCCACTGCCCCTCCCCACATACCTTGCCCTATGCATCTCTTCTATCTGGCTGTTCTTGAATGATATCCTTTTATACTAAACCAGTATTCCAGTAAGTAAAATATCTGTCTGAGTTCTGTGAGCCACTCTAGCAAATTAATCAACTGAAGGAGAGAGAGTTATGGGAACCTCCAATTTATACCTGATAGTCAAAAGCACGGGTAACAATCTAGACTTGAGACTGACATTTGAATTGGGTCTTGTGGGACTGAGCTCTTAACTGTGGGACTGGACGCTATCTCCAGGTAGAAAATGCCCTACCCAAACACACACATATTTGGTGACCAGAGGAGAAATGAAAAAGGCCAAGGGCTCTTTTAGCCCTGGAAAAAATATGTTAATGAAGCATCTCTTCCTAATTCATAGATCTTCCTAATTTTATTAAGTTTCTTTTTTTAACCAAAAACAGATTTTGCATTTTCTCACATCCTTTTTGACAGCTATTGAGATGATCCTATGGTTTTACTTTTTGACTTTTTTCTTCTTTTTATCCTCTTTTACACATTCGCACCTCTGGCTACCAGCAATCCAATCTGTTTTCTTTATCTATGACCTCATTGTGTTTTTGATTCCATGTATAAATGAGACCATACAGAACTTGTCTTTTTCTTCTCTGCCTTATTTCACTTAGCATAATGCCTTCAAAATTCATCCATGTTGTTGCATACATATAGCTATAGCTATAGATACAGACGATATATAGATATAGATGATATAAATATAGATGATATAGATAGATATGGATATAGATATAGATGATGTAGATATAGATACAGATATAGATTGCTCCTTGGTGAGTCACAGATAAAAACTATACCAGGTAAGTTATAGAACAAAGGATATTTTATTTGCAACAAACAAGGAGATCACAGGGAATAACTTCCAAAGCTGTGACTCCCTGAGCAAGGGTAAATAGGTTCCTTTTACTTAGAGTTAGGATGAATATTTAGATAGGGAAGCCTTGTGACGTTATGTAGAGGGGAACATAAGGCAGGGCATGCACCTTAAGGAAACGTGCCTATCTATACTACACATTGTATGTTATGTAAATGAAGTTTGTGCCTGCCCTTGGGCAGAGGTCTTAGTATTAGGTATGATGTATGATGTAAAGGAAGTTGTCAGTCATTCTGCAGGTCACTCCATGGTGCATCTGTGCAGGCGTGAGTCCAGGGTTACGGTCATATTGGTCTGGGTGGCCTGGGTTGGCAGGAGGTCTTGTCAGGGTGGTCACTATCAGTTGAGGGGTGCTTTTGGTTTCCATCTGCCTGAGTTAAGAGATGAGCTGAATAGAAGAACTGGAGGAAAAACGTGGGACACAGGTCAGTGAGCACAAGCAGTGGGCTGTAAAGGTCAGGGGTTGAGGTCTAGCTGGTCACACGATGAACATGAGGTGTTCATATGAGGGTGCATATATCTACGAATTCGTGTTCTCATTTTCTTCAGGTAAATGCTAAGATGTGGAATTGCTCCATAGTGACTGCACCAGTTTACATTCCCAACAGTGCACCAGCACTTCCATTTCTCCACGTCCTCACCAACACTGGTTATTTCTTGTCTTTTTTTTTTTTTTAAACAGGTATGAAGTGATATCTCATGCTGGTTTTGATTTGCATTTCCCACTCACAACTGTCAAAATGGCTAAAATAAAAACACACAAAACTACAAGAGTTGGTGAGGAAGTAGAGAAAAAAGAAGCTGCCCGCACTGTTGGTGGGAATATAAAGTGGTACAGCTACTATGGAAAAAAGTATGGGGACACCTGGGTGTCTCCGTTGGCTAAGTGTCCAACTCTTGATCTCAGCTCATGTCTTGATCTCAGGATTATGAGTTCAAGCCTCGTATTGTGCTCCTGCACTGGGTGTGAAGCCTACTTAAACAATAAAAAAGAGTACGAAGGTTCCTCAAAAAATTAATAATAGAATTACCATATGATCCAGTAGTTCCACTGCTGAATGTTTATCCAAAGAATTCAGAAACACCAATTCAAAGGGATATGAGCATCCCTATGTTTATTGTTTAAGATATGGAAGCAACTCAAGTGTTCATCAATAGATGAATGGGTAAAGAAGATTGTATATATACAATGGAATGTTACTCAGCCAAAAAGAAGAATGAAATCTTGGCATTTGCAACAGTAGGGATATCTAGAGAGTATATGCTAAATGAAATAAGTCAATCAGAGAACAACAAATACCATATGATTTCACTCAGATGTGAAATTTAAGAAACAAAGAAAAAGAAAGAGACAAATCAAAAAACACATTCTTAACAATGGAGAACAAACAAACAGATGGTTACCAGAGAGGAGGTGAGTGGAAGACGGGTGAAATAGGTGAAGGATATTAAATGTACACTTACCTTGGGGTACGTGGCTGGCTCAGCTGGAAGACACGCGACTCCTGATCTCAGGGTGGTGAGTTTGAGCCCCACATTGGGTGTAGAGATTACTAGGAAAAAAAAAATAAACTTAAAAAAAGAGCATACCTGTCTTGATGAACACCGAGTAGCATATAGAACTGTTGAATATCTATCTTGTACACCTGAAACTAATGTAACAGGGCTCACTAACTCTACTGGATTTAAAAAAGAAAAAAGATCAGTGTTTGCCAGGGGTTTAGAAGAAAGGAGGGATGAAAACGTGGAGCACAGAAGATTTTTAGAGCAGTGAAAATACCATGTGTGATACAATAATGATGTGGGTTTTTCATATAAGACTTTTATTATGTTGAAGTATGCTTCCCGTAGATCTACTTTGCTGGTTTTTTTTTTAAATCACGAATGGATGCTGTACTTTGTTAATGGTTTTACTGCATCTATTGAAATAATTGTAGGGACTCCTGGGTGGCTCAGTTAGTTGAGTGTCCAACTCTTGATTTTGGCTCAGGTCATGATCTCATGGTTCATGAGATTGAGCCCTACATTGGGCTCTGCACTGACAGTGCAGATTTGTTTGGGATTCTTTCTCTCTTTCTTTCTCTCTGCCCCTCCCCTGCTCTCTCTCTTTCTCAAAAGGAAAGTAAATATTTAAAAAAAAGAATGAATCATA
This sequence comes from Paguma larvata, assembly GCA_030068075.1. Taxonomy (NCBI): domain Eukaryota; kingdom Metazoa; phylum Chordata; class Mammalia; order Carnivora; family Viverridae; genus Paguma; species Paguma larvata. The sequence goes on along the minus strand of CM057837.1, from coordinate 53,638,151 downwards.
TGTTTTTTATCCTTTCTTTCATTGACATTATGTATCATGTTCATCGATTTGCAAATATGGAAGCACCCTAGCATCCCAGAAAAAATCCCGCTTGATTCTGGTGAATGAGTTTTTTTAACTGTACTTTTGGATTTGGTTTGCTAACATTTTGTTGAGGATTTTTGCATTGCATTGTGTTCATCAAGGATATTGACCTGTAACGTGCTCTCTCTCTCTCTCTCTCTCTCTTTTTTGTGGTGGCTTGCCACTTAATTTTTAAGAGCTCTTTAGTATCCCTTTAATACATTAGTGATAGTAGCCATTTGTCTGTCATATACATTGCAATTATTTTCTCCTGGTTTGTCAACTGTCTTTTGATTTTGTTTATGATGGCTTTTGGCCATGAAACAGGTTTTATTCTTATGCTTTCAAATTTATCAATTTTTTTTTTATTATTCTGGATTTCGAGTTACAGACTTTCTCTACACTGAGGCTAAAGAGAAAGTCATTCATGTTGTCTGCTAGTACTTGCATAGTTTTTACATTTAGATGGGATCAGGCACATTCAAGGGTGTTATGACCGTAGACTCAGTTTTTATATTCAGATCTTTAATCCGGTTGGAATTTATTTTTATGTAAAGTGTTAGGTATGGTTCTACTTTTATCTTTTTCCAAATGACTACCCAGTTGTTACAGCACTATTTTTAAAAAGTCCATTTTTGCCCTAGTGGATTGAGATGCCCCTTTACCAACTATTCTAAGTTTCCAAATGTGCCTAGGTCTATTTTGGGGCATTCTATTCTATTCTATTCTTTTCTACTCTACTCTATTGTATTCTACTGTTCTGTTTGATTACTCATGCACAGATGTAACAACTATTACAGAAGCTTCATAGTATATTTCCTGGTCTGATAAGGCTAGGTCCCCTCAGGTTTTCCTTTTCATTGTTGTCAAAATATTTTTGCATATTTGGTTTTTTCCATATGGTCTTCTTGCTGAAAATGTATAACTTGAATTAATCATGAGGAAACTTAGGGGAATTTTATAAAAGAATTGGCTAGCATTCTTCAAAAGAATATTAAGGTCATAAACAAAAAGGAAAGATGAAGGAATAAGGAGACATAACAAATGTACTATGTAGTTCTAGGTAGATAAAAGGACCTGAGACAAAGATGAGGTTTAAATGAGGTCTATAAATTAGGTAATAATACTGCATCAATGTTAATTTGCTGGCTGATTGTACTGTGTTTATATAGGTTATGAACATCTGGGGGGTGCCTTGGGTGACCCAGTCTGTTGAGGGTCCGACTTCAGCTCAGGTCTGATCTCATGGTTTGTGGGCTTGAGCCCTCCATTGGGCTCTGTGCTGACAGTGCAGAGCCTGCTTCGGATCCTGTCTCCCTCTCTCTCTCTCTGTCCCTCCCCCGCTCATGTGTGTGCCTGCACACGTGCGTGTGTGCTCTCTCTCTCTCTGTCTCTCTCTCTCTCTCTCAAAAATGAATAAACACTGGGGCGCCTGGGTGGCTCAGTTAAGCGTCCGACTTCAGCTCAGGTCATGATCTCATGGTTCGTGAGTTCAAGTACTGTGTCGGGCTCTGTGCTGACAGCTCAGAGCCTGGAGCCTGCTTCAGATTCTGTCTCCCTCTCTTCCTGCCCCTCCCCTGCTCATGCTCTCTCTCTCTCTCTCTCTCTCAAAAATGAATAAATATTAAAAGAAATTTTGAATGAATAAACATTAAAAAAATTAAAAATTTTTTTTAATGTTTATTCATTTTTGAGAGAGAGAGACAGAGCATGAGCAGGTGAGGGGCAGAGAGAGATGGAGACACAGAATCCGAAGTAGGCTCCAGGCTCTGAGCTGACAGCACAGAGCCCCATGCGGGGCTTGAACCCATGAACTGTGAGACCATGACCTGAGCTGACGTTGAGTGCTCAACTGACTGAGCCACCCAGGCGCCCCTAAAAAATTTTTTTTAAGTGAATAAACTTTAAAAAGAAACTGTTTGGGGAAACTGGGTAAAGGATATATGGGGATTTTGGCAATCTTTTTATAAACCCGAAACGATTCCAAATTAAAAAGTGAAAACATTAAGGGCACCCTGGGTGGCTCAGTTGGTTAAGTGTCCAGCTGGCTCTCTGTCTCTGTCTCTCTCTCAAAAATAAATAAACATTAAAAAAGTGAAAACAGTAAAAGACAAAAAAATTTAATTATATATAATAAATATGTATTTATTATAATTTACTTATAAAATATTTAAATATATATAATCTAATACAGCAGTTCCAGCCTTGCTACTGGTAAGAGTGAAGCAAATGGGTCAGCAGAACCATCCTGATGTAGGACCATTTCAGAGTGCTGTAGCTTTCATTAAACTGTCAATGCAAGAACTGGACTCCCAGAAGAGTTACAATGTCTCCCTGATAAGACTCGCCAGCCACTTCTGGGAATAATGCCGGCATTACTCGAGGGTGCAGGCCAGATGCCTGCCTCCTGATATATGTGGGCAGGTAGCTGAGCCAAGGGGAGGTTGGACAAACACGTAGAAGGGTTAATGTCCTATAGTACCAAAACTCTAAACGACTTGCAGTAGATTTAAATTCCAACTCCTGAAATTTTAGCAGGCTGCCCTAGAGTTTAAAAACCATTACTCACTCTCAAATTCAGAAAGAGAGAGCTCAGTGATTAACAGAGGCAGGCAGAAGGGCTGTGGTAGGAATCTGTTCCCGAGGGCCCCGCAAGCGCTGCTTGTTGACATATCAAGTCAGAGTACAACGTCAGCAAGCAAAGCTGCTCGGTCCCCGTAACTCATCAGCCTCTGTCACTCTGAGTATGGATCAGCTTTTCCACCCAGTCAGAGAGCAGGGACCCCTTCCACAGACGAGCGTGTTCTCTACACCGCAGGGCACCTGGTTTCTGGGTTTTCTGACTGGGAAGCATTTCTGACCTCACCTCATGTGGAGTGTCTGAACTGCCTGTTCTTGGAGAAAATCTTCTCTTAGGCACTTTAACTCTCAGAAGAACCAGGGCTTGCCACTAGAGGGGCTTCTGTAAAAAAAAAAAAAACAAAAAACGGGGTGGCTACACTTTACTTTCAAGAAAACAGAGTTAGAAAATCAATCCTTATATTACATAGAACATAGTTGATGGTCAACCTCAAACATGGATATTTTAACTCTGGGAGTCTTTCAGTGTAGCATCCGAGAGCTATGTATTATAAAAGCATAAAATGTACTCCTTTTTTTTTTTGCCAGCTTTCTCAGTCTGCAATGCCCTAATGTTGTAAGATTAATCACACTGAACAGAGAAAATAGTGTTTCATACCTTTGACTTGAATTCTACCTTTACTGAAAAGGCAAGCAGCTAGTAGTTTACATATTATGTGTACCTTAAACTAAGCTAGAGGTTATCATAAAATGGAAGATTTCCGTGATCATCAGTATTTCAAAAATACTTCAGATAAAGAATAATTACAACTACATTTTAAGAGTTGTTGGGGCACCTGGGTGGCTCAGTCGGTTAAGCGGCTGACTTCAGTTCAGGTCATGATCTCACGGTCTGTGAGTTCGAGCCCCATGTCCGGCTCTGTACTGACGGCTCAGAGCCTGGAGCCTGCTTCCAATTCTGCGTCTCCCTCTCTCTCTGCCCTTCCCCTACTCATGCTCTGTCTCTCAATAATAAATAAAAACGTTAAAAAAAGCATATAATTTACAGTTACTAGATTTATTAAATTGGGTCAGAACTATATTATTGGATTCTTAGGTTTGTGGGTTCTTATAAAACAAAACTCACAAGCCCTCCAGAATAATCAGAACCACAGAGAGCTAGCAGTGCATGCAAAGGGATGGGGTTTTGGTTAGAGATGGTTGGTTACAATACAACACTTTAATGCTACAGTCACACTCAAATACTTAGAAAACCAGCTGGATTTGAGCACTTTTAGACATGGGTCCAATTCATTTACATCTCTGTTTTTAAAAAATATTTACTTCGTTGTTGTTGTTGTTTTAAGTAGGCTCCAAGCGCAGCAAAGAGCCAGATTGGAGGCTTCAACTCATGGCCCTAAGATGAATACCTGAGCTGAGACCAAGAATCGGATGCTTCACCCACTGAGCCACCCAGGTGCCCCTCATTTACATATATTAATACTGAAGCTACAGCGGTGGTCTTGTTATAAATATCTTGCCTCACATTATAACAGAAAACGTGTGATATTTAAGGCTTCCTTATGAATGATAATTTGGATACATTGAGGCTTTTAAAATTATTACTATTGTTACTTTTCCCGTTAGTATCTGCAGCTTCAGCAGTGACTTTGTGAAACCATGTCTTGGCAGTGACAAGTTTTATGACTTTTAAAATGCTGGATGTGTTAAATAACTTGCCCTTGGGTACAAAGGAATGAAAAAAACCTGGAATCTTTATTTATAGAAGTTAGTTAGTAGAGCTGGCACAAGCGGGACTCCGCAGAAGGAATTTAAAGGATGCTGTGAAATAGAGTAGCAGGATCACTGAGCGCTAGTGGGGAGCTGGGAAGCTTGAACATACGGTCGCAGCAGGGATCAGATTATAAAAGGTATTTTCTTGTCTTATGAAAAGTCTGGGCTTGAATCTGTGGGTAATGTCCAGGGAGTAAAGGATTTTAAGCAGGCCCTACACAGTGAGTTGAAACCGAGCAGTTCAGCAGGCATAGTGATGGCCAGACTGGCCACTTACTGAGCGTCTGTGCGCCAACCCCGCGACAGGCAGCGGAGATGCAAGGAAAAGACGCAGCCGGAGCGACTTCTCGCTCCGGTCACCTCGCGCGCAGGCAGAAGCCCCCAGGCGGGTTGTTCCACAGGTTTCTTTCGGGCTCCCCTCCTGGGACGAGCCGGGCTGGCAGCGTGCTCCTCAGCGGCCGCCTGCGCTCGTCGGGTCAAGTGCAACCCGGCCGAGCATGTCCTTTCAGCACCCTCTGGCGTCAGCATCCTCCCTTGCCGCTCAGTTTCCACCCTAACCCAGCAGCAGGCCTCCTAACTCAAGCCCTTAGTCTGCAGCCCTTTCTTTCTTCCGGCGGCACCACATATCCGGTCACGTGCGGGGCCGGTCACGTGCAAGTCGGTCACGTGCCGGGGCCGCAAGGCTCGGGGCTCGGGGTTTGGCTTCCGCAGACCTGCGGACCTCGGCGGGTGCGGTCGTGGCTGCCCCGGAGGCCGCGGGGTTGTACGACTGGCATGGTGAGGGCTGCGGGCCAGCGGGATCGGGTCTGGTCGGGTCAGGGGCGGTGCCTCCCTCAACCTCAGCCCCTCCTCTCCTTCTTTCCGCTGCAGATGAACCGGACGACCCCCGACCAGGAGCGGGCGCCGACGTCCGAGCCCGTGTGGGAGCGGCCCTGGTCGGTGGAGGAGATCCGCAGGAGTAGCCAGAGCTGGTCGCTGGCGGCCGATGCGGGCGTGAGAGGCGGGCCCCAGGGACGGGGGGGGGCGGGCCGCCTGGGGTGACGCGCGGCTTGCGAGTGGGAGGACAGGAGCCCCGATTCCTTCTCCACTCGGTCTATCCTGCTGCCCCTCTTCGTGCGTTAATAACGCAACCCTCCCCAAAAACTCCGTCGTGGCAGTCCCCAGGCACCTGGGCGGGGGGCGGCCTGTCTTGGTTAGCCGGCTGAGTTGCCCCACTCGACTGCAGCCCAGATGTAGGGTTCTCTTCCTTGTTCGGGTTTTCTAGCAATGCACCCATCTGCATCCTGATGGAGGCAGATAGGTTATCTCTGCGCCGCGAGATGGCTAGGACAACTTCGAGGCCGTTTCACGTTGGGACCCGGAGTGTGTGGGGAGGTAGACAGGCCTGTGTACGGATATCCTCGAGTGGGATTTTAAAGGCAGGGGGCCCGAGACGCCCGAAACCGTGATTCCTGAGTCCCATATGACCGTGATTTTTTTTTTTTTTATAAGAGTGGTAGTTTGTTATTTTGCCCTTGATCTGGGATTTCTGTAGAATGATAACCAAACAAGACTTTAAAATTCCTCCAGAAACGAGTAGCTCGTGTCCATGGACTCCTTGTCACTGTTTTGATGAGCTTGCTTAATGTTTTTCAGTGCCACTTGGTTTTGGGTACTGTCAAAATCAGCTTCTCTTACATTCAAACACACACACAAAGGTGAAAGGAAATGGATTCTTTTTTGTTTTAACACACAGAATACGTATATGATATTGATACTACTGTACGTTTATTTTTTAAATAGCTACTACAGTTTCTGCAGGAATTCTCACAGCAGACTATCTCTAGGACCCATGAAATCAAGAAACAAGTGGACGGACTAATCCGCGAAACTAAAGCCACAGATTGTCGCCTCCATAATGTCTTCAATGATTTCCTTATGCTGTCTAATACCCAGTTCATTGAAAACGTGAGTTACTTAGTTGTGTCAGACTTACAAACAGTGGTTTCTGGAGAGCAAGAGTCCCTTGGGGTATTAAGTGATATATTATTAGGCACCCTTCTCAATTTTCATACACATAGGGGTTCTTGGTAATTGAGCTTCTTTAGGACTAATGCCTTTTTAAATTAGTACAGTTTGTTTTTTCAAACCTTTTAAAAAAATCTAACGATAAAATTTTCTTACATTCCAGTTTTCCATTCCTTTTTAGTTTCGCGAATAGTCGGCAGTTGTGCTGACTTGCGTGGTGTTCCAGCAAGCCTTATTGTGGGCATGTTCCTGGTCTGATCCTCAGTGGACCGGCGTGTGGCCGCACTATTGACTGTGTCCATTATGTTCTGGTGAATTCTATTAAAGGCATGTGTGTGCCTACTTGAAATATTCTTTTTTTGTTGCTTTGGAATTTTTTTTTAATGTTTATTTATTTTTTTTTGAGAGAGAGAGAGAGAGACAGAGCACGAGTTGGGGAGGGGCAGAGAGAGAGAGGGAGACACAGAATCCAAAGTAGGCTCCAGGCTCTAGGGTGTTGGCACAGAGCCCAACGTGGGGCTCAAACTCGTGAACTGCTAGATGATGACCTGAACTGAAATTGGACGCTTAACTGACTGAGCCACCCAGGTGCCCCTGGAATATTCTCATTTAACATTTTCTTATGCTGGCTGAACCTGTGGTACAAAAATCAACTCTAGAAAGATTATTGGGCTTTAAGCCATGAGGGATTTTCCCTACATGTTTATTGACTTTCTGAGTGCTAGATCCTAGGAATTCATAGGTAAATTAGATAGAACTTCTCTTTATTATTTGTTTATTTAAATTTTATTTATTTATTCTTGAGAGAGAGACAGAGACGATGCTCGAGTGCAAGCAACAGGAGGAGCAGAAAGAGAGAGAGAGAATCCCAAGCAGGCTCCGTGAACTGTGAGATCATGACCTGAGCTGAAATCAAGAGTCGGACCCTTAATCAGCTGAGCCACCCAGGCACCCCGAATAAGCCTCGTTTTAGAGAAGATCCCAACCCCCCATAATAGTATACTTCCAGAAAAGGAGGGAAGCAAGTGTGGTCAGTGAGTGAGGGAAGGGGAGACTGTTCAGGTGAGGATGGAGAGGAAGCTTAGTTCAGCTGACCTGTATTTCTCAGAGGGAGGCTAACTTTCTAAGTGTCAGCCATAAATCATCTGTGGAAAGAGGATTATTAAAGGAGGCTATTTCCTGAGATTGTTAGGTGTAAAGTAATAGAAAGGATTTTGAAAATTGCTAAAGTATCAAAGCCCTATTCAGGATTGTTAAGAGAAGACCAAATAGTCATCATGCAAGTGTCTTATGCAACATGGCTGTGCATTTTTTTACTAGTTCCAGTTGAATTGCCACTACCAGCCTTTTTGGGAAACTGTAAAATAAGGATTTTTTTTTTTTTTTTTTTAATTTTTTTAACATTTATTTACTTTTGAGAGACAGAGCGTAAGCAGGGGAAGGGCATAGAGAGAGAGAGGCAGACACAGAATCCGAAGCAGGCTCCAGGCTCTGGGCCATCAGCACAGAGCCCGACGCGGGGCTCGAACTCACAGACTGTGAGATCATGACCTGAGCCGAAGTCGGCCACTTAACCGACTGAGCCACCCAGGCGCCCCTAAAATAAGGATTTTAATAAAAGTGTTAGAGATCTCTCTGCAGTAAGTTTAAGAGATAGCCAGTATTTTAGTAAAATCTGCAGTCACTCTTTGGTCATCTATGTAGAATGTCCGTGCTTGGTCCCAAGCATCTTTCTCACTGGCTGAGGCACTTTACAGATGTATGCAGCCCCTCACCTTTTCATCAACCCGAATTTGGCGTCCTTTCTGGTAGACTTGTTGCTCTCATTCTGTACCTTTCTTGCAGGATCAGGGGCTCAGCTCTTCTCTGCAGTCAGTGTTAGAGACCTAGATTGGGCATGGAGTAGAATTGGGAAGAGTCCTTTTGTACGCAGTGTGTCTGTACCACGCGGTACTGGATTGGCACCCGTTTGAATTTTTGGGGAATGGGTGGGCATGATAAACTGTTTTTTCTGAATCGCAGTCTTCATGTGTTCCTCGTCTTTTATTCAGCTGTTCCTTTTTGGCCAGGTTTTTTTTTTTTATTTTTTTTTTAAGTTTATTTATTTTGAGAGATAAGAGTGCAGAGAGAGAGGGAGGGACAGAGAGAGAGGGAAAGAGAGAATCCCAAGCAGACTCTACTCTGTCAGCGCAGAGCCGGACGTGAGGCTCAGTACCATGATTGTGACCTGAGCTGAAATCAAGGGTCGGATGCTTAACCTACTGAGCCACCAAGTGCCCCCTGACCAAGTTGTTTTAGATTTTGAGTCTTCCTTGATGTAGTGGGTTTTTTTTTTTTTTTTGTGTGGGGTTTTATTCTCCTTAATTTTTTTTTTTTTTTGGTAGTGGTTCTTTATTTCTTTTCACTTTTTGGATTCCCTGTTTGCCACCCATCTTTCCATTTCCCTAGTCTGCATGCTTCTTCCCCTTCCATTCTGCAGCCAGAATTCCCCTGTCTTTTTTAAAAAAAATTTTTTTTAATGTTTATTTATTTTTGAGAGACATAGAGACAGAGCATGAGCAGGGAAGGGCAGAGAGAGAGGGAGACACAGACTCTGAAGCAGGCTCCAGGCTCTGAGCTGTCAGCACAGAGCCCGACGCGGGGCTCGAACTCACAGACTGTGAGATCATGACCTGAGCCGAAGTTGGCTCCTTAACTGACTGAGTCACCCAGGCGCCCCCAGAATTCCCCTCTCAATGTGCCTGTTGCCACTGCTTCTCACCTCCCTGTAATGCTACATGTTCTTCTTATTCATGGCAGAACACGGTGATGTTAAGAGTACATCTGATGCTTAATCAAACTGAAAAAATCTGCATGCTGTTAATACATTTGGCAGTGATTTGGCTTTTTAGGTGTTTTCTTCAAACCCTGTCGTTGGTACTCCTGTATTACAATTCTGGCTTGAATGATGGTGCCATTTGGTTTCATGGTAGTTTATTGGAAAGGTGTTCAAAGGTAGGTTTCCGGGTTTTAGTAATTAACCTCAAAAGCAGGTACCAGGTTGAAAAATGCATTACAGAGTTAGTGAGGGTAAAGAGCAATGAGGACTTTCTAGGGCAAGAGAAATGAGTCCCTTTAGTAATGGCTCAAGAGGGAATTCTGAAGGAGGAGAAATACTAATTAACAGTAGCCAGTGCTCAGTGTGTTATCAGAAGGGATTCATTAAGCTGTTAATTTAGGAATTTTGTCCTAAAACATTAGGACCAGTGACCTAGAAACAAGGTTTTTTTGTTTTTCTTTTTTAAGGTTTATATTTTTAGTTATCTCTACACCCAGCGTGGGGCTCGAATTCATGACCCGGAGGTCAGGAGTCTCGTGTTCTATCGACTGATCCAGCTAGGCACTCCGGATGTGACTTCTTTGTATAGCACTTCTCACGATTATAATTTTACATTTATTGATGTGGTCTGATGTGTCAAACTACCCTACTAAATCAAGCCCCACAGTTTTTGTAAATGTTGTATTCCTTGGGGCCAGCACACCTCTTTTTTTTTTTTTAATTTTAATTTTTTAATGTTTGTTTATTTTTTTTGAGAGAGAGCACAAACGGGAGAGGGGCAGAGAGAGAGAAAGGCACAGAATCTGAAGCAGGTTCCGGGGTCTGAGCTGTCAGCACAGAGCCCGATGTGGTGGTTGAACTCACGAACCATGAGATCATGACCTGAGCTGAAGTCAGACATTTAACCGACTGAGCCCCCAGGTGCCCCAAATACTACAGATTTCTAATAAGTCTTACTAGAGCATGCCCCCATGTCTTCTTTTTAACAGTTAAGTAGTTGAAAAGTAAAGGAAATCAAAATGAGGTGCTGGAGCCATAGCTCTGTTTTGAGCCAGCCAGGTACCCTGCCATAGCTCTGTTTTGGAAAAGAGATGCCAGCCTGCCCATGCCATACAGGTGGAATGCCCTGCCTTTTGGCAAATCGTTGGTGGACTTGGTTTACCTACTTTCATATAAGTGGGATAATTAAGAGTTTATCAACCATTTGAAGCAACAGGCTTCAAAAAAACTTTTACCATTTCCATCGCTCAGAATGTTAAAGCTCTTGTCACCTAGTAGGTAAGTCCTACCAGTTGACATTTTCACTAGCCTCCCATGTAAGTACGTGTGTCATTGCCCTGTCAGCATTAAGTGTTAGGGTAAGCCAAAAGGTATGGAAGCTGGTGTCTTCATTGTTTTTGTGACTCTTTGGTCAACATGAGATTGAATTTTTTTTTCATGTTCCCTAGTCATTTGTATCTTTTTAAATTTAATTTTTGGTGAATTAACTACTGTTCTTTGCATCTTTGTCCTTGACCAATGGCCTCAGCCATTTGTTGAGTAATCATTTCTCCTGTGTCTTTGTCTTTTTTATTGTGTGTTGAATTCTTATATTACGATTTATTCCAAATGATATTTTGACCTTTCAAAAATGAATTTGCTTCCCTGTTTAGCGTGTATATGATGAAGAAGTGGAGGAGCCGGTACTCAAGGCTGAGACAGAAAAAGCAGAACAGGTACTTGCGTTAAATCACTCTTTGTTGAGTTCTTGACTTAGGGAAGAAAAGTGGTGGAAATTTGTAATGTGGCTGGTGGGAGATTGTGGGCAGAAGGATGGTTACTGGGAGAAATGGGAAAGGCTGCTCCTGACAGCCTGACAAACTCTGGTTTGTTTCTGAAATGTAGTGTATTAAGAAATATGTAACGTTTTTGAATTCGGGCTTCAGAGCAAAGCGCAGGTCAGTGGAGATTTTCTGTAAAAGGCCAGATAATAAATGTTTTACATTTGACTGGCTGCATTGGTCTCTTGTCTCTTTCCCTTCTTTTTTCTTTCTCCTCCTCCTTCCTGCCTCTCCGCCCCCACCCCCAAATGTAAAAACTATTCTTACCTTGAGGGTTCTACAAAAACCCACAGACCGTGGGCTGTAGGTTATGAGTTCTTTGAAGACCATGCTTCCCTATTGTTTCATGACAGCCTTGACTCGTGCCAGTTGTAAATGAGGTGAACGCTGGTTTAGTGCACATACATTCGAGTGCCTCCTGTGTGCCGCAGGATGTGTTAGCACAGAGAGCATGGAATGTGCAGTGAACATTTACTGACTCCAGGAAGATTGCAGGGAGCTGGTGACTTGAACACAGATTTGACCATCAAGAGGTTATGGTCTTGGTTGGGGCAGTAGGACATAACGTGTTGGAGCTGCTAACTGTTCTGGAACGTCGGATGAGAAGAGCTCAGTGGTATAATCAGGGAGAACCTACAAGGATAAAGTGTTAGCTCAGTGAAGAAGGAAGGGCCAGATTTTAAGACCATTTCAGTGAGAGAGAATGCCACGAGCTAAGGTTCAGAGTTGGGGGATGTGCCTGGCATTTTACAGACAATGTTAGTGGAAGATACCGGTGGTCAGACAGGAGGAAGGAAAAGGGAGTGAGTGGTGGGTCCTGGAGGGCTTCAGAAACCAGACTAAGGAGTCGAGAGGCAGCAGTTTCTATCTTTTTACCCTCTGTGCTTCACATGTTCTAGATACATAAACATTCTTCCTGCGTGTTGTCACATCATGGGCCAAAACATAGATAAGACCTTTTGGACTTTCTAGCCCTCTGGCAGAAGTTGTACCCTTTTCCTCCCACTTAGAAAAGCCCTAGAATGTCAGTTTATAATCAAAGTAGCCTTGGCTCAGCTCTAAGAGAAAATATAAATCACTTGAAAAAGTTGGTGCTTCCTTAGTAGCTATTACTTATGCGAAGCTGTTAGACAGGACAGGGTATTAGAAACCAGCTGCAGTTCTGCCTATTCCCAGCTTAAAAAAGAAAAAAGTTACTTTATTTGTAATGATTAACTCAGAAGATTTGCTAACCATTTAAATGCAGTGGTTTGTGTTACACCAGGTCACGGTTCAGTTTGAAGTGATGAGCGTTTAGTGAACTATTTTTAAAAAACTACTATGTAATTATTTCACAAACCTGTTTTCACACACTTAGTGCAGAATTAGTTATTTAACTAGAACCAAGCATATTGCAGTGGAAAAAAGGTGCAGCCAGAACAAAACAGCTGGATCAGAAGGATTTCCATCCTTGAGTTAAAAGTATAAAACACTCATAGAGTTTTCCCTTTGTCCCTTACAATAGCACCGATTCGATTCTTTGTATAATTATGTATCGACTTCTAGAAAATTTGTGAAGAGGGGAAATGTCACTAAAATTTTTTTTCAATATTTCTCACAACTGATGACACAGTTGGGTGTGTGAGGGGACTGTAGGTTGGTGATATGTACAGACTTTTGGTGGGGGCATTGTTCTAGGATGGTGTACAGGATAAGTTGGAAATAATACCGACCCTCTGTTGGTTTGGAACACGTTTATAAAATAGCCATAATTACTAGTCTTTTGTTTTTGTATTTTAACTAACTGAAAGGTGACATCTCTGGCTGGAGTCCATTTCTTCTAAGTTTTAACTTCTGAAATTGTCCGAAGGCCCATTAACCAAGGTTAGTGGGGTCCAGTCATGGTGAACCTGAAAGTCTGGGCCCTTCATTCCTATAGTGGTAGAGGAGTGACGAGCCACTTGAGGGCTCGTGATGTCCCATTCACAGTTAGGGGATGTTTGCATCGGTTACCTAGCCAAACTGTCATAGCGTAGTAGTGCTTTTGCTGCTATAGATGGTGAACTGGGAGCTCTGGGACCTGAGGTAGTTTGATCCATGTCCAGAAAGTGACAAACTTGGAATTTAAAACTTAATCCAAAGTCTGTCAAGGCATTCAGCAGAATCTGACTGGTTAACATTTGTAATTGATTTCTTTTTATTTTATTAGGGTGTTTTATTAGGGCAGTATCAATATTTTGGAGATCTGTACTGAACGGTATTTTTTTTTTTTTTGTAGGAGAAGACCCGGGAACAGAAAGAAGTGGATCTGATTCCTAAAGTTCAGGAGGCTGTGAACTATGGTTTACAAGTATTGGACAGTGCATTTGAACAGCTAGATATAAAAGCAGGAAACTCAGACTCCGAAGAAGATGATGCTAATGAACGGGTGGAACTGATCCTTGAACCAAAGGTAAGGACATTTGGTTCATATTATTATTACACTTCCTGCGTTTCGGGGTACTTTACTTGGGTACAGAGTTAGTAAGACATGGACTTTACCTTTAGGAAGTAAGCATGGTACTTAGCAATCTCACATGAGAAACACTTGCTTTACCTGAACATTGATGGAGCACCCAGCAGGTCCAAGGCGGCGGCCAGGGTAGGGGAGTACAGAGGTGCAGGGCATGGCTCCTACTCTCCGAATGCCTATTGTAGCATTACCAGTTGGCGGGAGAGAGGAGACTTTACATGAGTCACCATCATAAGTGCTCTGGGGACTTCTAGCTGGGGAAATGAGGGTACAGATGAGACTTGGATTGGGTTTTGGAAGCCTGAGGAGATGGTTGCGAACCTGAAATTCTGTAGCTCGTGCTGGGGAGACTGCCGAAGTGCTGAAAGGCATTTGGGTTGTTTGCGGGTTTTGGCTAGGAGGAGTAAAGCCGCTGTGAGCGTCACAAGTAGACTGTTAGCCGCGAATATAGTTATTGCTTCCCTATTACTTTCTCTCAGATCCGCAGGGGAGACTTTTGGGGCAGCACAGCCATGCAAAAGTAAACACAAAAGGTTGCCCTATTGATTTTGAGAGAGAGTCCTTGTGACACGCAAGTGCTTTATGGATTGAAACATGCCCCGGAGCCAAACTCTTCTGGTCATTCGTTTCACCACACACTTCTCTTCCAGTTAGAGCTTGCAGTGTCGTACCACGTTGGGACTGTTCCTCTTGCACTGGTACACTTGCTGGCTTGCCTTTTCCTGTAGGGACTGAGCAATCAGCAGCGGACTGGGCAGTGTATTGCCCGGGTCACGCTTGCTAGTTCCAGGTTTGTACACCACTTTCTCTTCTACTAGAGGACTCGGGAATGCCTCCAGAGTCAGCAGTTAGCCCCTGGGCACTTTCTTTTGTTTGCAGTGAATTGGTTGCTGTTGTGTCTTTAACTTCACATTAACCTGTCCAAATTCTTTTTTGTGTTAAATGTCAGAATTGTTTTCTCCTGCACCCCCAGGGTCTTTTCAATAGTGAAGAGAGATGAGGGCCAAATGTCCTACCTTCCAAAGGACAAGTCAGACTTTCCTGTGGAGAGGGGAGGTTGTCCTGGGGTGGAGTGCTTTCTTGAAGTTAAATTTTTAATGTAAGCATCTTGGGTGGAACTTGGAAGATGAGGACTGGAATGGTCGGCTGTCCAGCAGGTATTCTGTTCTACACGGTCTCTTTCATTTCATTCTATTGTTTTATAACCTGATCTTCCTTTACCAACTTCACCTTTCTAAATTAAGCAGTGGGTGCTGCTGGGGGATATTACTATTATTCTCTTCTTCGGGTTATATTTTCTCCCAGACAGGTTCTCATCAGTCTTTTGGGTGTGTGCCTTTAGTTCATTACGTTGACTATATGCACTTGCATAGGTGCTATTCTGTTTCTCATCTAGCCCATGCTTTCTGTGCTCTGTTACAGCCTTCTCTTCGCTCTGGCGTGATGTGAAGGTGTCCCCCTGTTGATCTATACCTGCTCCCACCCCCAAACCGGGACACACCCACCTGCCCCCAACACCCCATAAAAGCATTTGGGTTATTTTCTCAGTGTGCTTCTTTCCAAATTTAGAACTATTATTGATGATTCTCAAGAGGGATCGGTTGGTTGATTTTTGCTCACCAGTGCACCTTTTTAGGGGAGGAAGGCAGGGCTAGGATGCATCAAAGCTGAACAGAAATTTCAGTTTCTTTCTGTGGTCCTTGTTTTGAATGTGTTACTATGAAGTCGTGACCCTTATTTAGTTACTGCTGGTAAACTTTTTGTGTGCCTCTGCCATTTTTAATGTAACTAGGCACTTGAGAAGGGAGATTCTGTGTGATTAACTCTACTTTGCTATTTTTACCAAGATTTGACTTTTAAAAAAAAATCAGTGATTTTTTTTTTTTTTTTTTGATACTTTGAATCCTGCTGTGTTTCTTATTCTCCACTCTTATTATATAACTTGTTTGGGGTAGTCACATGGAACAAGATGTCAAATGGAAAACTTATTTTTCACCTATTTAATGGCTGTTGCTTTTCATTATTTACAGGATCTGTATATCGATCGTCCGTTACCTTATTTAATTGGGTCAAAGCTGTTCATGGAGCAGGAAGATGTAGGTCTCGGAGAGCTGTCTAGTGAAGGTATTTTTTCACACCAAATATTTTTGTTACTTTTAACATTTATATCTTACCCTTTTATTTTAAAATAATTTCAAACTTTACCCGAATGCCGTCAGAATAGTACAAAGAACTCCTCTATACCCTTTTCCCAGGTTTACCAGTTGTTAACATTCTATCACATTTGTTTGCTCTTTCTCTGTATATATATGTAATATTTTTTTTCTGAATCTATTTGAGAGACATCATGCAGACATCATGCCCTGTTACTCAAAATATTTCTGTATGGAAAACACTTTCTTTTTATTTATTTATTTATTTTTATTTTATTTTTTTTTAGCGTTTTTATTTTATTTTTGAGAGACATAGAGAGTGAGCACGGGAAGGGCACAGAGAGGGGGAGACACAGAATCAGAAGTAGCCTTCAGGCTCGGAGCCATCAGCACAGAGCCCGACGTGGGGCTCGAACTCACAGACCACGAGATCATGACCTGAGCTGAAGTTGGCCGCTTAACCGACTGAGCCATCCAGGCGCTCCTGGAAAACACTTTCTAAGACCGAGAGTAGTCTTATATATAGCCACCGCATGTTATCAAAGTCAGGAAATTTTACTGGACATAATACTACTAGCTAATCCTCAGACGTATTTCAATTTCGCCAGCTGTCCCAATTATGTCTTTATAGGGTCTTTTTTTCCTTGGTTCAGGCTCCAGTCCAGAATCACTCACTGCATGTAGTTGTCAAATCTCTGGTCTTCTTTTAGTCTGGTGTAATTTCTCAGCCTTTCTTTGCTTTTTACAGCTTTGACATTTTTGAAGAGTACAGGCCAGTTTTTTCCTTTGGTAATTAGCTTTTTTGTATAATTAATAGGTGGGGAGATCCTTTAAGATTCTGTAGATGTTTTATCCCTCACTATAGTGAAGATACTTTTAATTCTAGTTAATTAAAATGTATAGGTTCTTTTATCAAAATCTCTGTGATGCTGATGTATAGTGATTTATGATTTTAAGAAGGAACTAAAGACATTTTATTATGAATATTGGTGATAACCCTTTATCTTTTTCTAACCAGAGGGTTCAGTAGGCAGCGACCGTGGCAGTATTGCAGACAGTGAAGAGAATGAAGAAGAGGTAAGGGCTGCTTTGTGTCTCCAGGTCATGGTGGGCAGGAATCTTAGGGTGTGTTTAGCAAGCTAAAGAAATAACGTATTTGTGAATTAGCAACTTCTTTCCGCAATTTTTTTAACAGTGATAGTAAAATCATATTCTGCATTCCCCCCCACCTCCCCTTGGGATTGAGTTTCCTTTTTGTCTTGTGTACAAAAGCAAGGAAAACTGCTTTAATTCCTTTTACTGTTCCCTTTCCTCCCTCCTCACAAAGGCCTCCTCCTACCAATATATTTTGAAGGGGGCAGCTTAGATATTTTGGTAGAATCTGACTGGTTCTATCTTTGAGTAATTCTAGGGAAAAAGTCCATATTTTAAACTTTTTTTTACTGCAAAACCTAGACCAGAAGAATGTTTAAAGCATCCACTTACATTTTCACTTTGCTGCTGGTCCTAGCATCTTCATAGCCACAGAGCGTTATCTGACTCCTGCTCTAGGACGTCGGCATCTGTGGACCTTGACCCCTGTTGTATCTGGGGTTGTCCCTTTAGACGGAGTATTTGTTACTGATGTTTGAAGAGCAGTTCTTGAATGTTAATTCCTAAAAGGAGACAATATATATGCATGCTCCTCTCTTCTCCTTCTCCCTTATTTCCACAATCCCCTTCCCCTGCCCTCCTGTCGCTGGCCCCCCCAAACAAAACACCTCACAATGGGAGATAAGCTTTTCCTAAATAATCTGGCTGTAACCACTGGTCATTAGCTGAATCCTGTGCTGTTAGCCATTGATGCAACTCTTCACCTGATTGCCGGTAGCAAACACTGATAGTCCCCTCTTGGGCCTGATGAAGTAGTTATTCTACATGGAATATAGAGAGTGGAGTCCAAAAGGTAAAATCACACAAACCAACTTTTGATAATTTAATTAATTAAATGTGCCACTTTTAACTTTAAATTTAGAGGTTAGCAATGATAGGGCACGTAGGTACAAGCAAATTATTAGAGACATTTAAATTAACCACAAAAATTGCAAGCTAGCTGGAACAACTCTCAGCGATACTGCCTACTCTCCACCTTATCTGCACCCTGATACTCCAGGTGACCAGTAGTCAGTACAAAGAGACCAAGTATAGATGTGCCCCGGAGACTTAGACCTGAAATCATTTCTCTGCTTGTGAGTAAATTCTGTATTAACAACAAAGCTTTTTTTCCCCCCAAAGGAGTCAGATGAAGATTTTGCCAATCATAGTGACAATGATCAAAACCGGGTAAGGCTCATGAACTGAAGTGACTTTGCTTTTAAATTTTAACCTAAGCATAGCATATATACTAAATTTATGCTAAAATTACTTTTGAGGAGAGCTGGGTTGAGGGATGGGTGAAATAGGTGAAGGGGATTGCACTGAGTAATGTATTGGAATTGTTGAATTACTATATTGTACACCTCAAACTAATGTTACACATTATGTTAATTATATTGAAATTAAAAAAATAAATTACTTTAGAATGACCTATGGGAGAGTAAGGATTAGTAAGCTAATTAGTAAGCTAATTATCCTTCAAGAATTTCATGTTTTTAAAAAAATAATTTTTTTTAACGTTTGTTTATTTTTGAGAGAGAGAGAAAGAGACAGAGCACAAGCAGGGGAAGGGGAGAGAGAGTGGGAGACACAGAATCCAAAGCAGGCTCCAGGCTCTGAGCTGTCAGCACAGAGCCTAACATGGAGCTCAAACCCACAAACTGCAAGATCATGACCTGACCCGAAGTTGGATGTTTAACCTACTGAGCCACCCAGGTGCCCCAAGAATTTCATGTTAACTACCATCTTGGGTTTTTGTTTTTGTTTTTAATTTTTGCTTTATATTTTATCTTCCTTGTTCTTAGAAAACAAAGAAGTGAAAATCAAAATTGGAAAACAGAGCCTCTAAAAAGGAAGGCCCAGTTTCTCAAACTGACCTATTTCATATAAATCTTCCTCCTCTATTTTAAAATTTGGGATAATACAGCAGTAAGGTTAAAGAGCCCTCAAAAGATGAAAATCTAATTCTACCGTTGTAGCATAGCTATCTTAATTTTTGTATACCCTTCTAAGTACGTATGTTTTTCATCATATGCATAGTTTATTTTTTGCAGTTTTATGTTAACATAATTATTTTCTTACAATTTTAAATCACCTTTATAATTTGCTTTGCAAACTCCGTGTTTTTAAGCATACTATTACAATGATACTTTTATAGTCGCTAAATTTATATGGGAAATAGAAGTGCATTCATGAATGTATTTCCATACACAAAAATCCTTTGCTTGTGTGAACTGTTTCTTTAGGAATGAGATAGTGTAGAATTATAGTAAAGGCTCCTGATCAGATGCATACTGATTTTCCTATAATCTCATCAGCACTGGGATTATGGTTTTTGCTAACATAATATACGTATGGTGGTATTTTGAGATCGTCCCAATTTGCACTTCAGTTTCCTAATTGGGGCATATTTTTTCACAAATATTTCAACTACCAAGTGAAGGAGTTAGTACTTTTTGATTGGTACTTGTATTTTCCCAGTTGTATTCACAGAGGAATCAGTCTTTAGAGAATATTTCTTTCTATAGAACTTACTAATATGGTCAATAAATTCAGACATTTATTTATTTATTTTGAAAAAAAATTTTAAAGATTTGATTTCTAAGTAATCTCTACACCTAGCATGGGGCTCAAACTTCCAACCCTGAGGTGAAAAGTTGTATGCTTTACCGACTGAGTCAGCCAGGCGCCTGTAAATTCAGACTTTTAAATAATACAGTGTAGTGATTTAAAGCCTTGGCCTAACCATTTATTTGTAGTGTTAAAGATAGACTGGATTTGCGTGCCACAGCTAACCTCAGGGTTCTAAAGATTAAAGTAGTCAATAAAGTGCTTTCAGCATAGTGCCTGCTACAGTTTATTGATTTAAACATAAAAAATTAAAAAAGTTTTTTTCAGTTGCACAAATTATGCATACCAGTGGCTGCTTTTATAAAAATTTCGACTTAACAGTTAAAGCTCACTTTGAGCCCTCCAGTGCTCATTTTCTCACGTCCTTCAGAGGTAATTGTTGTGATGGAAGAAAAGTGCTTTTCTTTGCTTTTAAATATCTCTGTGTCAGTGGAGATGAGGGCAGTGTTGGGGTTGGGGGGTGCAGGGTATCCTCCTGGGAGTCTCATTTAGGACTTTTTGCATTTGATGCCGTGGACGCCTCTCGAATTGTTACAGCTTCTTCCTTGTAATGATTAGGGTTCTCATCAAGGAAAGACTGTGCTTATTAGCGTATCATTTCTCTAGTAGTGGGCGTTTTACATATTTCACTGTTTGCCATTGTGTGTATAGTATTTACAGTGAAAATAAATCTTGTGTGTTACTTGTTTTAGTGCATTTATTACTTTGACTTTGGCTGCATTACCGTCCTCATGCTTGTTTGACGAGCTGTCACTATTTTGCCTCAAGGCTGAGTGGCAGTATCTCTTTTTCAGCCTGATGACCTTATCCCCTAGTTCTCATCTTGTGGTTTATCCTCCTAGCACACTGCACACATGAGTGACGAAGAAGAGGACGACGATGGTTGTGACATCTTTGCTGACTCTGAGAAGGAGGAGGAAGATATTGAGGACATTGAAGAAAATACTAGACCTGTAAGAAAGGCCATAGTTACCCTCTTGGCAAAGTTTTAGAAATGGCACCGAGGACTCATTACTTTTATTGTCATTTATATTGGTAACTGTCTTTTTTTGCATCATATTTGTAATTCCATGCACACTTTTGAAAATAACGGTTGAGTATCACTAGTTGCTGTATGAGTACCATTTTCTGTTCCAGTTGTTACAATTTTACAAGTCAGATCATTCAAAAATCTATTCGATTCCAGAGTTTTAAGACCTTGATACTCCTAACCTTTTACCAGCGTTAGTTCCTTATGGTAATTTTCTGTCTCGCTCTTCCAGTAATAAACTGTAGTATTAAAAAAAATAATAAGGAATAAGGAGCATCTCCCTATGGAGGGAGTCCTGTGTCTCAAGTGACCTGGATAGGGTGCATATGTTTAAAATCATCTAGTTAAATTTTTAATCCACTCAATCCCTTTTACTTTGTTTACGTAATTTTTTTAGGTATCAAAGGTAAACTGTACTAGTTTGTGTGTTACCAAAAGAAGGTGATATTTTGTTCTTTTTTGTCTGTAGAACAAAAGACCTACGTCATTTGCTGATGAGCTGGCGGCTCGAATCAAAGGGGAAGCTACAAGCCAGGTGGAAGAGCAGAGTACGTCCTTGAAATGCGCTAACTTGGTGGGCAAGCGCAGGGCCATGTGCTGGGCTTCACTGGGAGCGCGTTTCTCTGTTTGTTTTTACTAAGGCATGAGAGGCTTACCCTTTTGTGGTTTAGACTCTTTGATAACTAAACGTTGTGGACCTCCCCCTCCCCCCCCACAAGAAAAATGCTTATGTACGCATCTGTATAACGTTTTATTTGCAGTTGCAGGGGACTAATAGATACCCCGGGAGAATCACAGGCCATAGATTCAGAACCTCTTGCTTAATATGTACTCCTATATTTTGACTAAATATAAATGTACTATATAAAATAGTGATTTAACGGGATGGAAAGATATCAGAATAGTTCTTTCAGCTTGGGTGCCTGCTCTGTAAGATGCTGACTGAAGTACAGATACTCAGGTGGACCCGAGACACAGAGTTGAATGTCTTGCTCTTAACTTAAGGGCCACAAGCATGATGGACAGAAGTGTAAAACATCAGCATATAAATAGTAAGGGTAGGCTGAGTGTGGTTAGAACTGAAATATTCTTCACGTCTTGTCCACAGGAGAAGGAAAACCTCGGAAGACATTGAAGGAGAAGAAGGACAGGAGAACTCCCTCAGATGGTAGGCCTTTCCCCTCAATTTTGTTATTTTAGGAGGCTCTTGATTCAGGAATATCGCTTTCCTAATTTGTAGAGTACCATCTTGAATGTTTCCAAAGGGGATCTGTCTCTGGTCTCCTTTCCAAAGCATTTCAAAGTGTGTTCTGGGATGCTGGGAGGAGAGTTGAGTATGGAGTAAAAATGCTGTAAAGATCCGAATTAATTAGGTTTTATAGAGATGATTAGCTAGCATTTTCCAGAAGTACGGAAACCAGGGATCTCTAGTGTTTCGATAAAGAATGTATCAGATCCTTTCATATTTAACAATGACATCCATTATATTCCTGCTTGTGACTGTCAATTTACAGATCTTTGTTGAATCTGCCCTTGCTTCCCTCAAATTCTTGGGGGGATAGGTCCTGAAGGTAATTGTAATTGAACCATGTACTTGCTTCCGAAGAAACCAATCTAGACCAAAGAGATCACCTATGGAGTTCACCTTGCTTCAGACATTTACAGACTTGAGTGGGGGAACCCAGAGAGCCTTTTTAGGGATTCATTGGACTGCGTAATAAGTTTTGTTTGAAAGTCCTCAGACTGCCAGCACTCAAGTACTCGTTACACATGTGGTCAGATACACTCTTTGCTGGGCTTGGAGATGTTGTGAAGGTCAACGCTGGGAATTTGAGTTCCAAACCCATCTTTAGCGGTCCCTGCTAAACATTCCTTTCTGCTTGTTAGATGAAGATGACAACTTATTCGCACCCCCCAAGCTGACGGATGAAGATTTCTCCCCATTTGGCTCTCGAGGTGGCCTGTTCAGTGGAGGGAAGGGCCTGTTTGATGATGAAGATGAGGAGGTGAGTATCAGTGGTCATCGGTGAAGCTTCCATAGTTGTGTCACGGGTCTACAATGAGTAGGAGAAAATGACTTCTTAATTGCGAGTTGCTTCTACTTTCATATTTTGGGAGATTTTGAAGCCAGAATCACGAAGTTAGAAAATACTGTACTCCGATGCCGTTAGGTGGAGAGAGATGCGAGAGTGCTAGTAGTGAGTAATTTACTTGATCAAGTGGTTGTTTCTGACCTTATCTGTTGTTTTCTTCTATGTTTTTTTTTTAAATTTTTTTTATATATTTTTATTTATTTATTTATTTTTTTATATATATATATTTTTTATATGTTTTTGTTTAATTCCTGGGTAGGCCTGAACTGTTTAAGGGTCTAATTTTGCCATAGTCTTTACTTTGGAATTGAATTTCTTGCAAGATAGCAATTATGTATCTTTAAACTTTACAAGGTAGTTTGCTTTAGAAATCCACAAACGCAACTACATTTTCCTCTGCTTTTTGAAATTTCGCATCTTATACTTTCTTACAACCAGAGTGACCTCTTCACGGAAGCCCCTCAGGATCGGGAAGCTCAAACCTCTGTTAATACAGGTGAGCTTGGATTCAGGCAGACTCTTCTTGTTCGAGAACAGATTTCCAAAACCGTTACTTCTCATTAGGAGGTGGGATCCCTGAAGTTGTTCCCAGGCCTTGCTTCTTTACTAGGCAGGAAGCTGTTTTGCTTGCCTTGGTCTAGTTAAAAACAGCTAATTTTCACTAATTCATGTCTTGGAAAAGTCAAAAGTACCGTCTATAAACGTGCATCATGGTTTTGTCTCTTAGGGCAGAATTCATAAAAAATCAAAAAAGGAAAATACTCTTTGGCAGTGTTGAGGATATTTTCATTTAATCATATTTAATTCAGTAATCTTTTAAGTTTATTTATTTATTTTGAGAGAGACAGAGACAGTGTGAGCAGGGGAGGGGCAGAGAGAAAGGAGAGAGAGAGAATCCCAAGTAGCCTCCATGCTGTCAGTGCAGAGCCTGATGTGGGACTTGAACTAATGAAACTGCGAGGTCATAGCCACAGCCTAAACCAAAACTGAGAGTTGAATTCTTAACTGACTGAGCCACCTAGGCACCTCTAATCATGTTTAATTCAAAGAAGCACTTCTAAAATTCTGTATACAAGTTGGAGGTCATTAATTCCATAGTCTGGTGTGCGTCAGGATCCTCTGTGGAGCACACGTGAAAAGGGAAAAAAAAAGTTACCAAATTTCATTCCATTAGGTATGGAGTAGTTCTTAGGAACTGGGACTTAGTTATTTGAAGTGAGCAGTCTCCTCGGGCCATCAGTCATCAGATTTTGGACTTGCCATGACACTGGCTAGCTTGATGTCCTGCTGTTCCTGCCGTCCACTCCTCGAGATGCTAGTTTCCCTCTTCACTATTACCGTCTTCGTATTTTGTTGATGTCTCACATTTATTGCTGTTCTTTCTCCTTGTTTGGTCTCCAACGGGAATGGATGGAGTCGAAACTGTTAAGGAGCCGGGCTTGCTCTGCCTCTGCCTTCCCTGTTGTGCTCTACCCCTCCCTTGGCTTCCCCAGCTAATCCCACTGCTGTTGTTTGATCAGAGTGATAGTCCAAGGGAATTGTATTAAGGCCAAGATAAAAGTAATGCCGGTAGAGAGAAGACTAAGCTACAGCTAAGGAGTTTTAAAATGGCTCTTTTGGGAAAATTTAGTTTTAAGAGGTCTCCACTTAGCTGTGTATTGTGTTGCACATATTTTAGGTACATTTACCAAGAAAAGTCATCTTTTCTGAGATGGTTCTTTTTTTCTTTCTCATTTTTAGTGTCTTCATCCTCCAAACCTGGAAAGAAAATCCCAGCAGGAGCTGTTTCTGTATTTTTAGGTACCATAATTTAGAGTCTCTTTTTTAAAAAGCAAATAAGTACTGTTTTACCATTTTTAAAACTGTCTTCCAAGTGCTGGCTGCAGAGAAGGAGGAGCTTCCGAAGGCAATGACTAGCCTATGCCCATTTACTGGTGTTACCGCGTATTCTCTTAGAAGTCAGTGGCCTGGACTTCTTTGCGTTTCAGTGACCAGGTGGTTTGCATCGAGGGATGTTCCACAGCAATACAGGATAGGGATGATTGGGTCCTGTTTATGTATCTTGTGGGTGAACTGAAACTAACTGTTCTTGGTGGGTGGTCCTTTTTTTTTCCTCTAAAGCCAGGGGACCCACACTGGCTCACAGCTGTGGCTGCCCTGTCCCTCCATCCACAGGAGACACAGATGTGTTCGGTGCCACCTCTGTTCCATCACTGAGGGAGCCTCAGAAGCCCGAGCAGCCTGCTCCGGGGAAAAGCCCATACCCCCCAGCCCCTGCTGGCCTCTTTGATGATGACGAGGATGAGGACGACTTCTTTGCAGCATCCTCCAGCAAACCGTCCAGAACAGGTACCTACTCCAGCCTCTTTTTCTGGGAATTCAGCCAGGGGAAGAATGTTGACCTGAAAAGGGCATAAGGCTTGTCGAGTTGTCTGTGTCCTGCCGTCCAGTGCTCCTGCCATCGAGCTTCCTCTCTGCTGCAGGAGTCAGGGCGCCTTAGAGGTCTCTGTTTTAACCAATCCTTCCTGCTTTGGAAACTAATTGCTAGGATTATCTGCCTCCTGGAGAGCTGAAGTCTGTTCCCCTGTAGTACCTGCTGAAGGTTTCTAGTCATGACCTTTGGAATTGCAAAGTTTTAATCAACTTTCTTCTGTCAGCACTTAGTAAACTACATGACAGAATGCCACATGTTAGCTGTTCAGTTCCCAGGCTCTCTGGCCGCAAGCCCACCTCTCCTCGATCTCTCATGTATGGCAGGGTTTTCAGCCTCTTGGCCACTTACCACTCTCCCTTCTTCTCCCCTCAGATTTAAGCCTGTCTTTTCATGAAGTCCCTCTCCTAAATTATTTGTTCGTTTATGTGCAGGAGACTCTCCTGGGACTCTTGTCAGAATGCAGATTCAGATGCAGTGGGTATGAGCTGGGGCCTGTGATTGTACGTTTCTTTTTTTTTTTTTTTTTTTTTTTAATGTTTATTTATTTTTGAGAGCAGGAGAGACAAAGCATGAGCAGGGGAAGGGCAGAGAGAGAGGGAGACACAGAATCTGAAGCAGGCTCCAGGCTCTGAGCTGTCAGCAGAGAGCCCGATGTGGGGCTTGAACTCACAGACTGTGAGATCATGACCTGAGCCACCCAGGTACCCCCCCCGATTGTACGTTTCAAACAGGCTGCCTGGTGGGCAGAGATTGCTGGTCTGTGGATCACACTTGTTGTTTTTCCAGAAAAGAAGGATAAACTACTAGGTGCGTGCAGTTTCCAGCAACATGAGGACTATCTTATAAAGACTAGATGAACCAGGATTCAGTGAGAAGCACGTTTCCTGGACTTAGCCCCTTTTCCGGGGGTGGCCGTGAGAAGCAAGGTTAGAAGCAGAAACCTGAGGGAAATGATCACCTAGTTATTACAGAAAGAGTGCAAACGGACGCATAAGACACTGAGATCTAGGCCAACTGAAATGACAGTAATTAAAGCCAGTGGTGCCTCTGTTGGCCTGGGAGGGCTCTCACTTAGTGGGTTATCATTGAGAGCTGATTAAGACTCACAAGTAAGTTGACAGCTGCCACTCCCCTGGGACATTCACAAATCAATGTCCTCATTTCAGTGACAGCACAGCAGTGCTGGTGGTAGTGAGAGGTTGGAAACTGCCCAGGTGCTCATCCCTAGGGTACATGATGGTTCTCTTGCTCAGCGGAATTTGGTGAAGTGTTAAAAATGAAGTCTGTGGGGGTGCCTGGGTGGCACAGTTGGTTAGGCAGCTGACTTCGGCTCAGGTCATGATCTCACAGTTCGTGAGTTCAAGCCCCGCGTCGGGCTCTGTGCTGACGGCTTGGACCCTGGAGCCAGCATTCTGTGTCTCCCTCTCTCTCTGACCCACCAGTGCTCATACTCTGTCTCTCTCCCTCTCTCTCTCTAAAAAATAAACATTAAAAAAAAATGAAGTCTGTGGATGTTAACAGGGGAAAGTTAAGTGAAAAACATAAATCATAAGATCTATTATTAGAATTATGTTGTCATTTATAGCCTTACCTGTGAATCACTAAAGTGAGTATGCTAGTGTATCCTCCGGAGGAATTAGATATGTGTGTTCCCAATGGTTTTCTTGTTCGGGTGGACAAGTGGAGTTATGGGGGAGATTTCAGTAGTATATGCTTTTATATACCTCTGTGGATTGATTTTTAATTTTTATTTATTTATTATTATTTTTTAAACATTTTATTTTTAAGTAATCTGTACACCCAGCATGGGGCTTGAACTCATAACCCTGAGATCAAGAGCCAGATGCTTACTGACTGAGCCAGCCAGACACTGGCTGGTGGTTTGATTTTTTACAAGGAGGAGCCAACCTTCACTTTGCAGATTCCTAGTGTGGTTCCTTCTTTTGTTGTTGTTTAATTTTTTTTTTTTGAGAGAGAGAGAGAGAGTGTGCAAGCAGGGGTGGGGGATAGAAGGAGAGAGAGTGGGGGCAGGGGGAGAGAGAGAGAAAGACAAAATCCCAAGCAGGCTCTATGCCACCACAGAGCCCAAAATCGGGCTCCATCTCATGACTGTGAGATCATGACCTGAAACAAAATCAAGAGTTGGATGCCTAACCAACTGAGCCACCCAAGCACCCCCCCACAACTTTTTAATTTTAATTTTAATTAATTAATTTTTTTTAAGGCAACATGATTTTTTTTTAATGTTTATTTATTTTTGAGGCAGAGAGACAGATTATGAGCAGAGGAGGGTCAGAGAGAGAGGGAGACACAGAATCTGAAGCTGGCTCCAGGCTCTGAGCTGTTAGCAGAGAGCCCAACGTGGGGCTTGAACTCACAAACCACGAGATCATGACCTGAGCTGAAGTCGGACACCTAACCAACTGAGCCACCCAGGCGCCCCTTAATTAATTTTTTTTAGGGTATTTGCTTCTGTAATCTTTCTTTCTTTAAGTCTCTGTTTACCTTTTGTGTCAGTCCAAGCTACTCTAAGCATAGGATGCTGCTGCTTGGATGAGTGTGTGAACCAGGTGGCTAAACCATTGGTCCTGTTTTTCATTTGAGCTGCTTTTGTGTTCTTTGAAAAATCCAATGTAGTCCACTTAAAATTGCTTCATAACTAATCAAAAAAATATTTTCCTATTTCTTGGGAGGGAAGAACTTTTAATCTATGAATTTAGTGGTGAGATTTTTAACCTTAGTATAATTTTGTGCTGTGGTGTCTTTTCTAAAGACAAAGTCAAATCCACTGCCAGTATCTTTGATGATGAGGAAGGAGATCTGTTCAAAGAAAAACCACCTGCTTTGCCAGAAGCCACTGTGAGTCAGACAGATGAAAAGAAAGCAAGGGCAGAAAAAAAGGTGAGTGGGAAGATAGACTTAATGTAGTCATGTCTTATTGAGTGTTGTTCTGGGGTGTCTTATTAATCTGGAACCCAGAGGGAAGTGGTGTTTCATTTCAAGTGTATGATGTCTTAAGAACACGCAAGATCCAGCAAAGGTACAAGAATAGTATAGTGAACACCCAAATGCCTACCACCTAGATTGAACACTTGTTGGATTTGGCTGTGTTCTTTGGTTTTTGCCTCCATTGATGATCTTTTCCTGAACCAGTTACCACGTTAAGGGGTGCAAAAGAATGTTTTTCCAATCTCTCCTTTCTTTTACATTAGCTGACGTTCTTCTAAACAGAACAGGAGACCTTTCTCTCCTTCTTTCCTGCTTTTTTAGTTATCCCTATAGGATCATGGATTCTATTCAACCTATTACAAACTATTAGCGTCATTTTGTTTGTTTTTTTGGGGTTTTTATTGATGCTGAAATGAACCTGTATTTGGCCAACAGGATGCATCCCCAACAGCTTTTAAACTCTTCTGGTTGCTGTCCCTTTACTTAGTATCCTGCATAGTTAGATCTGTCTTCCTCTCCCTCCCCTCCCCTCCCCTCCCCTCCCCTTCCTCCTTTTTTAAAGTTGATTCATTTACTTATTTTTAAGTAATCTCTACTTCCATCCTGGGACTCACACTCACGACCTTAAGATCAAGAGTCGCACGGTCTTCTGACCGATTGAACCAGGTGCCCTGATCCATCCTCTTTCTAAAGCACATCTAATGTGTCCTCACTGTGAAACCCCGACCTTCCCACTGCTGACCACCTGGGTCTCAGCATTCAGAACCCAGCAGGTTCTGAATAGCCTACCTTCCTGTGTTGGCTCCAACTGTACATGTCCCATTTGCGTTCCGTATCAGGTAGGCAGTCTGTTCTGTCCTGATCCGACAGATGTGCCCTCTGCCTCAACTTGTTTTTCTCTTCTCACATGGTTTCCTCTGTCTGGAGTGTCCTTGCCTGTTGACTATCTCCTGCATCCAGGCTTTGTCCTGACAGATTTACCGGAACTATTTCTTTCTTCTTTCCTAACTTATACCAGTTTTTAAATTCTCTCTCATGAAACTTCTTTTGCATTATTCTTTGTACAAATTCGATAGCATTTCAAGTCCACGGCATCGTTATTCCCTCGGCACATGGCCTAGTGCTTTATCCTAGCAGAAACTCAGAGTGTTTTCCATGTGAACATGTGAATAAACCCTCATTTCCAGTTCTTTTGTTTGTTAACTCTGTTTGTTTGTTTTTTCTATCAAAGGTCACCCTACCTTCCAACAAAAGTCCCAAACTCTTGTCAGAAACAAAGACTCAAAAAGGTTTATTTTCAGATGAAGAAGACTCAGAGGTAAGGAATTCTCTTTCTTAGTTCTGAGAATTCGTCCTTGGATGTGACATTAGAAACTGTTTTTCTTTTTTTATTTATTTTTATTTTTTTAACATTTATTTATTATTTTTGAGAGGCAGAGATAGAGCACATGGGGGGAGGGACAGAGAGTGAGAAAATGAGACACAGAATCTGAAGCAGGCTCCAGGCTCTGAGCTGTCAGCACAGAGCCTGATATGGGGCTCAGACTCAGGGACCATGAGATCATGACCTGAGCTGAAGTCGGACACTTAACCGACTGAGCCACCCAGGGGCCCTGAAACTATTTCTGGATTTTGTCAGTAGAGGTATAGAACAATTACTAAGTTCTGTAGTTCTTTCTTTGGAATTAATGTCTTAGGAACTCATGGTGTTTAGAATGATGCTTTTCACTCTTGGGGTTGAATCCAGTACATCTCCTGGAAGGAAAATACTCTGTTCAGGAAGTTCAAATGGAAGGCTCTTCGTTGATCCACAGTGCAGTGAGGTACTTGTACCAGAACAGGAATCAACATGCCATTTTCTTTTTCAGTAGTCTCACTGAATAGTGGGCTTAGTGTCATAGTGTTATGTATTCTGGCATAGCCTCTTATCATGTGACTGGTAACAGCGTGTGGGCGGGCAGTGCTGGCAGGCAGCCTCGGTCCTTGCAGGCTCCCGACCGGAAGCCTCTTTCCAGTGGAACAGCATGAGCTCTCAGACACGTCACTGCTTTATCTGCCTCTCACAGGCCTAAATTCTTTGAGAATGACTTTTAGGCTAGGCCCTTAGGGGACCAGAGACCTGTCTGAGAATGTAATAAATCCCCTTCACAGAAAAGTATGTGGACCTGGCAGAAATTTACATGTAATTTCAAGAAATTGTAAACTCTGGATTAAGCTCTTGTGGTTACTTTGCACTAACAGCCAGGATGGACGAACAAATCTTTGGAAGTGGAGTGTGATTGCCAGTGATGTAAATAAAACCTGTGAGGCTTATATTTCATTGACGGCCAGTGTACAGAAGATAGGAATTAACCAGATTCCAGTTAAGCCAAACTCCTGACCTGTGGGCACGGCACGGTGGGGCCTTGCACTCTGGTCTCATCCCACGCTCCCAGCCTCCTCATCATCAAGCACAGCCACACTGGCCCCTGCCCTCTGGGAGTGCTCCTTCCAGAAACTGGATGCCTTACTTCCTTACTTTCTACAGTTACTTTTTTGAGGCCTCCCCCCGACGGCCCTTTGCATGATTGCAAGCCTGCTAGCACGCGCCACCCTGCACTCCTTGCTCTCTCTTCCATTCTGTTCTTCACGGTATGTTTTGCCATGTGACACTTCATGTGTGCTTGTGCGTTATCTCAGATAAGCTGAGGATAAGCTAGAATAAGCTTCATGAGAGCAGGACATTTTCTTTCCTCCTCATACACCTAGACAAGCGCTTGGCATTTGATAAGCCAACAAATACTTCTCGACTACACGAAGAAACCGAATGTGAGCAATTTCAGTGAATTAAAGGTGTTCCAGTTCCTTATTACTGTGAGATAAATCACTCCAAAACTTTGTGGCTTACAACCCCAGTAAGTTTTATTATCTCTTACATTCTAGAAGTGGACTGGTTCAGCTAGGCACTTTTCACTTAGGGTCTCTCATTTGCTTCCAGTCTAAAGGTGGCTGGGGTGAGAAAGACTCAGACAGCTGGGGCTCTCGGGTCACCCCACTTTATCTCTATGTGGTCTCCTAGTATGGCAGCTACAGGGAAGGGGGTTCTCAGGTGGGGGTGCAGGGCTTCAAAGTGAGATTCCCCAGAGAGCTGTGCAGAGGCTCTATTACTTTTTGTAACCTAGGTTTGGATCGCAGCACTGTTGAGGCAGTCACAAAGGCCCAGCAAGGTTTAAGGGTGGGAATACCGACACCGCTTCTTGATGGGAGGAGTGTAAAAGAATTTACAGACAGGGTTCACAACCACCACCAAAGGCTTTGTCCTATGTACACGGTCGTAGATTGTTTTTATTGGGTACTGTCAAAGTGCTTAGGCAAGAAAAAGTGAAACAGTGCAGTGAAATCTTTCCTGAAGTGCAGTCTTAGCAGGAGAGGTGGGAGCCTACAGCTCCCTCTGTGTGGCCTCATTACCTCTGCCGACCTGTGGGACTCCACGGGGTCCAGGTGAATCCACTGGGCCGAGCAGAGCTCTTCTCAGATCATCAATTTTTTAGGTCTATGTTTGTGAGTAGATGTAGATTCCATGATACAAAGAAATTATCCAGAGAGGTCTTAGAAACTATGTTCTTGTGCTATTTAATTGTCTGGCTCTTGTGTATTGACGTTCCTGTCCTAAGGGAATAGGTGTCCCATTTTATGTTTCTAGCTCACGCAGCTCAGTTTGCATCATAGGCTGACAGTATTGCATTTTGGAAGTTTCCTCAGAATCTGCTTGATCTTTTGCAACATATCGTAGCTATAGTTCAAGTAGAATACCAAACAATTTAAAATAAAATTTGAATTCGTATGTATTTGAAAGAAACAGTATCATACTCTTCTATGAGGAGAACAGGGTGTTAGTCAATAAAACAAAGTCCTACATCCAGTAATTTGGGAATCTAGTCTTTATTTCCAGTATTGAATCTGTTTCATCACTCTGATTCTTTGGACAAAAAAAAAAGGAGGTCTTTGGTACTTTTTTAGCACAGTAAGAGATTGATTGGAAAATGTTATCCACACGGGAGTATAGAAACCTCCAGTGAGGCCGCCTGGAGTTCTGTGGTGGCCTCTTCCTTCTCACATGTGGGCTCTGTGCTGCACTCCGCTAGGAGAAACTGACGCGTTCTCTCAGCCACTTTCCCTGTCACAAAGAGACGTAGACTCACGCAGCCATCATGTCATAGTCTTCAGTGTTTTGCATTTAACTGATACTGTCCCGTTAACCAGGAACTGTGGTCCGTCTTGTTAACCTGGAACTTTGGTCTTGATCCAACAGGATTTGTTTTCTTCACAAAATGTGAGTAAGTCCAAAGAGGCATCTCTCCTGCCTAGCAAACTCCCCACGTCGGTCTCGCTTTTCGATGATGAAGATGAAGAGGTAAACGTTGTTACTGCAGTGCAAGATAAATACGTTTTCAAGGAGTAGAAAACCACTGCTGATGTAACTTTCTAGTCAGAGGCTCATGCAGTAGAACAAGGTGATAGGGAGACAGTCAAACTATCTGAGGCTCATATATCAAAAATACTTAGTTTTTTGTCTCAGTGACTCTTTCCTTGAGTCCTTTTAGCTGTACAATGGGCAGGACATTAGATTCTTGGCTGAGCTCTTATGGAAGTCTTTGTAGATTTCATTTAAAAAAATCTAACTTTAAGAAATACTTTTTAGAGGACGGATCTTTGTTGTACACAGTGGTCCACCACAGTGTCTTGGATAACCCAGAAATAGGAGAAGGTGGCCGTGTCCTCACTTTGCTTTTCTTTCCTACCCTGCATGAGAGAGCAAAGCGGGGGAAAGAAATAAGAGGAAAGACAAACCAAATCTTCCCTCTTTCGCAGTACCGTACCGTGCAGTGGCCAAGCTCATGGGCTTCGGCACCAGACTCCTGCATTCACTTGCAAATCAGGGACCTTGGGCGAGTAACTTAAACCTCCTGAATCTTATATGACTTAATAGTATATAGGGTCATTGTGGCAGCCGAAACAACTAGTGTACAGCTCTTGACATTGTATCTGGCACATCGGATGATGTTAGCTTTTGTTGTTAGTATCTCCATTGGATGCCAGTTCATTTTTCTCATGTCCTTTCATTACCTTCCCATACTCTGCTTGAAGGCTCCCTTTATTGAATCTTTACATGTCGGGACTATTCACATGCTGTAGTATATTGTTAAGAGTGTTCTTCTGTCTAACTTGGGTTCAGGCCCTCTGATGATTTTGTTTATATTACCTTAATGCAAATACCTTAATAAGATACTTTGGGAATGCCTAACTATACAAAAATTGGCACATGCCATTAAACCTATGAGAATCAGCTCTTCAGGAGGCCAGTGATTATATTTAGTAAACTATTTCTTATGTTTGTATTATCTCTTTAAAATTAATCAGAAACACAAGCCATACATTTGCTCTGTCCCAGGTGTGTGACTTTGGTAGGTATGAAAGAGCGGAGAGAACTCCCTATTTCTCCCTGTTGTTAATAATCCATTGCTCTGGTTTCTAATTCATAGAAAGGTCCAAGTTGTTGGCTGCCACACAGGTTGGACTGTTCTCCCTAATGAACATACCCGGCCGACCCACAGCAGGCCTCAGTGGGGCCAGATTTCCTCGCAGTTCTGTGACTTTATCCTCAAGTTACCCTCCCCTTGCTCCCTCCAAAGTGTTTTGCCTTTGAGTTCCATGGGGTCTGTTTCCCTTCTGTGAATGGAGAATATGCTGAGAGAAGGTCGTAGACTGTTGGTTTAGGGTTATACATAAGAGAGAAGTGGGATTTACTGGCATTTTGTGGCTTTTTTCTCTCCAAGGTGTTATATGTATTCTGTACCTGACTAGATTTATTCTCTAATAGTTAGACATGAAAGACTGAAGTTCTTTGTTTTATGTGTATGAAGTTGTCATGCTCTTCTGTCATTTGTTTTTCTAGGATAATCTTTTTGGGGCAACAGCTGCTAAGAAGCAGACATCATCTCTTCTAACTCAGAGCCAAGAGAAAGCAAAGCCATCTGAGCCCTCCAGAAAGAAAGCATCTGCCTTATTGTTCAGCAGTGATGAGGAGGTGGGTTGAAAGTTTCTCCAGGAGAAGAGCACGAGGTTGTTTGATAAGAGTTACAGCTATCCTGAGGCGCCTAGGTGGCTCAGTCAGTTAAGCGTCTGACTTCGGCTCAGGTGACAATCTCACAGTTCATGGGTTTGACCCCTGCATTGGCCTCTGTGCTGACAGCTCAGAGCCTGGAGCCTGCTTCGGATTCTGTGTCTCCCTCTCTCTTTGCCCCTCCCCGACTTGCACTCTGTCTCTCTCTCTCAAAAATAAATAAACATTAAAAAAAAAAAAAGAGTTACAGGTATCCTAAACATGTTCCTTTTCTACCTGTTTTATATCCAGTGAAGTTCAGTCACCAAAGTCTGTGTTCACAAAACTGTCTCTTCTTTTTCTGGAAGGAAGGTATTTAGTATAGGATATTAACTTAAAGATTAGTGTTTTCAGCAGAGTAAAATAAGTATACCCCTCAAATTATAACATAAGCTAATTCAAATGAGTTAGGCCTTATTTTTATTTTAGTTTTAAAAAATGTTTATTTTTGAGAGAGAGAGAGAGAGAGAGAGAGAGAGAGAATCCCAAGCAGGCCCCATGCTGTCAGCACAGAGCCCAACATGGGGCTCGATCTCACGAACTGTGAGATCATGACCTGTGCCAAAATCAAGAGCTGTATGCTTAACTGACTGAGCCACCCAGGCAACTCTAGGCCTTATTTTGTATTGTTAAATTCTCCTTATGTTTTATTAATCAAGAATTATTGCAACAAATGGAATATTTTATGCAAGTTTAACTCCTCTTTTATGTGTTTTAATAATATTTTCATTTGCTATCTATACTGAAATTAGCAAAGCCACTAGTGAGTATGGTTTACCTGCTAATTTAGCTGTACAGAAAAAGACTTTAAAAACCCTGAGCATTTGAGGCACCTGGGTGGCTCAGTTGGTTGTGTGTCTGACTTTGGCTCAGGTCACGATCTCATAGTTCATGCGTTCAAGCCCTACACTGGGCTCACTGCTATCAGCACAGAACCCGCTTTGGATCCTCTGTTCCCCTCTCACTCTCTGCCCCTCTCCCACCCATGCTTTCTCTTTCAAAAATAAATAAAACATTTTTAAAAATTTAAAAAGCAAAAAATCAAAAAACCCTGAGCATTAAAAATCTTCTGGGGCACCTGGGTGGCTCAGTCAGTTGAGTGTCCAACTTCACCTCAGGTCATGATCTCACAGTTCGTAAATTTGAGCCCCACATTGGGCTCTCTCTGGTCAGCACAGAGCCTGCTTCAGATCCTCTGTCCCCCACCTCTTTGTCCCTCCCCTACTAGTATATGCATTCTCTTTTTCTGTCTCTCTCAAAAATAAGTAAAAAAACACTAAAAATCTTCCTGCATTATAATAATTTTTTTATTTATTTTAACATCGTAGGAAAATTATGAGGGTATGATGTGGATGGAGAATTGTAAATATATTAATGTTTTTTATTGGAAGTAATTTAAAATGATACAACATAATTTGCTTTTTCTGTTCAAACAATTTATCATGGATTTTCTTTTCTTTTTCTTTCTAGCATTGTTAGTCATTGTTCTCTCTAAAGCAATGGCCAACCATCAGTGGAAATTTTCCTGCCACAGTATTATAGTGATTTAGTGAAAATGAAAATACAATTAACTTTTGAACAATGTGGGCATTTAGGGGTACTGACCTCCCGTGCAGTTGAAAACTGACATATAAATTTGGACTCTCCAGAAACTTAACTACTAATAAAAAGTCTACTCTTGACCAGAATCCTTATCAATAACGTAAACAGTTGTTTAACACATACTTTACATGTTATATATAGTATACACTGTATACCTACAATAAAGTAAGCTAGGGAACACAAAATGTTAAGAAAATCATAAGGGAGAGAAAATACATTAATGGTACTGTACACATAGTTAGTGAAAAGAATCCATGTGCAGTTCAAACCATGTTGTTCAAGGGTCAATCGTGTTAGCTAAAGCTGGGAGCAACAGTGCTTGGCTGGGTAAAGATAACCAGCATTCTGCAACAGTGATTTTCAACCTTGGCTACCTATTGGAATCAGTTGGAGAACTTTAAAGAGTACTCTTACAGAATTCCACTGCTGGAGATTCTGAATTAAGTGGTTTGGCAACAGGCCTGTCACTGGAATTTCCTAAAGTTCTCCTCAGAATTCCAGTGTGTAGTCACTCTTGAGCCTCCCTGCACTAGAGGAGCACTTCTCAGACCCTAGTATGTGAAGAAATCACCTGGGCATCCTGTTAATGAGTGCAGGTTCTGATTCAGAAAGTCTGGGATCAAACCAGAATTCTGTATAATACATGCTGCCGGTTGTGGACCCCACTTTGATTGGAGAAGCTCTAGACTCTATAGAGACCAAAGAACCAATCAAGGAAGTGTTTAGAAGTTCCAAGAGGTGAGAGCATAGCCAGGTGGGGTTCCCCTAAATGCTTTCTAAAGGTCAGCTTCAGACTTTTGTTGATGGAAGGGGTCACCAGCAGCTTTCATTGTGTCTTGTTTATATGTGCATTGTGTGAGCTTTTTATGCATTTTTTTTCCATCCTGCTTCAGGATTTTTGAATTGAAGTATATAATTTTTCCTCCAAGTTCTCTTGATTTTTTTTTTGACATGTTTCTTTCTTCTCAATTCTTTTATAAATAATTTTGAATCTCCTAAGGTAGACAACTTCCCTTGTCCTAACCCAGAACAGGACCATAGAGGGAAGAAACATAGTGTAGTGGTGGAGGAGGAAGGCAGGAGAAGGTTGGTAAGTTCAAAGATCCCAGCTGTCTAGATTTGAGTTCAAAGGAAAGTCAAGAGCTCTCTTCAAGAGTGATGCACTTAATTAAATACTTAGTGTAAACACAATTTAATGAATGTAACTTTTATTTTACTTCCAGGTTCCTTAGTCAGAATTGTCACTGGGTTTTAATATATATTTTATATTTTAAGGACCAGTGGAATATTACTGATTCACAAATGAACTCAACATCTGACAACAGACCTAAAGGTGAACTTAGGGGCTCGGGGACCACTCAGGAGAAGGAAGCCAAGGCTGTGAAAAAGACCAGCCTCTTTGAGGAGGATGATGAAGATGATCTGTTTGCTGTTGCTAAGGACAGGTGAGATGGTCATTGTAAGAAATCATTCAACCAGTGTCTGTGGTAATAAGTAAAGGTATTTGATACATAAGATGTCAGTTACTTGGGAGTGACATGGTGCGCATTCATTATTAGTGGTTATACAAAGGAGAATGTGTTTGATTTTCACTTATAACGGATTTCCCCCCAATACTGGGAAATGTTTTTCTTAGTAGATTTATGTAATTTCTTCTAATTGTTTTTTTTAACCCCTAAATATTATTTTTTTAGTCTGTTAGGGATTTAAATACAGCTTATCATCTTTTGTTTTGTGTTTTCCTCTGAGGTGCCCTGTAGAATGTAAAATTTGGTCTGGGTTACTTAAGTTTCTCATTTGAATGGAAATCTGCTCAACCTTGAAAAACATCCTGTTAGAAGGATGGTTCTCTGCAGAGCTGTGCTTTGTCACACCAGTGGCTGGTAACTCTAGTGGTATCTAGTGGTACCACATGATCTAATGATATCCACATGAATACTTGAACTAAAGCCAGCAGGATACTTCGTAGACTGAGCATGTGCTGTATTGATATTGTAACATGTTGCTTTTACAGTCAATAGCAAGTGTAGAAGTGGATGTGGAATATGGGGAAATAGGTTCTACTTACATAAATGGGTTAGAAAAAGGATTAGGGCAAAAGTGCCTGAGGTTAGGTAGCGAGATACTATAATGGGATCACAAGTAACTTGTTATATTGCCTGCAGGAAATTACTTTCCATCTGAGTCCAATATACTATTGTACCTTGAGCACAAACTCCACTTCCCCCCCAGACCCTTTGTTTCTTACACAAGTTAATGATTACTGTCTGATTGTTTTCTCCATGTTCACCTGTATAAGATCTTGTTTTCTTCACATTCACCACATGGATAATATCTTGTGAGCTCAATAAATACAGAGACGAAACCCCTGTCAGCGCTCTTATCTCCTTCCTGACATTAGCCTCTCTTGTATTCAATTCTGTATCCGCTCTCTTGCTGGACAAGAGAGAACTCCAGACTCGTAGTCTGGGACAGTGGAAGAACTGGAACCCTCACACAATGCTGGTGGGAATGCAAAATGGTGCCACTTTGAGGAACAGGCCAGCAGTTCATTAAAAAGTTAAATATGAAGTTACTGTAGGACTTAATTCATATTGGGTATATGCTCAAGAGAAATGAAAACATGTCCACACAAAAACTTGTATATGACTGTTCATCGTAGCATTATTCATAGAAGCCAGAAAGTGGAAACAAGCCAGACATCCAATTAACTGATGACAGGATAAAGAAAATGTGTTCTATCCATACAATGGATTCTTACTCAGCAATAAGAAGGAATAAAGTATTGATACATGCTACAACATAGCTGAACCTTAAAATATTGTGTTAATTGAAAGCAGCCGGGGTTTCAACCATATGCATGGTTCCCTTTGTATATAGTGTCCAGAACAGATAAATGTATGGAGACAGAAAGTAAATTAGTGTTTGCCTGGGGCTGAGGGGTGAGGAGAATTGAGAGTGCCTGTTAACAGACATGAGGGGTCACTTGGGATTGATGAAAATACTGTGCACGTAGATTATGGTGCTGGTTGCACAACTCTGTAACTATACTAAAAACCAGTGAATTGCATATTAAGTGGGTAGATTTTATGGTTTGTAAATTATATCTCAAAACCATTCTGAAAACAGAAAGAAGCTCTGACTTTAACAAAGTTGTGAAATCCTGCCTTGTTAGCTGGGCACTCAAGTGTCCTGGCTTGCCTGGAGAGCCCTGGTTTGTGCCTGCCATTCCAGCATGACTATTAATAATAATTTCCCTTTCATTGTCAGAAATGTTCTGGTTTAGGCAATAGGTTCTGTGGTTATCTTAATGTTTTCTGATGTCTGTACCTTTCAATAAATCAAAATACTTAACCTGTTATTTATAATGAGAAATACCCTTGCTCACAGAGCAGCATATTTTTCTTCTGAGGACAGATCTCCATGAGCGGCCCAAACTTAACCAGCAGTTGCTAAGTATGTGGAGTGAGGGCCAATGTTAAGAAGGACTGGCTGTTTCCAGAGAGCTAACTTGTTTTCTGTAGCTTACCTTCAGAATCTGTCATCAGATATTTTTTGTGGGTTGGTTTAGTGTTTTGTTGTGTTTTTGTTTTGTTTTGTTTTTAGAAATTACTTGTTCAGGAGCACCTGAGTGGCTCAGTTGGTTAAGTGTCTGACTTCAGCTCAGGTCATGATCTCACAGTTTGTGAGTTTGAGCCTCATGTCCGGCTCTGTGCTGACAGCTTAGAGCCTGGAGCCTGCTTCAGATTCTGTGCCTTCCTCTCTCTCTCTGCCCCTTCCCCGCTCGCAGTTAGTCTCTCTCAAAAATAAATAAACATTAAGAATAAAAAATTACTTGTCAGAAAATCATGCATGGGGGCGCCTGGATGGCTCAGTCGGTTAAGCATCCAACTTCGGCTCAGGTCATGATCTCTTCGTGAGTTCGAGCCCTACGTTGGGCTTTGTGCTGACAGCTCAGAGCCTGGAGCCGGCTTCGGATTCTGTGTCTCCCTCATTCTCTGCCCCTCCCCCACTCATGCTCTGTCTGTTTCTCAAAAATGAATAAATAGTAAAATAATAATAATAAATTTTAAAAAATCACACATGGAATATTCTCCTGCTATAGTTGCTTAATGAGGTTTCTGGTATTCTTTAGACATCTAATATTAGACATCTAATATAGTGATTGCTCGTTATCTAGTAGTCAGCAATTTTGGTCATAATTTATATAAATTTTTATTGGTGTATATCCATAAAGGCATATTAGATACTACCATACTGTGTCATTACAAATTAGCTTTTTGCTTTTATAACTTCTTCAAGATATAGTCTTAATTTTTAACCATCTTTAGTGTATACGTCCAATTAAATGCACTCAACTGTTTGGTTAGTTGTGTTCCCTAGTCTGTGATCCTTAGTTTTTTTGTATTTGTTTTTGTTTGTCTTGTTCTTTTTTTTTTAAGATATAGGCAGAAGCCAGTATTAAACTAATGAATAAGTTTCCTAGTGTCTTGCTAATCATTAAACTCAAAAAAAAGGTTATGATACCTATATTTAATTAGTGCGTATGTTAATTATATTCTAATATAAGTAGTAGTATGGTGAACAGTTTGCTGAAATGACCTATTAGTATTATTTTTAGCTTGCTAAAATACAATTTCAAGGGGCGCCTGGGTGGCTCAGTTGGTTAAGCAGCCGACTTCGGCTCAGGTCATGATCTCACGGTCTGTGAGTTCGAGCCCCGCGTCGGACTCTGTGCCGACAGCTCAGAGCCTGGAGCCTGCTTCAGATTCTGTGTCTCCCTCTCTCTCTGCCCCTCCCCCACTCATGCTCTGTCTCTCTCTGTCTCAAAAATAAATAAACATTAAAAAAATTTTTTTTAATTCAATTTCAAGTTTTCATACTTTGATAATTCTGTAGTATGCTAGTTGGATGATTCTTTATCACATAGTGAAAACTGGAACTTGACCTTTGAGTAGTTAGAATGCTTTCTGTTTTGAATTCCCCTTGTCTAAATGCTAAGCCTTCCTGTGATTCTCCACTTTCATATTTCTGTCCCTGAAAAGTTCTGATCAGTATTTGTTCTGTTTATTGGCTACCTTATCTGTGGGGGCCAGGGCAGAATCTAGGCGAGAAGGTAGGTGAAGACAGGCTAGAAGAAGGTGGTGTGGAGAGCTGTGGCTGAAAGGACCCAGTATATTCCCTCCCTCTCTCTCTCTCTTTTAATATTTAAACTTCACACTGTTTTTTGGTTTATTTTGTTTTTAAGTAGGCTCCACGTCTAACATGGGGCTTGAACTCATGACTCTGGAATCAGGAGTCACATGTTCTACTGACTGTGCCAGCCAGGTACCCCCCACCCCTGCCGTTATAGTCTTTATTTTATTATTTTTTAAAAATTTTTTGAGAGACATAGAGACAGAGCATGAACAGGGGAAGGGCAGAGAGAGAGGGAGACACAGAATCCGAAGCAGGCTGCAGGCTCTGAGCCATCAGCACAGAGCCCTACACGGGGCTGGAACTCATGAACCATGAGAACATGACCAGAGCTGAAGTCGGCCGCTTAACCAACTGAGCCACCCAGGCGCCCCTATATTCATTATTGAAAATGATCTAGAGATCCCTAGTTTCTATATTTCTAGAGAATTCTATAAAGCTAATGGTCCTTATAAGATTGAATAATGCAAATCTTTATAGCATTTTTACTCCAAACCTACCTTTACTCCCACCATCTCCAAACATGCTTTTAAATACTTGCAAAGCTAATAGTGCACCTACAGTGAGTCAAAGGGACGAGATGAGGAGGCCCCTGAACTCTTCTACATAAGAATGAGAGACAGAGGCTGATGATTTGCTAGACACAAATTGCACTTACTTTAAAAGTTTTTCTGGTTTGCTTTCAACTATGTAAGGTCAGCAGATGGCTTGGGTGTTTTGGTGGTAGGTGGGTTCCTATAAGTATGGCCTAGAAAGAATATTGTATATATATATTTAATCATACTTGCCTTTAAATTGACCCTTTGTTTGATTGTATAGCCAAAAGAAGACCCAGAGAGTGTCACTACTCTTTGAAGATGATGCCGATAGTGGAAGCTCGCTCTTTGGCTCTCCTCCCGCATCCATTCCTCCTGCAACAACGGTATTCTTAACCTCCTGGGCCCAGGAAATATCCTTGCTGTGATCTTATGTGAATAGTGATACTTCCGTGAATCAGCTCCTAAACCTGATTGTGGGGGCTGAGTCTAGTGGAAAAACCTATTTGCCTAGTTTTAGAAACAGGGCATCTGGTTATGGTTTTTGATGAAGCATATGTGCAGAGTGTGGAGGAAAGGATTCCTCCATGTGTCCTGCATGCCGTCAGCATCAGGGCTACGTCTCTGGAGTCTGAGGGGAGAGCACTGTTGTAGTTCTGGGTGGATCGCCAGGCTTAGCCCCAGCGGCATGGAATCGTACGTGATCTTTTCTTCGAATCACCCATATTTGGCATCTCCCTAAAGATGACATCAAGTGGCTCCATGATTAAAAGAATCAGGAGATCGGAGTGGCTTTTCTTTGTAGATTATAAATAGTGACTTCTGCCCTAGATAAATGAGCAATAATCTAATAAATTTTAAAGGTTGTGGAGATGGAAAATTTCCTTCAACCTGTAGTAAATAAAACAGAGGGTCAAAGATCTATATCTCAAGGAGCTGAACAAACTGCACACAGTTCTTACCATTTGTGAGATATAATCCCCTTTAGACAGCAGGGTATAAAACTATTTTGTTTAGAGATCCTAGAATATTTTAACATTAGATGTGACTCTGCTGTAAACCTGTCAAAGAAATTAATTTCACGATGAAGCTGAAGTCAGCTTATCTTTAGGGAGGTTTGCAACCGATAGTTTGGGTGGCATTTTCCTTGGTTTAAGGCACCATACTGAAGTCTCATTTTTCACCCTGACCAGTTTGCATTGAAGTTGTACACAGTTTTCAGTGAGACCAGCACATGCCACCAAAATTTTTTCCTTTAATCACTTCAGTATTGCCTTACCTCTACTGAAACTTTTTTGTGGGTTTCCAGTCTTTTATTTCAGGTTAAAATTGATTGTACCTTTTAAGGACTTCGTCCTAACAATAATTAAAAATCTTACTCTATTTTTACTTCAGTTCTAATTTTTTCTCTCATAGTTAGTAGGGTTCTTCTTTTGTTTCCCAAATCTGTCTTCCTAACTTGATTAAGATACTGCTTCAAAGCTTACATTCTCATAATCTCTTGTCTAGTTGGTATGATAGGATTTTCTAGGATTTTCTCAAGAATTTTTGATCACTCTCCCCAAGGATGCTGATAATTCTAGGCAAGTCATGTAACCTCAGTTTTCTCATCTCTGAAATCCCTGCCTCCCACATGAGGACCAGATGACAGATTACGCAAAGTGCTCACAAACTGGTGTTGACCACCTACTGGGAATAAAACACGATGACTGGCTGCCGAACTATGTTATTCTTTCAAGAGAATAGACAGACATATGTGATAGCTGTTAATGTAAGTGGAGAAGAAAATAAAAGCTAGGTAGACAGATAAATAATCTTAACAGTATAGCAAATGATACTGAAGAAGACAGAGAAACCTTTATAGGGACCTCAAGCTGGGCCTTGCTTGAAAGATGAGGAGGATTTGCTTCTACAGACATGGAGGAAGTGTGCAAGTTTACAGTATGTTTAAGGAATAGTGAAGATTGAGGGCGCCTGAGTGGCTCAGTAGGTTAAGCGTCTGACTCCTGATCTTGGCTCAGGTCATGATCTTACAGTTTGTGAGTTCAACCCTTGCATCGGGCTCAGTGCTCATGGCGTGGAGCCTGCCTGGGATTCTCTCTCCTTCTCTCTGCCCCTCACCTGCTTGTGCTCTCTCTTGCAAAGTAAATAAATAAACTTAAAAGAAGAAAAGGAATAATGACGATTGGTAAGATGCAGACGCATAAAGGGAGAAAATGAGGTGTTAGTTGATAGTCATGTTTAGCATTTGCTTGATGCAAATAGTGCAGCTTTGGGGTGGGAGATGAAGTAATCTGGTGGGTGTTTTCTTTCAGCAAGGCAGCTCTGAATGACATCATTGAGCTGAAATGTGGGAGGAGGGAGGCAGAGAGGAGAGACTAGTGATTATCTGGGTGGCAGAGATAAGGTTCTAATTGTCAGCAGTATCTGTGAAGTGAACAGACACATGGAGACAGGTGCAGGCATTACAGTGACAGAAGTTGTGGAGTGCTGTGTCTACAAGTCTGAGGTGGTGGCATTTATTCCTTCTTCCTGTTTGTGCCCCCTTCACTGTCCTGCACTGTCTCTCCCTCCACAACATTTCACTAACTCCCTCAAGAAGACTGTGGTTTTGCCTTGTGGTTTCACACGTTGCCATGCTAGTAAATCACACATTTAAAAAATTTTAATTTAATTAATAAAATTTTTAATTTGATTTAGAGAAAAAGAGAGAGTGCGCACAAGTGGGGAAGTGGCAGTGGGAGAGAGAGAATCTTAAGTAGGCTCCATACTCAGAAGCACATCCTGACGTGGGGCTCGATCCCGGGACCCTGGGATCATGACCTGAGCCAAAATCAAGATTTGGTTGCTTAACCGACTGAGCTACCCAGTCACCCCCACGGTTTTGTTTTTAAGGATGTCATTTGCTCTTCTTTTGATAGAAAAAAGAGATTGTCCCTGAGGTACCACCTTTGCTGTTCAGCGACGACAAAGAGAAGGAGGCGCCATTCGGAGTAAAACCT
Source organism: Paguma larvata (assembly GCA_030068075.1). NCBI lineage: Eukaryota > Metazoa > Chordata > Mammalia > Carnivora > Viverridae > Paguma > Paguma larvata. The sequence continues at coordinate 53,593,697 of CM057837.1, read as the reverse complement.
GGGGATAAGAAGGTTGATGGTGCCAAAGATTTGTCACCAATGGGGAGCACTCACTTGGTTGAGGAGTCAGAAAAGGTAGACTTCTTTTTGTATCTATGTTCTGGGATGTTTGTTTCTCGTGTTTTGTAAAACGCAGACACACACACACATACACAGACAAATGCACGCACCCTTACTGTTTTTCTACCACACAAGATAAATGGCTACCTTGTTGAAATTTTTGAAACCACTGAAAAGTACGAAGAAAATCTGATGCCGCCATTCAGGGAAACCGTCAACATCATCTTGCTGTTGGGTCTCTTTTCTAGGTATATGCGCACACAGTGTCTCCTGTTTTGCATTCTTTTGTCGTCTGGTGCCCGGTTCTGTCTCGCCTTTCTCTCTCCAGGGTGTTCTTCCACATCCTGTTTTTTATTTTGGTTTTCTCTCTGCACGTCTGCTCTTTCTGCCTTGTTCTCTTTGTAGCGCTTCTCTTATCCCTGCTTCCACCTGTACTTGAATTAAAATGACAGTTTTAAGATTTTAGTTTCCCATTCCTTTACATTAGTTGATGTTGGCTGTGGATGAGAGAGTAAAGTGAAATGTACCTCTCCTGGGTGGTCTGTCGCCGCCTGCAGGAGCCTGTGGAAAGGCTGCTGTCTGCACCTGGGGCTCAGTGATGGCCCTCAGTGTCTGTGCATCTCTTCCTTTTTTCTAACATTTCCTGTTCTCTGCGTGTTCAGCTATTCACATTCAATCTCTTTTTCAGGACCTATGTGAAGAATATCGCATATACTTTTCCTGTTGAGGCTCCTTAGCGCCACAGTGATACAAATATTTTATTTGTACCTGAGACGCTGTGTGACATTTTCTACCTGTAGTTTCTGTGTGGACCTCTTCTCTGTTCCTGTAGTTCCTGAGTTACCCCAGTCATAGCGTCTTTCATACTTGAATTCTAATTGCTTGTTGTACTACTGGCTCTGACTTGAGGATAGGGTCCAGGTTTCTTTTGCTCACCATTATGTCTGTAGTACTTAGCATATTACCTCACACATGCTAGGCACTTTTATTTTTATTTATTTATTTTTTGAGTTTTATTTGTTTATTTCGAAAGAGAGAAAGGGAGCAAAAAGCAGGGGAGGAACAGCGAGAAGGAGAAAGAGAATCTCAAGAATCTCTTCTTCTCCCAAGCTGAGAATCCACACTGTCAGTGTGGAGCCTGATACAGGGTTCAGACTCTCAGACTGTGAGATTGTGACCTGAGCCGAAATCAAGAGCTGCCGCTTAACCTGACTGAGCTACCTGGGCGCCCCCATGTTAGGCACTTTTAAATTACATATTTCTTCTGGAGTGCCTGGGATGGGCTGGCAGCACCGAGCCTGCTTGGGATTCTCTCTCTCCCTCTCTCTCTCTGCTCCTCCTCCATTCACGCTGTTTCTGTCTCTCTCAAAATAAATAAACCTAAAAAAAAATAAATTACATATTTCTTCAAACGAGCATAGTTTTCAGTTTAACCACTCACTGGGATGTACTTCACAATCAGTGGCCTATTTGAGAGTTGATTTTTCTTTCTCAGTGGCTCAGGCAATAATAGTGCATCTTAAAATCAATGGTATTTATTTGAAATGGGGAACTCATTGAATGAATAAATGCTAGATTTTAGGATCATTTTAGCGATTCTTGTAATTGCATAATATAGTGTGAGCCTTCTACAATTTAAATGATTTTTGTCAGGTTTCTTCTTGGGATTTAAGTATTAATTAAATAGTAGGAAATATATGATCCACGCCTTGTGATAGGTGTTTGTGCTTTCTTTGGCAAGTTATTTTTAGCTCATGAGCAACCTATGTAGATCAGAGTTATAAATAATACGTGTATCTCTTGGTAGGATGGAGGGACCCGTGACTTTAAACTGGTTGGAAAAACCATCTTTGGGTGTGAATTACCTGTATAAGAGTCTCTGTTGGAAGAGCTGATCGAGAGTTGACCTTAGTATTTTGTTACTTGGGATTAATGTGATTAGCTGTAGTGCCCTGAAACACGCAAATGTTGCAGTTACTGAGTTAAGGAAGAGTTTGGAAGGCCCCACAGTAGAATTCCTATTTCTAGATGTTACTCATTTTTTTATTGTTTCCATTTTCAGAGAGGACCTTTGACTGTATCTACTCAGGAATCAGTCAAACATTCTGATTTGTTTTCTTCATCATCCCCCTTGGACAAAGGAACCAAAAGTAGAACCAAAACTGTTCTTAGTTTATTCGATGAGGAAGAAGATAAAACAGAAGATCAAAACAGCATCCACGCTCCAAAGAAAGAAGTTGGAAAGGTGAGCAAAAAGCAATAAAGTTTCAGGTTTTTGAAAGGGTAAAAGAATCTTTTTTTGGGTGTCAGTTCTGTCATGTGAGTTACTGAAGAATTGAGGGCTCTTGCTTCTCTTCATCTTTACTAACACGTGTTGCTTTTTCTGTAATAGCCACGTGTTGGTGAGGATGTGGGGAAACCAGAATCCTCCTGTGTTGCTGTTGGGAATGTAAATTGGTGCAGCCACTTCAGAAAACAATTTGGTAGTTCCTGAAATTGTTAAACATGAGTCCCCATAAGGTCTAGCAATTCCACTCCTAGGTATATATCCAAGAAGACATATATTCACACACAACTAGAATGTAATGTTCTTAATGGCATTATTATAGTCAAGAGATAGAAAGAACTCAAAGTCCATCAACTGATGAATGGATAAACAATGTAGTATATCTATTCAAAATGGCATATTATTTGGCAATAAAAGGAATGAGTTACTGATGAGTTACTACAACATGATGAACCTTGAAACATGCTGAAAGAAAGCAGCCAGAGACAAAGGACGACGTATTTTATGATTCCATTTATTTGAAATGTCCTGAATTGGCAAATGCAAAGAGCTACAAAGTAGAAGTAGTTGCCTGGGTCTGGGGGAATGGGATGGATGAGAATGGAGAGTGACTGCTAATAAATAGGTTTGGGGTTTCTTTCGGGGTAATGGGAAAGTTCTAAACTTACATGGTGATGGTGTTTACACAACTCTGTGACTATACTAAAAATTACTGAATTATAAGCCAGGTGAATATTATGGTAATGAATTTTATCTCAATAGAGATGTTTAAAAAAAAAACCCAAACAGGTAGCAGGCCATATTGCCAATGCTTTTTGTAAACCAAACTGAGGAAATGGTCCATGTCGATTTCTATAAAAAATGTTTTATTATTTTTTATTATACTAGAAGCATAACCCTATTTATGAATGAGAGCTACACAGAGGTGAATATGAATTACTTGCTATATTTTCTTCCAGTCTTTTACTCTGTGTCATTCTGTACTGTGATTTTCATGGTTGTGAAACTTTCTAAAAAATATTTTTATTTATTTATTTATTTTTATTTTTTAAGTTTATTTATCATTTTTGAGAGAGACAGAGAAAGCGAGTGAGGAAGGCAGAGACAGAGAGAGAGAGAGAATGAATTTCAAGCAGGCTCCACACTGGCAGTGTGGAGCTTGATGTGGGGCCTGAACCGTGAGATCATGACCTTGAGCTGAAACCAAGAGTCCAGATTTAAGCAACTGAGCCACCCAGGCACCCCAATGGTTTAAAAGTTTAAACTTTTAAACTTAGCTGCTGTGTTACAGTGGGTTTTTATGTACAATCAGTAATAGTAATTAGTTAATTTTTGATGCGACACATCTCAGGGATGAGTTTTTTTGTTTCATCTGTGGTTGTAATACTAAATGTTATGGGCGAGAGAGTCTATATTATGTGAATGGAAGTCTCTGTTCTTAGATTCCACGCAAGATTTGTGTGAGGTTCTGCTCTCGAATAAAAACAGAAGGGAAGTAGCACAAAGCAGTTTATGAAAGTGAAAGTACGCTGTCAAGGTGGGAGAGCAGGCAGGTTCTGCAAGGGAAGCCTGTCCCTGGTTTGTTTTGGGATTGGATGTCATAGGGTCTCTGGGCTGGGAGGTGGGATGGTCTCTAATGGAGGCTGCTTCCAGTCCTTTGGGAAATTCCTCCCGCAGGTTGGGAGGGGGAGTTTTTGACCTCTCGAGATTTGTACTGGAAAGGTCATGGCAGCCTCTCTCCATTGTTGGGGTGGGAGGTTGTACCTGCAACACAAAAGCAATATGACCAGTTTAGGGGTTACCGTGGGGCAGAGGTGGAAGAGGGGAATGCATGTTCCGCACCTGTGGCTCTTTGGTCTGTCAGCCCCAAGGTTTTGGAAGCCACAAGATCAGGATGTTGTGCCCTCAGGTTTTTAATTTGTATCTTATTTATCATTGTCCTTGTGTCCGACTCTTGTCCCTATCATTCTCCTTCAAGGACTTGGGACTCTGACTCTGGGCATTCCTTCCACTGCTCTGTTATGGTAACTTCTACTTAACATAAAGAAGAGCTCCTCTGAATTGGCCCCCCAGAAAAAACAAAAAAACAAAAGTACAAAGAAGAAATAGGTTATATTTAAGAATGTTAAGTCTGGGATATTAACAGTGTCAAATCAAGTAATGTGAATAGCATTTTCAAATGTCAGATACCTTACCAAACAAAAATAACTTGTTTGGAAGATAGTGGGATGGAAGGTAGACGGGCATAGGGGAAGGTTGGCTCATCATACCTGTGCCAGGTCTTTGGAGTAAGATGCTGACAGTTTAGGGATACATACGTGACCACTGTGTAGTTTCTGGTATTCAGTAAGCTCCTGTCTCTTCTTCTCTTTGGGAATGAGATGGAGAAAACTTACTTGATTTGTGTGTTTTCATCCTTAAAATGTTTCTCGTTATGGAATTAATGGATTGTTTTTTAAATAAGAAGCTCACACATTTGTTACAGGCTGAAAGATGATCTTTCCAGATTACATATATGATATGTATTCCAGATCTGCATTTACAAATGAATTTTCCACTATTTTTGGTAGCTCATAGTATTCTGTTGTGTGAATGTGTCATTCCCTTTTCGATTGGCACTCAGGCTGTGTCCAGCCTGTAGCCATCAGAAACAGCCGCAGGGGATATCTTTGTAGTTGCATGTTTGTAGCTGTGATTTCCTTGAGGTAAATCTTTACAACCCCTCTTTTTCCCAGGGTCCTGATCCTGATGCCCGCCCAAAGAGCACAGGTGTCTTTCAGGATGAAGAGCTCCTTTTTAGTCACAAGCTCCAGAAGGACAATGACCCAGATGTTGACCTTTTCTCTGGCACCAAGAAAACCAGGGTCAGTTTCAAAAGGTTCTTCACATCATGTTACTGTATTAGATGTTATGTCAGCAGCTCACCTAGCTCTTCTTGTATATTGCTTTTGTTTTGAATGTTGAATTTGAGTTTTGTCTATTCCAGTTATTAGAGCCAAGTGTCGGGAGTCTATTTGGGGATGATGAAGACGATGATCTTTTCAGCTCTGCCAAGTCACAGCCTTTGGTATCAGCCTTTTGTTCTCAATACTGGGGCATGGGGAAGGCCTGTGGGGAAGGCCTCTGGGAAGGAAATTAATGTGTACTTAATAAAGAGTAAGGAAAATACACGGAGAATTGTGGCACTTACTAGCAAAGGAATGGCAGATAGCGTGCTGATGACAGCGCTTGTGGTGTCCCCATCTTTTGTTTCCTAATTAACATTAAAGCATTAACTAACCCGAGCTCTTACTGTATTACAGATTTGTTTGGTTTTTAGTTGTTTATTGAAAGACCAGTGCATACAACACAGTGACTAAATACCCGTACCTTTCAGGTGCAAAGTTAATTTGAGTGTTAACCTAATTGTGTCATCTGTCCCCACCCCAGGAGATTTTGTGAAGTACTCTCTATTTTGTTTAGCATAGTGGGAACTCCTGAGAAGATCACAGTCTTTAGAACGCCATTTCTGAAATGCTGCCTTTGTATTAGTTCAGCCCTCATTCAACAAATGACCCAGAACTCGGAAGCCAGATTGTTTTTATGTATTATGACTTTTCTTTAAAATTTCTAAGAGCGATGACAGGTGTTTGGTGTTCTTTTTCTTTTGAAGATCTCGGAAAAGAAGAGGGTAGCGAAAAAAGACCACTCTGTATCCTCTTTCAAGAACCAGAAACATCCTGAATCTACGCAGGGCATCAAAGAAAAAAGCACATTGAAACCGGAAACACCTCAGGTTAGAACTGCTTAAGGACTTTCAGCCCTTGTTTGCATCCCAGGACAGAAGGACTCCATCACACATACCCAAGGGTATTCAGAGTTCTCTTGATTAGGGAGGAAACAGCAACTATGACTACTCTTTCTTTATGTATAGTTAAAAAAAAAATTTTTTTTTTAATTAAAAAAATTTAAAAATCAAGCTCTACATCCAGTGTGGGACTTGAACTCATGACATGAAGATCAAGATTGGTATGCTCTACCAACTGAGCCAGCCAGGCTCCCCTGTGGTTTTTTTTGTTTTTGTTTTTTTTTTTAAACACACTTTTCTGCCACCTCATCTGTTCTTACTGTACGCTCCAGTCTCATGAAGCTACAGTTGTGATTACTGTTTTTGGAGGACCTTCAAGTTCAGCTCCAAGATAGAGTTAATATAGGGTGAAAATTCTTCTTCCCATTAGAATCCCCATTTCTCCCTTTGGACTACCTTGGAGTAGAATTACATTAGAATTAAATATAAACTATATCCAATTCCTTGGTTCCCCTTGGGTCCCCTGTTTTCTCGGTTACCTCTTCTGAGGTCACTGCTGATAGGTCTCTATCAGCAGTCTTCTCTCCGGAGCTCCTCCTGGGAACAGGCCATGAGTGGAGAGTGAGCTCTGGTCTGACTTGCAGCTGTCTCTGGATGTCTCACTGAGCCTTCAGCGTCCCGAGCTGTGAAAACAAGGCACTAGGAGTAGCACGTCTCCAACGACTTGTCCCAAGTTTCAGCTTCCTTTGCTTCTTTGCTTCTAGAACCTCGGTGCATTAGGTCGTGGGTGAATTTCTGTGTGCTCTGTGATATTTGCCGTGCGGGATAACCAGCATGGTGATTTTGCCAGCTGGTCAGATTTTGGTACTCTGATAACACTGTGATTCTTACGAATCTAATTCGTGATCTTTGTCTGCTTTTACTCCATATATGGTCTGCCAGCATCCCACCCACAGAGCAGAAGAAGAGCCATGAATGAAAGGTTTCGAGGCCCCAGGAGAGATTTGAATGCCTTTCTCTAATTAGAATCACAGAAAGTGACACTTCACTCCATCAAATTTAATAGGCATAAGTGTAATCCAAGAGACACTTTTCTTTCTATTTCCCCAATGGATTGTTAACCGAATGTAATTTCACACAGGACTCACCAGGTCCCGCTCCATTTAAAACCAAAGAGCCATCCCCTCGGATCTGGAAAATACAAGTAATTATAATATGTCTGGAATCTTCACTGCCTGCCTTGTGGCATCTATAAACTTTTTTGGATATTTACTTTCATCAGCTGCTGCCAGGCATTTTCGCATCTCTTCCCCACCCTCTAGTTGTTGCTTCTTGTGTGCTGTGTCTGTAACATCTTTTCTTTGGTCCCAGTGGTGGGCACAGGTATATAATCGTCTATTTTGGTTCTAAGACTTGATCGGGAGACCTCCCTGCATTTCTCTCTCTCCTGTTGTATTATACATTATGTACATCGTGTCTCTTGTCATGTGTCACAGTAGTAATCATAGGCGGCTGTGTTTAAGAACACATACACAGTAAGCTTCATTTTTCTTTTTTAGGCAAATTTAGCGATTAATCCAGCAGCCTTGCTGCCTGCAGCGGCTCCCCAGATCTCTGGACTAAAGCCCGTCTTGCCAGAATTGGCTTTTCCTTCATCAGAACCCGAGAGGATCCACAGTCTGGAAAGTATGCCCACTCTTCCTAGTGGTGGGGAAGCCGGCGTGAGTTTCGATCTTCCAGCTCAGGCGGACACCTTACACAGTGCAAACAAGGTGATGGAGCCACCTTTGCTTGCTTGCTTGCTTTTTTTTTTTTTTTTTAAATCCAGAATAACTTGTATATTTCTTCCTAGTCTGTCCGTTATACAATCATAGGCTGCCTCCCACTACCCATTTGGAGGAGGCACCTCAGCCTTGCTTCAGCCTGTCTACCCTCCTTACACCTTCCTGCTCCTGCGTCCACTTTTCCATTGCCTGTGTTCATCACATTTACATTCTGCTCAGTATCCACAGTGAAGTCCCATTGTCTCCAGGCTCTCCTGCGTTGCCCCCTGCAGGTCTAAACAGAGCAGATCGTGTCCCTCCTCTGCTGGCTCCTCACTGCCCAAAGGAGGACATTCAGGCTCCTTGGTTTGGTATTAAAGCCTTTTACAGTCCATGCTTACCGAAACTTCCAGCTTGCCCACCAACCACTCCACACTATCAGCCTACACTGCAGTCACACCAGGCACCGTTCCTTGAACACACACACCCCCCCACCTGCTGCTGCCAGCAGCTTGTGCTGCTTCCTCTGTCAGCAGTGCCCTTGCTCATTGACAGTCTGCTCCAGCTTCACTGCCTCTGTGATATTTCCCCTCGTGCCCCTTCGTCTCGGGCTCCCTTCTCTGAGATCCCATGGCAGTTCCTTCCCAGCTGGTATGGTCCTGTCACACTGTTCCACAGGACTGTTGATATGTGCTGGATGGTCTGAACTCTTTAAGGTTTTGCTTTGGTTTCAGTTGGTTCTCTTTCTTCTACCTTGTCTTCCTTCTCTAGAAAATCTTAGCTGATATCTGAGTAAGCAACAGCACCTAGGTAACTCTGGTGAATACATTCGTTTTAAGTGTTTCCAGACCTATTTTCCTTGTGAAAAATAAAATATCCTTCTTTTTCTATTTTTTTGTTAGCCTTTGGTGAGGGGGAGGGTAAGTTTACATTGGCTACTTCATAAAATTATTTGTGAGATTTCCTTGAAATAGGCAAACATAGCCAAGTACTTTGGCCAAAGAAGCTTATACCTTCTTAAAACTACTTGATTGTATATTTTGGAAAATATCACAAATAGTGCATTATTGCTAATGGGTAACTTATATTTTGAGGTTATATTAAAAGTTCTGATTTCTCAGCCCCATTTTTTATGTCAAATATTCAACATTTAAATTTAGTGGTTGTTGACTTGAAGAGAAGAGCTCTTTCGATTCCCTCTCTTTGATTGTCTTTTATCTTCCTGGTTTTGGAGCCTGATTGTAGGCTAGCCTCTTGTAAAGGTTAGCACTAGAATTCCCCCTGGTTCTGTCTTGTTTTGAAAGAGACCCACGTGTAAACCAAGGGCAGAGTAAGGGCTGGGGAGGGTTGTGGCACGCAGAGCACCAACATGCCAGCTTTGAAGCCTTTTGTGTGAAACTGAACAGAAATTGCCCTGCAGAGACTCCACGGGGAACACTAAAGGATTAAGAGTGACGTAGTCTTGGAGTAGCTGTTAAATGTCTTTGGAAATGTTTAGGACATAATGTCTTCTGTGTCTTGGATAATATCTTGATTGAGGAATTGAGGTAGACCAGACAACCTTACGATATTCTGAGTCACTGATTAGCTTTGAACACCTTTTTTTTTTTTTTTTTTTTCTTTTTTTTCTTTTTAATCGTTAGATCAACATGTGGTTTTTTGCCATTGCAGAGCCGGGTCAAAGTGAGAGGGAAGCGCAGACCACAGACCCGTGCGGCTCGGAGGTTGGCTGCGCAGGAGTCCAGTGAGGCTGAGGATGTGAGTGTCCCCAGAAGATCCATTGCACGCTTGGCAGATGGCAACATTTCACCAGGTGACCGTCAGCCACAGCCCAGGGCAGCTGGGGGAAAGGACGTTTCTCAGGAAGCTGAGGCAGCTGTCACTCCAAATTGGGCAGGTGGTCCTGTGCCTGAAGTAGACAGAAGCCCCTTTGCAAAATCTCTGGGTCAGCCTCTTGAGGACGACCTTTTCGATTCTGGAGATCTCTTTTCCAAGGGCGCTGGCCCTCAGCCCACGGGGAGAAGAAAAGCCAAGACAAAGGCAGCAGACGGCCTGGCCAACCCCTCAGGGGGCAGTAAAGAAAAGAGCCCCGCGTTCCCTGCTCTGGGCGAGGCGGGCAGTGATGACGATCTCTTCCAGTCTGTTAAACCGAAACCCGCAAGGAAAACGAGTCCTTTCCCGCTCCTGGAAGATGAGGATGATCTCTTCACAGATCCGAAAGGCAAGAGGGAGGAGTCAAAATCCAGCAGTCGGCAGGATGTCATCTCAAAAGCACAAGATATTTTCGAGGTAAGAGGACATGAGAGTACTCTTCGGGCCTGCTTCTGTGTTAAGACAAATTCCCAATCGGCTCATTTGAGCCATAGATTAGAAGACGCTGTTTCATTGCTGCTTGCTACCTATTTGCTTAGTACTGACTAAGTACTAAAACTCTTTTATGAGTTACTCTGAAATTTACTCGGAAGTAGGTTTTTGTTGTGTTTCATGTGGGGGTGGTTCTTGGCTGGCTATAGCCATTGATACAAGACTCGATTTTCATAGTTTTTATCAGCATGTTGCTACAGTCAGCTTCCTTGGCATGCTGCTCTGTGACATATAAAGCCTCATCAGTACAGCTTAAGTGTTTTGCGTCTGGTTCTTGGGGACTAGCTGGAGTACAGGCAGTAAGGCCTTCAAGTGCTACTCTGGGCAGATGTTTATTGAACATCTGGGTACCAGAGACACAAAGTGAACTAGGACCAATGTGTAAGGGGAATTGGGTACAGACAGGGCAACAGATAAATAAAACGTTTTCAGATAATGTTAAGTGTCATAATGAAAACAACTCCCATCGGTGGGACAGAGTGATAGAAAGGGGTAGGAGGCGCTCCTTCCGAAAGGACTGGCAGAGAAAACCTGTCTACAGAGCTGGCATTTGAACTGGGACTAGAAGAAAGACAAGGACTGGGCCAGGCAGGGATCTGGAGTGGGGCGTTCCAGGCAGAGAGAGCAGGTCACGTGGCTGTTGCAAAATATAGTGGCAGTTTGCATTTCTACAACTTTTTAAAAATTATTTTACTTCTGTTTTGGCTCAACAAGGATGATATATTTGCTACCGAAGCAATTAAACCCTCGCAAAAAGCAAGAGAGAAGGAAAGAACATTTGACTCCAACTTGTTTGATGATAACATTGATATCTTTGCTGACCTAACTGTAAAACCAAAAGAAAAGTCCAAAAAGAAAGTGGAAGCTAAGTCTATATTTGATGATGATATGGGTAAGTTTGATTTTCTACATATGACACAGAGAGTCATTGCCATTCAGCGACTTGATATTTCTCCTGCTACCTTTGTTTCGGCCCTTTCCTGGAAAACGTTCCCCACTGGGTTTCCTTTGGCTTGCTGTGTAGTCCTGAGTCAGGCTGAGAATGGATAAGTAAATGGACGAGTTATTTCGGTGAAACAACTTTTTGCTCTGATGGACATCAAGGAATTTGAAGGAGCCCAGATTTTGACCTTAAGTATAATTTAACTATTAGTGTGCCCCCTGCCAATCATCTGTGATAACTCTGGACATTCTGATGTTATGAAGGGAGGCTCAGAAACTGCCCCCCATGCTGCAGTTGCCTGAGGTGGCTGCCTTGGGCGTGGGACACTTGTCTGAGTCAGAGTTCTAACTGAAGAGCAAGTGTCAGTCATTGAGAGAGTGGAGGGGGGCCAGTGCAGCAGGAAAGTGGTACTGTATAGGAAAGGAGGTTGTAACTCAGCATCTCACAGAAGATCTTCCGTGTTTGTAAACATGCTCATTTTTCCTCCGTGGTGTAACAGGTACTTTAATAATGGGCAAGCCAAATGCCTAAACTCAAATGTGGGGCTTCTGATATGTCTGGTGTTGTTGGGTAGGACTTGAGTTGAGCCCAAATGCACACCTTCTCCTCGTTCCCCTCTCTCTCCCAGGTCTAGACCTTGGGGTTAATTGGGAGAAAGCAGCTGCTGCACTGCCACATGGGGCCTGTTCCTGGAGTAAGCTGCGTGCTTTGTCTCCACCTGCTTCCCACCACAGGGGACGCACAAGAGACTTCACTGTTTTTTGTTTTTGTTTTTTTTTAATTACAAAAAAAGTAACACATACTTGTTGTGATAGATTAATATTACTTGTAAACTGGAAAATGTGAAAAACAATCCCTGGAGGTAACCATTACTGAGTGTTGGGCATATATATCCTTTCAGACATGGTGATGTCAATACAGCTTTTATGCATAGAAATGTATACTTAAATTTTTCCAAAATATTAATATATTTTATCTGTTCTACTGTTCCTTTTAGTCACTTAATGTCTTGCCTTGTCAGTACGTAGAGATCTGTCTGCTTTCCTTGTTTTTAGTGGTCCTGTGGTAGCCTTTTGTATTTAGCCATTAGCACCTTGAAGGTGATCTAGATTGTTGCCAAGTTTTCTTAATTACAAACAATGCGCTGGCCTTTAACATTTGTGTGTACATAACTTTATGTAAACATGCTCAAATCCCTGTAGGTAGAATCCTAGCAGTAACATTGGAAGTGAGTCATGAACACCACAGTCCTTGAAACAACTAAACATGAATGTAGACATAAAGACTTACATTCTTAGAATTGACATGTCTCGGGTAGGTGCATTTATTCTAAAAGAGGGCGACTCCTATGTTGGATTTCCATTTGCTTATTTGTATTGCCCTTTCCTTCTAAAATCTTGTGAGAAGAGAATGTAGAAGTAGGTGTAATATCACAGTTAGTAAAGTCAGGGGCTGGATTGAGTTCCAGTTATCCTTCCCATTTTCCTGTCCTCCATACATACATTTTGTAGCTGAGAAAACTGTGGTCCGAGAGAACTTGTGATTTGTATGTGATCATAAAACTTCATTAGTAGCAAAGCCAGGACCAGAGTCTAAGAGGCTTGGCTCTTGGTGTTCTTGGTGTCCCATACTGTTACCATACCTGAATGTTTGGGGATTTGCGTAGATGTGTCTTACAAGCACTTGTTTTCTTGCCTATTCAGCAAATCTTTTTCCCTTTTTTTTTTTTTCTTTTTAAAGATGATATCTTCTCCTCTGGTATCCAGGCTAAGACAACCAAACCAAAAAGCCGATCTTCACAGGCAGCACCTGAACCAAGATCTGAACAGAAGGTGCCCAACATATTTGATGATCCCTTGAACGCCTTTGGAGGCCAGTAGAGCACACAGGGTATCACATCTCGCTCTTCAGCTACATCCTTGAGTTAGCGACGCTGTCTTACGTGCTCATTGTCTTAATTGAATTAGAAAAAGCAAATACTGAAACAGCTAGCACACCTTTCTTACCCAGCATACTTAGTATTTTTCTGCCCTGGTTTTAATCATGCTTAATACTGCAAAACAAAAATAAATATTTCACAGTGTTTTTTTTTTTTTTTAAACTGTATTTTTATTTAATTTAGCCTTGATGGGGTCACAATATGATTTAGGGCACGTTGGAGAAGAAACCTCTGTGTGCCTTTCATGAGTGGGTGGGAATTCCAGAGGAAGCAATGGCAGACAGATGACCAGAAGTCTTCGTTTCATGGAAAGAAGTCCTAGCTTAGAACCTGGGCAGGTGATAGAGGAAGGGAATGGGATTATGTACTTCATGACTCTTTGCAGTACGAGAAGAGGTTTGCTCTGATTCCACCGAATTCCGAAAATGCCTCTATAGGTTAATTAAGGCAAGGTTTGGTAAACTGTGGCCCTCTGTTGTCTGTTTTTGTAAATAAAGTTTTATTGGAACACAACCATGCCCATTCATTACCTATTGTGTATGGCTGTTTTCATTGTACCTATGATGCCGGAGTTCAGTAGTTGTGACAGACTAGATGACCCACAAAGCCTAAGATACCTTCTCTCTGACCCTTTGCAGAAACAGTTTTCTGACCCTTGCTCTAAGTCATCCATTTCCATTCCTTTGGAGCTTTGCTTTATTTTGTGAAAGAGGCAGAGTGAGAGAGAGGATATTAAGCAGGCTCCGTGCTCAGTGCAGAGTATGATGTGGGGCTTGATCCCAAGACCTTGGGATCATGACCTGGGCTGATATCAAGAGTCGGATGCTCAACTGACTGAGCCACTCTGGTGCCCCATCCATGGCACTGCCTTTTTTTATTTAAAAAAGAAAGTTTTTACTGTTTATTTTGAGAGAAAGCACACACATCCTTGTGACTGAGTGGAGGAGGGATAAGGGGGGTTGCGGGGAGAGAGAGAGAGAATATCCCAGGCAGGCTCTGTGCTGCCAGTATAGATAGAGCCCAACGCAGGGCTAGAACTCATGAACCATGAGATCATGACCTGGACCAAAATCAAGAGTAGACCGGTCGCTCAACTGACTGAGCCATTCAGGCACCCCATCCATGGCACAGTCTTGTAGGCAGGCCCATTTTGTTTCACCAATCCTGAAAGCACTAACTTCTTTCTTGGGCACTTTTAAGATTGTACTTGGAATTGCTGATACTGCGAGATTTGGTACAGCTCTCACAGGTCAGCTCTGTGTGCTGCTCTGCTATGAGAGTGACTTGATGGCAGAAGAGAGTACTTATACCTTCTGTTCCTTAGGTTACTTGTGTATACCTGTTCCTGAGTCAGATTCAGGATTATCCGTCATTAGGATTGATTCCAGGAAATTCATGAGAAATTGCTACTTTGAGAGGCTTCAAAGTAGCAATCTCTTTCCTTAAGGGGCTCCAATCTATTCAGTATTGGAGTTGAAGAAGGAACCAGTGTTGAGAGCCTGAAGATCCTTATGTCTCCCTGTAAACCCCAGGGTGTGCTCAATGCTGAATTGTGGAGAGTAATTGGTGGGTGGGGTCTCAGGAGAATGAGAAAGGATAGGAGAGATGAGATGTTGGGCTTCATTTTAGATTCATTCTTCTGAGTCACAAGATGAGAATGATAAAGCTGGGAGGAGGATCACTGTTCACTGTCGTTGGTAATTCACCTAGTGAAATAGGCCAGTTTGATTGGGAAATCTGTAAGGGTTGGATTTAGAACGTGGGGAATGGAGGGGAAAAAAGGGTGGGGGGGCCCATTTCAGGTTGGAAGGTTTATGTTGTCTTTTAGGGTGTACACTGAGTTCAGCACCTAGGGAATTAGAATAGAAAAAAGCAGAGACACCTGGGTGGCTCCGTTGGTTAAGCATCTGACTTGGGCTCAGGTCATGATCTCGCAGTTCATGAGTTTGAGCCCCGCATCAGGCTCTGTGCTGACAGCTCAGAGCCTGGAGCCTGCTTCAAATTCTGTGTCTCCCTCTCTCTGTGCCCCTCCCCTACTGGCACTCTGTCCCTGTCTCTCTATCAAAAGTAAACATTAAAAAAAAAATTAAAAAAAAAAAGCTTAGCTTAGTTTACCCAACTCTGATTTAAATGCCCAAAGTGCCCATTCTAATACCTGTCCTAAACTTCTCGATCCATAAATTGGTGAGGAATAAATAGACGAGACCAACAGAGGGTATTTGCTTTTGCTCATTTTAACCATGTACAGCAACGGTCCCATATTTCAGATGAGACCATTGAGGCCAGAAAGTTAGTAAACAGTGAAGCACAGGAAGGGGGATCTGTTAAAGGCAGGATGGCCCTGCACGGGGTCTGGAAAGGACCAACTGGAGGGCGTCTGCCTGGGACCCTCTTCATCCCAGCACTTGGGCCACGTCTAACAGCAACCTTAGGATGGCCTCAGGCAAAGTGCAATCCACACTCTCATCAGGACTGAGGCCAACCTCGCCACTCCCAGGAGGCCATGCGGCTGGTCTCTGGCCCGCCGAATTAGTCCTAGTCAGGTGCCCTCTGTTAGTAATAAAGGGCCAACATCCGGGCCTCTCCTAACCGACACACACCATCGAACGCTAAAGAAACTCCTGCTACCGAGCAACCGCCGGCGTTGGGCGGCCAGGCCCCGCCCCTGCCCGCGCCCTCGCTGATTGGAGGGGGACGTGAGCACTGGCGAGTGATTGGTAAGCGGTGGCACAAAGGGGCGGGGGCGCGGCGACGGCGGTGTGTTGCTCGTCAGTGCCTGCCGCGGCGTCGCTCGCGGGGCCGCGCCTCTCCGTAGGCCTGCGGGCGGGCGAGCCAGTGGACGAGACAGCCGGGGAGGGCGCCCGGGGCTGCGGGCCGCTGAGCGGGTCCGCGCTGCCGCCGCCGGCCTCCGCGGGCCGGAGAGGAGCGCCGGCCGCTCGGCGCAGGGCAGCCGGGCCCCGCCCCTTCGCCGTCGTTGCCCTGAGACCAGAGCGGCGCGACTCCTTCCCCGACGACAGTTTCCACTTTCCGTCCCTCCGCCGGAGCGACGCGGATGCCCCGCCCCGTCCCGTCCGACAGGTGCTGAGCAGCCAGTCGCCGATTCTGACGCGAAGCTTGTGCACTGCCCCCCAGATCAGGCCTGTGCTTGTGGGTAGCCAGAGTTTATCCTGGAGGAGTACGGGCTGCGCAGGTGACCCAGGGGGCTTGGAGTGTGTACTTTGAAGGCTGGAGTAGACGCTGGCTTCCAAGGATTTCCCATACCCACTAGAAAAAAGTTTAGGGTACAGATGCATTTAAGTAGTGGATATAATTCTGTAGCATGTTTTATGTATGTATGTATGTATGTATGTATTTGAGAGCGAGCTTAAGAGGGGGAGGGGCAGAGAGAGAGAGAGAGAGAGAGAGAGAGAGAGAATCCCAACCAGGCTTCCCTGCGCTGTCAGCAGGGAGCCTGACCAGGGGCTTATAAACTCATGAACTGTGAGATCATGACCTGAGCCAAAATCAAGAATTGGATGTTTAGCTTCTTTTTTAAAACAGGGATTTTTCCACCTAATTAGTAAAAAACCACTTCGTTAAAAGCCAGTGTTTTTAAAGATTGCATAACATTTTGGATCTCTTCGTGTTGGGGGAAAAATGCAAAAGATAACTGCTCTCCTCTGGCTAATAATCTTTAGAACAGGGTAAAGCTGACTGCTAGTGAAATTCCTTACTTTAGCGCTATTATTGCCTTACCCATTTTAAACTTCCCTCTCCTCTTTGGAAATGTTTCTTTTAGAACTTTTTCAGAAGAAAGAAATGTTTTTGCAATTGATTTAGGAATTTTTTTTTAAATGGCATTACTCTTTTTTTTTAAATTTTTTAAGGTTTATTTAATTTTTGAGAGACAGAGCTTGAGTGGGGGAGGAGCAGAGAGAGAGGGAGACAGAATCCGAAGCAGGTTCCAGGCTCTGAGCTGTCAGCACAGAGCCGGATGTGGGGCTCGAACTCACGAACTGTGAGATCATGACCTGAGCCAAAGTCGGAAGCTTAACCGACTGAGCCACCCAGGTGCCCTTAATGGCATTACTCTTAATAGCGAAGTATGTTTTTTAATTGGTAAAAATTCTGGAAGTACTTTTTTCTCTACCTGCCTCTTTTTTCCCTTTTGCTCTTGTATAATTTAGCTGTTCATGTTCTTGCAACATTTCCCTTCATGTGTCTGAATCTTCGTGGCCCCTCGTTTTCCAACATCATAGTTGTTTAGTTGCCATAATATGTTTAGTTGCCATGACCAATGGCACTTTTGGGCCCCAATTTTAAAACTGACTAGGTCTTTGGTCTGCTGGAACTTTTCATTTGCTCCTCTGCCATCATCTAGTCCTCCAGTCTGGCTTAACCACATTTCATGGCCTCATTTTGTCCTCTGTTACTGTGATTTCCACTGCTTAGGAGAGGTATAACTATTTTTGAAGTACGCATTTCAGGGTTTTTGAGTAGACTTCACACGTCCCTCAGATCAAGACCTGAACTGAGATCAAGAGTTGGATGCTTAACTGACTGAGCCACCTAGGCACCCCACATTTCAGTTTTGAATTTGGTTACCTGCCTTGCTCCTTTAGAGATTTAAAAAATTTCTCCATTGATTACAGCCCAAACTTACGGTGGGTGTTTCAGTGCATTTAGTGCTGCACTGAGTTGCTGTTTCTCCTTTAGCCCATAGTTGCTTTATCCATTCTTACTAGAGATGAAGGACTTCCAAATCTGTTACCTTCTCCGAGCCCTAGCTTGTTTTTTTTTTTTTTAAGTAATTCTTTTTTTTTTTTTTTTAATGTTTACTTATTTTTCAGAGAGAGCAAGCAAGCTCAGGGGAGGAGCAGAGAGAGAGAGGGAGACACAAAATCCAAAGCAGGATCCAGACCGAGCTGTCAGCACAGAGCCCGATGCAGGGCTCAAACTCATGGACCATCAGATCATGAACTGAGCAGAAGTCGGATGCCTAACCGACTGAGCCACCCAGCACCCACCGCCCCCCCCAGCTTGTTTATTATATTCAGGGTATTATGGAAGAGTACTGTGATGAAGGAAGTGCTTCTTAGATATTCTGTCTGTAAATTCTTTGGGCAGGCACTGGTTACCTATGCCTTTATTTCTGTAATGTTTATTTCAACATTCGTGACCTCTGACTTCTGTTGCTAGAGCTGCTACTATGTAGGTAGGAATGCTGTTGATTTTGGGGAAACAGACACCGGTGATTCTTCAATACATTATTTAATGTAGCATGATAAGTATGTTTTTAAGAATCCACAGGTTACCCAGAATCACATTATAAAAACAGTTGTTTCAGTGAGGGGAGAAGAAGAGGTTAGGAGTTAGCTTCATAAAAAGTCATTGTTCATAAAAGCATTTCAGTGTGTTAAAGATATAAGAAAACAAAACCTGAACAATACAGCCACTTATTTGGCTTATGTTTAAGAGTAAAGGCCTTTTACCACTATCACCAGCAATGTTATTAGCACCGTACTTTGTATTATCATATTTATTACTCATTGGTTTGATAGATAGTATTACAGCGCTCATAGCAGCTGTGCTTCCAGCACCGGCTTTTCTTTCTGTGATGCCATGTCTTTAGGACCATTAGTAGTCTTTACAGTGCAATTCAGGTTCTGTAATTAATTCTGCATCCAGTTAGTGTTATAAAAATTCACCCTATAGCAGAAATCACTGTGCGTGCATGTATGTTATCTGTTGGACAAACTTTGGTGGACTTACTGTGGAGTGGATCATAACTTCATTCTCATGGGAAAGCAGCATTTCCCCCAAAATTTTGGAGCATAACCAAATATTTCTTCATCTCTAAAACAGGGATTATATGTGTGTATTATATAATGTATATACTTTATTATTATATATATATATTTATCACAGATTTAAGGATCATTTGAGAGAGTGAATATTCATTGCTGTTTCGTTGAACAAACCTTTAATGAGTACCAGCATATACAAAACACTGTGCTAGGTGATGGAGTGGGAAATCAGATGTGGCTTCCCCCTTAAGTAGCTTATAGTTTAGGAGAATAAGAAAGCCATGTGAAAGTGAAATTGATTGTTCTGGGTACAGTATATGATGGAGGTAAGGCTATGAAGCCATAAAAGGCTTTGTGGAATAGTTGCTATTTGAGCTGAGTCTTGAAATACGATTAGGTGCTTATCAGGTAGCCAGGTGTGGGGATGGCAGTGAGTAGAGCAAAGCAGGAGCAATGAGATAGATTTGGCTGTATTCTGAAGCTGCAGGTGCAAATGAATAGAGGACAGAAGTACAGAGGTGTGACAGGATGGGATGACATATATGTATAAATAGAATGGGGCTGGAAGGTGAGATGTATGATCTTAGGGCCTTTCTCAGAAGTCTGGATTTTATTCCTCTTCTTTTTTTTTTTTTTAATATTAGCATGGGCAAGAGAGCAAGTAGGGGAGGGGCAGAGAGAGAGAGAGGGAGAGAGAATTCCAAGCAGCCTATGCACTTTAAGCACAGAGCCTGATGCAGGGCTTGATCCTAAAACCGTGAGATTATGACCTGAGCCGATATCGGGAGCTAGATGCCCAACCAACTGAGCCACCCAGGCAGGCACCCCTGAATTTTAGTCCTATAAGCAGTGAATTTAATTCTGTAATTTTGTTCTGTTGGCATTCTATTCTGTAGAAGCCATCATAGGACCTGGAGTTAAGAAGTAACATGATCAGTTCTGTGCCAATTAAAAAGATAACTATGCTCCACACCATATATCATTAGGGAAATGCAAATTAAAGAGATACTTCTACACACCTGTTAGAATCCAGAACACTGACAACATCAAGTGCTGACAAGGATATGGAGCAGAACGCACTCTTATTCATTGCTGATGTGAATGCAAAATGGTACAGCCACATTGGAAGACACTTGGGCAGTTTCTTTTAAATTTAAACACATTATAAGATCCAGCAGTCACCCTCATTGGTGTTTACCAAAGGAGTTAAAAACATATTCACACAAAAACCCGCACACAGATGTTTATAGCAGGTATATTCATAATTTCTTAAGTTTAGAAGCAACCAAGGTGTATTCTTCAGTAGATGAATGGATAAATTGTGGAACATTTAGACAATATGGAGTATCATTCAGTGTCATAAAGAAATGAGCTATCAGTTCATGAAAGGACATGGAGGAAACTTAAATGCATATTACTAAATGAAAGAAGCCAATTTAAAAAGGCTACGTAGTGTATGATTGCAACTATATGATATTCTGGAAAAGGCAAAACTGTGGATATGGTAAAAGTATCAGTGATTGCTGGGGATTTGGGAGGGTGGTGGAATGAACAGGTGAGCCACAGAAGATTTTTAGGGCAGTAAGACTATTCTGTATGATACTGTAATGGTCAATACATGTCATTACATGTTTGTGGAAACAAATAGAATGTACAACACCAAGAATGAACTCTATTGTAAATTATGGATGTTGGGTGATGATGATGTGTCATTGCAGTTTCTTCAGTGATAACAAAATACGCCATTCTGGTGTAGGATGTTGACATTGGGGAAGTTGTGCATGTGTGAGGACAGCGAGTATATGAGAAAGTATATCTCTACTTTCTGTTTAATTTTGTTCCCAGCATATTGTTTGAGACTTGTATTACCTTGATATCAAAACCAGACAAAGATATATAAAGAAAACTAGATCACTATTTCCTATAGATATAGATAAAAAATCTTCAAAAAATATTAATCAAGTCTAGCAACATATGTAATTATACACCATGTACAGATGCAATTTAGCTTAGAAATGCAAGGTTGGTTCCACATATCAAAACCGGTCAATGTTCTGTTAAATGCCATATTATTAGAATGAGAGATGAAAACCACATGATCATCCCAATAGACATTGGACAGAAAAGCATCTGATAAAATCCCACACCCTTCATGATTTAAAAAAAAAAAAAAGTTAAAGTAGGAGTAGAGTAGATTATGTATGGAAACCCATAGCTAAAATCATACCTTGTGGTGAAAGACTGAATACTTTCCCCCTACAATCAGGAATAAGACAAGAATGTGATGTCACCACTAATACTCAACCCTGTATTGGAGATTTTAGAATAATTAGGTAAGAAAAGGAAATAAAGAGTCTCTTACTGGAATGTTCAAGATTGGAAATGAAGAAGCAAAACATTTCTCTTTGCAGATGACATGATCTTTTATGGAGAAAATCCCAAGGAATCCACCAAAAAATTACTGGAACTAATAGATGAATTCTGCATGGTTGCAATGTACAAGATCAATATAATAGAATCAATTTTATTTCTCTACACTAGCAGTGAACAAATTGAAAATGACACAGACAATAACTTCATTTATGTAGCATCAAAAAGAATATAATTCTTAGCAATACTTTTTGAAAGCAAAACTCATATTCTTAAAAACTAGAAAACATTTTGAAAACTATTTTTTTTAATTTAAAATAGTTTATTTTCAAATTGGTTTACATAAAACACCCAGCGTTCATCCCAACATGTGCCCTTTTTTAATGCCCATCACCCCCTCTCCCCCCGCCCCCGCCATCTCCCTCACCCTCAGTTTGTTCTTAGTCTTTGAGAGTCTCTTATGTTTTATCTCCCTCCCTCTCTGTGTCTTTTTTTTTCTTTCCCCTCTTCCCCTCCCCCTGGTTTTTGCTTAGTCTCACCAAGTCCACCTATTCGTGGAAACATATGGTATCTGTCCTTTTTCTGACTGACTTATTTCACTTAACATAATACCCTCCAGTTCCATCCATGATGCTACACATGGCCAGATTTCATTTTTTCTCATTGCCACATAGTAGTCCATTGTATGTATGTACCACATCTTCTTTATCCACTTTTTAAGAAATTTAAATAAACTGAAAGGCATTGCATGTTCATGGATTATAAGACTTCATACTGTCAAGATGGTAATATTCTCCAAATCTGTGTACTCAACGCAATCCTTATTCAAAAGCCCAACTGATATTATTGCAAAATAGACAAGTTGATCCTAAAATTCATGTGGAAATTCAAAGGACCCAGGATAACCAAGAATCATGAAAGAGAAGAACAAATTAGAGAACGCACACTTTCTGGTTTCAAAGTTTACTACAAAGGTAAAAAGACAACATGGTGCTGTTATAACGATAAACATGTAACAGATCAATGGACTAGAGTTGAGGGACCAGAAGTAAACTCCTACATTCGTGGTCAGTTGGTTTTCGATAAGGATACCAAGACAATTCAGTGGGAACAGAATAGTTTTTCTAACAAATACTGCTTGGACAACTGGTTATTTACTTGCAAAAAAATAAAAGTGGATCTTTATTTCACACAATCCACAAAAATAAATTCAAAATGGATAGATCTATATGAAAGACTAAAACTATATAATTCTTAGAAAAGTGTTTCCAAGTGTATCCAAGTAAATCTTTATTCCCTTTTTTTTTTTTTAATGTTTGTTTATTTTTGAGAGAGGGAGAGTCAGAGTATGTGTAGGGGAGGGGCAGGGAAAGAGGGAGACACAGAATCTGAAGCAGGCTCCCAGCTATGAGCTGTCAGCAGAGAGCCAGATGCAGGGCTTGAACCCACGTACTGCGAGATCATGACCTGAGCCAAAGTCAGATGCTTAACCAACTGAGCTGCCCAGATGCCCCAAAATCTTTATTACTTTGGATTAGGCCAGGCTTTTTTTTTTTTTTTTTAAGTTTATTTTGAGAGAAAGCGTGCACAAGCACGGGTAAGGGCAGAGAGAGAGAGGGAGGGAGAGAAGCCCAAGCAGGCTCCACATTGCCCTATGTGGGGCTCCATCTCATGAATCATGAGATTATGACTTCAGCCGAAACAAAGAGTCAGACACTCAACCAACTGAGCCACCCAGGTGCCCCTAGGCCAGGCTTTTAAAATGTGATGCTAAAAGTACAAGCAGCAAAAGAAAAATAGTCAAATTGGATGTCACTAAAATGAAAAACTTGTGCTTTGAAGGACACTGTCAAAGTTAAAAGGCAGCCTACAAAATTGGAGAAAATATTTGGGAATCATATCTTTAAGAGGCTTGTGTCTAAAAAACATTAAAACCCTTTTTACAATTCAGTAATAAAAAGACAACCAAAGTAAAAATGGACAAAGGATTTGAATACATTTTCTGAATAGATTTCTGTAAGGAAGGTATACAAATAGCCAATAAGCATCTAAAAAGATGCTCAATATTGTTAGTCATTAGAGAAAATCACAATCACAATAAAATACTACTTCACACCCACTAGGATTGCTTTAATCAAAAAGACAAAAAAAAAAAAAAAGGATTGGCAAGGATATGGAGAAATCAGCACCCCAGGAATGTAAAATGGTTCAGACACTTTTCAGAACAGTTGGAAGTTCCACAAATTGCTAAACGTGGAGTTACCACCTAACGCAACGATTCCACTCCTAGACGTATATGGGAGAGAAAGGAAAACATGTCCACACAAAAACTTGAAATCCAATGTTCATATAGCATTATTCATAATAGCCCCACATTGGAAACAAGCCAATATGCCCATCAGCTGATGACCAGATAAACATGTGGTGTATCCATCTGATATGAACTTCTATTCAGCTATACAAAAAAAAAAAGACTGAAGTACTGATATATCTTAGAATCATGGATGAACTTTGAAAATGTTATGCTAAGTGAAAGGAGCTAGTCACAAAATACAACCATAAAATTATACTGTATGATTCTGTTCATGTGAAATGGCCAGGATAGGCAAAATGACAGAAAGTAGATGAGTGGTTGCCTAGGGCCGAGAGGAAAAGGAATAATTTGGGAGTGACGTCTAAAGAGTAGGGAGTTCCTTTTTGGGGTGATGAAAATGTTCTAAAGATGATTGCGATGGTTGTACAATTCTGTGAATGTAATAAAAATCAATAAGTTTTAGATTTTAAATAGGTGAATTTTATGATATATACATTATATTTCGATAAAGTCGTTAAAAAGATATACCTACCTGTCGAGGAAGATGCGTATCACCTCTCCTTTCCGAAGTTTTCACTGACTAATAGCGATTTATCAGTTTGATTATTCCTATTATCCTAATCATATACTTGTAATTTATCTTAGGACTTTGTTACATTTGCCTCTCCTATTCATTAGCCATTGTATGTTTGCGTGTAGAGATTATGTCTAGTGTCTGTTACCAGTATTAATGTCATCTCAGTGCTGATAGATAACCTCTGGAAATCCAAATGCTTATTGATTATTTAGTGAGTCTTATTTTTAAGGAACCTGTTAGCATGGTTGCTATTCTTTTTTTCAGTGTGATTCAGAGACACAATGATATAAAGTTATATTTTGTGTAGGTTAGAAAACACACTTTACATGTCTTAGTAAAGGATGTGCATAAAATTTTCCAAGTCTTGCAGATAATATACCTCCATGCTGAGTTTGCTGGTTTAAATACTAACAACAATAATATATTTGTTGAGTAGGCATTATATATAATTAAATGTGCTGACCTTTAGTAAGATACAGAAAAGTATTGTAAATATACCTGTTCTTAATAATCTTCCAGTCTCATTGGAGAAGTGGTTTCAGAGACAACCGTGAAAGGTTTAGGATTAGACAGACGAGTAATAAAATGAGTTCTCTGGGATTCTCTGGAAGATTATGGGCCAGAGTTGTTCAGAGAGTCTTTATGGCAGAACGAGACTTTCAGATTGACTTGTTAAAAAAATTATTCTTGTTTTTTAGGTACAAAACTCAAAACATGAACAGCGATATATATTACCAATGCTCAACGCTGATTTGGCTAGAACTGGAATACAGTTGTGTACAACACATTCCAGAGGAATTAGAAAAGTCAAAGTAATGGATAACAGAAAAGAGCCTCCATTCTTCAATGAAGAAAACCTGGGACCTATTTTACTACAAACTTCCTTTCTATGATACCATGGAGCTCTTCATTGAAACATTGACCGGAACATGTTTTGAGTTGAGAGTTTCACCCTTTGAAGCTGTTATTTCTGTGAAAGCAAAAATTCAAAGATTGGAAGGTACTAGTTTTTCTTTGTTTTTAGGGTAAGAGGATTACATTCGTTCATCGACAGCATGTAATAACTCTAACTTTTCTTATGGGGAAAATGTCAAACATATATGGAACTAGAAAGAATAGGGTAGTGCACCCCAGTCTACCCCTTACTTAGCTGTAATAGTTACCAATTCACGATCTATCCTGTTTTCATTCCTACATGCCTCCCATCCCCTTCCCCTTCTACCAGATTCTTCTGAAGGAAATCCCTGGCATCATGTGAATGGTGTGTGAAATAATATTTTAAAATAATTTTTCAACAGGTTATGAGGACATGCAAAATCTGCCATAACTACGTAACAGTTACTTTCAACAGGAAATTGTGATTGAGTTCCCTTTCAGAGACCTTCTTTACCTACTTGGCAGATACTTCTCTTTTTTTTAATGTGGAGATTTTCTAAGCATTTTGGCTTACATTTACATATTTGCGAAGTTTTCTCAGTATAGCAGGGATGCTGTATATTGTGCAGTGTCCTTTTTGTTGTTTGCGTATTTGTGAAAGGTGTCATAGATTACAGTGTGTTAAAATTAGAGTATTTTTCTCTGTACTTTGCAGATTTCTGAAATAAGTGGTATTTGCCATTATAGCTGTTAAAATCCAGTATGGACTAGAAAATTCAGTTGTTCTATATAACACTAAATGGATCTTTGCTTTCCGAGCCAACTGAAACTTGCTGTAATTTAGAGGTAGTACCCAGCATTGCCCTCTAGTCCAGTTTAAGTTCAGAATTGTAGAAGGATGAGTAGGGTTGGAATTTTTTGTCTTTATAAAGCCAAGAATCCTGATATCTTAGCTTCTGAATATTTGCTGTTTCTCCACTAACTTCTGTTAGTGATCAGCTGAGTCCAGTGGCCACATCAGTATATACACTGATGACACGTGAAACATTTTTCCCCCATGTGATTTGCTGAGATATGGAGTCAGAATAGGTTACTTTGATGTTGTTCTGCTTTTTTATTGGATGATGGTGTAACGATATCTTTTTAGGAGCAGGAAGACAGAACCCTATTGTGTCCTATATAATCTCTGTATTTCCCCCCTTTCATGCATTTTGAATAATCTCCATGCAACAAAACACTTTGGAGAGAATGTTGCTTAGGTACCTAATGTCAAAAGAGTAAATTCGAGGTTAGAGGGATTAAGGACTCATCCAAGGGAAATGTTTAGTTACTGACAGAGTTGGGTTCATAGCTAAGATGTGGACTCCTTGTCCTCTGTAGGAGTAGGCATTGCCAGTGTAAAAACAGTGGCTTTGTAGTTACTGGACAGTTGAAAACAAATTGACATTTATAAAACAAATAGAGTTATTGGGAAATTAAGTGAGGTAATGTAAATATAAATACAAATCCCGCTGTCATAACAAAATAACGTAGACCGGGTGGCTTAAACAATAGGCATTTATTGTCTCACAGTTCTGGAGCTTGAAAGTTTGAGAGCAGGGTACTAGCATGGTCAGATTCCACTAAGAATCTTTCTGATTACAGACTTGCTGACTTGTAGACTTTCTTCCTGACTTACAGACTGCCTTCTTCTGGCTGTATCCTCCTACGGCCGACAGAGAGAGAGGGAGCTCTCTGGCATCTCTTCTTATAAGGGCACTGATCCCACCGTGAGGGTCTCACCCTCATGACCTTATTTGAACCTAATTACCTCTCAAAGGTCATGTCTACAAATACCATTACTTTGGAGTTTGGGTGTCAAGATAACACATTGGGTGTGGGGACACAGTTAAGTCCATAGCACCTACGACGGGTCGTCAGTAGATCTTGATTCCTGATCCTCATATCCCTTACCCCTTTCTTTTCTCCTATGCTCCATACTCTTTTGTAACTACCTGAAGCCCATGGCACTGACAGTCATTCTGTTCTTCAGGAGGCTTTAAGAAGGCATCTTTCATAAAAAAATGAATTTTGATTTTTTTCTGGGTTATCTTTCTTTTTCTACCCAGGAAGACATTTGAGGCTAAAATAGCGGGTAACACTCTCCAAGACAGAGGGATATGGAGTTGGGAGGATAGGAAGGCAGAGGTGACTCCACTCAGTTCATTGAGTGGTTCCTCTGCCAGACTGCTTTTCCTTTTGGGTAGGTTTTGGTAAGTTCAGAACTAGAGCTCACAGAATGTGCTGGGTTAGGATTAATGAGGCTGTAGCAAGAAAGGAGCAGAACCAGCAATGGAACTTTAAATGGGCCTTGAAAGGACAGGAGCACTGAAGCCAGACTGCCTGATTTCATATTTCAAATTGAGCGAATTACTTAACCTCTAATTACCTCAGCTGTGCTAATTTAAAACAGGAATAACGATAGTACCAATCTCGAAGTGTTGTTCTTAGGATTATTAGTTAATAAATGTGAAGCACTTAACAGAGCATCCATGTTCTTTATCAGGGGAAAATGGTCAGTCTGTGGAGATACTGCAAATGTACCCAAGGATATGAGAGCCCTTGGGAGGAGATGTAATTTAGGTCTCTGAGTTTTCTAGAGAAGGCAAAATTTTTGGAGCTTTTCGTTACGTAGAGCATTGGTCTGCAAAGAATAGTACATACTATTCAGAGGATACGAAAAATAATCCGGTGGAATTTGGAAAGAAAAAATGTGCCAAGAAATGTAAGGGATTATTGTCCCTTGGTTCTTGATTGCCATGGGCAGTGGATTTCCTAGACTCACCAGCCAGTCCTTGGCATTACTGCTTCCTAGTAAAGATTTCTCTTCTATGCATGGGATAGGATTATTTTCCTGGCCTTCTTGTGAGTGGGTGGGACTGTATAATTAGTTCTGATCAATGAACTATGAATAGAAGTCTCCATCAGCCTGAGTCCCTGAGTAACTAGTGAGCAGAAGCACCCTGCTGACATGCCCTGACATGTCTAAGAAATCAATTTTTGTCTTAAGCCAGTGGTTTGGGGAAGGTTCAGCATAACTTACTTTATTCTGACTGATACAAATAGGGATCCTCCCCCCCAACTATATCGATAACTGATCTTATAAATACCACTTGTTGAATTACTCTAATCTTTGCTCACCAGAGTAACTTCATATTTGTCATGTATGACATTTTTATGCGCACACTCAACTCTGAATCATCTGATCTACGTCTCTCTCTCCATATGCCAATATCACATTGTCTTATTTATTATAACTTATAAGTTTTGATAGCTGAGGATGTCCATTCACATTAAGGATCATTATATTTTCTTAGAGAATTGACCTCTTCATCATTATGTAATGTCTGTCTTTATCTCTGATAATTTTCCTTGCTCTGAAGTCTGCTCTGTCTGCAGTTAACATAATTATCCAGCTTTCTTCTGATGAATGTTAGCATGACGTATCTTTCTCTACCCCTTTGCTTTTCCCCGCAGCTTTACTGAGGTACAATTAACAAATAAAATTGTATCTATCTCTATACTTTTAACCTGTATATATCTTTGTGTTTAAAGTGGATTTGTTATAGACATTATGTAGTTGGGTCTTGGTTTTTCATCCAGTCTGATGATCTCATTTTTAATTGGTTTATTTAGACAGTCGATGTTGGAAATGATTATTTATACAGTTGGATTAATAGCTACCATATTCGTTACTGTTTTCTATTCATCCTCCTGGTTCTTTGTTCCTTTATTTACACTGTTTACTGCCTTTTGTGGTTTTAATTAATCATTTTAGATGGCTCTGTTTTCTCTCTTAACATCAGTGGTACTTCTTTTTTAACTTATTTTAGTGGTTGCAGTAAAGTTTACAGTATTTATTTACAGCCAATCCAAGTTCACTTGCAAATAATAGTATACTTTCTCATGAGTATTACAATTACCTAATAAAAACTAAGTATTCTTGGGGTGCCTGGCTGGCTCAGTAGGTAGAGCATGGGACCCTTGATCTTGGGGCTGTGCGTTCGAGTCCCCACATTGGCTGTAGAGATTACTTAAAAATAAAATCTTGGGGTTCCTGGGTAGCTAGGTCAGTTAAGTGTCCAACTTTGGCTCAGGTCATGATCTCACGGTTCATGGGTTTGAACCCTGCGCTGGGCTCTGTGTTAACGCTCAGAGCCTGGAGCTTGCTTCAGATTGTGTGTGTATATCTATATCTCTGTCCCTCCTCCACTCACACTCTCTCTCTCAAAATAAATAAATAAATGTTAAAAAAAAATCTTAGAACAGACCCCCCCCCCAAAAAAAACCTAAGTATTCCTAATTCTTCTCCCTTGTCCCTTATCTCATTCACTATCATTCATTTCACTTATACATAAGCCGTAATTGTTACAGTGTTATTATTCTGAACAAACTGTTATCTGTTAGATCAGTTAAGAATAAAAATATGAATAAAGTTTTTATTTTACCTTATTCTTTCTTCACTGCTTTTCCTTTATGTAGATTCAGTTTCTGGCTGTATCATTTCTTTCTGAAGAACTTCTTTTATTTTATTTTTTCTTAAAAATTTTTTTAAATGTTTATTCATTTTTTGAGAGAGCATGAGCGGGGGTGTGGGGACAGAGATAGAGGGAGTCACAGATTCCAAAGCAGGCTCCAGGCTCTGAGCTGTCAGCACAGAGCCTGACATGGGGCTTGAACCCATGAACCACGCAAGATCATGACTTGAGCCTAAGTCAGATGCCTGACTGACTGAGCCACTCAGGTGCCCTCGAAGAACTTCTTTTACTATTTCTTGCAAGACAGGTGTACTGGTCTCAGTTTTTGTTTATCTCAATTATTGTTTAAGTCCATTTCTCCTTCACTTTTTTCTTTCTTCTTTAATTCTGAAGGGTAATTTCATAGGGTACAGAATTCTAGGCTGGTTGTCTTTTTCTTTCAGCATTCCATTATTAAAAAAAAAATTTTTTTTTAAAGTGTATGTAAGTAAGCTCTATACCCAACAGTGGGGCTTGAACTCATGGCCCTGAGATCAAGAGCCTTATACTCCACTGAGCGAGCCAGGCACCTCAGTTTTATTTCAACATTTTAAATAGTTCCCTCTACTCTCTTCTTGCTTACAGGATTTCTCGTGAAAAGTTCCCTCTAATTATTATCTAGGTTTTTCCTCCCTCTTCTTTAAAGATTTTTCTCTTTGTTTTTGCTCTTCTGCAGTTTGATATGATATGCTTAGGTGTAGATTTAAATTTTTTTTATCTTATGTGATGTTCTCTGAGCTTTCTGATATATGATTTGGTATAGCTCATTAATTTTTGAAAATCCCGGACCATTATTACTTTTCTTCTGTTCTATTTTCTCTTTCTTCTAGTATTCCAGTTATATGCCTTTTGAAATCTTTCCCCAGTTCTTGGATTTTCTGTTTTTTTGGGTTTTCTCCCTCTTCTTTATTTTCTCTTTATATTTCAATTTGGGAAGTTTCTAAAAAGAACCTTTTTTTTTTTAAGTAGGCTCCACACCCAATGTGGAGCTTGAACTCACAGCCCTGAGATCGAGTCAGATGCTGTATTGACTGAGCCACCCAGGGGCCCCTCTATCAACATTTCTTTAAGCTCACTGATTCTTTCTTTGCCATGTCCAGTCTGTTGATAAGCAGGCCCATCAAAGGCATGTTTAATTTGTTATTGTTTTTTTTTAATTGAGTTCTGAGAATATTTATTTTTTTCCCTTTTTTAATTTTAATTTTTGTTTATTTAAAAAAATTTTATGTTATTTGGGGCGCATGGGTGGCTCAGTCGGTTAAGCGGCCGATTTCAGCTCAGGTCATGATCTCACGGTCTGTGAGTTCGAGCCCCACGTCAGGCTCTGTGCTGACGGCTCAGAGCCTGGAGCCTGCTTCAGATTCTGTATCTCCCTCTCTCTCTGCCCTTCCCTTGCTCACAGTCTGTCTCTATGTGTCTCAAAAATAAAATAAAAACGCTAAAAAAAAGTTTAAAAAAAAAAAATAAAATAATTTTATGTTATTTAAATGCAAGTTAGTTAACATATTGTGTTGTAACAGTTTCAGGAGTAGAATTTAGTGATTCATCACTTACATATACCACTCAGTGCTCATCCCAACAAGTGCCCTCCTTGATGCACATCACCCATTAACCCATCCCCGCCAACCCAACACCCCTCCAGCAACCCTCAGTTTATTCTCTTTATTTATTTATTTTAACATTATTTATTTATTTTTAATTTTTATTTATTTTTGAGAGACAGAGAGAGAGAGACAGAGCATGAGTGGGGAGTGGGGAGGAGCAGAGAGAGCGGGAGACACAGAATCTGAAGCAGGCTCCAGGCTCCAAGCTGTCAGCATGAAGCCCGATGTGGGGCTCGAACTCACGAACTGTGAGATCATGACCTGGGCCGAAGTTGGACGCTTAACCGACTGAGCCATCCAGGTGTCCCACATTTATTTATTTTTGAGAGACATAGAGACAGAGCGTGAGCAGGGGAAGGGCAAAGAGAGAGAGGGAGATACAGAATCCGAAGCAGGCTCCAGGCTCCGAGCCGTCAGCACAGAGCCCGATGCGGGGCTTGAACCCACAGACTGTGAGATCATGACCTGAGCTGAAGTCGGCCGCTTAACCAACTGAGCCACCCAGGTGCCCCTATTCTCTATATTTAAAAGTCTCTTATGGTTTGCCTTCTCTCTGTTTTTATCTTATTTTTCCTTCCTTTCCCCTATGTTCATCTGTTTTGTTTCTTAAATTCTACATATGAGCAAAAATCATACATTTGTCTTTCTCTGCCTGACTTATTTCACTTAGCATAATACACTCTAGTTCCATCTGTGTTTCAGATGGCAAGATTTCATTCTTTTTGATCACCAAGTCTATTCCATTGTGTGTGTGTGTGTGTGTGTGTATATATATATATATATATATATATATATATACACATACATATATACCTCATATTTGTCCATTCATCAGTTGATGGACATTTGGGCTCTTCCCATAATTTGGCTATTATTGATAGTGCTGCTATAAACATTGGGGTACATGTGCCCCTTCAAATCAGCATTTTTGTATCCTTTGGATAAATACCTAGTAGTGCAATTTCTGCGTTGTAGGGTAGCTCTATTTTTAATTTTTTGAGGAACCTCCATACTGATTTCCGGAGCGGCTGCACCAGTTTGCATTCCCGCCAAGTGCAAAAGTATTCCTCTTTCTCCGTGTCTTTGCAACATCTGTTGTTTCTGAGTTGTTCATTTTAGCCATTCTGATAGGTGTGAGGTGGTATTTCTTCACTGGGTTATTTGTTTTTTTGGGTGTTGAGTTTGATAAGTTCTTTATAGATTTTGGATACTAACCCTTTATCAGATATGCATTTGTAAATATCTTCTCCCATTCCATCAGTTGCTTTTTAGTTTTGTTGATTGTTTCCTTTACTGTGCAGAAGCTTTTTATCTTGATGAGATCCCAGCAGTTCATTTTTGCTTTTGTTTCCTTTGCTTCTGGAGATGTGTCAGTTAAGAAGTTGCTGCCACTGAGGTCAAAGAGGTTGCCTGTTTTCTCCTCTAGGATTTTGATGGTTTTCTGTCTTACATTTAGGTCTTTCATCCATTTTGAGTGTATTTTTGTGTATGGTGTAAGAAACTGGTCTCGATTCATTCTTCTGCATGTCACTGTCCAGTTTTCCCAACACCATTTACTGAAGAGACTGCCTTTTTTCCGTTGGATACTCTTTCCTGCTTTGTCAAAAATTAGTTGGCCATACATTTGTGGGTCCAATTCTGGGTTCTGTATTCTAATCCATTGGTCTGTGTGTGTGTTTTTGTGCCAATACAATACCGTCTTGATGATTACAGCTTTGTAATAAAGCTTGAAGTCTGGGATTATGATGCCTCCAGCTTTCATTTTGTTTTTCAACATTTGGCTATTTAGGGTCTTTTCTGGTTCCATACAAATTTTAGGATTGTTTGTTCTGGCTCTGTGAAGAATGCTGGCATTATTTTGTTAGGGATCGCATTGAATGTGTAGATTGCTTTGGGTAGTATAGACTCTGTTATTGTTTTTTACCTCTGGCATCTCCTTTCTTTCTTTAAACTTTTTTTTTTTTTTGAATGTGTATTTTTGAGAGAGAGAGGGAGCACGCGCGTGTGCGCGCACGTGGGATAGGGGCGGGGAGAGAAGTGGAGAGAAAGAATCCCAAACAGGCTCTATCAGAGCCTGACGTGGGGCTCAGGGCTCAGACTCATGAACCACAAGATCATGACCTGAGCCAAAATCAGATGCTTAACCAACTAGCCACCCAGGCGCCCCTCCCCTTTTTATAAGGATACCGGTCATATTAGATTAGGACTCTCCCTAATGACCTCATTTTAACTTGGTTGCATCTGTCAAGACCCTATTTCTGAGTGAGCTCACGTGGTGAGGTATTGAGGGTTAGGGTTAAGACTCCAACATATGAACCTTTTGGAGATAGTTTAACCCATAACTAGCATATGGTTTTGTCATTACTGGCAAATGTTACTGTCATGTGACTACCACCACAGTCAAGATAAAGAACAGTCCCATTGCTCACCAATTCTGTGCCTTGTGGTTAATCTTTTTGTGTAAACCCAGCTCCTGGCACTTACTGCTCTGTTTCTGTCCCTATAATTTTGCCTTTTCCAGAATTTCGTATAAATGGAATCATACTGTATGTAGCCTTTTGAGTCTGGTTTCTTCCACTTATGTATAATACATAACGTATTTGAGATTTATCAGTATTGTTACATGTATCAGTAGTTTATTCTGTTTATGGCCAAGTAGTGTTCCACTCTATGACTATACCATACTTATTCCAAATTTAGGGACATTTGGGTGGTTTTCAGTTCGTGGTGATTATGATTAAAGCCATTATAAACTTTGAAGTAGTTTCATTTCACTTGGGTAAATACTTAGGTGTGGATTTGCTGAGTTCTATAGTAAGTGTACATTTAATTTAGTAAGAAACTGCCAAACTTCTTTTTCCAGAGTGGCAGTACCATTTTGTATTTTTTGTGAGTAATGTCTAAAAGTTATAGTTGCTCTGCATCCTCATCAGCACATGATATTATTTGGGTTGTTTTTTATTTTGTTTTTTGCCATTCTGATAGTGGTGATATCTCATTGTGGTTTTACTTTATATCTCCCTACTGGCTAATGATATTGAGCATCTTTGTTTGTATATTGATCATCTACTTGTCTTCTTTCATAAAGTGTCTATTCAGTGTTTGCCCATCTTTTCATTAAGTTGTTTATTTTCTTGTTATTGTGTTTTAAAAATCCTAGTGGTTTAAAATTTTTCATTATGATTCTTAAGTTTCTTTGACTCCAAATTATTCAGGAGTATACTCTTATTTCCCTTATTAGGAGAATTCAAAGATTTTCATTTTATTATTAATCACTAATTGCAGGTAGTCTGAATAAGTAGAATACTTATGGTAAACATAGTATTCATATTATAATTGTCTTTGAGTCTTATAGCAGCCTGGGGCTCTTTAAAAATTCATGTGTGAGGGCACCTGGGTGGCTCAGTTGGTTGAGCGGCCGACTTTGGCTCAGGTCATGATCTCATGGTCTGTGAGTTTGAGCCCTGTGTCGGGCTCTGTGCTGATGGCTCAGAGCCTGGAGCCTGCTTCCGATTCTGTGTCTCCCTCTCTCTGCCCTTCCCCTGTTCACACTGTCTCTATGTCTCTCAAAAAAAAAAAAAAAACATTAAAAAAAATTTTTTTATAAAAATTCATGTGTGGTATAGAAGAAACAGGAAGAAAACAATTGATGAACTGAATTATTGATGTAACAAGTTCGACTGTAACTTGTTCAGAAGTAGAATCAAATAGGGGCGCCTGGGTGGCTCAGTCGGTTAAGCGTCCGACTTCAGCTCAGGTCATGATCTCACGGTCTGTTGAGTTCAGTTTGTCTATTCTTTTATAATGGACCGATGACTGTAGCTTTATAGTAAGTCTTGAAGTCAGGTAGTATCAATCCTCTAGCTCTGTTCTTCCATATTTAGTTGGCTATCCTGAGCTTTTTGCCTCTCCACGTAAACCTTACAGTCAATTTGTTGATATCCATAACATAAGTTTTTGGGAGTTTGATGGGATTGTGTTGAATCTACAGATCATGTTGTGAAGAACTGACGTGAATCCTCCTATCCATGAACATGGAATCTCTCTCCATTTATTTAGTTCTTCTTTGAAATCTTTCCTCAGGGTTTTATGGTTTTCCACATATGCATCATATATATATTTTGTTAGATTTGTACCTGTTTTTCAGTAGTTGATAATGTAAATGGTAATAAATGTATATATTTTAATATACAGGTGTTTTTATCAAATGGTAGTGTATTTTTTAATTTCAAATTCTACTTGGTCATCACTGGCATATAAATAAGTGATTGACTTTAGTATATTAACCTTGTATCCTGTAATTTTGCTGTAACTGCTTATTAGTTCCAGTAGTTTGTTGTTGCTGTTGTTGTTGTTGATTCTTTTAGATTTTCTGCACAATCATGTCATACAAACAAAGACATTTTTATTTCTTCCTTCCCAATTTGCATACCTTGTATTTACTTTTATTGTTTTGGCTAGGACGTTAGCTAGTCCTTGCATTAGCCAAGTACTTCCAGTACAATATTCAAAAGCAGTAGTAGGAAGGGGACTTTCTTGCCTTGTCCATGATCTTAATGGAAAGCTTTAAATTTCAAATCATTAAGTTTATAGGGTTTTTATCAAGTTGAAGAAGTTCCCCTCTATTTGTAGTTTGCTGAGAATTTTTATCATGAATGAATTTTGGATTTTGTCAAATGCTTTTTCAGCATCTGTTGATATGGTCATGGGATTTTTCTTCTTTAGCCAGGTGAGGTGGTGAACTACATTGATTTTTCAATGACCAACAGCCTTGCATACTTGGGATATATCCACTTGGTCATTGTGCATACTTCTTTTTTATCCACTCTTGAATTTGATCTGCTAATATTTGTTGAGGCTTTTTGTCATCTATGTTCATGAGAGATATTTGTCTCTAGTTTTCTTTGTCTGGTTTTGGTGTTAGGGTAATGTTGGCCTCAAAGAATGAATTAGGAAGTATTCTATCTGCTTCTATGATCTGCAATCACTTGTAGAGAATTGGATAATTTCCTTCTTAAATATATGGTAGAATTCACCAGTGAAACAATCTGGCCTCAGTGCTTTTTGTTTTGGAAGGTTATGAATTATTGACTCTATTTCTTTAATAGATAAAGGCATATTCAGACTGTCTATTTCTTGAGTGTTTTGTGTGGACAGAAGTGGTCCTTTCGTCTGGATCATTAAATTTCTGGGCATGAAGTTGTTCATAGTATTCCTTTATTATTCTCAAGCTCAGACTTAGCTGTGTCCATTCTACTGATGAGCCCCTCAAAGTCATTCTTCCTTTCTGTTACAGTGTTATTGATCTCTCTAGCATCTCCTTTTCTTTCTTAGATTTTTCATCTCTCTCCTTACATTGCCCATCTATTCTTGCATGCCGTCTCCTTTATCTGTTAGAGCTTTTAGTTTAATAATCATAGTTCCTTACCCCATATGAGCTTCCTTCTGATGCTTGCTGGGTCGCTTCAAACTGTTTTTTTGCCTTTTAGTAGGCTTTATTATTCTTTCTTAATAGCCAGACCTGGTGTACTTGGTAAAAGGACTGCTGTTAATAGGGCCTTTAGTAATATGTGGTAAGGTGTGGAGTAAGATGAGGCATAGGGAAGCTTTCTACAGTCCTGTGATTAGGTCTCAGTCTTGTATTGAACCTGTGTGCCCAGACTGAGAACTTCACTATGGCCTCGTTATCCTGTTCCACCCTCTTCCTCTCCCCTGCTTTAAGTGGCACACGAGGGCTGGAGTGCGCTGAAGTTGAATATTTCGCTTCCTTTACATGGAATGCTAGAGCAGGCCGGAAGTAGGTGTTTCCCTCACCCTCACATGCAAGGATAGAATGGATGGAAATTAGTTATTTCCTTTCTGTCAGGTCAGTTAGGGTATGATTAAACTCCAGCAGATTAGACTCTGGTAAAATAGTTTCTCCTGAGGGCAAGCCTTGTTTAGAAGAACATAATGCTCTGGCATGTTTCAGACTGGTTACTTTTTCTCTCCTCTACTGGAAGCAGTAGGATATTTTTCTCTGATAGTCACTGTAGGAATCAGGTTAAGCTCTTGGAAGTAAAACTCACAAAGTGTTGGGGGCCCACCATGACTGGGTTTCCTGGAGTTTTTAACTTTCATACTTATCCACTCTGACCCTCCAGCAGTTCATCAAGTGTGGTTAAGGTTTTCTTTTCTTTTCTTTTTTTTTATTGTTTGTTTATGTTTGAGAGAGAGAGAGAATGCGAGCTGGGATGGGCAGAGAGAAAGGGAGACAGAGAATCTGAAGCAGGCTCCAGGCTCTGAGCTATCAGCAACAGAGCCCAATGCAGGGCTCAAACTCAGGAACCACAACAAGATCATGACCTGAGCCAAAATTGGACACTTAACTGACTGAGCCACCCAGGTGACCCTAGTTAAGGTTTTCTTAATCACTGGTTCTTGGTAGAGGTTTTGTCTCTAGTTTGTTATGATTTTCTGTATTCATCTGTCTGCCTTTCCAGTTTTGGGAATAGTGGTTTGCCTTGTGACCTTATTTCTCTAAGAGATTCAGTAGGAGAGTTTATTTAGCTTTGTACTTGTGTTAGATAAAGTGGTGACTTCCACCCTCATTACATGCTGGACCAAAAATCACAAGTCTGACTTGTTACTGTAGTGTTTGTCTAATGATGATTTTTCTGTTTCCCTTATTCTTCCTGTATTTATTGTCATTCTACTCTAAGGAAATGTTATCTGTTTATCTAATCATGTAGCTATATCAGCATGGACTCATGGATATTTATTTTTATTCTGCGGATTATAACCTGTTACTATTGTTAATTTTGTTGCTGATATTGTTCTAAATTTGACTGTCAAGAGTACCTCCAAATTAGATTTTATGCCCTTGTGAAATGTCTCCATCATTTTATGGGTATATCCTTGCCTTGCCTGCCACCATGAGATATCCTAGGTTCATCTTTTATTTTCCCTGCCTCAATCCTGGGACCAGTCATTTCTCCATTTGTCCAAAGTTACTTTCATATGAATGGTATTTAGAAACCAAGATTCAAATTCTACATGTGCTCGTTATTACTGGGGTGTCATTGCTTTTAGGCCATCATAACAGACAGAGATAGGAAACATGTATATTTACGACACACATCTATACACACTTCTGTTTCTATCCAAATTTATATGTTAAGAAATCTGAATTTATACACATACCCCCAATGCCAGTTTTTCACCACAATGTTCATTCTAGCTGATTCCTTTTCCACTTGTAACTTCTTATTGTCACAGTAAGAAATTTGTTTTACATTTTTCGTAATTTATCTACTTATTTGCTCAAACTTGCTGTGTACACAGATTAGTTTGGAGTTACTAACCCATACCTCTGTGAGAAACAAACTTACTACCTAGAATATAAATTTGTATGTAGATCTTTTTGTCTTAGACGATGGTATATGATCAAAATACTGTTTTCTAAAGTTATTGAGGTTAGTTTTTTCTATCCACACCTTTGTTTGTAATAGTTATATTCATTTGTTATTCTTTGTTTTATTTTGATGTTTCTGCACATCCTGAATGATTTTAGTTATTAATTTGGGAGGAGGGTGAGTTGATGTGAATCATCAACATGATTCTAAGAGTCAGAGTGATACAGAAATTCTAGAAGTGTTGTTACCCTCCATCTGCACTATTTGTTTCCTTTTGCAAATTCTTTCCACCCCATCCTACCCATCGACTGTGGATAGCCAGTCTTATTAGTTTCTGATTTATTGTCTCTGTTTTTATTTAAAAGTATATTTTCATATATTTTTTCTAATATGAATGGTAACATACTATGGACAATCTTTTGTATTTTGCTTTTTATACTTAATAATCTATGCTGGCTATCACTCCAAATCAGTTCATAGAAGTGTTTCTCGTTGACTTTTCTTTATAGTATTTTTTTTTTCTTTATATCTGTATAGTGCTCCATTGTGTGAGTATACCATAGTTTTTCAACCGTTTTTCTATTAATGGCATCTAGGTTGTTTCCAGTAATTTGCTATTTTTAATGGCTCTACAGTGGATAATCTTGTGCATATATATTTTTGTATGTTGTAGGTATATCTTCAGGGTAGATTACTAAAATTGTGATTGCTGGGCTCAAAGGTAAGTGCACATGTAGTTTTGTTAGGTATTGTCAAATTCCTCTCCAGAATGGTTGTGCCAGTTTGTATTCCCATAGCAACATGTGAAAATGCTAGAAGAAAACATTGTCATACTTAAAATTTTTGCCAATTGAATGTGTTTTTTAACTTGCTCTTCTCTATGAGTGAATTAGAACATTTTACTATATTTTTAAGGGCTATTTTTACATCTTTTATGGTAAATTGCTTGTTCATGTCTTTTGCCTATTTTTCTGTTGGGTTTTGGTCTTTGTCCCACAATTTTTAAAAGTTCATTATATATTATGGATATTAATTTTATGTCTCTGGTATCTGTTACAAATACTCTTTTCCTGATTTGTCAGTTGTTTTTTTGACTTTTTTTATTGTGGTTTCTTTTTCATGCAATTAAAAATTTTTGCATGTGAAAAAAATTTGTCAATCTTTTACTGTCTCTGCATTTTGAGTCATAATTAGAATAAACTTTTCTTTAGTCCATTTTTTACATTTACATCTTTAATCCATTTGGAGTTTATTCTTTTTTTTTTTTGGTTTATTCTTATATATAGCATTTGGTATGAATCTAATTTTCTTTTTCCAAATGACTACCTAATTATTCCAGCATCATTTAATTTAAAAGTCAATTTTTGGCTCAGTAGTTTGGGATGCCACCTTTATCATCTGTAGTTGGGTCTGTTTCTGGGCTTTCTGTGTCAGGTTCACACTTTTTTTTTTTTAAGTTTATTTATTTTGAGAGACACAGAGACAGCACAAGTGGCAAGCTGGGGGAGGGCAGGGAGAGAGGCACAGAGAGAATCCCAAGCAGGCTCTGCACTGCCAGCACAGAACCTGATGCAGGGCTCAAACTCACAAAACTGTGAGATTGTGACCTGAGCCAAAACCAAGAGTTGGATGCTCAACCGACTAAGCCACCCAGGCCCCCCTGGGTTCACACTTTTAATTCCAGAGTCTTTGTAGTATGTTTTCATGTCTGGTAGAGCCAGTACTCATTGATTTTCCTTTCTGATATCTTTTTCTGGCTATTGCATGTTTGTTTTTCCTTTAACTTTAGCCTTACCTTGTCTCATGCTTTTAAAGAGATTGGTAGTTTTAGAGTGATTGCATTAAATTTATAAATTCACTTAGGTAGAAATGACATTTTTATAGTGTTGAATTATTCTGTCTAAAAACAACCTTCTTTTTCTATTTTATTCAAGTCTACTTTTTTTTCCTACAAGCATTTATACAATATTTGAATATCTGTAAATGAAATATATATTTCAGGTACTGGTTGAAATCTTTTACAATATTGATCTATTTTATCTTTTTTTTTAATGTTTATTTGTTTATTTTGAGAGAGAGAGAGCAAGCAAGCAGGGGAGGCTCAGAGACAGGGGGAGAGAGAGAATCCCAAGCAGACTCTATACTGTCAGTGCTGAGCCTGATGTGGGGCTCAAACCCACCAATGAGGAGATCATGACCTGAGCCGAAACCAAGAATCAGACGCTTAGCTGACTGAGCCACCCAGGCGCCCCTATTTTATCTGGTTTTTAATCATTATGTTACAGATGAGGAAACTGAGGCACAGGGGGATTTATCATTCACCCAAAATCGTACAGTGAGTTGCAGGGATAGGATCTGATCTGTGCTTTCCAGCTGCAGTTGAAGTCTACTTTTATGTCTTTCAAGAGTGTTTTAAAATTTTCTTTGTAGAGGTTTCAACTTTTCTTATTAAGTTTATTCTAAGTACTTAATAACCTTTCAATCTTTATTGTTATTATAAATGGAATTTTCTTTACTGTTGAGTCCTTTAATGGTTTATTGTTTATTTTAAAAAATTTTTAATGTTTATTTTTGAGAGAGAGAGAGAAACAGAGCGTGAGCAAGGGAGGGGCAGAGAGAGAGGGAGATATAGAATCCGAAGCAGGCTCCAGCACATACCCCAATGTGGGGCTTGAACTGTGAACCATGAGATCATGACCTGAGGCGAAGTCGGACACTTAACTGATTGGGCCACCCAGCCGCCCCTCCAGATTTTTTCTTGTGGTTGATTCCTAGTTTCATACTATTATGCTTGGAAAGATGCATGATATGATTTCAGACTTTTTAAATTTATTGAGACTTGTTTTAGAGCCTATAATGTGTTCTGGAGAATGTTCTATGTGTGCTTAAAGAATGTGTATTCTGCTGTTTTTGGATGGAATGTTCTGAATATATTTTTTAAGGCTATCTGGTCCAATGCGTCATTCAAACTCACTGTATCCTTACTGTTTTTTCTGTCTGGATGATCTGTCTATTGATGTGAGAGGGGTGTTAAAGTCCCCTACTGTTACCATATTATTGTCAATTTTTTCCTTTATGTCTGTTAATCGTTGCTGTATGTATTTAAGTGCTCTCATGTTGGGTGCATAATTATTTACAATTGTTATATACTCTTATTAGTTTGCTCCTTTTATCATTATGTAGTACCCTTCTTTGTCTATTGTTACAGTCTTTATTTTAAAGTCTATTTTGTTTGATATAAGCATTGTTACATGGCTTTCTTTTCACCTCTATTTGCATGGTAAATATTTTTCCATCTCTTCACTTTAGTCTGCATGTGTCTTTAGTCTCTAGTAGGCAGCATCTGGTAGATGGGTCTTGTTTTATTGATTATTAATTTAATCACCTTATGTCTTTTTAAAAAAAGTTTATTTGGAGACAAACAGAGAGCACAAGTGGAGGAGGGGCAGAGAGGAGGAGAGAGAATCCTAAGCAAGCTCTGCATTGTCAGTGAAGAGCCTGATCCAGGGCTCAAACTCAAAAACCTCGAGATTATGACCTGACCGAAAACCAAGAGTCAGATGCTTAATGGACTGAGTTACCCAGTTACCTTACCTTTCTTTTCTTGCTCTCCTTATAGTTTTATGGCTTTCTTTAGTGATGTGCTTGGGTTTCTTTCTCTTTATTGTTTGCTTTTCTATTGCAGGTTTTTTATTGTGGTTACCATTAGGCCCGAATAGAACATCTTACACATATAGTAGTCTATATTCAGTTGATGGTCACTTAAGTTTGAACCAATTCTAAAAGCTCTAAACTTTTATTTCCCCTCCATGTTTATGTATATGATGCCATACTTTGCATCCTTTTATTTTGTGAATCCTTTGGCTTTCATGTATAATTGATTCTACTGGTTTTGTGCTTTAACCTCCTTACTGGTTTTATAACTGATTAATCCACTACTTTTATTACATTTGTATTTACATGTGAAATTTTTTCCTTTCATAATTTTCTTATTCCTAATTATGACCTTTTCTTTCCACTGAAAGAATCTCATGTCTTTTGTAGGGCTGATTCAGTGGCGATGAACTCCTTTAACTTAAACTCTGTTTTCCTATTCTGAATGATATCCTTGCTAGGTGGAGTGTTCTTGTTTGAAGGTTTTCTCCTCTCTGCACTTTGAATATGTCATGGGTTGCAGTGTCTGCTAAAAAATCAGCTGATAGCTTTATGGGGATTCCCTTATATGTGACTATTTTCTATTTCTGCTTTAAAAATTTTTTTTAACGTTTATTTATTTTTGAGAGACATAGAGACAGAATATGAGCAGGGGAAGGGCAGAGAGAGAGGGAGATACAGAATCTGAAGCAGGCTCCAGGCTCTGAGCCGCCAGCACAGAGCCCAGTGCGGGGCTCGAACTCACAGACCGTGAGATCATGACCTGAGCCGAAGTCGGCTGCCCAACCAACTGAGCCACCCAGGCGCCCCTATTTCTGCTTTTAAATTCCTTCTTCATCAGTAATTGCCATTTTAATTGTTGTGTGTCTTGGTGTGGACCTCCTTGCGTTGATTTTTCGGGGGCTTTCTGCGCCTCCTTGATTTAGACATCTA
Organism: Paguma larvata; assembly: GCA_030068075.1. Taxonomy (NCBI): domain Eukaryota; kingdom Metazoa; phylum Chordata; class Mammalia; order Carnivora; family Viverridae; genus Paguma; species Paguma larvata. Next base: position 53,550,490 of record CM057837.1, on the reverse strand, counting down.
TTTCCATCTCCAGATTAGGGAAGTTTTCACATATTATTTTTTCAGACACATTTTCTGCCCTTTTTTCTCTCTCTTCTCCTTCTGGGATCCCTATAACATGAATGTTATTATCACACTCAATGATGTCACTGAGTTTCATACTTATTCACATTTTTTATTATTCTTTTTTTTTCCCTACTATTCAGGTTGGTTGCTTTCTATTACACTGCCTTCCAGCTTGCTGATCTGTTCCTCTGCCTCCTCTAATCTACTATCGATTCCTCTATTGTATTTTTAATATCAGTTATTGAGTTCTTCATCTCTGACTGGTCCTTTTTTATATTTTTTTAATCTCTTTTATGAAGGTCTCACTAAGATCCTCCGCTTTTTTTCTCAAGTTCAGTAAGTATTTTTATGGCAATTAAGTTGAATTCTCTATCAGGCATCTTGCTTATCTCCATTTCATTTAGTTCTTTTGTGGTGCTGTTGTCCTGTTCTTTCATTTGGCATATTGTTCTCCTGTCTGCTCATTTGTTTAGGTCTCTGTGTTTGTTTCTATATATTAGGAAACTCGTTTACATCTCCTAATCTTGAAAGTAGTAGTCCTATGAAGAAGAGGTCCTATAGTGCCCTATAGTGCAATGTCCCATGATCACCAGAACAGGTGCCATCTCCTGTGTAGGTTGCATGTGCCCTGCTATTAGAGCTGAGCCTCGCTTGCCTTCAGTCCAGTTAGCTACAATAACTGAATTTTAAAGTACCTGGCGTTAAGCCCCACTGGTTGTAAAAAAAAAAAAACAAACTCGCGAAGTTAATCCCCACTGTCTTTCAAAGCCAAATATTACAGAGACTTGTCTTTCTAGTGTGAGTCCCTGTGCCTGGGGTACCTGGTGTGGAGTCTGCTTCTCTTCCTTCTCTGTACTTGTGGTGTCCCTCCTATTTGTTGTCTCCTCAGGAGTTTGGTTCTCCACTACGTCTTTGCTTTTTCTACTGTTTTTGATGTGACTTCCTCTCTACCATTAACTGAAAAATCTGTTCTGCCAGTCTTGAGATTGTTCTCTGGGTTGGTTGCACTGATGTGGTTGTTATCTAGGTGTGTCTGTGGAGCAAGGTGAGCTTAGGATTTTCTTAACCAGCCATTTTTACAGAAGTCTTCAGGATTTCCTTCTTTTTTAAGGTTGGATAACGTTCCATTTTAAGTTTATACCACATTTTCATTATCCATTCATCTGTTGATAAGCATTTAGGTTGCTTCCATCTCTTGGCTATTATGAATAATGCTGCAGTGAACATGGGTGTGCATAATCTGTTCCAGATCCTGATTTCTTTGGAATATATATCCAGAAATGGAATTAATGGATCATATGGTAATTCTATTCTTAATGTTTCCAGGATCCTCCATAATGTTTTCTGTTGCAGCTGCACAATTTTATATTCCCACCAGTAGTGCACAAGGCACTAGTGCAGATTTCTCCACATCCTCGCCCACACGCTATTTTGTTTTTGTTTGTTTGTTTGTTTGTTGCTTATGGACATCTTACTGGGTGTGCTGTCTTACTGTGGTTTTGATTTGCACTTCCCTGATGATTGGTGTTGTTGAACATCTTTTCATGTGCTTATCGTCCATATCTAGGTCTTTTTTAGAGAAATGTCTATTCAAATCCTTTGCCCATTTTAAATTCAGATTATTTTCGTTGTTGTTGGGTCTAGTCTAACTCTTTTGCCTTATAAGTTATTTGAATTTTTTCATATAATTCTTGAGGATTTTATCATTATTATTGAAATTGAATAGTTTTATTACTAGAGTAAGTCTTGGACTTAATAATTCTAAGTTAATTTTCCCAGGTACCTATTGGGTCCTTTCCATTTGTAGATTCAAATTTTTTTCTTTTTCTGGAAGTTTTTTAGGATTATTGTTCTCAATATTCTGTTCTACTGTTTTTTCTTTGTTTTAGATTTTGGTAATATGAATATTATTCCTTCTTGGCCTATCTTCCATTTCCACTACTTTCTCTCTGACCTATCTTCCTTCTTTTTGTCCTTCTCATCCTCTTGGTTGTTTTCTTGCCTTGTCCTTTACTAAATATGTATTTAAGTCTATTATATCTTGTAATTAATTTTGAGGTAATTTTGTCTTTTTCCTCCATTTCTTTTCTGAGTTTAGTCTGCTTTTTTTTCAATTTCTTCCTTTTTTGTTTTTGTTTTTTGTTTTATAATTTTTCTGTTCTTAATTTTTGAAGTTCTGATTCAAAATGCCCTTTCATATCTTGAAATGCTTGACTACGTTTAACTCTGTTGCAGGTGTGGCCTTACAGTTTTCTTCTGCTTTGTAGGTATTTTTCTAGGTAAAATTTACTTTAGTTGATAGGTTTGGAATAAAATTAGAAATTAAAATATGTTTATTTAATGTATATTATATATTTACATACTATATATGTTACACAACTTAAAGTGATTTAATTATAATTTTAAATTATTATATAATTTAATTATTATTATCATTAACTCTATGGATTTGTTAATTTTTCTCTTGTTGGATTTTATGCTATGGAATGTTTCATAGATACTGTTTAATGGTGCTCTCTTCTGTCAGTACAGAAATGTCCAGATATTTTAGTAGATGTATTATGTTTGTTCTGTGCTGATGCGAGTTGGAGGAAATTAAGAGTTTTCCAGTTTTGTGGTTCTTTTTTGTCTTGTAAGACTCTTAAGTTTTCACCACTTGCTTCTTCCCACTCCCTACTGAATTACTGAAAGACACTCTTTCTCTTTATCTTTCTTGCCTCTCACAGAAGCTTCTTCAAATTGCTTGGCTTAAAGTCCCTTATAGTCAGTGTTCTGATCTACCTGAGTCCTTTTTGTAGACTTTTCAGTCTTAGAATGGTTTCTTCTTCCTCATTATGATTTTATATTGGGCTTATATACTGTCACTCATAGATATTTCTATCTATGTCTTCTCTGAAATTTTTCTCAGTCAGCCTTGCAGAGGCAGGAGCATGATAATTTCACTCATAGGATTGGGTGATTGCCACCTTTATTCCCATTTATTTTGAAGTTTGGACATTTTCTGTCTTCAAGATAGGAGAGTGAAGGGCATGGCTTTTGTGTAGAATAGTGATTTTTTGTTGTATTGTTTTGGGAGGAAATATTGGGAGATGGGAGCTGGGGTCCACCAGTGTCTTTAATTATCTATAAATCCTATTGATTTTACTTTATTTCCTAAATTCAGATATGTCTATGTTCTCAACCGCATAGTATCTGTGTGAAAATTCTAAAAAACAAAACGAAAATGAAACAATGACTAAAGAAACATGTTTGACCATTAGGGTTAGATGAGGTCATGGGGGTACCCTGTGATGGGATTAGTGCCCTTATAAGAAGAGACACCAGCAAACTCCTTGTGCACACTCACAAAGAAGTCGTGTAAGTACACGGGAAGCCAAGAGAAGAGGCCTTAAAATGAGACCTACTTTACCAGAACCTTGATCTCTTGACTTCCTAGCCTTCAGAACCATGAGAAGTAAACTTCTGTTGTTTTTTTTTCTTTTTTTTTATTATAATAGTTTATTTTCAAATTGGTTTACATATAACACCCAGTGTTCATCCCAACACGTGCCCTCTTTAATGTCCGTCACCCCCTCTCCCCCCTCCCTCACCTCCCTCACCTCCCTCACCCTCAGATTGTTCTTAGTCTTTGAGAGTCTCTTATGTTTTATCTCCCTCCCTCTGTGTCTTTTTTTCCTTTCCCCTCTTCCCCTCCCCCTGGTTTTTGCTTAGTCTCACAGAGTCCACCTATGTGTGGAAACATATGGTATCTGTCTTTTTCTGACTGACTTATTTCACTTAACATAATACCCTCCAGTTCCATCCATGTTGCTACACATGGCCAGATTTCATTTTTTCTCATTGCCATGTAGTAGTCCATTGTATATATGTGCCACAACTTCTTTATCCATTCGTCAGTTGATGGGCACTTGGTCTGCTTCCATGATTTGGCTATTGTCGAAAGTGCTGCTATGAACATTGGGGTACACGTGCCCCTATGCATCAGCATTCCTGTGTCTCTTGGGTAGATTCCTAGCAGTGCTATTGCTGGGTCATACGGTAGCTCTATTTTCATTTTTTTGAGGAAGCTCCACACCGTTTTCCAGAGTGGCTGCACCAGTTTGCATTCCCACCAACAGTGTAGGAGGGTGCCTGCTTCTCCACATCCCTGCCAGCATCTATAGTTTCCTGATTTATTCATTTTAGCCACTCGAACCGGTGTAAGGTGGTATCTCAGTGTGGTTTTGATTTGTGTTTCCCTGATGATGAGTGACTTTGAGCATCGTTTCATGTGTCTGTTGGCCATCTGAATGTCCTCTTTGGAGAAGTGTCTATTCATATCTTCTGCCCACTTTTTCACCGGATTATTTGTTTTTCGGGTGTGGAGTTTGGTGAGTTCTTTATAGATTTTAGATACTAGTCCTTTATCTGATATGTCATTTGCGATTATCCTTTCCCATTCCGTCGGTTGTCTATTAGTTTTGTTGGTTGTTTCCTTTGCCGTGCAGAAGCTTTTTATCTTGATGAGGTCCCAATAGTTCATTTTTTGCTTTCAATTCCCTCGCCTCTGGAGATGCGTCGCATAGAAAATTGCTGCAGCTGAGGTCAAAGAGGTTTTTTCCTGCTTTCTCCTCTAGGATTTTGATGGTTTCCTGTCTCACATTCAGATCCTTCATCCATTTAGAGTTTATTTTTGTGAGTGGTGTAAGGAAGTGGTCTAGTTTCATTCTTCTGCATGTTGCTCTACAGTTCTCCCAGAACTTCTGTTGTTTAAGCCACCCAGTCTGTGGCATTTGTTAGAGCAACCCAAGCAGATTAACACACACGCACATACACACATTTGCAAATACTCACACTCATATATCAGTTCTCACAGGTTTATTTTTAATAGAGAACAATTGGATAAGTGAGAATACATCTTATTAGGGGACTGGGTGAATAAGTTATGACAGAAAAATATTGGAGTACCATTCAGTCTTTAAACACAATGTACGTTTTTATTTATTGATGTGAAAAATGCACATAACTGAAAAAAGCAGTTTATAATACACAAACTTTGTTCTCATTTCTAATTAAAAAAAAAAAAACTTAAAAAGGAAATATACCCCAAATGTTAAAAATAGATTCTACTGGGTTTAGGATTACATGTAGTTTTTACTTTCTTACTTTCTTTTATGTATTTCCGTGTTGTCTACTTTTTACAAATGATTACTATTTTTTTTTCTTTTTTTTGGTACTATTTTTATAATAAACAAATATTTTAATTTGTAAAATGTTTTAGAACACTATTTGAATAGAATATTTTTATATATGTAATCTTTTTTTTTAGCAATACACATTTTTTGGAATTAATTTTTCTGGATTTAGTTGTATAAGAAATAAGAGTTGAGGTTTAAAGAGTTGAGATTTAAAGGCAAACCTTAAATAGGGTTGCCAGGTTTTTATTTGCTGAATCTGGCAACGCTATCTTAAAGCAAAGTTGGTTCACTTTGTATATTTGAGATTTTTAAAGTGTGTAGTTAGAAAGACCCCTAGTGTTTTTTTTATTTTTGTTTTTATTTTTTTTAAGTTTATTTATTTGTTTTGAGAGAGAGAGAGAGAGAGCTCAGGGAGGGGCAGAGAAAGAGAAAGACAGGACCCCAAGCAGGGATCTGCACTGTCAGTGTGGAGCCCGATGCAGGGCTCGAACTCCCAAACCATGAAATCGTGACCTGAGCACCGAAACCAAGAGCCAGCTACTTAACCAACAGAGCCACCCAGGTGTGCCAACAATCCTAGTGCTTTTTAATGTGCAAGAGAGGACACTGTGGCTCACAGAGGTTGATATTCTCCTCAAAGTCATCGAGCAACTCAAGTAGCCATTAGAATCACAGCTCAGTTTTGGATTCTGCTTTCACACTGTCTTGCCTGCCTGCCATCCTTATATTTATTTTAGCCTGCTAAATGTTGGCTCAGTTCATTTAAAGTTTTTGCAGGAGTTGTACCTAAGCAGTGTTATTACGGTATCTTTAATCCAGTTCAAAGTTTCCATTAGAAAATAATACCATGTGATATGTGTTGAATGTAACAGAGTAGTACCTGGCTAAATTGCTTTATCTAATTATGCTGGAGAAATCCTATAGTTTTTGATTGAAAAGTTGAGCTAGGCAAATTTCCAATTTGTTAAAAATATTAAAATACTTTTAGTGCGAAATAATTTCTAGTTTAAAAGACTTTCTTTAATTGACATTCATTTTTAGCTGGAAGAAAAAGAAATAAACTGTTTCATTTGAGAGATATATTCTCCCTGCTGAGGGCCTCCCCTTTCCGTGGACTGTATTCCATAATGATCTTTTGGAACATTTAGTAAACATTTAGTAGATGCCAGGTCTTCTAACAGGCAATACTACTGAAACATCACCAGACAGCGACTTTTGCTTTATGATTTTTAGAAACTGATTAGCACAAAGGTTAAGAGTGCAGTTTCTAGAGTTGGCCTTTGGAGGGCTTCACATCTCTAATCCATCTACTCTGTGTGTCAATCTCTCAGTACTTCAGTTTTAAAACCTGTGAAATGAACATAATATTGATGCCCACTTCACAAGATTGTGGTTGCAGTTAAATTATGATAATATAGGTCAAGCCCTTTTAACAATGCTTATAATAAATATAGCATACATACCACTGTTATTACTCTAGTCAAGTTTTAGTATCATAAGAAAAAGTAACTTGAGAAGACAGTATATGAGGTATTCAAAAAAGATTTTCATCAACATCAGTATCCATTAAATGTTCTATTGAGTAGTAATACTCTCTGACTAGAGTGATACAGATATTCTTTGGGTGTTTAAATTTGTACTTTGCAAAAAACAAAAAAGGTTAATTATGCTAGAGTATGGAATCTTCCTTAATATTCCTTTAACATCACAGAAATGCAAATAAACTCTCTTGTAGACTTTAATTTTTAGCATTCAAGATTGTCTATAGCATACTTTTTTTTTCAATGTTGAATTATTCTGTAATTAGTGTTCAGGTTCTACAAAAGGATATGTTAATATACAATCACATATAAACACTGAGGTGGAAGGAATTTTCTAATACATTCATGTTTATTGGAAATTATATCTTCTGCCCTTTTTCAATATTATTGACTTTTCTATTTAGAAGACATATGGAAGATGCCCTGTTAATCACTAAATAATGTTTCTCTGGGAACGTATTTTAGAATATGATCCACCCTCCCCCATAACTAAACTTCACAGTGTTAACAAACATAAACTAATTTAGTTTAATTTAGTAAGCTAAATTAAATGTTCTAAGTTTTTAAACTTAGATACAATTGACATACTAGTTTCAGGTAAACAACATAGTGATTCAGTATTTGTATTTATTGCAAAATGATCACTGTAATGAGTCTTGTTAACATCCATCACCGTACTTAGTTACAAAAGTTTTTTCTTTTGGTGAAAACTTCTAAGGTTCACTTTCTTAGCAACTTTCAGGTATACAATACCATAGTAACTATAGCCCCCATGTTATACATTAGTTTATGTGTTTTATGACCTAATCATTTTATAGATGAGTTTGTACGTTTTTGCCATTTCACCCATTTCATGCCCCCATAATGTACTTTGAAAAACTGCACATAAATGAATGAAGACTGTACTTTGCAGCATTAACAATTGTCTTCTTCTTCTTCTTTTTTTTTTTTTTTTTGAGAGAGAGAGAATGTGAGCCGGGGAGGGGCAGAAGGAGAGGGAGAGAGAGAATCTTAAGCCGGCTCCATACCCAGTGAGGAGCCCGATGCAGGGCTCAATCTCACAACCATGATATCATGACCTGAGGCAAAATCAAGAATTGGATGCTGAACCGACTGAGCCACCCAGGTGCCCCTGGGCCTTAAATCTTAAACTCTTCAGGGCTGATTTTATGATATTTGTTTTTTAATGGGCTCCCTAATGTTATCCTTTGACTCAAGGATAGAGAGTTATTAAAACATACTGTTCTAAAGTGAGTGGATTGGACTCCATCTACTTTTAGCTATTCTCTTGATTTAGCTAAGCACCTAGCATTCAATCTAGAAGTGTGTTTGATTTATTATTAGTAGTAGTTCTTTAATAAAATAGCTTTGTATCATACTTTTTTGAAGATTCTATTGAATTTTTAACCATATTTTTATAACCTTCCCCTAAGGTATTCCTATCTGTCAGCAGCACTTAATTTGGAATAACGTGGAACTTGAAGATGATTATTGCTTGAATGATTACAAGTGAGTGTAATTACATATTAGCTATTTTATAGATGCTCAGTATTACAACTCCATATATTAGTGTTTGCCTTCTGAATCTTTAAATCATGTCTCTTCTGAATAGTTCTGACCCCTAGATTAAAAAAAAATTGTTTTTAATGTTCATTTTTGAGAGGAAGAGAGAGACAGAGCGCAAGTGGGAGAGGGGCAGAGAGAGAGAGAGGGAGACACAGAATCTGAAGCAGGCTCCAGGCTCCAAGCTGTCAGCACAGAGCCTGATGTGAGGCTCAAACCCACGAATTGTGAGATCATGATGTGAGCCGAAGTCGGACTTTTAACCAACTGAGCCACCCAGGCGCCCCCTGACCCCTAGATTTAAGTGTAAATCCTGAACCTTAAGATGTGTTGGCTCAGTACTCCATACTGCCGGATCTTTATCCTTTGATTCTGCTTTACCTTTTCATTATTCACACCAAGTTCTACATCCCCAGTCCTTTTAGATCTCTCTCTTTTGATCTTGCCTTCTGTGCTCCTTTCTTTTAATGTCGACCCATTCCCACCTGACTACTTTCTTTTTTTCCCCATTTACAAAAAAAATTTTTTTTTTAATATTTTCATTTATTTTTGGGAGACATAGAGACATAGCGTGAGCAGGAGAAGGGCAGAGAGAGAGGGAGACACAGAATCTGAAGCAGGCTCCAGGCTCTGAGCCATCAGCACAAAGCCCAAAGCGGGGCTCGAACTCACAGACCGTGAGATCAGGACCTGAGCTGAAGTCGGCTGCTTAATCAACTGAGCCACCCAGGCGCCCCCTTTCCCCATTTTTACAAGAGTATTGAATAAGAATAAAAATCCTAGAAGAGAGCACAGGCAGTAATTTCTCTGACATCAGCTGTAGCAACATTTCTAGGTATGTCACCTCAGGCAAGGGAAATCAAATCAAAAATAAACTGTTGAGACTATGTCAAAATAAAAAGCTTCTTTTTTTTTAATGTTTATTTATTTTTGAGAGAGAGAGTGCGAGGGGGGAGAAAGAGGGGGAAATAAGATCTGAAGCAGGCTCTGCGCTGACAGCAGTGAGTCCGATGTGGGACTCAAACTCATGAACTATGAGATCCAGACCTGAGCTGAAGTTGATGCTCAACGCTCAACAGACTAAGTCACTCAGATACCCCAAAATAAAAAGCTTTCGTATAGAGAAGAAAACAGTCAACAAAACTAAAAGGGAACCTACTGAATGAGAGAAGATGTTTGCAATAACATATCCAATATAGGGTATAAATATCCAAAATATATAAAAAAAACTTATAAGGGCACCTGGGTGGCTCAGTTGGTTAAGCGTCTGACTCTTGGTTTCGGCTCAGGCCATGATCTCATGATCTCATGGATCACATCGGGCTCTGTGCTCACAGAGTGGAGCCTGCTTGAGATTCTCTTTCTCCTTTTTATCTGCCCCTCCCCCATTCTCTCTCTGTCTCTCTCTCAACATAAATAAATAAACTTAAAAAAAAACGGGTGCCTGGATGGCTCAGTCAGATAAGCTCCGACTTCGGCTCAGGTTGAGATTTCACAGTTCATGGGCTAGAGCCCTGCACTGGGCTCTGTGCTGACAGCTCAGAGCCGGGAGCCTGCTTCACATCTTGTGTCTCCTCTCTTTCGGCCCCTCCCCAGCTCACACGTTCTCTCTCTCTCTCAAAAATAAATAAACGTTAAAAAAAATAAAAAAGAAAACAACTTCTACAACTCAACACCCCAAAACCAAATGATTCGATTAAAAAATAGACAGAAGATATGAACAGGCTTTTCTCCAAAGAAGACATTCAAATGGCCAACAGACACATGAAAAGATGCTCAACATCCCTCATCATCAGAGAAATACAAATCAAAACTACAGTGAGATATCACCTCACACCTGTTAGAATGGCTAAAATTAACACAAGAAATAATAGGTGTTGGTGAGGATGTGGAGAAAAAGGAACCCTCTTGCACTGCTGGTGGGAATGCAAACTGGTGCAGCCACTGTGGAAGACAGTATCGAGGTTCCTCAAAAAATTAAAAGTAGAACTACCCAACAATCCAGTAATTACATTACTGGGTATTTGGTCAAGGAATAAAAAAATACATATTCAGAGAAATTTGTGCACCCCTATGTTTATAGCAGTATTATTCACAATAGCCAGATTATGGAAGCAGCTCAAATGTCCATCAGTAAATGAATGGACACACATACACACTCAAACACACACACACACACACACACACACACACACACACAAAGGAATAGTATTCAGCCATTAAAATAATGAAATCTTGCCATTTGCAACAACATAGATGGAGCTAGAGAGTATAATGCAAGTGAAATAAGAGAAAGACAAATTCCATATGATTTCACTCATACGTGGAATTTAAGAACAAAACAAGTGAGCAAAGAAAAAAGGAGACAAAATCAAGAAATAGACTCTTAACTATAGAGAACAAGTTGATGGTTACCAGAGGGGAGATGGGTAGGGAAATGGGTGAAATAAGTGACGGGAATTAAGAGTATACTTATCATAATGAGCACCAAGTAATATATAGAATTGTTGAATTCACTATATTGTACACCTGAAACTAATATAATACTGTATATCAACTGTACTGGAATTAAAATTTTTAATTAAAAATAATGAAAAATTAAAAACACTTGATAAAGATAAAAGAGTATTGGGGAAGAGAGTTTTGTTTTTCACCAAATTTTTAATTTTTCACTAAGCCCTCCTTCTGCTACTAAGTGACACTGTGTGCACTAGTGATTACAAATACACTATTTGACTTTTGTCTTCCTTGCTCTCCTCTCTTACATAATTCTTCACTCTTTTCTTAAGAACAAAAGGGTCAGAGGCCATGCAGAATATCTGGAATAGCACTGGGATTCTGGAGATCTTGGAGATTTGCTATTTTTCAATTTTCTATTTTTTAAATAGATCTGTTTTCTAACACTTTGGGTCTTGGACAAACTTCTTTTTTACTTAGGGCTTTGTTTTCTTTACATGTGAAACAAAGGGGTTAAACTACATGATCACAGAGATCCTTTACAGTATTTTTATTCGGAGGTGTCGTGTCATTTTTAAAGATTATGAGAACTTCACTTTTTCATTATTTATACAAGTAAGTTAATATATTTATGCATATTGCTGTATATTTTTTATATTATAGAGAGTAAGTACTGTGCCTGATAGACTAGCACATAGTTATGTGTATATGTAACACCGAATACACTTCGATGATTATGGTTTGTTTTTGTGTTAACTATCCACAGCATTTCAGAAGGTTGTACCTTGAAGCTGGTATTGGCTATGCGTGGTGGACCTATAAATACTAGAAGAGGTAGGCATTTGTTAATTATGGATATTAAAGCAAGTTGACAATAATAATTTTTAAGCTAGTTGGTGTTTTTATAGTCTCAAGTTTTATCAGGATTTCTTTCTGCTATTAGGTCTTCGAAGAATGACATTTCTTTTTTTTTTTTTTTTAATGTTTATTTACTTTTGACAGAGAGACAGAGTATGAGCAGGGGAAGGGCAGAGAAAGAGGGAGACACAGAATCTGAAGCAGGCTCCAGGCCCCAAGCTATCAGCACAGAGCCCGATGTGGGGCTCGAACCCACAAACCATGAGATCATGACCCGAGCCGAAGTCAGTGCTTAACCGACTGAGCCACCCAGGCGCCCCTGACATTTGTTTTTCTAAGCATTGTTCTTTAAAGCCTAAATGCCCAGAAGCAGGAACCAAGGATATTTAAAAATAAATCTCATAAATAAAATGGAATAACATAGTGTAAATATGTTGTTATCATTTGTTTAGGTTCATAGCAGCCAGTTTGTTGCTTTTTTTTTTTTACCCACCAAGTCTTCAACTCTGGGTGTAATGATTGTTACAGAAAATTCTAAAGTTGCCTGTTTGCGTGGTTTGTGCTGTGTTTGAGTTTCATGGAAATTATTGTGGCCCTGTTGAATCCTTTTTCAGAATGTGGGCAGTCTCTAGAAGTCATTCATTCGTTTAACAAGTATATTTTATGCATCTGCTAGGTGTTCAATACAGTGTTCCATGGAAGAAAAGTTTCTGCTTCCTGACAGTGCTCACAATAAAGATGTAAAGACTTGATGCCATTTCAGGCAGTTACAAGTGCTGTGGAGGAAACTAGGGGAGTGTGACAGTGTCTGTGGAGGTAGGGTAGTAGGAGGATGATTGTGGAAGGGCCCTTGGAAGAGATGACGTGAGCAGAGACTTGATTAAGAAGAGAGTTCTAAGCATGGGAAGAGCTGGGAGTGTTCACATTGGCTGCTGATTCAGGTTTGTCACGTGAATTCCCACCACGAGGGATCCTTAGACTGCTCAGAGCACTCCTGCCCTGTGGGCCTCATTTGGGGAAGGCCTTCATATTTGTTTGATCCTTCTTTACTAACCCTGAAGACTGAGGTTAAGTATTGATTCTACTGCTGGCTTACTTCTTCCATGAGTCAAGAAGGTTAGATTAGGGATATTACCATCTTTTTCCTAGCTGCTTCAGGAGGACTTTCTGAGATATGTTACTTGAGTTGTTCAACTATTTTGGAAAGGTTAGAAAAAAAGCAAAGGTAGTAATGTTAGAGTTGATTAACTAGCACTCCTAATATCAGAGACTTTCTATAAATTGGGCTTGTAAAATTATCCTATGTGACATAAGGCGATGTTTATAGTACTAACTCAGAGGTAGTGTAAGAACCCTAAAGTGTTTATGGAGCCATTATGGTAAGATAGAATTATACGGTGTTTAATGCCATGTGAATCACCCTGTACTAAAATTTGGAATGTTAGTTATTTTGTATAGTATTGTCTTTAAAACAGGATGTTTTATCAAAACATCTACTTTTCTTACTAGGACCAGAATTAGTTTATGAGGAGAAGTGTAAGTGCTATAGATTGAGTTAAAAATATATATGTGTGGGTTTTGTTTTGTTTTATTTACCTTTTGAAAAAAGGAAAATGAAAGACATCACTACGCTTAGGTAGTGGAAGCTGTGTAATACTTTTCTCCCCACAACTTTCTGTGCCTTGTGTATAAATCTGAAAAATCATCACCTAGAACTTGTCTTTTTTTAATATTTTAAATTATGCGTTTAATAATTTTGCCTTTATTGAATGAGCCTCTTTAAAATTAAAAGCTTGCTGTTGTCTCTCTATATCCTTGGAAACTTTGTGAAGAAGAAAAACTATACCCAGATCTAGAATTTTTTCATATTGTATTTGAGAAACCATATTTTTAATTATTTAGTCTTACTTGAGAATTATGATTTAGAAAATACTGTTATTATGTGAGTTTCAGTAATGTTTAGCTTTTAAAATTATTTTTGAGTTAATCATTATCGAAAGAGCATAGAAAATCCTTTCTAAAACTAAAGTTTATCCTGTATATAACAATGTGTTATACCTGTTGAAATTAAAGTGGTTTTCCTGTTATGAGAAGGTGTATGCATACACACACATAGATGCGCACACATATTCAATCTCACTGGCTCCTTAAATAAGGCACACCATATTGATTTAAGTAATTAGGCTTTCGCATGGCTTTAGTAATGGCAGTAGCGTTGATTTTATTTCTTATTGTAGAAAGTATAGCATTAACTTAAAAATGGCAAGAACTTGTTATAAACATGTATTTTAATATTTGCATATTTTGTGCCTGTGCAAGAGTTGATCAAAACATCCAAATATTTTTACAAAATATACTAAACCTTATTATTTCTAGTTTTTGTGTTTTAGTGGTGGTCATCAATTGGATTTAGAGTATGGGAATGTCTTTAATGTTTTCACCTTACTTTCACAGTTTGATGTTTCTTATTGCTCTAATTTATTGTTATAACTTTTGTAGAGGGTAACACAGCACTATGATTCTGTTAATAAATAAGCTGTTTTTATCAAAGTTAGGGAATTTGAGACATTGTTGCCCTTTGAGGAAAGAGGAAATGTTTCTGGTGCTTGACATGAGAGTTTTGGGGAGCGAACTTTTTTCCCTGTAATCATTACTTAAGTCTGGGGTTCAGTCTTTTAGAATATTCTCCCTGTGAGCTAGAAATCTCTTGAGGCCCTTCCCACCACAGAAGCAGTGTCTCTGGCTGCTGTGGACAAGAGCAGATTGTAACGATAGCTGCAATATCAAACCTGAGGACAACTCCAGGCCATAAGAGCCTTTAGGTAGTGGGGGCTCCCCTGTAGTCCTTGTGTTCTGGACACATGGATACCTACCAGGACAGTTGAGGTCCTGGGAGGATGCTTTCAAGAAACAACATACTGACCATAACACACATTGCAGCATTAGTACACTCAGTGGCCCCCTTGGTTCTGAATTGTTGTGGACTTTTAATTACCTAACTTCATGTCAAGAAACAGCTCTAAGAAGAATCTACTTGCTTCTGACTTCTAACCTATGTCTCCCAATTATGTGTATGTCTTTATTTTTTTTAATGTAAGGTAAATGGAATTTATATTTCTTTTAAATTACTGACATACCCAATATTGGAAAATATATGAGGTAGCCGTGTGAAATGAAAATAGTCATAGATGGTTATGTCTTAGAATCAGCAAATATACAGACTCTCGTGGTACCGAAAAATACTGATGTATTTGGCTAAGCCCTGTATGTAACATCATAATATTGCTGTTTCATTTCTTTCATATAAGTGCAACATAGGGAATGCCGTATTAACTATAAAACGACCAGAAACTTATTTAAAGAATATCACGTACTATATGTCCGATGCACAGGGTCGTTGTTCCAATTCAGCACATTATATCCTGTCGCTGTACCACCATGCATTACACTTGATATAAATTGAAAGCTTGTTTATCAATTTTTCCATTTGTAGTTCCTATGGAAGATCCACTTAGGGAGATGGCTGAGTACATGGATTCCACTCGAGATGAGGTCTGGGAGAAGACCTCCTGCAACAAACAAGTTACATTTTTGGTATACCGAGAAGGAGATCAATTGAATTTCTTTCGTGTAGTAGATAGGGGAGATGGCACTTTAACACCATTATCTGAATCTTTAAGGTAAATAGGTTTTCATTTGCATGTCTCGCTTAGAAAAGGAGAACATTGTATGATATACTCATAAACCTCAGTGTTTGTTTTGTGTTGTCAAAATAATCTTATATCCACAAGGTTGACTAAATTCTATGCCTTCTCCCCCCCCTCCACCCCCCCGCCCCGGGTATGTAATTCTGAAATTGTTCTTCATATGATTGTAATTTAGAGAGTAACTTATAAAACTGAAATTTGTTTATGGAGTAGAATTTTTTCCATATAAAAATTTATTTCTGTCACTTTATGAAAATCTGAGATGCCTACTAGATTATAGACTTTTGTTATAATTTGTGTGTTGTTGTACAACCTTGGCATAATAGGAAAGGTTGAACCTAGAGTTGCTGGGGTTTTTTTTTTTCTGTTTTTTGTTTCAAAATTTAACTCTACTGCTAAAAGACAGTTAAATCTCTTTACTTCTCTGGTCTAATTTTCCTATTCTATAAAAGAGAGAGGAGTTGTTATATTCTAAACCCAGAAGGAAACAACTTAAAGGTACTTAGCTAGACAATAGAATAGTTAGGAAATCAGACAAGGTAACCTGGGAGTTTCTGTGTCTTCTGTCTTACTTTGATTCTTTATTGCCTCTCACTTTAAGTCACTAAACATTTAATGAACTCTCATAGCCAGTCTGTACACTAGCACTGGCTTACAAAGATAATTGTCCTTCCCTTCAGGGAGCATGCAGACTGCTATAACTAGTATCAATAATATAATCTTGCCAATTGTTATAAACAGGTATCTTTGGAAAGCCAGATGAGAGGACCTTTATTTTGCCTGAAAGGTGGGGAGTTAGGCACAATCTCTGAGAAGAAGGGATATTAAAAGAGGAGTAGGAGTTTTCTAAGCAGACAAAGAGGAAAGGTACTACAGGTCACTAAATTTAATCAGCTTAGTTGTGTTTTGGGGCGTTGAATTATCGAACTTCTTAATATATTTTGGATACTAACTCCTTATTGGCTATATCATTTGCAAATGTCTTCTGCCATTCAATAGTTTGCCTTTTCATTTGTTGAAGGTTTCCTTTGCTATTCAAAAGCTTTGTATTTTAGTATAATTCCAATAGTTTAGTTTTGCTTTTGTTTCCTTGCCAGAGGAGACCTATCTAGAAAAATTTTGCTAAGGTTGATGTCAGAGAAATTACTGCCTGTGTTTTCTAGAAGTTTTATGGTTTCAGGTCTCACATTTAGGTCTTTAACCCATTTTGAGTTTATTTTTGTGCATGGCATAAGAAAGAAAGTGGTCTAGTTTCATTCTTTTGCATGTAGCTATCTAGTTTTCCCAGCATCATTTATTGAAGAGACTGTCTTTTTCCCATTGTATATTTTTGCCTCCTTTGTTGTAGATTAATTGACCATTTAATTAATCTAATGGGTTTATTTCTGGGCTCTCTATTATGTTCCATCGATCTATGTGTCTATTTTTGTGAGCACCATAATGTTTTGATTATTATAGCTTTGTAGTATATCTTGAATTCTGACATTGTGATACTTCCAGCTTTGTTGTTCTTTCTCAAGATTGCTTTGGCTTTTGGGAGGTCTTTTGTGGCACACATACTTAAATTTAATCCATAGTATAAAAATCTAGTGACAAAACCATGCATAGAAAAAATAACTGGTAGTCTGGATCTGGAATACAGTTTCTGTGACTCAGGAGTCTAGGCACAGTTTAGCTGGTTGCTCTGCTCTGGGTCTCCCAAAGCTATAATCAAGGTGTTGGAAAAGATGGGCTCTTATCTGGAGGCTTGATTGAAGGAAGCGAATCTGCTTTCAATCTCATTCATGTTGTTGGCATAATTCGTTTCCTGGCGGTTGTATGACTGAACTCCTTTCTTCCTTCCATTCTTCCTTCCTTCCTTCCTTCCTTCCTTCCTTCCTTCCTTCCTTCCTTCCTTCCTTTCTTTCCTTGCTTGCTTTTGGTTAGAGGTTGCCCTCAGTTCCCTTTTGGTTAACTCAAAATCAACTGATTTGGGGCCTAAATTACATCTGAAAAATCCCTTTTGCCACATATTGTATTGACTACAAGCAAATCCTAGGTCGTGTTCACACTCAAGCGAAGGGGAGTATCCTAAGTATGAGCACCGGGGATTGGGAATCATGGGAATTTCTTTAGATTCTGCCCACTACAAGTTATATGGAAGAAGGATTAGACTTCTTATTTGAGAGCAGACTGTGACAAATGGGTATTTTTTTTTCTATTATTTATGAGAGAGAGAGAGAGATAGAGACAGAGCACTACCAAAGGAGGGGCAGAGAGATTCTCCTGACACAGAATCCAAAGCAGGATCTAGGCTCTGAGCTGTCAGCACAGGGCCCAGTGTGGGGCTCGAACTCACAGACTTCGAGATCATTACCTGAGCTGAAGTCGACGCTTAACCAACTGAGCCATTCAGGTGCCGCCAAATGGGTATTGACTATTGACTCTAACTTGTTAGGATCTGGTTAGCACTACAGAGCACAGTAGTAACCATGTAGTAACCATAACCATATAGGCCAGAAGTAGAGAAGAAGGAGAGATGAAGCCTACAGCCTTAATCCAGGGTCTCTTACATGGACCATGAATAGAATGTTTTTCTTGTTTTTTCTTTTTAAAAAATGTTTATTTTTGAGAGAGAGAGAGAGAGAGAGAGAGAGAGATAGCACAAACAGGGGAGGGACAGAGAGAGAGGGAGACACAGAATCTGAAGCACACTCCGAAGCTCTGAGCCATCAGCACAGAGCCCAATGCAGGGCTCGAACTCACAAACCACGAGATCATGACCTGAGCCGAAGTCAGATGCTTAACCGACTGAGCCAACCAGGCGCCCCTGAATAGAATTTTTTCATACCAGTCTTTCCATGTCCTAGCTCACTGTTATTTTGGTTTCCTTCCTTAGAACATCCTAGTTTGGCTCTTTCCCTAAAGGAGAACATCTAAGCCCCTTAACTTAGTATGTAAAGCTCTTTACAACTGGTCATCATCAGTTTCTCAGGTCTCCTTCATTACGCCATGTTTTTGCACGTCTTTTACCATTTTCTTGAAATGTCATTTTCTCCTTTATCCCAATTTCTCTCAGCCAGCTTCTGTTAACATTTAAGACATAGCCCAAATGTTGCTGAGGATTTCAGTTAAAATTGTATTATTGTTCTCTCAAGATATTTTTAAAGTTTTCTTTCCTTTCTGTTCATCTACCATAATTGGACAAGAAATAGGGTAGATGAGAAAGGGGAGTCGAAAACTTTTTCTGGTCATACCTTGAATGACATTTATCTTGACTGTCGCAGGAAAGCCTTTCTTACTCTCCAGTAGGGGGCAGCAAAATTTTTTTGTAAAGGGCCAAATAGTACTATTTTAGGATTTTAAGGCCAAGAAATAAAATCAAGGATACTATGTAAGCATTTACATAACAATAGAGAAAAAATTTTCCACAAAATTTTTACTGACAAAATTCAAAATACAAGAATAATTGAGTACGTGTGTGTGTGTGTGTGTGTGCAATTCGGGTCCACTAAACAGAATTGAATGCAAATAAATAAATAAATAAATAAATAAATAAATAAATAAATAAAAATTAAAAAAGAATTGAATGCTTTTTTGTAGGAGTAATATTTTACTTGAGGTTGCAAGCTAGTGTTATCTATCAAATTTGCAAAATCAGTTGCAAAAGTTCATCTGTTAATATGGATCTGTAATGAGATTTTATGTATTTTATCTTTGAAAAATTTTGTCATACAGATAGGCATCGCCAACTAGTGATATCGCATATGATTTTAATTGAGCATATTTCATTGCTTGGAAGGCATTTGTAGAAGTCTGTTACAGTGCTCACTGGCTTTTTGCCTCTAGCATGGCAATACATTGCATATTAATCACTTCAGGATATGTGGAGCTCCTCAATTGCTCATTTAAACAGATTTTGAAATAGGGAAATTACCTTTAACTTGAAATGAGGTATGAAAACACTGCTGCGAATTTAGAAAGTAGGCTCACTATAAATTTGTGTGGAAATGTTCTTGCTTTGTTTTAACTTTTGAAAGCGTGCCATTACATGTGGTTCAAAGTAAAGTTGGTGTTGTCAGAATGACATTACTGCAGTATGAGTCTCTTACGGAAGCATTGTTTTGCCTTGTAATTTTAGGTAGAATTCAGTAAGTAACATTATCAAGTCCACAGCAAAACCTAATTTGCAAAGGCACTCATTGTTTTATATTAGCAGTTAAAGGTTTCTTCTTCAGAATTCAGTGTTAGCCGCGAGCTAACAGGATCATAATAAAACTCCTACTGTCAAGACGTTGAACTGATGGTTAAGTCCATGAGCCAGAAATGTTTACTACTATGGACCCTACTGGTTCAATAATACATGATAGATTCAAATGTTTACTCCTGAATACTTGCTGGTGAATAATAGAGTGAGTAACCATAGTCTTTAAACACCTTACATTTTCATTAACTTTGAAAATTTGTCCAAGTTTTTTTTTCCTCTTCCACACATATTTTTACTCATTAATTGTAGGAGATTTCAGTTCAAGTTGTACTGAATTAGTGTTTTAACAATTTCTTTGAACATCTTCTCTTACCTGTAGTTGTTTCATGCAGACTATTCACAGGGACTAGGTCTTCGGTAACTTCAAAGTTGGTGTTGACGCCATGATAAACAAAAACAACCAAACAGTACTGATAACTTCTGTCAACGCATCAAAAGCCAAGGGAAAGAACTCTAAATCATTTGCCTTAGTTTTTAGTTGACCAGTTGCTGGTTCTTCAAGAAATTGTTTTTGCCAGAGCAGTAGTCTTTAAACAAGTTTATTTTCTCTGGACACATTTCTTCAATTGCTGTGATCAAACCTAGTTTAATTAATTCACTTTTGGCAAACAGATTTTCTTGCTTAGCTCTTAAATAAGCCACTCAGTAACTCATTTTGGTTGCACTCTCATTTTTATTTTTTATTTTTGTGAAGAAATTCTACTTTGATTTCATTTTTAATTTTTTGATTTTTTGGACTCTTTCCACTAAGTTTGGAATAGTGTGATGAGTCCTTAGTGTGGTAATGTCCAAATAAGTTGTTTTTCTTTAATATGGCCAAAGTGTCATTGCATAATAAACACGATGCTTTGCCATTTAATTGAGTGAAATAATCCATTCTCTACTGTGCCTAAAAACTGTAACATTGAAAGTCCACTCTTCTTGTTTTGCCATGTTAGGGGTGTGTGTGTGTGTGTGTGTGTGTGTGTGTGTGTGTGTGTGTGTGTGTAAATGTCATGGTACAATGATATACACAGGCACTCAAAATGCTGTTGAATTATGGCTGTGCCACTGTGATTTGTAGTGTGCCAAGCCACAGTGCTAAGCAGTGAGAGGACCACATTCAATTCAATTTGTACTCAACTCTACCATTGTAGTACAAACGCAACCTTCTGCAATATGTGATAAGTGGTGTGGCAGTGTTCCAGTAAAACTTTATTTGTGGACACAAATGTGAATTTTATATAATTTAACATCATGAAATATTATTTTGTTTTTTTCAACTATTTAAAAGTGTCAAAACAATTCTATGGACCACACAAGAATAAGTGGTAGACTGAACTTGGCCTGTGGCCATAGTTTACCGACTCCTGCTCTAAGAAGAAACGGAGAGATTGGGTGCTAATTTAATGCTTTCTGATAGAAAATCTAGTATCAGTCATGTTTAGTCTTAAACCTGTATAGGTAATCATGCCACTTTACTGCCTTTTTAAGTGGGAATAAGTAAAAGGAGGCAAGGCGAGACTCAAATGGTAACTTGTCTGTGAAAGTCATGTGAGGACTTGGCTTTGGGGGTGAATAATGTCCATGTTGGGATAAATATTCATTTGTCAATATTTTATTCTTTCATCACATTATTAGATAAAAGGTTTAGAAAAAGCTAAATATAGCATTCAAGAAAATATCTAGGAATTTAAGAAAATATTTATAATATTTAAATACAAAGAAAGATATTTATGGATTGAGTTTGTAAATTACTGTATTATCCTAGTCCAGTTACATTTTTCCATTTGGAAAAAAATTGTGATTGGCCTTTAGCTGATCTCCTGAATCTATGCTTTGTGAGAGAAAACACAGTAATGTGGTTCTTTGAAAAAAAAAATTAGGTGTATTTAAAAGTGTGTTTTTACTTGAAAATCCATCTGATAAAATAGTTATTATAGTATACTTTTTAGAATACATGTACATCCACGGTGTGCAGGCAAACACACACAGACACAGTGTTCTCTGTGGAAAACAGTAAAGGAACAAGTTTTTATGACAGGAAAGTTGCGTCAGAACCCTCTTTCAGTATTCATTATGAGTACTTAAAGTTAAAATAACCATAGTAGGACAGAATACTTAAAATACTGCAAGATGACCAAGGATAGAATATCCCGGAGTCATTTCTTCCATCTCCAAGTGTTCCACTGGCAAAAACTTTCACTGGTCCCGCCTTTTCAGGTATAGTTCACTTCAAGACAAGAGCCCTCACATGTCGTTAAGTTCTGTCACTTTTTCGAGTTCACAGCATGATGCAGTAAGGTCTGTTGTTTGGTGCCTGAAGAAGCAACAGAAAGTAGTATAAAGAATAGGCTTTGGAACCAGGGGATTTGAATGTTAAGTCTACCATTTAGTAAAACCTCTCTCAATTATAGTTTCTTCATTTATAAAATGAGATTATAATATCACCATATGTAGCTTTTGTGAGGATTAGAAGCAACATGTAAAAGGCGTCTGGCAGAGTGGCATTCAGTAAATGAGAGCAGTGTTACTTTAGTGTGCCCGTTGTGGCAGTTTTCATACCGTGGTGGGCCTCTGCAGTCGGGAGAAGTGACGGTCACAGGTCAGACCTGCTTATGGAGACTAAATTGCTTATGGAGACCTATTCCCACTATCCTTCCTTCTGCTGCCTATACCTGCTGTGCATGTAATTAACCCATGATTTCAAAATGTCATCGTTTTCACTATGTAAAGTTTTTTTTTTTAATTTTTTGGTTTTTTTAATTTAAATAGTTTATTTTCAAATTGGTTTACATATAACACCCAGTGTTCATCCCAACATGTGCCCTCTTTAATGCCCGTCACTCCCTCTCCCCCCTCCCTCACCCCCCTCACCCTCGGTTTGTTCTTAGTCTTTGAGAGTCTCTTATGTTTTATCTCCCTCCCTCTCTGTGCCTTTTTTTTTCCTTTCCCCTCTTCCCCTCCCTCCTGGTTTTTGCTTAGTCTCTCAGTTTTAAGAATGGGACTTTCCATTCTCGACTTTGCCTTTGCGTGGTGGTAGCATGTATTTCTGAAGTGTTAGGGAATATGCCCTTATTTTTAAGGCTATCCTGAATTGTTTCCATGTCTTAAAACCATATAGAACAGGACATTTTGTTAACACTCACACTTTTTTAGCAAAGATACATACTTTAGTTTTCCTATGAATACATCAGACATGGTGACCGATACACATTCTTAGTCTTCTCTATTTAAAATATGCTGAGCTTGTCTTTTTCCGAAACCCTTACCATTGTAATTTTGCTATTATTGAAAAAGCTGAGTGAAATTTTGTTTGTGTTCAGTTCAACAAACATTTATTGGGTATGTGTCAAGCACTGTGCCAGGCACTGTGACTAGGAAGATGAATGAGACCTAATACCTGCTTTCACCTTGCTTACATAGCGGGGAGTGAGAGGGAAAGATAGACATATAAGTATAAATACGAGGATAGTGTGATAAGCGCCATTATATTATGCAGTCAAAGAGAAGGGACTCCAGATAATAATTATGTTATGAATAAATGTCATGGCGACTGGTCAGTAATTCAGATGTTTTGCATGTTTAATAATTTGTGTTATGACTTGACTGGGGTTTCTTTTTCATTTTAAAATATATGCTGTTCTAGCTGGTTACATTTCCAAACACTGAGACAAATATTGTTACTCTTATTTTTTCATTGTTCTGTAAGAAGAGATAATTTTCTGCTGACACCAATGTGAGTTCCTTTTTTAGTGAAAATCCTCTCAGGATGTATAAAAAAATCTGGACTTCAGTGTATTAATTTGGTTTTCATTATGGTTAACAGAATTCGGATCACCCTTTGGTCTAGGTTTCACGATGATCAGCCTTGGCTGATAAAATGAAATCAGTGCATTTTTGTGGACATGGAGTTTGCTCTTGTGGGAGTGAGAGAGCCGGTGCCTGAAGACCTTCACTTGTTGTGTACTGACTTCAGAAAAGCTTAGCTGTGCTAGATTTTCAGTAATGCTGGATCATGATATTTTACCCTATTTAGTTTTTCTTCAAAGAAATACATTTTTTTTTTAAATACGTTTGCCTTGAATTTACATTGACAAGATTTACTCGTCTGTCATGAGCAGCGTCTAGAGTTTCTACTGCACATAAAGTATTTGTAGTTATTGGGCAGGTATCAGACACATCTCAGTAGTAATTACTGTTTTCTTTGCAGCGGTGGTTCTGTGTATAATGTGTATACTGATGAGGACGAAGAAATTGAGCCTTCTCCTTCTGGGCAACAGATCATTGAAAATTCAATAACTATGAATAAGATGAAGCTGCTGAAGGCTAAGATGGAGAACATGAATCTCAGCAAAAAGGTGAAGCTGTCGGCTTTTGGCCAGGCTTTTCTCTAGTTTATCCCTGCGGGGCTCACAGCGCTGAGGTCTGTGGGTAACTGTGAGAACAAATTATTTATAAAATATTACTCATTTCAAGTTTCTGGCCTCAGTTATTTATTGAGATATTAAAAGTGATGAATTGGGTTTTTTTTTGTTTTTTGTTTTTTTTTTTTTAGGCCACCAATACATTTACTATGATATGCTGCACTTAAACTAATTCATGATTTTTGTAAAGTTCCGTGGTCTGGTGCTAAGAAGGGCAATAGAAAAATAGCCTAATCTCAACTTCCCATAGTTACTTTTTAAAATGCTGTGTTAATATTTGTTTATTATGGATATCTCTTCTACTTGGGCTTTGATAAAGAATATACCTATGTTCAGCTTTACTGGGTACTGCCAGTTTTCCAAAGTGATTCCAAAGTAATTGGACCAACTTACATTCTGTCCAGTTGTGAATGAGAGTTGCATGTATTCTTACTGACATTTGGCATGATTTTTCTTTTTTTATTTTTGTCATTCTGGTCGATGTGTAGTAGCCTCACATTGTGGTTTTAATTTGCATTTCTCCGACTAATGAAGTTGAGCACATGTTTATCGGGTATTTGGATATCCCTTTTTGCAAAATGCCTATTCAGATTTCTTGGGTATTTTTCTATTGAGCGTTATGTTTTTTCTTATTGATTTTTTTTAGATCTTTATATATTCTGGATAGAAGTCCTTTGTCATATATGTATATATATATATACACACACATATACATATATATATCTCACTACTCTATTACTTTGCTTTTCATTCTATTAATAGCTCATCTCTTTTTCTTTCTTGAAATATATATTTAAATATTAAATTATATTTAATATAATATCATACAAACATAATAAGGTTTGTAAATCTTTAATGTACAGCCTGATGAATTTTTACATTTATATGTACTCAGGTAGGTACAACCTAGATTAAAATAGGACCTGTCTTTCTCTCCAGATTTCCTTATATCCTTTCCCTACTTCCAGAAATAACTACTATTCTTACACTTGTTACCATAAATTAGTTTTGCTAGTTGTTGAACTTTGTATAAATGAAATCATATAGGATAGACTATTTTTAAAAATATCTGTTAATTTTGAAAGAGAGAAGGAGCTGGGGAGAGAGAGAGAGAGAGAGAGAGAAAGAGAGAGAATCTTAAGCAGGATCCACACTCTGCCTGGAGCCTGACATGGGCTTGATCTCACAGCCGTGAGATTATGACCAGAGCCAAAAATCAGTAGTCGGATGCTTAACCAACTTAGCCACCTAGGTGCCCCTCTTTTTTATTTTTGATCTGGTTTCTTGTGCTCAACATAACACTTTTGGAATTCATCCGTGTTGTGAGTATCAGTTCTTTCTTTTTAACTGCTTCGTACCATTCCGTTGTATGCCTGCACTTCAGTTTGTTTCTCTCCTCTTTTTCATGGTTTTTTTTTCTAGTGTTTGCCTTTCATCAGTAGAGATGCTTTGCACATTCTTATACATGTTTTTGGTGGACATATGCGTTCATTCTTTTATTTGGGGCATAACTTAGGAATGGACTTGTAGAGTCATAGGGTAGGTATATATGTAGCTTTAGTTACTATGCCAAACAGTTTCGCAAAAGCTCTGTAATTGTTCTTTTCTCATTTAGGTATATAATCCATCCATTAAAAAAAAATAATGTCGGGGGCACCTGGGTGGCTCAATTGGTTAATAAGCATCCGACTTCAGCTAAGGTCGTGATCTCATGGTTCATGAGTTCAAGTCCCTCATCAGGCTCTGTGCTGACAGCCCAGAACCTGGAGCCTACTTTGGATTCTGTGTCTCCCTTTCTCTGCCCCCTCCCCTGCTCACGCTCTGTCTTTCTCTCTCTCAAAAGATAAATAAACACTAAAAAAAATTAAAAATAAAAGTATATAATGTGAAGTAGGGTAAAGATAATTTTTTCTAGATGGAGAACAGTTGATCTAGCTCTATTGAAAAAAATGTCTTTCCTCACAATCTTAAATCTTTATGCACCTAATAACAGAACTTCAAATACACGAAGCAATAGCTACAAATTCATAGTTATTGTAGAAGAATTCCACGCACTCTCAAAAAACTGGTAGAAAGGATAGAAAATCAAAGAGGACGTGAGAAGACTTGAACAACACTATCAGCCTACCTGCCCCAATTGACATTTACAGAATGCTCCCCCTAAGAACAACAGGGTACACATTTTTGATCAGTGCCCTCAGAACCATCTTGTGTGCTGTCACACAAGTCCCAGTGAATTTTAAAAGATTCAAATTATACAAAAATTCCAACTATAGTGGGATAAAGTAAGGAATCAATAAGAGATATCTGGAAAGTCGAATACTTTGGAAATAACATACTTCTAAGTAATTGATGGGTCAAAGAAAGCCAAAGAGAAATTGAAAATCATTTTGCACTGAATAAAAATCTCCTGACAATGTGGTGAAATCATTCTTACATTCTTAGAATGAACCAGTATTGGCTGTAATGAATTTTTCTTTTTATATCTTTATATTTAATTTGCTTATGTCGTATTTAGGAGTTTTGTTTATCAGGGAAATTGGTCTGTAATTTTTTTCTAACATACAGCAAAATTAAAAGAATTTTACAGTGAAAGCCCATTTATCCACACCTTTATAATTAAATTTTTTAAAATTGTTTTTAATTGTGGTAAAAATATACATTAAATTTTTTTTAATGTTTATTTAATTTTGAGACAGAGACAGAGCATGAGCAGGAAGGGGTAGAGAGAGAGGGAGACACAGAATTGGAAGCAGGTTCCAGGCTCTGAGCTGTCAACACAGAGCCTGACGTGGGGCTTGAACTCATGAACTGCGAGATCATGCCCTGAGCCAAAGTTGGACACTTAACCAACTAAGCCACCCAGGTGCCCCCAAAATGTACATTTTTAAGTTTACATACAGTTAACTAGTATTATGTACATTCATAATATTGTACAACCAAGTTTTATCTTTTATTACTTTTTGGAAGTATTATTTTTCTAAGATTTTATTTAAATTCAAGTTAATTAACATATAGTGCAGGATTGGTTCCAGGAGTAGAATTTAGTGATTCATCATTTACATATAAAGTACTCATCACAACAAATGCCTTCTTTAATATCCATCACCCATCTAGCTCATCTCCGATTTACCTCCCCTCCAACAACCCTCAGTTTGTTCTCTATAGGTAAGGGTCTCTTATGGTTTGCCTCCATTTCTGTTTTTATCTTATTTTATTTTTCCTTCCCTTCTCCTCAGGTCATCTGTTTTCTTTAATTCCACATATGAATGAAATCATAGGGTAATTTTCTTTCTTTACCTGACTTATTTCACTTAGCATAATAGACCCTAGTTCCATCCCACATCGTTGCAAATGGCAGGATTTCATTATTTTTGATGGTTGAGTCATATTCCATTGTATACAAATACCACATCTTCTTTATCCATTCATCAGTCGATGGACATTTGGTCTCTTTCCATACTTTGACTATTGTTGATAGCACTGCTATAAACGTTGGGGTGCATATGCCCCTTTGAATCAGTATTTTTGTATCCTTTGGATAAATACCTAATAGTGCAATTGCTGGGTCATAGGATAGTTCTATCTTTAACTTTCTGAGGCATCTCCATACTGTTTTCCAGAGTGGCTGCACCAGTTTGCATTCCCGCCAACAATGCGAGTTCCCCTTTCTCCACATCCTCAGCAATACCTGTCGTTTCTTGTGTTGTTAATTTTAGCCATCTGACAGGTGTATGGTGGTATCTCATCATGGTTTTGATTTGTATTTCCCTGATGACAAGTGATGTTGAGTATCCTTTCATGTGTCTATTAGTCATTTGTACATCATCTTTGGAGAAATGTCTGTTGTCTTCTGCCCATTTCTTAACTGGATTGTTTGTTTTTTGGGTGTTGAGTTTGATAGGTTCTTTATAGATTTTGGATACTAGCCCATTATCTGATTTATCATTTGTAAGTATCTTCTCCCATTCTGTAGGTTGGCTTTTTGTTTTGTTGACGGTTTCCTTCACTGTGCAGAAGCTTTTTATCTTGATGAAGTCCCAATAGTACATTTTTGCTTTCATTTTCCTTGCCTCTGGAGATGTGTCCAGTAAGAAGTTGCTACAGCCAACTTCAAAGAGGTCAATGAAATCTTGCCATTTGCTCTGCTAGGATTTTGGTGGTTTTCTGTCACATATTTAGGTCTTTCATCCATTTTTGAATTTATTTTTGTATATGGTGTAAGAAAGTGGTCCAGTTACATTCTTCTGCATGTCGTCATCCAGTTTTCCCAGTACCGTTTGTTGAAGAGAACATCTTTTTTTTCCATTGGATATTCTTTCCAGCTTTGTCAAAGATTAGTTGACCATATAGTTGTGGGTCCATTTTTGGGGTTTCTATTCTATTCCATTGATCTATGTATCTGTTTTTGTGCCAGTACAATACTGTCTTGATGACTACAGTTTTGTAATATAGCTTGAGGTTCAGAATTGTGATGCTTCCAGTTCTTTGGTTTTCAGGATTGCTTTGGCTGTTCAGGGTCTTTGGTGGTTCCATAGAAAGTTTAGGATTGTTTCTTTTAGCTCTGCAAAAAATTCTGGTGGTATTTTGATAAGGATTGCATTAAACGTGTAGATTGCTTTGTAATGTATAGACATTATAATGGTGTTTGTTCTTCCAACCTGTGAATAGAGAATGCTTTCCCATTTCTTTGTGTCCTCTTTTTTTTTTTTTAAGTTTATTTTGAGAGAAAGAAAGTATGTGTGGGAGAGGTAGAGAGAGGGGGAGAAATCCTAAGCAAGTTCTGTGCAGTCAGCGCAGAGCCCAGCTTGATCCCATGAACCACGAGATCATGACCTGAACCAAAATCAACAGTTGGGTGCTTAACCGACTGAGCCACTCAGGTGCCTCATGTATCCTCTTTAATTTCTTTTGTAAGTCTTCTATAGTTTTCAGAGTACAGATCTTTTACCTCTTTAGTTGGGTTTATTCTTTAGTTTTATTTTTTAAATTTTTATTTAAATCCAAGTTAGTTAACGTATAGTATAGTAATGATTTCAAGAATAGAATTTGGTGATTCATCACTTACATATAAAACTCCGTGCTCATCCCAACAAGTACCTTCCGTAATGCCCGTCTCCCCCCACCGAACACCCCCACCAGCAGCCCTCAGTTTGTTCTCTGTATTTAAGAGTCTCTTATGGTTTGTCTCCCTCTCTATTTTTATCTTAGTTTTGCTTCCCTTCCCCTATGTTCATTTGTTTTGTTTCTTAAATTCACTCTTAAATGAGTGAAATCATGTGATATTTGTCTTTCTCTGACTTATTTTGCTTAAGATAATACCCTCTGGTTGCATCCACGTTGTTGCAGATAGCAAGATTTCATTCTTTTTGGTTGCCAAGTAATACTCCATTGTATTTCTTCTTCTTTATCCATTCATCAGTTGATGGACATTTGGGCTCTTTCCATACTTTGGCCATTGTTGATAGTGCGGCTAAAACATTGGGGTGCATGTGCCCCTTCGAATCAGCATTTTTGTATCCTTTGGATAAATACCTAGTAGTCCAATTGCTGGGTCACAGGGTAGTTCTATTAATTTTTTGAGGAACCTCCATATTGTTTTCCAGAGTGTCTGCACCAGTTTGCATTCCCATTGGTGCAAAAGAGTTTCTCTTTCTCCGCATCCTTGCCAACATCTGTTGTTGCCTGAGTTGTTACTTTTAGCCATTCTGACATGTGTGAGGTGGTATCTCATTGTGGTTTGATTTGTATTTCCCTGATAATGAGTGATGTTGAGCATCTTTTCATGTGTAGTTGCGTTTATTCTTAGGTATCTTCTTGGTTTTGGTGCAATGGTAAATGAGATTGATTCCTTGATTTCTTTTTCTACTTCTTTATTATTGGTGTATAGAAATACAACAGATTTCTGCATGTTGATTTTATATCCTGCAACATTGCTGAATATTTACCTTTTCTGTTGCTTTTAATTCTTTTTCTGCAATTACATGCTTCCTTCAAGGATTATTTTCCTTTAGTCTGAATCTTTTAGTATTTCTTTTCATTTAGTAAAGGTTTCTAACAATGGATTCTCTCAGCATTTGTCTGAAAACGTAATTATTTTACCTTTTGTATTTTGAAAAATGTTCAATCTTTCAGAAATGTTGTAAGAGGGGCACCTGGGTGGCTCAGTCGGTTAAGCGCCCGACGTTGGCTCAGGTCATGATCTCACAGTTCGGGAGTTTGAGCCCTGTGTCGGGCTCTGCGCTGACAGCTCAGAGCCTGGACACAGCTTCGGATTCTGTTTCTCCCTCTCTCTCTGACCCTTCTCTGCTTGTACTCTGTCCCTCTCTTTATCTCTCACAAAAATAAATAAACATTAAAAAAAATAAAAAAAAAAAGAAATGTTGGAAGAGTAGCACAGCAGACATGCATATACACTTTAGCGCCACCCGTCAATTAACTTTTTCACATTTGCTTTCTCCCTATTTTTTTCACCTGATCCATTTGGGAGTTAGTTGCAGATATCATTTCCCCCTAAATACTTCATTCTGCATATATCTCTTAAGAACAAGGGCCTTCTCCTACATAACCACGATACAGTTACCGTACACATGATTCATCATTGATACACATTCTGTCATCTATATTCATATTTCTCTTTGTCCCAGTAACGTACTTGAGTTTGGTTTGGTTTGATTTTTGCTCTCTTTTCAATCTGGGATCCAGTCAAGAATCATGCATCACATTTAGTTATAATGTTTTCTTGGTCTCCTTTATACAAGAACTGTTTCTTTCTTAGCATTCTTGGTCATTCATGTCAGATATTTTTGTATGTAGGCCAGTTGTTTTGTAGAATATCCTCAATTTGAATTTGTCTGATTGTTTCATCATGATTAGATGCAGGTTAAACATTGTTGGCAGGAGTATTACTTAATGATGTATTCTTCTCAGTGCAGAACATCAGGAGGCACATAATGTCAATTTGCAATATTTTTATATTTTTAAAGAAAATTTGCAATTTTAGTCGATACTCCCCTTCTATCCAAGAGTTGTTTAATAGCATTTAGAAAGATTCCTGGTGAGAGAAGCTTTTTGATTTGTTATTGTTTTTGATTTCTAGTTTTATTGAAATTAAAAACAATGATTTTATGGAAATCAGATAATGTTTGTATTTCTACTTAATAAAACCTGGTTGTGATCTAGTATCACTCTGCACGAATATTCCATGTATCCTTCAGGAGATGGTTCATTCTCTATCATCAGGGTAAAGGGTTGATAGATAACTATAAGATTGACCTTATTGCTCAGTTTTTGGATTCCCTATTAATTTTGTTTTGGTCATCTTAATGTTTCTTTGATAAAAATAATGATACATGAAAGTCCATTATTGGTGGACATTTGTGTATTTCCCTTTTCATCATCCATAGTTTTTTGCTTTAGGAAGGTGCTTGTTGTGTGATTGTTGCATCAATTTTTATTTAATTTTACTTTATTAAAAAAAGTTTTTTTAATGTTTATTTTTGAGAGAGAGAGAGAGAGAGAGAAGAGAGAGTGAGTACAAGCAGGAGAGAGGCAGAGAGAAAGAGAAAGACACGGAATCGAAGCAGGCTCCAGGCTCTAAGCCTGAAGCAGGGCTCAAACTCATAGACCTTGAGATCATGACCTGAGGTGAAGTCGGACACTTAACCAACTGAGCCACCCAGACGCCCCTAAACTGTTATATTTTAATTATACTGCTTACTGCAGCTGTTATAAAGTGTTTCATCTCTTTCAGCTTAAATTTTCCTTGCCAGATTATCAGGCCCATAACCCTTGATACTTTACTGTCTCATTTACTTGGTATATCTTTTCTCATGTCTTTTTTTTTTTAATTTTTTTTAACGTTTATTTATTTTTGAGAGACATAGAGACAGAGCATGAGCAGGGGAAGGGCAGAGAGGGAGGGAGACACAGAATCTGAAGCAGGCTCCAGGCTCTGAGCCGTCAGCACAGAGCCCGACGCAGGGCTCAAACTCACAGACTGCGAGATCATGACCTGAGCCGAAGCCGGCCTCCCAACCGACTGAGCCACCCAGGCGCCCCCTCATGTCTTTTAAAATTCACTTTTAGGCAAACTTTTTCTTTCTCTAAGTAATCTCTGCACTCATTGTGGGGCTCAAACTCACAACCCCAAGATTAAGAGCCTACCCACGTTGGATGTAGAGGTTATGTAAAAATAAAATCTTAAAAAAATTTTAAAAATAAAATAAAGTTAACTTTTGAATTTTTATTTTTGGTATATCTTTTATATACATTATTGAGTTGGTTTTTTGCTTTGTGAACCAGTTTGAAATAAAAAAAATAGGTAACTTAATCGCATTTACATTTAGTGGTATGATTTTCATATATGGTCTCAAATGTCTTATTATTTTGATATACTTACAGTATTTTAATGGTCTCTTTTCTTTTGTGTATGTATGGATGTGTGTGTGTATGTGTATGTTCTTTTTGGTACTTCAGAAGGCTTTTGTTCTATTTTTTAAGTTTATAAAAATATTTTTTAAATGTTTATTTTTGAGAGAGAGAGAGAGATAGAGAGAGAGAGAGTGAGCAGGGAAGGGGCAGAGAGAGAGAGAGAGACACAGAATCTAAAGCAGGCTCCAGGCTTTGAGCTATCAGCACAGAGCCCAACACAGAGCTCGAACTCATAAACTCATGACCTGGGCCGAAGTCAGACCCTTAACCAACTGAGCCACCCAGGTGTCCCATCTATTTTTAACTTTAGATTAATATCTATTATCATGTCCTTTATCTACCTTTTCCTTACTTAACCTTCCACTCTTTCATTTTCCATTTTTGAGAGATATCTTTTGACTCTTACTTACTAATTATAATCAATGAACTTATTTTACTTTCTTTCCTCTCCATTAAGATTTTTTTTAATTGAAGTATAATTGACACACAATGTGAGGTTGGTTTCAGGTGTATGGCATAGTGACTGGACAGCTCTGTATATTCTATTATGCTCACCACAAGTGCAGCTACCATCTGTTACCACAGAGCACTATTACAGTACCATTGACTGTATTGCCTTTGCTGTACCTTTTATCCTCGTGACTTAGTCATTCTCCTGGAAGCCTGTATCTCTCACACCTCTTCATCCCCTTTTGCCTATCTCCCTCCCTCTCTCCCCCTGGCAAATGCCAATTTGGTCTCTGTATTTATGGGTTTGTTTCTGCTTTTTTTTATAGTTTTGTTTTTTAAATTGCATATGTAGGTAAATCATATTGTATTTTTCTGATTTAATTCACTTAGCACAATACCCTCAAAGTCTATGTGTATTGTCATAAATGACAAGATTTCATTCTCTTTAAGCCAGAGTAATGTTCCATTATGTATATCCCACATCGTCTTTATCCTTTCATCTGTTGATAGGCATTTAGGTTGCTTCTTTCTCTTTCCATTTTTAAGTTTATCCATAACATCATAAATTATTGTGATACTTTTATTAAAACTTACTATATTGAGGACTTCTAGACCACTATGCAATTTGATGATTTGCTAGGAAGACTCACAGGACCAGCCTATAGTTGTATTTATGACCAAGATTTATTACAGCAAAAGGGTACAAAGTAAAATCATCAAAGGAGAAAGTCTCATGGCTCAAGTCCAGAGAAAACCAAGCAGAAACTTCCCAGAGTCCTTTCCCCGTGGAGTCTCAGAGGACATGCTTTATCCCTCTGTCAATGACCTGTGTCAGTATATGTGGAATATTATTGTCTGCCAGGGAAGGTTATTAGTCTGTGCCCCGGGGTTTTACCGAGGGCTGTTCATGTAGGCACCCTCAGTCTAGCATGTACCAAAAGTCCAGACTCCCCAGAAGGAAAGCTAGTGTTTAGCATAAACCATAGTGCTTACACAAACAGGTTAGGCACTTTCCTGTTAGGGTGACGGGAACCCTGTTGAAATACAAGTTTCCAGAAGCTAGATGAGGGCCATCCTGGAAGGCAGGCCTTTTCAAGGATAGCAGTGTAGGCCTGTTAACTCTTTTCAGTGGTACCTATGTAGCCGACACTTATTCATCTTAGTAGGAAAAATTGTTAGGGGCCTAAAATAGGTGAGCAATATCATATTTAGTATAACCAGTGAGTTTTCTTCTCAGCACAACTCTGGCAAATAATCAGTAGTGAGGAAAATAAATAAAATGATTTTTAACATTTTCAGAAATGTTAAAATTCATCTCAGTTTTAAACTTAAGATTTTAATCCTTTAAGACATTTTAAATCGAGGCAATCGAAATGCCATTGCTGCAGCAAATAACCTTTTCTTCCTTCATTAATTTTTGTTAGTGGGTAGACAAAGATGACTGTAAGAAATTATATATTCACTCTTTTTTTTTAGCCTAAGAAAGCTGTCAAGGTAAAACCTCGTCCACCTATAGCTCCTCGACCTTCTAGTAGTTCCACGGCAGCTGCTCGCCACAGATTGTTACGGGTTCTCCCCCACATCGGGCAGTCTTGTTTACCCTTCTCCTGGGAATACGTGTCTGCCTGAAACTTCCAGCAATGCAGTTTCAAGTTTGGCAGCTCTGCCCTCCACTGATAGACCCATGTCATCTGTCGCTAGTGATTTCCTTAAGGAAGACAATAACTGGGAGAGTAACGCACTGTCTCATTCCAATAGTACCGTCAGACTGCCACCTAAGGTACCCCATCCCGAGTTGGAAAATGACAAAGAGCTTGTGGATTCTGTTCTACATCTTGGATCCTTCCTGCCTAGGCGGACAAAACACTTTCCAGGAAATTTGTCATCTAATAATGAGGATGACACTACTTTATTTCCAACCTCAGATGAATGTGTAACTGAAGAATCACTTCTACCTGAAGTGGGTTCATTTGCTTCATTTACAGAAGGAAACACCGATGAACGGAGCAGTGGCTCAGAAGGCACACGGAAGGTAAATCCGGAGTTCTTACTCAGTAATGATGATAAAGGGTTGAAAGTTGCCGAACAGCATCTTAAACACGTTGCAAGAATATTGAGCAGTGAATCAGTAGAAACTACAGTTCTCGACCACCACGAATTAAGTCCTCACAAGAACAGACTCTTGTCACCTCTTCGCTGTTCTACACCGATGTCACTCCATAATTCTCTGGTGAAACCACAGAGACAGTTCAAATGTTTTGAGTCTGGGAGTCTCCAGTCTTCTGCTTCACAAAATGTGCTTCCGTCACTGGAAGTTCGAAATATAACTGATTCTTCTTTTTCTAGGACTACTCGCTTTCGAGCCGTTAAAGTTGATTCACCTGGGAAAAGAGCGGATATTATTTCTAAAGTTGAGGCTCGGGATATCACAGAAATGGCTAACAAGGCTTCTAAAGAGCCTGTTGGTTGCGTAAATAATATAGGTTTTCTTGCTTCGCTGGCCCGGAGTGCAAGCAGAGATAGCTTACAGAGCACACGTGGGGCAGGCAGGCTTCGGACCTCTGGAGTGGGGCTGTCTACAAGTCTCCAGCATCCTCAGGAAGAAAGCCTTAGGAAAAGTTCTCCCCAGTTAGAACCTACAGATTTTTTTCTAGTAAGTATTTGTTTTGCAGTATGTTCTACTAGTTATCCTTACAGTTATTCATCAGATAAATGTTTGTTTTTTGTCTACATAAGTAAGGAGGCCTGAAGTTCAATTCTTTTTATAAGTTTCTCTTAAAGTGTTAATCTAACTTGTAGAAAATCTTTTCGATAGTTGAATTTTAAATAAGGTGTTAGCCCTAAATTGAGAATTGTAATTCCAAAATAATTTTGTCAACAATTTATCATCTGTTTTTAACACTAAATACTAAAAAAGAAAAATTTTTTTAATGTTTATTTATTTTGAAAGAGAGAGAGAGACTAAGCACAAGTGGGGGAGGGGCAGAGGGAGAGAGACACAGAATCCAAAGCAGGCTCCAGGCTCTGAGGTGTCAGCACAGAGCCCGAAACGGGGCTCGAACTCGCAAACTGTGAGATCATGACCTGAGCCGAAGTCGAACACTTAACTGACTGAACCACCAGGTGCCCCTGACACTAAATACTTTTATTAATTTTCCCATATAAGAACTTCTGTTTACACCATCAAATTTCATTCTCTTAAAGAAAAATAAGTACAATATTGCTGCATGTGAAAATCTGATTCCAAGTTAATTTAATCAAATGAAAGCCAAACAGTATTTCCATAATAAAATATAAGTATTTCATGTTTAATGATCTTTTCTTCTGTTTTCCATTAACTTACCTCTGTAGATGTTTTGTGTTTTAATTATAGTCTGCCCGTGGCATTGGAATGAATGGAAATAACACAGCAGGGAAAAGAGTAGGTAAGCTACAGATAATTTTGAAAATATAAGCCTAACAATCATTTCATTATACATACTGGTTTTTTTTAGAGAGAATAGGAAGGTTCTTTGTGGTATGTACGAAGTAAACTCTCCCTAAACTTCTACTTAAGAGAACGAATATTAGAACTGACTGTAGAACGTACTTGAAGAATAAAACGAAAATTGAAATTGAGGTCTCCGTTGCCTGGGGAAAGATAAAAGACAGGAAGGACGAAGAATTAATGTGTAATTCCGCAACCCTTTGTCACTGACAACTCTTGAGCCATGCTGGGCTGCTGGTTGGGTTTTGAGAAAGTATCCTAGAGAGGTGTTTCTTGATATTTTGATCCAATATCAAGGATAGTAGGAAGAGCTCCTTTTGATGAACTGATTATTTCTGGATGAAAGAGAAAGACAGTCCTTGAATCAGCCCTTTCCAAAGCACAGTAGCAGAAGTGGCTATAACACTGGCAGTCCGTTCTGCCAGTAACACCTTAGTGGTGCACTGGCCAGTCCTTATCTGAAGCCATTATTATCATCATCTTTTGTGATTTAATACCCAGACTAGGGATGGGAACTCATTACTGAAGATGTACCACCTTTGTAGCCTCAGGGTTCTAAAGGATACTTTATATAAAAGTATATAAAACTGATGTAACAACAAATGTAATATATATTATAGTTGTCACATGAGCTTTATACCTTTAAAGAGATACCTAGGGTTTATTTTTCACTTCTACGTAAGGCCCAGAGTTTTAAAGTCTTAATATATCCACGTTTTTTCAATTTTTTAATTGTGGTAAAATATACATAACATGAAATTTACCATCTTAACCATTTTTCAGTGTATAACTCAGTGGCATTGTATAAAACATGCACATTGTTGGGCAACCACCACCACCATCTATCTCCAGAATTCTTTTAATCTTGAAAACTTGTACCCATTTGTCACTAAATCCTCATCCCCCCCCCCCAACCCTGCTCACGCCAGCCTCTAGCAGCCATCATTCTACTTTCTGTCTGAGTAATTTTAATTAGTTGAAGTACCTCATATAAGCATTTTTTTTTGTTTCTAACTTACTTCACTTAGCATAGTGTCTTCAAGGTTCATCTATGTTGTAGCATGTGTCAGAGTTTCCATACTTTTTAAGGCTGAATAATATTCCATTGTATGTATTTACAGCATTTTGCTTATCCCTGTATCTGTGGATGGAGACTTGTGTTGCTTCCACATTTTAGCTCTTGTAAATACGGCTGTCATGAACATGGGTGCCCCAATATCTCTTTGAGACCCTGCTTTTAATTTTTTTTGCGTATATACTCAGAAGTAGAATTGCTGGCTCATATGGTAATTCAATTTTTAATTTTTTGAGTAACTGCCGTACAGTTTTCCATGGTGGCTGCACTATTTTACATTACCACCAACAGTGTACAAGGTTTCCAGTTTCTCCATATTCTTACCAACACTCGTTATCTTCTGTTTTGTTTGTTTTTGATAATGGACATTCCAATAGGTATGACGTAGTCTCTCACTGTGGTTTTGGTTTGCATTTCCCTGAAGTTTAGTGATGTTGAGTGTATTTTTATTTGCTTAGCCATTTGTATATCTTCTTTGGAGAAATGTGTTCAAATATTTTGCCCATCTTTAAATTGGGTTATTTCATTTTTTGTTGTTAAGTTTTAGGTGTTCTCTATATATTCTGGATACTGATCCCTTACTAGATATGTGATTGGCAAACATTTTCTTCTAAGTATTGCAGCCTTCTTATTCTATCGATAGTGTCTTTTGATGCACGATAGCTTTTAATTTTCATGCAGTCCATGTTGTCGGTTTTCTCCTTTGTTGCCTGTGCCTTTGGCGTTGTGTCCAATAAATCATTGCCAAGTCCAATGTCATGAAGTTTTCCCCCAAAATTTAATCCAAGAGTTTTGTAGTATTATGCCTTCCAGGTAGGTCTTTGATACATTTTGAATTAATTTTTAAATGTATATATTTTTGTATATGGTGTAATGTAAGGGTCCAACTTTATTCTTTTTCATGTGTATATCCAGTTTTCCCAGTGCCATTCATTAAAAAGACTGTTCTTTCCCCATTGTCTTGGGTACCCTTGTAAAGAATCATTCCATCCTGTACGTGAGGGTTTATTTCTGGGTTCTTTATTGCCTGTCTTTATGCCAGTACCACGCAGTTACTATAATATATCTACTTTTAACTCTAATTTGAGCTTCTGTGCTTTTCATTCTCTTCTCACTCTTCCTCTGAAATCGTTAATGCTGTGGTCACCAAAGATATCCACAGTTTCAATCCGGTTGATGCTTTTGTATCCTTATCCTGTTTGATTGTTGTGGCCCTCCTTCTTGAAATAGTTTCTTTTCCCTTGTGTCTCTCTTTTTCATTTCTCCTCCTCCCCCTCCTCTCCTTCCTCCCCTTCCTTTCCCTCCTCCTCCTCCCCCTCCTCCCCCTCCTCCCCCTCCCTCCTCCAACATGTTGCTATAGATTTTTGTTTTGTTTCATTTTGTTAAACCTGATTTTCTTTTTCTTGTTTTACCAGCCCTCCGCTTGTCCCCAGGTATACACTCTTTTGGATGATTTCATTTAAGTCAAGCCATCAACAGCTGCCTGCAGTGATATAATTATCCAAACAAGGGCTGTGTAACTTGCTGCCATTTCCTTTCAGTAATAACTGTATCATTCTGTGTGTCCTTGAAGAGTCTAGGAGAGTTTTGGTATACATTTTTTCCATTGGTCTTCTTTGTTTTTAACTATAGGGTCTCCCTTGGAAATCTTACTCATCTTCATAGTTCTAGTTATCATTTTTAGGCATATGATTGCCAGACTTGCATCTGGAACACCACCCTTATTACTTTGCTGGCTGTCTTTTCTGTTGGGTAAATTTTTATAGATCATTGTCTTAGTTGAATTACTAGACTAGGAAATGCCAAACAAGTGAATTAATCCAAATATCTTTAATCTTGTTTTGAAAAGCAACTTTTCACATTGGAATTATTTTACTGACTTTTTCTGTATCATATGTCCAATACACACATTTGAGAGAAGGCTTCAGAGAGGAATTGCTGATCAATGATAAGTTCTTTTAGGATGAGTAGAGATTTACTAGGTTGACAAGGTTACTGGGTCAAAATAGAGCATTTTATTTTATTTTATTTATTTTTAAATTTATTTATTAAAGTTCAAGTTAGTTAACATACAGTGTAGTATTGGTTTCCGGAGTAGAACCTAGTGATTCATCACTTATATATAACAACCAGTGCTCATCCCACAAGAGGTCTCCTTAATGCCTATCACCTGTTTAGCATCTTGGAAGAGATTGCCCCTGTGAATGGGTATAGTGCTTCATTCAGAGTGGGTATGATGTGGTAAATGACAGAAAATGACTCTGGAAGGTTATAAAGGTATCCTATTGGACATAGAAACCCTGAATGCCAGTCTAAAGAATAGTAGGAAACCTATATATTAGTGATGGGTCCTGGCTTCGAGTAGGTAACTAATAAGTGGTTTTCTCTGGTGCACAGACGCACATATATAGAAACTATTCTCATAGGAGATGACTGCCGTTGTGTCTCTGTGCCAGCTCATTCTTGTCACTACTGTGTCTTGTGTTTTTGCACATTCAAAAGAGTTCTTGAATGAAACAAGTTTTGGAAACATTGAGTTAGTTGATTCCAAGGAAAGAAAAAAGGAAAATATGACTACACTGAACGAAATAATTATTAGATTATTCCATTGAGGAGGAATATCCTAAACCTGAATTTCAAAGATAATTACAATTAGATGAGCTTCCAGAAGATGTCTGGAATTCTATGCCTTTCCTCTGTGACCTGTGT
Source organism: Paguma larvata (assembly GCA_030068075.1). Lineage (NCBI taxonomy): Eukaryota > Metazoa > Chordata > Mammalia > Carnivora > Viverridae > Paguma > Paguma larvata. The sequence continues at coordinate 53,510,336 of CM057837.1, read as the reverse complement.
AAATGCTTATCTTATTTTCATTTTTTAAGAAGTGGGAAGTACCCATCACCTTTGTTCTTGATAACTCTAAGTGCACTTGAAGAAGAAAGTGCTAACTGAGTTGCTGCCCGGGCACCATTGGGAGTCATTCACTTAGTTGTTTCCAATTTTGTTTCTACCATTAGGAGTCATTCAGTTAGTTTCCAATTTGGAGCAAGATCTAGGAAATAGGAAAGTATTTCAGACTGGTGATAAAGCTGACTTAAAGTTACTGGGTTTGTATATCCAGCACCCTTTATGGGTGGCAAAAGGCATAGCACCAATTAATTGTAATTCCAATGTTTTGAACCCTTGTAGGATCTTCAGAGACTTTGAGCTGCCATATAAACATTAAGCCAAGGCCTCTCAAGCCTGTTTTCAATAGTGGAGGATAGGTACCAGTACCACTGAGACCCTACCATTTTTTTTCTCATTCCTTCCCCTTGTTCTGTTTTCTTTGTTTGCCTCTTGCTTCTTGGCCTTTTAGTGCCACCAAGCACCATGTGCTTGTACTGTTATTGTAACAACTGTGGACGGTGACTTTGAGCCTCTCTGTCAGGTTTGTTGGAATTTTGCTTTGGAATTTTTGTAAGAGAATTTCACCTAGTAATTAAAGAAGTTGATTTAATTATTTCTTATGTAATAAGAGAGATACTGTTTTTTTTTAAAGATAAAATCATTACAATAGTACAAAATTTAGTAAACACTTTTTGGAAAGGTAGTACTGTGAAATTGCCCAGTGCACCATATTAGTCACTGTTGATAATATGGTATTCTATATAATTACAACATTGAAAATTTTCAGAATGCCTTTTACATGTGAGAACTGAGTTGACCTTGAAACACTTAGAAACATAAGGGAGAAAAACATGTTATGTTATCTTAAAAATGGGGGCCCTTGGGTGGCTTAGTTGGTTGAGCATCTAATTTCAGCTCAGGTCATGATCTCATGGCTTGTGGGTTCAAGCCCTGCATCGGTCTCTGTGCTGAAAACTCAGTGCCTGGAACCTGCGTCAGATTCTGTGTCTCCCTCTCTCTGCCCTTCCCCACTTATGCTCTGTCTCTCAAAAATGAATAAACTTAAAAAAATTTTTTTTGATGAACAAATTGAAGTTTTGAAAGAATAAATAACTTGCCTAGTTTTATGACTATAATTTCAATGATATAATCAGGACTTCAAGACCAGTTTCATGATACTCTGATGCTCCTTCTTGGTGTAAAAGAATAGGGTGTTTGTATTCCGTGTTACACTGTTTCTCAGAGGACTCATAAAAATGATTTTGAACCAGGCTTTCTCTTAATTTTCTGTCAAGGTTTGGCGTACTTTACAATTACTGCTTGCCCTGAGAAATAATCAGAAAAATATTGGTGTGTACGAAAGCCCTAAAAATATGAGTCTCACTCAGTAGAAACTCACCTCATCTTCAAACGTGTAACAGTTCCACTGCATCTTCACTTGTAGATTTTGTAGATAATTTTAGATATAAAAATAGCACGAATTAATTTTTTATGGCAGAGAAGTTTGCTGTGATGGGGATGTGTTTTATGTTTTCTTAATACTATTTTACATTTAAAATTTTTTGCCTGTAGTAATCAAGGTGTCATTTCGTTAATCAGGAGAATGTACTCATCACCTCCCACCTGTGAAAGCCCCAATTCAAACAAAGAAGAAAGCAGCAAAACATTGTTTTCTCTGTGGAAAGAAAACTGGACTGGCTACTAGCTACGAATGCAGGCAGGTTGGCTGACTGGGGAAGCCGAGATGCTTTTTCTGGGGTGACCCAGCATGGGGATACAATATAAAACATTCTTTAGATTGGCTATTTGTAACATCATTAAGATAATGTTCCGATAGTATCTCTCAGTTGAGCTCGTAATTGGCTGAAGTAAAGACGAAGTAGACAGCTCATGAGTTTAAATATCGTGAGATCCTATCCTGCCCTCCAACTTAGGAGATTTAAACCCATGGGAGAGTGTACTTTGTCTTATGATAGATATGCATGGTTTTTGTTTGAATACAACTTGCAAGAGCCCCTCCTCCAAGATTTTTTTCTAAATTGAACAAAAAAGAGACTAAATTTAAAGTAAATGTACTATTAATTTTGGTGCTCGTATGGTACACTTTTATTTCAAAACAGATGAATAATCTATTCACAAAATAATGAATTTTCTTATAATTATTTCTTTCATTAGCATTGATTAATATGCTCTGGGGATGGTATCTGCCCTTAGTTTGAGTCCAGGCATTAAAAATAACTGCTGCTTTTTAGAGTGCATTCTATTCAGATAGAAACAACGCCTCTTGTTGTTTAAATATTTAAAAAATCCTTTTATGGCATAGTTAGGTTTTACGTAATTTTCTTTTGACACTGAATTTCTTAGAAATTCAGTTCTCCCAGGTTTATTAAAGAGAAAAATGGTAGACATATTTATCAGCTTTTGCAATTTTACCATTTCATAAAGATCCATATTCTATTTCACCCCATAATAGAGCCTTTATTATAAACTCTCATATTCATGGACAGCTAACTCTCTTTTTGGGGAACTTGTGCTGGCTTATGAGTGCAAGGGAAGTGTCCGCGCTGAAAATTGCTAAAGAGAACCACAGGGCTTCTGTTGGATACTGGAAGTTAAGCTCTCATCTCCTAAGGAGATGAGCCTCTCTAGACATGCGACTATTCACATGAACTTTTTTTGTGCTTTAGATGTGGAAACAACTTCTGCGCATCTCATCGCTATGCAGAAACTCACGGCTGCACCTATGATTACAAGAGTGCAGGGAGGAGATACTTACAGGAGGCAAATCCTGTGGTTAACGCACCGAAACTTCCAAAAATCTAGCTCTTGCTCCGCACCCAGTAGGAATTGGCAGTGACCGAAGAAATGCTGTTTAGACTGCATTATATTTGTTCAACTCCAAAAGATTTGCCAAATGACAAAAGCATACAATGCACACTGTTGGAGAAAGAATACTACTATATTTGACATCTTTATTCTTTGGTGAATCAAATGTTTTTAAAGTAGTTTTAAAAACTTGAAACTATAATGATTTAGCTTTGTTACTGCGTGTCTCGTGTTAAGTATTTTATATTTGATATTGCAATTTTACTAGACAAGTCTTCAAAAGATGCACTTTAGGAAGTTATCACTGACTACGTAAGCCAGCTTCCGCGTTGTACAGAAATGTGCCGTCATGTAATGGCTCTACTCAGATCCACCACTTTTTTGGGGGGGGGGGCGGACGGGGGGGTGGAGATTTGTTTTTTAAAAAAATCCCCTGTGAAAATTTATTGAGTTTACTAGCAAGTTCCTTTTATTTCAAACTACTTTTTATAAAAAAGAACAATTTCGTTTCCTAATGTGGTTTCAACGCATACATATTTCTTCCATATTCAGATTGGCATTCAGATATGTATCCATTCTATAAAACACATCATGTTAATCATACTATATATTTCTTAAAATACTACTTTTTTGAATGGTAGTTTTACAATAGAAGGGGTCTCACTTGTTGCCATTAAATATAGAATCCAGCTTTTCAGTTTTTGAAAAATGGCCACATTTAAAACAAAATCTCAGAGCTTGGTTTGTTTTTCTTACATGTTAAGTACTATTACCAGGAGAAAATTCAAATAAATATTCAATTTCATTATGAGTTTGATTATTTGATTATTTACAAAAATTTTTTCTTTTATAAAGACTTTAAAATTTTTTTTCCGGTTTATTTATTTTTGAGACAGAGACAGACAGAGCATGAGCGGGGGAGGGGCAGAGAGCAAGGGAGACACTAATCTGAAGCACGCTCCGGGCTCTGAGCAGTCAGCACAGAACCCGAGTCGGCGCTCGAACTCACAAACGGTGAGCTCTGAGCCGAAGTTGGACCCTCAACCAACTGAGCACCAACAGGTGCCCCAAAACTTTTTTAAATAAAACTTTAAATTAAATAAATCAATAATTTATTCTACTTGGAAAAATGACTCTCAGTATAAAGGTGTTCATTTAGGGTATAAGGGCCCTGCTCCCCAGATGTAACCAATACACCGTTCAAGCTTTTGGGAGTTCACTTCCTTCCTGGAAGCCTAGTTGAATCTGATCCTGAGCCCTGGTAAATAGCTAGCAGACAACTCGGATAGACTTTACAACTCTAGCCCAATCCCAGTGGGGTCTGAAGTGGTTCCAGAAAGCTACTTTAGGGTGCTCTACAGGGTTTCTTTCTCCATGCAAAGCTGAATGAACTGGAGAGTTCTGCCACACATTACCTCCATACTCCCAATTTTTATTAGTATGCTAGTCTGCTGAGGCTGCCCTAACAAAGCACTCTGGACTGGGTGGCTTAAACAACAGAAATTAATTTTCTCACGGTTTCCGGAGGCCGGCAGTCCCAGATCAAGGTTCCTCAGGGTGGTTTCCTGGTAAGATCGCTTCTTCCTGGCTTTCGGAGGGGTCCCTTCTCATTGTGTACCTTTCCTTGGTGTGCAGACACACGGAGCTCTCTGGTGTCTCTTCTTTTTTTTTTTTTAACGTTTTTATTTATTTTTGAGAGACATAGAGACAGAGTGTGAGCAGGGGAAGGGCAGAGAGAGAGGGAGACACAGAATCCGAAGCAGGCTCCAGGCTCTGACCCATCAGCACAAAGCCCGACGCGCGGCTCGAACTCACAGACCGTGAGATCATGACCTGAGCTGAAGTCGGCCGCTTAACCGACTGAGCCACCCAGGCGCCCCTGGTGTCTCTTCTTTTAAGGACACTAATCCTATGGGATCAGGGCCCCACTCTTAGAACTTCCCTTAATCCCAATTACTTCCTTAATCCAGACGAAGGTTTAACGTATGAATTTGGAGACATATATACATTTAGTCCATACCTGTCAGTTCTTTTTAGTTACATGACTTATTTCAAATTCACCCCCTCCTCTGCAGTTACTCTTGTCCATATTACCATAGCTTTCACCTGAGCTATTGCAACTGCTTCCTAACTGGACTTCTTGAATTAGTTCTGTGCTCCTTTATATGACCCCATTTTCTACACTTCAACTGTAATGAACTTGAAAACCTAAAAATTGAGCATATCAATGCTTGAAATATATCAGTAACTTCTTCTGCTAGAATAAAAAGAACCAAATTCTTAATCATTCTTCCTAGTAGGGCCCCTGTGATTTGGCCCCCACCAATTTCTCCAGCCTCAAATGGTACTCTTTCCCCCAACTTTCTGGAATTTTCCCACAATGACTTTCTTTTAGTTTTCCCAGACTGTTTCTCCTTAAAATCCACTGGTTTTTCAGATGCTGACTCTATCATTACTTCCTGAAGAAAGCCGTCCCTCATGTATTTTTGTATAACTTAGTACCCTTCCTCATCCCTACCATATACTTTTCCTTCGTGGAACCTACCATAGTATTATTTTGACTTTGAATTGCACACGATGGTAAGTCCATCGGAGCATCTATTAGGTGTCACGCACTATTGTAAGTGCTGCAGATGTAGTGTTCCACTAAACAACATCCCTGCTTTTATTGCATGCTTACATTCTAGGGAAAAAATAAATATAAGAATAGTCCAGATGGAGTATCAGGATGTTAAGATGCAGTTCATTTACTAGTGCTACCATAACAAAGTACCACAGACTGGGTGGCTTACACAACAGATCTATCGTCTCACAATTCTGGAGGTTAGAAGTCAGAGATCCAGGAGTTGGCAGGGTCAGTTTCTAATGAGAATAGTCTTTGGTTTGCAGATAGCCAGCCACCTTCTCCCTGTGTCTTCACATGGCCGTCCCTCTATGCACAGCTGTGTTCTAGTCTCTTCTTATGTGGACACCAGTCTTAATGGATCAGGGCCACCCTAATGACTTTATTTTGCCTTAATCATCTCTTTAAAGCCCCTGTTGTTGCTGGGTGAAATGAGACCCTGGGCCCTGGGGCCTCCAGACCTGAAGGAGTCAAAAGCTCTTGGCCTTGTCAGGAGAGGGATTCAAGGACAGTCACACACAGCACAACAGATGAGTAATGGAAGCAGGGAAGTTCGTTAAAGTGAAAAGTATGTGAGATATGAGAGTGGGCGAGGTAGAGAGCACACAGGAGCTGTGTGCTCTGAGGGTTGGGGTTTCTGTTTTATTGACAGTTCTTAACTAGGGGACAGAATAGTTACTTTGGGTGAGAACCAGAGTTTCTCACTTTTTCTTTCTAATTTGGTCATGGGTTTCTGTCACGGCATCCTCCATCTTGGGTCTGTCTGGTTTGATCTGGTTTCTTGTGGAGTGCTGCCAGGCCTCTGACTTTCCCTGATAGCTGGTCAGGACTTCCTCATTGCTGGCCTCCAGGTTTCCTGTTAGAACCCAACTGCCTACTCTAACACTATCTCCAGTACAGTCACAGTATGAGGTACTGGGGGTTAGGAGTTCAATGTATAAATTTTAGGAAGAATTGATTCAGACCAGAATAGATCCTATATATTGCTGTGGTAACAAAGTAACCCCCAAAGCTCAGTGGTTTAACACAACAAAGTTTATTCCTCACCCATGCAAAAATCCAGTGAGTCCCAGGGTAGCCGACGAGGAGATTCAGGCTGATTCTCTGAGATTGCTGCAGCAGGGGAGAGAAGGCTGGTGGTTGCACATTGGATTTTAAATGATTTTATCTAGAAGAGTGTTATGTTCTGCTCCCAGCCCATTGGTTAGAGCTAGTCATATGGCCTTACCCATTTGCCAGAGTTATGGTGGCGGGGAATGGATATTTGAGCTGTAAATGGCTCTACCACAGATGGTAAAAAGTGCTGAGAACAAAAACCAAGCACAAATAAGGTGATATGGATAGGAGCGTTGTTTTAGAAAGGGTAGTCAGAAACGTCCTGTGAGGTAGCCCCACCAGATAGAGGCAGGTGGTGAAAGAATTCACTGGAGGCAGAACAATAGAGATAGAAGTTTTTTGAATACATGGCAAGGGAGGTGGGCAGGACAGCAAGAGAGAGACTGTCTGCCACAAGGCAGTGCTGGGGGGCTGTTGTTAAGGGGAAGATGAGGAGGTATGGGATTTTCCTTTTTTGGTAACTGTGTCCTGGTGCAAGTAACCCGTTGGTCAGCTAGGGCTTACGGGTATTTTGAGGTGGGTCACCTAACTAGGCCTGTACTCAGCTTACTGAGGTTTCCATTACTCAAGCTGGTTGCCTAAAAGCAGCCTCTGTACATCCACTGTGCTAAAGTTACATTTAAGTAAAGTCACAAAGGAAGTGAGGAAATGGGGGAAAGTATTCTATGCCTGAGGAAACCAAGAAATGGCAAGAAAGCTAGGCAGCTGGAGCAAAGCAAGTGAGAGGGACAACCCGAAATAAGGGGCTACATCATGGAGGCTGTGATAGGCATGAACTTTGGATTTTATTTTGAATTGGGGAAATATTGGGGGTTTACACAATTGGACTTAAGTGTTAAAAAAAATCATTCTCCTGATTGTTTAGAGAAAACATTGTAGGAGGCAAAGATGGAAGTCCGGGGACAGTAATCATCCATGTGGGAAATCATGGGAACGGGGTTTGGGCTGGTGCTGGGGTATAGCACTCTCCTGGGTGGTTTTTACCCCTTCTCTCCTTAAACCACCAGCACTCCTCTCCCTGTCCTCACTCTCGGCTTGTTTTATTAAGCTGGGAACAATTGGAAAATAAAGTCTATATGCATCTAACAACAAATGTGCTGGGCCTTTCCATCCCCCTTGCTCACCTATCTACGGATGACCCCGCCAGCCAACTCAAGGACTTCCTTCCTACAGTTTTCACTCTCTCCCGCATTGGTATTTCCTCATCACTGGACCATTTCTATTAGCATGTAAATATTTAAACAGAAAACCTTACCCCCACATCTCTCACCCACTGTCGTCTCATTCCCCTGCTCGTCTTTACAGCAAAAAAGAAATCTGCTTGCTGTCACCAGTTACTATCTCTGTAATAAGGCTTGTATCCCCACCACTTTATCTTAATTGCTCTGTTCTCAAGCTCTCAAAGATCTCTCCACTGGCAAATCCAAAGGTCAGTGCTCATTTTACTCAACTTCTCAGCAGCAAAGGACATGACACGCTGAGGCACTTTCTTCTCCCTAAAAAATGGTCTTCGCTTAGACTTTAGGACTCCTCTGTTTTGTTTCTCCTCTCATCTCTGGCTGCTCCAACTATGTTTTCTTTGCTTCGTCTTCCCATCTCTGAAGTGCTACACGAGCAGCCTTTGGATCTTTTCTTTTTCTTCCAATTATGCAATCAATGTCCTAGGTCAGCAATTTTCAGTGACTTTCAAACTGTAAGTCCACACTGTTACTTGGTTAAAAAGTCAGTTGAGTTGGGTGGGAGAAGTTTTAAAAAAGTGAAATAAAGTGGAAAAGAAAGAAAATAGAGAATTATATACATTGGGAGGTAAATTTGCTTCTTGACACTTTTAAGTTATCTACATGTATTTGGTCAGTATGGGAACTATTCTGTATCCTGGGTTGGGATCAGAGGGTAAAAAGTTACTGCTCTGTGTGATCTCATTTCATTTTGTGCCTTTAAATACCACTGACCAATCAATTTATATCTCTGTATCTCTCCTCAGAATTTCAGTGTGTTCTATGCAGCTGCTAACTGTGCAGCTCTATTTGGATGGCTAATTGGCATGCCAACTTTAGCATGTCCAAAATAAAATTCTTGATTCCCTCCACCCCCAGTCCGCACATATCCTTTGTTCATTAAAAAAAAAAAAAAAAAAGTCAGTTATTTTATCAGCAAAAGTGAATTTATTTGGGAATAGCAGAGAATTGCAATTCAGGACAAACAAGGTACAGCAAAAGTCTTAGAGTAGCCTAGCAAAGGAGAGGAACATTATTTTATGGAGATGAAGGAGGAAGCAAGGAGGGGTTGTTTTGAACAAAAATCCGTTGGAGAAAAGCAAGAATTCAAGGTGATGAGGGTTTCTCACTGGCTGAATTTCTGGCTTAGGCAATTTCTTATAGGAGATGCGCTGTGCCTCTTTTTCTATTGGGACCAGTAATTGATGATTCTTTCTTGTTACCTCTTCTCTTGGGGGTAATTGATCTTCCGGTAATTGATGAGGAGTGGTATGGCACAAGAGCTCCCCCTTCTGGTCACTCCATTTTAGTGAGGTTTCCCATTATTAATTTTCACACCTTTCTCCATCTAAGTGAATGACAGTTCCATTTTTTTGGTTGCACAGGCGAAAAACCTTGGAGTCATCCTTCACTCTGTTCTTTTAATATACATCTAGTCAATCTGAATATCCTATTGGCCCTACTCTGGAACATACCAAATACTATGTGAAGCAAAATTGTCATTAGCATAGCGTAGGAAGGTCAAAATCAAAGATAAACAGATATAGTGAAACCACGTTTTTATAGTTATTAATAAAAAAGAAAAGGCATTTAGACTTGGAATTAGGAAACTAAATTCAAGACTGGCTCTACCATTTCATAGCTCTGTAACACCTTAGCAGGTTATTATTCATCTCTTTCTCTGTTTGCAAATTCCATTATTCCTTACATTCATCACTCTAGTGAGAACACTAGTACACCTACTGTGTTACATGATATGCTGTTACAGAGTACTATATATTTAAAGTATATCTTATCCTACTTACCAATGAATTTTGTTTGCAAAGAGACCCTAACTGAAAAACTAGAAATGGTTAGATACTTTCAGCCATTTGGTGGTGACTTCTTTCTTTTCCACAAACTCTCTGAGAGCAATTTCCCTCCCCATGTGGGCTGAAGCAGTGGACAGCCCAGTAGTATACTAGGAGCCCCCATCACCACGAACAGGATGTGGAATTAACCTGCCGCCATAATGCCAGTACTCCCCTTGGAGTGAGTACCTGGTACCCATGAACAGTCCCCATCCTGGTAGCCATCCATTCTAAGTGCAAAGATTTCTTTTTCGTTGTGCTTAGTTTCCTTGCTGACAATGCTCAACTGCAGTCTGGGTGGTGAGAATCCAGACCCAGGACCTGAACAAGTTCAAGTTGTCATTTCCCATTCTCTCAGGACTCTGACCTCCTCTATCACTACCCTGTTGCCAAAGGTCATATACGGTTAACGTTTATTGAGCACTGTATGTATCGGGCACTTTAAAGTACTGTGCCAGCATTGTTTCATCTTCGTAGCTATTCAGTAGACACTTTCTTTTAAGTAGATGAAGAGGTTCAGAAAGGTTAAGTAAATTCCCTAGCTAGTAATGGCTAAGCCAGGACGCATCCTAGCATTGTTTCCATGAGTACTGCCTAACTACAGATCCCTCTGGATCTATGAAGGGTCTTTGCCACTTCCTACAGATTCACATCCATAGATTAACTTTTTTGCTTCTCAAGCAAAGAGAAGCATAAGGTATACCATTGAAAGATACTATCCTGCCTTCACAGAACGTTTGCTGCCAGAAGCAGCAGAAAAAGTCCAGCAGGTTGTGGCAACTGGCCTTGCAACCTATTTTTCATAGTAAAAGATAAGTATGGAGAAAAACTCATCACTGTATTTTCTACTCTTTGTAATAGTGCATTCTAGGTGTGTTAAAGAAATGAAGAGGATGCTTGATCTTGTACTGGCCTGGAGGATATTTTGAGCCCACTGTTTTGACCCTGTCAGTTTGCTCTTAGCCAGGTATGCAAAGTGATCAGGACTGTATGGAGGAGTTAATTATGCAATAGATCACTCCTGGACAACAGAACAATTCTGGAATATTTGAAGATATTTGCTAACAATTCACTCATGAATTTACGAAGAAGTTGTACAAATTATTAGTCTCTTATGCAATTAATAATAAATATTATGGTTGAAATTGCCAGTGGCTGAAACTTTACTTCTGTAAAGTCTGATGCAGGAAAACGACTTGGTTAGAAATAGTTATTAAAAACAAAGTAAAAGCTATAATCACGAAAGTTTGATGCGGACAAAGCTAAAAGCTGCATAAAATATTTGGATACTTGTATTTACGCATACAAAGTCTAATCCTCATGAAAATTATAGTACAATATAATTTCAAATAAAAGTTGAAAGTCCCACAAGCCTTCCTCACACCCATTGTTTGATGGGGGTGAGGGTGGAATACGCTGTGGAATAGCCATTCACTCCGGATTAGGAAGCGAAGCAGACCAAAGAGTTCGTTAAGGTAAACAAAACTATTATTGATTATCCCCAGCTCGGCATCCGTTTGCTACCTTTACGTAAAGAAGTATTTCCATTTTTCCTTCCAAGTTCAACATCAGAATACCGGACCGAATTCCCTTCTCCTTTCAAGGGACTAATAATATACGCGGTCAGGCCCAGGGGTCACAAACAGGACGAAGCCGGAGTGGTGGCAGGGCATTCCTCTTAAGCGTCCGGACTGGGCAGGACTCGTCGGGTCTTGCCTCCATACCGCTCCGAGACCAGAGAGCACAGGCGAGCCGCGCCACCGCCGCTGCCGCCTACCCCGTAGCGCGCCGTCGTTGCCGGGCAACACCTCCACAACTCCGCCCCCGGGCGGACACGTGACGCGCGTGTCACGTGACGGGCCAGAGGCGTCCTCCCGCGGAGAGGTGTAAACAGGGCCTGTGGTGGCCGAGCTGCGGCCCTGCTGCGTCCTGGTGTCCGGCATGTTTCAGGCGAGCCGGGGCGGCCCAGCCGCGAGTTCAGCGCCCACCTGAGGTAACTCCTGCGGCCTCGGGACGGGCGTACGTTACGCCGCGCGCAGCCACTGCTGCCCGCCGCCGACGAGGCCGGCCGAGCCCCGGACCCCGGCAGGGGGTGTGGCTGCCGGCTGTGCCGCCCGCGACAGGTGGGTTGGGCGGGGGCGGCCGCCGAGGCCCGAGCTCTGCACAGCTCCGGGTCGCGGCCTCGGCGCGGAGCCGGCCGGAAAGTGGCAGCGCCCCCGGGCTGTGGGCCCTTCCGCCCCGGCTGCTCGAGGCTGCCCCAGGATACTCTTGGGGCCGCGCCGAACCGAGGTCCGCAGGATCCGTCGGGCGCTGAGGGCCCCCGGCTGCCAGCGTGGAGTCCCAGTTGAAGTCTGGCTTCTGCGGGCTGTGAGACCTTGGCCGAGTCAGCCTCACCCCTCGCCCTGGCCTGAGTTTTCACATCTGTAATGAATGTCTGGACCGGATGATCTGTGAGGACCTGCCTCTGCTGACGTGTGTGATCTCGAGAGACCCGCATACTTTGGAAGCTGACGGAGGGAAAACTTAGGTAGGTATTTGTCTTTTAATTGCTAAGTTCCTGTTTGTCTTTAAATTTTCCACCTGACAACTATTTGGATCCTTCACCCTGGTGAAGTTTGTGATAGAAAACTTATTAGACAGTGTCGCAATGGTTTATGTTACTGCCTTTCTTTTCAGGCTTTTTTGGATGCAACGAACCCTTTCTTTGAACCTCTTCAGGAAGCTCAATTAGTTACAAAAAAAAAAAAAAGATAAAAACGAAACCTTTTTTTCTGCCTCGCTGTCTTCCTGTTCCACTGCCCTCGCTACCTCTAAGGGCCCCCAGGGATCACAGGTTGAGAAGCAGTGGTGAACTGTCGGGGAAATGTTTTGCGTGTTAATTTGGTAGGATCTGGAAGATGGATCTTTTGCTTATGTGGAGTTTTCTATTGCCTTCGATTTTGTTCGCCCGCATGTCTTGCAATTAGAGAGGCCATTAGTATATTCCTCATAAAGACATGGGAAAGGCCCCCAAATTTCCGACGGACCTTTCTCTTTTTATCTTTTCTTGCATTCCAGGCCAAGCGAAATAAATGTATGTTTATGATCGTGAGACTTTATGCTTATTGCTCGTTGCTGCTCAGGTCTAGAATGGGAGCGGAAGACTTATTTTTGCAAGACTTTTCTTTAGACCCAACTGAATGGATTAGGACATTTCCTCTGAAAAATATAAAAGTCGAGAGAGTACATGACATAATATCATAGAGTCATGGAGTGATATGACTGTATTACAAGTTTTGAAACCCTGGGACAAGAGAATTTCGGATTTTGTGAGAACTGAGTTCAGCAGTAAAGGAGGTCGTGTCTCATATGGTGAGCGAACATATAACGGAATATGAAGGGGGTGGTCTGTAGACCAAAAATTATAAGGATGATTTTTTTAAGAGAAATGCTTAGTTTTTTTGGATCGTTGTTTTCAGAGACTAGAGTTGATAAGAAATTTCCTGAAACTTGAAGTTTTATATTGAAAGAGGAAAACCATAGAGCTTTACAGCTTGTCCTCTTGGTGCTTCTGTGAAGTGAGCAAGATTGGGGGTTGAATGGACTATGAATGGAACCCAACGTGACCTAGCGGAATAAGTTTTCGCTTTTCAAGGCAAACTACCTTCCTTGTTCTTTGGTGTAGGTCTACTTCTTTATGTCAGGTCTCAGTTTCTGCTGCTAAACGAGGAAATTGGATTGATTACCGCTCCATTTTTTTGGCTTCCGTTAGGGTTGCCAGATAAAATACAGCTAACCTAGTTTAAATTTTAATTTCAGATTAACAGTAAGTTTTTAGTATAAATATTGCATAAGGCATGCGTTACAAAAAAAACCATTGTTTATCTGAAATTCAAGTTTAGTTGGGCTTACTGTATTTTTATTTGCTAAGTCTGGCAGCCTTCCTTCCAACATGTTTGTCTCCTTTAACTTAGCTCCAGGAAGAAATTAGAGATGCATAGACAGGAGTGAGTTGATTCAACCAGTCGAGACTCCCTGTTTGTTATCAGCGGTAGCATCTAGTTCTTGAGAAACAGCTCTTTCACTTGTGGTCCCCCATCGTGGAGCGGTTCCTTTTCTGCCCTAAGCACGTTATGTTGAGGTTTATACTTTTGGTGGGAAACAATTTTAATATCTGAAAACAAAACAAAAAAAAAGTTGCCAGAATTTCTAAAAGTAACAAATTTAGGTCATGAAATGGCATGCACTATTTTTTTTTTTTTTCCTATAAAAGATAGAACTCTACCTGTCCACCAGGTACATGATTGACCTCAAGACATGTTCTAAGGCAGTGGCCTTTTCGGGAAGTTCTTACACCTTCGATTTGGCCCACTGTGATTATGGGATATTATCGCTACGTGCACTATGAACATTTTATATTTTAACCGACCATTGTTAGTCTTGTCTTTGCTATATTTTGAAGACTTTCAATGTTGAAATTCTTTTTCAAGGAGTCTAATTATTTAGTTCCTCCGTTTTTGAGACTTTTAAAGAAAACTAGGCCAGATCTTTAATCACTTCATCCTGAAATGCCTGAATTTTCAGATTCATTCATTCATTCAATAGTAGTCAACAAAAAACTGAGCGCCTTCTATGAGCCAGGCTGATGCAATCAGTGTTCTAGATCTTCAGGTACTTATCTTCACAGAGAAGCTAAATCACATGCATTCTAGGGATAATGTGATGAGGACCTTGTAGTGATACAAATACTATGGAAATTGAGAGGAAGACGAGAGTGCATAAGGCTGATAGAGTGAATGGCAGAACCTCCTAGAGGAGATGGTATTTAATCCAGATCATTGTGGTAAGGGTGGGGTCAGGAAGACAGGCTGACTGAAAGGTAGGAAGAAGCAGGGAAGGGCAGGGAATCCATCTTCTCTGTTCTACAAAGCATACACTTCGTTGGGTTAAAAATAATTGATCATCTGTTCATATGTAGTTTTTGGTTCACTATGATAGTCATCTGCATTAAGTATATTGGGATGAGATTTCTTCAGTGTGTGTCTATATTAGAGAGATATTCAGATATCAGTGTAGCTCTCTGAAAAAAATGTTTATGAAATATATCACACATACAAAGATGTGTAATTTACATATACAAAGCTCAAAAAATGGAATATTATCAATACCATTGAAACCTGTGTGCTTCTTCCTGATTAGACACTCCCTTCCATCCCTTTGGAAGTAACCACCATACTGAATTCTACCATTTCTTTGCTTGCTTCATAAACTTATTTTGTGTGTATACACTACCCCAGAACGTTTACTTTTGAATGTTTTTGAACTTTATATAAATGGCATTGTACTCCACAAATTTTTTTCTGTGACTTTTCCTCTTAGGTTACTATGTTTCATTGATGTTCCCTCCCCACCCCCAGGTTTCCTGCCGTGCTAGTTTTTATCAAGTGTAAGCATTTTGCTGAGGTAAACACCTAGGATTGGAATTGTTGCTTGTAGGGTATGGGCCTCTGTAATTTTCTAAGTATTGCCAAATTACTTTCCCTTGTAGTTGTGCTGTTTTACTTTCCTACCCGCATTGTATGAGAGTTCCTGTTGATATCCTATCTACATGCTTTCTAGTGGCTGAAACTTTACTTCTGTAAAGTCTGATGCAGGAAAACGACTTGGTTAGAAATAGTTATTAAAAACAAAGTAAAAGCTATAATCACGAAAGTTTGATGCGGACAAAGCTAAAAGCTGCATAAAATATTTGGATACTTGTATTTACACATACAAAATCTAATCCTCATGAAAATTATAGTACAATATAATTTCAAATAAAACTTGAAAGTCCCACAAGCCTTCCTCACACCCATTGTTTGATGGGGGTGAGGGTGGAGTACGCTGTGGAATACGCTGTGGAATAGCCATTCACTCCGGCTATTTGATAGCAAATCATCTATCTAATAATAAATTTGTAATATGAGGAGTATGTAAGGAAGTCTTATACCTCAGCAATAAGAAGAAAAAGAACTCAGTTTAAAAACAAAGGATTTGAATAGACATTTCTTTAGACAAGACATACAAATGACCAATAAGCACCTGAAAATAGCTTGATCTCATTAACCACCAGGGAAATGCAAATCAATATCACAATGAATTATTATGTCATACTCACTGGGATGACTATAATCTAAAAGACAGATAGTAACGGATGTTGTGGAGATTGTGGAGAAATTGGAATCTTCATACTCTGTTATTGGGAATGGAAAATGATGCAGCTCCTTTGGCAAACAGTCTAGTAGTTAGTTCCTCAAACAGCTGAACACAGGGGCACCTGGGTGGCTCAGTCGGTTAAGTGTCTGACTTCGGCTCAGGTCATGATCTCACAGTCTGTGAGTTTGAGCCCCGTGTCAGGCGGGCTGTGTGCTGACAGCTCAGAGCTTGGAGCCTGCTTCGGATTCTGTGTCTCCCTTTCTCTCTCTGCCCCTCCCCCACTCATGCTTTGTCTCTCCTGCTCTCAAAAATAAATAAAAACATTAAAAAAATTTAAAAAAAACAGCTGAACACAGGGATAGCAAATGACATAGCAACTCCACTCCTAGGTTTATACCCAAAGAAAAATTAAAATATGTATTCACACCAAAACTTGTATGCAAATGTTCACAGTATCAGTATTCATAATAGCCAAAAATAAAAAAAATGTATGCCAGTTGATAAATGGATAAATTATGGTTTATACATACAGTGGAATACTACGCAGCCATTAAAAGGAACAGAGTACAGATTTATGCTACAACACAGATAAACTTTGAAGACATTATGCTAAATAATAAAAGCCAGTCACAAAAGGCCACATATTGTATGGCTATGTTTATATGAAGTGTCCAGAATGCACAAATCTATAGAGTCAGAAAATAGATTGGTGATCGTCCAGACCTGGACATTTGGAGTGGGGGAAGAGGGGAGATTTGCTGACTAATGGATTTCTTTTAGGATGATCAGATGTCCTAAAATTGATTATGGTGGTGGTTGCACAATTCGTGAGTATGCTAAAAGCCATTGAATTGTACACCTAAAGAAGTCATTGGTGGAAGGAAGGATATAGAAATAAAACAAAACACAGAGAAGGTTGCCATATTGTGAACAGCCTTATGGAGAGGCCCACAGCCACATGAGCTTAGAAGCAAATTCCTCCTTCCTCCCTCCTCCCTGTTCTATAGAGCCGAGCCTTTAGATGACCCTATAGCCTGGTCAATTTTTTTTTCTTTCCAAGATTTTATTTAAATTCAAGTTAGTTAATATATAGTGTAATATTGGTTTTAGGAGTAGAATTTAGTGATTCATCACTTACATGTGACACCGAGTGCTCATCCCAATAAGCATTCTCCTTAATGCCCATCACTCATTTAGCTCATACTCCCACCCACAATCCCTCCAACAGCCTTCATTTTGTTCTTTATAGTTAAGAGTCCTTATGGTTTGCTTCCCTCTCTATTTTTATCTTATTTTATTTTTCCTTCCCTTCCCCTGTGGTCATTTCTTTTGTTTCTTAAATTCTGCATATGAGTGAAATCATATGGTATTTGTCTTCCTCTGACTAATTTCACTTAGCATAATACACTCTTGTTCCTTCCACCTCATTGCAAATGGCAAGATCTCATTCTTTTTCATGACTAATATTCTATTTCGTATATATACACATACATACATACATACATACCATATCTTCTTTATCCATTCATCAATTGATGGACATTTGGGCTCTTTCCATAATTTGGGTATTGTTGGTAGTGCTGCTATTAACATTAGGATGCCTCTGCCTCTTCAAATCAGTATTTTTATATCCTTTGGATAAATACCTAATAGTGCAATTGCTATGTTGTAAGGAATTTCTCTCTTTAATCTTCTGAGGAACCTCCAGACTGTTTTCCAGAGTGGCTACACCAGTTTGCATTCCCACCAATAGTGCACGAGGGTTCCCCTTTCTCTGCATCCTCGCCAACATCTGTTGTTTCCTGAGTTGTTTATTTTAGCCATTCTGACAGGTGGGAGGTGGTATCTCATTGTGGTTTTGATTCGTAGTTCCCTGACCGTGATGTAGAACATTTTTTCATGTGTCTGTTAGTCATTTGTATGTCTTCTTTGGAGAAATGTCTGTTTATGTCTTCTGCCCCTTTCTTAATTGGATTATTTATTTTTTGGGTGTTGAGTTTGATTATAGATTTTTGGATACTAGCCCTTTATCTGATATGTCATTTGCAAATATCTTCCCCCTTTCCGTAGGTTGCCTTTTAGTTTTGTTGCACAGTGAACTGTGCAGAAGCTTTTTATCTTGATGAGGTCCCACTAGTTCATTTTTGCTTTTGTTTCCCTTGCCTCCAAACATGTCTAGTAAGAAGTTGCTCTGCTAGCCAGCATTTTAACTGCAGCCTCATGCAGACCATGAGCTAAGCTGCCTAAATTCCTGACCCATACTAATTGTTAGATAGTAAATGTTTATTGTTTTAAATGAGTTTTGGGGTAATTTGTTGTACACAATAAATAATAGATGGGCAGTAATATTGCATTATGTGTTTCCTTTCATTTTGGTGTTGTGGAAAGCTGTGAAGGTTAAGTTAATAAACTGCAAATTTTTTATTCATCATTTTATTAACCACAACTTGTGACTAAGAGTAATATATTTCTTTTTTTTTTTTAACTTTTTTAATGTTTATTATTTTTGAGAGAAGGAGAGACAGAGAGCAAGCAGGGGAGGGACAGAGAGAGGGAGACACAGAATCGGAAGCAGGCTCCAGACTCTGAGCTGTCAGCACAGAGCCTGACGTGGGGCTCGAACTCACAGGCCGTGAGATCATGACCTGAGCTGAAGTTGGCTGCTTAACCAACTGAGCCACCCAGGCGCCCCAAGAGTAGTACATTTCTTGAGCTATCCTCTGATTTTTGGGGGAGAGGAATTTATGATTAGAATAGTTTAAATTTGTTTTATTATGTTTTCTTGGTTTATTATAATTCAAAAATTTTGTAATCCTATGTGATGCACTAAGAATCTTTATCAACTAGGAGGGGGCACTTCCAAACCATGTAGCAGTACAGAGTATTTCTTACAGTGTCATGATCTTCTGGTAACACTTTTATATTTGAAAATTATGGATGGTATTAATATATTTTAGGTATTATATAAATATAATATATTTATGACTTTAGCAAAGCACTCAAAAAATAGTTACTGAGGCAAAACTTTAGTTCTCTAGAAGCAGCCTCATTTTATTGAAACCACATTAAAGGAGGTTCAGAAGACTTTATTTCTTTTCCTTTGAATATTTCTGTATTTCAGTTGAAGAAAGATTGTTTGACCATATGGGTAAGGAATTCACGGTGGGTTTTGAAGTTTTATTTTATTTATTTTATTTTACTTTATTTACACTTATATTTTGAGAGAGAGAGAAAGAAAGAGCGTGCACAGTGGAGGGGCGGGTGGGGAGAGAGAATCTCAAGCAGGCTCTGCACTGTAAGCACTAAGCCCAGTGTGGGGCGTGAACTCACAAACTGTGAGATCATGACCTGAGCTGAAACCAAGGGTCGGATACTTAACCGACTGAGCCACCCAGGTGCCCTTGAAATTTGATTTTTAAAAATGACTTGTTTAAACATTTTTAAGGATTCTCTCTGTCCTTTATTTTTCTTACTTTTAAAAAAAATGGTATATTTATTAATATACAAATATATCTGAAATATTGTTTTGTGAAGAAAAGCAGACCATAGAATTTTTCCCTCAAAAGTTTTATAGTTTTAAGTCTTATATTAGGTCTGTGATCTATTTTTAGGAGTTAATATGGTATGTGGTATGAGATAGGGATCTAGGTTTATTATTTTTCTTTATGAATACACAGCTGTTTTAGTATCATTTGTTGAAAACACTATCTTTTCCCTATCGAATTTCTTGTCTTTTCTCTAGCCTTTGCGCATTGAATTATCTTGCCATTTTTTGTGGAAATCAACTGATGGTATATATGTGAATCTACTTTTGGACTCTTGTGTTGATTCATAGATCTTAGATTTGAAATTGGTTAGCATAAATCTTTTACCTTTGTTTTTTATTTTCAAAGATCTATTTCAAAGGACTATTTTTAGCTTTGTAGTGTACATGTCCTGTACATATTCTGTCAAATTTTTATCTTAATATTTTTTGATGTTATAAATGGGATTAAAAATCATTTTCCACTGTTTACTGCCAACATGTAGAAATACAGTTGGTTTTGTATATTACCTTTATATCTGGTAGACTTTCTAAAATCACTACTTCTAGTAGTCTTTTGGTTACTTTTTAAAGAATTTACTACAGTTTTTAAAGACGGTTTTACTTCTTCTACCATTGTAAAAGAGAATTTTACTTCTTTCTTTCCAGTCAGTAAGCTCTTTCTTTCTCCCCTCCTGCCTGACTTCTTTCTTTCCTTCTTAATTTCTTTTTTTGGCTTATTACATTGGCTAGAAACTTAAATCCATCAGACTTTGTTCCTAGTCTGATGGAGAAAACATTGAGTCGTATTAATGATATAAAAAGCATTAATTATAAAAATTTTTAAATGTTAAATTAGACTTAAGAAAAATTAAAAACATCTGTACTTTAAAAGACACTGCTGGGGTGCCTGGGTGACTCAGTCGGTTAGGCGGCCGACTTCGGCTCAGGCAGGTCATGATCTCACCGTCTGGGAGTTCAAGCCCCGCGTCGGGCTCTGTGCTGATGGCTCAGAGCCTGGAGCCTGCTTCAGATTCTGTATCTCCCTCTAGAGAGTTCAACTAGAACTTACATAAATTGTTAGTAGCAGTGTATTCTGATACAGGCGCTTTGGAAGACAGTGCGGCAGTTTCCTGTTAACCTAAACATACACTTGTGGGATAACCCAGAATTCCACCCCTGGTTATAAAATAAAAGGTTATGTCACAAATGATGTAATGACAATGTTCAGAGATCAAAACTGGAAATTAGCCCAAATGTCTATCAACCATCATACAATGGAACACTATTCCGCAGTAAGAAGGGAACTACTGATAATATCATGGCATGAAATTGGAAAACATTTTGCTGAGCAAAAGAAGCCCAGCACAAAAGAGTACATACTGTATAATTTCATTCATCGTAAAGCCAGCAAAATTAATCTAGAATAAAGGAGATTAGTAATTGCCTAGGGTCAGAGTGGGAAGAAAGACTGCAATGGAGCAAGAGGGGATTTTTTGCAGTGATAAAAATATTCTGTATGAATTTTAAGTGGTTAGTGGTTACACTAAATTTGTCAAAACGTTTCTAGCATTACACTTAAAATGGGTGTATTTTATTTTAGGTAAGTAGTGGCTCAATACAGTTGACTTAAAAAAGCAATGATGTAAAGAGCTTTATAGAATAAGCATTTATGTGTTGTATGTATAGTAATGTTATGTATAATTTTTAAATGTATGTGTACACACATGCATAAGAAGTGTCTAGAAGGATGTTCAGCAAATTGTTACTGATTATATTTAGATGGTAGGATTTTAGGTGATTTTGAAAATATGATTGGACTTTTTTATATCATTTAAATGATTTTTTTTCAATGAACATGTCTTGACAAAAGCAAAAAAAAATTTTCTTTGGTTATCTGGAAGTTTTATTCTTAGATGTTTTCATATTTTAAATATCTGGAAGTTTTATTCTTAGATGTTTTCATATTTTAAATATTGAATAAGCATTGTAATAATTATGAAATATGTTTAGAACATAAATACTGTTAGTCTGTAATCACCAACAGTTAGGAACAAAACCTTACATTATCTTTGATGCCCCATGGTCGCCTTCTCATCCTATCTTTTTACCTCCCCACGGACATAACTGCTACCCTAAATTTGTGTTTATTATTTCATTTTTTAAATAGTTTCATTATATTTGCATTTCTGTGCTATGTTGTTTTAATCTTTGTACTGTTGAGCATAATAACTAGAATAATCCTGTGTGTATACTTTCATCACTTGCTTTTTTATCCCACATAATGAGGCTTGAGACTCGAGACTCACCTATATTTCTGTATGTGGCTGTAATTCACTAATATGTCATTGCCGTATTGCATTACATTACAGGAGTATTCCATAATTTGATCTTTGTACTCTGTGTGAATGATTGGGTTATCATTTTTTTTTCTGTTATGAGCAGTGTTTATATGAATTTTTTTAAACTTTATTTATTTTAATAACCTCTGCACCCAGTGTGGGGCTCGAACTCACAACCCCAAGATCAAGAATCACATGCTCTTCTGCCTGAGCCAGCCAGGCACCTCGGTTATGTGAACATTTTGTGCATGTCTTTTGGTGCGCATAGGCAAGACTTCCTCTGTGTGTATAGTTGGAGGTATAGATTTTAACTAGTAGGCTAATGCATTTCTTTAACTTTTGTAGAAGTACTTGTTTTCTATTGCTCTGTAAGAAATTACCACAAACTTAGAATCTTAAATAACACAAATTTATTATTTCATAGTTCTGTGGATTGAAAGTGTGGTAGGGTTTCCTGGGTTGCCTGCTCTGGATCTTACAAGGCTGAAATCAAGTCGGGTGCCTCTATTCATAATTCATTCAACTCTCTCTATTAGTGGATGTTTAGTGTGTTCTGATTTTTCTTTTTGTAAAAATTTTAAAAAGATTAAAAAAATGTTTTTTATTTATTTTGAGAGAGAGAGGGAGAGCACACACACACATGTGAGTGGGGTAGGGCAGAGAGAGGGAGAGAGAGAATCCAAGCAGGCTGTGCTGTCAGCGCAGAGCCCTACAAGGGACTCAATGTCACAAACCATGAGACTATGACCTGAACTGAAATCAAGAGTCAGAAGCCTAACTGATTGAGCTACCTAGACGCACCTGATTTTTCTCTTTTATAACAGCATTGAAGTGACTGTTTTTGAATGTATGGCTTTGAACATTCATGGAAGCATTATTATAGTATAGAGTCCTGAAAGTGGACTTGTTCGGTCAAATGAGACTTAAATTGTATAGTGGCAATTGTTGCCCCAATTTTTATTTCATTCTAACTTCCCCTAATAATATGTAGGTACCCTTTTTTCCATTCCTTTGCCTATATTGTCTGTTACCAATTCTCTATATTTTTCTGTATTTTTATTAATTTTTTTTAATGTATATTTATTTTTGAGAGAGAGACAGAGCAGGAGCAGGGGAGGGGCAGAGAAAGAGGGAGACACAGAATCGAAGCAGGCTCCAGGCTCTGAGCTGTCAGCACAGAGCCCGACGCGGGGCTCGAACCCACAAACCGTGAGATCATGACCTGAGCCAAAGTCGGACGCCCAGCCATTGGAGCCACCCAGGTGCCCCTATTTTTTAATTTTTTTAATGGTTTTTTATTTTCAAGAGAGAGAGACAGACAGAGACACAGAGTGAGTGGGGTAGGGGCAGGGAGAGAGGGAAAAACAGAATCTGAAATAGACTCCAGGCTCTGAGCTGTCAGCACAGAGTCGGATCCGGGGCTCGAACTCACGAGTCATGAGATCATAACCTGAGCTGAAATCGGACGCTCAACTGACTGAGCCACCCAGGCGCCCCTATATTTTTCTGTATTTTAAAATTAACGTTTAAGTTTTCATCATAATACTTGGATATTGTTTAGAAATAATGAACATAGAGGGCTTATAATGAAAAATAGGCAACTTCTGTTTTCGTTTTAATAAAATTTTTTTCTTATAAGTTTGTTTATTTACTTCGAAAGTAAGCACAAGCAGGGGAGGAGCGAGAGAAGAAGAGACAGAATCCCAAGCAGGCTCTGCACCATCAGTGCATAGCCCCATGCGGGGCTCAAACTCACAAAGTGTGAGATCATGACCTGATCCTAGATCAAGAGTCCTGACGCTTAACTGACTGAGCCACTCAGGCGCCCTGGCAGCTTCTGTTTTCTTATTTCTGTGGTAGTTACCTCCATGGTTCTAAAATTAATGCATACATATTATATATTTATCAGTTTTAGATTATGCATTGCCTTTGTGTTATTTGGATTTGGGCATCTTAAACTCCTCACTTACCTTTTCTGCATTCCAACTATGGCTATAGCCCTATTTTTATTGAAATCAGTAGTCAGTGATCACTCTGCTCTATAGATCCAAGTAGTAGTCTGTGATTACTTTTCCTTTCTTACATATCTTTTTAAAGTTACCTCATTCTTCAGTGGCTTAACTTTTCATATACACATTCTTTTTACAAGATGTTCTCTCATATTACTATATTTTTTTCTATCGACCTCTAATTTTCTGGAGGTCTTTCCTCCTAGAGCCTTCCATTGGCCTGCTTTCATGTGAACCGGAATTCTCTAGGTTAATCACTATGTGGGAGACCTTTTTCCAGCCCAGTTTCTCCAGAGAATCATCTGTTCTCTCACTGTGTATTGATCTTGGTAATTTAAGCCCTTGCTCCTCAAAATGTAGTTCATAAACCAGCAATGTCGGTGTCACCTTAGAGCTTGTTAGAAATGTAAATGCTCAGACTGCATCCCAGATCTACCACATCAGAATAAGATGATTTGTATGCACCCCAAATTTTGAAATCCCTGGGCTATGCTATACTGTGATTACAGCAACAGTAGGAAGAACAAGGATGGCAGTTGAAGAGAGAACTGGATGAAGGATCTCAATGAATGTTATTAGGGCCTAGAAGTGGCAAATAATACTCTCCTCATGTGATATTAGCCAGGAATCAGTCACATGGCCTCTCATAATTGTAAAAGAGACTGGAAAATGTAGTCTCACATTTGCTGGGAACAGGAAACTATGTAGTAGGTAAATTGCATTGACTGTGTTTCATTTGGTCATTCTGGTCCCCAAACTGTTTCATTCTTTTCCCACACATAGAGCACACTAATCCCCTATCCAACAGCCATTGCCTTCAGTTCAAAGTACAGGATCTCTAAGTGATGCCTGGCTGGCTGTCAAGTCCACATCAGCCTTTCTCATTGAGGTGGACTAAGAAGACATACCTTCTCCCCAACTCCTCAAAAAGTATTATAGTAAGAACACAACATGACCAATGAACAATCCTGTTTGGAAGGTGAAGCATGAAGAGACACTAGTCACTCTTCTGTAACAGTTCTTTTTTTTTTTTTTTAATGTTTATTTCTGAGAGAGAGAGAGAGAGAGAGGAAGCGAGCAGGGGAGGGGTAGAGAGAGAGGGAGACACAAAATTGGAAGCAGGCTCCAGACTCTGAGCTGTCAGCACAGAGTCTGACAAGGTCTCAAACTCATGAACCAAGAGATTGTGACTTGAGCTGAAGTCGGACACTTAACCAACTGAGCCACCTAGGTGCCCCTGTAACAGTTCTTTAATCTTTATGGGCAGACATCATAAAGGAATGTTCCCATCCTTGGAAGGAAAGGATGTTTCTTAATTAGATTCTGATTTTGTTCCATGGGAGAAACTCTCACATTCCTTTTTCTTCTTGGCACCAGGGACCATCCTTTAGGAAGTTCTTCTTTTTCCATTATCTTATTTGGTCTCATCACACATCCAAAATTGACGTTTGGAGCACAGTCTCCTTGGTTATTGTGAAGTTGGTCTTTTTGTAGAAAGTTAGACTCCTAGAGATTGCTTTTAGGTCTTGAATAGTCAGAGACCTTATAAATGTGGACTTGTAGTTTCTCTGCCAGTGTATTTCCCTCAGAAACTTATCAGACTCATTATCTATTTGCTTCCAGTCAATTCAGAGTACAAATAACCACATTTATTTTTATATTTTATTTTATTGCTTACCTGCTTCTATACCTCTGTCTTGTTTCAGTGGAAACCATCTGTAATGTCGTGCTATAATCTGATCTTCTGAGTTTCTTTCTTTCTTGTAATACCCTGCTAGAAATATCCACTAGTAACCAATACACACTATAGTTTTCAATTTGCAGATTTTTCCCCATAGAGCTTAAAGTTCATCGGATGTCTGACCTGCCTTCTGAGTTATAGCCAGTCAGCAGAGTTCCTAAATATTTTGCATTGCATAAAGTGGATCATCATCTGTTCATTCTGTAGTATGAAGTCCTCATGGCCTACAAAGTGATGATGAAATAAATCCAAGTTATTTAGGCTTGTGTTATGACAGCACCCTGCTTCTGGTAGCAGTTTCTGGTTGAGAATGTGTCCAGGGGACCAGTTGTTTTATTTACAGATATTTATTGTATCTCTGTTTAGCCTGTAGCTTGCTCCCACTCATAACATGAAGCCTGAACCCCTTGATGTTTTAAAAAATTTTTTTAATGTTTATTTATTTTTGAGAGAGAGAGAGAGAGACAGACCATGAGTGAGGGAGGGGTAGAGAGAGAGGGAAACATAGAATCCAAAGTAGGCTCCAGGCTCAGTGCTGTCAGCACAGAGCCCAACTCAGGACTCGAACCCACGAACAGTGAGATCATGACCTCAGCCAAAGTCGGACACTTAACAGACTGAGCCACCCAGGTGTCCCGGGCCCCTTGATGTTTTATAGGCAAATTACTTCGTTTTGTATCTTTATCCTTTATGGCGTGTATTTTACATTGTGGCCATCTCCACCTTGCTAAATTATTATTTTCACATTTTTTGTTTTCAAAAGCCTGTTGAAATCTCTCATTTGCAGCCTTCTTATTTATATCTTTTTTCTTTAAATTAAATTTTCCATTTTGAGGTAACTGTAGGTTTATATGCAGTTGTAAGGGATCCTGTTTAGCCTTTATTTAGTTTCCCCCAGAGTTAACATCTTGTAAAGTTAATGGTACAATATCAGGACCAGGCCATTGACATTGTTATAATCAAGATGCAGAATATTTCCGTTTCCACAGGGATCCCTCATGTTGCCCTTTTTATACTTATACTCACTTCTCCCCACTCTCATTGCTTTCTTAACCCTTAGCAACCATTAATCTGTTCTTCCATCGCTATAATTTTGTCTTTTTTAAGAATGTTATATAAATGGAATTATATTTTATGACCTTTTTGAATTGGCATTCTCTGGAGATTCATCCTGATTGTTGCATGTCCAAATAGTTCCTTTTTATTCCTTTTTTATTGCCGAGTAGTATTCTGTGGTAGGTACCATAGACGTACCATAATTTCGTACATCTTCTTGTACCATAATTTGTTTAATCATTTACTTACTAAACGATATCTGGTTGAATAAAACTAACTCAGTCATTTGTGTGCAGGTTTTTGCATGACCAGATTACTTTATTTCTCTGGACAAATGTCCTGGAGTCCAGTTGATGGGTTGTATGATAATCACAAGTTTAGTTTTCTTTTTTAAACTTTATTTATTTATTTTGACAGAGAGAGAGAGAGAGAGAGAGAGCGCACATGGGAGGGGCAGAGAGAGCGGGAGAAAGAGAATCCCAAGGAGGCTCCACACTGCCAGCACAGAGCCTAATGCAGGGTCCCAAACCCATGAAATGTGAGATTATGACCTGAGCTGAAATCAGGAGTCAAACACGAAACTGACCGAGCCACCCAGGCGCCCCCACACATTTAGTTTTTAAAGAAATTTTCAAAGTATTTTCCAGAGTGGGTGTACCATTTTACATTCTTCCCAGTAACGTAAGGGTGATTCAGTTTCTCCTTAGCTTTGCCCACATTTGGGTGTTGGAACTATTTTTTATTTTATTTTATACCAGTTATAAAACATATCCTTTCTGGTAGGTATGTGGTTATGTCTCATGGTGATTTTAATTTGCATTTCTCTATAATGGCTAATGAGGTTGAATATCTTTTCATATGCTCTTTGCTACCAGATATCCTCTCAGTGAAAGTCTCTTCATGTCTTTTGCCTTTTTGTTTTGTTTTTAATTTGCATCCAAGTTAGTTAGCATATAGTGCAATAATTTCAGTAGATTCCAGTGATTCATTCCCTGTGAATCATCCCCAGTGCTCATCCCAACAAGTGTCTTCCTTAATGCCCCTTACCCATTTAGCCCATCCCCCCACCCACAATGCCTCCAGAACCCTCAGTCTGTTCTCTACATTTAAGAGTCTCTTATGTTTTGTCTCTCTCCCTGTTTTTATATTATTTTTTCTTCCCTTCCCTTATGTTCATCTGTTTTGTATCTTAAATTCCACATTTGAGTGAAGTCATATGATATTTGTCTTTCTCTGACTAATTTTGCTTAGCATAATATCCTCTAGTTCCATTCATGTTTTTGCGAATGGCTTTTGCTTTTTTTTCTAATTGGATTTTTTTAATTGTTGAATTTGATAGTTCTTTAGATATTCTAGATACTAGTTCTTTGTCAGATATGTGCTTTGTAAATATTTTCTCCCAGTCTGTAGTTTTTCTTTTCACCTTTTGCAGAGCAAAAGTTTTTATATTTATGAAATCCGGTTAATAAATTTTTCTACTTGGGTATCATGACTTTAGTGTCAGGTTTAAAATCTCTTTGCCTAATGCTAAATCCTAGAGATTTTCTTCTATGCTTTTTTCCTACCTAAAAGTTTTATAGTTTTATATTATACATGTATGTCCATAAAGTATTGAGTTAATAATTGTATAATGTGTGAAACTTAGGTCGAGGTTTATTATTTTTTTCCTGTCGCTCTGGTACTATTTGTTGAAAAGCTACCTTTCCTCCATTGAACTGCTTTATCAAAAATGATTTGGGCATATTTGTGTGGGTATGTTGATGGGTTGTCTCTTCTGTTCCATTGATCTTATATGTCTGTTTCTCTACCAATAGTACACAGTCTTAATTATGGTAACTCTGTAATTAAAGTCTTGAAATCAGTAGACTGATTTCTCCTGCTCTATTTTTTTCTTTCAAAAGTGTTTTGGCTATTGTAGATCTTTTGTTTTTCCATATACATTTAAAAATAATCTTGTCTATATATACTAAAAATCTTGATAAGATTTTGATAGAAATTTGCAAAATTTGTTTATTAGGGAAGAATAGACATCATTACTTAGTTGAGTTCTAGTCCATGAATACAGTATGTGTCTTTATTATCTAATTTCTTTTATCAGCATTTTATGCTTTTCAGCATAAAAGATCTTTGTTTTACATGTAAGTCTGCCATTTTTTAATGATTGTAAATGTTTTATTTTTAATTTGTGTCTTTGTTTTCATTTCTAGTATGTACAAGTACAACTTATTTTAGTATGTTTATCTTATATCTTGCAACATTGCTGAACTCACTTATTCTGGGAGTTTTTTGGTAGATTCCTGGGGATATTTTATATAGACAATCATGCCACCTGCAAATAGGTACAGTTTTATTTCTTACTTTCCAACCTTCATGCTTTTTATTCCCTTTTGTTGCCTTATTGCAGTGGTTAGAACTACAAGCACCATGTTAAACAAGAGTTGACTTTTCCCAGTCTTATGGGGAGAGCAGTTGGTCTGTCATTAAATGTTGCTTTAGGTGTAGGTTTTTTTTTTGTGTTTTGGGTTTCTTTTTTGGGTTTGTTTTTAGTTTTGTTTTGTTTTCTGGTAGATACTTTTTATCAAATTAAGGAAATTTTTTTCTTATTTTCCTGAGAGTTTTTATCATGAACAGATGTTGAATTTTATCAAATATTTTTTTCTGCATTCATTGATATGATCATGTGATTTTATTCATTAGCCTCTTAATATTGTATATCAACATTATAACTATAGATTTCAAAAATTGAACAAATCTTGTATTCTTGGAATAAACTTCATTTGGTCATGGTTTGTAATTCTTTTTATATTTACTGAATTCTATTTGTGAATACTTTGTTAAAGTTCTCTTTTCTGTTTTGAGAACATCATGTAGCCATTCCATTCTTTTAGAGTACATGTGTTAGTGACACGTTTTCTTAGTTTACTTTTATTTCAGGATGTCTTGAGTTCTCTTTGGATATTTTCATTGGATATAGGGTTCTGAGGTGAAGTTTTTTTCTTTCAGTCCTTGAAAGGTTTGTGTCCTTTTTCTGTCCTCTGTGGTTTCTGATGAAGAAAAATTTGCTGTGATTTAAATAATTTTTCCTTTGTAGGAAAAATCTCTCACTGCTTTCTATATATATATATATATTTTTTTTTTTTTTTTTTTTTTTTTTTTTTTTTTGGTCTTTAGTGTTCAGAAGTTTGGCTATGACATGCCTTGGTGAGGAGTTCTTTAGGTTTATCCTGTTTGGAGTTTGCTCAGAATCTTGAATCTGTAAGTATATACATCTGTGAAATTTGGGAATGAATTTTCAGCCATTATTTCAAGTGCTTTTTCAGCCCAGCCCTCTCTGATGACCTGATATTAGCTCTTTAGTAATAGTCCCACAGGTCCCTGAGACTCTATTCATTTTTCTTTTACAGTCTGCTTTCTTTCTGTCATTCAAATTGGGTAGTTTCTATTATTCTGTCTTCTGGTTCACTGACTTTTCTCTGTCCCCACCATTCTGGTATTGAGCCCATCTATTGATTTTTGTATTTTGGTAATTATATTTTTCAGTTCTGAAATTGCCTTTTGATTCTTCATTATATCCTATATTTCTTTGCCGAGACTTTGTTTTTTACTGAGGCACAGCAGTGGTGGGGATGACAAAGTCCCAACTAGTTACTTGGCTTTCTCTAACAACATCCTGATAGGGATATTGGGATGCCTCGTTACATCTTGGTGGGAGTAGAAGTCTAGTCTACCTTTTGTCTTTGCTGGACTGGGTAGGGGTGTAGCTGCAATTTTTTCTGTGGTGTTTGGCTGGAGTAAGATGTCTAAAAGTTTTATTGTCTTAAAGTTTTTTGTCTTTCTGGACTGACCCTTTTCTGGTTGCTGGGTTAGAAAGAGCTGGCTTTTCTTGGGGCTTTATTTCGGTCTATACCCCTTGGTGTTCTTGAATTGCCAGTTCTTCAGCTATAAGTTTGGGTTCTGTGAAGCAAAAAGAAAACCCAGGGAACTCAACACTGTGTTGTTCCTTGAATCCTGAGGTCGCTATCTGGTTTACCTTCTTCTCTGCTTTTCAGAGTATTACATTTGCTTTATATATAATGTCCAGAGATTTTAGTTGTATTTAGTGGGACAAGTAGGGAAAAGTATATTTATTCCATCTTCCCAGAAATGTAAGCTTCTTTTTTAAAAGTTGCATTACTATCATTTTAATAGAGTCTTGATGGAAGAGGAGCTAAACTTAAATGCTAATCCATATTTTTATTATTTATGTTTTATTACATTAGTATGAATTAGGCACATGAAATATTTGCCTAGTGCTTGTTTTGTTCATGGCACACAATCTTATGTGGGAGAGTCTTTGGGAAATGATTGAAAGCATGAAACCCTGCTTGCCTAAGGTTTCTCAAAATGCTCCATTCTTTAAATGTATTACCCCAAGAAATATTAGATTGCTTTTAGGTGAATCTCTTCTGGGTAGTTGATGTAGACGATGATACTTTAATACCATAACCTCATTTTTAAGTTAAAATGACATTTTAGGGGCACCTGGGTGGCTCATTTGATTGAGCATCCAACTTTGGCTCAGGTCATGCATGATCTCACAGCTCATGGGTTCGAGCCCCATGTCAGTATGTGTGCTGACAGCTCGGAACCTGGAGCCTCCTTTGGATTCTGTGTCTCCCTTTCCTTCTGCCCCTCCCTTTCCCTATGCCCCTCCCTTTCCCTCTGCCCCTCCTCCACTCATGCTCTATCTCTCTCTCAAAAATAAATATTAAAAAATATTAAAAAATTAAAAAAATAAAATGACATGCTAGGAATATTGGCATAATATAGCCTTTAAATTTATAGTTTATAAATTGTAATCCTTATGCTGTAATCCTTTACATTTTTCTCGATTTGTTAAAATAATTTAAATGTGTTCTTAGGAAGGATAACTTTTATATTAGGTTCCATCAAAGCATTAAAATTTTAAAGAATTACTGGAAGTCTTAAGTTTATTAATTCAGATGAGATAATGTTAGGGATGTTCTACTACTTACTCAGGTAGCATAGTGGTAAGGATATGGGCCATGGAGCCAGCTTCAATGCTTATTGTATGACCTTGAGCCTGGGTTTTCCATCCATCTATTGGGGATGATAACAGTTATACTATTTCATAGAGTGGTTGTGACAATGTGAGGTGTGAAGTTTTCTTTTTTTTTAACTTGTTAAAACTGAAAGTTTTTTTTTTTATCATGAAACTTTATGTCAATTCTGTTACTTACAGAATATTCTACAACTTGGTATAGTTCTGAGAGCATTAGGCTTAAGAGTTAGGAAACCTGAGTTCCATTCCCCACTCTTAAGTAGCTGCTTGACCTCTAGCAAGCAAGCAACCTTGCTTTCCCAGTCAGCCTTTTCTTCAGGCTTTTCCCCAGCCTTCCTTTATTTGTTTATAAAAGTGGGCTTGGGTTTGAACTGGTTGATCTCTAAGCTTCCTTCTAATTCTTCTTTTCTTTTCTTTTTTTTTTTTTTTTTTTGTCTCTCAGTGAATCAACTAGCTTATAACACAGTTCATGAGGAGAGCACATTTTATAACCTGGAAAAGAAAGAAGAAAAAGGCTTGGGATGGGAAGGGTATGATAATCTTACAAAAACAGTAAGGGCTGATAGATTAATAATTAGGTTTGTTTCACTGCTTCTAGCTTAGGGCAAACCTGACAGCTGTAGATGGAAGGGAAGAGTTCTTGACTCAGTATAATGGACACATTTCTAATAGATACTCCTGACCAACTTTGAAATGGGCCATCTTAAGTCCCTCCTAACACTGAAAGGACAAAGGCCAAGGTCAGACTGGCAAATGATGCTTCAGAATCAGGTCAAAGTGATTTCTGCCTCAGCCAGGGATGGTGCTGATGACTTGTATAACCTTCTGGCCTCCCGTGGGTGGAAATCACGACATGATTAGGTTGTTAAAATAATCAAGAAAAGCCATATTGTACTGTGGCAAAGTGGTCACAGACTTTAACTGGATTATAACAATGACATTCATATTTGAAATTCTTTTCTGTTTGCAGTTTTTGGGGTTTTTTTGTTTAGTTGAAGTGTAGACTAAGCGTTATTCTCAGTTTTGAAAATGTTTTCTCCTAAGTCTTGTGTAGTTTTTTAATGATTCATCTGGGAAGAGCAGCATTATTGTTTTCTTTGTTTTGACTGATCTGTGAATGTTTGCCAATTTTTTTCTTAAGTGTATTTATTTATTTTGAGAGAGAGTGAGTGCAAGTGGGGGAGGGGCAGAGAGAAAATCCCAACTGCTAACAGAGAGAGAGAATCTGCTAACAGCACAGAGCCTGACGCAGGGCCTGATCCCACGAACTGTGAGATCATGAGCTGAAATCAAGAGTCAGATGTTTAACTCACTGAGCCACCCAGGTGCCCTGCTACTTATTTTTTTTTTAAAGATAAGCAGGAAACTATGAGTTTGGGTTCTTAGATCTTATTGAGATTTGCAGCTAAAGCTGTCATTGACTGTGTGAGTGCATTGCCAAGTTCTCTGGAGAGGTTTACCAGTCTGGGTGGTCAGTTTTGATAGTATTAGCTTCTTAAAGTTTCTGCTGTGAAGCAGTCTTTGGGGGAGCAAGCCCTTGGGGAAAAGGATATTTTTACTATGTTTTTTAAATTATCCTGCTCTTTTTCCTACTTCCTAAGCTAGAATTTTGGTCACCAAAGGAACGATTCTCTCTCCCTGACTTAGCATCTGGTTGAGGAAGTTGTGTGTGTATATGTACATTGCCCAACCTAACTCAGGTTTCCTTTACTCACTGAGTGCCCCATTCCTTCTGAGTTGGGATTGGACTGTACTAGTGGATACATTAGTTTACAGCAGGTTTCTCAGTGTTAGCACTAATGAGGTTTGGGCCTGGGTGATTCTGTGTCGTGGGTGGCTGTCCTGTACATTATGGGATATTTAGCAGCATCCCTGCTCTCTTCTTACTGGATGCCAATAGCACTCCCACAGTTATGGCACCCAAAAATATCTCCAAAAGTCCCCTGGGTGGCAAAATCGCTCCAGCTGAGAACCACTGACTTATAGATGCTTCTCAGCCAGCCCTCTGCCGCAGTCGTGGTCATCCTACTCCCATATGGTTTCTCCATGTTGCTAGTCTTGCTCATGGCCTCCTCCCCTTGGCTGTGCTGTGCTGTGCTGTGCTCTGCTCAGCTAATTAGGTGGAAAGTTGCCAAGTGGAAAGTGGGGAATAGGGCAGAGATAGTGGAATCAATGGGGAATAGGTCAGAGTTGGAGTTAAGGTGTGGCTGTGCGTAGTGGCTGATCACTGCAACACACAAATGAGTGTGTTTTTTAGTGGCAGCTAATGATTAGGCTTAAAAACAAATGTTCTTTGAAATGAAAGTGAGCTGACAGTGACACTGGTATCATGCTCATCAGGTATGTGATGTCTTAATGCTATCTGAAGCCTGCCTTGGGAGTCTGGGATTTCGAAAGAAAGCTCCAGGGATATTCTCTCTTTAATGTTTTTATTTGAAAGAAACAAAGAAGAGAGAAACTGCTTTTTGATGAACTTCCGTGGTCAATTTTGATTTCATTTTTGAGGTGAATTAAATAGCTGGAGTTAATAGTCTTTGGTTTTTATTTTTTTTTACATCTATGAAGTGAGGTGAGAGAATTTGTAAATAAGAAGCAGCAAATGTTTAATGAGTGCAACTGGGGATGGTGACATGTCTTTAAGAAAGGCCGAGTGCTGAAAGAGCAAGGCAGGTAACCATGTAAGGAGCAGTAGCTCTGTCTTGGGTGGGGGCAGACAGTGAAGGGTGGGCAAGGAGCGCTCTCATAGATAAACTTGAGACTTGGAACAGGTATTCACAGTCCTTGTTTATATTCAGACAATCAGTGTTTATTATTAGTACTTTTATTCTGGGCTTTATGAATTATTTTTTACCTAGTCATCCCGATTGCCTGTTTTTATAAACTTATTCCCTCTCTCTCTCTCTCTTTTGAAGTTTATTTATTTTGGGAGAGAGAGAGAGAGAGCATGTATCCAAGCAGGGGAGGGGCAAAGAGAGAGGGAGAGAGAGAATCTCAAGCAGGCTCCAGCTGACAGTGCGGAGACTTGGGGCTCGATCCCGCTCACTGTAAGATCATGACCTGAGCCAAATTCCAGAGTAGGATGCTTAACCAACTGAACTGCCCAGGCACCCCTTTGTAAACTTTATTCTCTTAACATTCATTGCTCAACGTTGCCCATTCTTGGGTGCCTGGGTAGCTCACTTGGTTAGGTGTCCATCTTCGTGAGATCTCAGGTCACGATCTCATGGTTTGTGAGTTTAAGCCCCACATCGGGCTGTCTGCTGTCAGGATATAGCCTGCTTCAGATTGCTCTGTCCCCCTCTCTTTCTTCTCCTCCCCTGCTCACTTTCTCTCTCTCTCAAATGTGAATAAACATTAAAAAAAGATTTTAAAGAAACTTTTCCATTTTTAATAACTTTTAATGACTGCATATTGCATTTGTGGTTGTATCCTAATTTACTTAGCCATTTCTCTATTGCTGAATATATAGCTTGCTTCAAAGAATTTTGCTACTGTAAATATCCTTTGATGTATATATCTTTGGGCATACATTTTAAATCCACAGTTCAGATGATTTCTTTACGATAGGATCTCATGAACTAGAATCACTGGGTGAGATGGTATGGATATTTTTAAGGCTGTTGATTTATATTACTCCACTGCTTTACTGAAAAAAAATTTTTTTTGAAAGGTTCCAATTAACACTCTCACTAGCAGGGTTTTGAGTGGCCCTTTTAAGGTATCCTTGCCAACTGATTTAAGAGATGGAAAACATCTTGTGTTTCTTTGCCTATTTAAATTGTTGGCAAAGTAGCGAAGTTGATTTTTTGTTTTTCTTTTTCCTTTAAAAGTTTATTAGTTTCTTTTGTAAATCAGCTGTACATATCCTTTTCCCTATAGTCTTTTGTTACTTTTTTTTATTCCTTTATGCAGTTTCTTTATATATTACAGGAAGTAACCTTTTCTCTGTCATATTTGTCAAAACGTTTTTCAGTTTTTCAGTTCTATCTTTTGTGTTATGTGTTACTCTTTATTTTGATATGATTTTAAACTTACAGAAATACAAGAATACAAAGAATTACCACACATCTTTTATCAAGCTTTCCCAATTTTTTGTATCTTACCCTATTAGCTTTATCATGTTCTCTCTATGCATACATATAAATGCATGTTTCTCTGATTAATTTGAGTCTAATTTGTATGTTTCCTAAGAACTAGGGCATTCTCTTAAAAAGTTTTTTTAATATTTATATTTGAGAGAGAGAGAGAGAGAGAGAGACTGAATGGGAGTGGTAGAGGGGAAGAGAGAGAGGGAGACACAGAATCCAAAGCAGGCTCTAGGTCCCCGAGCTGTCAGCACAGAATATGACGTGGGGCTAGAACTCATGAACTGCGAGATTATGACCTGAGCCAAAGTCAGATCCTTAAGCCGATTAAACCACTCAGGCGCCCCTGCCAGGGCATTCTCTTCTATAACTACAGGAAAATATTTGTCAGGAAATTTAATAATTGGTACAGTATTGTTATCTAATTCACAGTTCATACTGCATTTTGAACAATTGTCCCTATAATGTCCTTTATTGTTCTTTTGTTTTCCCTGTCCAGTATGCAGTTCAAAATTACACTGAAAAAAAATTTTTTTTGATCTGCATGCATGATTTTTATTGCCTTTGCCAAGAATTATGTGACCATGTGCCAAAACAAACACAGCCATTTGGAATGGGTGGAGATTGCGAACTCTTGTCCTTGCAGCGTGGACACATGCCGTTCTTGTTTAGATGATATAAAAATACCAAGTTGATTTAGCTGATAAAGTGAACCGTGATGTAAATGATAGTTAATAAGTCAAGCTGCCCGAACAGAACACTGTGAGACAGCTGAGTTACTGACATTGCTGGACTACAGGATGGTAAATGACAGGCATAGTGAGCTCACGTTTCTTTAGTCTCCTTTAATCTGGAGTAGTTTTTCAACCTGTCTTTGTCATTCTTGACATTGACATTTTTGAAAAGTACAGACCAGTTATTTTCTAGAATATCCCTCAATTTGTGCTTATCTGAAGTCTCCACATGGTTAGATTCAGATTATTCATTTTAGACAGGGAGAATACAAAAGAACAAAAACACTTTATTTTTCTCAGTGTGTCGTATTAGGAGCCACTGGTTGATAGTTTCAATATTGGCGATAAAATTGAACACTTGGTTAAGTCGCTGTCTGCTAGATTTCTCCACTGCTCAGATACAGTTTTTCCCTTTGAAGTTAACAATTATTGACACTTTGTGAATACCATGGTCCTCATCAAGCTTTTACCCACTGGTTTTAGCATCCATTGATTTTCCAACTCCATACTTCCTTCTGTATTTATTGACATTCTGCTATAAAGAAGAGCTTTCCTTCTTTCCTCCACCCCTCATTTATTTGCTTACTTACTTGAATGATTCATGGATATATTCTTATTTAGTGGCTTATTTATTACTCTAATTATTTGGATACTCTTAAGTGTTCTGGATTTGGTCCATGTGAACTTTTTCAAATTGACGCCATTGTCCTTTTTAGATGTCCACAATTCTTTGAATACTTATTTGCTTTCTGGTATGACAAGACACTCTGGGCTCATTTTGTGTGCCTCAGCCCTCAAACTTTTCTCCGAGAAAAAGTGGGGAACAAGATTTGGATGCATGAAGTACTTGGGTGCATGAAGTGTGTCGTTACTTCTAGGCCGTCTTAATGGACAGAGCCAGGATATGTTTGTGTGTGTGTACACACACATGCATACGTATATCTGTATTTTTAACTTATACATCTGTGTATACACATGTATATAAAAACGGATTTATATTGATACTAGCAATATTATCCAACACAATGAGGGTACATTCTAGTGTTCCTACGTATATTGAATTTTGTCAGATGCTTTTACATCTTGCTTACAGTCGTGGTGCAAAGATATTCTCCTCTATTTATTTTCAGGAGTTTTATAGTTTTGTATTTTAGTTTTGATTTACGATCCATCTCAAATTATTTTTTGTTTATGGTGTGAGATAGGGATTGGAGTTTATCTTTTGTTTCCTATGTGGGTATTCAGTTTCTCTAGCACCATTTGTTGAAAAAGTTTTATTTATCTTCCCCATTGAATTGTTTTGGTGCCTCTTTTAAAAATCAGTTGACCATATAAGTGTGTTCCTTCCTTAGACCGGGACTGTAGTTTGATGGTTACTGAGTTAACGTTATAATAATCTTGATGTGTAAGTCCTTCAGCTTTATTCTTTTTTAGATTGTTTTGGGTGTTCTATATTCTTTTCATTTCCGTATAAATTTTAGAATCAAATGGCCTATTTCTGTAAAATGCCGAGTAGGAATGTGAATGGCATCCTTATTTGGACAGAATCAACATCTTTACAGTATTGAATCTTCTAAATTACAAACAAGGTGTATGTTTCTATTTATTTAGATATTTAATTCTCTCAACAGTATATTTTAGTTTTCAGTATATGGAACGTGCATGACTTTTGTTAAAATTTTTCATAGTTACTGTGCTTTTGACATTATTTTAAGATAAATTTTTACCATTTTATTTTTTTTTGTTGCTAGTATATAGAAATACATTTGAATTTTATATATTGACCTTGAATCTTGCAGTCTTGCTAAATTGACCTAGATTAATCCTGCTAAACTGAGTTAGGTTTCTTAGGAATTTGTTAATATGTCATCTGTGAAACGAGACAATTTTACATCATTCTTTCCAGTTTTTATATCTTATAATTCTTTTTTTTGCCATGTTATATTGACTAAGATCTTCTCTGTATTGTTAAACATGGTGACGAGAAGTGGGCATATTTGCCTAGTGGTGGTGGGGGGGAATCCTGAGGATTTAGTTAGGTTATTTGCCATGGGTTTATATGATAAAGGAAGTTTTTCTTTGTAGTGTTCTGAGTTTGTTTTTTTTTAATGGATGGATTTTTTTTTTAAATGAATGTTGATTTTTTTTTCAAATGCTAATGTTTTATCTGTTATTATATTAAAATATAATGGGTTTGAAATTTTGATCCAGCTTTGTATTCCTGGGATAAACCCTACTTGGTCATGATATGTTACCCTTTTTATAGTTAGTGATTTTGATTTTTCCATTAGTTGGCCAAGAGTGTTTTCACCTGTATTTATAAACTGTATTCATGATCTGTAGTTGTTTTGTAATTTTTTTTAGGTTTTGCTAACAGGTTTGTGCAAATCATCTAAAATGAGTTGGGAAGTGTTTCCTTAATTTTCTTTTTCATGAGTTTGATAGAATTCACTGGTGAAACATTGGAATTTTGAATTTTCTTTTTGCAAGAGTTGGCTAACCAATATATTTAATAGATACATAGCTATTCAGATTTTTACAATTTCATATTGTGTCAGTTGTGAGAACTTTTTTTAATCATTATAGTATATCTCTTTCCATTCTCTTTTAATTAAAATTTTAAAAAGTTTTAGAGAAAGAGGGAGGGGTAAGAGGGAGAGAGAGGATCCAAAGTTGGCTCTACGCTCAGTGCAGAGCCCAATGGAACCCTGAGATCATGACCTGAGCTGAAATCAATAGTTGGACACTCAACCGACTGAACCAGCCAGTGGCCCCTCCACCCTACTTTTACATTTTGTCTTTATATTCAAAGTGTATTTCTTAGCAGACATGGTATATTGGTCCTTGTTTGTTTCTTCCTCTTTTCCCCTAGTCTGACAATCCCATCCATTTAATTGGAATATTTAGTCCCTTTATACTTAATGTATTTATTTATTTTTTTTTTTTAAATTTTTTTTTTTTTTAATCTTTATTTATTTTTGAGAGACATAGAGGCACAGCATGAACAGGGGAAGGGCAGAGAGAGAAGGAGACACAGAATCGGAAGCAGGCTCCAGGCTCCGAGCCGTCAGCACAGAGCCCGACGCGGGGCTCGAACTCACAGACCGTGAGATCATGACCTGAGCTGAAGTCGGCCGCCCAACCGACTGAGCCACCCAGGCGCCCCTTAATGTATTTATTAATACACAGTTGATCCTAATTATCAATGGATTTTATATTTACGAATTTGTCTGCTTGCTAAAATTTACTTGTAACCCCAAAATCAGTACTTTGGCAATACTCTCAAGGACATTCATGGATATGCACAGGGCAGTGAAAAATTTGAGTCATCTGACATTCATGTTTCCAGCTGAGGTTGAGCAAGTCATACTCTGCTTTCTTGTTTCAGCTTTTATACTGTAAGCTGTGTCCTTCTTGCAGTATATTCAGTGCCTTTTCACATGACATGTTTCTTTTCTGTTTTATTTTTTTTTTTTTGAGACATATTTTGATTTGCTGTTTGGTTTCTTATTTGGCCCGTCGCTTATGTAGTAGTGTGTTGTTTAATATTTACATGTTAAATATTTAATATTGACATTGTAGATTTTCTAGCTTTGTTTTATTGTTGATCTTTAGTTTCGTACCATTGTGGTTGGATGATCCTCCATATGATTTGATCTTCCTAAATTAGTAACATTTGTTATGTCTTATGTAATTTTTTAAAAATTATTTTTTATTTATTTATTTTTTTAATATAACGTATTATAAAGCTGGCTAACATACAGTGCATACAGTATATGTCTTATGTGATTTAATGAGAGGATTCTCCCGTGTGTACTTGAAAAAAATGTTTGTATTCT
Source organism: Paguma larvata (assembly GCA_030068075.1). Classification (NCBI taxonomy): domain Eukaryota; kingdom Metazoa; phylum Chordata; class Mammalia; order Carnivora; family Viverridae; genus Paguma; species Paguma larvata. The sequence goes on along the minus strand of CM057837.1, from coordinate 53,470,103 downwards.
ATTTTTCTTGGATGGAATGTATTATATATATCTTGTATAACTATGTGTTCTGAAGTATGCTTCAAGTAAAAAATACTTTTGTTGAAAAATTAATTTTTTTAAATTTATTTTATTTTACTTTAAAATGTATTTATTCAAAAATAATATAATCCCTAAACACAACGTAAGGTGCTATATAGTGTTCCTTAGTGCAAGAAGGCTGTGATGTGCCTTACAGAGAAAATAGACAAGTTAGATAAACTTCCTTTTAGGTGTGAGTTATAGTGCTGTTGGTCTTGGGTTCTGTGTTAATGAATTAACAGTATATTTTGCTAAATATTTTGCTAAATAAATTTTGTTTTGTTTTGAAACAGAAACAAACATAAAACAAGGTTATGTATTGATTGATTGGCCAAAGTGTTGTCACCAAAGGCTTGCAGGAATCTAACTCTGGATTTCACGTAGGAGTAATGGTTCTGTATTTGCTAATTCAGTATTCATGGCAACTTTTAAGAACATAACTAATGGGAATAATGAGAATTGAGTGTAGTTGGGTTTAGATCTTTTTTTTTCTTTTTCTGTTACTTTTTTCCACCTTTACTCTATGGGGCAAATTGATTGATTTTTAGTATTCCATTTAAGAACATTTTTTAGTGGTCACATTTGCAATTGCAATGTACATTTTTAACTTTCCCAATCTATTCCTAGTCTTCGAGTTAACATTGTACCACTTCCTATAAAATATAAGAAAATATATAAAAATATAAAATATAAATATATAATTCTATTCTTGCCCCATTCATTGTGCTCTTATTGTCATATATTTTACATATACCTATATTATAAGCCCCAATGTTATATTTCTTGTAGTAAATAGCCAGTGTCTTCTAAAGAAATTAAGGGAGAAAATGAAAGGTAGTTCTTTATATTTACCATATATTTACGTTATGCTTCCTCTGATGGAAATTTAAGTAGAATAACTAACTGTAGGAAGCATTTAAATGCAGGGTTATTACCACTGATAGACTGTCCTGATATTAGTGGGGAATGTAGGAGGCTAATTTTTTGACTTAGGGTAGGAGTCTTTGAGTATGGTTCTACTGATTGAAGTTCCAGATCATTGTTCTTATATAAACTACATCCATATGGTAACTTTTGTATTTTCTAGTTTTAGTTTCTTTAAAGTGGATTGAGACTTTAGAAACTTTTAAAGTAATCTGAGCACAGAATTCTAGCATTTTAGAATATTTTTCCTAGTCTCTTCTAGTTGTCTTACTTACAACCCATTTGTCAAAACATTTTAAGGGAAATAATGTGCCTTTATGGATAATTTCCAAAGTATTCAGCTTAATTTTTATGAGAATAGTAATTTCTTATTTTTGTAGCCACATTTTTGCTCATTTGTGATTAGTTTACATAGTATTAAATCATACAGTTGCAATAATAATGAGTACAGCTGACATAAACAGATTTGGGTATGCTAGAATCGAATTTGCCATGGGCAGTTTACTGACTTAGTAGACTTTCATTCAGTGATACATGAATTGGTAACATCCAACCAAGCAGATAGAGATATTTTTGTAAATCAAAATGAGCAGGAACAAGGAAATTATACTGGGCATTTGCCGATTGGTTAGAGCAGGATTACTTTCCTTATATGGAGCAAAGGGAAGTCTTGGAGCCAGTTCAGATAACTTGTGCTGAGAAGATACTTGCTGATTGGTTAACCTAGACTTCCCTTTTTGGGGAGAGGTGAACATAGAAATTTTAGTTAAGTTTTGGTTTGTTGACGGACTTAGCTTGAGCGATTTTATCTTGGGTCTGATCTGGTTATTTTAACAGGTATAGACAATAGATTTTTGATATGCATATAACTCAGTTGGTGGGAACATAAATGTGCACATTACTGAGAGTTGCTTACTAAATGTGAGCAATCTATATGTTCTGGGTACCAGCCAGTATATTTTAGGGAGGGGATGGATAGCATCAGTCCCCTTCTAACATTTCTCAATTCCCCATGGGATCCTGGCACTTAGAAGGTGCTCAGAAAATGTTGATGAGCCATTTCAGTGTCTGGGCCATTTTGGCTCTCTTATCCCTATGAAAATATGTGTCTATCCCTTTGTTCAATTTGGTTAAGTGATTCAGATATTTTATATCTTCCCAAAGAGAAAGAGCATTTGTAATGAAGTGAAAATCTCTGAAAATTGATTTGATTTTAAAACAAATAACTGTTCCCTTAAAAAAAGTTTTTTAATGTTGGTTTATTTTTGAGAGAGAGAGAGTGAGAGACACAGGGCGAGTGGGGGAGGGGCAGAGAGAGAAGGAGACAGGATCTGAAGTAGGCTTCGGGCTCTGAACTGTCAGCACAGAGCCTGACATGGGGCTCAAACTCACAAACAGTGAGATCATGACCTGAGTCAAAGTCAGACGCTTAACCAGCTGAGCCACCCAGGCGCCCAGAAGCATTTTTTTTTCCTGTAACTATAATTTTTTCACTAGAAAATGCTATCTAGATGGAGAAAACTGAAAAGAATGGGCTCCGGGGGTGCCTGGGTGGGTCAGTTGGTTGAGTGTCTGACTCTTGCTTTTGGTTCAGGTAATGATCCCAGGGTTGTGGGATTGAAGCCCCCAGTTGGGCTCTGCACTGAGTGTGGAGCCTGCTTGGGATTTCTCTCTCTCTCTCTCTCTCTCTCTCTCTCTCTTCTTTCTCTCTGTCTCTTTCCTGCCCTCCCTCTGCCCTTGTCTCCTGTCTCTCTCTCAAAATAAAAATAAAAAAAGTGGGCTTCAGGATCATAAAGCAAATAGTATACCTAAGTTTTTTTACATTTAACCACCTGTATGCAAATTAATATATTAAAACGACCAATTCCTTTTTTTAAAAAAAATTTTAATGTTTATTTACTTTTGAGAGACATAGAGGCACAGCATGAACAGGGGAAGGGCAGAGAGAGAGGGAGACACAGAATCGGAAGCAGGCTCCAGGCTCTGAGCCATCAGCACAGAGCCCAGTGCAGGGCTCGAACTCACAGACCGCGAGATCATGACCTGAGCTGAAGTCGGACGCTCAACCAACTGAGCCACCCAGGCACCCCTAAAATGACCAATTCTTAATAGACTTCAACCACGTTTGGAATTTTCCATAAGAAAACAGGACTAATGTTACTTTTCTTTCTTTCGGTTTATTGCTTTGTTATGCATTTACATGCACATCACAGTCAGTAGGGGCATAAAGGTTAGGAAACTGGAAGGATTCAGTTTAGTCTTAAGGAAACACCAATTAAAGTTACAGAAGTAGGATTGCCAGGTTGGCTCAGTTGGTTAATAAGCACCTGAATCTTGATTTCGACTCAGGTGATGATCTCACAGTTCCTGGGTTTGATACTTGCATCAGGCTCTGCGCTCTCCCTCTGTCTCTTTCTGTCTCTCAAAAATAAATAAATAAACATTTTTAAAAAGTTACAAAAATATTTCACCTCTGTTCTATATAGAACACTGTAGGTGGTATTAAAGAAATATATAATGATCCAGGACACCATAAGGAATACTAAAGAAATACATGATTCAGAGAGAATTCAGCCTTTTAAGTAGGCTGAGCTTTGTATACTTAAGAATAATCTAAAATTATATATTAGGGTTCTCCAAAGAAACAGAACCAATAGGCTATATATCTTCAAAGAAACAGAACCAGTAGTATCTCTCTTTTCAAAGAAATAGAACCAGTGTCTCTCTCTCTCCTCAATCTCAGATTGAGGAGAGATTGAGATTGAGATTTTGATTGATTTTGAGAAGGTGGCTCGTGTGCTTGTGGAAGCTGACAGGCTGGGATCCAGAGATGTGTTGATTCTGGAATTCGAGTCTGAAGGCAGTCTGTTGGCAGAATTCTCTCTTCTTCCAGTCTTTTTTTTATTAAGGCCTTCAAGAGATTAGATGAGGCCTATCCATGTATGGAAAGTAATGTCTTTTACACAAATTCTACTGACTTAAATGTTAATGACATCTAAAAACCTTCACAGAAACATCTAGAATAATGTTTGACCAAATATCTGGGTACTACCACCTAGTTAAGTTGACACATAAAATTAGCCAACACATATATTGAAGGACCATTTTGTTTGCACTGTAAAGAATATTGGGTGAGTGCTTGGTGGTAGTAAAGAGGAGAAGGAACTTGTTTTACTCTTTATTTGCTTGCAGAAGAGACAAGCTTCGAGATGTGCTCTGAAGGCCAGTGAGTTTATGGCCCGGTGTGCATAGTTTGGAGAGCATCACAAGAGAGTAGATCAGAATGAACGAGGGTGGAGTTGACTGTGGCATCTACAAGGGTCCTTGAGAAGACTGGCCGGACAGACATATCTTGGAAAGTGAGGGAGGTAAGAGTGAAGAGGTGAGGCAAGCCCCGCTTTGGTTTCTCCATTTTACTGCAGTAGGTAGAGAGGATGCTTGCTCCAGCCCGAGATGATAGCTGGCTGGTGTGGGGCTGTCTCGCAACAGCATAACATGCTATATTATATGATGTGAAGAGAATTCCTTTTGTAGGAAGCACTTTAAATGAAATACAACTACGTCAGATTTTTCTGTTTTAAAATGTGTTCCTTCTCTCAACTTAATAAAGATGCTTCAAAAGATCCATGTGTTTCTGAAGAAACGTGATAACATCATATGTGAATTGCTGCCAGAAATAATTCTAGTCTCTAAGCCTTGAAGTATTTTTGGATCCATTATTCTGAAATAGAAATGGAGCCCAGGAACTTTTTTTCACCTGACATATTACATAACCTAATTAATTTTTTAGATGTAGTAGATATGAAAACACTTTATAGTAAAAAAAAAAGTCTCAACCAATAAAAATAATAATTGTTTTTTTTTTTTAATTTTTTTTAACATTTATTTATTTTTGAGACATAGAGACAGAGCGTGAGCAGGAGAAGGGCAAAGAGAGAGGGAGACACAGACTCCGAAGCAGGCTCTAGGCTCTGAGCTGTCAGCACAGAGCCCGACGTGGGGCTCGAACTCACAGACCATGAGATCATGACCTGAGCCGAAGTCGGCCACTTAACCGACTGAGCCACCCAGGTGCCCCTAAAAATAATAATTGTTATCAGAGAGAAAAATAGCACAAATAGCGTGTGGTAGTTTGGTACAAAATGACCCCTGATAGAACACCTCCCTGTCCATATTTCTGCCTTTTTGCAACATGAGTCTGCTTGTTTCTTCCATCAAGTGGTATAGTCTGTTTCCCCACCCTGATACTGGGCCATGTGTCTTGAACTGGCCAGTGTGACATCAGCAGGCACAGTGCAAGCAGAGGCACCATTTGTAGTGAGCCAGCCCTCTTGAGCCTCCCTTCTTGGAGTGCTGCTTACCATTACATAAAGAAGCCTAAGAGGGAGGCCACTTGGAAAGGGAGGCTCAGCCTTCCCCACTGAGTCCAGTCCCGAGCTGACCTGGGCCCAATGCAGCAGCATGAGTAAGTCAGATAAGGGCAGCAGAAGAGCTGCCCAGCCAACCCAAGGAATTGTGAGAAATAGGAAATCATTGCTGTTTAAGCAATTAAGTGATGGGTAGTTTGTTACCCAGCAATAGCAAACAGAAACATCCTCTGATAAATAGCTCGAATCTGTCTCTGTATTCTAATTATAGCTCCATTGCTGAACCCTCACGTTGCCCACAGTCCGGTGAGGGAGGCAGAAATGTAAGCAGGTCACTTTGTTATTGTGTGGTGAATGCCCGGGAAGGGCTCTGGCTGCTGCGACCTTGATCTCTCCTCTTGGAGGAGACTAGAGGCAGTAGACTATTTCTGTACTTCGTTGAAAGTGTTTTCTATCCCTAAAGTCAATCAGACTCACAATTCCACTTCTTAGAAGTGAAATGCTGAAAGAACCACATCAGATCTCTTTCCCTTTTGTTAACTAAATGTTTTCAGTATTCTCGTATTTGTCCTGTGAGCAAAGGAATGCCCATGAGTATTCCTCCTTATCTTTCCTCAGGTTCAGAATCTTCTGCAGAATCCAGATGTTAGTCCAGGTCTTTCATCCCAGTAATCATTCTCGATTCATCTAATTCATACACATGGCGAAGTGGTTCTGCTGAGCTCTCCCAGGGTCATTGGAGAAGATGGTATGCACTGTCTCGAGCTGTGTCCCACCTGCCCCACATCATTTTCTCCCTTACTTGCTCCATTGCTGTGTGCCTTGGCATTCTAAATGACACCCACTGGCCTTCTTGATCCAAAATGGTGAATGTCTTTCTTCCACCAGGAGAATGGATTGTTCTCTCTTAGAGATTTCCGTGTGTGAAGAAAGCCCACACGCCCAGGATCTGACCATGAGATTGAGTACTTTTGCTGTTCAAACAATATTTACTGTAAAAGTTCCTCAATTTCCTACCACCAATCACATAAACTTGCCCACTGTCCTTAACCCTTTCATGAATTATGTAAATTATGTCATGTGGTTCAAAGGAAAAGGAGACTCCAGCTCTGGGACTGTCCCTGGGCTCTCCGGCCTCCTCTTCGTCTGGCTATTCAGTGGCCTCACTTATCAGCCATCCTCCCACCTCATATTTTCAACTTCTCCCTCTCTCAAAAATGAATAAAAACATTAAAAAAAAAAGATGTGATATATATATTTATACAATGGAATTGTTACTCAGCCATTAAAACGAATGAAATCTTTCCATTTGCAATCAGGTGGGATGGAACTGAGTGTATTATGCTAAGGTAAATAAGTCAGAGAAAGACAAATACCATATGATTTCACACATATGTGGAATTTAAGAAACAAAAGAGATGACCATAGGGGAAAGGAAGTAAAAATAAGATAAAAATAGAGAGGGAGGCAAACCATAAGAGACTCTTAACTATAGAGAGGGTTGCTGGAGGGGAGGTGGGGGGCACTAAATGGGCGACGAGCATTAAGGAGGGCACTGGTGATGAGCACTGGGTATTACATGTAAGTGATGACTCACTAAATTCTCCTGAAACCAATAGTACACTATATGTTAACTAACTTGAATTTAAATTAAAAACAAAAAGGTAGAAAATTCCTTTGGGCTCTAGCTCTTTCATTATACTATAAAGTTCTCTTTTTAAGTCTTATCATGTTAGTAGAAAAAATCCAACTATATATTAAATAATAGCAGTGGTAATGTGTTTATTTTTCTTCTTTGCTTAATTAGAATGCCTCTAAGAGTTTTTCCATGTGAGAGTGAAGTTAAATTTTGTTTGAAATGGATGTTTTTTAAAGTTAGGGATTCTTCCTTGCTGTTTAAAAATTCTGTATTGATAGTGGGTTTTATCATTTGTTTGTAGCACCTAATGATGTAAACTACTGATTCTGTAGGTTTTTGTTGGAAAATGGATTCTATTCCTATGTGTTCAGGTGTCATGGTATGTTGGTGACTCCCATCGTACACTGTGTACCTCCCTTGAGTTTCCCACAGGCACATCTGGCTCAGTGTCCATGGGGAGCTTTCCTTTCCCCCGCACTCCTCTGTACATCCTGGACTTTTGAATGTGCACCCAGAAGCCAGGGTGCGGTTTAGTCCTCTCGCTAGGCTATGTCAGCCTCCTTTTCAAATGGACTCTCTCCCTCCTCCATATTGCCAACTTTAAGTCCTGCTTTGATCCTTCAGTGCTGTGTACTACAGCTGGTCTCCTCACTCCTCTTACTGCCTTTTTTTTTTCTTTCTGTATCTGCTAGCTGCTGTGCACAGGCTTCTCATTTTTTTTGTATGAAATGTGCTTCTGATAAAAACAGGCTTAATTTAAAGTTGTTTATTCTGAGTGCCATTCAGGATATTGGCATTCAGCTCCGCACAATGATGAGGAGAGGGCGCTGCTGGAGCCTGGCACCCTGTGGGCAGGGATGCAGGGATGCGAGCAACCTGGGATGACTGTCCCTCAGGGAAGCTACAGCTGGTATCTTTGTCTTCTCCTGGCTGCCTCCTTGTTGTCTGTATTTCACTCAAGCATCATTGTTGAAATGGACAGAATCTTTTATCTTGACCATTTGGAAAGCACATAGAACAACTTAATTGTTAACCACGCTGGTCGTATTTTGTATTAGGCCCTCGTAGGGATAGTGTGATCAGCCTTGCTTCTCCTTAGAGTCATGCTACTAGAGATCCTAAAGAAATGTCAGAAAGAATTTGAGGTCTCAGTTGTGTAAATTTTGTGTCAGAATGAGGGGTAAGAAGACACAAAATGGTACTGGAAAGACAAAGCAAAGAAACTGGCCTTTGTGAGGCAGTGAGGGAAATAAGGCTGGAAAATGTGCTGATGTTAAGAACCTGTACATCTGTGCAAATGGACACAATTTTCTTTGGTCTTCACAATAACCCTGTGAACGGAGTAGAATTTATTACCTTTCTGTTTTACAGCTGAAGAAACAAGAGTCTTTGCAATTCCTCAGTTTGCCCAACATCACACAGTATTCAAGAGTCCAGTCTTGACCTTAAATTTCTGATTGCTGATTTTGCACTCTTCCTGTTACCTTTCTCAAAACTGGAAGAGTGATAGGATAACAGTGACCTCGTCATCCAGGTACATGACATTGGGATAGCACAAAGGAAAAATACAATCTTATCTGAGTCCATATCAATTATTTATGTACTTTTAAAAAAGTTTTATAGAGATATATTTCACATTCATTCAAATCCATTCATTTAAAGTCTATAATTCTATGGATTTTAGTACACTTAAGAGTTAGCAACAGTACCATAGTACATTTCAGAACATATTCATTACTCTGAAGAGAAACCCTTTTAGCCATCACCACCCCACCCCCATCCCTACCCCAGTCCTTCGCAACCAGTCCTCTACTTTCTGTTCCTATGTATTTGCCTACTCTGCACGCTTAATACAAATGTAATCATATAATATGTAGTCCTTTCACTTTAAAATGCTTTCAGGCTTCATCCATGTTGTAGCATGTATTCATATTTAATTTCTTTTTGTTGCTAAATAATAATTCCATTTTATAGATAACACATCGTATTTATTCATTCATTAATTTATGGACATTGTGTTATTTCCACATTTCAAGGAAGATTCAGACAATTTTCCAAAGCAGCTGCGTATATTTCCATTGGCACTGTATGAGGGTTTCAGTGTCTCCACATCCTTGCCAACACTTACCTGTCTTTAAATATAGCCATAGGGGCGCCTGGGTGGCTCAGTCGGTTAAGCGTCTGACTTCAGCTCAGGTCATGATCTCACAGTCTGTGAGTTCGAGCCCCACATTGGGCTCTGTGCTGACAGCTCAGAGCCTGGAGCCTGCTTCAGATTCTGTGTCTCTCTCTCTCTATCTCTCTCTCTCTCTCTCTGACCCTCCCCCACTCATGCTTTGTTTCACCTGCTCTCAAAAATAAAATAAAAACATAAAAAATTAATAAATAAATAAATAAATATAGCCATAAACGAAGTGCTATCTCATGATTTTGATTTGCATTCTCCTGTTGGCTAATGATATTGAACAACCTATTTTTCTTTTTTTTAAGTTTATGTTTTAATTCCAATTAGTTAACATACAGATACACTACATTAGTTACATTAGTTTTAGGTGTATAATATAGTAATTCAGCACTTCCATACATCACCCTGTGGTTATCTCCACAGGTGCACTCCTTAATCCCTGTCACCTATTTGACCCATTTTCCCACCTCCCTCTCCTCTGGTAACCATCGGTTCTGTATAATTAAGATTGTGTTGAACAAACCATTTTTCATTGGGTTATTTGTGTATTGTCCAGTTGTGACAGCCCCTTTATGTATTCAACATACAAGTCCCTTATTGTATGTTTTGCAAAAGGATTTATTCTGTTCTATGGTTGTCTTTTCACTTTCTCGATGATATCTGTTGAAGCACAAATGTTTTTAATTTGGTGATGTTTATTCTTTTATTTGTGTGAGATAAGAGTCTAAATTCATTCTTTTGCATGTGAAAAGTCTATTCTTTCCCCATTGAATGGTCTTGGAACCCTTGTTGAAAAACCAATTGACCATAGTAACATGGGCTTATTTCTTGACTCTAAATTTTATCAAAAGTCTTCCGATCCATTGACATGACTTATCCATTTCCATACTCTTAAACAACTAGTTTATCTGTGCATCTTTTCTAGATATGGATGTTCATATTAGGTGTGCTGTATTTTTCAAGTTAGCATTAGTGGGATTGAAGTTCTCATCCCTAGATTGTCAAACATAGTGCAAAGGTTTAACTATTACTCTTCATTACAGATGAATTGGTACAGATATTTGGAAATTGTGCAAAGAAAATAATATGAGTAATACCTGGTTTATGCTTTGCATATGAACCTTCACAAAAAAGAGTGGCATGATCAGTTTTGTAGTTTGGTTTTTAAGATTATCATTTTTATTCTAAATAGGGCATAGGAAAGGGATTGCTTCAGGCTGACTTTCAGGTCTGTTACCTGGAGATAGGGCTTCCTATCAGAAGAGTAGGTTAAATGGCTGTAAGGAGGAAAGGCCCTTCAAAATTCTACAAGATAGTTAAAACCTTCTCTCAGATTTGTGTTTCTATGGCATAAATAGTCCTCTTCAGGCTTGTCATGGTCATGTGCCAATGATGTAATAATGATTATTATACCAGAAGCACCAAAAGCAGCTATTGGCATGATGTGTGGTAGGGCTGTGGATATGGTTAGTTTGAGTTAAGTATTCCAAGAGGCCACATGGAGTTTGTCATCTGTGACAGAGGACTTTGATGCATGAGTGATGCAGTGATGAAAAAACTGCTCACCAGTGACCGTTGTGATCTCCCAGAGCGTATAAGACAACTAAGCAGTAAGTGCCTCTTGTGTAAGGTGAACATAAATATTCAGACCATTTTTGGGGCACAGTGCTCCATCTTGTGTCAGTTTCATCAAAGGCTTGAGATAGAGTAGATGATGTATAACATGTAGACATTAGCATTTTAGTAATTGATTAGAATATCTAGATGTTAATATCACCTACTGTATTTTCCTGCTTTATTGGTTATCAGTGATCACCCACCTATTATAAAACTAGACTTTTAAAAACAATATTCTTTTAGTTCATTTTCTTAGCATTCATCCCTTCCAGTTTCTTTTTCCTTCTTGTTGCTTGTTGATTAGAGAATCTTATGAAGGGAATTAATTTTGTTAAGTTCTTTTGCTCTTTAGTTTGGTTAAGTAACACTGTCAGAGGTGAGACCAGCCACACAAACACCTACCTTTGGTCCAGAGCAGAGTTTGGGAAGGGAGAGGTGGAATAAATGGCTGCCCTTCAGATGCAACCTTAGGGTTGGGTGGAATAAATGGCTACTCATCAAATATGACGTCAAGGTTGTCAGGCCCTCTTGTTTACATTTCCTGCCTATTGCCCCAACCTCCAATACATGGTTAATAAGTGAAGATCCCAAAATTAGAGATTCATTGTTTTAGTTTAATGTTTCCGTCCTTTGTTAAAATTCAGATAGCATGAAACACTACTAGATTAAACCTTGGATAATTTGGATATATAATTCGTTTCGTATATGGAGTTCGATAGATTTCAGTGGGGAGAAGGGAGAGAATAGAGAACACACAATTCAATTACCATGAACTTTAGAGGAATGTAGGAGAAAACCAGAAGAAAAGGCAGGTGTGCTTGGAATCATTGAATTAAACTTATTTAGAAACTATTGTTTTATCTAAGGACAGCCTTTTCAAGATCCCAGGAATATCCATGATGGCTCTAATCTTCCCTGGAAAATTCTTTAGAACAGGGTTCGTAAACAACAGGCCATGGGCCAAATCTAGCCTGCCACCTGTTCCTGTAAATAAAGTTTTATTGGAACATAACCATTCTCATTCATTTGCACACTTACTATGGCTGCTTTCACTCTACAACAGTAGAATTGAGTATTTTTTTTAACGTTCATTTATGTATTTTTTGAGAGAGAGAGAGCTCGCACACACATGCTTGTATGAGCTGGGGAGAGGCAGAGAGAGGGAGAGAGAGAATCGCAATTAGGCTCTGCACTGTTAGTGCAGAGCCTGATGTGGGGCTTGATCTCATGAGTCGTGAGATCATGACTTGAGCTGAAATCAAGAGTCAGAGACTCAACTGACTGAGCCACCCAGGAGCCCTACAGAATTGAGTAGGTTTAAAAAAATAAGGTCCACAGTGCCTAAAATATTTACTGTCTGGCCCTTTGTAGGAAAAGTTTGCCCACAACTGGTCTAGAGAGTCTAGACTTTTAGAAGGTTAAGCATAGATCATAGATATCATAAATTTATTTGAGACTTTTAAGCCTTTAATCTTACCATTATATAAATTCAGGGACAGTGGTTTTAAGAAAAGATCACTACTTCTTTCAGAATGAATGCTTATTCAAGGAAAAAAAAATAACTTCAAAAATATTCTTAAGGAATGACACTGCTGTGTTTAAAACCTGATGGCCGATGGAATGTTAATAGCTGGTTATACATGTACATGCCTCTTTCAGGTGTTCCCATCTTATTACATGAGAAAAATGTTAAAATTTCCCCCACAAACATTTATCTTCTGTTGTTTTTGAAGACCAAGTATATATGTCAGATACTGTAACTGGTTCACATATGAATATAAGTATAAAATGCTAATTTCACTGTAGGAAATTTAAAGTGTTAAGTTAAGCTCAGTTATGTCTTGTCTTTCTCTCAGCTTGAAGCCCATGGCCCAAAATGACTCTACCACTGGAGACTCTGTTCAGTAAAGAAGAGAACCAGACAGGAGGCTGGGATGAGCATGCCACTGCATCAGATTTCTGCCATTCCAACTCAGGATGCCACCTCTGCTAGAGTCTACAGAAGTAAGACCAAAGAAAAGGAGAGGGAAGAGCAGGTATTAGGAGAATGCCTTTTTTAGTTCCATTATTTTTGTTGTTTTCATTAAATACAGCCTAGAATGATAAGCTCTGACGATCAAGATTTTCTCTGGTAATATACTAAGATGCATATGGTGTATATAGTTGGGCTCTGAAGTTCTTTTTGTGTTTTGAGGTTTTCAGACTTTGGTCTCACCTTATTCTGCCCTTGTTATACACGACTTACTTATCTTCATTGCCTAAAATTAGATAATTTTTTTCTGGTAAATCTCGGAGTAAAAGTTCTTTGAATTCTCAAAATATGATGCAAAGGATCAATTAATTTGAACCAAGATTTTATAAATACCTTGTACATACTAGTCTCTGCTTGCTGCAAGGGTATCATAGTTAATATCACAGAGCCTGTCTCTGCCTCCATATGGCTCTTGATCTGGCCTGACAATTAAAATGCATTAGAGTCTAATGATAAGGTCAGTGATAGAGGAATTCAGGACCACCAAATTCCAGCCCATGGGGTCAGGTATGGCTTCCTGGAGAAGATGACATGTACGTAGGGAACCTGAACTCTGACCTGGAGTTAGCTCAGAGAAAGTAGAATGTTCCAGTTGGGAGAAATATTATATGCTGAAAGCCCAAAGGTTAAAGCAAGACGAGTTTGAAGAGATTAAAATAGAATAACAAACATAAAGGGTAGTGGCAAGATAGGAGGTTGGAAAAGCTACAGGTGTTACCATTGGGAGTTTCGGTTTATCTTTGCAGAATGAATGATCAAATTTGCGTTTTTAAAACTTTCACTCAGACTGCAGTTTGAAAGGAGAATTGAATCAGTGGTAAGAGACTAGTTAGAGGATTATTTAATAGCCTACTTAGGCCAAGTTTGGCAAACTTTTTCTGTAAAGGGCCAGATAGTAAATGTTTTAGACTTTGTGGGACAGTCACATCTCCTCACTTCTGCCATTGCAATGTGAAAATTGTCAAAGACAATATTTAAAGGAATGGTCATGACTGTGTTCCAATAGAACTTTATTTGCAAAATCTGGTAACAGGCCAGATTTGGCCTGCAGGATGTAGTTTGCCAATCCCCGGCCTGAGGAAAAGGTGATGGTGACTTTGTCTGGGATGGGGTAGTGGGGATAGAGAGATACTTAGTTTATTAATCCATTGGGCTTGATAATTGCATGCAGGTGAGATAGGGAGGAATCAGGGATGACTCCTACTTTCTCCTTGCCTTTACCATGTGCTGCACAAACACGTGCTGATTAGTTCTCGCAGCATTCCAATTTTGTAGTAAATCTTTGCCAAAGACTCTAAAGATCCTTGTTAAATCAAAAAGTAATGTCTTGTTTGAAGTTGATGGGACACTGTTTTTTGCCTTATTTCATAAGTAATTTAAAAAAATCTATTGGGGCACCTGGGTGACTCAGTCAGTTAAGCATCTGACTCTTGATTTCAGCTCAGATCGTGATCATATGGTTCTGAGATTGAGACCCATGTTGGGCTCTATAGCGTCAGTGGAGCCTGCTTAGGATTCTTTCTCCCTCCCTCTCTGCACCTCCTTCCCCCCTCTCTCTCTCAAAATAAAAAACCCAAATCTGTTATATCCTAGCTCTTGATGTACATGGCCTATGGAAAATGAAAAGGTACTATAAAATTAAAAGAGGTCGCCATATTCTTAGTTTGTGTTTTCCTTTTTCAGTTGTTTGCATTGTCGGTCCGCATCCTTTCTATTTTTCTGAGCTCTTGGGAGAAGTTGTGGTCAGCATTGATTGAAAGCAGACCAGGGGCAGTAGTGGAGTAGATGGGTTTTGGATGTAGTATTTTCAGTATTTCAGTTTTTTCTCAACTTGCGGAGATGGGAGAATACCCCTAAATATCTTTCCCTTATTCTTTCAGTTTTCATTTAAGTGAATAGCCTTCATTTAAGATTCATTTAAATTAATGGTTTTTCTTGTAACCCTTTAGCCCAAATGGATTTTTTTAAATTTGTAAATATTTATTTATTTATTTATATCCAAGTTAGCATACAGTGCAATAATGATTTCAGGAGTAGATTGCTTAATGCCCTTTACCCATTTAGCCCATCCCCCCCTTCCACTATGCCTCCAGCAACCCTTTGTTTGTTTTCTATATTTAAGAGTCTCATGTTTTGTCCCTCTCCCTGTTTTTATATTATTTTTGCTTCCTTTCTCTATGTTCATCTGTTTTGTATCTTAAATTCTTCATATGAGTGAAGTTATATTTGTCTTTCTCTGCCTAATTTCACTTAGCATGATACCCTCTAGTTCCATCCACATAGTTGCAAATGGCAAGATTTCATTCTTTTTGATTGCTGAGTAATACTCCATTGTGTGTGTGTGTGTGTGTGTGTGTGTGTGTGTGTGTGTGTACACCACATCTTTAGCCATTCATCCATTGATGGACATTTGGGCTCTTTCTGTACTTTGGCTATTGTTGATAGCGCTTCTATAAACATCAGGGTGCATGTGCCCTTTTGAAACAGCACACCTGTATCCCTTGGATAAATACCTAGTAGTGCAGTTGCTGGGTCGTAGAGTAGTTCTATTTTTAATTTTTGAGGAACCTCCAGACTGTTTTCCAGAGCGACTGCACCAGTTTGCATTCCCACCAGCAGTGCAAAAGGGTTCCTCTTTCTCCCCATCCCCCACCAACATCTGTTGTTGCCTGAGTTGTTAACGTTAGCCATTCTGATAGGTGTGAGGTGGTATCTCATTGTGGTTTTGATTTGTATTTCCCTGATGATGAGCGATGTTGAGCATCATTTTATGTATCTGTTAGCCATCTGGATGTCTTCTTTGGAGAAGTGTCTTTTCATGTCTTTTGCCCATTTCTTCGGTGGATTATTTGTTTTTTGGGTGATGAGTTTGGTAAGTTCTTTATAGATTTTGGATACTAACTCTTTATCTGATTATGTTGTTTGCAGATATCTTCTCCCATTCTGTCAGTTGCCTTTTAGTTTTGCTGATTGTTTCCTCTGCTGTGCAGAAGCTTTTTACCTTGATGAGATCTCAGTAGTTCATTTTTGCTTTTGTTTCTCTTGCTTCTGGAGACTTGTTGAGTAAGAAGTTGCTGTGGCCAAGGTCAGAGAGTTTTTTGCTTGCTTTCTCCTCGAGGATTTTGATGACTTCCTGTCTTATGTTTAGGTCTTCCATCCATTTTGAGTTTACTTTTGTATATGACATAAGAAAGTGATCCAGGTTCATTTTTTTGCATGTCACTGTCCCATTTTCCCAGCACCATTTGCTGAGGAGACTATCTTTATTCCATTGGATATTCTTTCCTGCTTTGTCAAAAGATTAGTTGGCCATACATTTGTGGGTCCATTTCTGGGTTCTCTGTTCTGTTCTATTGATCTGAGTGTCTGTTCTTGTGCCAGTACCATACTGTCTTGATGGTTACAGCTTTGTAATACAGCTTGAAGTCCGGGATTGTGGTGCCTCCTGCTTTGGTTCTCTTTTTCAAGACTGCTTTGGCTATTCGGGGTCTTTTCTGGTTCCATGCAAATTTTAGGATTGTTTTTTCTAGCTCTGTGAAGAATGCTGGTGTTATTTTGATAGGGATTGCTTTGAATATGTAGGTTGCTTTTGGTACTATTGATATTTTAATAATATTTGTTCTTCTATCCAAGAGCATGGCATATTTTGCCTTTTTTTTTTTTATGTCTTCTTCAATTTCTTTCATAAACTTTCTATAGTTTCCATTGTATAGATTTTTCACCTCTTTGGTCAGGTTTATTCCTAGGTATTTTATGGGTTTTGGTGCAATTGTAACTGGGATCGATTCCTTGATTTCTCTTTCTGTTGCTTCATTATTGGTGCATAGGAGTGCAACTGATTTCTGTGCATCAATTTTATATTCTGTGACTTTGCTGGATTCATGGATCAGTTCTAGCAGTTTTTTGGTGGAATCTTTTGGGTTTTCCTTAGAGAGTATTATGTCATCTGCGAAGAGTGAAAGTTTGACTTCCTCCTGGCCGATTTGGATGCCTTTTATTTCTTTTTGTTGTCTGATTGCTGAGGCTAGGACTTCCAGTACTGTGTTAAATAACAATGGTGAGAGTGGACATCCCTGTCTTGCTCCTGACCATAAAGGAAAAGCTCTCAGTTTTTCCCCCAAATGGAATTTTAAAAAACGTTTATTTAGTTATTTTGAGAGAGACAGAAAGAGCGTGAGTCCGGGAGTGGCAGAGGGAGAGGGAGAGAGAGAATCTTAAGCTTTGCGTTGAGCCTGACTTGGGGATCATACTCACAATTGTGAGATTGTGACCTTAGCCCAAATCAAGAGTTGGATGCTCAACTGACTGAGCAATCCAGGCGCCTCATGGCCCAAACGGATTTTTAAATACCACTAAATAGAACATTTTTTTAGTCTAGGGTGCTTGCCTGCCTATACCAAGTTGAGGTTGTTTGGTCCCTATTCATTGTGGTATTGAATTTGGACACCAGATAGCAGGTATTTCTTGGTATATGTATGAGGAAGCTATATTGTTGGGAATAAAGGAAGAAGTCCAACATTTTAGATCACGAAGAGAGATTCTTTTTGCTATAAAACCCTATTACAGATATGTTGTGGTGGATATTCAGTGAATACTTACTGAATTGATGTATTTGATGGGTTTTTTTTAAGGTTTGGATAAATAGTATTAATAACTATATTCATGGAATTGGGATTTTTAAAAAATATATAGTTTACTGTCAAATTGGCTAATATACCATGTATAAAGTGTGCTCTTGGTTTTTGGGGTAGATTTCTATGGTTCATCATTTACATACAGCACCCAGTGCTCATCCCAAGTGCCCTCCTCAATCCCCATCACCCATTTTCCCCTCTCCCCCACCCCCTATCAACCCTCAGTTTGTTCTCTGTATTTTAGAGTCTGTTATGGTTTGGATTTTTTTTTAAAGTTTGTTTATTTTTGAGAGAGAGAGAGAAAGCACAAGTGGGGGAGAGGCAGAGAGAGGGAAAAGAGAGAGAATCCTAAGCAGGCTTCACACTGTCAGTACAAAGCCTGATGTGGGACTCAAACCCACAAACATTGAGATTGTGACCTGAGCTGAAATTGGACACTTAACTGATTGAGCCACCCAAGTGCTCCTGGAATTGAGATTTTAATTGGTATTGGGAAGAGGCACAATTCTGTTTCCCTTTAGTGTGGGGATAGTTGTAACACCTGATGGCAGTGTGACAGTTCTGGGAATCAGGGAGCCAAGGTGAGGGGGCAGGTAGTGGAATTGCGGCTGAGCCAAGAACTTGAAGGGCCCCATGAGTTCTGGCAGCAGCTGGCACATTGCTGAAAATGAGTTTTGTAGGTGTCGAAATTCTGAAATGTGGTATCAGAATTGTTTTGAAAGGCACATTTTTGTCCATTAGAGTTTTCCTTTATCCAGTTTCCTTCATACAGTGAGTTCAAAACAGAATCCTTTGATATGATTTCTGATGTCTTGTGTTCCAGAGAGGAGGAGAGGAGGGTAAGAGAAGCTCTTCAGAGAGAGGCACTCATTCCTTCCCTCCCATCATCCTCTCTTCTTAGAACTGCAAAGGTGAACTTTATCTCACAATCTTCAGGTAGGATAGCATGAGATGGCTCATTACATCAATAAGAATTTTATTCCTTTTGAATCTTTTGAGAGAGGCTTGCAGTTCACAGAATCAAATAATCCAACTGTTAACACTGACAGTTTGTCAGATGTTTATACATGCGTGGTTCTCTAGCACCCACTGCATGAGCCCATGTCTATATAGTTCTAAGATAAGTTCATGACTTTTACACAGTAGTCCATACAGTTGATGAATAAATGAACGAATGTAGTTTTAATTGCATGGGAACCACTATGGAAATAAGAGGAAGGTTTTATAATTCATAAAAGGATTTCTGCTACTGTTGCTTATGAACTGGGTAGATGTGTCTTGAGTATTTTTTTTTCTTAGTGTTTTGTAAGTATTGATCCATTGCCTTCCAGACTCTGGTCTGCATTTAGAATCCTGATACAGAGGTGATTTGCATTCCTTCTAAAGAAACATTTTCTTGATAGTATTTTGGGGAGATATTTTCTTTTCCTTTATACTTTAGAGAATTATTGGTTAATTTCTTATCTAGACTTAACTGTGTTTTGTGGTTTGATAGGTCTCTTTACAATTTTCTTTCTCTGTCTCTCTTTTTTTTTATTATAATAGTTTATTTTCAAATTGGTTTACATATAACACCCAGTGTTCATCCCAACACGTGCCCTCTTTAATGTCCGTCACCCCCTCTCCCCCCCCCTCACCTCCCTCACCTCCCTCACCTCCCTCACCCTCAGATTGTTCTTAGTCTTTGAGAGTCTCTTATGTTTTATCTCCCTCCCTCTCTGTGTCTTTTTTTTTCTTTCCCCTCTTCCCCTCCCCCTGGTTTTTGCTTAGTCTCACCAAGTCCACCTATTCGTGGAAACATATGGTATCTGTCTTTTTCTGACTGACTTATTTCACTTAACATAATACCCTCCAGTTCCACCCATGTTGCTACACATGGCCAGATTTCATTTTTTCTCATTGCCACGTAGTATTCCATTGTATATATGCACCACATCTTCTTTATCCACTCGTCAGTTGATGGGCACTTGGTCTCTTTCCATGAATTGGCTATTGTCGAAAGTGCTGCTGTGAACATTGGGGTACACGTGCCCCTATGCATCAGCATTCCTGTGTCTCTTGGGTAGATTCCTAGCAGTGCAATTGCTGGGTCATAGGGTAGCTCTATTTTCATTTTTTTGAGGAACCTCCACACCGTTTTCCAGAGTGGCTGCACTAGTTTGCATTCCCACCAAGAGTGTAGAAGGGTGCCTGCTTCTCCACATCCCCGCCAGCATCTATAGTTTCCTGATTTATTCATTTTAGCCACTCTGACTGGTGTAAGGTGGTATCTCAGTGTGGTTTTGATTTGTGTTTCCCTGATGATGAGTGACTTTGAGCATCGTTTCATGTGTCTGTTGGCCATCTGAATGTCCTCTTTGGAGAAGTGTCTATTCATATCTTCCGCCCATTTCTTCACTGGGTTGTTTGTTTTTCGGGTGTGGAGTTTGGTAAGTTCTTTATAGATTTTAGATACTAGTCCTTTATCTGATATGTCATTTGCGATTATCCTTTCCCATTCCATCGGTTGTCTATTAGTTTTGTTGGTTGTTTCCTTTGCCGTGCAGAAGCTTTTTATCTTGATGAGGTCCCATTAGTTCATTTTTGCTTTCAATTCCCTCACCTTTGGAGATGAGTCGCATAGAAAATTGCTGCGGCTCAGGTCAAAGAGGTTTTTTCCTGCTTTCTCCTCTAGGAATTTGATGGTTTCCTGTCTCACATTCAGATCCTTCATCCATTTAGAGTTTATTTTTGTGAGTGGTGTAAGGAAGTGGTCTAGTTTCATTCTTCTGCATGTTGCTGTCCAGTTCTCCCAGCACCATTTGTTAAAGAGGCTGTCTTTTTTCCATTGGATACTCTTTCCTGCTTTGTCAAAGATTAGGTGGCCATATGCTTGTGGGTCCATCTCTGGGTTCTCTATTCTATTCCATTGGTCTATGTGTCTGTTCTTGTGCCAATACCATGCTGTCTTGAGGACTACCACTTTGTAGTAGAGGTTAAAATCTGGGATTGTGATGCCTCCCGCTTTGGTTTTATTCTTCAGAATTACTTTGGCTATTCAGGGTCTTTTGTGGTTCCATACAAATTTTAGGATTGTTTGCTTTAGCCTTGAGAAGTATGCTGGTGCAATTTTGATTGGGATTGCATTGAATATGTAGATTGCTTTAGGTAGTATTGCCATTTTAACGATATTTATTCTTCCAATCCATGAGCATGGGATGTTTTTCCATTTCCTTGTGTCTTCCTCAATTTCCTTCATAAGTTTTTTATAGTTTTCCACGTAAAGGTCTTTTACATCTTTGGTTAGGTTTATTCCTAGGTATTTGATGGTTTTTGGTGCAATTGTGAATGGGATTCGCTTCTTTATTTCTCTTTCTATTGCTTCATTGTTGGTGTAAAGGAAAGCAACCGATTTCTGTACATTGATTTTATATCCTGCAACTTTGCCAAATTCATGGATCAGTTCTATTAGGCTTTTGGTGGATTCTTTTGGGTTTTCCATGTAAAGTATCATGTCGTCTGCAAAAAGTGAAAGTTTGACTTCGTCCTTGCCTATCCTGATGCCTTTTATTTTATTAATCTTGTCTGATTGCTGATGCTAGGACCTCCAACACTATGTTAAATAGCAGTGGTGAGAGTGGACATCCCTGTCGTGTTCCTGATCTCAGGGGGAAGGCTTTCAGTTTTTCCCCATTGAGGATGATATTAGCTGTGGGCTTTTCATAAATGGCTTTTATGATGTCTAAGTATGTTCCTTCTATCCCGACTTTCTCGAGAGTTTTTATTAAGAAGGGATGCTGTATTTTGTCAAATGCTTTTTCTGCATCTATTGACAGGATCATATGGTTCTTATCTTTTCTTTTGTTAATGTGATGTATCACGTTGATTGATTTACAAATGTTGAACCATCGCTGCAACCCAGGGATGAATCCTACTTGATCGTGGCGGATAATTCTTTTTATATGCTGTTGGATTCTATTTGCTAATATCTTGTTAAGAATTTTTGCATCCATGTTCATCAAGGATATCGGCCTGTAGTTCTCTTTTTTTGCTGGGTCTCTATCTGGTTTGGGAATCAAAGTGATGCTGGCTTCATAGAATGAGTCCGGGAGTTTTCTTTCTGTCTCAATTTTTTGGAACAGCTTGAGGAGGATAGGTATTAACTCTGTTTTAAATGTCTGGTAAAATTCTGCAGGGAAGCCATCTGGCCCTGGACTTTTATTTACTGGGAGATTTTTGATAACTGATTTCTATTTCTTCACTAGTTATGGGTCTGTTCAAGTTTTCCATTTCTTCCCGTTTGAGTTTTAGTAGCATGTGGCTGTTTAGGAATTTGTCCATTTCTTCCAGGTTGTTCAATTTGACGGCATAGAGTTTTTCATAATATTCTCTGATGATTGCTTGTATTTCTGAGGGATTGGTTGTAATCACTCCATTTTCGTTCATGATTTTATTGATTTGATTTCTCTCTCTTTTCTTTTTGAGGAGCCTGGCTAGAGATTTATCAATTTTGTTTATTTTTTCAAAGAACCAGCTCTTGGTTTCATTGATCTGTCCTACTACTTTTTCTGTTTCCATATGATTAATTTGTGCCCTAATCTTTGTTATTTCTCTCTTTCTGCTAGGTTTGGGTCTTTTTTTTTTTTTTAAAGGAGACTCCACACCCAATGTGGGCCTCAAACTCACAACCCTGAGATCAGGGGTCGGATGCTCCATCAACTGAGCCACCCAGGCACCCCCATCTTTACATTTTTCAAGATTATTTTTTGTTATGTTTTATTTCATTAAAATTTTTTTTTAATATTTACTTTTGAGAGAGAGAGAGAAAGAATGTGAGTGGCGGAGGGGCAGAGAGAGAAGAAGACACAGACTCTGAAGCAGGCTCCAGGCTCTGAGCTGTCAGTATAGAGCCTGATATGGGGCTTGAACCCATGAATGATATCATGACATGAGCCAAAGTAAGACACTTAACCGACTGAGTCACCCAGGTGCCCCTTATTTCATTTTTAAACAGCTGTGTTAAGGTTTAATCGACATACGATGAACAGTCCATATTAATTATTATTTTTTTAATGTTTATTTTCAAAGAGAGACAGAGTATAAGTAGGGGAGGGAAAGAAAGAGGGAGACACAGAATCTGAAGCAGGCTTCAGGCTCTAAGCTGTCAGCACAGAGCCTGGTGCATAGCTTGAATCCATGAACCGCAAGATCATGACCCAAACTGAAGTCAGATTCTTTTTTTTTTTTAATTTTTTTTTAATGTTTATTTATTCTCGAGAGACAGAACTGAGCGTGAGTGGGGGAAGGGTAGAGAGAGAGGGAGACAGAATCCAAAGCAGGCCCCAGGCTCTGAGCTGTCAGCACAGAGCCCAACTTGGGGCTCGAACTCACTGACCTTGAGATCATGACCTGAGCCGAAGCCGGACATTCAACTGACTGAGCCACCCAGGTGCCCCTGAAGTCAGATTCTTAACCAACTGAGTCAACCAGGGGCCCCTAAACAGTACATATTTAAAGTGTGCAGTACCTTCACGAGCAAGATTGTGGACATATCCATCACTCCCAAAAGTTTCCTCATGCCCTTTATAATCCTTCCCTCCCTCCCTCCCTCCCTCCCTCCCTCCGTTCTCTAACCCCTTCCTCAAGCAGTCACTCATCTCTTTATTTCACTCTAGATTAGTTTGTATTTTGTAGAGTTTTATATAGATGGAGTTATACATTATGTACTTTTTGTCTCTCTTTTTTTTTAATGTTTATTTATTTTTGAGAGACAGACAGAACATGAGCAAGGGAGGAGCAGAGAGAGAGGGAGACACAGAATTTGAAGCAGGCTCCAGGCTCTGAGCTGTCAGCAAAGAGCCTGATGCGGGGCTGGAACTCACGAACCGTGAGATCATGACCTGAGCCGAAGTCGGACGCTTAACCGACTGAGCCACCCAGGTGCCCCTTTTTGTTTCTTTTTAAAGGTCAGTTCAAGATCCATCCAAGTTGTGTGTATCAGTAGTTATGTCCTTTACTGCTGAGTAGTATCCATTGTATCGCTATACCATAATTTGTTTATTCATTCTCCTGTCGGTGGACATTTGGATTGTTACCTAGATTTTGATTGTTGTTAATAAGGCTTCTGTTAATATTCATGCAAGGCCGTGTATGGACATATATTTCCTTTCCCTTGGGTAAATACCTAGGAGTGGAATCATATGGTAGATGGATGTTTAACTTCTTGAGAGGCTGCCAAACTCTTTTCCAAAGTGATTGCACTATTTTACATTCCTACTAGAAGTGGAGAGTTCCAGTTCTTCTATATCTCTGCTAACATTTACTATGGCTGTCTTTTTAATTTTAGTATCTAACAGATGTATACTAGCATCTCATTTCGGTTTTAATTTGAATTTCCCTCATGAGTAATGATGTTGAGCATCTTTTCATGTAGTTATTTACCAACCTTATGTCTTTTTTTGTTGAAGAGCCTTTTAAATCTTTTGTCTTTTATCAGATATGTGCTTTACAAATGTTTTCTTCTAATGTCTGGATTGTTTTTTCATGCTCCTGCCTATGTCTTTTGAAGACCAAAGTATGGTTTTAAATTTTTAAATATTTTTCCCTTGTATGTATTGTACTTTTGGTATTCTATTAAGAAAGCTTTACCTAACCCAAAGTTGCAAATAGTATGTTATAACTTTTATAATTTAGGTTTTACACATATGTCAGTAATCTATTTTGAATTAATTTTTATATATTGTGTAAAGTCTATATCCAGTATCATTTTTTGTGTAATTAATGCCCAGTTGTTCCGGTACCCCTTGTTGAGTAGACTGGACTGTCTTTTCTCCATTGCATTACCTTAAATCAGTTGCCCATGTATGTGTGTGCTTATTTCTTGACTCTCTTCTGGTTCATTGATGTATTGACTGTCTTTATACTAATACCACATTGTCATAAATACTATAGCTTAATAACGTTTGAGAACCGGATAGTGTTCTTTTTTAACTTATTTTGCCTGTTTTAGGTTATTTTTGCACTTCCATATGAATTTAAGAATCAGATTGTCAGTTTCTACACACACACACACACACACATACACACAAGTCTGCTGAGATTTTTAATTGGGATTATTGAATCTGTAGTTTGCTTTGAGGGAGAACCGACATTTAAGAATATTGAGTCTTGGGAAGCCTGGGTGGCTCAGTCAGTTAAGCGTCCGACTTCGGCTCAGGCCATGATCTCATGGTTCATGAGTTTGAGCCCTTCATCATCTTGGAGACTACTTCAGAGTCTCTGTCTCCCTCTCTCTCTCTGCCCCTCCCCCGCTCACATTCTGTCTCTCTCTTTCAAAAAAGAAACGTTAAAAACAATAAAAATAAAAGAATATTGAGTCTTGACCCATGAGCACGGTACGCTTCTTCTTTAAGTCTTATCTGATTTTTCTCAGCAACGTTTTCCTGATTTCAGTGTGTAGATACATCTTACACACCTTTTGTCATATTTATCCCTGTTTAGTTGGTATTTTTGATGCTGTTGTAAATGGTGCTATTTTTTAGAATTTTAATTTCTTATTGCTTATTGCTGGTACATAAAAATAAAATTGATTTTTGTGTCTTGATACTTCTGTCTTGTATCTTGTTTGCAGGTTTGGCAAACTCACTTACTGGTTCCAATAGCTTTGATTCCGTTAAATTTTCTAGGTAGGCAATTGTATCAACTGCGAATAAAGTTTTACTCTGCTCTTTTTTTATCTCGATGCCTCCCTGCTTTTTTGTCCTAGTGAAAACCTCCAATTCTTGTGTCGTTCCTGATCTTAGGGAAAAAGAATTTATTCTTTCAACATTAAGTATGATGTTAGCTGTATGTTTTTGGTAGATACCCTGTATCAGGTTGAGGAACTTCCCTTCTGTTTATAGTTTGCTGAGAGTTTGATTAGGAATGGATCATGGGTTTTGTCAAATGTTTTTTTATGTCTTATCAAAGATCAAGCTGTATTCTTAAAAATTTTTTTTTGATTTTTATTTTTAGAGAGAGAGCATGCATACAAGTGGGGGAGGGGCAGAGAGCGATGGGGACAGAGGATCCGAAGTGGGCTCTGTCCTGATATAGGGCTCAAACTCAGGAACTGCAAGATCATGATCTGGGCTGAAGTCAGACGCTTAACCAACTGATCCATCCAGGTGCCCCTCTTTTTTTGAATTTATTTATTTTGAGAGAGAGAAAGAACGAGACAGCATGAGTTTGGGAGCGCAGAGAGAGATATAATCCCAAGCAGGCTCTGCACTGTCAGCAGAGAGCCCAATATGGGGCTCGAACCCACGAATTATGAGATCATGACCCGAGCCAAAATCAAGAATTGGATGCTTAACCAAGTGAGCTACCTGGGTGCCCCATAGGTAAGGCCGTATTCTCTTTAAAGCAGCAAGGGCAGATTTCATTCAGTAATAACTATTGTGATAGGGAGGGACATCCAATGTGAATTGAACTCTGCTTCTTTTGGTGTGGAGGTGACTAGGAGGTTTCAAAAGGAAAATGAGGGAGTAGAAAGGAGGAACAAATGGGGAATGAGTAGGGGCTTGAGCAGAGTCAGGGATGTAGAAATTTACAAAAAGCTGGAAGAGTGGTCAGTGTGATTAAGCCATCTGGGCCTGCTATCTGGTGCTTATTCAAGTTAGGCTTGTACTCTCCCATAGAGATTGGGAGATAGGGGCTCTATCTTCAAGTGTTGGAAGGAACAAACAGTAAATGCTTTTAGGAATCTTGAGTTTTTCCAGGCAGGAACTTAAGAGGGTTGGAATCATTATCCTAGGGACACAGCCATGAGAAGTTAGAAACTATACTAATGTTTGTTCAAGTCTTTTAATGCAGAGGTTTGGATGGAGTCATATGTACCAAAGAGTTCTTGCAGTTCTTAGTCTATGGAGGTGATCATAATGGTTTTAATTTTTTTATTTTGTGTATTTGTCAAGGATCTTCAGAGAGAACTAATAGGATGTCTTTATCTATACATATAGATATGAGATTTATTGTGGGAATTGGCTCACATGATTATGGAGGTTGGGAAATCCGCCCAACTGTTGTTTGCAGCCTAGAGAGCCAGGATGTTTGGTAGTATAATTTAGTACAAATCCAAAGGCCTAAGAGTAAGGGAAGCAGATGATATAAGTCTTAGTTTGATTCCAAGGGCTGGGGTCTGAAGGCCTGAGAACCAGGAGCGCTGATATCCAAGGGCAATATAAGATGGATGTTCTAGCTCAAGCAGAAAGAGCAAATCCATACTTCCTCTGCCTTTTTGTTTTATTCAGGCACTCATTGGATTGGATAATGCATTGAAGGCATTGAAATCCGTACGTCTTCTGGAAATGCCTTCAGAAGAGCACCCAGAAACAATGTTTTATCAGCTATCTGGGCATCCATTAACCCAGTCGAATTGACACATAAAAGTAACCATCACAGTTTGTTAATATGGCAAAGTACTCTGGTTGGTGTGTGTGTATATATATATATATATGTGTGTATATATATATATATATAGTTTTGAAGCTTAAACCAATCCTACATTTCTGGAATAAAGCATACTTGATTGTAATTTATTAATATATTTATATATGGTTGGATTTGAATTACTGAAATTCTTGTCTAGAATTTTCACATCTGTGTTCAAAAGGAATATTGGTCTGTAGTTTTCTTTGATTGTAATGTTTTTGTCTGATTTTGTCATAGGGACAATATCGACCTCACTCAATGATTAAGGAATTATTTCCTCCTCTTCAGTGCTTTAGAAGAGTTTAAATAGAGTTGGCATTACTATCTCTTCCATAAGTTTGTTAGAATTAACCAGTGAAGCCATCTGGGACTGGAAATTTTTTGTGAAAAAGTTTTAAATTGCAGTCTCAATATCTTTAAGGCTATTTATCTGTTTTTTCTTGAATGTACTTTGATAGTTTGTATCTTTCATGGAATTGGTCAGTTTCATTGTTGAATTTATTGGTATAAAATGGTTTCTAATGTTCCCTTATTGTCTTAGTCTATTCCGGGTTGTTTTAACAAAATATCTCAGACTTGGTAGCTTATAAACAATAGAAAATTATTTCTCATAGTTCTGTAGTCCCAGATCAAGGTGCCAGCATGACCCAGTGTGAGGGCTTTCTTCGAGGTGCAGACATCTCATTATATCCTCACAGGGCAGAAGAGGTGGGGTATCTCTAAGGCTTCTCTAAGGACATTAACCCATGCATGAGAGCTCTGCCATCTTGACCTAATCACATGCAGAGTCCCCACTTCCTAATACAATCACATTGGCCCCTAGGATTTCAACATATGAATATAAATATTAGGGAGACGCAAACATTCAGCCTATAGCACCGATTTTCTCTTTTTCTTGATCATCTGGTCACAGATTTATCAATTTAAGTGATCTCAAAGAATTCTTTCAGCTTCATAGATTTACTGTTGGTCACTTTTTTGTGTGTGTGGCTTTTGCTTTGATATTCATCATTTTGTTTCTCTCTATTTCCTTTGAGTTTAAATTGCTCTTCTTTTTCTAGCTTCTTAAGGTAGAAGCCAAGGTTATTTATTTGCGATCTTATTTTCTAACGTACGTATTTAGCAAGTAGAAATTTCCTAATTTCTGTTTTTGTAACATCCAACAAATTTTGCTGTTGAGTTTCATTTTTATTCAGTTCAAAATACTTTCTAACTTCCTTTTGATTTCTTATTTGATCCGTGGTGTTTTTAAGTATGTTGTATAATTTTCAAAATTTCTGGACTTTCCGAGATCTTGTTCTTATTTATTTCTAATTTCATTCCATTTTGGTCTGTAGACATATTTTAAATAAGTTAAATCCTTTAAAATTTATCAAGGCTTGTT
Organism: Paguma larvata; assembly: GCA_030068075.1. Taxonomy (NCBI): domain Eukaryota; kingdom Metazoa; phylum Chordata; class Mammalia; order Carnivora; family Viverridae; genus Paguma; species Paguma larvata. Next base: position 53,441,811 of record CM057837.1, on the reverse strand, counting down.
TTATGGCACAGAACATGGTCTCTTTTGGTAAATGTGCTATGTACACTTCAGAAGAATGTGTATTCCTCTATTGTTGAATGCTGTGTCATATAAATGTAAGTCAGGTCAAATTGATAGTATTTTCCAGTTTTACTCTGTCCTTGAATCTAGTTGTTCTATTAGTTGAAAGAGTGGTAGTGAAATTGCTGATGATAATTATGGATTTGTCTTATATTTCCCAGTTTTGCTGCATGTATTTGATGCTCTGTTATTAGGTACATAAACATTTAAGATTGTTTGAGCTTCTTGATAAATTAACCCCTTATTATGATTACTTTTATTGTGGTGATAATGTTTTTTGCTCTGAAATCGACTTTGGTAATAATATAGACATTGTAGCTTTCTTTTGATAAGTGTTAATATGGTATCATCTTTTCTTTCTACTTTTAACCTGTTTGTGGCTATATATTTAAAGTGCTCTTGTATAAGCAGCATGTGGATGGGTCTTTTTAATCCAGTGTGACAGCCTCTGCTCTTTATTTAGATGTTTGCACCATTTGTATTTAATGCCGTTATTAATACAGTTTAGGTTAAATCTTCCTATTTGTTTTCTGTTTGTCTCATCTGCCTTTGTTTCTCCTTTTCATCTCCATCAGCCTTTAGTAATTATTTTTTAAGATTTAGTTTTTTATTCTTTTTTTAAGCATATGTATTTTTGAGAGAGAGAATGCGTGCAGCATGCATAAGTAGGGGAGGGGCAGAGAGAGAGAGGGAGGAGAGAATTCCAAGTCTTTGTGCCGCTGTCCGTGCAGAGCCGGATGGGGGGCTGGATCTCATAAACTGTGAGATTGTGACCTGAACTGAAATCAAGACTCAGTCACTCAACTGAGTGCCCCAGATTTTTTATTGTTTGTAGCCTTGTAAGCTATAACTTTGTTTCAGTAGTTTTTAATTTTATTTATTTTTTCAGAGTTTATAGCATTTTTAACTTGTGACGGTCTGCCTTCAAGTGATAATACTTAAGTATACTTTAAAAAACCTTACAATAGTATACTTTCATTTCTCTTTTCGTGGCTTTTATAGTATCATTGTCATACATTTTTCTTACATATGTGTTATAAATCCCAGAATTATAGTATCATCATTTTAAAACATTTTTAAAGAAATTAAGATAATAAAAAAATATCTATTTACCCTTATAAATACTATTTCTGGTATTCATTGTCTGTGAAGGACTTTAACATTTCTCGTATGCGAGTTGGCTGGTAATGAATTTTTCAGCTTTCTTTTTTTTTGTTTTCTTAATTTCTTGTGTCTGGGGTTTGTTGAGCTTTGTGGATCTGTGAGTTTACAGTTTCCTTTGAATTTGAAATATATTTTTCTGTTCCTTCCCTTCTTTGGAGACTTCATTTCACATATTAACTCTTGTAGTTGTCCAATGTTATGTTTTTAATTTTTAAAAATTTTATATTTTCTTTCTATGTTTATTTTGGATCATTCTAATTGCTGTGTTTGTAAGTTTGTTAATCTTTTTTCTTCGATGTCTAATCTGTTAATCTTGTGTATTTTTCATCTCAGTTCAGTTTGGATCCTTGTATCTTCCATGTCTCTGTTCAAATTTTGATCTTAAGATCCAAATTGAACTTTAAAAAATTTATTTAAAAATAAAACTCAGGGATGCCTGGGCGGCTCAGTCAGTTAATTATCAGACTTCAACTCCAGTCATGATTTCGTGGTTCGTGAGTTCGAGCCCTGCATCTAGCTCTGTATTGACAGTTCAGAGCCTGAAGCCTTCTTCAGAATCTATGTCTCCCTCTCTCTCTGCCCCTTCCCCACTCATGCTCTGTCTCTCTCAAAAATAAACATTAAAAAATTTTTTAAAATTAAAAAAATAAAAATAAAACTCAGTTAAGATATCAGGTGGTAGATATCTTTGTAGACTTTTTTCTTCTCTAATTTCAGCATAGTTGTAGTATCTTGAATACATTTCCATTTGATTAACCTGAGGTTTTTCTGTATTTCTTCATCAGTTCTCTTTTCTTTTTCACACAAATAATTTCACCATTTAAAAAAATAATCCATGTTTTTATCATTCTTCTGTCATATTTCCCCATTGTATGATGTTTTTCCTGTGTTTTAAAATACCCTTCTGTGCACTTAAGTAGGATTATGCACATGTATTTTTAAAGTCTAAAAGACAGTTTTGTATTTGGCCATCAAATCAATGTTTAGAAATACACATTTCATTTGACAGTATTTGTAAATTATTTTCCAGAATAATGTCCATTTTACCCTGTTATTAATAGGACTCACTGTAAGCAACAGCATTATTTCCAATTAGCGTAAGGAAAGGGATTTAATACAGGGAAGTAGTAGATGCTTACAGAGTCATTCAGGGGCTGGAGGAGCAGGCTGGGTTTCCAGGAACAGCTAATCCCAGCACCCTTGCACTGCTCTGCTGAGATCAGCTGACAAGTCAGAAAGTTGCTATTGCCACTTCTTGTGGAAAAAGTCATATCTTTAGTAGTCGGAAAAGCTGCCACATTGCTGCGGACTTTGCTGAGGTAGGAGGAAGCTGCTGGCTCCTAAATCGCTCACTTTTGCCACAATCTAGATGAGCACAGTGGATGCTCTGGCCTCTGCTTTCCCACCATGTGTCCTCTTCAAACCGGAGCTTTGAGTATGAGTGCGTTCAATCAGCACAACCTAATTATGCCTAGAACACATATTACAAGATTGTTTAGAAAATACATTTTTGGGTTGCCTGGGTAGCTCAGATGGTTGAGCATCCGACTATTAATTTGGCTCAGGTCACAATCCCAGGGTCATGGGATCGAGCCCTGCGTTGGGGTCTGCACTGAGTGTGAAGCCTGCTTGGGATGTTCTCTCTGTGTGTGTGTGTCTTTCTGTCTCTAAAAGAAAAAAAAAAGGAAATAACATTTTTAAACTTTCTTTTTCATACCCTTTAAGACAAAATTGATCTGAATGGAATGAACTGGCCCACATCAAGGTAATTCAGCAGTTAGCTTGCATTGAAGCAGTAAGTAAGCTCCATGGAAAAAGAAAAGTGGTATTTATAAATGTATTTATTTACAGTTCTGTTACTGGCCCATTGGCCTCAACATCTTGCTTCTGATCGTACCATGAAGCATCGGGTTGATGCTAATCTTTTTTTTTTTTTTTTAAATACTTCTACACATACGTTTGTAAACACTTGTATCTTAATAAGATGTTACTGGAAAGATGGTTTATATATACTGTAGTTTCAGTGAATGAAGCACAGAGCTATTCCATTTGCTTTTACACATAAGTTTACATGCACTTACAGGATGATCATCTAACCACATTTATATTTGCTATGAAAATATATGAATGTCAGCAGCTGAAACTGTGCTCATTTTTACCTGACATATTTTGAAAAGATGACCTCTCAGTTGATAACAGTATTTTCAGGCATAATTGCTACACCGTTACCTCTTAATTATTCTCTTTTTTGTATTTGATAATTCATTCCCTTTTAAATTATAAAAGCCTAATATAGGGAACCTGGAGAAAGCAGTCTGTGTTTTAACATCCCAGAATCTTCAGATTCTAGCCTAACTCCCAGTTTAATGCTTGAGCCTGCTCTGTATCGTTGTGGCTTGCTTGTTCTCGGGGCACCAGTAGGGCATCGCCCATGGCACTGACCATGTGCTTCCAAAGGCAGTTCTCTCCTTTTTTGGGTGACCAGTGATTTGAGGTCCAGTATTAAGAACAAACTCTCTGTAGCTTTCTTTTATTGGTGGTCTTAATTTTTTTCTTCAGGAACCATCAGACTTACTCTGCAACATAAAAATCATTGTTTATTACAAAGTTAACTCTATCAACATTCTTACTCTTCTCTTTTGGACCATTCTTGGTTTCTTTGTGTAAGTGTTTAAATGAAGAGATAAATATGCATCTTTAAAATAGACCGGTTCCAAATTACTGTCTCTGGTTAGGCATCACTCTCTGTGAGACCATTTGTGTGACTTCTTGAATCATCTGCTTTATCTGCAAGAGCCCAAGAGATTAATATTCTCATACCTAGAAACAAGGATTTCTTTTGTCATCTGTTTACCTTTCCTTGATCCCTGGAGTCATTTTTAAAAATCTACTTCCTAGCATGTTTTTCCTGTCTGGTAATCAAATCTATCACCGTAACTCCTAGTTTGGTCAGGTGCTCACAGAAAGTTATAGCACACTTACTGTCTAAGAAACAAATTCTGACTAATTCTTTTCTAAATTTCTATCTTGTAAGTCTTGTTTTCTTTAAGAATGAAGAAATAAGCTTACATGTGTTTTTCTAGAGATAAAAAAGCATACTGTTATCAAATACTAAATACAAGTTGATCAGTTTGAACTGTTATATATTCTCTTGCATACATTAATTTTGAAGCTTGAATGCAGATAAAACTACATACAATTTTGTGGTCCTGCCATTTTAAATATTCTTAGTCAAGAGCCAACAGTATTGGTTCTAGCTATTTTATGTATTAAAAGCTTACATTTCCCAGCCAATTCTCACCAAGTCTTGGACTGGTAATGGTTTCTTGTTTACTTATTTAGGTATGGAGATAGAAGAATACACAGAATGACTGTAGTTGACCTCTGTGATGTTGACCTAGCGAGAATTTGTTACAGGAGAGTCCATGTTATATAGGTAAAACCAAGAGTCTAGTTTCGTTATGGAATGAAACATTTGCAGTTGGCTTTAGTGTGTTGCATATAAATTGAAGGAGGATGGTGCAGGCTTGTATTTGTCTAGGTCTTACTTTGTGGTTTGTTGGGTGTCACTATTCTCTTACAGCTGTCCTACCTGCATTAAACAACTAGGAGACAGATCTTTTTTCAGATTTTCTGTCAGTAACCCTGTTGAAAACCACTCAAATTTTTTTTTAAATGCAGAAATGAAAAAAAATACTACATAGTATCCTAAAATATTTGTTAGTGGCTTTTATAGCTGATATAATTGAGATGACTCCTTTATTTTACACAAATGAAAAAGCAGGTCCAAAGAGAAATGCCATATCCATGGACACTTGAATTTGTATGATATTTCTTCCATTATTTTGTTTCCTGTTAAAAATGTTTTCACATGAATATAAACTCCACGCACACATTTATACTCTTTTCCTTTATGCAACAAGCAGATATTAACAGTATGTTATGTACTGGAAAGAATTCTGCCCTCGAGGAGCCTATAATGTAGCAGGGAGATAGGAAGAGCCATGTCACAGAATGCAGTGAGTGCTCTGACAAGCAGCTTCCCCAGTGTATTGCAATTGGAGATTTTTTGATGATGTGGCTAGTTACACTTTTATTTTTGTTTATCTCATTTCTTTTTGGAATTTAGGTGTGCTCTACGGTTTTTTTTTTAATTTTTTTTAAATTTTTTATTTTTGAGAAAGACAGAGACAGGGGCAAGGGGAGGAGCAGAGAGAGAGAGGAAGACACAGAATCAGAAGCAGGTTCCAGGCTCTGAGCTGTGAGCACAGAGCCCGACGCAGGGCCCGAACTTGCAGACCACGGGATCATGACCTGAGCCGAATTCGGACGCTCAACTGACTGAGCCATCCAGGCAGCCCCCAGTTTTTAAAGTTGAAGAACCGGGGCACCTGGGTGGCTCAGTTGGTTAAGTGTCTGACTTTAGCTCAGATCATGATCTCATGGTTCGTGGGTTTGAGCCCCACGTCGGGTTCTGTGCTGACAGTTCAGAGCTTGGAGCGTTTCAGATTCTGTGTCTCCCTCTCTCTCTGCCCCTCCCTTGCTTGTGCTCTGTCTCTCTCTCAAAAATAAATAAACATTAAAAAAAAAAAGTTGAGGACCCAGGCCTTTTTTCACTTTTGGAAAACTCTCACCATTTCCTCAAATATTGCCTCTCCCCATTCTCTTCGTTCTCCCTTTCAGGGAGTAAAGCTCACTGTCTTCTTCCATGCTTCTTGTCTGTCTGTCTCTATGTGCCTCACCCTAGGGATTTCTCCAGCATTCTCTTTGTATTCACTCTCCTTCTCTGCTGCCAATTTCAATGTCTACATGTTTTTATTTCATAAATTTTAAAAATAATTTTCTGTCTATGCATTATGGTTTTTTTTTTCTTTATCTCTGTGAACATATAATTCAAGTTTCTTTTCTTAGGCTTTAGGCTCTTGCCTAATACTTTGACTTTACATTTTTTCTTGCTCTTGGACCCTGGGAATTGTTTCTTCTTGCTTTTGAGCTTGGCTGTATATTAAAAAATTACTTTGCTGGGCGCCTGAGTGGCTCAGTCAGTTGAGCATCCGACTCTTGATTTCGTCTCAGGTCATGATCCCAGAGTCGTGGATCGAGCCCACATTGGGCTCTGTGCTGAGTGTGGAGCCTGCTTAAGATTCTCTCTTTCTCCTGCACTAGCTCCCCCTCTCTCGCTCTCTCTCTCCCTCCCTCTCAAAAAAAATTTACTTTGTTATATTTTTTCCCAGGATTTGTATGTGACTGGAGATGGGAATAGGGTGTTGTATTTTTTGGTGAAGCTCAGAAGTTCCAGTTTCCCCAGTATGCTATGAATTGTGGGTATATGTGTAAAAACAATTCCTTAAACTCTAGTTAAGAAAATTCTCCACATTTTACAGTAAATATGCTTGATAATCTCCTTCCAGTAAGTGGAAGTATGCAGTCCATTAATTATTCACTTCACATGTGACCATTTCTACTGCATCTATTTAAAAAATTTTTTTTTAACGTTTATTTATTTTAGAGAGAGAGAGAAACTGAAGGGGGAGAAGCAGAGAGAGGGGGAGAAGCAGAGAGAGAGGGAGACGCAGAATCTGAAGCAGGCTCCAGGCTCTGAGCTGTCAGCACAGAGCCCGATATAGGGCTTGAACTCACAAACCGTGAGATCTTGACCTAAGCTGAAGTAGGATACTCAACTGACTGAGCCACCCAGGCGCCCCAATTTCTACTGCACCTAAATGGATCAAACTACTACTAAGGATTTATTTTATTTAACTTAACATAACATACATTTATATCATGATTATTCTGTGCAAGACACTGTTCTTAGGACTTTTAAACATATTAAGTCAGTGAATTCATTTGATCCTTGTTCAAGTACTATTAGGCCGGTATTATCATTGCGTCCTAATTTTATAGATGAAGCACCAAACAGTTGGATGAGTTGCCCATGGTTCCCCTGTTGGCCGTTGGCGAGTATTGGAATTGTTATTCACACTCATACTCTTCATTTACTTGCTTTTTGCATGCTGCTCTGCCAGCCAGTAGCTTTTATCTTTGCAAACCACATGTCCTGCCTAATGAAACTCGCCCAGCTCCGCTCGCTCTGCGTCTTCATCCCTGCCGCACTCAGTAAGTCTATACTGAGCTCGATTCAGGTGTTTTTCTCTTTGCTTCCTTATGCCTTTATCTTCTTTCTTCGTTTATTTGTTCATTTTTTTGGAACAAATATTTATTAAGCACCCATTGTATGGTGCGTGCCGTTAGGCGTTGAGCATAAATGCTGCGTAACACAGAGACGCCCTCTGTGCTGTCGGGATCTCTCCCAAGCCTTGCGAAGCTGTCAGCCCCGCCTCAACTGCAGTCCAGGTCCTGGTCGGCTCTACTGCTCCCGCGGCCTGCACGTTGGTCTTCAGGCTTCAGCCTCCTCTTCCTGCTCTGTGCACTGCTGGCCGGGAAAATAGTCAGTTACCCGGTTCCATGTGGTAAGTGCCATGGTCCAGAGAAGTATCCCGACCCAGTCTCGTGGTGACAAGGATGTTTTTCTGGAAGAAGGGATGTCAAAGATGAGTCTTAAGAAGTAAGAGTTAGTTGAAGATAGAGGAGAAGAGTGTTTGGTACAGTACAAGGCAAAAATTCCTGAGGAAGAAGAGAGCACGTGGTGTGTTTGAGGTACTGAGAAAAACTCTATGCTAGAACTTGAAGTGTCAGGTGGGTATGGTGAGATGAGGCGGGAGCCGAAACAGTGAAGGGTAGAGCTCTATTTTAGTAAGGTGACTGTGGTTTGGTGAAGGGCACCAGTGGGGAGACCACTCAGAAAGCTAATGCTACGGTCTCTGTGATGATGGCCTAAACCAGGGAGGTGATACTGGGGATGAGAGAAATGAGCAGTTCACAAGGAGATGGACAGGAGGTGGGATCGACGACAGTTCTGGTGGCTGATGGATTGTGATGGTCACGGAAAGGGGACGTCTGGTTGAGATATTCACTTTGACAGAGCAGGGGCAGCTGGTTAGCTGGAAGGATGATAAATTTGATGGTGAACTTGATGAACATGCAAGTGTGAAGTACTTGTGGGTAGGCCACCTGAAAATATTCAGAATTCTCAATCTCTAGAGAGAAATAAATCTATCTAAGAGATAGAAAGAGAGAAATTTTGGAGTTGCATAGCATATAGACAGAAAAGGAGGCCCTAGGAATAGATAAAATTGTCAGTTAGAATGAATAGCCTCAGAAGAAAAAAGGGTGTGTGACAGGACGCTGAGGAAGGGGAGTCACCATCTTGAGTCGCTGTCTTCACAGGCACCCCTTATCATGATAGCAAGCACCCCATGCTGACTTCTGGTGCTTGCTGTATTTCAGAATATTTTATCTTTTTTCCATGCCACTTTTGCATGGGCCATGATACATTGCCCCCTTTTTTCAGTCATCTTGGTGCTGAGTTTGTGTGTTTAGCCTATAAAGAATCCAATTTACTACATTTCAAAAGTCTATCTTTTTTAGATACAGGGAGGACTGCTGTTGGATTCACAGTTTAGGTAATATGTGATTAACTAGTAGTGGTTACAGTTACAGGAAAGTCTAAATAATATATTTTGCCTTGGGGCTTTGGTTTTGAATTAGGCTTAGGCTAATGGAGGCATAATGCTTACGTAGTATTAGCTGTGTGATTAGCATTTATAAGCAGAGTCACACACCCAAATTGTGAGAGACATGCACAAGTGATTGATTCATACTGTACCCCAAGATTCGTTGATGGCTGTTCCGTGAGAGCAGAGGTCTTCTCTTCAAGTATACTGTGTGACCTCGGGTTCTGCTGAACTGGGAGGAGCCTCTGCTTATCAGCATAGTTCTTGTGGTCACTCGGTGAGTGTCACTGTCCTCCTTTCTTGACCTCAGTGGCCTCCCCATACCAGTGCACTGATAGCAGTTGTCATCTCACATGTAACTTACAGACACAGAGAGTAGAGTCTTTTAGTAAGTGAACTTTCATAACTTGAAAAAAAATTATTCCATTAAGCTCAAGATAATACTGAGTGTTTTGAGGAAAATTTGAACTTCGAGCCCTTCACTTTAAAAAATTATTTATTATAAAAAAATAAAAAAATAAAAAATTATTTATTATGAAAAACAAAAATATGGGAGGACTATTTTAGATCTAAAGAGGCTTAACAACCAAATGGAGCCTGCTAGGTAGACTCTGTTTGGAAGTGCGTATTCTAAACTCCTATTCTGGGTAGATTAACAAAAGTGACTTATCTCTTCCACCCCCCCAATTAACTGTTCTTTAATGAAGAGCTTTTGAGGGAGAAACCTTTGCGAGAGAGCAAAGTAAGTTTCAAGTGATAAAAATGTGTGTTTTTTTTTAAAGTAATGTATTTAAAGATAAGCTAATTTTTTTAGCTCCTCTCAGTTCTTAGTTGCTACAATGGATCATAGCCATAGAGTAATGCATATTCGAATAGCTGAAGCAGTACTTGTTAGCAAAGCAGATTATTTTCAATGTGACTAGAATATTTTCTTGGACTATACAGTTTTTCAAGGTATTTCAGGTAAAAAATGAGGATAAAAATATTTTGTGATTTCTTTCAGATAAAATGTGCATCATTCAACAAACTTAATGCCTCTTCATTGAGTCATATCATGAAATATTTATTCTCGTTATATTTAATTCTCAAAATGTTTTGTATTTTCTATCTCCTATTAATAAAAATTGAAATTATATTCTTGCTGCCAGGCTGATCTAGTTTTAGCAGTACAGTAATTACAGTCAGTTTTAGTAATCCCACCTTGGTATTGCTCCACATCCTCTTGTGTGTGGCGGAATAGGAGTCCTAGCCTAGATCAGTCTTTAGAACATCACAAAAGGAATGGTTGAATTCCCTTGGAAACCTGGTGACTGGTCCAGTTCTGAATCCTACTTGACATCTATTTTACACCCTTGTCCCATTCTGAATCCTGAGTCTGATACTGCTTTATCTAAACCACACAAATCTTCCTTTGTACTTTTTATCCTGGTCTATACTACTTGAACATTAATTTTTCTAGTATTGAAGTAACCTAATCTGAAGTTTATAATATACTGTGTATTATGTCAAGTATTCAAGGATCGTTCAATGTTTAAGAATGTTATTGTGAATACTATGTTTTTTTCTCTACTTAAGTAGGTCTGCATATGGTATTTGTAAATTATTTAACTTATATGCCCATTAGGGACTCCATTTTTCCTCTCCATTCTCCATTGTCTTCCTCCATGAATGGGTTGTATTTGGTAGAAATGTAAAAGAAATAAATTAACACCTGCATCTCTGATGTGGCACTTACAAAATTCTACCACGTGATTGTTACCTGTTAGTTATTTGTTTATATCCCATAATAGAGTATGAATTCCTTACTGGTAGGGATGGTTTTCTTTTCCCCAGGCCAGAGCTTTAATTGGGGAGAGGGGGGGAAATATAGAGGGGACCACGGAGGAGGGAGTTACCCAGGACCCATGAAGCACCCAGCCTCGACAGGGGGTAGTGTGAATGGAGTGGACTTCTAGCTTTGGAGGCAGTACTAGGACTGAGGACAGGTGGAGCAGCGGTTCTGGAAACTCCAGGAGAGCCAAGCTGCACTCGCACTAGGGTGCAAGGGTCCTGGGAATGGATGATATTTTATTCATCAACAAGAGTCTCTTGTACAAGGCATATGGATATGCAGGTTTGAATGAAGACATACTCAATCTTTTGTAAGTGGTCATTGTAGTTCTACTCAGATGTTTGTATTTTCATGTTAACAGCAGGTCAAAAAAGTATACAGTTGGCATTCGGAAAAATCTGGGAAAGACTTTCTTGTGCAGACTTTTTCCCTGCACATCTGTGAGAGCTTCTGTAGCTATGGGATTCCCAGTGCTTCTTTATAATTATAACTGGCAACATTCTCAGGTACTCTGATAAGTACAGTGGTTTGAAAGCTATGTTATTTTAATTAGCATATGATGCATGCTTTATTAGAAGCCTTGTGGTCTAGAGCAATGATATGATACTGGTAGCTTCGAGAATGCTCTTGTATGTGGCAGATAAGTGAAACGAGGGCTCTAGGTAGAAAACTATACCAGCGCCTGAGGACACGGTTTGATGCTGAGCTGTTATCAGCCAGCCAGGCTAGGACTGGCATTACAGAGATAATGTAGAAAGGTCTACTAGGTTCCCACACAGGGTGCTCTCTTAGGTAACTTTTTAGTAACTGAGGAAGACCAGTCTTTCTGAGAGGCCCAGACAAGCATATAGTAGAGGTCAGAGCAAACCAGATAGGTTGTCCAGAATATTAGGCAACGTTTGAAGGAGCAGGTTTTAAGATCATGGCAAGCCAAGAGTTCATCAGATCAGGGTCTTTGGAGCAGTGGTACTGGCAGAGAAAAGCCATGAATGGTTGTCGACTATAGGCAGGCAGGGTTATTGGTACTTTCCTTTTATATTTTCTGCTGCTTCAGACCACGTCATTGTAATGGTCCATGTGTACTGTAATTAAACTGCAAACTCTGAGTTCTCTCTCACCTAGGGCTGTCTTTTCTGCCTTTTGTGTGGCACTGTGAGCATGGAATCAAAAGTACTGTGGGGCAGTCCAATTTTGATGCAGAGTTTTTATGAAAGTTGGAAGAGCTTGCCTGACGACAACCATCTTGCCCTATTTCAGAATTGTTATGAAAGCCTGGTCCTCCATAATCAGAGCTTTCACCTCAGGCACCCAAAAGGAATCAGAACGCTTTATGAGATACTTGGAATATGCTGTGAGTCCATCACCTATTGTTTCAGCTGCCAGACGATATAACCTTTGGAGAAATAACCTTTACCAGAAAATATGTATGTTTTAAAGTCTTCAGGAATGGTTCTTTCAGTGGGAATTTTAAACCCAGAGCATAGAGATACTTGAAAAGAGGAGGGAAGTCAGGGAATAGATGATAGTACTTGGGAGACAATAAGAAATATAAGACTTTGTTATAATTTAAAATATATAAAAAATAATAGATTGATGACAAAAGTGACGATCATCTTAAAAGTGGAGAATTACTCATCATGTAGAATTAATATATTACCCAACAATGCTTTATGCTTCTCTCATGGTTTGTCACAGGAAAAATGTTGAAAATTCTTGCCTGTTGTATATTTAAGATGTACAACACCCAGACTTCAGTCTGCTAAAGAGGGCATAGAAAATATAAGAAAATTTGAATGAGTCTGTGTTCCACAATCTTCCCTTGTAGTTTTAGTTTCTTACTGTAAGGCCCTTCTTACGGAAGAGGTTCTCCTTTAACATTTTATTAACATTATCATTCTTCAGTGGTGAGTTGAAGGAGGCCCTCAAGCACAGGGTAGAATTTGTACATGTGATAGTCCATAAGAGACAGTTTTTAAAATTTTTTATTTATTAAAACTTTTTAAATGTTTATTTATTTATGAGAGAGAGACAGAGTACAAACAGGGGAGGGGCAGAGAGAGAGGGAGACACAAAATCTGAAGCAAGCTTCAGTCTCTGAGCTGTCAGCACAGAGCCCGACTGCAGGACTTGAACCCATGAGCCGTGAGATCATGATCTGAGCCGAAGTCAGACACTCAACTGACTGAACCACCAAGGTGCCCCCATAAGAAAGAGTTTTAATAATGAATTCACAATTCTGCCACCTAGCTGATACTCTGGGGGAGATTGGTGTCCACGGTGTGCCTTGTTCATGCCATCACTGTATTGCTGCTGCCACCATTGTACCAAACTGCTTGCCCTCTTTTTAATTTGCTCTTAAAATCCTGTGTTCCTATAGACACCTCAGACCAAAGGATGATGAGTCTGACAGTAATAATGAGTCATTTTTTCAGCAGAGTGAAACAAATTGGCTGCCTCGGGAGGTGGCCAGAGAACTCTCTGCCCCTGGGATTGTTGAGGAAAAAGAGCCAGAGCTGCAATGTTGTAAAAGGATTCAGGCTCTGTGTTAGATTGGAATAGATGGTCTTTATGTCTCTGTTAATTCTGAGAATCACTGATTTTTTTTGAACATCCTTAATAATCAGTTTAAAGTTCTGTATTAATTTAAAAAATATACAGGCTAACAAAAGAGGGCTTAATAATATAAATGGATAGTCCAAATGCCATCTCTTGAGGACGCTTTCAGCTGCAAGTAACAGACCAACCAACCCAACCTGGCTTAAACAATGAAAAGCTTTACTAGCTCCTATAAAAGGAGGTCTATATAAAAGAGAAGGATGGGCCTTACGGTGATTGATCCAGCATATCCAAGCCATTCTCAAGGACTCAGGTTCTTTCTCTCCGATTGCTCTACCGTTCATGAGGTACACTTCATCTCAAGGCAGATTTCCCCTAATGTAGGTGGTTGTCAGTAGTATTCAGGGCTGTATAAGTCCATGCGAATGGGAGGAAGAGAGGAAGAAAGCTTGTTGCCCTCTCTAAGCATGAGTAGGTATTTCCCAGATACTTCTAGCACATCTCACCTCCTGAGCCACAAGCAGGCTCTTGCCAGTCAACCTACTCTAGGGATAAGGGGTGAAGTCAGCATCCTGAGATACATGGTAACTCTGGGGAGAGGGGAATACTGAAGAGAATTGGGGGTTCTGTTAAAAGAAAGAATAGAGGGCAAGCAACAATATCCACTGTAATCATTTTGTTATGATCTACTGGTTTTTTTAAAAGATTTTATTTTATTTTTAATTTTTTAAATATTATTTTTGAGAGGGAGAGAGAGAGAGAGAGAGACAGCATGAGTTGGGGAGGAGCAGAGAGCAAGAGGGAGACACAGAATCTGAAACAGGCTCCAGGCTCTGAGCTGTCAGCACAGAGCCCAGTGTGGAGCTCAAACCCACAAACCGTGAGATCATGAGCTGAGCTGAAGTTGGACACTTAACTGACTGAGCCACCAAGGTGCCCCATGATCTACTGTTTTGATGTCTATTATGCCATAAGTCTTTGGGTTACTTTCTGATGTGGTCATATCAGATTATTAATTTTTTTAAAGTGGTGTGATTTCTATTTTAAGATGGAAGAGTGAAGCTGAATTTCAAAATATCCATTCTTTTTTTTTTTCTTAAGTTTATTTATTTTGAGAGAGAGAGAGAGTACAAGCAGGGGAGGGGCAGAGAGAGAGGGAAAGAGAGCATCCCAAGCAGGGTCCACACTGTCAGTGCAGAGCCTGACATGGGGCTCAGAGTCATGAACTGTGAGATCATGACCTGAGCCGACATCAAGAGTTAGATGCGTAACCGACTGAGCCACCCAGGCGCCCCTCAAAATATCCATTCTTTTAGACTTAATGATATGAACAGCAAATGGATAAAAACTGACAGAAATATACCAACAGCTATTCAAAGAAAACTGCTGATGGTTGGTGAGGAGACATGAAAGTTTCCAAGAATTCAGAGGGTTTGACTCAGTCATTCTTTTTTTTTTTTAATTAAAAAAATTTTTTAATGTTTATTTTCGAGAGAGAGAAAGAGAGAGCGTGCGAGCGAGCATGAGTCAGGGAGGGGCAGAGGAAAAGAGAAACAGAATCCGAAGGAGGCTCCAGGCTCCAAGCTGTCAGTACAGAGCCCAATGCAGAGCTCAAACTCACAAGCTGTGAGACCATGACCTGAGCCAAAGTTGGATGCTGAACCCACTGAGCCACCCAGGCGCCTCGGCTCAAAGTCATTACTATTCCCGCACTATACAGAGGCTCTGTGAGGGAAAAGGTTAGCAAGCAAAATATTGCAAAATCCCTAATGTCTGTGTCAAGGAGCGTGAGTAAATATAGGCAGTGCTGTAGGAGCACCGGGAATTCCAGGTTACTGGAAGCCATTCTCTGTGGGTTTCTCTTATGTGATAAAGAAAGGCACTCTGAAGATTACTATTCTGGTATGTTCAGACTGAAACAGAAGTGGAGAAGAAAGGTAGAATAACACTAAACCTTAGAGCTTATTATCTTCATCAGTAAACTGGGAGGTAGCAGAACACCTGGCAGGAGGTAACATCAATAAGGCAAGTTTCTTTGGAGAACAGTAAGTGGAAGGTCGGGTGGGGGTGGGAGTGGGTGGTCAGGATTCCGGGTCAAGGAATGCAAAGGAGGAAGAGAACAACCTGCGCTAGACTCTCCAATGGAGATGAAATCTCTCAGGGGTTGAGGGAATTGATGTTGGGGAGGAAAAGAATAGATCCCAGGTAAAGGAGCTCAGAATTAGGGCTGCTTGTAGCCTTAGTCCTAGCTAAGTGGGTTCTCTTTTCCCTTTTTCACATTTTGTGAACATCAGTTGAAACAAAGTTGGGAGGGGAGGGGCTCCCCTAGACCACGCAGTAACACATGCAGAAGCATACTCCACAGCACACGCCAGTGAAGCTCGAGCCAACAGGAAGACCTGATGAGCCCTCTGCACACACAACAGGATGGAGAGACAGGCACGGTACATGCAGTACACTGGAAGAAAAACTAATTTCCCTTCAAAATGGAAGCAAATTCCTGAGTAAGCTATTAAGAACCTTGGTTTCATAAAACACAGGCTCAGGAATGATATAATAAAATAACAGAATGAAAAAAAATCCAGAATGAGATGAAGAGAGAATACAGGGCCAGGGAGTCACATGGGGAGCCAGTTTGCAGAACATATAAATTGGAAGTAACTAGGAACAGAATAGTCATGGCTGGAAGATGAACTTACTGAGAGAGCACAAGCTTGAGATATTCACAGGGAGTGCAGAAGAAAAGGAAAGAAAGATTGAAGCAGTTAGGTAAAAATGATAGGGGTGGGATTGGACTTCCTGGGGGTGGAGCTGAGATAAAAGGAGTGTGGGCCTTCTGTTTTTTGTTCAAGTTCCTCTTGGAATTGTGTTTTTGGTTGCAGAGGATTGACGATTTTAGGTATCACTCATTTGGAAATATGTAAGCACTGTCAAATTGGTGAAAATGAATGTTCATGTTCTTTCTAGAAGGATATCAATGAGATGAAGTTATATTTATAGCCTTCCCCTATATTGAAGGAAAATTCCCCTTCAAAGTGATTTGTTTCCTGGCATCGATACTGTAAACTCCCCTCCCCCACAACATGATTTCTGCGCTCTGCTGGAACTGGTGTTTTGCTAAATGTAAATACTGACCTGCCGATCTTAGAGCAAGCACTTTGCTGCTTTCCTACCACCAGAAACCACTTTGTAGGTCAGGTTTTATGGGGGAAAAATTTTTGTGTGTATGTGTTAGACATCTGTGGTTAATCATTTACCTTTCCTACGTTTTAAAAAAATCTCTTAAGTCTGGGTAATAGGTTAGCATGAAAAAAGAGCCAACAGATCTACTAACATTTACTGTCATTGACTAGAAAAGTGAACTTTCATTCTTGGCCTGCCGGCAAGTATATACTTTACAATCTTTATGTTGCAAATTGCTGTGAGGAGTAGACCGACCGTAGAGCAGAAATGAGTTGCTGGAATGGACTTGTCATGAATTATTCATTCACTATCTAGTTCCTTGGAAATCAGCTGGAGGAAGTAGTTAGTCCAGTTTGATCACAAGAGTGGTATGCCAAGGGCTGCAGCAAGCCCTTACAAGTCCAGCCACCAGGATGTGCTTCTGGCCGCGGTAGGGCCGCAGCCACTGTGTAGACGAACCCAGGAACATGCTGCTGGGGAGAATTGCACTGAGGACTCCCCAATGCATCTTGCTGGAAAATGAAGCTTCAGGTAGGAGAAGTGCTCTGTCAGCAGTGGCCGGATTTCTCATTGATTTTAGGAATTTCTCATTTGATTTATTCCATAAGGCCCTACATATAGTTGGGCCTTATGGAATAAATATATGTAGAACTAGAATTGTTCCAGGATGCCTCACTATTGAGGTTCTCAACCAGAGGAGCTTAGCAGCTTAATCCCATTTTCAAGGATGTGCTTTGTTTGTAATAAAACTGTTCCTTGAAATTGTGGAAAGTATTCTTAAGCCAAATAAGCACTTAAATATATAAAGTGTACTAAAATTTTTTCATGCTGTCCTCCTGTTGGTGTAAAAAGTATATTTTTAATTGATGTGATTTTGCCTACGTAAATTTAAATCATGGAATTAATGGCTTTGGGACGTCCTGAAAAAGACAACTTAGTTTATAATTTGAATGAGCACAGCTGCAGGCTCTGTTGCATTTTCTGGAGGAATTATTGTTTTGAGAAGACTCCTTGCTTGGTTCTTTCTGCTAGAGCATTCATTATTCATTCGGGGAAGATTTTTTTAGCTTCTTATAGAATGGAAAATGCATAAAAGATGGAGCAGTAACAAAGGCTCTTAGTTCTATTTGTCGGTTAGTGTGCGTGTGTGTCTAAGCCAGACATGTAATTTCATTTGGCAGGGACATTCTAATGTTGCTGTTTGCATGTCTGTCTTATTTCGTATGGATGCTACCATCTCTGTTAATTTTGCTGAGGCTATGAGATGCTCTTGAGCTATAAGGGACAAAGATAGTAAAGATGAAAAGAATCAGAGCTATAAGGCATCTGGGCCAAATTGGATGTATGCATTTCACCACCATGAAATATCATTTATAGTTTTAAAACTCTTCAGTGAACAAATATGTTGTGAACAGATATACTCTGAGCTCTGAGACAATCAGAAAAGACCAACAGTCTCCCTCTGCACCATTTTCTTAAGCTCCACAAGAGAAGGAATCTTTGTTTTGTTCATTTATCATTCCCAAGGGCTTAGAACAGTACCTGGCACATAGTAGATGGTCAATAAATGTGTTCCCTGATGAATGAGAATACATTCTATACTAAAGAAACTGAATAGTTTTTCTATAAAGGTTACTTGCTTATACAGCACTCTAGGAAGTATTTACAGTGTTATAATTTCTAAAATAACTTTTATAGCTAATGTATTCTGATTTGTATTGATAAAGATTTTTCAGCTAACCTCAAAGGTTTATGGATTTTTTGGATATATAAAGAGTTTTTAAATGGCAGAAATTAAAATCTTTATTTTACTGTTTGTATAATTGTTTTGAAAATATCAATGATGACTAGAAAGACCTTTATTTTTTTCATAACTTTATTTCATGTTCAAAAAATAAAAATGAAAATTAATAGAAAACTCATTTGAAAAAGATCGTATTTATTAATATACTACTAGGAAGATTATCATTCTAGTCATACCTTGTTACATGTAGCATTTTAAAAAGCATTTATCAGTCTGTGTCAGAAGGGTTTTTGGAACTCTAGCCCATTTATTCGTAACTTCGGTGATAAGTTTGAAACTGCAGTATGTGTGGTGTGAAGCAGAACTAATTAGGGCAACTCGTTCCCCATATATATACCAAATTTGGGAGCTCAGAGGAACCAAAAGGATCATCTCTGTTAACGTCTCTGCCCTGTTCCCTTCCATACAAACTCACTTCATAAATGACAAAACTAAAGTCCAGAGAATATAGATGAATGGCCAGGAACAAATGGTTAGCTGTTACTGTCTTAAGCTTGATCATCTCGTATATTTTCTAGTTTCTTGTTACTTCATTATTATCATGTTAAAGCTAGAAAAAGAGGAAGCAGATAATCACATTGCTATAAATTTGAACTGTATCGTTTTACTGAAGACAATCATTGATGCATTTTGCGTAACTTTAAATTGCCCAGTCCATGTGTGGAAGTAGTTTTATAAATTGTAGTCTTTCCCCCCTGAAATTTTGTGATATAATTTTTTTTCTCTGAGTTACAATTGTAATAACTGTGCCTTGAATTTTATTTCAAATCTGAACTTCTTGTAAAATGATATTTCTATGCCATTTTTGTTTTCCTTAAAACTACCTGAGTTTTATATTTATATTTGAAATAGATGTAGATTACTCCATAATTTTTCTGAATCCTTTTACCAATTATATTAGTCTGCTTGGGCAGCCATAACAAAATGGTACATGTGTGTGGAGACAGAAATTGCTCTCTCTCTGTCTCTCCTCATAAGACCACCAGTCCTATTGGATGGGGACTGCTTATGACCTCATTTAATCTTGCTTGCTTCCTAAAACCCCACCAAATACTGTCACATTGAAGTTTAGGGCTTCAACATAGGAGCTTTGGTGGTGGTGTCATAGTTCAGTCCATACCACTGACCAAGGCCATATTTTTTAAAGCAAAATTTCTTTTGTTTATCCTATTTGGATCTTCTTTAATCTGCAGGTTTATGTCTTTCTACAAACTTGGTTACTTTTATTTTAGCTCAACTTTGGAACATTTTAGCAAGTTTTTCTTCAGGTATTTCCAGCACTGTATTCTTTCTCCATTTTAGATTCCAGTGTTAAACCATTTGGTTTTACTTCACAGGCCCCTGATATTTTGTCCCTATTAAAACAATTTTTTTAAGTTTATTTATTTTGAGAGAGAGAGAGAGAGAGAGAGAGACTGAGCAAAGGAGGGGTAGAGAGAGAGGGAGAGAGAGAATCCCAGGCAGGCTCTGTGTTGTCAGCACAGAACCCGATGCAGGGCTCAAATTTACTAACCGTGTGATCATGACCTGAGCTGAAACCAAGAGCCGGGTGCTTAACCTACTGAGCCCCTGTCCATTTAAATCTTTTTTTTCTCTCTGTTGTTTCAGATTGACTACTTTGTATTATTATATCAAATTCTTGATTCTTTTCTTCTATCATTTCTCTACTCTTGAATCTATTTTCTATAAGAGTTGCGAATGGTCATTTGAGCTGCCTACAGTCTTCGCTAGATAGTTTCAATGTCTCTCTTATTTTATTAGTGTCATGTAGTTATTGGTGTCCTGTGCTTTATTTTTAACTTGTTTGTGTTTATTAAAGTATTTTTTGTATATGTAGCATGTAGTTATATCTTGTTTTTATATCTCATCTTAAAATTTCTGCCTTTTAGTTATGGTTTTTAATTCATATATACTGCAAACACACATACACATATAAATATATAAATACATAGACACTGGGTCTGGTACTAATTCCAATATGGGGAGGGGGGCTTCCCACATAGCACCAAGCAATTCTCTGAACTCCAGCAGAGTATCTGAGAATTTAACTCAATTCTGAGTCTGTCTGCCTTTTAATAACATCAGATTCCACAGGTTAAGGGTTCAGTTCTACAAGGGTGACCCCCCTCACCTCCACCATCCCCTTTAGATATCTATCACAAGCCTAGACTGTTGTTACCTGTACTTCTGACCTACTGTCTATATGTCAGTGGTTCCCACAGTGCCCTACTTGGATTTGATTAATTTGCTAGAGTGGCTCACATGTCTCAGAGAAACATTTTACTTAACTAAATCACCAGTTTATTGAAAAAGGTTGGACTTAGGAACAGCCTAATAGATGGAAATGTTGCATAGGGCAAGGTATGGGGAAAGGCACAGAGCTTCTGTGTCTTCTGCAGGAACACCACTTTCTTTTTATTTATTTATTTATTTATTCATTTATCTATTTATTTATTTATCTATTTATTTATTTATTTTTAGTGTTTGCATGGTATATATTTTCCAACTTTTTATTTTATTTTATTTTTTTAATTTTTTATTTATTTTATTTTTTTAATAGTTTATTGTCAAATTGGTTTCTATACAACACCCAGTGCTCAATCCAATGAGTTGCCCTCCTCTGTGTCACCACCCACTCTCCCCCCTCCCACACCCAATCTCTCCCCTCAGTTCTTTCTTATTCTTTGAGAGTCTCTCATGTCATGTCTTCCTTCCTCTCTGTGGCTTTTTTTTCCCCCTTCCCCTCTTCCCCTCCCCCCTGGTTCTCTGCTAGGTCTTCCAAAGGCTACCTATGCGTGGGAACATATGGCATCTGTCTTTGCCTGACTTATTTCACTCAGCATAATATCCTTCAGTTCTATCCATGTTGCCATACATGGCCAGATTTCATTCTTTCTCATTGCTGCATAGTATTCCATTGTATATATATATACCATATCTTCTTTATCCATTCATCAGTTGATGGACACTTTGTCTCTTTCCATGATTTGGCTATTGTCGAAAGTGCTGCTATGAACATTGGGGTACACGAGGAGCACCACTTTCTACACATGTTCACTAACCTGGAAGTTCTTCAGACTGTCCTTTTGGGTTTTTATGGAGGCTTCATTACATAGGTATGATTGATTGATTAAATCATTACATTGGTAATTGGTTCAACCTCCAGCCCCTGTCCCTTAAAAGTTCCAACTCCAATCACATGGCCTCATCCTTAGGCGCTTTCCCTAGTCACCTCATTAACATAACAGGAGACATCTTTATCCCTCTCAGCCTCAGGAAATTCCAAGGGTTTTGGGAGCTATGAGCCAGAACTATGGATGAAAACCAAATATATATGAGAAATATATTTTGGTTATCTGAATGACCAAATAAACATTTCTTATAATCACAATTATCACACATACACAGTTGTAAAAAATGATACAGAGAGAACTCATGTACTCTTCCCTACTGTCACCCAATGGTAACATCTTACAAAGCTCTAGTAAAATATCACAGTCAAGATATTGACATTAATGTAGTCAAGATGCATAATATTTCCATCACCATAGGAATCCTTGAGTTGCCCTTTATAGCCACACCTACTTCCCTCCTTAACCACTGACAGCCATTAATCTATTCTCATTTTCTATAATTTTGTCAAAGAATGTTATATAAATGGAATCATACAATTTATAAACTTTTGGGATTGGCTTTTTTTTTTTTTTTTACACTATGGATAATTCTTTTGCAATTTCCTTTTTATTGCTGAATGGTATTCCATGGTATCGATATAGCAGTGTTCAAGTATTTACCTGTTGAAAGACATTTGTTTGAATTAAGCTACTATAAACACCTACGTACAAGTTTTTATGTGAACATATGTTTTCATTTCTCTAGGATAAATGCCCAGAAGAGCAGTGACTGTTCCGTGTGGTAATTGCATGTTCAATTTTTAAAGCAACTTCCAGTGTTTTTCACACTAAATAACAGTTTATATTCCTGTGCAAGCAACATATGCATGATCCAGTTTCTCTGTATCCTCAACCAGAACTTCGTGATGTCACTATTTTCTATTTTAGTCATTCTGATAGATGTGTAGTGATATCTCATTATGATTTACTTTCTATTTCCCTAATGGCTAATGATGTTAAACATCTTTTCATATGCTTATTTGCCATCTGCGTATCTTCTTCATTCAAATGTCTTTTCATGTCTTTTGTCCATTTTCTAATTGAAGGGTTTTTTTGCTGTTGAGTTTTCAGTTTTTATATATTCTAGTTACTGGTATTTAGATGGATATGTGGTTTGCAAATATTTTCTCTCAGTCTGTAGCTTTTATTTTCATCCTCTTACTGGAGCAAAAGGTTTAAATTTTAGTTTGATCAATTATTTCTTTCATGCATCAATCATACTTTAGATGTCAAGTATAAGAACTCTTTACCTAATCCTAAAGATTTTCTTCTGTTTTTTTTTTCCCCTAAAAGTTTTACAGTTTTAAGTTGCATATTTAAGTCTCTGAGTTATTTCGAGTTATTAGGTTTAAGACTCAAATTGGGTCTTTTTTTTTTTTTTTGCTTATTTTCCAATGACTCCAGCACCATTTGTTAAAGATTCTTTCTCCACAATCAGTTGGTCACATTGTTTGTGTGGCTCTGTTTCTGAATTCTCTATCTGGTTCTATTGATCTGTGTTTCTCTGCCAGTACCACAGTCTTGATTACTGTAGCGATGTAATAGGTCTTGAAATCATGGAGGCTTATTATTCCTGCTTTAATCTTCTTTTATGAAATTGTTTTAGGTATTCTAATTCCTTTACCTATCCATATAAATTTTAGAATAATTTTCCTTGTATCTAGAAAAGAATTTCCTGGAATTCAATAGGAATTGCCTTAAAACGGTCTATCAGTTTGGGGAAGAGTTGACAGCTTTCTTATCCTGAGTCATCTAACCCATGAATACAGTATGTCTCTCTCTGTTTACTTAGATCTTCTGTGATTTCTTTCATTAGCATTTCAGTTTTAGCATTCATGTCTGGTTTTATTAGATTTGCACCTAAACACTTTAGTTTTTTAGAATGACTGTAAATAATAATTTTCATTTCCTTCTGTTCACTGATATATAGAAATGCAATTAATTTTTTTGTCTTTATCTTGTGTCCTGTGACTTTGCAGAACTCACTTATTCTAGAATTTTTTTGTTGATTAACCAAGGAGATGAAAGACATGGTCTCTGAAAATAATATAGCTCTGCTGAAAGAAATGAAAGTAGACATAGATGTAAAGACATTCTGTGTTCATGGAATGAACACAAGACTTAATATTGTTAAAACGTCAGTACTACCCAAAGTAAAACATTTATCATAAAATATATATGGAGGGCTCACTTTGGCAGCACATATACTAAAATTCATATGGAATCTCAGGGGACCCAGAATAGCCAAAACAATATTGAAAAAAAAAGGACGAAGTTGAGTCTCACACTTAACTGATTTCAGAACTTTTTACAAAGCAATAATAAAACAGTGGGGTACTGTCTGTGGTACATTTAGACCAATGTAATACGAAAGACTAGAAATAAACCCTCATGTGTGTGCTCAAATGATTTTTGAGTGCTAAATGATTTAAGAGTGCTGAGACTATCATTGGGAAAGGGCATTCTTTTCAGCAAATGGTGCTGGGAAAACTAAATATCCACATGCAAAAAGAAGGAAGTGGGACTCTTATACTGCACACAAAAGTTAACTAAAAAAAAAAAAAAGTCTTAACTAAAATAAACTATAAAACTCTTGGAAGAACAAAATACAGGAAGAAAAGCTTCATGACGATGGATTTAGCAATGATTTCTTGACACTAAAAACACAGGCAGCAAAAGTAAAAATACATACACTGGACTACATCAAAATTAAAAATTTCTGGGGGGCCTGGGTGACTTAGTCGGTTAAGCATCTGACTTCGGCTCAGGTCATGATCTCACGGTTTGTGAGTTCGAGCCCCACATTGGGCTCTGTGCTGACACCTAAGAGCCTGGAGCCTGCTTCAGATTTTGTGTCTCCTTCTCTCTCTGCTCCTCCCAGGCTCATGCTCTGTCTCTCAATAATAAATAAATGTTAAAAAAATTGAAAAAAAAAACAACAACAACAAAACTTCTGTGTCTCAAAGCCCATAGTCAACAGAGTGAAAAGTCAATCTGTGAATAGGAGAAAGCATTTGCAGGTCATATATCTGATAAGAGGTTAATATTTCAGAATATATATAGAACTCCTACAACTTGTGCCTGGGTGGCTTGGGGTTGTTGAGTGTCCCAACTCTTGATTTCAGCTTGGGTCATGGTCCAGGGTTGTGGGATCAGGCCCAACATTGGGATCTGTGGTGAGTGTGGAGCCTGCTTGGGATTCTCTCTCGCTCTCTGTCTCCTTCTGTCTGCCCCTCTCCCCTGCTCATACATGCGTTCTCTCTCAAAAACAAAACGAAACAAAAAAATTCTTACAACTCAACAACAGATAACCTAATTAAAATGGGCAAAGGACTTGAATAAACTAGACATTTCTCTGAAGAAGATACAAGCATATGAAAAGATACTCACCATCATTAGTCATTAGGGAAATGCAGTTCAAAACCACAATGAGATATCAACTTACACACATCAGGATACCTAGTTAAAAAAAATGTTTTGGTGAGGATGTGGAGAAATTGGAATCCTTGTGCCCTGTTGCTGGAAATGTAAAATGGTACAGCTGCAATGGAAAACAGTATGATGGGTTCTCAAAAATTAACAATAGAATTACCATATGATTGAGCAATCCCAATTTTGGGTATATATCCAAAAGAATTGAAAGCAGGGTCTTGAAGAGATATTTGGACACATATTCATAATAGTATTATTCATGATAGCCAAAAGGGGGAAGTAACACTGTTGACCATTGACGGATGAATGGGTAAACAAAATATGGGATTTTTATTTAGCCTTTAAAAAGGAATGAAATTCTGACATATGCTACAACATGGATGAACCTTGAGGACATCCATGTTTATTTTATGTTATTTTTTATTGTTATAAGCATTGTTTATTCTTGATATAAGTCCTTTATTAGAGAAATGATTTGCAAATATTTCCTCCCATTCTGTTTCATTCTGTTCCTCCCAGTTCTTTTCACTTTTTGATGTTGTACTTTATTTTTTTAAGTAAGATTTTTCTCCTTAAAGTTTATTTATTTTTGAGGGAGGGAGGGGCAAAGAGAGCAGGGAAAGTGGAGAGAGAATCCCAAGATTCTCTGTGCTGTCCGTGCAGAGCCTGGAGTCCGATATGGGACTACCGTGAGATCATGACCTGAGCCGAAACTAAGAGTCAGATGCTTAACTGACTGAGCCACCCAGGCACTCCTTGATGTTGTACTTTAAGTCTTCTTCCATAAGATTATGAACAAGGCAACGATGTCAGTTCGATCTTCTTCTTCTTCTTTTTTAAATTTAATTGGAGTAAAATACATGTAACACAATTTATCCTAACCATTCTTAAGTGTAAAATTCACTATTGTTAAGTATATTTATGTTGTTGGGCAGCCAATCTCCAGAATCTTTTCATCTTGCAAAACTGAAACTCTGTACACATTAAACAACAATCCCTATTTCATTGTCTCTCTAGTGCCTAGTAACCACCATTCTACTTTCTGATCCAGTGACTACCTTAGATACGTCAAGTAAGTAGAATCATTATCTACCACAATGTCCTCAAGGTTCATCCATGTTGTAGCATATGTCAGAATTTCATTCCTTTTTAAAGGCTAAATAAAATCCCATATTTTGTTTACCCATTCATCTGTCAGTGGTCAACAGTGTTACTTCTACCTTTTGGCTATCATGAATAATACTATTAAGAATGTAAGTGTCCAGATATCTCTTCAAGACCCCGCTTTCAATTCTTTTGGATTGAAATTAAAATAAACTTTTAATTTTGATGAAGTCCAGTTTCCCTTTTTCTTTTGCTGCTGTGTGTCTTTTGCCACTGTGTGTCTAAGAAGGCTTTGCTTAACCCAGGATCGTTAAGATTTACTCCTATATTATATTGTAAGAGTTGTATAGTTTTGGTTCTTATATTTGTTATGTGATCCATTTTGAGTTAATTTTTGTGTATAGTGTGAGGAAGGGGTCCGCCTTCAATTTTTTGCATGTAGATGTCCAGTTGTCCGAGCCTTATGTGTTGAGAAAACTGTAATTTTTCCACTGACTTGTCTTACTCTCACACTGAAAACTCGGTAACCAAAAATGTAAAGCCTTACTTCTGGACTTCCAGTTTTATTCAATTGATTCTTATACCATTCTAATACCAATATCACCTGTTTTGTTATAGCTTTGTACCAAGGTGTGGTATCAATATAGCTTTGTTCTTCGTTTTCAAGATTTTTCTGGCTCTTGCTAGTCCCATGTAATGAATATTAATATTAGTTTGTTAGTTGCTCTAAAAAAAGTCAACTGGGATGTTCATAGGGATTTCCTTGAGTCTGTAGGTTAAAAGGGAAAGTTTTGCCATCCTAAAAATTTTAAGTCATCTGAATCATTAAGAAAGGATATTGTTCCATTTATGTAGGTCTTTGATTTCTTTCAAAAATCCTTTGTATTTTCAGGGTATAAATTTTGCACTTGCCTTGTTGAAGTTATTCCTAAGTATTTTTTTGACAGTATTTTAAATGAGTTTTCTAAATTTTGGTTTGGGGTTCATTTACAATGTATATAAATGGACTTTATTTTTGTACATTGTTTTTGTCTTCAGGATTTTCTATATACAAGATCATGTCATCTGAGGACAAAGATACTTTTATCTTCCTTTCCAAGCTGGATGTCTTTTTTTCTTTCTTTCTTTTTCTTCCCTAATTACCCTGCATAGAATCATCACTACAGTGTTGGATAGAAGATTAAAGAGTGAACACTTTGACTTGTTCCTAATCTCACTGTAAAACCATTATTCTTTGATCACTGAGTGTGATGTTAACTACTGTGGTTTTACTGTAGATGCTTTATCAGGTTGAGGAAATTAGATTCCTAGTTTGTTGAGTGTTTTTATCAGAAAAGGTGCAAGTTTTTGTCAAATGTATATTGTGTCTTTTAAAATCCTTTGATATTGTGTATTATGTTCAGTGAATTCAACCATTTCAACCTTGCATTCCTATTATATATGCCACTTAGTCGTAGTGTCTATCTTTTTATCTGTTGCTGGATTTGGTTTGTTATTATTTTGTTGAGAATTCTTGAGTCTGTATTTAAAAGAAATATTGGTGTGCTGTTTTCTGTTCTGGTGTATCTTTGTTGTTGTTGTTGTTTGTTTGTTTTTTAAGTGATATTGGCCTCATAGAGTGAATTGGAAATTGTTCTTTTCTCTTATTCTGTTTTTGAGCTTATGAGGAATTGGTATTTTTCTTCCTTAAATGGTGGAGTTAAGTAGTGATGTCATCTGTGCTTGGTCTTCTATTTGTGGGAAATTTTTAGAGAACTAATTCAATCTGGCTTATTCAGATTTTTTATTTCTTCATGAGTCACTTTTGGTAGTTTGTGTCTGTCTCTGTAGGAATTTTCCTCTTTTACTTCTCAATTTTTTTTGGTATAAAATTGTCCATAGTATTCGTTTATAATCCTTTGTATTTCTGTAAAGTTGATAATACAAACTCTTTTATTCCTAATTTTAGTAATTTGAGTTGTATTTCATTTTTCACTTGGTGAAGCTGCATAAAGGTTTCTTGATTTTTTTTTTAAGTCTTGTCAAAGAACCAACTTTTGGTTTTGTTGATTTTTCTCCATCAATTTTCTAGTCCTTATTAACATCTCCTTGTAATATTTTCCTCTGTTTGCTAATTTAGGTGTAGTTTATTCTTACTGCGGAAGTAATGTATTTGAGCTTATTCTTTATATTTATCAGCATTTACAAGTATAAATATCCTTCTAAGCACTGTTTTAGCTGCATTCTGGTATTTTGTGTTTTCATTTTGATTAGTCTCACATTTTCTCATTTTCCTTGTGAGTTCTTTGAGGCATTGGTTATTTCAGATTTTGTTAATTTCCATGTGATTGTGAATTTTTCTTATTTCTTCTGTTATTGATATCTAATTTAACCGTATCGTGAGAAATCATACTTTGTATTATTTCATTTCTTTTAAATTTATTGAGGCTTGTGTTATGTCTGCCTTGTAATGCCGTCCTGGAGAGTGTACCATGTGCACTTGAGAAGAATGTGTACTTCTTGTAGGGGTTAGTGTTCTGTAGAAGTCTGGTAGGTCTAGTTGGTTTACAGCGCTGTGCTAGTCTTATCTTTTGTTGGTCTTCTACCTAGTTATTCTGTCCACTGTTGAATATGGGGAATTGAGGTCCACCAGTATTGTTGAATTGCCTAGTTTTTATTCAGTTTTGTCAGTTTTTGGTTCCTGTAATTTTTTGCTCTCTTCTGAGGTTATATCTTCATGATGAATTGGCTGACTGTCATATAATAAACATCACTCTTTAGCTCTAGTGTAATTTTCTTAAATCTGTTTTGTCTGATACTGGTATATATAGTTTTTTCAACTTTCTATGGTTACTTTTTTTTGCAGTTTATCTTTTTTCCTCTTTTAACTTTAATCCTGTTCATAATATTAATCTCTAGACATCGTAGACTTGCATTTTGTGTTTTTATCCACTGTGACAACTCCTCCTTTTGATTGGATTGTTAGTATTTATTGCTGTTAATATGTTTTGATTTGTCGGTCATTTCATTTTTTGTTTTCTATATATCTTGTGCCTTTCTCTGTTTCTCCTTTACTGATTTCTTTTGCATTAAGTGAATTTTTAAAGTTATCTTAGTGTTTGTTGCAGGGTTTAGTGTATACATTTTTAAGAACAGAATCTAACTTCAGATTCATCATATTAATTTAATTCCAGTAAGATATAAAAAATCATACCTCTTATGTATCCCTTCCCTCTTTGCCTTTCTTGCTAATGTTGTTACATTATACATGTTACAAATCCAATAATACGTTGTTGCAGTTATTAATTTCTCTTTTTCTGAATTTTTTTCGTGTTTATTTCTGTGAGAGAGACAGAGGGTGAGCAGGGGAGGGGCAGAGAGAGGGGGAGACACAGAATCCCAAAGCAGGCTCCAGGCTCTGAGCTGTCAGCACAGAGTCCGAGGCAGGGCTCGAACTCAAGAACCGTGGCCTGAGCACTGACTGAGCCACCGGCGCCCCTAATTTCTCTTTTAAAGAAGTAAAAGAAAAGGCTTTTATTTTAAAGTTATTTAGCCTTTCTTGTTCTCATGTATTTTCGTGGATTCGAGTTGCCATCTGGTGTCACTTTCTTTTGCCAGTACAGTTTTGTACCCACCCACCTAATTTGTTCGTTTTTGTCAAATATATTACATTTCTTTATGTTATAGTTTCAATAATACAATATATACATGTTTTTATGTAATTCCTTTTAAATTCATTTAAGAGATGAAAGGACAAGAGATACATGTATGTAAACTGTCTTTTATCTTTATATAATTAGTTTTTCCTGGCATTCTTTTTTTTTTCCCCATGTAGTTTCTAATTATTGTTTGGTGTTTACTCTTTTTCAGCCTGAAGAACTTCTCTTTACTATTTCTTTTAAGGTGTATCTGCTAGCATTGCATTCTGTCAGTTTTCATTATTTTTGATATCTTCTTGTTATCTTCGTTTTACCTTTATTATTGAAGATAGGTATGCTGGAATAGTATTCTTGGTTGAAATCCTTTTTCTTTCAGTTCTCCAGATATGTGCCCCCTCAGTCTTCCGGCTTCCATGACTTCTGATAAAAAGTCAGCTGGTAATCTTTTCCCAGTTTTGTTGTATATAACTAGTTATTTGTCCCTTGCTGCTTTCAAGGTTTTCTCTTTGTCTTTCTGCATGGTAATTTGATGTGTTTGGATATGGATGCTTTTGCTTTTATCCTAGTACAGTTTACTTTAGCTTCTTGGATATGGAGTTTAATGCTTTTATCAAATTTGAGAGTTTTCAGCCATTATTTCTTTGAATATTTTTTATCCTCCTTTCTCTTCTTTCTCCCGTACCACATTATGCATATAGTAATGTACTTAATCATGTCCCATGTTTCTCTAAGATTCCATTTAGTTTTCTTTATTCTTTTTGATCTCTGTTCTTCAGATTGCATAACCTCTTAGGATCTATCTTCATGTTTGCTGACACTTTCCTCTGCCAGGTCAAATCTGTTCAATGCTTGTAACGAATTTTTCATTTCAGTTATTGTGCTTTTCAATTCTACGTTTTCCTTGTTGTTCATTTTTTTTTTTTTTTTTACAATTTCTATCTCTTTATTGCTTTCATCAGTTGGATAAGATATTGTCATCATATCTTCCTTTGCCTCTTTAAGTACGGCTTCCTTTAGTTTTGTGAACATATTTATAATAGTTACTTTTTTTTTTTTTTTTAATAATAGTTACTTTGAAGCCTGTGTGTACTAAAGATGATTTGTGGGCACTCTCGAGGGCCTTTTCTGTTGCCTGTCTTTTTTTCCTGTTTGGGTTATACTTTCCTCTTTCTCTGCAGGTCTTGTAATTTTTTTTTATTCAATGCTATTTTAGATAATACTTTTTAGCATCTCTGAATTAAATTTTTTACACCCCTCCCTCCTGGGAGTCGTTCTTTGTTTAGGAACTTGTAAAGTTACAGTAAAATCTGTTTTCCTCACAATATATAGTCTGCTTTTGCTTCTCAGAGGGGTGAACTTTGGGCTTGCACTCTCTCAAGTTGAGATGACTATTTATAGCAGTGTGCTTTTTGACAGTGCCTTTCCCTAATCTGTTAAGTTTTCTTATCTCCGTTGATGTCACACTGAGTTTTTAGTTCCATTAACTGCTGGCTGATTGCTCTGTTTTGGACAGTTCTATAGGGTGTTGTTCCATGATCTGACCCAAGTAAACTCAGATCCCTTCGCTGCAGTTGTTTTCTTTAAAAAAGAAAAAAAATTTATGTTTATTTATTTTTGAGAGAGAGAGAGAGAGAGCAGGGGAGGGGCAGAGAGAGAGAGAGGGAGAAAGAGAGAGGGACACACAGAATCCGAAGCAGGCTCCAGGCTCTGAGCTGTCAGCACAGAGCCCGCTGTAGGGCTCAAACTCAGGAGCCTCAAGATCATGACTTGAGCTCAAGTCAGGATGCTTCACCGACTGAGGCACCCAGGCGTCCTTGCTGCAGTTGTTTTCAAGAACAGTATTTGAGGTTTCTTCTCTCCTCTGGAGAACCTTTTTAGTTGTCCTGTCCCTGCTTTTCTGTGGTACACTTTTAGTTGTTTTGTGGTTCTGCTTCTTGCTCTCTTGGAGCTACCAGCCTCCTGTTAAAATGCCATCGTTTTTGCCAGCACCATTAGCCTTGAATTTCTACATATTTTATTACAGTTAATACTTGTTTCCTTGGAGATAGCAGAGGAGCTCTCTGTTCTCTTGGCCTGCCTTTCCACCTTTGCAGAATCTAAGCTTCTGCTCCAGAGCTGGGGGCAGGGACAGTGACCCACACCTTTTGGAGTGACACACCTGCTTTAGGGCAGTAGCCTTTGGCTTTCTTGTTTTGTCTCTCTTGGTGTGGAACTTTCACCCTATCATTCTGTTGGGCCGAGCAGAGTTGGGACCCCATTACACTCAGTCTGCCATGCCTGGAGGAGAGCTTCTTCTCTGCCAGTGGGCACTGTGCAGAAGAGAGCCCAGACCTACTTCTAGTCACTTTTGCCTGGAACATGGCTTCTACAACATGGAGTTGGTGGAGGAGGATGTGTAATGCTTGGGACCTGCCCCGCTCCTGGAGATGCCATTCTGTTCCCTTGGGAGCTGGGGAGAAAAGGAGACAGTTTTTCTTGGCTGCACCCTCCCAGAGTAGAGTTCCTGACAGCCTGACGATGGACTGGGCCGTGGTTCAGATGCCGCAGATTCCCACTGTTCTTTCCGAGGTGTAGTCAATTTTCTTGAATAAATGTTTCTCTATTTGTTCTGTGCCCCTAGGATAGTATCTGATATTTTAGGATTTAAGCATGCGATTTTACTTTTTAGTTTCTATTTGTTCTCTCCCCTCCCCCATCTCTCTTTCTTCTCTTTTTCTTACCATCATGTGGGCTGATTGAACACTTTTAAGAATTTCTTTTGATTTTATGTATGGTGTTAGTGAGTGTCTCTCTTTGTGTAGCTTTTTTAGTGTTTACTTATCTTTGGAAGTTTGCTGTATTTCTTATACCGTATGTCTCTTTAACATTGGGAACATTTTGAAGACAGTTATAATAATACTTTGAGGGGCGCCTGGGTGGATTAGTCGGAAAGCATCTGACTTCGGCTCAGGTCATGATCTCACGGTTTGTGGATTCGAGTCCCGCACTGGGTTCTGTGCTGACAGCTCAGAGCCCAGAGCCTGCTTCAGATTCTGTGTCCCTCTCTCACTCTGCCTCTCCCCTGCTCATACTCTGTCTCTCTCTCTCTCTTAAGAATAAATAAATGTTAAAAAAATTAATAAAAAAAGAATACTTTGACTTCCTTTTCTACGAATTTTAATGTGTGTCAGTTTTAATTGACCATTCTTCTCATAATAGATTATGTGTTCCATTCCATCCTTGCATATCTGGCATAAAGCACTTCTGTGATTAAGTTGCTAAGTTAACTGGTCGATTTTTTAATGGAATATAATTTTTACTTGAAAGAATTAGTGGCAAATTCTAGTTATTCTGACTTGGATATTTGGCAGACATTTTCTCCAGATCGAATGGATGAGCCAATCTTTTTTTTTTTTTTCCAAGAAAAAGCAAGTAACAGTTTTTGTTGCCAATGAAAAAATTTGACACCTCTAAGCAAAAATTAGAATTTTGGAAACTTGTAACCACTGCTGTGAACTTGGTAACTTTTCAATAAGTAAAGACTCTGGTGGTCATATTAATGAGTGATTTTTTTTTCATATTACAGAACAGATTGTGTCAGTACTGAAAGATTTGCATAACTCAGTGAACCAGTAATTTCTAAATGACCAAGGCGTGATGTTTTAAAGTCATGCATGATTAAGAGAGCAAATCAAAGTAAAAGATGGACCAGTTGATTTTAATGGAGTATTAAAAATTTATTAGTATCATTTTAGAGTCTACATCACAGCAAGTTACTTGAATTTTTGTGTAGTACAAAGAATATCCAGTTACCTCCAATGTTTTTTAAATACGTCTTCCTTTCATAAATACCTAACTGTATAAGGCCAAATTTTCTTCATTTACTTCAGTCAAAACAACAGAGGAGATTGAATGCACAAGCAGATATGAGAATCCAGCTGTCTTCTATTAACTGGACAATAACTAGATTTAGAAAAATATAAAACTGTTACTCTGCTCACTTGTTTTCTTTTTCAGGAAAACAGTTATTTTCATGGAAATGTTATTTATATTAACTGGGTTGTTTATTACTCTCTTTGAATTAAGAGATTCATATTGTAAACATTATTTCCTTTTTTAAAGTTTATTTTATTTTGAGAGAGGGAGAGCACACGAGTGGGGTGGGAGAGGGAGAGAGAGAGAAAGAGAGGGAGGGTGGTAGGGAGAATCCCAAGCAGGCTCTGTGCCATTAGTGCAGAGCCTGACGTGGGGCTTGATCCCGTGAACCGTGAGATCATGACCTGAGCCCAGGTGCCCCTGTTTTAATTTGTGATGTGGAAAATACCAATATATATAACCTACATAAACAAAAGGTTTTGGGAGTCTTTCGTAATGTACATTGTAAAGGTGTCCTAAGACTAAAAATTTGGAGGCCTGTATATATACTTTTTCTCCTCACTGTCCCACAGTGGTTACTGCACCTCCTGCTATGCCATCTTTATTCCAGGGTGACTGAGGAAAGGAGGAGTGCTGGAGAAGGAGCAATGGCTATATCAGGAAAGCAGAATGTTCTCTCAGAAAACCTCAAGTTTAATGTCTTTAGGGAGAACTTTCTTACGTATGTAGCCTTAACTGCAGAAGAGTGAGAAAGTGAGAGCTTTTATTTGGGTCCATTCCTGCTTAGAACAACTTTGTTCTGTTGGTAGGATGAAATTTGGGTAGATGCATAGTATATCTGTTACACAGAGTGTTTTAGTTCTGTTCTGTTCTGTTTTGTTTTTTGCTTGTTAGTTTCTTGTATTTTTGATGACTGGTCCTGGTCAGAGTTTCAGGGAAACTCCCACATGAGGTTTAATTGTTTGACTCCATTATACAAAATCCTTAAAACTTGCTTAGACATCTCACCTCATTGTCTTCTTGTTAATTCTTCTACTTTCTAGGGCATATTCGGTCTCTGTGGCTCTGCATCTCTGTTCTGCCCGCAAGGTGCATTCTGTTGGAGCCACACATGGACTTGCAGAACACCATTGACAGAACTGATTAAATTGTGAAATGTCACTTATTCTTCAACAGAGCTTCTCTTTATCTTTGTGATTTGGTAACACCTTACATTAATAAAACTTCTCTTTCTCACACCCTCAGACTCCTTTCCCAGTGTATGTATCAGTCGGTTTCCTGATTGATTTATTTGTATTAACTCAGTTGTGAACTCACTGCCATCTTTTATGCAGAAGTTTATTTTTATATTAGTCACGGTTTCCTTTTTAAATAATGAGTCATATTCGATTATACCTCAATTAAAAAAAATGAATCATAGTCTTTATGGATTGTGCTTGGCCAAGATTAGGAACGAAATTTGCGTCTTAAAGTGTAGTCTGAGGACCAACAGCGTGGGAGTCACCTGGGAGCTTAGGAAATGTAGAATCTCAACCTCAAACCTAACAAATCGCAATCTGCATTTTCCTAAGGTCTTTAAATGATTCAAGTGCACAAAGTTTCAGAAACACTGGTCTAAGGGAGACAGCAAATGAGAAGAGGGCATGGAACTGTGTTCTGAGGAGCTCTTGTGTTTAATGTAGGCAAAAAGAGCCCACCAAAGACACATGGAGAGGAAAGCCAGCCAGGCGCGTGTGGTACCACAGTGTGGCATCTCCTGGTGCCTTCTCTGCAGAAAGAAGGGAACAGTTTTTGCTACCAGCAGGGAGGCTTTTCTCTCTCCCAGGATTACTACATGGTGGACCCATTAAGTGGTGACTAACCATATTAAAGATTTATAAGAATAATTTGCTAAAGTTTGTATCACTTGGGCATTGAAGCTTAGTTTTGGCTTAAACTGGAATGGAACTCTTTTTCTCTTTGGTACTAATTCCAGTTCTTGACATTAATGTTTGGTAAACTTTACTTCTTTTTATTTAGAAACGTACCAATGTGACCATAGGAGAGAATGGTATCACCCAGTGTACCCTGATATAATTCATGTATGTGCTTTTTAACATCCTTAAAAATGTTTTTGTTCATTTCTTCCCCCTGGTTGTATACTTCTCATCAAAACACAATTTCAAACCAGTTCTGTGGTGACATCATAATTAGAACAGGCCTAGGAGCTAGATTTTTTTTTTTTTGTCCATGTTTTGTGCCTAATATGGTTGTTTGCATGTGATAGTCGCATTGTAAATAAGTATGGAATGAATGAGTCACTGGTTTGAATGAATCCTGGGATTTGCTTCCTAAAAAATAGTTCTATTATGGTCCTGAACTTATTAGATTTTCAGTAAGTCTGAATAAATGTAGCAGCATTTAAGGGAAATTAAAATGGTCTGTTGGAACTGAATTGTTAATCTCCTGCCAGGCAATGGAAGAGCAATTCTAAATATTGACAGGTTTCAGTCTTTAAAACATCTGTATCTTCTGGGGTGGTTAATTTGTTTGATTTTTACCAATGTAAAATATTGAATTGTTCTTTTTTTTTTAAGTTTTTATATACCTTTTAAAAATATTTATTTAAATTCAAGCTAGTTGAATTGTTCTAATAAGGAAAACAGGGCACAGCCTTATATCATTAAATTTGTTTCTCAAGTTCATAAGGTAATAAGCAACTTTGCAATCTCAGTCTGGATTTATAAAGTTACGTAGCTTAACAGGGAGACCTCTCCCCACCCTGGTAACCCTCTCTATGGAATAATAAATGTCATCATAAAAGTCAGGGATAGGAATTACTGCTTCTCTTAGTACCTCAGAACTTCTTTGGTAGATTTCCAGGTAGTGTTAAACTGGCCATTTCTTGTAAGATAGTGGGTAATGTCATAGCAGTTATAATGGTTTTCTGTAGGGATAATCCAGGACGTATGGTATCTTTGTTTTAGTTTAGTAAATTAAGTTAAAATTTAGTGGTAAGTTGCCAATGGATGAGCCTTTAAGCCTGGATTCACAGTAGTGCTCTGTGTTTGTCCATAGTTCATTCTTGACTCACGAATGAAACTTGAATGGTTGCAGATTTACCTGGACAGAGGGACTCTCTATTCCCAGGGAGTGAATGCACAAGTAAGATGAATGAATGAAATTCGTAATTCGTCTGGTCTTTTAGATACAGTCTTTGGTGATGTCT
Source organism: Paguma larvata (assembly GCA_030068075.1). Lineage (NCBI taxonomy): Eukaryota > Metazoa > Chordata > Mammalia > Carnivora > Viverridae > Paguma > Paguma larvata. Next base: position 53,405,229 of record CM057837.1, on the reverse strand, counting down.
GTCAACACTTTGAGCATACTTTATAATTTTGTTCTTTTCCTGTGTAACTATCTAATGGACTTGCTTAAGACCAAGGAACATTCCATTGAGGCTATACACTTAATAACGGTCTGTATTGTATTATACTTAAGAGATTTGAACTTCTGTTTTCACTCAGATTTATGAAATAAGAAAAGAATATAAAGAAAATGTTCAAAAAATTGCACAGACACATTGCTGTAAAGACAAGACAGCATTGTTAAAACTAGCGCCAGCTGGCAGGCCACTTGGGAGCTCTTGAAATGTTTCTTCACTAACGTTTTAGGGATGTTGAGTGTTCAGAAGGCAAGTATATACCAAAGTCAAGGCAGTATGTAATTTGGTGGGTTGAGGGAAAGGGGAAAGTTAAAACTTTGTTGATTGCTAGTCCTCTTTTAGCGAGCCTTGGTGGAATGGAATCAACTCTTTTTCAAAGCAGTTTTAGCTCTACGACTCCTTTGTACTCCTGACTGACCAAAAGAATTTTACCTGCTAATGCGTCTCACTCAGCCTTTTCTAGTCTTCCCTATGGTTATTGTGAAATGTGAGATGAATAGAGAATAGATAGTCTTAAAAATACAAATGAGGGGTGCCTGGGTGGCTCAGTTGGTTAAGCAGCCGACTTCAGCTCAGGTCATGATCTCACGGTCTGTGAGTTTGAGCCCCGCGTCAGGCTCTGTGCTGATGGCTCAGAGCCTGGAGCTTCCTTCAGATTCTGTACCTCCCTCTCTCTCTGCCCTTCCCCCGCTCACACTCTGTCTCTATGTCTCTCAAAAATAAATAAAACGTTTAAAAAAAAATACAAATGAGATCATCTCTTCCAATGGTAATAGTTTTTTTTTTTTTTTTTTTTTATTCATTTGGGTTTAGAGCAAGGCCGATTAGATTCAGGAAGAGTTACTTTCTTATTTTTAGAAAATCAGATTTACATTTGGAATGTCACTGATTTTTTTTTTTTTAAAGAAACTTCTAGTGTGGAAGATTACTGTATTCATTTGCTATGGCTGCTAAAAGTCACAAAGTCACCACGGAGTGGGTGCTTAAGCAACAGGACTTAATTTTCTCATGGTTTTAGAGGCTAGAAGTCCAAGATTAACCTGCCTGTCAGCACATTTAATTTCATCTGAGGCCTTTCTCCTTGGCTTGCAGATGGCTGCCCCTGCCTTCTCTGGTGTCTTCACATGGTACTCTCTCTGTGTGTACATGTGTCCTAGTTTCAGCTTCTTTAGAAGAACACCATTCATATTGGGTCAAGTCCCACCCTGATTACCTCATTTTAACATAATTACCTCTTTAAAGACCTTATCTCCCAATACAGTCACATTCTGAGTACTAGGAGTTAGAACTTCCAACATCTGAATTTGGGGGGACACAATACAATCCAGTCCATAGCAGTTGTGTATCAGGCAGGTCACTTTCAAAGCAGAAAGGTAAGGTAGGAGGTTGTTCAAGAATTCCAGGTGAGAAATGAAGAGAACCTAAACCAAAGGCATTGACAGTAGAAATGCAAATGAGGTTGGAGACTGAGAGACATTACAGAGGAATAATTTGTTATAAGACTTTGTGACTAAAGGTGGAGAAGGCTAGCATGACTCTCAGATTTCTCTAATCCAGGAGGAGAAACACGCTTGAGGGAACAGATGTGAGTGGTGGGATGTCCCCGTTGAGTTCCCAGTGCTGTGACGCCAGACGACTCGGGTGGGGTCAGCCGTCCTCTTTTCTTATTCTTCATCCTACAGTGGCTCCTCATAGCATGGACCACATCACATTAAACTGAACATGGAATTTCTCACCTCTGAACCTCCATTTGAATGTGTCTTAAGATACTCGTAGCCCTTTTATTTTTAGTTAATTCCAAATTCCTGTTCTTGGTAACTTAAGTTTCTTTAGAGCAGGGACTATTGTTTTATTCCTTTTTTCTGGTACATAGTAGTTTACGCCCAGCAAATTCTAGTTGAGGGAATGATTCTCAGTAGGATTGTTATGATTAATTACTTGTACTGTGCACATTTTAATCACCTATTTTGTTTTCTTGATACTTAACACCTGTTCGGTTTTCTTGCAGAATGAGAAGACTTTGGGACATTCCATGAGTCATTCAAGTAACATTTCTAAGGTAGAGTGTCAGAAGTATGTTATTTTCATGGTTTGGGATTTGGTTTCTCCTAGGTTGCATGTGATTATACTCTTTTCTTTTCAAGATGCAAAGTTATTTATACAGTTCTTCAGTCTGCTCAAAGACCATACAACAAGGTGTGTGGCAGTCATGTTTTCCTAGTGAGGCAATTCTGAGTGTGTGTTGTGGTTAGTGACTAATAGGAGAAAACCCTATTTCTTCCAGTAGAAATCATTTACTCTTGGGTTAAAAGCAAATCCCAGAGGGTCACCAGAGAATCTGCCCCCTCAATTAGGAGTACATTTGACCTTAAAAAAAGCCAGCTGTGGTGACTTAAATAATTATGGATTTATGTGGTTCTAAGTGTGTATGGAGGTAGGTGGTCCAAGGCTCATGCAGTTGCTCACAGATGTTGCCAGTGATTCAGGTGTTTTCTGTCCTCTCCCTGCCACCTTCCTTAGCACATTGTCATCCTTATGCTTTTTAGTACCTCATGGCCTCAAGATGGGAGCTGGACCTCCAGGTGTCATGGCTGTGGCCTTGGCAGGAATGAGAAAAATGACATAGGATGGAGGGGTCTGTCAGCTGAGAGTGACCCTTTTCAGCAGGAAGGTGCTTTCCCAGAAGCCCTAGCCAGCTGCCTGTCGTGTGCTTACATTTCACTGCCCAGAACTGGATCACAGAGCCACCTCGGGCTGGAACGTGGCTAGGAAAATGAGGGCTGACAGGGTGAATGGCCATCCAACAGCACCTGACACACCTGTGGTGTAGTCACTCGACTAGCCTGTCAGGAGCATGCCAGCTGCTGTGGGGTGACCCAGGAGCCAGCAGACAGTGTCTCACACTCAGCAGCCTTGTTTGCATGCACTGCTCATCTCGGCCCAGACATGGGCTCTGGCCAACCTGCTGTCCATGCGGTATGTCCATGTAGGCTCCTTGCAGAGATGGGCCTTCTCCCCATGTCTGTGTCAGCTGACCAGACACTGACACACATCCTCACAGGAAGATCTGAACAATGTGCCAGGCCTGCTGTGCCAGGCCTCCTAAGTACTCAGAAATAAACACAGTATAGGCCATTTTAATTTACAAACTATATAGCTATCTATTCTCACTTATATCACCCCCTTTTTTAAAGTAAAAGAATCTAGCAAATCCTTCGAGACAGTTATTCTGTTCTTAGGCATATATCTGATCTCACCATATATCATTCATCCACTTAATTATGCATAATAAGAAAAGTCCATAGTGCTCTGTGTGATACCAATGGCCATTTAGAGTCTTCCTCGGTGCATTCCTGCCCTGCCCTGCTCCTAGAACAGTCATTCAAGGCACAGGCTTCAGCCACCTCAAATAAATACCTTTCAGTGAATCCTTGTTCCGACCTCCATTTCTTTTCTTTGATGTTTGTTCAGCTAGGAATGCGGGAGTTAATAGAACTGTACGGTGGTAGATATCACTGTCTGAGTGAGATGGCCAGTTTTGCCCTGCTACTTTCGAAGGTGCTGCCCAATGTCTAAGCACTGAGAAAAGTAAGAAGATGCAAATCCAGGTGGCCTGTCTGGTTAAGTTGAATTAAATATTTTATTTTTATTATTATTATTTTATTTGAGAGAGAGTAGGGGAGGGGCAGAGACAGAGGGAGGGGGAGAGAGAGAGAGAGGGAGAGAGAGAGAATATGAATCTTAAGCAGGCTCCACACTTAGTGCATAGCCTGACACAGGGCTTGATCCCACAACCCTGGGATCATGATCTGAGTTGAAATGGAGAGTCCCAGACACTCAATTGCCTGGGCCACCCAGGCACCCTTCTTGCACACATTTTTATTGTGTGGGCCTTTGTGCCAGGCACCGAGCCAGGTGCTGGCATAAGATGATGAGCGAAACAAACATGGCACTGATGTAGAGCTTTCCTGTGGGCAGGGTTGGAATTTTCTTGAAAAGCAGTTTTAGCTCTCCACACTTTTAACAGTTTTTGAAACAAGGGAACTGTGAAAGCCTCAGTTTTCTGTCACAGAGTAAGGCTAAGAAGATGGGGGCCTCTTCCATTTTCAGAGCAGGAGTTCCTGCACTGAGTTGGCGTCAGAGGAAACTCTCAGGAGGGGTACGGGCACACATTACTTCCCAGTGAGCCATCAGCATGAAATTTTGTTGCAAAATGTACCCCTCTATAGTAAGAAAGTTGTGCGATGTAGAGCTGTTAGACATGAACCAGTTACGCCGTGCTGGGGGAGGGAGGGCAGGACCTCTCTGAAAGATAACTTTGTTTTTGAGATGCAGTTCTTTCTTGCAGTATTAATAAAATGAGCCTGTTGTTTGAGGCTACTTTAGGCCATGGCACATAAAACTCTATCTCCAATGTAGCAGACATACTCGAGCGGATACTTACTTAGTACCCTTGAGAGGGAAGATAAAAACAAGGGTTAGAACATAGACATGTTTTATACTGCCTGGAATCTCCAGTTGTCTCTCAGGAGACTTTTTCTGTTGACTCAGCCTCCAGCTGGGGTTCAGTGCCGGTCTGTGCTAAGGGTAGTCAGTCACCTGCAGTGTGCATTATGCTCCTGCAGTTCACCCCCTAGCGGTAACTGAAGTCACTCGAAGTTAGAGGTTGAGAGCAGGTAAAAATAAACCTTCCTTCCGTCTCCTAGTCTCCCAGCTAGATTCCGTTACAGAGTGATGGGGTGTTTCAGTGTTTGTTGGAGTCACCCCATGTTTTCTTGTAGCCTCAGAAACCACACTCCCCTTACAAAGAAGGAAACAGACAGGTTAGATGGGATGTGTGAGAGGCGGCTAGGTGGCTCATCTGTTTTTAAAATGGGCATCCAGGTGTGTGATCCTCTTAGAGAGTTAATGAAATTAAGGAAGAATATTGGGGCATTTAAGCAGTTTTGATCACAAAGCCTGTACCCAGTACTTGGTTTTGTATCAATGGTAATGACATTAAGTGGGTATCATTTATTGATTACAAGTGCAAGTTGTCATGAAATTTGTTATCCTAGTGGCCCATCCTGACCCCCTAAGTGGTCCCTTAGTCACCTTTTCGTGTTTTACTTTCAACAGAGCACCTATTACTGCCTGAGTTTTTATTTCTTTCTGTTGCCCCTTTACCCTGCAAGTAAGTTCCATGAAGCTAGGGTTGTATCTTGTTTACCCATGAAACTTCAGAGCCCTGGAGTGAGTGGCTTAGTACATATTTGTTGAGCGAATGTTTGCATAGCGTTGTGCCAGACATTATGTCTAGCCCATTGCTCCTCTCCATCGTCACAGCCACGTCCTGGGCCCAAGCCTCCTGGATTACTGCAGTAGCTTTCTAAGAATCTGCCTGAATTCTTGCAACCTCCCAAATCAGCCACCACCTCAGCAACCAGGACATAGAGTCCGAATGCTTCTCTTGTTAAGCCTTCAGTGGCTTCTTGTTGCATTTAGAATAAGATTCACACTCTCTACTTTGATATGCTGGCTCTAAGGTGATCTGGTCCTGGGCACTTGCAAACTCATTCATTTAAAGCACTTATAGTTTATAATGATATCATAGCAATGTGTAGCAAATCATTATTTTTTTAAAGAAGCAGCAGAATTGCCCCCTAGTAAAAGACCTGTTCTGTTGACTGAGTGCCCAGAGAAGCTGAGGTGGGGTGAGACGCCCCCGGGGACATGCTTGTGGAAAGAGGGGCACTTGAATAATTGCAGCCCTTCATGCAGCCTCAGCCTGACCTGTGCCCAGCTGAGGGCTCCTGGATCTGTGGGCCAGCAGTGCTCCCCTCGCACGAGTCATCTACACTCCACCTTAATCCCATGCACCACCCATGCTGTTTGCGTCATCATTTTCTTTAAACAGACTTACTGTATTTAATTATGTTTCGTATCACTGTATGGTGTGTGAAATCACATTTTCGATTTGCTAGTTTAATGGTGTGAAATTAAAACGTAGCTATTAAAAATATGTCCTTCGGTATGTCACCGAAACTCTTATTCTGTCTCTCACCCACCCCTTCTCCTGATTCTGCCCTTTGTGAACTAGCACTCTGACTGACAGACAAGGGGATTTGGGAGGCTATGTGGTGGGGGAGAAGTGGGGGGTGTCTGTGCTGCAGGAATGTGATGTGGAGCCCGTGGCTGCCAGGCGGCCATCACTCCCAGGGTAATTTGGAGCTCGGGCTGGTGAAGGGAATGCGGTGAGGTACAGAGAACAGCCTCAGAGTGGTGATCGCTTGTGGCATGTGAGGGTGAAGTGGTATGCTGCCCTGTTCAGGGGAATTGTACCAACTCGCCTCCTGCCTAAAGACTGTCTCCTCTCTTGGCACAAGGTATCCTCAGCATGAAGTGTCCTCATCTGTAACATAGACAAGGGGGCCCAGTGCAGCACACATGAGGATTACAGGAGTTCAGATTTGGTCCCACACTTAACCTCTATGCCTGAATGCTGAACCAAACAGAGAAGACAGGAGTAAACAGACCTCCATAAAATACCCGGCAGACAGAGAGAGTTATTATGAAGGTAAAAGACAAAGGACTGAGGTAGAGAATGACAGAGAGCCAAAGTTTAGAAAGCTGCTTGGGGGAAGGTGTGGCTGAGGAGGAGATACATAAAGCAGAACATAAACAGTGAAAAGGAGCCAGCCAGGATGGGATTAAACTGTAGAAAACTGGTTGTCCCTCCTCAGGAAATCCAGAACATTAGATGGAAATGAAAGGCACATATACTGGGAATGATGACTGTTCTAGCCGCCCAGTTGCAGGGTGCCTGTAAACTGTGGGCCACGTCAGCGGGGGCATTCCACTGAGGACCACTGGACGTTGCCCCAAAATCTTACAGAGGAAGGTCGGAATTCCCTGAGGGATGTTTGAACTCAGTCAGTCCCACTGGAATTTTTTTTTTTAATGTTTATTTTAGAGAGAAAGAGAAGGAGAGTGCAGGCATGAGCAGGAGAGGGTCAGAGAGAGAGAGAGAGAGAGAGGGAGAGAGAAAATCCCAGGTAGGCTTCGTACTGTTGGTGTGGAGCCCAATGAGAGGCTCCATCCCACCAACTGTGAGATCATGACCTGTGCTGAAATCAAGAGTCAGATGCCTACCCAACTGAGCCACCCAGGAACCACTGGAATTTTTTTAGATACCAGGCATTTACTTAGGTCAGACTCATCATAAGGGCTGGACTTTCTAGAGCCTCTGCTGAGGCCCCTCATAGCACCCAGAGATGGCATTAGTTTACGTTGAGGGAAGCATTCTCATTTGACCCTGGGAATTGGGCTTGGTCCAGGTAACACAATTTCTTAAGCAAGTTCATGATTGGTACCACTTACAGGAAGATGGCAGTGGTAAGCTAGACCTGTGTCATGAAGCCTGGAGCATGGGTATTGTCCTCTCTGCACCCAGGCAACGAGTCATACTAGGCTCTGACATTTGCTGAAGGCTGGTACCTAGTAGAATATTTTAGAGCTCTGCATAATTTTATTCAGATACCATAAGCATTATGTGCCTCTGGTTGACCAAATATTCCTGGGTAGAAGTCAGACTAGACATGTTTAACAAGCACTTAAAATTTTTGCTTCTGTATTTTGGCAAGCACATTTCAGTGAATTTAAGCACTGACTCTCCTAGATCTCTCAAATATTTTCTGGTTTTGGCTTAACTCATCAGATAAGAATGAGTTATAGCAGAATGTCGTGTCTAGATATAAATACAGCCCTAGGAGGGAGGCCACACACTGTGCTATGGTTGTCAAGACCAGTGTCTGCTTCTCTGTGTTTCTGAATACAAAGTTGACCGGTGACAGACTTAGGTTGCTCAGACTTATAAGCTAAGTATAAGGCAAAATATGCCTTTCTTAACTTATTCTGAAGAAAACATTTATCCCGAAGACAAGGTACTTACTTTCCTGGGGCAGGAGCAGGGGAGTGCCTTGGAGGAGTGGACTGGCATCATCAAAGCCTCACTTTCAATCCTGGTGGAACGCCACGGGCAGTGTTTGCTCTTGGCTCCCCTTTTGCAGAAACCATATTTTCATTTATTTTTTTTCTTCTAACTGGTGACAATTTAGTTTTTGGCTAAAGCTTGGTCTACAGTGGTTTTCAAAATCTGGTTCTGAGTCTTCTTGTGGGGGGAAAGGGCAAGGTTAAAACCAGTGTCGTCATAAAACCAGCAGGTTATTTGTTTGCCTTTTCACTCTTACTCTCTCATGAATGTACATTGGAACTTCCCGCACGTGCGATGGCCTCTTCTCTCAGACTCTAGTGGAAAGTGTGCTGGTGGCCTTGCGTTTTTAAGTTTTCTAATGTAGTAAAGACTGATGGATGTATCCCACATAAACACAAGCTCTTTGGGGACCTCAGTAACTTTTTAGAGCCTAAAGGGGTCCTAAGACCAACAAGTTTGAGAACCTGTTTTACACCTGTGAATAGGCAGTCACTCTAGAGTGTACTTGTTTTATTCATTCAGGCGTACTTAGACACCTACTGTGTGCCAGGCACTACTCCAGGCTCAACAGCAGCAGCTTCTGAGTTAGCATATTATTACATGAAACATCGTTTTATGAACCTTGATAAATACTATGAAAGAATTGAACCAGGGTAACAAGGACAGTAAAAAGCCCTTCTGGAGGAGCAATCTGCAGAGGAGCCAGTCATGCGAGGTGAGGTATAGGAGCGTCCCCAAGAGGAGCAAGTGGCGGGGAGAGTGCCGGGTGACCCAACACCACGATTTCGGATCTTTATATGGTTTACATTTGTACATTCTGGGAATGCGAAGCCATCTTTGCTCAGAAATCATTGCCATCAGTGTAGTTTCTTGAAAACAAGCTATATTTGTAAGGTTCCTAACAGTAGCTGGAGACTTGCTTTAGAAGATGAGGCATGAGAAAATTCCTTCAGCTGTTGCTTTGCTTCTAACAGTACTGTGATATATGCCCCTCATTGTGCTGGGGACATAGTTGTATTCACGTAACTCTAACTCTTTCTGAAGGCTACCAAAGAAAAGAATTCAGTGTTAGTACTACTTGCTAGGCAATGCGGAGAGTCATTTATAATGGAACTCATTTTGTAATTCACTAGTTTTTAGTGCACACTCTCCTCCATGAATCCTATATTGTATATATTCTATATTTACTTTTTTAGTGGTCAGTGTTAATGAGTTGCCGCTGTGAAAGCTTGTTCTTGGCACAGCACTTCATCAAGAGTCCACATGTATTTATCAGGGCAGCCACAGAACTGCCCTCTCCTTCAATTGTAGCTCATTTTTGCAGTTGAATACAACTGGGTATTTATTTATAGAAATCAGAGTCTCTTATAAGGAAGCATTTGTTTTCACAGAGCAACTTCTGTACTAAGCAGAAAGTTTGCTGAAATGCAGTCTCAGTTGGTACTGCAGTGTCTAAACACCAAGTAAGACTTTATTTGGCTTTATTTATGTGAAGTCAGGCCTGCCGAGGTGACAGTAAGGAGCAGATTATTATCTCTTGGTTTGGGAGGGAGTGAGGATGGGCGGTAGCCTTTAGTAATGTACCGAGCAACAAGTAAATGTAAGCTGGTCTGGTGGCACGATTTCTAAACTACCCCATCCTAATGTCCAGAACCCGTGAATGTGATGAGACGTCATTCCCACGATGTTAATGTTGTGTGAGCAGAATCCTGTGAGGTTAGCAGAGCACTTTCTCTGGCTGGTGGCAGAAGAGGACACGGAAGATTGGAAATAAGAATAGACTTGAACGTGGGGTGTGCAGGTGGCCCCCAACTTGGACAGGCTGCAAGGAACTGGATCCTGCCAACAATGAATGAATGTGGGGTGTTTTCTTCCCTGGAGCCTCCAGACAAGACGGAGGCCCTGAGCAGAGGATCCCGTCACACTGTGTGCCAGATTATAAATTCGTGTAGATTTAAGCTACTAAATTTGTGGTAATTTGTTACACAGCAGTAGAAACCTAACACGGTCGGCAGGTGCTGTCCTTGTAGAGGAAAGCCCCTCTCTCTGGGTTGCTGTTAGAGGCCTCACCTCTGAAATCTCTGTGCTGACCATGTAAATTGCTCTCTTCATTTAGCCATCTTTTTCTCTAACTTATTTCGATACTTTGTATTTTCTTTGTGGAAGTACAATAGTGTAATGACTTCCAAATTATTTTGACCATGATCCTTGAGGAGAGACTCCGTTAACTCACAAACACAACCGAAAAAAAAATTTCCTCCAAAGGATTTCATCCTTATGATGTCAGATGCATTCTGACATCTTCTGTTTTATTACATTGTTTAAGAAGTAGATTATGACTCACTAGATCAATTTCTTTACTGGTTTTCCCAGAGTTGGAAATGGTTACAGTTGGTTGTGCTTCTGTAGTTTTATTTTACTTCTTAAACTTTTAATCACATGTTATTTTTAAAAAATCAATTTGTGGTTAGGAAATACCCTATTGATGGTAACAGTGGTGTAATGGTTGGGAAGGGTCTCCACCGAAGTACTTTTTTCTCCTGCCCAGGGGCCCTGGTCTCCTTCCACTTTTCAGAGCAAACCACTGTTAGGAGCCTTGAGGTGTGGACCCTTCCCTTGATAAATGGTCTGCACAGGCCCGCACACAGGGTATGGCTCTCTCCTCTGCCCGTTCCCTCCTTGTACCAGGAGAGGCTAACAGGCTTTCCCTTCCTTTAATGACCACCTTTTTGTCACTGTCCCAGTATGGACTCAGCCTTTAAGCCCATGGGCACTGAGGTTATGCCAGGTGATTGCTCCCACAAACACGGCTGAACAAACGTTTTTATGTATATGCGTGAGGATGGATTCCTGAAAGGAGAGTTGCTGGGGCCAAGTGGACGTGCATTTGTAATTTAGAGACTAATTGCCAAATTGCCATCTTGTGAAGTTTAGGGGATTGCTTTCCCACTCGCGGTGTATAAGCATGGCTATTTTCCCACACTTTGCCGACGTAGGTATTCTGTGATTTAAAAAACAAACAAACAGACTTTTGTTGTCGATAGTTTATCTCGTTGTAGTTTTAATTTGCATTTCTCACTGTAAGAGAGGGTAAGCATCTTTTTGTTTTAAGAGCCATCTGTATTTTCTTTCTCCATTTTTTCTGTTAAGTTTGAGGTCAGTTGTAAATAGGGGCCCTATCTGTCTCTTACCCTCCTTATCCAGTCTTTCTTCAAATTGCTCCTGGCTTAAAAGCAAATGAACCTAGAGGCTCCTGGGTGGCTCAGTCAGTTAAGCAACTGACTCTTGATCTCTGCTCAGGTCATGGTCTCACCGTTCATGGGATTGAGTCCTGAATTGGGCTCTGTGCTGACAGCAGATTCTCCCCTCCCCTACGCCCCACCTCAGGATTCTCTCTCTCTCTCCCTCTCTTTCTGCCCTTCTTCCACTCTCTGTCTCAAAAGTAAATAAATAAACTTACAAAAAAAAAAAAAAAAAAAGAAAGAAAAAGCAAATGAATCCAACCAGACCATTTCCTATGGCCGTATACCTGTTGGTGTAAATCAGAGGGTGAATTTACTTTCGTTAGGGGCCTCAGACCCCAGATGTTTAAAAGAAGCTTTGCTGATAAAAGAAGGCCCAGTGGGGGTTTGCAGCAGAGAAGGAAGGGGGGTGGGGGTGGGAGTGGGAGTGGGAGTGGGGGGGGTTGCCTAGTGGAAGAAGCTCAGAAGGAAGTGAGGCAGGAGAGCCAGGAGGTACAGCTGGTGTCTTGCGGTGAGAAAGTCCCTCTGATGTAAAATTGGCAAGTTCCTGCCACTGACTGAGAAATGTTCTCAGTGAGTTTGTTACGATAGCCCTTTGAATGGCAGTAAATTCTAGCAAAAAGAAACCGGGAAAATGAAATGCCAGCTTCCTCCAAGGCTATATGGGAAGTTTTCTTTTGATTGTTTTTAGCAGCCGTGATAAAATCATTTAAAACAGTGAGTTTTGATAGGGAAAGGCAACCACTAAGTGACTTGAGTAATGCAAAACAAATTGTCTAAAATTGTCATTCCTAAGAAATAAAATCAACTGGGAATGGGATCTCTATATAATCCAGAGGTTTATTTTGCGTAATTGATTACGACATCTTAAGAAGAGGGGATTTTTACAAAAATTTTTTTGTAGTGAGATTGCTTTACATTCTTTCTTTCTCTTCTTTCTTTCCTTTCTTTCTTTTCTTTCTCCAAAATCTGTTTATTGGGATAGTTCCCCACTCATATTGATTCAGGGTGCTTTTAGTGCTGCTTCCATCTGAAGGAGCGTCCTTCTGTGAGCCTTGCTGTCCCTCCCGTGGGCTGGCACAGGACGGTGGGGCAGCCCACACACAACACCACATTGCACGTGGCTGAACACGTCGTGATTTTGTAGCACCCTGGGCACTTCACGTCCAGGAAGTAGGAGCTGGGGCTCTGCACCGGGCACTTCTTCTTGTGTTTCCTCTTCTCTTCCGAGGGCAGATGCAGGAGGTCCTTCGCCAGGGGCATGTTCTCGTGGGCAGGCCATCACTGCTTTACATTCCTTTCCGCGACCACAAAGTCTCTCGTTTGAGGGCCAACAGAGACCTTCAGGAGCACGGGGCTTTAATTTTTTTTGTGACCCTTAATTTTCTCATTATGAATATTTATACATACTTTTATCAACAACAGTCCTGTGTGGTCTGATCTTGTGGAGGTGAAAGGGTGTTCTCCTTTTCCCTTAAGGTGAGTACGCTTGCCCTATAGGCTCCCCCATGCCACCTGCCTGCTGCCTCAGAAAGAGTGAAAGAGCTGTCCAGTGCTCCGGGCCTCTGAGAGGGGACTGCCAGCCCCTCGACTTACCTTGACTCCCCCAGTTGGACCCTGGTGCTGTATTCAGACTGTATCAGTAGGCTTCCTTTTGTCCTTGCTGTTGACCAGCAGTCCAGTCTTTTAAATCCTCGCTGGTGGGTTGATAGATTTTACTCAGCTTGAAACCAGCAACGTGTTAAGTGCTGTCAAGTTGTTGACACTGTGCCTTGGTGATCATTTTACTGTGCCTTGGTGATCAGGACTGGTCCTGAGCTTCAGCAGGAGCTCCTCTTGAGCTGGTGACAGCAGGAGCCTCTTAGGGAAGCTCTAATGGCCCCATGAATCTTGCCAGTTTTCTGAAGAAAACTTGCTATTTTCTCACTCTTGCTGGAGAAGGAGTCAGCCAGCATAAGGCATTTGTTGGTTTGTATTTATATAAAGCAGCAGTAAGTACATTTTTTTTTAATTTCCTTGAAACAGCATGATCTAATAAGAAGAGAAAAATTTTCTCTGTAGTTGGTAGGCTTGTTGACGCTTGGACGTTACCTGCTGAAAAGTGTCTCGTGATGTTTTCATGGGATTGGAGAGGATGAAATGACAGAGGACGCTGAGCCCATTGCTGTTTCCCAGATAAGCAGACTAGGGTTTTGGGACTACTGCCGCCATCTCACAGGCGTGACACTCTGCTGTAAATGCAGGTGTGGCTGTGTGAGTTCCCAGGGGTCCACCTGAGACACAAAATTCGTGGGGAGGTGATCCCAGGTCCTGCTGTGTGTGAGGATGGTCTCGCTGCCTCCTTGGTGCAGGCCTTGTTCTGCCCTGAGGCTCTTTGCGTCTGCTTCCAAGCACTCCCCCACTGCGGGTGTGGAATGATGTGCTCACACCCCAGACTTCCCTTTTGGACATGGATCACTTGAATTCAGAGCAAGAATGAGAGGCCATTTTTTCTTGATTTCAGCTTCCTGTCGGAGGCCCTTCTTCTCCCAGGATGCTGAATATTTTCCACATTGAGTTAGAACATGTGGATTCTTTGGTGACTCAGAAGTTGTGCCAGTTGAGTAACACTGCGTGATTTCAGCATACACATGCAGTATGACATCATGTAACTGAAGGACTAGGTTTCAGGCTGGGCTGGATTCGAAGTGACGTTTAATTCTCGTGCTGGGGAGTGGGAATAGTGGTCCATTGAAGCCCTCCATCAGAGTGCCGGTCCCAGCTCTCTCCAGGTGCGTGCGTTTGCTAGAGAGGGCAGATGGGGAGAGCTTCTGGACAGTGGTGCTGCCTGTCTTGGTGGCTGGCCCACATCGGGGGTTTTGTAACTTGAGTGCCCAGGATGAGAGCACACCTGTGGATCACACTTAGCAAGAGTGGAGGCTAGGTCTCAGCCAGGGAATGGCGGGCCAAAGCGGGGTTCCTCAAATCAAGGAGCAGGACTGAAGGCTACTTGGGGCGGGGCTGGGGGAAGTTAGGGAGGTAATGTGGGCTTGCTCTTGGTAATGGACTCACAGTGCTGTTTTCATGTGGCCGTTTAGGTCGTGTGGGCACATGCTCACTCAGGCTGACTGTCTTAGGAGGGAGGAACACATTTATATGAACATGCATGGTGCTCTGTGGGCTGTAGGAACGTAGGAATCTGAGTCTAGAGAAGGCAGGGACGGCACAGAGGTTGTAGGAGGCTTTAGCTGGCTCTGCTTCCTCAGCTCAGGTACACCCTTTTATTCTTGTTCCTCTCCTTCCATTTCTCTTCTTACTGTGGTGCTTCCTCACCCTCCTAGAGCTCTTCTCTCACTTTGGCTTATTCACAACCCCTCAGGACTCCTGCTCTATCCCATGACCTTTCGTTACACATTCTTTCAAATTTAAATTTTCTTGATTATTCTTAATTCCCAATCCCATGATTAGAACTCTTGGGACTCTTCTGTGCTCGGCCCCCTCCTGGGCCCTGGATTAAGCTATGGATTGGTGGCGCTGGGGTTAGCTAGTCTCTTTTTTATGTAAAGAGCTCTGATAGGGCAGCAAGGTTTCATGGACCCGGTGTAAGGTGAGTAATAGCACTCACAGCCTGCTACCCTTGATTAGGCTTATCCCCAGAACCAGGTTAAAGAGTGCCGGGTGGGGAAGGCACGCATTGGCAGGGATGGCACTGCATGTTTCTTTTGCATTGCATATACCATCTAGTACTTGGTTTCTTCCTTCCTTCATTCCTCCCTCCTTCCCTCCTTCCCTCCTCCCCCACCCTTTGTCTCTCATGCCCATCCTGGGGCTCAAACTCCTAACCCTGAGATCAGGAGTCACATGCTCTACCTACTGAGCCAGCCAGGCACCCCTCCATCTAGTACTTAGTCTCTTGATTTATGTATGAACTAATTAAATTTAGATGCTCAGGAAATAAAGGACCACTGAATCTGCAGGAGATTGGTATTACTGCTCTGGAGTGTCTAATGTTTCTTGGCTACACTTGGACCCACATATAGGAAAAGAGTGCCATTTGATGTGTTTGGTCTCAGCTCATAGGGACCTAATGGATGTTATTCACCGAACAGTAGGAAGGGGCAGATGTTCTTAGATTCTCTGTCCATTGCCATTCAGAAGGGGATGGTGTTCACTGTCCCCTCTGCTCTTTCTTCTGAAACTGACTGGAGGTGTGTCATTGCAGGCTGGGGGTTCTTCGTTGGCGTCGGCTCCAGTGTCCGCCTTCTCTCGCACTTCTGTCACGCCATCCAATCAGGACATCTGCAGGTAACGCTCTGCTTCAGATGTTGCCGTGGTTCATGCGACATCCCAGAAATAAGCACTAGTGCCTGTAGGTTCTCGATTTTCCATTTGCTTGGTCAGTATGCCTTTGCTCTAAACAGCTGGCCCAGTGTTATGTGCTGTTTGCTCACCAAGTTACCACATGAGTCTCATTTCTTCACTTTGATGTCTATTCTCTTTTAAGATTGTTTTTACTTTCTGTGCTTTTATTCCACTGTTCTCTGCATGCAGTTCCAGTGCAGTGTGTTCTGAGTGTTGTCACCAAAGTCCCGTGCAGTCTGCCGTTGTCTTGAAAGCTCCTCAATGCCAGAGTTCTCTGACACAAGGGCTCACTGTGACAGTTATCTGTAAAGACACATTGTCAAAGAGAAATTCCTGTGGTTCAGAACGGACCCAGGCCTTGAAGCCTGCTGACAATACCAAAGCCAGAAGAACACTAAAGTTCTCAAAATCCCTAAACGATGTGGGTGAGAAGGCCCAGGATACTTCGGAAAGTTTTGACTATGTGGAAAGAACTTGCTCCGAAGGGAAATTGATACTCCCTCAAGATTCGGGTCTCAGAATTAACAGGTTCCATCAGAAGGAAAACAGAGCGCTGCATCGCAAACCTCTTGGCAATTCCAAACACTCATGTGTTTCATCCCTTTCCGCCAATCATTCAGCTGCCTCAGAGGTGGAAGCTGGCAAGGGGGGCGTGCACGTCCCTCTTTTGGAAGAGAGAGCAGATGGCGAAGCTGTGTCCAGGAGCCGGCGACTGCTCCGGTACCTGTTCTCACTCTCGCACGGCTCGAGCGCCAGCAGCCTGCACAGGTTCCATGAGCTGGAGGGCTGTGCCGTCCCCCTGCACACCGCCAAGTCCTCCAGCGGGCTGGCAGGGAGCATGGGCTTCTGCTCCGATGAAATGGGAGACGACGATGTCTTTGAGGACAGCACATCTGCCAAATGGAAGAGCAAGGTCCTGCGGGCACCCCTCTGCTCAGTGGAGAAGGACAGTGACCTGGATTGTCCTTCTCCCCCCTTCTGAAAAATGCCCCCCCATATCTCCTGTGTCCACGTCAGGGGATGCCTGCAGGTTGGTTTGCCAGGAACCATCATTCTGGCCATCTCTGCTCCCCTTACCCCTGTGGCCTCATCTTGCTTTAATATGTGAAGTTTCAGGACAATGAAGTAATGGGTGGTTATAGACAATTGTGGGTTAATAGTTTTCTCCAGAAGAATGGAGTATTAATATCATTTGAAAAGCCAGTTTTTATGACATGGGTCCCAAGATAGTTTCACAGATGATAAAAGAGGAAGAAGCTACACATATTAAAGGCCAGGCTGACCCTTCTCAACCAAAACTAAGTAGACTTTGCATAAGGCAATTGGAAGAAAGAAAATAGTATCTCCAGTTTTCCAGCTTGATGATCTAGACTTTAAGCATTGGCTGCCCCTCCCAGCCTCGTTTTTACCCTTTGTTCCACTTGCAGTGCAGGGCGCATGGGAAGAGGCCATTCTTCAAGCAGCATCTTCCTTCCTTCCTCTTAACTTGGCTGCAGCCACCTCTGCTCAGGTCCTTTCTCCACTTCCACTTGGTCTTCCCGTGTGCAGCATCCTTTCTAGCCTCCAGAATCTTTCAGAATTTGCTTTTTGTCGCCAGGCTTATGCTATCCCCGTTCCAGCCTTTCCCTAGGCACCTCTCTGCCAGGCCAGCTGGTACATTCCTAACAGTTGGCTCCGAAACCCCTCTCACAGAAGCAAAGAGCTGAGAGCCTGGCCAGGGCCAGGACCTGACTCCCTTCAGGTCAGGTATCCCTACCTGCTCTCCAGCTGCTGGAAAAGACCCTTCTGTTTCTCAAAAGTCTAATAAGTTCCTTGAGGTTAGTTGCTATATCCTCTAACACGCACCCTTAGAAGTCATGAATGACTTTAAAATTCTCATTTCCTCAAGAAAGAAATAAAATTGCAGCCCCTTACAGTGGGTTTTTTGGGTCCAAGGGAGGTTCTGTGTTTCTCTGTTTAGTCTCTGAGGGAGGACAGAGAAGTGTAGTTGTGTGTGAAGGTGAAATTAGTAATTATAGCTAAAAAGCACATTTATCATCTGTTTAAGTCACTGATATTTTTGGAAGGTAGAATGCTGGTTTTGTTTTACACAGAATTTTTCCCCTAATTATTTTAACATGTTCTGAAAGATGCTTCCATGTTGCCTTAAATTCGTCTTCCAGTGAAATTCTTAAATCTTACCAAAAATGACTGCTTTGTCATTTCTTACATCATTTTTTCCTCTCTGATGCCAAATGCCATCCAGACTTTCCATGTTGGTGCGGTAAGCTAGAAGTTCTCGGCTTGTAGTAATTGTTCTCATCCGTGTTTGTGTGTTTTTGTGCTTGTAGTCGTGTCCGTGATGTTTGTCGCTGAAGGTTTTCTTTGGGAGGGATTGACCTTCCCCTGAAGCGTCCTCTTGCCCTGTCACGTGGCCCTCCTGGTAATGACCGGCCTTCCTTTCGCCACAGGATCTGCCACTGCGAAGGCGATGACGAGAGCCCTCTGATCACCCCCTGCCGCTGCACAGGGAGCCTCCATTTTGTGCACCAGACCTGCCTGCAACAGTGGATCAAGAGCTCCGACACGCGCTGCTGTGAGCTCTGCAAGTACGAGTTCGTCATGGAGGTCAAGCTGAAGCCTTTGAGAAAAGTACGTGTGAGGACAGGTTCAGAAGTGCTCTTGCCTTGCTGAAACGAGGGCCCCCGGAGGAGTTAGCACCTTGGACTGGATGAAGCCGTAGCTTGCTTGTGTTCGTTTCTGTAACAAGTGGGGACTGTGCGTACATTCATGCCACAGAGGTCCTCATGTCCGTTTCTGATGTCCTGCTCCCACCTCTCAGGAAGAAGCTCTGACCATTCAGTCCTAATGTGTTTTTCTGTCAAACTAAGACTGCTTGCTTGTCTGTGTCAGTCATTTGGCCCTTGACCACAGACTGTTTTGTGATGTCTTAGCGGTTAACTTTATACACGTTAACTATTTGTGTCTTGCCTCTGAGTAGGATTGTACATCAGACATTAATTAGTATCTAATTAGTATCTCTTCCCGACACAGAGCACAGGGTGACATAGTAAATTTATGTGTATATACTGTGGTAAATATTTGCTAGTTGGTTGGGTGAGGGTGGGTGGGAAAAGAAAGGAACCACAGGCCTTACATGAAATGCACCTTTCTTCAGGCCCCAGGTCACTACCCCCTCGAGTGAGCCTAGTCTGGCAGGTGCCACCTGTGTAAATCGTTTTCAGTGTGTCTCTCTATATGCCCAGCATACAAGGTTTTGTTTGGAAGCATAGAAGACTTGTTCTCATCTCAAAATTTTAATATGTAAATTCAAGGAGAATCCCATAACCAACTCAAAACACCCGACAGTGCCAAGCGAATGCAGATTAAGTCACAGCAGAGCATGTCCCACAGTTCAAGGAAGAAGCATTGGCTGTGGGTTGGAGCACTGGTGGAGGGGAGTGGCAGTAGCTTCCCAGAATGTTTGGGTGTTGAAGCCGTTCTTGAAGGAGCAATCGGATTTGGAGTACAGCGAAAGGAGTTTAGGGAGGTCACGTTGTCTTTGAAGAAAAGCATACACTGAAAAAGTGAGGGTGAGCATTTCAGGGCCATGTGAAAGGCTTGGACTGAGTGTGTCTTGGGAAATAGCAGGAAATCAGGGAGCAAGGGAGCATTTTAGGAGGGAAGATGAATGAAGATACTGTGTAAAACCACAGCAGAAAGCCATCTGGATGTTGGAGAAGACAGATGCAAGCTACTTAAAAAGTGTTTTGCCCCATAAAAATAATATAATTTATTGAATACCTGCTCTGTGCTGGCCTCTCAAGTAAGACTTGTAGCACTTTGGCCAATGACTAGGGCTGGCCAAGGATATGCAGAGTGTTTATGCTTTGTTCTTTTTCTCTACCCTTATATGTTTTCTTCTGATTCGGAAAGCAGTAAATGAAAAAGAAAATCTGGCTATTTGGAGCAAATTAATGAGCTCCTAGAGGAGATGGGACTGGCAGAGCCTGCTTATTCCAGGAACTCTTAGCATCGATTTCAAGCTGTTGCTGCCAAAGTAGCAAAGGACCAAAGAGTGAGCGCCTTCCGCCATCACTGTCACGATGTAGTGTGACCATCTGCTAGTGTGTTGTGGCGTCATCAACCCCCTTCCCCTCGCCCATGCCAGTCAGCAAGGCAGGGAGGTCTCGTGTGCCACCTGGGTCTGGGGCCAACACGCTGTTTTCATCCGGACTGAAGCCATAGAGTCCTTTAGCTAGCCATTAGCCGTCTGCCTGCAAGAATAGCAGACAAAAGGATTGATTGCTGGTTGTGATTCATAGCTCATCTTGATCCCAGCTTCTTCTCATTGCATAAAAAGTTGGCTGTCGACAGAATACCAATGCCTGGTACCTGGTTGAAGCCAAGTGGTTTAAAGAGAATGACTTTTAGAATTTGGGGAAATTCATCTAGTCTGGGGAAAGGGGAGGTGGGGGAAAGCCAGTCTTACCCATCTACAATGCTCTCACCTTCATTGTAGCCCTTTACATTTGGGGGCCTACACCTCATGCTCTGCGTGTTGTCTTTCCAGTGGGAGAAGTTGCAGATGACAGCCAGCGAGCGCAGGAAGATCATGTGCTCAGTGACATTTCATGTCATTGCCATCACCTGTGTGGTCTGGTCCTTGTACGTGCTCATCGACCGTACCACTGAGGAGATCAAACACGGACAGGCAACAGGTATGTGCTCGGAGTGACAGGTGAGCTCAGTGTGGAGATCCTGGGTAACACGCAGGGGTCGTAGGATTGGAGTGGTACTCCCGATTGGTTTTTAAGTCAGACTTCAACTGTCTGGGTTTCTGGAGTGGGGGCATCAATTACGAGGTATCAAGCATCCTTTCTGGATGTTTCCCTTGCTGTGGTGAGTAGTTTTAAAAAACCCAGTCAGAAGAGATCAAATCAGGGAGAGAGAGAATCCTTGCACACTGTTTCCTGGAAGAGCACCAGGATGAGAGAGAGCGGACACCCCCTGACACCCCAGCTTTGATGAAACAAGATTTGATGCGTGAAGAATCCATTGGTTCCATAGGTCAGAAGTTGTGTTTTATTTACTTCAGATCTTAAATTAGGTCGGCTGATAGACTAACTGGGTTTTTCCCCTTCCAGGAATCCTAGAGTGGCCCTTTTGGACTAAATTGGTGGTCGTGGCCATCGGGTTTACTGGCGGACTTCTTTTTATGTACGTTCAGTGCAAAGTGTACGTACAATTATGGAAGAGACTCAAGGCTTATAACAGAGTAATCTACGTTCAGAACTGTCCAGAGACCAGCAAAATGAATATTTTTGAAAAGTCTGCACTAACAGAGCCCAACTTTGAAAATAAAGACGGACCTGGAACCTGTCATTCCGACACAAACTCTTCTTGTTGGACAGAACCTGAAGACACTGGAACCGAAATTGTTCACGTGTGATTTTGTGGAGGGTGTGGTTTCCCCGGACATCGATGAACAGCTGAAGGAAATTGTTTACTGCCAATTGTGTACCTTTCCGTATGTCCTTTAATAGCATAGACCAGGCAGGTGACTGTTTTTAATGGCTTCTCTTTTTCTAAACCCTCCTTAGTGAATCTCCCAGAAAGCCCTCACGTTGGCTGTGCTTGGCGGGGTCCCACCTCTGCCAACACTTCCATGGAAAGGGGAGACCCTGTGACACTGATGGGGAGCTGGCTTGGTTCTGGCCCATGAAGCTTGAGCAGTGAGAGAATAAAATGCCAGACCGGAGGGAAGAGCAGAGCCGGGTGGCACCCGGGGCCTTGGCGCCCCACCTCTCCCGGCCTGCGGCAGTCCCCACCCCGGAGAGCGAGTGTGCAGGAATGTCTAGTCGTGCCAGAGGACGTCCCTGCTCACCAAGAAGCGCCTGGGGCAATGAGCTCCCTCTGCCGATGCTGCCACTGACGTTTCTCCCCAGCAGATGGGGCAGTGGCGCTCTGTGCATGGTGGCGAGCGATTCACTAAGCAAACAGCACTTTACAAAAAGAGAACCTTTATTTTGTAGTATGTGTGTCCAGTGGGATCAACATTTAAAAGAACGTCTCATTTAGAAGCCTTCCCTTCGTGACCCTGATTATCTATCTCTTTTACGTTGTAACAGATCTAAAACCCTTTTTGCCTTATATATTCTAAGAAACCTGACATCTGCTCTGTGTCCATAAAAGGAACTTGTAGCTATAAAGCAGGATAAACAGGCCTGAGGCTTTTTCCTAATGTTTCATGGGAATTAACGGACGCCAGACGGCAATTTGAGCACAATTCCTGTGGTTTCAGGCCTATTATATGACAAGCCTCTATGTCACAGGCCTGCCCCAAACATTTCTTTTTTGTCAACCCTGAAAAAGGTTTTTGTGAGATCGAAACAAAAGGAAGGAAGTGAGTAATTAGAACAAAACTGAATGTTTAAAAATGATTCCTTTATGGACCAGCCTCTCCAGTTTGTGCTGGTTTCACACTGAGAGTGAGTGCGTGCTGCCCTGGTCTGGGGCATGCACACTGCAGGCACCCATGGGCGCCGGCCACCGTGGCTCGCTTCTCCCAGGAGGCTCTGTGGATACTGCCCAGGGCAGAGAGACAGACGGGCTGGCTCTGGGACAAAGGCCAGGAGTGAGTAGCAGACTGCCATGGCCCCACAGTGTCGCGGCCCCCAGCCACACGTCCACCCATTTATCGCCTTAACCGGACTGGACAGAGAGGATCCTTTAGGGGTCCCTGGCCCTGTAATCAGTTCGTTCTGTCATCAGGGATTATCTCCTGTACCATTTTCATAAGACAAAACCAAAATCACTACCATCAAATGGCCTTTGTCCCTTTAAAACGTCTGCTTAAAATTCTGTTTTTAAAGACCAGTTTCTCTGCAGCAGGTAAATAAGAGTCCTCTCCAGAAAAATAGGGTCCAAAAGGGTCTGCGGTGCAACACGAGCATGCCCGGGTACTTCCTCTCCAGGTGACTCCACATCTGCAGAGCCTCCTGCAAGGAGAAGGCTGCTTGGGGGGTCTGGGAGGTGGTCGGGTCATGCCCTCAGTCCTCTGAGCCTTAGGTGCCCCACCTGTCCTGTAGGAGGATGAAGCAAACACAAGATGATACTTTGCCTTTCAGAGTGGAAGCGCTGTGGTTGGTTTGGAAAGCCAGGAGGAGGCCGAAGTGTGTCGAAGTTCTGGGAAGGGCGTGTGGTAGCAGGCTTTGCCCTGCCACCTCCTTCCACCCAGAGTCCCACTCATCAGGATCACGGATCCTGGTCTAAGGAGCTGCTCTGGTGGCCTTCCTGTGGCTGGGCAGGCACTATCCAGCTATGGCCAACCCCTGAAAATAGGTCAGCCTGTTCGCTCGCGCTCTCTCTCTCTCTCTCTCTCTCTCTCTCTCTCTCTCTCTCTCTCTCTCCCTCCCCCCACCAGGCGGTATCCAGTCTGCGCCTGTGTTCACTGTACCCCAAAGTGCAATTACCCACACTCCTCAGCCTGGGGACTCCAGGGAGCTACACAGTGTCCACTCAGGGGAGCTGAATCCTGGTCAGCCCCATCTCTGCCCCTTAGAAACTGCCCAGGCAAGGCCTCTTGTCCCTGCCATCTTCTTAGAGCAGATGAGTAGACACATGAAGACCGGGATAGATTTTTACGTGAGAGTCCTTTCCCTCTCCCCTGATGGAGCCCCTTATGCTGAAGCTGAAAGTCACTGAGACTTCCTGCAGATAGGAAAGTGTGCTTTAGGTAGGGATAGCTGCTGGGCCGCCCCCCCATCGTGGCTGGCAGCCCGTAGGGCAGAGGTTCCTTTTTAACCATGACTGCTGTGTTGCTCCCATGCCTGACCTGGTTCTCACGTGAAACCCTTTGCTGCTTTTCAGGAAGGCCTGACACCATCTCATCACTTCCACCAAGCTCTTAAAAGCCTTCTGCCTGGGGACAGTCCATCCCACTTCCTTCTTTCCTGTCCTGGGATGGCACACAGATGCCCCCTTGCCTTTCTCTTTTCTCGTAGGTTCTAGTTGAGCTCCTCTGACCCTGTTCTTAGTCCCAGCTGTAATTAATCCCCAACAGAGACTGAACTGGGAAGCCAGAAGCCCTGGAAAGGTGGTGCTGTGCTGCCATCTAGTGGGGGAAGCAGATATGCCAGGTGTACCTTTAATCCACAATGGCTTGCCCTCTGGTTCTTTGGGGGTTATTTATTCCCCAGGTTCCCCCTATTTGGCACCTGGCTTTGTGGGAGAATGAGACTTGGCTGAACCAGAAATGTGGGATGAGCCTGTGGGTCTCAGGGCCAGGAGGGCTGGTACTCGGAGGCCAGGCAAGGGGGAGAGGGACGTGCCCTTGGTGTTGCCAGCTAGCCCTCTCCGCTTCCCCAAAAGTTACAGTATGGCTCCAGGGCTCCTGACCTTCGCCGCCAGCAGTAATTTGGTTTTTTGTGCCCAAGTCGATTTTAAGAATTCCTGGAAACTATAAAAAGGTCTTCTCCTGCTCCAGGCCTCTACCGTCTCCTCCTTTTTCGCCTCCTTCCACTGTTTTCAATCTTATGGGTCTGGTTTGCCCGCGTGCCCACCCTGGCTCCAGACGCGCAGGCCCCAGGCAGCAGGCCAGCGCAGGAGCGTCAGGCAGTGCCTGCGCCGTTCGGGCTGCTGCTGCTGCCTGGTGGGTCAGCCAGAGGCTGGCGGAGGCCTGCGATCAGCAGGGCCACGGTCCACGATGCTGTGGATTTGGCCTGCTGCAAAGCCACTTTTTGAATACTTTCCCTTTGGGATCTGATCTAAAACCTGCAGCTTCCCTCTCCAGCCCAAGGAAAGACCGAAACATAGGGAAATAAAAGCACTTATCTTTGTTTTCGAAGTAATTAAGTTGTGCAGCTATTCACCTGTTTAGATGCAATGTTTATAGAAAGCTGATTGTTAATAAAAACCAAATTTACACTGGCATGTGTGGTGTAGTTTCTAAAAGGCACTTCACATTTGAAGTTTTTCTTAACTTGGAAACTTTCTAGTTCTCTAAATGTCTGGTTTTGTATCCTTCTGTGTATGTTCACTGTTTTTCAGTATTACCACTTGAATAATTCTCTGGGGGGTTGTTCGTGTTATATACGGGGTGTCTTAATTGCAGCAATAAAGCATCTCTTTCAAAAGGAGTTTTGCCGTGAAAGTATTTTCCTGCAAAAAGGCTGGGAACACTGGCAGGCGTTCCAGTGGTTCTGATCCCCTTTCCCCGTTCCTCTGGCTTGCACGTTTGGGAAGAAAATCACACAGCCTCTGGAGTTACTGTTTTCCTCAGCCTGTCCCCGCCAGGGCGGAGGATTCCCCCAGGCACTGGTGGTTGGTGAGGACGGGGTGGGTTCAGCAGAGTGTGCCAGCAGGGGAGTGAAGACTGAAGTAGCTCCCACAGGTGGGCTGCTTTCAGACATCCAGGCTCTACTCAGACTCCATTTTCTGTGAGAACCCAGATTCAAGTTCAGGACGTGTACGCTAACGGGACCACTGCAACAGTTGAATATTGCCTAACTGGCCTTATCTGTTGAAACATGTGCTGCACCACAGCCTAGCTGGGTAGGGGAGCCAGGGAGGACCAGCAGGATCTCTGGCAATAGTTTGGCCTGGCTGCATCTCCCAGCTTCCAGTGGGGCTTCCCGTGTGGTGGTGGTGCTGATCCTTCAGTCTCGAGAGTGCAAACTGCTCCAGGGCTGTCAGCACTGAGGGCGGGCGCCGGCCTTTACCTGTGTGCATGAGGTGAAAACACAGAGGCCAGGACTGCCCTGTGTATACTGTACCCTAGGTGAGCCCAGAGGATTCGTCCACCAGTTAAGGGTACCCTCGTACCTACCAGGAGACTTTGGAGCTAAGCAGGAGGATATTTTGCCCAGCGTCCTTGCCAGTCTTCCGGAGCTGTGGAGGCTTCTGGAGGAGGAAGCGACCACGTAACAGCTGAACAGGTATGTGCTTGTGGGAGAGGGGGGAGCCCGGAGGGCCACTGGCTGGAGGGGTGAGGAGTAGGGAGCTGAAAAATCTGCTTTTGTGAGAATGTGAGGTGGGGGGCACTGACTGAAGGGAGTCTCTCTACTTTGAGGATCCACTGAATTTGATGAGTTTGGTTGCTGAGATGCCAAATGGGGCCTTGTAGCACACAGGCTTGACAATGCTGTCCCCAGGCCTTTCTGAACTTTAACACCAGCCACAAAGTGGCGGGGTGAGGAGGCTGCAGGCACACTACCTGGAAGCACTTTCATCCTCAGTCAGGGCAAACCCCTTGCAGGCCAGCCTCTTGTTATGCAAATAAACTTACGGAGGTACAGCCTCGCCCATTAATTTACATATCGACATACTTAACTCTTCCTCATTACTAGGGATGTCAGGCTGGTGGGAGGTCCATCACCTTTGGTGCTAAAACAGAACTTCCCAGATGACCAGGGGTGGCCGGCCTCTTTTTGGGAAAGATGTCTAATTAAACATTCGAGGGGCGGGGGGAGCCATACAACGATCAAAGCTGTCGGCATGGTAAAACAGAAACAAAAACCAGAACAGAAAAATCAAACACGGCCCCTTTCCCAGGGGGAAGGCCTTGAGCAGGAATAGCACTGGGTCCCTGGAAGTCGGGGGCTGCTTGGGCCAGAGTCCTGCAGTCAAGGCATCACATACTTTTTACATATCTGAAGTCCATAGGAAATGCATGTGGCTCACTGCAGTCATGACCTCGCATCTCGCTTTTTTTCACCTAACTGGATTTTGGCAGAGAGTTTTAGGTTGCTTACTCGACTTTTGATATTAGAAACAAAGCCGAAATCCACATCCGTGACATTTATCATTGCACACTTGTGGTGGGGGGGGGGCAGTTCTGAAGATAAAATCCTAGACGTGGAAAAAGGGGTAAAAGTTGCAAAACTGACCTCTAAAATTATTCACTTATCTTCCCACTGTGAGAATCTTAGTCTTCTTTCCTTACATTGTATCATGTGGGTGTTAGTTTTTTAACTGTTACTAAAATGATTGTCATTCCCTCTTCTCTCCTTGATGTTTACTTTGCATTTCTTAGGTAAATGAGATCGAGCGTCTTTTGTTTACTGTGCCTCTCTGTTTATGTGAATTTCAGGCCTTAGCCATTTCTCTTGGAGTTTTTGGTATATTGTAATAGGTGCCTGTGTTATGCCCAGAATTCGGGGACCCCAAGAACCACCAGGGAGCCAAGTCCAATGCAAGAACAAAGAGCCTTTAATCGAGCTAGCTCGAGCTCAATCTCCTACCGCACCGACGCAGCGGTGGGTCGAGAGAGAGGGCCCGGTCCAAAAACACAATAGTTTTAAAGGGGTCTAGGGGCAGTGGGAGGGGTGATGGTCGTGACCCTAGCCGATTGGCTGAGGAAGGGTCAAAGGTCCTGTCCCATAGGTCACTGGGCGTGGTTCTTTTGGAACCGGGAAGTTGCAGGTTTTGAGCAGGCACTGGAGACTCAGGGTGGAAGACAGGAAACACAATGGAGTCAGTCCCAGTTTGCCCTTAAGCAAAATGGAATCGGTCTCGTTTTGCCCTTACACCTGATGCTTTAAAAAATTTTTCTTTTAGGTTTATTTTGAGAGAACGAGCAGGGGAGGGACAGAGAGAGAAGGAGAGAGAGACTTCCAAGCAGGCTCCACGCTGTCAGCACAGAGCCTGATGTGGGGCTCAAACCCACAAACTATGAGATCATGACCTGAGCTGAAACCAAGAGTCAGCTGCTTAACCGACTGACTTTTGTTTATTTATTCATTTTTGAGGAAGAGAGTGCACGTAAGTGGGATAGGGACAGAAAGAGGGGGAGACAGAGAATCCCAAGCAGGCTCTGCACTGTCAGCACAGAGCCTGATGTGGGGCTTGAACCCGTGAACCGTGAGATCATGACCTGAGCCAAAAGAAATCAAGAGTCAGACACTTAACCAACTGAACCACCAGGAACCCCTGAATCATAGGTGCTTTTTATGATGAAAGAACGTTCACTCAGACTTAACATAACTGGCAAATAAATGCTGAGTGAATTTTTTAAACATTACGAAATTAAAAAATGTTAATTTATTTTGAGAGAGAGAGCGATTGAGCCAGGCAGGCTCTGCTCAGCACAGAGCCCGACATGGGGCTGGATGCCATGAACTGTGAGATCATGACCTGAGTTGAAATCAGGAGTTGGCCACTTAACTGACTGAGCTACCCAGGTGCCCCTGAAAATTTTTAATATAAAATTTTAAGTAATTGCATAGTGAGAAGTCATACACCTTAGATTCTACCATTAACCTTTTGCTACATATGCTTCACCACATACTTCCATCTCTCCATCACGCTGTCCTTCCATCAGCTGACTTTTTTAATGCATTTCAGAGTAAACCACAGCCAGAAGTATACCTCATTTACTTCAGTTTGCCTATTGTTAACTAGAATGCAACATTTGTTTATGCTTCTTTTTGTTCTTAGGAAAGACTCACATACAGTGAAATGTATACATCTTAAGTGTACCATTTGATGAGCTCAGGCAAGTGCGTGCACCTGTATAACCCAAAACCAGATGTTCTGTATCAACATGCAGAACATTATCTCCGTCCTGAAAATCGCGATGCCCCTTTCCTATCCACCCCGTTCCCATTCCCTCCAAAGCAAACGTTCGGATTCTGGGGTTTTAGCTTGTCCTAGAACTCGATTTGAATGCAGTCGTGCAGTTTATACTCTTGTGTAAGGGCTAAGTCAGCACAATATTCCTGAGTTTCATCTGTGCTCCTGTATCAGCACATTCCTGTTGTATGCTGAATAATACTCCATTGTATAAATATCCTCGGAGACTTGTGCTGTTTCCAGTTTTCGGCTATTACGAGTAAATTGTCAGATTATTTTTGTGGATATATGCTTTCACTTCTCTTGAGTAAATACCTAGGCACGAAATGTTGATTCAGAGAAGATAGAAATATGTTAGTTTTATAAGAAACAAACTTTTTTTTGAAGCAGGTGTACCATGTTACACCCCCACCAACAAGGTGTGAGCGTCCTAGTTATTTCACGTCCTTGCCAACGTTTAGTGTTGGTCACTAACCTAAATGCAAGAATCTTACTGTTCTCATAGGTGTGTAGTTGCATTGTGGTTTTAATTTGCATTTTCTCAATGACTAATGAGGTCGAGCATCTTTTTATGTGCCTCTCGTCATGTGTTTGCCACTCCTATCTATCTCTTTGTGCAGGGGTGGCAAACTATAGTCCGCTGACCAAATCCAGCCCATGACCTATTTTTGTAAGGCTTCTTGAGCTAGGAATGTGTCTTACGATTTTAAAAGGTGTTTAGAAAAACTAAAAAAAAAAAAAAAGTTCGTTTTAAAAAATGCAGCAGGTTGTATATGGTCTGCCAAACCTAACATATTTTACAGGAAAACATATGCTTGACACTGCTGTGGATTTAAAATGTATGTCTTGTATATTGCATGTTGTTGGGTATTGATTTTTAAAATTATTATGCTAATCTCTGCCTCTTAGTTGGAGTTTTTAGTCCAGAAACATTTGATGTAATTACTAAGTTCTGTGTCTACCCTTTTATTATTCAACTTCTTTGTCCTGTCTGTTTTTGTTTCTCTGTTCCTCATTTTCTGCTTTCTTTTAAATTATTTTTATATTTTCACAATTCCATTTTAAGTCCTCTCTTGGTTTTTCACTATACTTCTTTACAGTATTTTTAGTGGTTGCTCTACAGATCATAACCTACCTATTTACAATTTCACAAACTACTTGGAATTAATATTGTACCATTTGGTATAAGATCTAGAAACCATGTGCCTGAAAAAGTCCATTAACACCCGTTGCCTTTTATGCTATCCTCATGTTGTGCTTACATGTATCACAAATGCCACATGACAGTGTGATAATATTTGCTTTAAAGAATCATATATTTCGAAGGAAGAGGGGGAAAGTCAGCCAGAGGTTTGCACAGAAGTGGGGCCTTCCCTCCCCGTAGCAGCACGGAGTGGTGCTACCAAATATGCAGCTGCAGGGGAACTGGCAGGGCCAGGTGCTCAGAGCATGTTTCCCTGACAGCTCCAGCAGCCACCGCTTTGGATCTGTTGTGACATTCATTCGTGTCAAGACCATTTTTGTCCTTCCTGCCTAATGCAAGATTTCTGTAATGGGCCACTTCTGTTTGGGGACTGTGCATCAGCTGGAATGTGGCTTTCGTGGAGGTGCCCTGTGGTCTGGAGCCTATTCTACCCAGTCCTTCCTTCCCTTTCCCCTTCCCCCCACAGGGTCGGACCTGATCACCCTTCCTCTTCTTTCCTTTGCTCCTCTTCCTTCCTTTGTCCAGGAGGCCTTGCCAATTCTAAAGGTTGGTACATTGGACATGGAGCTGAGTGAGCGCCTTTACCACAACCATAGTTTTATGAAGTCCATCACCAAGGTCACTCACAGTGTGGACAGTTCTCAGAGGGATGGAAGGGAGTTCGGGCTAGTAAGGGTCTGGGCCTCACTCTGGTATCCATCCCAATGGTCAAGTTTCCTTAGAGGGTCTTGTGGTTTTAGGAGTACATGCATGCTTTCTCCTATGGTATTTTGGCCCTGGTGGAAGCCTGTGACCTAGACATCGAGCTTCTGCTGCATCACATTGAGTGTATACTTCTCAGAAATTCTGGAGACTCTGCTGATGATTCGGAAGCCAGGGGCGGGGGGTTATAGGTTGGGTCTGTGTGTAGGAGGAGGACACAGTGGATCACCATGCCCAGACCCGGCTGGTTCTGCTTCTTGGGTGTGAGGAAAGAAATGCATTTTATTTTATTTTTCATTTTAGTTAAATTTTTCTTTAACTTTTAAAAGTTTATTTCTTTAAGAGAGAGAGGCAGCCCAGAGCCTGACGCAGGGCTCAGTCTTCCCAATTGTGAGATCATGACCCGAGCCAAAATCCAGCACCGGATGCTTAACTAACTGAGCCCTCTAAGTGCCCCAAGAAATGCATTTTAAAAGTCATTTTGAGTCCTCTCTTGTTGGAGAAAATATCCTCCAGCTTCCAATACAGTGCCTACAACCTGTCAGGTGCTTGCAGGAGGAAAACGAGGAAGCAGCAGGCTGGTACCTTGTGCCAGCCCTGGGGCACACAAGGAAGGTGGGTGAGTTCCTGGTCCTCCGGGGGCTCTGCGTCCAAGGGACAGACCGGTGGGAGGATCACAGCAGAGGTTCGGACAAGGGCCTGGGAGACAGATGAGCTCTGGGCAGGCACAGATGCCTCCCCAGTGCGGACGACATGTGGGATGTGTTCTGAAGAAAAAGTAGGAGTTTCTGGGAAAAGAAGAGGGAAAACCACCTTCTATCCAGTTGAGGTGTGAGGGGGCAGCTCTAGCCTAGATGGAATCACAGTGATCGTGGCTTTTTCTATGGGGAGAGGGGATGTGAGCTGTTTGGGGTGATTGGAACATAATATGTGGAAGGAGACCTATATTAAATGCACTCCTTTGCTTTTATGACAACCAATTCTTAACTGATTCAACAAGGATTTATTTGGGTACCTACTATATGCAAGAAACTGGACCAAGCATAAATAGAACAGAAAATAATCATTCCATGTCTCCTAGTAAGAACAAACATCTATCAGTCATCCCGACTTGCTGTTGCTGAGTGGTGTGGAAGCAGTGAACTAGACGTAGGCAGGAAGCTACATAGTCCTGCTCTGTGTAGGACGCGTCCCTGCAGCGTATCCACGTTGATCAAAGTATGGGATTCACTAAAGACTGAGGAACAAACTAGAAAATGCACCGAAGCTTAGGCTGAATGTGGTCCAACCTAGGCAGCCTTTGGTTTGAAGCCAATCAGCCTGGGGCCTGAGGGTGGAATTGCCAGGAATCCTGGAAGAGCCAGCTGCCAGCACATCTGCCCCAGGGCCGCCTGGTGTGCCTGCCCACCTGGGCAGGCTGGAGTCTGGCTGCCGCCTACCAGTGAGACTGGCTTAGATGGCCACACTGTTGGGAATCCGGTCTGGGGACAAGTAGTAGTATGGCAGCTTCTTGTTCTTGTTGCGCTCAGCAATCACGCTGACGATGGTGTCAAGGTTCTTGCGGAATCGGGCCATGGCCTCTTTTACAGGCTTCTCGATGAAATGCTCTTCTGGGTACATGCCCAGGAATAGCTAAGGGCCCAGACACAGACAGACAGACAGGTTAATCTCTGATGAAGGGATGTTAACTGACAGGTCTTGCGTGTCTCACCCCCAGAGACCATCCCTTGGAAACTGAGCAAGGGAGCATGTGCTCATTCCCCCCCCTCGCCACCCCCTGCCACCTGCTGAGGGTACCCCAAGAATGCTCCTGGGCTGGGGTCTTCAGATGAACGGGTAAAATAACCGTCGTGTTGCGGCGTGTAATGGCACAGGTGGATGCGGACGCTGTCGGTGGTCCTAGCTGTGCCGGGCACACGGCCGTGCAGTCCTGCTTGGCCCTGTCCTGTGTAGCATCCCTGCCTTCCCATCTGGGTTCCAGACAGCTGGGGCACAGGGGTCAGCACTAGCCTCTCCAGCCCAGGACAGCCACGGCCACGCCCTGTTGGGGTGCTGTGCTCATTTGTACACTCACATGGTGGCTGCAAACTAAAACTAGACATATTTTTAAAAAATTATTGGATTGCTAAAATTGGAAAGTCTTGTAGTCAGGGCTGGAAAGGGTGGGGATTTTAGACTTAGTTTGTGGAGGGCAGATCAATCTCAACATTCTTTGACCCAGAAATTCCTCTACCAGAAACACATCCTCTGGCCCTACTGAACATGTGTGCAAAGACACATATACAGAGAAAGATGTTAGTGAGGGACCGACGCATTTGCAAAGTCCCCAGAGCAACCTAAATGCCCCCCTAAAATGCCCACAGGTCTGGGGGGGGTCAAACTGGTAGTCATTCTGTGCAACACTGAGCAAATGCCACAGGGATGTGTCTGAGATACTGAGATACCCAGCTTTGACATTACGTTAAATAAGGTGTGTGTGCATGGGAATGTCTGGAAGGAGACCCAGGAACTTCTTCGTCGTTACCTCCGGGGAGTCACCAGTGGAGCAGAATGCCTGTGCTCTCCTGTCCCTCCCCCACCCTGAGCTCCATCCAGGTGGGCACCCCCAGCCCTGGCAGTCAGATTCCCAGAGAGCAGGCATCCAGCCTAAGCTCTTAATCACAAAGCATAGAGATGGAGAAATGGGTTAAATCCGGGAGACTGGCCCCTAGAAGGGGCAGAATGGTGTCCAGTGCTTACCTCATTGTCTTGGAACTGGCTTAGTGCCCACACCGCGCCCAGATGCCAGCAGGAGCGGCCACGGTCTGGCAGTGTATCCACGATCTGCTCGATGGTGACCACACCCTTGGCTGTTGGCGGTGGGGCCCTCATGGTTGGGGGGGCATTGGGGATCCAGGAGCACCAGTCATACTGCAGGGACAGCCACAGACACATGGGGGTGCCTCCTGAACCAGCCACCACCCATCTGCGGCTGGCCATGCCCTTACCTGCCCAACAGAGCAACTGCCCAGGTGCCTCCCACCCTCCTCCATCTCCTCCTGCTCCAGCAGGACCAGCCACAGTTCCCCACTCTGTGGCTGGCATCCTTGGCTTAGTGGGCAGAAAACACTCAGGGAACACGTAGTTTCTGGCCCCGAGGCTGCTGGAGATCAGCCCCAGCAGACAATGAAGACGGGAGGCCCTACCTGGGCCCGTCAGGAGCTGTCAAGGTGACTCTGGCAATTTCCCGCCCAGAGGACTCATCCTGCCTTTGCCTACCTGGCCGAAGTTCACTGCTGCATGCTGGGCTGAGGCTGTGAAGATCACTACTGTCAGGTACTCCGTAAGCTTCTCTCTGGTCTTGATGGACTTGGGGAAGCCTAAGGCAGAATCAGAGGCTGGCTGAGGCCCCAGCCCCTGGGGAGGGACCGATGGCCCACAGGCACCCTCCCCCCAACCCTATCCCAGGCCCTGAGCACCCCCACATAAGGGCTTGAGGGGCCCAGGCATGGGCAAGACACTGAAATGGTTGGCCCCGTGTTCCTGATGTTTCTGACCCTGGTTTTCAGTGGCTGCAGAAAGTCCCTGAGATGTCTCCATAAGGCATATTGGTGGGCAGGGCTCCCTTGGGGGCTCTGGCCCCAGCACCAGGTGCTAAAATGGGTGCCATGGGCCAGCATCGCCGGAGGAAAGTCAGAGGTGGGGAAAGAGCGGAAGAGACAGCCAGGAGGAGAGCTGGGGGCGGTCTGTACCTGAGGTCTTCTTGCCCCGCATGCCATACACATAAACGTCCTTCACAAAGTCCTGCAGCTCCTGGTCCTCTGCCACCACCTGGTCGCTCTCGTAGTAGATGCCTACCACCTCGGCCGTGAACCTGGCTCAGGAGTAGGGGCCCAGCTAGGAGTGGGTGACTCGACCAGGGTTTGCCAAGCTGGGTTCCTGAGCTCAAGGGCAGGGCTCCACTGGTGACCGTGTGACTTATTCCTTAATGTCCAGGCTCAGGTCACTCGCCCCCACCCCCACCCACATACCTTCCTTCCTCTATCAGTGCCCTGACAATGGGGCCATCCACTGGCCCACGGAGTCAGTTGTCAGTGCCCAGGTCCTCTCCTCCTCCAGGACGCCCGTTCATTCTGCACAGAGCGGGCCCCACAGCCCCAGCGTGCACTCACGTCTTGATGGCCTCCCACACCAGGAGCCCGTCGTCCCGGTAGAAGTAGTAGGGAATGTCTTCTGTGCTGTCCATTCCCCGAGCTTTGATGGCCTCAGGGAAGCACAGGGAGGCATAGGTCAGGTCCTGCATGGCCTTCTGCACCATCTGCACGTGTCCACCACCCCCTGTGGCGTTGGCCTTGAGTGTGAGGAGAGAGCGCACTGTGAGCTGAGCTCAGTTGGCCTTGTCCTTTCTTGCCCAGAGTTCATGCCAAGGGCAGCCCAAAGAGGTGGTTCCAGAGAGGCACGTCCACACTATCTCATGCATGGGGCTGCAGTGGAGGGGAGTGTGCAGAGTCTGGGGGCAGCTGTGGGAGGGCGGGGCCTGCTCTGGTTCTGAGCACAGGCTGCCCTGGGGTGAACGGAGGAGCAGATACCAGCCGCCAGGACCTACACAGCTCTTTCGAGGGCCTGTTGTGTGCTTAGGTGAGGGCTGGAGAGAGGCCCAAGGAGGGATCCCAGTCCTTATCCCAGCTGCTGAGATGTAGGCACTTGTGGCTGCTGAGCAGTCAGGCCCCAGAAGCTTCAAGGAGGACTTGGGTACTGGGGTGCCACACATTGGGCCACAGGTCATTTGACCCAAGCTGGACTGATCAGAGTTGCTCCCTGGACTGTTTGGATGGGGGGTGATGGTCACCACATGGGAACATGAGCCTGGAGCTCCCTGTGACAAGGTCCCATTCCCCTGCCCAGGTCTGTCTGCAGAGCCTGGCTGGGAGAATGAGGCCAACACAATTTTTAAAGAGTGGAAGAGGGCCAGCCAGTGTGTTTGTCCTCTGGGGCCATTATTTGAGTCCCTGGGTCCATTTTGGGAGGGGTTGAAGGGTCCCTCACCTATGTCCAGGGTTCTGAGATAATACACTTCTTTTCCAACTTCAGGTGCTTTTGACTTGGATTTTGTCACTTGCAGCCCTAACAATGGCTGAGGCTTACTGGTGACCTGGTTTCCTCACTAACAGGAGATGGGAAAGGGAGAAGGGCAGTGGTGAAGGCTGCTGGGAGGGTCCAGGCTTGGTGAGGCCACCGGGGGTTGGAACGGGCCAGGTGCTGCCAGGGAGAACATGAGGGATGGAGAGGGAGGGGTGGGAGCATCCACCCAGAAGCACAGAGGGTGGGAGGTGGTGCTCAGTGAGGACGGCAGAGGGCAAGGGGAGTGGGTGCAGGGGGCAGGATCTACACCCACAAGCCAGAGGAGGAGGAGGAGCAGGAGGAGGCGACAGGGCCATACCGGCCGGGCAGGGGAAAAAGTGGTGAGCCGCAGGCAGAGCGTGCAGGGGAGGAGAGGTCCCTGGAGCGGAAGGGGCCGGAGACTGGCCAGAGGACCTGGAGCGTCTTCCCTCTGAGCGCCTCCTCCAGCCTCCCACCCTTCCCAGCCATCCGCCGCCGCCGTGGTGCCGAGGGGCCTGTCTCCTGAGAGGAAATCGGGTGTGGGGGTGGAGGCGTGGAGGAGTGGGGCCCCGCAGGAGGTGGGTGGGAGGTGCTCACCTTGTCAAAGAGGCCGTACTCGCAGATCAGCTGCTCGCGGGCCTTGGTGTTGATGGCAATGGTGAACCGCACGTGCGCCACCAGCAGCTGGGGGAGGGGGAACAACGAGAAGGCCTCGGAGAAGGCCAGGCCAGGCCTCCTGACCAGGTCTGCACCTGCCAGGTGCCCCCAGAGGCCCCTCAGCGTCCCGCGCCCCAGTCCACTGAGGAGGGGTGATGCTAGGGCCGAGGGAGGAAGCGAGGGTCGCCATGCTGATCCTCACTGCTGAGTAGCCACTGGAGGCCTGGGGGTTGCGGCTTCCACGCTTAGTGACGCGAGAATGACAAAAGTGGTAATCATGAGCAGGTGTACAAAGCTTAACTATGTGCTGGGCACTGCTTTAAGCTCCCTGAATTTGTTAACAATTTTGATCCTGACAAGAATCCTATGAGGTGGATGTATTATTTGCTCTGCTTTACAGATGGGGAAACAGGCCCAGAGAGGTCTCTAGAGCCTGCATCACCCCAGCAGTCAGTGCCAGCAGGATTCGGGAAGAGAGAAGGGCAGCGCTACCACCTAGAATCAGACAAGGGTCACACTGACTTCATTTGCCTCTTCAAACTCTGCTCCCAGGCCAGGCCCAGGTTCCATGTCCTCAGGGACCCACGGGCTCAGAGCTGTAGCACTGCCCACCCGAGCATCTCTCCAGGGGCCTGTCTCTGCTGGCCACTCCCAGCCACAGTCCTGTGGGGGTGCCAGTGCCCCACCTCCCTCCCCCTGTCCACCCCCATATCCCAACATCCTCCTCCACCGGGTGAGGCCATGGCTTGCTGTACCTTGAAAATGGGGTGCACAGCGGGCAGCTGGCGGTACATGGCAATGCCAAAAACTTCAGACACCAGATGTGTGCGCAGAAGGTGGGTGATGGTCTGGTGGACGTGGAAGTCACTGGAGCGCACCCAGATTTTGGCCAGGAGCCAGTCATATTTTGCATCCGAAGGCAGAAAAATTGGGTTTTCATCTCCTGGGACTTGGTTGAGCTGATACATTAGAGAAAGAAAATACACAGTAATATTTTGTTCTCCATAGCTCTAGGAGAGCCTGGCTTCTCAGGAAATCCCGGAAGAATCCCAGCGTCTTAAAGCAGTGGTCTTTGAGTCATGAGAGGCTCCTGGAGGAGGGCAGACGGTCCGGGGCTTGCATTTCCCACCCCACCGACATCACTGACTACCTGTAGGACGCTGGACACCTTCCTGAGCCTCTCTGAGCTCCGGTTCCTCCATCTGCAACACCGCTTACCTCCCAGAGTTACGGCACGTGAATAATATGGATGAAAACACCAGCAAGGAGCAGGCTGGCATTTCTGCTCCTGCCTCCATCTCTCTTAACTTCCTTGCCCGCTTGTTCCCTCCAGGTGTCTGCCCACTGCTCGGACTGCTGCTTTTCCGTGGCCCACAGTTTCCTCTGTTCTTCCCTTAAATGCTGCTGTCCCCCACCAGCTCTGGCTGGTGCTCCTGATGTCCCTTCTTGCCCTTGATGAGCGCCTCCAGTTCCCAGGGCTCCTGGGCACTCAGGATCCAGTGGCCTAGGTCACGGTCTCTTGAGCCCAGACCTGCAGCCAGTTGCCTCCTATAGGACAGGCCAGGCTTGCATTCCCTTTTCCACTTTCACCTCCAAGGTGGAGCCAAGGTGACTTTTTTTTTCCTAAAATGCAAATCATGTTATGTCGATCTCCTCTTTGAAAACACTCAGTCACCTCTTAAAGCCAGAAAATAAAACTCCCAAACTCTGTGATCTAGCCGCTGATGCCTCTGTAGAAGTCGCCCTATGTTCAGCCCTCCCTACCCACCAATTCCTTGGTCCCCAGCTTTGCCCATGACAACAGCCACTAGCCTGCACAGCTTCAGGCCTTGGCAGCGTGACGCCATGTGAGCGCTGTTATTGCCTCCTCTTTGAGATGAGGACTGGAGCCTTCCTTGGATAAGAAGGCATTATCCAGAGTGCAGGGGGCCGCATTCGGGCTGCAGGAACTGCGGGCCAGGGCTTGGGGCTGGGCAGGGGCTGGGCTGGGCCTTAGGCTCTTCAGAGACGGTGTGGCTACCGCAGACTGACCCCGGAGGACAGCTGCTGAGACCGTGGGGACGGGCCAAACCTGCTGGACTCCTTGAGGTCTTGGTGAGTATTTTGGAATGTAATTTCCCTGTCTCTCGTTTGAAAACAGTGCTATCTAGTCAAAATATAATGCAAGCCACATATGGAATTTAAAATTTTCAGGCGGCCACAGTAATAAAAGTAAAAAAAAAACAAAAAACAGGTGAAGCTTCTGCTAATGATATAATTTTATTTTACCCAGTATGTTTAAAACATCATTTCACCACGAAAATAATAGAAGAGTGTTAATGAGATATTTTAACATTTTTTTTTTTCTCATTCTAAGCCCTTGAATGAGAAAATCAGGGATGTATTTTGCCCTCACAGAACACCTTGGTTCCCACTAACCACATCTCAAGCCCTCTACAACCACGGGTGGCCAGTGGCTCCCGCACTAGACAGCTGGCTCTGCCCTGCGCACCCAGGATAGCACAGTCTGACTTTCACCATAGTCGTGTTTTTGTTTATTAACGCAATTAGTTGTCAACTTTTAAATATCAGATAATTTCCCATAAAAATTCAGATTACCAGGTTGTCTTAAAAAATTAGGTCTGTGAACTCTGAGTGTGTATTCTCACAGAACAACACACACGCCTCTTTTAAACAGTGCCAGTGGCCCCTCCCTCTGTTCCCACCCCTTCTGCTGCCCCCTCCCCCCACTTCTTCGTCCCTTCTATTGCCTCCACCTCTCTGGCTGCCTCACCCACCCACCTCCCTGCTCCTCCCACAGCCTGCGCCCTTTCCACAGTCTCCTCCCGAAGTCCCTGCCTTCCCCAGAGCTTCCCTCATTTTGCACTAATTGCCTGGCCCCAGAGACACCTGCACCCGGTCTCCCAGAACACATGGTAGCCTGCCATGCTCTGTGGCCGAGGACACCCTCTGCTGCGAGGTGCCCTGCTTGTACTATCTCATTTAATCCTCACCAACACCCTGCAGTCAGGTATTCCTTGCCATTTTACATTAAGGGGAAACTGAGGCTCAGAAGGGTTGTGGGCTTCTCCCAGGTCACACCGTGGATAAATAGCTGAGCTGGGTTGGGACCCAGGCTCTGTTCCTTCCTTCAGCCTTTCTCTCCGTTCTCCCGGCCGAATCCAGACTCTCACACGCTTTCTCCTTGAACTCTTACACTGGCCTCGACGGCCGCGCTGATTGGGCATTCCTCTCCCACCCGTTCTTCCACCCTCCCCACTCCTGCCCAGCCTCAGTGACACCACGGCCTGAATGTGGCCTGAACACCTTGTTGGTTTTGTTTTTTAAATTTGTTTTTTGGTTCACAAAGTCACTTTTTGTTTCTGATTAGAAACTTATTGTCAAAAAAAATGGCAGTCACTTCAGAAGAGCGTAGTAAAAACTCCCCCTCACGATCCAGCTTCTTGGCATCGGTGCCTATTTATTATCTGTTCAGTTTTCTGTAAACCGAACGCTGGTACAATGAATGTCTTCCTCTTCTTTCTTTTGCCCACCTTGGCCCCAACCAGTCCATCCCAATGTTCCCAGCTGGTGACGCTTTGCCTTCTGCACCTCCCCACGTGTCCCCACAGGACACGAGTGCCGGTCCTGTCGTGGGTATGGTAGGCTGCGTCCCGCACTCAGTTTCCGTCGATGAGATGATCTCTGCCCTGGGTCCTGCTCTTCTGCTTAGTTACTCATTGTGGAAGCCCCTCGGGTCAGCTGCGATGCAGCCAATTCCTTCCTTTGGAAGGTGGATCACATTTTGTTGTCTGGACATACACCATTTTGTCCACTCAATCCTCTACAGCCTTTGGATGGTCGTCAAGTTTGTTTTCCCTCCGCGAACAAAGCATGTGATGTCCTCACACGTGCGTCCTTCCTGTGAGCGCCTTCATTCCTACTGACTGGGCGCTAGAGGAGAGCGTGCCAGGGCCGGGAGTGGCTGGCTATGCGCTGGGCAGGCCCTACTGCGGGCTCCTTCAGCTGGGACACACCAGCTCAGTGGCGCTGGTACTCAAATGGTGAACGGCAGGGCCCTGAGTCCCTCCCATCCCCCTGGCCATGCCGGCTCCTCCCTCGGACCCTCTAACCACCCACTGCAACCCAGAACCTCAAAGAGGCACACCCCACGAGGTGCTGCAGGACCTGCTCCCGTGTAGGCCCAGGTACTGACTTCCAGCTGCCCAGGTCTGCCCCGTGACTCCAGTGCGAATGGGCCCCGCGCTGCAACGACTCACGGCCACTGGTGGGGGGCGCTGTCCCTGCTAGAGGTTGGGTGTTACAACTGGTTTTTGGTTACAACCTAATGAGTCAGAAGTAATGTCTTGTGGTAACTAATCTTCATTTCCTTCACTACTAGTGACACGGGGAATTCTTCCAATGCTGATTTTTCCATACGTTGCCTCTTCTTTCAATGGTCTATTCCTATTCCCCACCCATTTTTCTATTGGGATATTTGTCTTTTCCTTGTCAACTTGAAGCTACAATGTGTATATTATAGATATTCATCCTTTATCTGTCCCTGTGGGGCAGTTATCTCCCCCAGTCTATTATTTGCCTTTGTTTATGGTGTATTTTACCATTTAATTTTTAGAACATTACCTAATCAGGGCACCTGGCTATCTCCGTTGGTTAAGCATCCGACTTTGGCTCAGGTCACAATCTCATGGTTCATGGGTTCGAGCCCCGTGTCGGGCTCACTGCTGTCAGCATGTAACCCACTCCAAAGTGGGCTGTCTCTCTCTCTCTCTCTCTCTGCCCCTCCCCAGCTTGCATGCTTTCTCTCACTCAAAAATGAAGAAACATTAAAAAACATTACATAATCAAATATGCCTATCTTCCTTGATAACTCCTGGGTTTCCTGTTTTTACTTTAAGGAGTCTCCTTAGCACCCATATTATACACTGTTCTAACTTCTCTTTTACTTTTTCCCATTTTAATCTTTACTTCATCTGAAATTTATTTCTGTAAATAGTATGACATATGGGTCCAATTTAATCTTTCCTTTATGCGAAGACAATTGCGATAGTACCATTGAAATTCTATCCCTTTTTGCTGAGTTGAGAAACCATCATTGTCATACTTTAAATTCTTATGTATTGGGCTTCTTTCTGGCCTCTTTATATAGTATCCGGCCAGTCTGTCTGGTATGCACAGCACCTGCCTTGAACGGTGACCTCATGGTATTCCTGACTATCAGGCAAGGAAAGCCATCCTTCTTTTTTCTTTTTCAAAGAACTTTTGGCTATGCTTGGACATTCCTTTTTCCATATGAATCCTTATATTCTTTTTTTTAAATTTTTATTTATTTATTTTATTTATTTATTTATTTTAATGTTTATTTATTTTTGAGACAGAGAGAGACAGAGCATGAGTGGGGGAGGGGCAGAGAGAGAGAGACACAGAATCTGAAGCAGGCTCCAGGCTCTGAGCTGACAGCACAGAACCCGACGCGGGGCTCGAACTCACAGACTGCGAGATCATGACCCGAGCCGAAGTTGGACGCTCAACTGACTGAGCCGCCCAGGCGCCCCTGAATCTTTATATTCTTTTATTTGGTTTTCGCACCTTCATCTCCCTCTCCTCCCTGGCAAAAAAAAAAAAAAAAAAGGGAACGAGACCCTGATTGAAAATTTAACTGGAAGCACATTAGCTTTATATGATTAAATTTGGTAGAACTGACATTTTTATGATATAAACTTTTCTTGTTCAATTTAAAAGCAAGCACTTGTTAAGATTTCATTGACACCCTTTCAAATGATATTACGGTTTTTCTTTATAGGGTATTATGTCATGTTGTTAGCAGGCGGAAACGCTGCTGGTTTTGAAGCTTTCTGACAAATGAGAGTCCTAGGTTTTCTAGGTCCACCATCACATCATTACCAAAAGACAGTTTTCTCTGCTTTTTTTTCCCCCCTCATATGTTGATTATTTTCTTCTCTGTTGCAGATGCCAGGACCTCCAGGACCGTGTTGAGTGACAGTGGTGACATCAGCATTCTTAGTTATGATTGTAACAGAAATGGCTTTAGGGTTGCGATTTTTGAATGAGGTT
Source organism: Paguma larvata (assembly GCA_030068075.1). Lineage (NCBI taxonomy): Eukaryota > Metazoa > Chordata > Mammalia > Carnivora > Viverridae > Paguma > Paguma larvata. The sequence goes on along the minus strand of CM057837.1, from coordinate 53,363,330 downwards.
TCCTGCCTCTGTCACAGGGAAATGGATTCCTTCTGTCGCATTTTAATAGGTACTAGTTGGAGCTGTTAGATGCTATGAAGTTTCCTGTTGGAGTCAGTTGATCCAATCAGAAGCCTTATTGTGTCATGAATTATGCTGGCCGTTTTCTTGCTATTGAAACATCTAGGAAGAAACCTTGCTTGGTTATGACCCGTTAGTCATCCATGACACTGCCCCATTCACTTTGCTAATGTCATATTTGGATTTCCTTTAAAATCTGTCTTTGTGACTTGGATTGGTCTTCTGTTCAGCTTTTTTTGGAGGCCTGCCTGTTTTGGGTTTTAGCATGAAGGTTATGTATGCCAGCTTCGAAGAATGAATTCAGGAGCCCTGGAAATGTGTGCTGTTTCCAGGCTAGCTGGAGCTCAGCTTCCCAACTGCTTCCATGGCTACCGGTCTATTTCCTACAATTTCTTCTGATAATTTATCCTTTGCCCGGTTTTTACCTATCTCTTTCAGCTTTTTCAAATGTGTTGCCATGCTATTACTCTTAAAAAGCAAAAAAGCAGTCTTGCGATTATGTCTTCTTATTCCTAATCTTGTACATTTTTGCTCTTTTTTCCCTTTCATTAGCTTCACGACAGGGTTATTTACTTTCTTGGGCCTTTCAAAGAACCAGATTTTGGATTCATTTGGTTTCATTTCCATGGTTCTTCATAGTTTGCAAAGGTTGCATTTTCAGTAGAGGGAAGAGATTCAGGAACACTGTGACTTGCTCAAGGTCTCACAGCAGCTAGCAAGCGGCAGAGCTGGGACTGAAGCCAGGCCCCTGACTCCAGGCCCCTCTGAGAAGTCTCCAGAGGACAGGCCGCTTCCAGGTGCCTGCCAGTGGTCAATGGCTCCTTTCCTTGGATCTCCTAGCTCTGTTTGCTTCTCTTGCATTGCCTGTCCCTTTGACCTTTTGCTTTAGTTTCTTCAGCACAGGGCTTCTCTCTGATAGGCTGGGAATTCTCCTGGGGGAGGATGTGCCCCTGAGATCAGGAGACAGGGGAGCGCGAACTCTGAAGCCAGACAGCCTGGTGTGAAGCCCGGCTGTGCGGACTGTGTGCACCTGTGTCTGTTTTCTCATCTGCTGAGAAACCCTGCTCCTGGAGGGTTGTGGTGCTGATTACGTGAATAAAGGCAGGTCCTGCTCTGAAACCCTGCTGGCCAGCTATTTCAGAACCCAGAAGTTTTTATATTTTGGTAGTGCATATACTTCCTTATGTGACACCTCTCTCCCCTGCCCTGTAATTTCTTACAATCCAACACACATCACTATCTGCAGTGACACCCATGCATGTCACGTTGAATGAGGCAAAGCTTCCAAACAGTCTCTCTTTTTGGTTCAGAGCAAGTTTTGTTGCCAATGAATTTGCTGCACAGTTTTGAAAAACCTAGCAGTTTGAGAACTTTTTAGATTTCAGAATTGAGGGTAAGGGATTGTGGACCGTGCAGGCTAACCTTTGGGACAGTCTTGTCATGCGGTGAGCACCTGGCAACACCGGCTGCTGTTACGCCCACAGCACTCACTGCCCGGTTCACAGCTGGCTCAAAGTAAAGTTGGCTGAACGCCTGTCCACCTGTTCCCCACGGGACACGCCCCTGTGCAGCAGCCCCCTTCGCAGACCTACACCTGGTGTTCTTTCCTGCTGAATACCAGCGGCCACAATATGCTTGGTGCTCCGAGGAGGCAGAGGGCAGCCAGGAATGGGGGCGGTGAAACTCTGCCCCTGCCTCTTCTCCGCCAACTGCTCCTCTTTCTGCTTCTCCATCCTCCTTGGTAGAGACAACCCGGGGACACTAGAAGGCAGCATGGCAGGACCTGGCTGGTTCCTGAGCCTGGACTCCATGATGCCCCCTTGTGGCCTCAGTCTCCAGCTTACACTGCAGCCTCAGCTGCCTGGCCCATCTGGTGTTTGGATCGGGGGTGGGACACGGTCAGGATGCTGGGAGGGGGCAGGTCCTCAGCAGAGCGCCTGGCCCTGCAGGGATCTGTCCAGTGTGTCTCGGGGAAGAGGGACCCCTTTGTGCTCCTCACGGAGAGCCCTCCTCGTGGCTGGTAGGAACCCCGAAGTTCTGGTTTCTTTTGTCCACCTGGCAGAGCCTTAGTTTTCAGCCCCCTCCCTAGGAGATGCGAAGCAGAGTGGCCCCCTCCTCCTGGAGGTTCTGGTGGAGACCCAGGAAATTCCCGCCCAAGCCCTGGCTGCCGAGGACAGAGCCGTCCGGGAAAGGAGCAGGGTGGGCCACCTACCTGGATGGCAATGGGGACAATCTTGTTGGCCAGATTCTTGTACAGCAAGCAGATGGGCGCCGCCAGGAACTGCAGAGTGCAGGGGTCCGTTTTGTTGGCATCGATGCCATCCAGCAGCTCAAAGTCCACGATGAAAATGTTCCCTTGCTGTGGGAGGCAAGAGGAAATGTGTCCACATCGGTCTCCGCCAGACAAGGAGCCAAGAATCAGGCCTAAAGGAGGGAGAGGCGGCTTTTGAGGCCCCAGCGACTGAGTGGAGTTCAGAAGTGGTAGTTTTGGCCCCTGACTCAAGGCCAATTCACATCAAGAGTTTTCGAAGGTTTTGGTGGTTTTCTGGGGATGGGAAGGAATGGCAGCGGCCGGTTCTGCCTTTGTTGTAACTGGAAGCTGCTTGACCCCGTGAAAGATGTTGAAAGACCATCCGGATTGGCAGGTTAATAAGAAAGCAGAGAGAGTACAGGGAAAACAGACAAGAGAACATAAATTCCAAAGAGTGATGCTGCAGGGCTCCGTTTACATGGTGTTCACAACTCGACAAACTTGAGTGTCTGGAGGAGAGACAGGGGCAGGTCTGCAGGGGTGGAAGCTCTGCAGGGTTGGGGTCTACGGCATTGGGGTCTGGGGGGTTGGGGTCTGCAGGGGCAGGAGGTCTGCAGGGTCTGAGAAGATCTTCAGGGCTTGGGGGCGGGTACGCTCTTCAGGGTCAGGGGAGAGCCTACAGGGGCAGGAGAGGGTCTGTGTTCCTGGGTAGTGTGTTCTGTGTCCTGGTCTGAGGCTGGTGGCATGCTGGGGTCACTTGGTGAAAATGCTTTGAACTTGCTGACACTCCTGATTCGTGCTCTTTTCGGTGGTTATTTAAAAAAATTTTTTTAAGTTTATTTATTTGTTTTGAGAGAGAGAGAGAGAGTGCAAGTGGGGAAGGAGCAGAGAGAGAGGGAGAGAGAGAGAGAGGATCCCAAACAGGCTCCTCACCATCAGCGCAGAGCCTGATGTGGGGCTCAAACTTACGAGATCAAACCTGAGGGGCTCAAACTGTGAGATCATGACCTGAGCTGAAGTCGGATGCTTAACCGACTGAACTACCCAGGTGCCCCCCTTTTCTGTGGTTATTATACTTCCCCTCCAAAAAATGAACATGCCTGGGATTTGGGGAAAGGAGAAAGCCCCCTTTGCAGAATACACTTGAATCTTCTAGAGAGAGCCTTTCACAAAGTTGGGGCCCGCTCAGTCAAGAGCTTGAAGAATTTGCGTAGAGGACAGGTGGCATGTCTTCCAAAGTCTTTCTTATTTTAAGTAGTGGATGCAGCTGGGGCGGGGGGCGGGTCTGTGATGTTGCAGAGTCGGGTGGGATGTGTGTCCACAACTCTGCCAGCTGGGCCCCTGAGCACACGCTTCAGGAATCCCGCCGAGGGGGACCGAAGACCAGACAGGAGCTGAGGGCCTGGCCACCGTCTTCCTCCTTAAGGACCTTGGCAGGCATCTGACGCCAGTGAGGAGCTCGGAGCAGTCTGTCTGCAGTGCGTGTGGGACAGGGGCAGGGAGCATGGAGTCTGAGACCCATCGTAAGTACCGCACAGAAGGAGTGGCTGCCAATTGAATCTTGAGAAGACTCAGGTTAGTTCAGGTGATGAATGCCAGGCTCACAGGAAGCCCGGGATCCCAGGCCAGGGAACCACGAGGCCTGGGATTGGGGCCTGTGCTCCGGGAATTTATCTGTTATTTTTCCCACCTCCTCTCTGGGCCTCAGTTTCATCCTTCTGAAAAGTGAGGGGGGAAGTCCTGTCTCTCAGTTCTGATATTCTGGGATTCTGTAGTAGACATTGGTGTTTTGCCTGTCTGGTGTCCCTGTCCTCTCTTTTTGGTCCTCATATTCCATTTTCCTGGCCCTAAGGACTGATTCAGGAAATGAGGAATTATGCCATAGGAGATGAGAGATGTGTGTGTAACAGATGGCAGGGGTGTGTGAATGACTCGGATGGTGTGTAAGACTCTAGTCAATGGTAGCTACTAGATTAGTGCTCTATGACCAAAACCACAGTTAAGCCTCAAGACCATCACTCACAGGAAAGATGACCATTGTGACAAAGACAGCCAACCCTGCCTGCCCCACTCCCCTCTAGAGGTGGCAAGGACTCCCAGGCAGAAGCTGTTCCCCTGCCAGAGGGCTACTAAGTCCCTTCCAGTTCTAGAATTCTGTGGCTTTCAAGGTTCCATGATTCTCTGATTTGAAGTGTGAAACCGACAGCCACTGAATCAATGTAAATCTATCCAGAAATTAAATCTACGAAGGACTACTGCTCTGTGTGCCTGCGTGTGTGAGTGCGTGCCTGTGTGGGGGCATGTGTTGTCCTTGTCAGCACTCCATGTGACCAGGTAGTGTCCTGGGTGAGAGGGTTGGAACTGCCTGCCATGGGACAGGGGACTCGCCAAGGGATGTCAGCGGGGCAGGTGGCCCTCGAGTCAGGTAGGCAGTCTGTCTCCACAGATAGCACAGCCCACCCCTCTCTCGCTGCGCCCCAAGGCAAGCTGAGCAAACAAGACGTGGTGACCGGAAACAGAAGGCCACCTAGACATCTGGCGGCAGGTGTTGGGAGGCCCCGCTGTCCTGGATCTGGTGGAAGAGGCCAAGTGGCTGGAAGGGCCATTCCTTCCCCTTAAGTCCCTGCAGGTGAGCCAGCAGGAGGGTTAGGGAGAGGGCGAGGGCAGAGCCAGAAGACACTCACATTTCTAATTTGAAAGTTAAAAATTCCATACGTTTTCTCCCTTTTTTCCTGTTCTGATACAAGGCTTGCTTCTTTATCCAGTTTCCTCACTTTTGCAAGGCGGGTGACAATTTGATGACCGTGTGTGTAGAGCGCCTCACAAAGCCTGGCCCACAGCCGACCTCCCGCTCAGAGGGACTTCTTTCAGTTAGTGATGTTGATATTGAACATACGGATATGTTCCCAGCATATACAGGCATGAGCACTGAGAAATATCACCCTCAATTCCTCTTCCTCCATCAAGACAGTTCCACATGCCCAGGGAAAGGAAGAGATCACTTCACCGAGGGCAGCCAATCTCGCCATCGGCCCGGCAGATGAGCCTGGAGATAGCGGCCTATGGGCTGGGGAGCACCGGCCAGCAGAAAGTGGTTTCCACTTGATAGGCTGTGACCTTGGCCAGCATCACCAGACAACCGGGTCCTACCTCGATCTCCTGCTCCAAGGTGAGGTCCCGCTCCAGGCTGCACTCCACCATCTCCGTGGTCACAGGGAACTTCTTGGGCAGCTTCGTGCAGCGCTGGATCAACACCGGGTTGCAGCCGTTCAGGAACTGGTAGCCAAACATGAGGTCTTCCTGCCAGTGCTTCATGACTCGCTCTATGGGGGAGGAGATCGTGGCCCTGCCTGAGCTCTGAGTGGGGGCAACCCGGGCTGCAGCCCTCCCGACCCTGGCTGAGGGCCGGCGTCCCTGCAGGGTCCCTTCTCCCAGGTGTTTGCGGGACAGCTGGTCAACCTGGCACTCTGCCAGGGAGTGCAGATATGTGCCCATCTGCTTGACCACTGGGTCAGGCCAAGGCACCACCTTGTCTTCCCTGAGCTGCACTGGGTGGCTCAGAAGGTTTCAGAGGAATCCCCGTCTCAAGAACAAAACCGAAAATAGACAAATAGGATCACATCACATTGAAAACTTCCTGCGCAGCAAAGGGAACAGTCAACAGAGTGAAAAAACAACCTGCAGAATACAAGACATTTGCAAACTGCACGTCTGATAAAGAATAATCTCCCAAATAGATAAAGAACTCCTACAACTCCATACCAAAACAAAACAACTAATAACCTGATTAACAAAGGGGCAAAGGACTTGAACAGACATTTCTCCAGAGAAGACCTACAAATAAATGGCAGGTCTATAAAAAATGCTCGATGTCACTAATCATCAGGGAAATGCAAACCAGAACAAGGAGACGTTGTCTCCTGGCAGGATGGCTATTTCAAGAACAAAAGACAACAGGTGTTGGTGAGGACGTGGAGAGCCTGGAACCCTTGTGCATGGGTTGGTGGAGATGCAAGATGCTTGGCCAATGTGGCAAACAGTAGGGTGGCTTCACAAAGAATTAAAAATAGCACTACCATAGGAGTCAACGATCCTGCTTCTGAGTATTTGTCCCAAAGAATTAAAATCAGGATCTAGAAGCGATATCTGCACTCCCATGGTCACTGCGGCACACTTCATAATAGTCAAGATGTGGAAACAACCGAAGTGTCCATTTACAGAGGAAGAGATAGAGGAAGTGTGTTGTATCCATACGATGGGATAGCATTCGGCCTTAAAAAAAAAAAGAAGGATATTCTGCAACATGGATGAACGTGGAGGACATCGTGCTAAGTGAAATCAGCCGGTCACAGAAAGACGAATCCTGCAGGACTCCAGTTACACGTGCTGTCTCACACAGTCAAGCCCATAAAATCGTGGAGTGTGATGGTGGCTGCTGGTGGGGAGGGGGAATGGGGAGATACTGATGGGTGAGCGAAACATTTTAGTTAAGCAAGATGGATACGTTCTAGAGATCTGCTGGACAACATTGTGCCTATGCGGGGAAAGGAACTCAAGTCCTTCCCCCCAGGATGGAGGGAGCAGGAGGGGGAAGGAGGGGAGAAGAGGTGGAGGCTGGGGGAGGAGTCCGCAAAGACAGTTTTCACCTGGTGCTTACTTCAATACCCATTTCTCACCCATCATTCCTGTTTCCTTATCTTTCTGTTGCCGTGTTTTCCTTCTGTGCTATCCTTGGCAGGTACAATGCTACTGCTCCACCAAACACGTCCTAGTCCAAGGGAACCCAATGTCGCTTTTATGTAAATCCTTAAAACACAAGCTACGTTCTGCCTTTACTCTGCTTAGAAGCGTCACAAATGGCCAATTCATGTAAACACAAAGCTCTGATATTTCTGAGACTTGATGATGAATCGGCCCTGAATGTCCAAGGAGGAGAAACCTCTAGGCATGGGGGTGAAGGCCAGTGAACGGCCGGGTCTGGGGCAGGGGTGCCCAGCCTGTCGAGCCAGCCACCGAGCTGGAGCGGGGTGGGACAGCCCTTTCCAGTTCCCAGGCAAGTCTCCCCAGCCCCACGAGGGACCCCAAAGGCCCACTCACCCGAAATAGTGTTGCTGATCTTGACGAAGATTTTCTCGAAGTCGGCGAAGTCGCTCCAGGAAGACTGGAACATGTGCATGAAGCGGTTGATGAAGAGGTTCTCCATCCTGCGGGCCAGGAGACGGCACCCACTCGCACTCGCTCTGGCCTTGCCCCACTCTGCAAGGCCCCTTCGTACTGTGGTCTCATGAGGCCTCTAGACACCTCCCGGGCAGCAATGAACTGAGCCCGGGGCAGCTCTGAGGGGGCAGCTTTGTGGAACCAAGAGAGAAATGGGGACCTACACCGATGCTCTCCCTACTTCGTCTCCCCCGTGAAAAAGACTGGCCACTGCCCTCGAGAACAGTCTACAGTGCCTCCAATCCCATCCACACCTGCTTTGGTCCATGCCTTCATTCATTCATTCATTCATCAAACTTTTGCTGCCCCTACTCAGTGCAAAGCTTCCAGGCACAGAGCTGCTACTCTACCTAGTCTCCTGGGGTTTTAGAGGATGAGCAATTCCATGGAGCGTATCCCTCATTTTCTTTCTGCTGAACTCTGGCTCTGTGCCTGGTGCTGAGGGAGACAGTTTCCCAAATGCTCATTACACAGGAGAGCAAAATAAGCCAGGCCAGGAGCTTGGTGAATTCAAAACGCAGGCTGCAGGCACTCAGGAGTGAGATCCGAGTGGCCTGAGCGATCCCAGGGGCTGGCTGGAGGAGGCGACTGCGGGTGGGCCTGGAACCGTGGGGGAGAGTGAGAGAGGTGTCCCAGACTTCCCTACGAACTCCAGCAAGATGGAGAATAGAGGCTCGGGACTTCTGGCCAGTGCTCATGGGACACACTCTGCCTCAGTTTCTCTCTCTGGCACACCCACCGCTGAGGATGCCAGGTAGTCATTGTGTTTCCTCCCCACTGTCAATGCTCCCTGTCCCCTCCTCAGGAGTTCAGGCCTCCTACCTGTGCTGCCTTTTGTGCATCCTCCCTTGGGGCCTTTGCATGTGCTGTTCCCTTCGCCTGGAATGCCCAGTGCCCCTTTTGTCCTCCCAAGTCTAGGGGGTGTGTGTGTCTGGATGGCTCCCCTGGAGTGCCCCCCACTCATCCTTTGATCTCGGGGAAGCTGCCCCTTCCCCAGACCGGGGTGCCTGTGATGCTGTATCTGCAGTGCTGAAAAGGCAGATTAGTACAGTACACATGAATTCCTGCACCTGCCTTAGTCACCTGGAGGGCAAGGGCGTGTCTGCTTTGCTCAGTGCTGAGCCTAGACCTCCAGGTGCTCCACGGCTCAGGTGGCAGGGATCACTGAGCGGGGTAGTGCACATGCCTGGGGCAGGGGACCAGGCTGCCGGGGCTCTGCCCACCTCCCAAGCAAGACCAGCAGAGCCCAGCCCCTCCCAGAAGCAGCAGCCCTAACCTGTGCAGGCCCAAGGAACCTCCCTGGACCCTACTTGGGGGACAAGGAGGACGGGGGAGGCGCTGGCTGGGGCCCGAGCGCTGTCACAGGAAGGTTCAGAAGTTCCAAAGCCACTTCGCACCTTTGCCAGCAGAATCAAAGGACTGGGTGTTTGTCCAGAGTGAACCTGGCTGATAGGGACAGATGGCTGTCCCATTCCAGGGGAGGCACCAGGGAGCATGCATGAGGGCAGCAAGTCTGAGTGACTGAATGCAGGAACTTGGCAGATAAGCAGGAAACTCAGGGGCCCCTCCCAGCCCTGCCAGACATGGAAAAGGCACCCAAGGCAGAACATGACATGCCTTTATGACTTCCCTTCGGATCAGTCTGCCCCCCTGGGATCCCTCGGAGCCCACACTACTCAGGAGTGAGCCGAGGGGCCACAAGCCTGGTAACCTCTGTGGGCCTTGACTTCTCTCCTCTGTCAGTTGGATGGCCCAGCTGCCTGCAGGCTACTGAGAGGCTGTAGTCCCTGGAAGGTGCTGGACTGCAGCCTGGGCAGTGTGGCGGACACAACAGGTGCGCAGCACCCCGGGGCTGGAGAATGTCGCTGGAGTCCTCCTCCGGGCTGGTGCCCTTCTACCCCAGCCCCTCTCCAGGACGGGGGAGCTTTTACACGCGTGCTTGGTTTTTTTGTTTTTTCCTCACACATGTTTATTGTAGACACTTGCTTTTGCGTCTCAACACTGCTAGGCAGCCCCCCAGCAAAGCTGCTTTCAGACTTGTTATCCCTTCCTCCTCCCCCTCCCCGGTCAGCTGAGCATCCTGGGACAGAAACCGCTATTAAACTAGAGGAGTAAACTTCCCTGTGACATCCACCATCAGATGGAAAAGGACTCATTTCTGAGGGAGGAGAAGCCTTCCCAGGCCTCTGCAAGCCTGGCAGCCCCGGCACTGCCCGGTACTAGATGGTGCCCAGGAAAGAGGTCCTCGGCCCTGGAGGATCTTGGGAGGACCCGGGGGTGAGTCATAGCCCCACATGGCTCACAGTTGCCCCAGCTGGATCTCTGTGACTTCAAAACAGAAGGTTGGCACTGAAAACAGGGTGGGGTGTGGCAGTTCTCGGAGGAAGCCACAGAATTAAGAGGAAAATATTTGCATGTCATCTACAGGCAAAATATTTCCACCTGCTTATACACAACGGGAATATTGGGGCTTCAAAGGTCTGTTCCTGCACAAAGAGGAACTGCCCCAAAGTGGGCACCCGGCTCATTCAAGGTCACACGGCCAGGCAGGACCGTGCTTGCTCTGAGCCAGGACAGGGGGGAGCTCTCGTCTCCTCTCTTCCCCTGCCCCTTTCCCTCCAGCGGCTTCTCCACTTTCCACTTCACGGTTTTGCTGTTTGGAGTTGGGGGCAAGGCTTCCTGAGGAGGGCTAGCCGCGCTCCAGGCAGAGCAATTGGCCCGGAGGAAAGTAGTCACCAGAGTTATCCAGAAGTGGAAATGACTGCCCAGAGCTGGAGGTTCGATGGGGAGGGTGTCTCTGGTGACCTCAGCCGCAAGTTTGTTTTCCGCAGGCGGGACTGGGTTTAACCACGGGCAGAGCGGCACGCTATGGTGTGGGCCTGTGGGGATCCAGGCTAGTTAGGCTCTGTGGGTTCTATCAGGAACTGTCCATGCACAGGGGACTGCCAGGCACTGTTTGGGGGCCGGACCAGGGGGTCTCGGAACCCCCTACCCTAGTGCTTGGGTTTGGACACAAATCTACATGGGACTGGGAGTCCCTGACAGATGGCAGCTGAGATGGCCCTGGTCAGCACAGGGTGTTAAGGGCCTGGCCTAAGATCCCAGCCCTATCGCTCCCCAGCCACATGGCCCTGGGCAAGTCCCTAATCTTGCTGTGGTTCGGTTTTCTCACCTATGACATGGGCACATGGCTGCCCCCCCTACAGAGCCGGCATGACGTACAGAAAACACTGGTACATAAAGAGAGGTCCACGAACATCAGCGAGCAGTGCCTTAATTATCACTCACTGTTAGTATTAGAGGCTGCGGCTTAGGCACTGGCGTTCTGGGGGCCAGCAGACAAGTTCCGAATCCTGTCTGCCGCACAGCACTCCACCCTCTGTCTTCCGCTGGGCCTTCCTATCTAATTCACTCATCCTCTTTCTTCCGGCACACCCGATTCATGGAAGAGTCTTCACCTTCTTCCTGGTCTTTTCTTCCTGTCCTCTTTGTCTCTGAAAGTGCTCTCATCCAGGACACTGGTGACTTCCTAGTGGCTGCATCTGAAGGGCCCTAAAGCCCTAACCTCCCCCAATCTCTCTAGTGCATCTGACAACCAGTTCTTCTTCTTGACACTAAAATGCTGAGCCTCTTGGACTGCCATGGTCCTGTCCCCCCTCCCCCTCTCAAGTAAAGGCTGGGTTTCTTGTCCACCTTCTGACCTTAGTAGCCTCAGCCCCATATCCCCATGCAGGCTTCTACTCTAGTCCCCCTGGCTCGCCAGAATTCTCACTGCCTAAAATGCCATCCCCTCTACTCTTCCAATCATGTAGTAAACTCCTATGCATCCTTCAAAACCCAGGTTGGGCATCTTCCCTCTTGGAAAGCAATCTTCTAATGCAGTCCCCCCAGAGTTACTTCTTCCCCTGCCTCAAGCTTCCCTGGCACTCCTTTCCTAAGGAATAGCTACTATGTGCTATTATGATGAACTATCCACAGCTCGGTCCCCACTAGACTGTGAGCTTCTTGGAGCTGGACCAAAAGGCCACTTTTGATTCATCTCCGGCCCCATCACCCCGGAGCTCAATAAGCTTTTGTCAAAGGAGGAGCAGCAGTGGCTCCTCCAGCCCTGCCCCCATGGGGATAGGGGAAGCCCAGAAGAGCTAGCAAATGGGCAGTGAGAGTGCCTGAGAAGGCGGCTCCCCGGCCTGGCTCCTTCCTTGGGCTCAGGAATGAGGGGAAAGTCCTCCTTAGCGCCCAGAGTGGAGACACTCGAGGGAACTCACCTATGGTGTGCCAGACACCACACGGGGGCCCTGCATACACGGGTTCACTGAAATCTCATAATTCTAGCAACCAGGCATCAGCAGCCTCATATTATAGGGAGGAGACCGAAATCACTCTCCCAAGATGACACAGCTAGAGTTTGCATCAACCCTAGCTGCCAGGCTCTAAATAAGGCAACCTTCCAACCTTTTGCTTTAAAGGGTACCAAGTGATGGGTTGATACTTGTTACTGTAATTTTAATAGATGGATAGATTTTGTTTCCCCCGGGGAAAACAGACTACAACCACTCGCCACTCTGAGTCGGGTCGAGGGACCAGCATGAGGCCTTGCTGGGAATGCAGACTCTCTCTCCGCTCGGAGCCCCTGATCAGAATCTGTGTTTACCAACGTCCCACGCAGATCCGCATGCACAGGAGTACTTGAGAGAAGGCGTCTGGACTCCTGTTCCCTCACTGGGCAGACCGGCGGTTCGTCCTCACCACCTTAAGCAAGGATGACTTGGCGCAGCTGCCCAGTGTCCAGGAGGAGCCCAGCCACCGCAGAATGAGCCTTGCAAAAACAGCCACGTTAAGTTAAAATGGCACCTTCCTTACTGAGTTTGTTTCATGGCAGGAATTGGCATTTTCTTTTTTTAGTCCCGGGGCAGGCTTGAGGTAGACGTCGGGGAGGGGCACAGGAACAGAAAAGACAGGGACTACGGGTACCGAGAACAGCTCTTGGATCCAGGCGTACAGTAGGCACTCCACAGCAGCGGAGCTAAAGCGAAGAAGCGAGAAGGACACAGGGGGGCGAGGAAACAAGTAGGGGAAAACATCTTCCCTCCTGTGTCCTGTGGGACACCTGCTCTGCGGGGCCTCCTGCCCAGAAAGGCAAGCCAGGCTGAGGAGCTGGGAGAGCACAGGGCCCTTAAACAGATTTCTTCCCACCAGGCTGTCTCAAGGCCTTACAGTCCTGGAGAGTGGGGGTTCTCAGTGTGGTCCCCAGACCCAGAGCATTAGCACCCATGGGACCTTGTTAAAAATGCAGATTCTTAGGCCCTGCCTCAGGCCCCCTGAATCAGAAACTCTGGAGGTTGAGTCCAGAAATCCAGATTTTTAACAAGCCCCCCAGAGAATTCTGCCGCAAAGTACGGTTTGAGAAGCACTGCTGAAGAGTTCGCAGGGTTTTCCAAAGTAATCTGACCAGTAGAACAAACCCTTCTTTAGGGAAACCGTACTTTATGCTTTGTGTTATGTCTTCTTTTATGATCCTTTTTTTAAAAACAACTTTTTTAAAAGTTAATTTATTTTTGAGAGAGGGCAAGCAGGGGGAGGGGCAGAGAGAGAGAGAGAGGGGCAGAGGATCCAAAGCAGGCTCTGCACTGGCAGCAGAGAGCCCGGTGTGGGGCTTGAACTCATGAACTGCGAGATCATGACCTGAGCCAAAGTCGGATGCTCAACCAAATGAGCCACCAGAAGCCCCTTTTATGACCTATTTTTTCCTTTTTTTTTAAAGGATTTTTTTTAATGTTTTTACTTATTTTTGAGAGCAGGAGGGACAAAGCATGAGTGGGGGAGGGTCAGAGAGAGAGAGGGAGACACAGAATCTGAAGCAGACTCTAGGCTCTGAGCCGTCAGCACAGAGCCCAACATGGGGCTTGAACTCATAGAGTGTGAGATCATGACCTGAGCCGAAGTCGGACACTTAAACGACTGAGCCACCCAGGTGCCCCATTTATGATCCATTTTTAACAACATAAACAACAAAATGCTACTTTTGCAAATATAATTAAAATTTCCCAGGTCTGTTACATTTTAGGGGGAGCTTTCCCCCCTACCATTTCCCCAAAATGTTTATCTTCCAATGGGACGCATGTCTGACTGCCTAACAAAATTTGACAGAGGTACACAGGGTCGATCTATAGCCGTCTGTACAGGCATCAGTTAGAAGGAGGAGATAGCTTTTAAGATTTCCAAGATCGGGGCTTTGGGGTAGCATTTGTGAAGTTAACGGGAAGAACGCTATTTTCTATGAGCGCTTCGGTCACGTGGAGCCGACTCGTTTCTGAGCTGGGGCGACAATGAGAGCGCCTGGGGTCTTCCTCCTTCTCAGAACTCGGCATGGCTTTGGTTTCTGGAGAAACGAACGGCCCCACCCCAGGCCTCGCCACCCTGCTTCCCCTCTTCCTTCCTGCGCCGGAACCCTGCCCCATCCACTCTCGTCCCCTCTCTCCCCTCTAGGCTCCTGCTCTTCATCCCAGACACTTGAGCCCTCCTTCTTGTCACACCAACTCCCTTCAAGGAGCTGCCGTACATGTGATTGTGACTGGTCTCCAAACAAGCAGCAGAGACTTGTCTAGGGGGCTGGGAACAGGGGGTAGAGAGGTTACAGCCATCAGACCACACTCCTGCCCGCCCCCCCCACACCTCCCCAGCACAAAGCCTTCTGGCCCTTGGTCCTGAGCCTGGACGGCGCCTCCAGAGGCTGCATGGGGCTTTCAACCTCAGCAGTGCCCCCAAGCTGAGCTCATCTACTCCCTGCTTCTTCTCCAGCTTCCCTTCTCTCTCTCTTTTTTTTTTTAAGTTTATTTATTTATTTTGAGAGAGAAAGAAAGCACAAGTAGGGGAGGGACAGAGAGAGAGGAGAGAGAGAGAATCCCAAGCAGGCTCTGCACTGCCAGCACAGAGCCTGACACGGAGCTCAAACTCACGAACTGTGAGATCATGACCTGAGCTGAAGTCGGTTGCTCAACTGACTGAGCCACCCAGGCGCCCCCACCCCCTCATCAGCTTCCCCTTGTAATGATCACTCCATTTTCCCAACCAGCCAGATGCATACGTCAGGGATGCCTTGGGCTCCCCCCTCAGTCTCTCGCCATTTTGACTTGAATTCCAACTGGATCCTGGGTCCATCTCCACTACATCCTGCATTCTTCCCTACTCTCCCACTCCCGTCTTCAGTCAGCCCCTTCCACCTCTGGGCCCTCTTGTCTGACCCTCAAAGGCTGCGGAGCCGAGCTTCTGCAACACGGCTCTGACTTCTCGCACGTCTCCCCCGTTTCTCACTGGGCGCTGCGTCCACACAGGCTGTGACAGTGTCGGCCCCCCAGGAAGATGTCTGTGGTTATGGTGAGGTGCCCCTGGGACCTTGGGGAGAAGGACGCTCCTTCAAGGAGCCGCCTCCACCTGACCTCGTCTGACAGGAAATGCACAGTGGGTGAGGGTCGAGCACCTTGGCCTTGGCACGCAGCTGGTCACCTCTCCAGAACTCAGTCGTGTTTCGGCACTGTCCTACCTTACTAGGAAGGAAGCGCTCTTTCTCAATTTCCGTTAAAGACATTCCCTTATCAGCCGGCCAGCCTCCTGCAATCGAGCTCCGGGCTGTAAACAGGGAGTAAACACACCCGCTGCTCCTGCTTCAATGCCCCCAGGAAATGTCACAACTCACTTGGTTCTGTGAGCAGGCCCGACCACAGCAGACCTTTGCCTGTGGCACCCTGCCAGAGCACCCCTGTCCCATCTCTCCAGGCCCCTGCCTGTGTGCGCCTGGCCAGCCGCAAGGCCAAGTCAGATGCCTTCTACTGTGAAGCCTTCCTGGACTCCGTGACAAGGTAACACGAGACAGAGTGACGGTCCCTCTGTGAGTCCTTGAGGGCAGAGGCCAATCCGAGGACAGGTGCTCAGCAGGTGTGTGATGATGAAGTGGGTCCTGGCTGGCCTGACTCCCGTTGCTAAAAGTGGACAGGAATTAATGCTGTTTTTAGGAAGAGACTTCTCTGTGCAGGGGTTGACACATGTGGTCCCATTATATTCTCACAATGACCCCGAGTAGGAGCTGTGGTCTCATTCCTCAGGCGAGACACTGAGGCTCAGAGAAGTTAGCTTCCCTAAGATCACCTTCCACTGGCCTAGGGCCGCCTCCCGTGCGCCCCTCATCTCCCTGGGGTGGGGGGTGCTTTGAGCTGCCTCCCTGAGGTCTAGTCCCCTTGGCTCAGGCCGTGCTCTCCTCAAATGCAGGGAGCACATCTCTTAATCCTTCTTAGAACCTCATGGTCCTTGGCCAGCAGAAGTGAGTCTTGGCTGATGTGCCCAGCTGTGCTGTACCACAGGGGCTGAGGGCCCATCTCAAGATTTCTTAGCTCTATTCCTGCCAAACAGTCCTTACCTCAAGAGGCGAAGTTACATGGCAGATGTGGAGAAAGGTGGGTTGAGGTGTCATTGGAGAAATGGTGGTTTGTGTGACCAGTACTGGAAAGCCCAGGGGAGGAGACCTCACTCAGGCCTAGGGGCTTCTAGGAGCTTCTTGGAGAAGGGTCACCTCATCAGGTCCTAAAGGATGATGAGTGGGATTTCTCCAGGCCCAGAAAGGAAGGATGGCATTTGAGGTGGAGGAAATAGCTCATGCCAAGGCAAGGGCACGAAGATGCCCTGCAAACTAGTGCTGGACGCATACGGCTAAAGTGTCCTGGGCTTCTAGGGGCAAGAGAGAGGGCAGGGGAGCTGGGGAGAGATGCCTGGGCTCTCGCCTGTAGTTGGGGTAATCGCTGAAGGATTTTAGGTGGCAGAGAAAAAGAGTTATATTTGCCTTTATTGAAGAAGCCTCCAAAAAACTGTATGTGTGCTTGCGAATGAACTTCTGATGGCTGTGTGGATGGATCCTGGGGAAGCAGGTAGGATGTTCCGGAATGTCCTGGGGAGAGATGACTGAGCTGGGAAGGAAGGAGATGCACTCTGAGACCCCAGGATATAGACGTGGCCCCCATGCGACTAAGTGGAGGATGAGGCCAAGGGAGGCATTGAGGCCAGTGGTTTCAACCCTGACTGCACACTGGAATCCCCCCAGGAGCTTTTAAAATATAGGCAGAAGTGGGCCACAGATGCTGGTTTCACAGCTCGGATGGGGCAGGCTGGGCTGAGGCAGCATGGGATGTAATACTAAACACACATCTAGGATGCTGTTAGCCATGAGGGGGACACGTGAGAGAAGAAAGGTAATTGTGTGTGTGTGTGTGTGTGTGTGTGTGTGCACGCGTGCGCACGTGTGCATGTGCAGAGTTATTCCAAAATGTCCGGAGGAAGACCTTGGCACAGGCCTGAGAGTGTGGTCTCTTGTGCTTTCCTTTCAGGATTCTGACCAGAAAGTGCCCTTCTCAAGGGGGGCAGCTAGGCACTGAGCAAATGTCGCCCCACGACATGCCTACCTGAGGCCAGGGCCCCGCCCCGGGAGACTCTCATCCTGGCTGTGGGGTTGGCCTGGCACCAACAAGTGCTGAAGCTCCACAGGGCATTCTAAGGCTCCATCAGGTGGCAGAACCGCAGGATGTAGAGTTTTCTAGATTTGTATGATTGTGGGAACTCCCCAGAGTGTCAAAGTACAGCTTCAAAGGCCCCTCCACTAGCCCTGGGATGGGGCTGGGGCTCCCTATTTTTAACAAGCACCCAAGGAGTCTCAGGGTCCGGCATGCTTTAAAAGCCCTGCGGTAATTCAATTGCAAAGAAGGAGCACAGAACTGGAATCTCTTGCCGTTGGGCAAGGTATGTGACTTCCTTATTCCTCAGATTCTTCAACTGCAAAGTGAGGATAATCGTGCCTACCTCATGGGGTTGTTATGATAGACGACCCAAAGGTGAGTGTCAGTGATCAGCACAGGCATGGTGGCCATTACTGCTGCAGAGCCCTGCTATCCAGGGGACGGCGTGGACCCTCTCCAAGCTTGAATCGGTTATGCGGGAATGAGATCTGGGTGGGGTTGGGCACTCCAGGTAAAGACCTCTACCTTGGGATGAAAACAGCTATGTTTGGTGTCTGGAGCCATCCAGGTTATAACTTCGTTTAGATACAGGCGACCCTGTGGTTGCGCCTTGGAGATCCACTCTAGCCAAGGTACAATCAAGTGATTTGGGAAGACCGGCTGAACTGCCCCGCAGCCCAAAGCTCCCACAGTGAAAGGAGTGAGGGTTCAGCTCGCAGCCCCGGCCCCTGGAGGGGCTGCCCGGCATCCTTAGGTTCTTGGAAACTCACGCTTTGGAGTAGTTCAGAACGAAGTCCACACCCTTCTCACTATCAAACTGGATGTCTCGGGGTAAATCCTTGTGGTATTTGGCATCGATACTCAAAGGGAAGCCAGGGTTCCACTCCATCCATCTGAGCATGAATAAAAAGAAGAAAACTGTGTTAAATGCCTGGCCTTTGGGTTGGCCCCTCGGACTAAAGACTGCCCCTGTGGTCTGAGGATGTACCCTCCGTCAGGCCAACAGGTTATAGCTGCGTGTGCATCCTGTGATGTACTGGGACCCCTCCCAGGGTCCGGCAATAGCCCACTTCGCTGTGTCCTGAGCTCACAGCAGGAGGTCCGAGGGCCCCTGAATCTGAGACTGGACTCACAGTGGAGGAGTAGCAAGTGAATGGTAGGTGTGCACCACTGCATAAAAGGAAGTTGAAAAGGAAGCATCAGAAGACCTCACTGATTTGATGGGACACTCAACCGCCTATCTCCCCCTGCACAGAGTTGACTTGCTGGTCACTGGAGGTAGAAGTGGTTGAAGCTACTCCACTTCTAGCTGAACTGGACAGCCAGTGTCCCAGCAGCTCAGTCAACACGCCCCCGTACTGTGTGTGGTAGCTGGGGAAAGGGGACAGTGGACATGCCTTCCAAGTAGGGTGCCCAGGGCAGCACGGTGGGTGGATGAGGAACTTCAGGAACAGTCCGCTGCCAGGGGAAGGTTTAGTGACTGTTATAATCAAAATAGCGTTCCCCTGAGACGGGCCATGCACGGTATCCAGCCCACATTTCCAGATACTGGTGTCCTTGAAACTTACCTTGCAGCACTGGGCACTTACATTGTACTTTTTAAATTTTACTGTTGTTTTCTTTACTTACTGCAAAACCAGAACGAACCAAAACTGTCTGTTCCTTTAGGGCAGGGAGAATGATCTCGTATTTATTTAAAAATCAAAATTTACATTCTGGGTTAACAGCTGTTTTGCTTGTATCCCTAATTCTCCTTTTCTAAAATTCTTCCTACAACAGGAAAGTAAACCACTGAGAGTTGAGGTCATGAAAGAGTCTAGAGTCCCTTTAACATGAATATGACACTGTATGTCAATCTTTAATATCATTTTGTGCTATTACCGTCACAAAAATTCACACTTTTTTTGTGTCCTATTGGCCCGGTAAGACTCCCGTTGGGACCACAAGAGATGAAGAGGAACTAGATATGGTCACCCAGAGCAAATGCATTTTGAAAAACATTTTCTGTTGTGTAGCGCTGTCGTTTCTCACTGTTGGTTTACTTACAGTATTCCGGTTTCCTGGACTTTAAGAAAATCTTCTATATTTGTCGTTTGTATTAACACCAATGCGGATAAAATGTAGACAAGTGTACGACATCAACTAATCTACTGATTTTCCCCCCTTTGTTTTGGAAAATAATTGATTTTCTTGGAACCTCCTGCCGCACGGCTGTACCCCCACCTCCTGAAGGTGGCAGCACTCATGGATGGAAGCGCCCACCTTCAGTGGTCAGGAGACTACGGCTCTCAGTGCCTGGAGACTGTACAGTTGGCCAGCTCTCCACCAGACACCTGTGTCCCTTCCACTGCAGGCTACTGCTACATAGACAGCTGACAGGCTGACCCACATGGGGCCAAAGATCTTCATGCCTGTAGATAACTAGGCAAAGAAAAAAATCACACTCCATAGGGAGTTGAACACACCAGGCAGAAGAAACAAAGAAGCAAAAAAGACATTTAATTTCTTTAAAAAAAAAGAGAGAAGTGTTAAAGAGATACAATTAGAATGTAAAAAGACTTTCTTTTTTTCCCTTTCTCTTTCTTTTTTAAAGTAGGCTCCATGCCCAACGTGGGTCTTGAACTCACAACCCTGAGATCAAGAGTCAGATGCTCTATTGTCTGAGCCAGCCGGGTGCCCCTAAAAAGACTTTCTGCAGTCACAAAACATGATTTCTGAATTGAAAATTCAACAGAGAAATGGGAAAAGCGAACAGTCACTGTGAGATCTAATTTGTTTCCTGCACAAAATGTATTCATTCAATAACTAATTCCTGAGCACCTGTCATGTCCCAGGCACTGCTCTGTACAAAACGGAAGAAAAAGTAACACAAATACAGAGCAAAACCACAAAGAAATGGAAGCCATGATGGGGATTAAGGAGGGCACTTGTTATGATGAGCACCAGGGTGTTGCTCTGGGCAACAATACTGTGTACCTAAAACGAATATGACACTGTATGTCAACTAACTGGAACTAAAATAAAAACTTAAAAAGAAAACACAGGAGACATGAAAGGCAAACATAGAAGATTTAATATGCAGAGACTAAGAAGTCCAAAAGGAGAGAGGGGAATATATGGAGAAGTAAAAATCAAGAAATAAGAGAAAAACTTTAAGTTGAAAAAACCCTCAATTTTCTGAGTAAGTCCTAGGTAGAAAAAAAAAGACAAAAGGGCATGTATAGATATATACTTATTAAATGTTAAAATGTCCAAGACAGAGAAGACTGTGGGGGTAGTGGGAGAAAGAGAGAGGGAGGGAGACAGAGAAAGTAGGGAAGGAGGGAATGAATGGAGGAGGGAGAGAAGGAGGAAAGGAAGGGAGGAGGGGAAGAAAAAGAAGAGGGAGCGGGGGGAGGGGAGGGAGGGGAGAGGAGAGGAAGGGGAAGAGAGAGGCAGGGGAAGAGAGGAGGGAGAGGGAGAAGGGTGGGAGGAGAAGGGAGAGGGAGGGAGAGGAGGAAGGAGGCACATGGAGACAAAACAACTTTCACAGGACACAGAGTGAGAGTGGAGCTCGGAAACTGGCTTCGGAGCCCATGCAGGTCCCACCAGGCCGTGCCAGCTCTGTGCGCTGTGGGCATCACCCCTGGGGCAGTAGGAAGGAAGGAGGGTATTGTGTAATAAGTGACATTGGGGATGTTTGACCCCCTACTTCACATCATGTATAAAAAGACATGGCAGGTGAATTAAAAGCCTAATGCTAAAAACTAAATTGTAAAAGTTAGACGAAAATAGAGATATATTTATGTAACGCTGGGGTGGGGAGGACCTTACGTAAAGCAGGAAACTCAAAGGTTATAAAGGAAAACCAATACATATGGTTAAGAAAATAAAGAACTAAAATCTGTGACGCAAGCAACAGCAGACAAATGACATAGACTGTACTTACAATGAAAAGGTGCTGTCCTAACACACAAAGAGCTCCGTTAGATGAACAATAACAAGGAAGCAGAAAAATAAAGCATATAAATAGGCAATTCAAATGGGAGGCTTAACTCGCCCGAGGTCAGGGGCATGCAGATTAAAACAACAGTGGGGTCCAATTTAGGGGTTTTTCGATTGTCAAAAGAGTGACATGATCAGGTATGTCATATATATACGTACACAACTGGAAACTGTGCACTGAAAATTACTCTAACATTGTGGGAAAGGATTTTTGTTAGTAGTTTTTAAAATGAAACTGCTAATTTGGCCCAGCAATGTGAGTTCGGAAATTCATCTGACAGTAATGAAATCCCCAGGACATGGAGCTGCTTGTACGAGGTCGCCTCTCGCCATGCTGTTGGTGACGCCGAATACGAACACACACACAGACGGGACACAAACCACAGGGGAATGGCTGAATTCACACGCAGCGAGAAATAGGTGGCAACTGAAGAATGAGGAAAGCAGCGAGATACTATTTCAGACACATTAGACCGACACCAACGAGAGTGTCTCAAGATGCAAAGCGTGTCAATGATGTAGGGAAGCTGCAACCCTGAGAAACAGCTGCTGGGGGTGAAAACCGGCAGAACCCCTTTGGAATACCCCTGGCAATATCTAGAAAGCTCCTAATGTGGTCTGCTATCCTGCAGGTCTACTTCTAGGAATATTCCCCGGAGAAACTCTTCCACGAGAGCACCAGGAGACAGATGAGAAAGCTCACTCTGGTGTGGCTTGTGACAGCCAGAAATTAAAGACGGTCCACATGTCCATCGGCAGGAGAGTGGGCGAGCCTGGCGGTGTGTTCATACAATGGTGTGCTATACAGAAGCTACGTGAATGGATGACACCTGTCTCTGTCAACTGGCTGCCCTTCAAAACAGAGTGAGGAGTGAAAGAAAGCAAGTCGCAAAATGATTAAATACTGTGGTTTACAAACCACGACACTATACGCTGCTCTGTGTGTGTGCACACCAGCCAGGTGCACACGGTCACGGTGAGAACGGGGTCAGTCGTTATGACCCGCGTGGGCCTCTCCACTTCCCGGCTGGGCTGACTGAGGGATGAGGGCCAGCTGGACTTGCAGCTTCCTGACAGCCTGGAGACTATTCTTACTTTTCTTCCAAACTCTCATCTGGAAGCCTGAGAGTTCACGTGAAAGAGGAACTCCTGGATTATGCAGACGGTGCAAAGTTCAGTGTTTCCTGAACGGAAGCAGAGGAGGGCGTCTGAAGAGGACAGATGAGTGGAAGGAGGAAGAAACAATGATGATTAGATCTAAGAAGAGGGATAACTATTTCACCGGAAAAGCCCTTGGCCCCATCTCCCTAGACCCTGTCAATGCCCTGTCCCTGTGAAACAAACACACTCCTGAATCCACTGCTCCCTAGTAAAGGGGTATTTCCCAAAGGGTGCTCCTCAGAGTACTTGCTGTGTGAGATGTTAAGAACTGTACATCCAATTCTCTTGGGAAACACTGGGTGAAAAAAATATAGCCCTAGTCCACTACCACAGAACTTCTCAGAATTCTCAGTGCTTCTGTGCATTGGGAACCTCTAGGAAGAGGGTATGACAGCTTCCCAAACTTGTCTTACCACAGGGAGAAAGTTATGGGACCACTGCTCCAGGGCACACTTTGGAAAATACTTCGTTAAGACGACGTGCCTGTAAGACTAATTTATCAGCCATTAACATCTTAGTCTGAATTAGAGTAGAACTGATAAAACTTCCTGTCTACTCACATAACAGGATACGAACTAGCCTGATTCTCTGAAAGCTGTTTAATGTCACTGCAAAGTAGGATTCCTTCTTTCTACAAGGCTAAAAGCACACGGAATGCTCACTCTGGGGGCTTTGACACAGGGGGCTGAAGTGGGGAGGAAAGCTGAGGAAGGAGCTCAGAAATAACAATGTTTTAAGATGGGAATGGTGGTACGGAGCCTCACAGGACAATGCCTTGTGCAGCACGTCAAACACAAAAGTCCCAGAATGCATCATATGGTGTCTCAGCCAAGAGGCTCACACCAAGAGTTTTAAAATAAATCGCAAATTCATAAATCTTTAACCTTACTCAAGTATAATCAGATTACCCTCCTTCACCTGATATAAAGACATAAAAATTTTATTTAAAAATTTTATTATGAGGGGCGCCTGGGTGGCTCAGTCGGTTGGGCGGCCGACTTCAACTCAGGTCATGTTCTCGCGATCTGTGAGTTTGAGCCCCGCGTCGGGCTCTGTGCTGATGGCTCAGAGCCTGGAGCCTGCTTCCGATTCTGTGTCTCCTTCTCTCTCTGCCCTTCCCCTGTTCATGCTGTGCCTCTATGTCTCTCAAAAATAAATAAACATAAAAAAAATTTAAAATAAAAATTTTATTATGAAATCAAATATATAAATAGATGTATGTGTGTGTGGATATGTATATGTATGCACACACACGGAGAAAAATGCACAAAATGTCTGTATAACCAACATCCGGATTAAGAATCAAAACGTTACTGGTACCCCTACACCGCACCTGCTTCCCACTCAACCTCCCCTGCTCACCATCCTCCCTTTTAGGAGAATCATTTCCTTGCTGTTGTCTATTGTTCCCCTGCTATGTAACTTTCCTGAAACAACAGACTTCTAAACTCTATGGACTGGCCAGACACGCTGTGCCTGGCTTCCAGTATCCAACACTATACTGTGGGGTTTGTCTCTGTTGTTCTGCGTAGCAGCAGTTAACTGAGTCCCCTTCTTTTGCTTTCTTGGATTAAAAAAGCCTGACATACTACATATTCTTTGTAGGAAGTGACACTATAGAAGAATACGTGGAAAGGTGTCACGGTCATCACTCCCCAAGAGCCTCTTCACAGCCCAGGTAACCATGTGGACTGTTTAGCACGATTCCATTCACTCCTCTCCCTTGGAAGGAGTCACAAACTTGAATGTCTCTAATGGCCAAAGCAGGACATGAAAGATGCCCTGATACAGAATATAGACAGGGGTTGGACTGAGGAAACCTGGGGAATAAAAGCCCTGTGCACTCAGAACTCCACAACGACCATGAAACAAATTTACAGGCTGGAGACAGCCCACTGACCACCATTTTCCAGATGAGCACTCTAGATCATGTGTTATTTCCAAAACCACCTATATTACAATAAAATTCACCCCTTAAAAGTATCCAATTAAAAGGTTTTTAGTGTACTTACAGAATTGTGCAAGCTTCACCAAAATCTAATTCTGGGATATTTTTACCCCCCCAAAAAAACCTTGTGCCCATTAATAGTCACTCTCCATGCCCCATCCCCAACTTCCAATCCTGGGCAACCCATAATCTACTAATCTGTGTCCACAGACTTGCCTGTTCTAGACATTTCATAAAATAGAATCATACAATATGTGGTCTTTTATAAATGGCTTTTCTCTTTAGCATAATGTTGTTGAGGTTCATCCATGGTTTAGTGTGTATCCATAGCTCATTCCTTTTTAATGCCAAATAACATTCCATTATGTGAATGTACCACATTTTTTTACCCATTCTTCAGGTAATGGAATTTAGGTTGTTTCCACTTTGGGCTATTAGAAGTAATGTTGCTATGAATATTTATATACGAGTGTGTGTGCGCATGTGTAGAAACCTATTTTCATCACTCTTGTGTAGCCGCCACGCACAAAAAGAAAAAAGGGATAGAACTGCTAGTAGGAAGTCTGTTTAAGATTTGAGAAGCTGTGGGGTACGTGGGTGGCTCATTTGGTTGAGCATCTGACTCTTGATTTTGGCTCAGGTCGTGATCCCAGGGTCGTGGGATCGAGTGCCGCGTCGGGCTCTATGCTGAGTGTGGAGCCTGCTTAGGATTCTTTCTCTCTCCCTCTGTCCCACTTCCCTGACATCCCCCTCTATCTCTAAAAAATTGAAAAAAAAATTAAAAAAGGATTCGAGAAACTGCTAAACTGTTTTCCAAGGTGGCTGTACCATTTTACGTTCTATCAGCAATGTCTGAGGGCTCCGGTTTCCTCTGTCTTTTTGATTCTAGTCATCTTGGGGGGTGTGACGTGGTATCTCAGTGTGATTTTGATCTGCACTTTCCTGATGACTAATGATGTTGAGCACCCTTTCAAATGCTTATTGGCCATATATTTTCTCTGGGGAAGTCTTTATTCATTTTTTTATGGCCAAAATATATTCCATGTGTAGACATACCACATTTTATTTACAGATTCATCAGTTAATGGACATGTGGGTTGTATCCACCTTTGGTTATTATGGATAAGGTAAACATTCATATACAAGTTTGTGTGTGGACATATATTTTCATTTTCTTAGGTACACGCCTAGATGTGGAATTGCTGGATTATATGGTAACTCTCGATTTAACAATCTGACTACTAGACTGTTTTCCAAAGCAGCTGTACCATTTTACGTCCCTACCAGGAGTGTATGAAGGTTCTGATTTCTCCACGTCCTCACAACTCTTGTTATTATCTGACTTTCATAGGAAGTGTGACGTGGTAGTGCTTTGCATTTCTCTAATGAATAATGATGCCAATCATCTTTTCATGTACTCATTGATCATTCATATATCTTCCTTGGAAAAATGTCTATTCAGATCCTTCTCCGTTTTTAAATTGGATTACTTGTCTTTATTATTGATTTGTAAAAGCTCTTTATATATTCTGGATACAAGTCCCTTATCAGATCCATGATTCACAAACATTTTATCCCATTATGTGAGTCGTCTTTTTACTTTCTTGATGGTATCTTTTGCTGCACGGAAGTGGAAGTTTGGTAACATCGGTTTATCTATTTCTCCTTTGTGGCTTAAGCTTTTGTTGTCATATCTAAAAATAGTTTGCCAATCCATGATCATGAAGGTTTACCCCTGTCTTTTTCAATGTTTTAGTTTTAGCTCTTACATTTAAGTATTTTTGTATGTGGTGTAAAGGTCCAATTTCATTCTTTTGCATGTGGCTAGTCAGTTGTCCCAACACCATTTGTTGAAAAGATGATTCTTTGTCCATTTAATTGTCTTGCTGCCTCTGTTGAAAATTAACTGACTGTAAATGCAAGGGCTTACTTCTAGACTCTCAATTCTATTTAATTGCTCTATATATCTAGCCTTATGCCAATATCACAATTGTCTTAATTATTGCAGTGGTGTAGTAATTCTGATATTGGCAAGTGCGAGTTCTCTAGCTTTTTTTTTTTCAAGATTATTTTGCCTATTCTGGGTTCCTTGCATTTCCTTATGATTTTTAGGATCATCTTGTCCATTTCTGCAAAAAAGTTAGCTGAGACTTTGATAGGGATTGTGTTAAATATGTACACTGCTCTGGGGAGTATTGCTATTTTTATGATATTAAGTCTTCTGGTCCATAAATGTAAGATGTCTTTCACCTTATATAGGTCTTATTTAATTACTTTCAACAATGTTTTGTAGTTGTCTTGGACTTCTTTTGATAAATTTATTCATAAATATTTTATTCCTTTTGATGTTATTACACATGGAACTGTTTTGTTACCTTTATTTTCAGATTGTTGATTATTGGCATACGGAAACACAACTGAAGTGTATATTGATCTTGTATCCTGCAACCTTGCTGGGTTATTAGTTCCAATATTTTTTTGATGAATTTCTTAGGATTTTCTACATATGGGATAATTTCATCTGTGGCTGGCAGTGGTTCTACTTATCGCTCTTTAGTGTGGGTGCCCTTTCTCCCCTCTTGCCTAATTGCCCTGGCAAGAAGCTCCGGTACAATGCTGCAGAGTAGTAGCAAAAGCTGACATCCTTATCTGGTTCCTAGATCTTGGGAGGAAAGCATGTAGTCATTTCCCATGAAGAATGATATTAACTGGGGGCACCTGGGTGGCTCGCTCAGTTGAGCTTCCAACTTTGGCTCAGGTCACGACCTCACAGTTTGTGAGTTCAAGCACCGCATTGGGCTCTGTGCTGACAGCTCAGAGCCTGGAGCCTGCTTTGGAGTCTGTGTCTCCCTTTCTCTCTCTGCCCCTTCCCAACTCGCATTCTGTCTCTCTCTCTCAAAAATAAATACACATTAAAAAAAAGAATGATATTAACTGTAAGGTTTTTTTTTATAGGTGCCCTTTACCAGGTTGAGAAATTTCCATGTTTTTCAATCATGAAAGGATGTTGGATTTTTTCAAATGCACTCTTGTATGTCTTTTGAGATGATTATGTGTTTCTTTGTTCTTTATTGATATGGTGAATTACATTAATTGATTTTGGGATATTAAACCAACCTTGCATACTTGGGATAAATCCCACCTGGTCATACTGTATCATACCTTTTACATGCTGTTGCATCCAGTTTGCTAGTATTTTGTTGAAAATGTTTACATCTCTATCCATAAGAGATATCGGTGTACAGTTTTCTTATGATGTCTTTGATTTTGGTATAATACTAATCTCATTCAATCCATTGGGATGTGTTCCCTTCTCTTCTATTATCCAGAAGAGCTTATGCAGGACTGGTACTAATCCTTTAAGCGTTTCATAGAATTAATCGGTGAGGTCATCTGGACCTAGGCTTTTCTTTGTGGGAAGTTTCAAAATTACTGATTCGATCTTTTGGCTTGTGGTTGTTCTATTCAGATTATTTATTCTCAAGTCAGTTTTGGTCATTCCTGTCTTTCTAGGATTTCTCCATTTCACCCAAGTTATCTAATTTGTTGGTATATAGCTGTCCAGAGTATTCTCTTTTATGCATTTTAATTTGTGTGAGGTGGGTACTGATGCTCCCTCTCTCCTACTTTTAAAAATTTGAGTTCTCTCACTCTTTTTTTCCTGGTCTGCTTGCTAAAGATTCATCAATTTTTTTTGGAGATTATGTATCACTTTTATAATAGAATTATTACTGGAAGGCATAAAAAGTGAGGGGGTAATCTCTACAATGGGAGGGGAAAGAACATTAATGTAAATCTAAGCTTTTGCTGCCTCATTCCCCCTAAATGCAGATACGGTTTCTCCAAAGTTTTTTCCACAATACACTTTACCATCTCTGCCTGGACAGTGGTGGTCAAGTGGGGCTTGGGGATTGAGCAGCACCGCAGGGCACTGGTGGCTTGGCCATCACTTATCAGCAGTGGTCAGCCATACGCTGTGGGCAGAGCTTATTTAGTTAGGGCTGTTTGGTCTGATGTCATAACTCACCGATACTGTTTTTGCCGTGCTTCCAGCTCTTTACGTCTGTGCTGCTTGAGAATGTGAATCTGGTCATCGCGGGCCAATTTTGCTGTGAGGAAAGGACGGGTGTGAGAAGAGCCACAGGAAGAAAGGTAATAACGTCCGCTATTCAGGTTCCCCTCACACACCTGCCCACACCTAATCACATGCATCATCTCATTGAAGCCTCCGGACACTCCCTCAGTTCATATGGAGGAAACTGGGGCTTGGGGAGGTTGAATAGCTTTGCCTTTGAACTTTGCCCAAGGTCATACACCTCATTAGTGGATTTTTAAAGGCCCACATCCATGCTCTCAGTCACTCCTGTTATAAAAGACAAATCCAGCTCCCCCACTTCCTTCCTGCTCATTCGACAAGCTGGTGGCCGTCCAGCTCTGAGAATCATGTCCAGATACATGAGCTGGGCTTGGTTGTCATCAGGCTTTATGACGGCAGGCCAATGATTCTCTGCCTCTCTCTGGAAGGCACGGTGTATGTAGTATGTTGTCTTAGCTTCCCCACATGCAAAATGGGGATAATAATGCCAACTTAAGGGTTATGGTCGGGATTTAGTGAGCACTTCACACGGTGCCTGGCACCCAGTAAGTGGGAACAATAACTAACATTATTGTCCTTACAATCATGGTGGACCTGGGCTTCCTCTTCCTCTGCCTAAGCCCAGATTCAAACATATCTTGTCTCTCATTTCAGGAGTGGGGCAAGTGGCTAAGGGCAGGGGCAAGCTGCTCAGAGCCTTTAGAGCAGGAGAGGCCAGCTCATGATGACCATTTATATTGTTATTTAAGGTAAATGCAGTGAACACAGTTAGTGGGAGCCCAGACTAGTAAGATTTCAGAGCATTTCCTGAAAGAGGGGCCTATAATAGTGCTTTTTCAACAATTTTCCGTTTAATTCCAGACTGATATTTTTATAAATTGCAATAAAAATGAACTACTAGAAAAATGAAATAAAAAACAAACCAAGGACATTCAAAACATAAGCCCTATTTTTATTATAAGATGCAAGTCATAGAATGATTCTTGCAAGTGGCTATAAAAGTTTGTAAATGCCTACTCTCGGTCTCGGTACCCCCCCTCATTACAGACCAACAGCCACCAGCTCCTAGCCCGCAGACTACCTTCTGGCTGAGGCAGCTCCAGTCCAGGGCTTGGAACTGGGGCCTGGAGAGGAAGATCAATGGGTGGGCACCTCTTTGTTCTTCAGTAGGGATGTTAAGCCATCCAGTAGGGGGGGCTTGAGGCCACTGAAGGCAAGATGAGTATTAACTAACATCAGCTGCCATTGTCTGTAGAAGACACTGTTGTAGGCACTCAACATTCATCATCTCTAATCCACCTCCAAGAATTAGCTTATTTCTCAGGCACCTGGCTCTGAGGAATTGCGTGTCTTCAATTTCAGTGGTATGAATGAGTCAGAATGTGTGGAACTGCACATACCAAGTCTCAGAAGCCGTAAGCTCCATTTCTCCTGGCCCTGAGGGAGCTGGACATCTACCCTGGTGACTGATGGAACTTTTGGGAACACAGCAGGTGACAAAGCCTAGACTGAATGCCCCAGAGTTCTAGAGAGGGGGGTAGATTCCCAAAGACTGATATGAGTGCCTTAATGAAGCTGTCTTTCACATAGGTGCTCTCGATCCCTGGGACCACAGTGACAGCCCTCTGACATTTATGTTCATCCCAGGTGCAGTGGTGGAGCATTAGATTGCAGAGGTTACCGTGTTACTTATGGGCGGGGCCCCCTCATTTCCAAATTGTCCAAAGGATTGGTTGTCGTGCTATGTGGTGGATTAAAGATGGCCATAAATTCTTTGACATTCTTTCTATTGAGAGGTGCCGTCTATGTCCCCTTTGAGTTTGGGTGGGCTCTGCGACTGCTTGGACCAATAGAATAAGGCAGAAATTACCCTCTGCCAGTTTCCAGGCCCAAACATGAAGAAACGAGCAGCTTCCACTTTCTGTCTCTTGGAATGCTTGCTCCTGGAAGCCAGCCACCACATAAGAAGTGCAACTACCTCATAATGGCCAAGCTCTGAGAAGCCCAACTCCATGGAGAAGGCTGCCAGGATGAGATTCCAGATGGAGAGAGAGGCCATGGAACCCTGAGGTGCTAGACATTTGGGAGAGGAACCATCTTTGAAGTGAGTCTTCTAGCTCTTCCCCCCTCAGCTGATGCTTCGAGGCTCACAGATAAACCATCCAGCAGAACCTTTCCCAAATTTCCATCCCATAAGATCCTGAAAAAATGAAATGGCTGTTTAAATCCACTAAGATTGTTACACAGCAATTGGTAAGTGGAACATGCTGGAAGGATAGCTTCCATGTGCCCCTCAAGATCTACCCTTCACCTCATTCTGTCCCTGAAGGTCCCTGATCTTCTCCTCGAACTGTCTATGATCTGTGAGATCATGACCTGAGCCAAAATCAAGAGCCAGATGCTTAAGTGACTGAGCCACCAGGCTCTCTGGCCTATACTTTTCTAAACATCCTGATTTGAATGTGCCATGTGTTTTCTGTTGGGAAGGGATACAGGGTCTGTGGGGAGAAGGACTGCACAACCAAGAACCCCGGGGTGGGAGGGGCAGGGGGGAGACTTGGCGCTGGCATTTTTCCAATACTAGAGAAAGAGAAGTGCCCTGTCCACAACAGTTCACATTCTGGCCACCATAAGACAGAGTGAATTTTGTGATATCTATCTATCTATCTATCTGTCTATCTATCTATCTATCTATCTTGCTGTGAGGTCGAGGAACAAAAATCCTTCTAGCTCCAAAATCATTCAGTTCAGAAATAATTTTGGAAATGTTTTTTTTTTTTTTTTAATTTTTAAAAACGCTTCTTTATTTTTGAGAGAGTGAGAGACAAGAGTGCAGGCACGGGAAGAGCAGAGAGAGAGGGAGACACAGAATCTGAAGCAGGCTCTAGGTTCCGAGCTGGATTCGGGGCTCGAAATCATGAACCGTGAGATCATGACCTGAACCAAAGTTGGACGCTCAGCCAACTGAGCCACCCAGGCACCCCTGGAAATTGGTTTCTTGAATTCCATGTCAGAAACAATGGGAGGGGGCGCCTGGGCGGCTCAGTCGGTTGAGCATGCGACTCTTGATTTCAGCTGAGGTTATGATCCCAGGGTCTTGGGATCGAGCCCTGTGTTGGGCTCCACACTGAGCATGCAGCCTGTTTAAGATTCTCTCTCTCCCTCTGCCCCTCTCCCCCTGCTCACTCTCTCAAAAAAAAAAAAAAGGAACAATGGGATGTGGCCTTGCAGTTTAAAAACACTAGGTAGAGAACTTTTTCCTCCTCTGTCTTTTCTTATCTAAAAAATGGGGGGTAATAATCACTTCCATTCTGCCTACCCTGCCGGACCTCCGTGAAGAAAGAATGTTCTAGTGACAGGATGCACTGCAACTAGGAAGTGACTGCATCCTCTTTTCTAGTGGTGCACAGCTTTGGAGACTTCTCGTCCTGGGTTTAAAGTGCGAACAAACTGAAGGGCCACAACTTGAAGTCAGACAGAATTTTGCCAAGGTGTTGGTTTGACTCCCACATGCTCGCAGGCTAGTATATTCAGAGGGACTGGGCGGCCTCAGCTGACTATGCTCCTCCACACCAGGCCAGCTGCCCGTCTCTTATGAGGAAAGGTCTCCCGAGGGAGTGCCAGATTGGGGTCTGCACTTTTGAGGGTCTTGCTCAAGAGGGAAGATTTTAGGTATTTTTCTCTTTTTAGCAAGATGTGGGACTTTAGGTTTAACAGCGGGTGACCATGACCACTAGGCCTGGCCATGGCCCCTCTAGGCTGGCGCTCAGGGCACTCCTGGTGGACCTTCCCTTCCCAGGCCTGTGCGTGTTGCCCTGGCACCCAAGCCCCACTGTGACGTCACAGAGAGGAGCACCAGAGAACTTACCTGGAGAGCTGCCCTTCCCGGGGGGACATCCCACAGGTATCTGCTACTTGGGACTCTAGTTACCCTCTGACAAAAAGGGGGTCATAAGCTTGTGCCTGAAGGACTGTATCACAGAGGGAGGACACAGCTGAGCATGTGGCCGGGGGCCTCTCGCTGCACCTTCTGAGCGTGGGGCTTATTAGTGCCCTGAGGAAGGTCATACCTCCTCAGGGACACGGAGGCACACAGCAGCGGTATTATTATTCCTATGAACACAGTTCTTTGAGGAAGGAGTTCCTGGGAAGCTCGGGAGCGGAAGGGGCCTGGGCAACTCACCGCGTCCGTCTCTCAGGACAATCTCGCCCTCCCCGGTGATCCAGCGGTAGCAAGGGAACTCGATGTAATCCCCGTAGGGCGTCTTCAGTGTGATGTACTTCAAGTACCAGTCATCATGGATCCAGTACTTGCGCTTCTCGATTTTGACCAGCTGGATGTCACCCAGTTCTTCATCCACTGTCACATCATAAGAATCCACCTGAGAGAGAGAAAAAAAAGGGGCGAATGAGGTTGTCTGGGGTTCCCAAGCCTTTGTATCACCGCTTAGTTCATTCAGCCAAGATGTCTGCCGAATGCCTGCCCTCAGTAAGGCTCCGTGCTGCACCCTGGGAGACAGAGACAAGTCCTGGGTTCTGCCTCTATGGAGATGGAGGTCTCGTGAGTAAGGGATGGACAGTGCTGCTCAGAGAAGGATGTTCTGCTATCTGCATGTGGCTCAGAGGAGATGGAGACTCCAGGCAGGGCTGCCCTCTGCTGGGTCCTCTTAGCTGCCCCTGCTCATGATGAGGGTGGGGGGCTGCTAGCCTTTCCACCCTACAGGGCTGGAGGGGGCAAACTGGCCCTCACATGAAAGGCAGCCCTCTACAACTCGCAAAAGGCTTGCTGACAAGACCCTCACAACGAGGTCAGGACGAGGGCAGTCATGACTGCGTCACAGATGAAGGTACCAAGTTCCATGTCAGCTATTCATTGGCAGAGATAGAATTCTGATCTAGACCTTCCCAGCCCAGCCACTCCATGTCTCTTTTGTTCTCTGGGGAGCAAATAGCTGAGTGAAAATGGGGAGGCCCATTTGCAAGTGAAGTTGCATAGACCCACATCATCCTAGGGCATCTTCTGGTCACTGAGCCACAGTGATTGGAGACTCCACTGTACCCTCCCTCAGAGAAGCTGTTCCATCTCTTCCTCGGCTACCACCCCTAGCTGGACATCTAGGCCTCCATCTGAGAATCACACAGTCCTGGAGAGCCTTCTTTGGCCCCAGCTCCCTTCCCTTTGAATTCCAAGGTGCTAGGTTTGTCCCTCCCAAGAGAGTGTCCACCTCAGGCATTCATGACGCCTCTTACTTTAGAATGGCCGTCCTCTCCCTGCTAGCCCTGGCATCAACACCACAGACACTGTCAGCCCCCTCCAGCCCCTTGGAGCCACAGAAAAGCCACTTCCCTGGAGCAGCTGTCCGGGCCCAGGCCTCACCGCATGCTGACTTCCTTTCCTTGGCCTGCACTGCCAGCAACAAAAATGCCTCACGGCCCCTTCTCTACCCTCAGGAATTCCCTCCAGGTTTTGAGTCAAGAGGCGTGAGCTCATAGGCTCTATTTCTTCCTCCCACATTACTCCTGGCTACTCGATTTGCTGTGTGTAGTCAGGGACACACCGCACTGAAGGGGCCCATGCTAGCTCACACCTGCTCACAGGTGGTGACCCCAGGAGTCCAGGAGGGAGGACCAGTTGGTTCTGATGCATACAGCAGCCAGTTGCCTGTACCCTTGGGGAAAGGAGTCCCCTCAGGCATCATGTCATTTGGATTTCTCAATGGTCCTGCAAGCTAGGCATTATCTCCCCTTGCTGGGTGAAAAAAAGGGCTTCAGAGAGTAAAGCACTTTGCTGAGGCCCATGGTCAGTCACTTTGGAGCTAGAGTTGACCTCAAGACCGAGGCCGACTGAGCTTCCCTGTCACACGGGCTCACCTTGCCCTCTGCCCACTCCCAGTCCTTGGTGGGAATCTCTGTCTTGGCCCTACGGGAGAGCTGAGGTCTCTGTCGATCTCCCTGGCAGGTGGGGCCTGGAGTCCGGGGGTGTGCCCTGTAGATGTCCAGCTGTGGGCTGCCCAGGGCCCGCTCTGCTTCTCCAAATGGGCACTGGGCCTCTTGTCCCCCCAGAACCTTCCTGCTGGCCCGCTCATGCCTCAGCTCGGATCTCCATTCTTTCCCACCCTCAGAAGTCATCCCAACAGAGCTGTTGTGTCCTTCCTTTCCTCTCCTCCTAGCTCCTCAGATTATCTAGCCCCTAACTGGGGCTCCTCTCCCAAACCTACACCCCAGGGCCTCCTGGCTTCTTCGCAGGGATCAGCACACTGCCGTACAGGCAGGCTGCCTGCCTGAGGTCCCACAGGCAGGGGAGTCAGTACTCTCTGGGACCTCGCCTGTGGATTCTGCTCTCCCACAAGACACGCTGTGTGGTAGAAGGGTTCTTTCATCCTGCAGGACAGTCATTTCTGGCAGCACAGATGAGCTTGCACACCTGTTAGGGACCGAGACGTGTCATCCCAGCACAGAGGCCTGGCCCAGGCCACAGGAAACAGGGAGGAGGCTTCCGCTTTCTGACCACGAGTGTCTGGCATCTTTGGTAACCACGATATGTGAGCTGCTCACTGTGCTCAGAGCTAAGAGGCTTGATGGAAAGATCCAACTTCCCATTCCTCTTAGGAAGTCCTCCCCGCGGTTCCTCTGGCAGTTTGGTGGGAGAAGGATGGAAATAGAGACCCATGGGGTTCATGCATGATGAACACCTCTCCCCTCCATTTACTTCACCATCACGTGGAGAACTCTAGATTCTGCCACCAAGGGAAAAGTTCAAGGATTGGCGAAATCTGGCTTAAAAAGTACCTTGGGAGGCACTGAGTCCAGGGCTTCCCAAACCTGCGGCCTGTAGAACACCCAATGCACTGCTTGAACACTCCTCCTTCCTTTCCCTCTGTCATCAGAGGCCACAGATACACAGATCACCCCAAAAGCCATGGGAGGGTTGCCCAGCACGGCCACTGTGCCTGCCCATCTCCTAGAATCAGGAGCCTGGCAGCAGAGAGCACTGAGCCGCTCGGTCCCAGGGAGCTGGTGGGTAGCCTGCACGTGGCCTGCAATGGCACCTTCTAGCAAGACCAGCCTC
This sequence comes from Paguma larvata, assembly GCA_030068075.1. Classification (NCBI taxonomy): domain Eukaryota; kingdom Metazoa; phylum Chordata; class Mammalia; order Carnivora; family Viverridae; genus Paguma; species Paguma larvata. The sequence goes on along the minus strand of CM057837.1, from coordinate 53,328,047 downwards.
AACCTACCCCCGTGCCACAAATGTAGTGGGAACTGCTTGTCTGACTTTCTTGGCATCGCCGTGGCTCAGTGACCAGCAGATGCTCCGGGATGGCGTGCATCTGCGCAGCCTGACTTGCAACTGAGCCTCCCCATTTTCACTCGGATGTGTGCTCCCCAGAGAACGAGAGAGACATGGAGTGTCAGCCAGTGTCTGAGCTGTTTGGGTCCATGGTCTGGGCTTTCCCAAGCAGGCAGTGGGGAGCCACTGAGGGGTGTGACCATTTACAGGAGAAATCTCCCCTTTGGAGGGCTTCAATTCCCAGTCCTGACCGGAATCAGTAGGTAGAACTCTGATGAGAGTAACTGGGAATCTGCAGCTCAATTTATTGAGAACAAAATCAGTCCTATCATTTGACTGAATTGTGCCTAGAGGAGTGTGGGCGTTCGCCTGCCAAAGACCTGGAAATGACTGAATCCATTGCCTTTATTGTTGTTAACAGTCAATGATCAGAACACTTTTCTAAGTAAAATGGGAAGGCCAATTCTTCTCAGCAAGTATTTTCTTTAAGATTTCTTTTTCACCTTTACCCAACAGGGACAGCCTGTCCATAAAGAGACACTGGCTAGAGAATGAGGAAGTAGCTCAGGACTGTGCAAGAAAGGGTGGAGGAACTTTGCATCAACAGGAACTTTCTCAAAAGTGGATTATTTTCAAAGAGCCTGTAGGAACCAGCAGATTCCCCTGCCGCACAGCAGCCCGCCCCCCCCACCCCCGGCTTGCCCTCTCTCACCCCGATGGAAATGGGACATGCAAACCTCTCCTGAAATTTGCTTCTGGGACTCTCACTGAGGTGTTTAGTCATAGTGTCATTTGAATGAATTCCCAAGGTGGGGAGATAATGAACAGGGCAGTGCTTTCACCCCTCTTCCAATGACCCCATTGTGGCCACAGATCCCTTCCTGAGAAAAGGCACATGTGGGGTGCCCTGTGCTATAGGGCGGTGTGTGTGTGTGTGTGTGTGTGTGTGTGTGTGTGTGTGTGTGTAAAGAAGAATGGGCCCCACTGCAACCTGCTTACTAAGGGGAAGTAGTCTGTACCCTACCTTCCTCCCTGAGATGTTGGGGGACTCCATGAAACAATGGAAATAAATGAAGGCGCTTAAAAAATGGCAGCTGTCATCTTTCCGAATGGATGTCTCATTAGTCCTCCTATACCACTGTCTCCAGGGCCAGTTCCCTAATGCGGGAAACCAAATAATAGATGGTTGTTTTTATACTCAACACCTCACTTTTCCTGAAGGGAGCATGAGCCAGGCTAACATGCTGAACTTGGCTAAGTGCTAAGTTGGTTTATAGCAAGGTTCTGAAGCTCCTGGGTAGGAATCAAGCCCACTTTGAGTTTGGAGTTGGGAAAAGGAGTGGAATATTATTTACTTTAGCCTCTACCCAATTCATGAATTTTATCCAAGAAGTATTTAGTTGAACCATATGAAATTCCCAGTTTTGTGTATCCAAAATTGTCAACTATGAGCAATTTCATGTGTGGTTCAACCTAATCAACTAAGTGGTGAAAAAGACAACTTTGTGAAATCTGAGTCTTTTTGGCCCAGTTCAGGAGCTGGGGAGTGTTGGAAGGAAACATTCCTTGGGTACCTACTAGCAGCATGTTAGGACTATCACAATAATCATACAATGAACACTTCCTATGCACTTGGCAGTGGACTGGGCAAGTCACTAAATGCTCGGTAAGGACCATAACCTGCCCTGCTCATGGAGAAAGCCACAGGGCTGCAATTCATGCCCAGGTCAGGGTCAAGAGCTGGCTTCTAAATGGAGCCTCATCTTCAGTACCACAGACACAGGGACAGTAAACACTGGCACCCTTTGCTCCGTGGACTCCCACGGCTCCAGGATATCTAGTGAGAAGGGGAGAGGAGAAGCCCTCTTCCTCTTCCTGCTCCACTGAGTCCTCCCATTTGAGGTGGAAGTGTTCCCTAGTGTATTCTCTGTTGGGGGACGACCTCCAGGTTGCAAAAAAGTTCTCTTGTTCCTTTCTAATTTCCTCTGGGGACCTGTCCTGAGGACATGAGCTACCCAGGTGTGAAGACATCTGCTTGTATCACTCTGGGCCACCAGCTGGGCTTGGGCTCACCCAGATTCCTAGACCAGCCTGAAGTCATCCCTCCCATTTTACATTTGGGGAAACTGAGGCCCAGTGAGGGGGCAGAGTGAGCTAGCAGTCAGGCCCAGAGGCAACCCAGCCTCTGAACCCCCAGACCTGTACTTTCTCACCACAGCTTGAGGCTGCTCCGAGGTGCCATCTGTGCATCACAGCCAGGCAAGGACCCGCACGACCCTCCACTCTCACCCCACGACTTGTGGAAGGAGCCCTACGAAGTGGGGCACAGATAATGCTGCCCACAGTACTTGCCCAGTTAAGGGACCTCTCAGAGTCTCGGGGTCCCTATTTGTGAAATGGAGAGAAGACCTTGCACCTTCTCCTGCTCCCAGGGGAGAAGCGCCGCGCCCTGCAGACCTCACTCTGCAAGCCTCCCGCCCCCGAACTTGGGTCCCAGCCATCCCGGTGGGAGTCCTGGACACCACCCCAACGGGTCTCAGGCGCCCTCTCCCCCTCTGCCCCCCGCCTCTGTCACGGCCGCCCCGACGGGTCCCGGGTGTCCCCAGCCCAGTCCCAGCCGCGCTTCCTCACCGCGCCGCGCTCGAAGTCGTTGTAGAAGGGCTTGTCCAGCAGGTGCTTCTCGCTGCAGCCCGCGGAGCCCACGAGGCTGAGGTAGATGTAGTCGTCGGTGCCAGCGAACCACTGGCTGCCGGTGGCCACGGTGACCGTGTAGGAGGGCATGGCCGAGGGCTGCGAGCGCCGAGAGCCTGGGCGCTGCGGTCCACGCGCGTAGGCGTCTCGCCGCGACCCGCGCAGCAGCCTCTTTCCCCGCCCGGCCCGGCCCCCTGCCTGCGCCGACCCCGCCCCCTGCCTGCGCCGACCCCATAGCCCGGCCCCGCCCCCCCCGCCCCGCCCCTGACGCTCGGCGCCTCGGGACCCGCCGCGGACACGGTCGGGGTCGCGCATTCCCGCGTCTCACCCCGCTGGCGTGGCGTCGGTTTTAGCAGTCTGGGGCCTGGGGCAACCTCAGCTGCCACACCCCACCCAGACATCCGTGCATCCGCTGACTCAGTCTCCCGTTCCCTGTTTTCACTCTCTACCCTTCCTTTCTGCCTCTGCGCCGGCTCCCGGAAGGCCCTGGGGTTGGGCTCCCGGGACCCCCTGAAGAGGAGACATAGTCCCAGCTCTCACCAAGTTCCCAGTGTGGCTTGGGCGATTACCTGTTCCGTGGTTTCCGAGACCAGGGGTGCTCTGAGAATCTACACCAGGAAGGGGGACTCACCTGGGGAGTCAGGCAGGCTTCTTGGAGGAAGCCACACCTGAGCCGATACTGAGAGTGGAATCTGGAACGCAGAGACTTCAGTCAGCTCTGGCTTCTTCCACGGTCTTGGCTGAATGTCACTCTGGGCAAGGCGCAGGTGAGCACAGAGGTGAGTCAGATGCCAGCCGCTCTCAGGCCCAGAGTTGTCCGTGTACAGTGGGAAGCAGGGCAGTCAGAGAGAGGGAGGCCAGGACGAGAAAACACAAATCTGAACACCTAGGGGTTGTCTGGAGGAGGTCAGGTGCTTAGGGAGAAACTTGGGGGCCGAGAATCTGGGCTGTGGTGGGGAAGGAGTTAGGCTTGCTTGGAGATGGCTCATAGGAGTGGACCACTGGCTGGAAGTGCTAGGGAGAAAGATGTGGAGTCCACGGCAAGAATGTTCCAGGGGTGAGGGCCGGCAGCTGGGAGCAGACTGCTTGGCCTAGTCAATTGGTTGACTTTCTACCTGGCAGTGAGCAGAGGCCTGAAAGAGATGTTAGTAGAAGGCTTTGTGTTCTAGAGAAGCTTCCCATGGGTGGTCAGCTTTCCTACTGCTGTGACCTGATTTTATATGTCTTCTATATTCGCCTCCACCTCCCCCACCTCTCATGCCCACCATCCTGGCCCCCGCCACAACCCTGCCCCGCCAACTTCAAAACTGAATCTCAGCGTGGTACACATTCAATAATGAGCTGAACCAAATTAAAATAGAAGTTCATTCCATGTGAGGTGGTGGGAGTGTCAAGTCTCTGCTTTGTACATTCACTGTTGGGGACGTGCCAAGAGGCAGGCTCCCCAGTTCTGGGAACCAGGGCTCCACCTGGTGGCAAATCCTGCTTCCACCTCTGCCTGGCAGGATCGCCATTCTGAGCGGAGAGAGGGTATCTGCCAGTCCACTTTCTACAGGAGGGCAGATTTCAGTGGGACTGGCTGTATTCCTGGAAAGGCCCTGGAGGGATTCTCTGGGAACCAAATAGTAGGACACGGAAGAATGGACACAGCTGAGATGAGCAGATGGAAATAGCAGCGGGATAGAGGTGGGATCCAACCCCTGCCAGGCAAGAGACAGGCTCCAGGAAACCCTGGTCGCAGTGGGGAGGATGGCCGTGGAATTGCACTTCAAATCTAAGAATAAAATGGCTATTGTTTTTCTTTGAAAAGTACATACAGTATATTTCCTTTGGACAAAAGTAATATATTGTAGAAATTAGAGAAAAGATATAGAAACAAAATTCATAATGTGTAGAAAAAGTAGTATATATTCATTACATTGGACATTTTTACACCATCAAGACCACACCATTGTGAATAATTTGTCATATTTGCATTGTCCTTAATAACATGAATTTTCCTATATAATTTTACTTTTTAAATTATTTTAATGGCTGCATAATATTCAATTATATGCCACTATTTCTTTCAATTAGTCTGCTAATATTGGGCATTTAGACTGATTTCCTCCATTAATTGCTATAGTACATACTGGGTGCTTGAAACATTTTAAAAAGTCTTTCTTAAGATAGGGATTTAGAAATGAACCAAAGTATCTGAACACTTTGAGACATTTGTAACGTGTTATGAAGCTACTTTCCTTCCCATGGATTAGAGTAATTTATATTCATGCCATTTACTGTCTTGCAAAACGTGGAATGTTGGTTTCATAGAAACTTTGCCATTGTGGAGTAGTTTCCAAAATATTCCTACATCTTGTCTTCACTGTCTCTACCCTGGTTTAGGCTTTCAGCATCTCCTATACAAATTATAACATCTTCCTACCTTATCTCTCTACCTCTAGCCTAACTGCCCCCCCCCCCAATTCTCTAGACAGAGTTATTTCCCTGTTAGCATAGATGGGATAATCTCACTGCCTTACTTAAAGTCTATCACTTCCTTCCTTCCCTCCCTCCCTCCTTCCTTCCCTCCCTCCCTCCCTCCTTCCTTCCTTCCTTCTCCCCTTCCTTCCTTCGTTTCTTCCTTAAGTATTGCTGTGTGTATGTGTTTTAATGTTTATTTTTGAGAGAGAGAGAGAGACAGAGAGAGAGAGATGGAACACGAGCAGGGGAGGGGCAGTGAGCGAGGGAGACACAGAATCCGAAGCAGGCTTCAGGGTCTGAGCTGTCAGCACAGAGCCCGATGAGGGGCTCAAACTCACCAACCGTGAGATCATGACCTGAGCCGAAGTCAGACACTCAACTGACTGAGCCACCCAGGTGCCCCAAATTGTTGCTGTCTTAATATTAAGTCTTCTGAACCAGGAACATGGGATATGTTTCAATTTATTTAAATCTTTTCTGATTTCTTTCAATAATGTTTTGTAGTTTTCAATGTATTTTTTTTGTGATTAAAATTTATTCCTGAATATTTTACTTCTTTTTGAAGGAAAGCTATTTATGTATGTATGTATGTATGTATGTATGTACGTCCCCTTCCTTAGCTTTGTTAGGGTATAATTGACAAATAAAAATTGTATACATTTAAGGTATACAGTGTGAGGTTTCAATATATGAATATGCTGTGACATGATTAACGCAATGAAACCATTAAGACATCTGTCAGCTCACAATTTCCTTTTTTTTATTGGTGTGGTGAGATCACTTAAGATGTAGTCTATTAGCAAATTTTAAGTATACAGTACAATGTTATTGACTATAGTCATTATGCTGTACATTAGATATTCAGAACTTATTTATCTTAAAACTGGAAGTTTGCTTTGACCAGTGTCTCCCCGTCTCTGACCTCTAGGAACCATTGCTCTACTCTCTGGTTCTGATTCTGAGTTTGACTTTTTTAGATTCTACACATAAGTGAGATCATACATATTTGCTTCCTGTGTCCGGCTTATTTCATTGAGCATAATGTCTTCCAGGGTCATCCACGTCGTTACAAATGGCAAGATTTCCTTTTTTTAAGGGATGAATAATATTCCACTGTGTGCGTGTGTGATATAAACATTTTCATCATCCATTCATCCATCGACGGACACTTAGGTTGTGTCCAAATCATAGCTATTGTGAATAATGCAGCAATAACCATGGGAACGCATATATGTCTTTGAGACCCGGATTTCATTTCCTTTGGATATATACCCAGAAGTGGGATTGCTGGATCATATGGCGGTTCTATTTTTCATTTTTTGAAGAGCCTCCACACTGTTTTCCATAGTCGCTGCACCAATTTACATTCCCACCAACAGTGCACAGGGTTCCTTTTCTCCACATCATGGCCAACATTTGTTATCTCTTGTCTTTTTGATAACAGCCATCCTAACAGTGTGAGGTGGTATTTCATTGCAGGTTTAATTTGCATTTCCCTGATTAATGATGTTCAGTACCTTTTTGTGTACCTGTTGGCCATTTGCATGTCTTTGAAAACATCGTTATTCAGATCACTTGCCCATGTTTAATTGCTTGTTTATTTCTTTGTGATTGAGTTGTATGAATTCCTTGTGTATTTTGGAGATTAAATTCTTATCAGCTGTATGGTTTGCAAATATTTTCTCCCATCGGTGGGTTGTCGTTTCATTTTGTTCATTGTTTCCTGTGCAACAGAGTTTTAGTTTGATGGAGTCTCACGTGTTTGTTTTTGCTTTTGCTGCGCTGTGCTTTTGGTTTCATAGACTGCCAAGACCAGTGTCCAAGAGCTTTTTCCCTGTGTTTTCTTCTAAGAGTGTTACCATTTCAGGCCCTCCATTTAAATCTTTAATCCATTTTGAGTTGATTATATATATGGTGTAAGGTAAGGGTCCAGTTTCATTCTTTTGCTTGCGAATATCCACTTTCCCCACATCATTTTTTGGAGAGATAATTTTTCCTCATTGTGTATTCTTGGGACACTTGTTATAGATTAAGTGACTGTATGGGTTTATTTCTGGACTCTCTGTGTGTCTGTTGGTCTATGTGTCTGTTGCTGTCATTTGATTATTTTTTATTGACTTGACTGGTCTATATAGTGAAGACTGTTTCCTCTGCAGTGGTGGGGGGGGATGTTCCTGCTGTCACTCCTCAGGTCACGGGCTTGGGCATGTGTATTCTCAAGCTGGGATGACAAGGTTTTTAGCAGTTCTCTCTTTGTGTCTCTCCCTGTTGGCTAATTTTTCTGCCTCTTCTGGCACTACGTCCTAATATTTGCCTCCACTAAGTGCTGGCCGATTGCTGTTGGTTTTGACAGTTCCCTGGAGCATAATTTGCTTCAAGGTCAGATAATTCAGACCCTTTATGGCAGTAGTCTTTGAGTCTTGTCTTTGAGGTTTGTTTTAAACTAGGAAGGCTTTTCTTAGCTATATCCTTTCTTGGTTTCTATTGTACACTTCTAGTTGGTTTATAGTTTAGCCTGTTGCTCTTATTAAGCTACTATCCTCCTCCTACTTGCTTACCACCAAAATCTCCATTTTTTTGTTTTTGTTTTTGTTTTTGTTTTTGACAGCACCCTTAGGTTGAACTTTCTGTGTTGTCTTCCAAATAAAGTCAGTCCCTTAGGGGGATCTTTGGGGCTCTTTTCTTATGGCCTGCCTCTCTCCCTGGGCGGGACCTCCATGCCACTACTCGGGAGCTGTACTGGAGACAGTGGCATGCTTTTTTTTTTTTTTTTTTTCAGTTGACTTCTCTTCTTTATGAGTGGGGCAGTGAGTGGGAGAGTAGTCTCTGTTTTTTCTGCCTCTTGTGGCAAAGAACCTCCTCTCTTGGCATGGGATTCCCACGTTATGAATGACCTAGGGTGAGGGCATTCAGAGCACAGTACTCTTGGCCTGCCGTGCCTTGGAGAGAGCTTGTGCCCGAAGAGTAGAGACTGGGAGGAAGAAAGGAGCTTTAGCCCTCTGGGCCAAACTTGCCTAGAAAAGAGCTTCTGCAACATAGAGCCAGATGCAATGAGAAATAGTAGTGGTCTTCCCCCACCCCCCGGGGGGTGAAACTATAGTCATAGACTGGGCTGGGGGACGAGGGCATCCTATCTTCTTCATTGCACATCCCCAGAATAGAGTCTCTATTTTACAGGGCTGTGTGGGAGGGGAGGGAGGCAGTGGGTCAAGGCTTAAATGCCACAGACTCTCAGTACTCTTACTGAGGTTAGGAGATTTGCTTGAATAAATCTTTTTTCATTTGTTGTATGCCTTTCGGACAATTTCCTCTCTCTTTAACATTTTTAATTTTGTTTTGTTTTTGATTTTCACCAGTTACGGTTGTTTCACTCTGAAGAATGTCTGCGGAGCTCCTCACGCCGTCGTTCTGGAAATGCTTCTTGCATCGTTGCTTCCCAACCTGAAAAGCAAATCCTTTCCTTCAAGCAAAATCCTGCAAGGAAGCAGGTAAAAGCAGAGATGCTCTGGTTGAACCTAAAGTGAGCTAAAGCAGGAGCGAGAAGCCCTGATCGATTGGCTTTTCACCTCCCCTCACCCTGAGGCTCCAAGCCCTTGATACAAAGTGGGAACGTTTTTGAGAATCATTGGCCTTTAAGATAAAGCACTCACTCTGTACACTGGGCTTTCCGGTCTTGCCCTTCCTGCCCTCATCCACTCGCCCCTCCATCCTTCCCTTGTGTTTTGGTCAGGCTTCCATCAGAGACACAGAGCCAGAAGCATATGAAGAGATTTATTGCAAGGATTGGCTTACCTGGCTGTGGGAGCTGGGAAAACAGGTCTGAAGTCTGTAGGTCAGGGTATCAGGAACGGCAGGTTGGAAACTCAGGCAGCAGCTGATGCTGCTGTCCACGGGAGGAATTTCTTCTTCAGGGAAAACTCAGTTCTGTTCTTTTTTTTTTTTTTAAACTTTTTATTGTTAAATTGGTTTCCATACAACCCCCAGTGCTCATCCCAACCAATGCCCTCCTCAGTGCCCGTCACCCACTCTCCCCCCTCCCATATCCCTCTCAACCCTTGGTTTGTTCTTAGTATTTAAGAGTCTCTTATGTTTTGTCTTCTTCCCTCTCTGTGGCTTTTTTCCTTTCCCTCTTCCCCTCCCCCCTGGTTTTCTGTTAAGTCTCACAAAGTCCACCTATGCGTGGAAACATATGGTATCTGTCTTTCTCTGACTGGCTTATTTCACTCAGCATAATACCCTCCACTTCCATCCATGTTACCACACATGGCCAGATTTCATTCTTTCTCATTGCCGGGTAGTAGTCCATTGTATACATATATACCACATCTTCTTTATTCATTCGTCAGTTGATGGACACTTAGTCTCTTTCCATGATTTGGCTATTGTCGAAAGTGCTGCTATGAACATCGGGGTACACGTGCCCCAATGCATCAGCACTCCTGTATCTCTTGGGTAGATTCCTAGCAGTGCTATTGCTGGGTCATAGGGTAGCTCTATTTTCATTTTTTTGAGGAACCTCCACACCGTTCTCCACAGCGGCTGCACCAGTTTGCGTTCTCATCAACAGTGTAGGAGGGCGCCTGCTTCTCCACATCCTCGCCAGCATCTGTAGCTTCCTGATTTGTCCATTTTAGCCACTCTGACTGGAGTGAGGTGGTATCTCAGTGTGATTTTGAAAGCCTTTCAACTGATTGGGTTAGGCCCACCCAGATAATCCAAGATAATCTCTTTTACATAAGGTCAACTGATTATAGGTGTTAATCACACCTACAAAATATCTTTACAGCAACACCTAGGTCAGTGTTGTTGTTTTTTAAATTTTTTAATGTTTATTTATTTTTGACAAAAAGAGAGAGAGCGAGGGAGAGGCAGAGAGAGACACATACACACACAGAATCCGAAGCAGTTACCAGGTTGTCAACAGAGAGCCTATGTGAGCCTCGAACCCACCAATGATGAGATCATGACCTGAGCTGAAGTCGGCACTTTCCTGGCTGAGCCACCCAGGTGCCCCCCTAGGTCAGCATTTAATTGAATAAGTGGGTACTGTAGCCTAGCCATGGTGACACATACAGCTGACCTCATGCCGTGTTTCAACTACTGTGCTCTGTCCTGAACACTCCCCCTCATCCCCATGAGATCTTGGCATATTTCCTTCCCTTGTCGGGATACTCCTGTCTTCCTTCCCTGTCTCCTGGTTTCCTCCTCCAAGAAACTACACTAGTGTTGCTTCTTCCATGGAGCCCCCCTTGGCAGAGTTACATGTACATCTTCTGAGCTCTGACAGCTTTTGCTCCTGGTTATATTTTGGCATGTGGCCCCTCTGTCCCATCAGCACTTGCTCCTGTCTCCATCTCCCCCAGCGTATTCTGGAGAGCGCGAGGGCAGGGACTGTATCTTATTCATCTCTTGGTCTCCAGCATGATGCCAGGCACAGAGAAGCTGTAACTAGATCCTAGGTAGGTCAAGTTACTGGAGAGTCTGAAACTTGCTAGGAAACTCTGGTTTTTGCGGTGGGCAAAGCAGACTGGCAGTCTGAGCCTAAGCTCAAGAGAACAGTTCTAACTTCCCCTCTAGCCGGTCGCATGATCTCCTGACTCATGGAGTAAAACTTGCGGCATGTCTACAGGAAGCCCTACAGCCACTGCACTTACCGCAGCAGGACAAGTGTGCCCCTCCAGCAGGACGACATGGCCCTGGTGTCCTGGCTGGCCACGGAAGTGACCGGTGGCAGGTCCTTGTGAATAGTCCTTTTCCTCTGGAGGGTGTTTTGTAGAGTTATACCTTTTCTTCCTCTCTTTAAAATTTTTAAATGGAAGTACAGTTGACATATGGTATTATATTGGTTTCAGGTATTCTACATAATGAGTTGATATTCAGACACATTACAAAATGCTCCTATCCATCCATCCATCTATCACTATCTATCACCTGGACCATATCTTTTTTTTTGGTAAGTTCCAAACATTTATAGCTCATTTCAGTTTCTCCTGGTTCATTTGCATAATTAATCAGAACTAAGGACTGACTACCCCTGAGCACTAAAAAGACATGCCCTTTCACTGGGGATTTAGAAAAAGAAAGAAAAAGAAAAAAATTGCGCAGAACCCCACCTCCCCGCCCCTGCCCTTGGATAGATGACCTCATAGTCCTGGATGACTTCCCCTCAGGTGAAGAATAAGAAGAGTAAGACTAAGTTGTAAGAGTGCATTTTTGTAAGGATCTTGTTGAAAACATAATGACGAACGCCAGTTGCACCTTCTCCAGCCTGCGATCAGAGCTCAGATGCTTTTGGATGAATGCCCTATTTCTCCCTCTTTGTGTCTTTCAGAACAAGACCAGACTTTTGCTGGTTGGTCCCTCTTCCATCCCTCAAGGCTATTATATAAGAAGTGGGGTGGGGCACTCCATACTACCTTACCTTGGTAGATACTCTCCTAAAACCTAGCTAGAATTTCCCATCTGTGGCTCAATCCAACTGTTTTACTTAGGAAGACAAAGCTAATGAACATTCTTCCCTTTGGAACTTCTCCACTGAGTACAGAGATACTTTTTGATCCACAAAGTACAAGATTCAACCAAAATTGTTAAATTTGTGATGAGTGTGTTTTTTCAAAAGGAAGAACAGTTCTCATACTCAGGCCGAGTGTGTGATATTTTTCATCCCAACATTAGATAATCACAAGAGATTATCTCTCCGATATCTAACTGAACCAACACGAGAGAACTAATTCACTCTGGGGGTTTGAGCATCACTATCTCTCTCGAAAGAGGCCTGCCCTAACCTCCTGTCGGAAAAACCACTCCCTTCAAGCCACGCGAACTTTGTTCATCGTGTTACTGAACCAATATGGGTCTGCTCCTTGATGAGTCACAGACAGAGGCTACACCAGGTGGAGTTGCTTCACAACGTCATTTTTATTTGCAGCAAATAAGGAGATCATGGGAAATAATTTCCAAAGCCATGACTCTCCAAACAGGGTTGGGCAGGTTCCTTTTATTAGGGTTTGGGATGAATATTCAGAAGGGGAGGTCCCATCATCGCATATAATGGGCAGGCATAAAGCGGCGTATGCCCACTCAGAAGACACATCTATACATACACTGGATGTTATGAAGGTGAAGCTAATGCCTCTCCTCCTAGGGTGAGGATTTTAACGATATAAAGAAGCTGATGTAACTGTTGGACACTTTATGATTTCATATACCTAGGCATCGCCCTGGGGGTCACACTCAAAATGTTTCTTTTCCTGTTACAGCAACCAGTTAGTTTCTAAAAGATAAAATTGATAGCTAGGCAGAAGCTTTGAGGGGTTTCCAGAGTTCAGGGGGTCTCGCTGGGGATAATAGCACTCATTCGCTGCCTGAGATTGTGTTAGGTCGTTCCTTGTTGATCGTCTGCGTCTCCCACAGAGGCTGAGAACCATGAGCTTCTTGCCAGTTCAGTTCACTTTGAGCGTGTGATTCTCAGAACAACGATTTGTGGTCACACGTAGATGGGGAGAAAGGGGACTAGTAATGTTTTAGACACTACGTGCTAAGAAATTTTACATACTCTATCTCATTTATTCTCACAACACCTCCAGGAAGTAAATACCATTACTCAGTTTTACAGAGAAGGAAGCCCAAGTTCAAATATCTCCTGAAGGGCATGGTGTGTGTGTGTGTGTGTGTGTGTGTGTGTGTGTGTGTGTGTGTGTGTGTGTTTAAATGTCTCAAATATGTGAGGGTTGTAATCAGTATACAGGAAAGTGCCACTTAGAGTGAAAATTCTTAAAGAAGGCAAATGGTCTCATGTGATTAAAACCCAGTGCCCAAAAATGTTGATTATGTATGTGATGTTAGCTAACCTCTATTAGGGGCTTCATGCTGCCAGGAACTGTACCTGAATCTTATTTGGACAGGTGCCATTCTCACCCTCATTTTACAAATGGGGAAACTGAGGTAAAGGGGGACCAAGTAACATTGCTGAGGCTGCGTACCCAGTACGTGGTGGACCTGGGATTTGAATCTTGGCCATCTAACTTTAGGGTTCCGGCTTTTACCTGAAGATGTGGGGAGAAGGAGGCATGATCTGTAGAATGAATTTAATTTAATTTTTTTAATGGTTATTTATTTTTGAGAGACAGAACACAAGTGGGGGAGGGGCGGAGAGAATGAGACACAGAATCCAAATCAGGCTCCAGGCTCCGAGCTGTCAGCACAGAGCTCGATGCGGGGCTCGAACTCACAAACCGCAAGATCATGCCCTGAGCCTAAGTCAGACGTTCAACCGACTGAGCCACCCAGGCGCCCCTGTAGAATGAATTTAAAAACTCTACCTTGCAGAGTGTCAGCCTTTTTGACCCATGAAACTAATGATAATAGTATCAGCTAGCATTTGCATAGCGCCTGGCCCATTACAAGGCATTTACCTGCATGGACGTCATTGTGCTTTTCATGAAGGCTTTGAGAGGCAGGGGAGGTGAGCGCTAGTGGTTACTCTCAGCTGATAGTTGGGGAAGAGAAGCTCAGAAATGTGAAGTGACTTATCCAGTAAGTCTATTTCATGCCGTGGCCACAATGCTTCTCATTCATCTTCTCACCTGTCTGGGACTAGACACTGGTGGGATTTGTACCAGATGCCAGCTCCCTGGGGCCAAGTCTAAGGGTTCTCCTTGGGAAGGGGAAGAAAAACGCCTGACTGGGAAAGGAAGGTCACACCCTTATCCTCACCCAGCTTTGGAAACATACTTTTTTAAAAAATTTTTCTTTAATGTTTTTTTTTATTTTTTAGAGAGAGAGACAGAGCATGGGTGGGAGAGGGGCAGAGAGAGAGGGAGACACAGAATCCAAAGTAGGCTCCAGGCTCTGAGCTGTCAGCACAGAGCCCGATGCGGGGCTCAAACTCATAACGGCAAGATCATGACCTAGGTTGAAGTCAGATGCTTAACCAACTGAGCCACCCAAGTGCCCCTGGAAACATACTTTATGTCTTCCATCTTGGAAGGGCCCTACAGAACTGGGCTGGTGGCAAAGTTGCTCCTGAATGAGTTTGGTGGAGTGAGTGGCAGAATTTGGGAGACTAATCCTTCTGGTTTTCATCTCAATAGTATGCCCCCAAGCAGTGGTAGCAAAAGAGACAGAGAATGGTGAGTGCAATTAGGATATCATGGGCCACAGGGTATCCTCACCCAGATCCCTCTTGGAGGTGTCAGAAATGTTTTTGAGGTGTCTTGCCTTTTGAGAAGAAGCTGACTCCATCACCAGCCGCTCAGCCCTCATCCCCGGGATTTGCACTTACGTGCATCTCCCTCTTCCTGCAGAACTTGATAACCATAATTTTCCTTTTTCTCTTGGTGACTTTGGTTATTCTAGGTACCTCACATAAGTGGAATTATACAATATAAGTGCTTTTGTGACTGGCTTGTTTCACTTAGTATAATGTATTTAAGGTTCATCCATGTGGTAGCATGTGCCAGAATTTTCCTTCCTTTTTATTTTATTTTTAAAAAATAATTTTTAACGCTTATTCATTTTTGAGAGACAGCACGAGTGGGGAAGGGACAGAGAGAGGGAGACACAGAATAGGAAGCAGGGTCCAGGCTCTGAGCTGTCAGCACAGAGCTCGAGGTGGAACTTGAACTCACAGACCTGGAGATCATGACCTGAGCTGAAGTTGGACACTTAACCGACTGAGCCACCCAGGCGCCCCTCCTTCCTTTTTAAAACTGAATATAGTATTACATTGAATGTATACACTAAATGTTTATCCGTTCATTTATCAATGGATACTTGGGATGCATTCATCTTTTGGCTACTGTGAATAATACTGCTATGAGTATGTATGTGCAAATATCTGTTTAATGCTTGCTTTCGAATCTTTTGAGTATATACCCACAAGTGGAATTGCTGATTCATATAATAATTCTGTGTTAAAGTGGCGCCTGGGTGGCTCAGTTGGTTAAGCGGCCGACTTCAGCTCAGGTCATGATCTCACGGTCTGTGAGTTCGAGCCCCGCATCAGGCTCTGTGCTGACAGCTTAGAGCCTGGAGCCTGTTTCAGATTCTGTATCTCCCTCTCTCTCTTCCCTTCCCCTGCTCACGCTCTGTCTCTATGTCTCTCAAAAATAAATAAACATTGGGATGAACACTGGGTGTTATATGTAAACCAATTTGAAAATAAACTATTATAAAAAATAAATAAACGTTAAAAAATAATTCTGTGTTAAATTTTTGAGGAACTGCTGACTCATACTTTTAGGTATAAAATATTAGGCCTCAAAATTACTAAGTAAAAATACTAAATGTGCTTAACATGCTAGAGTAAAGAAGGCTTTTCTTAGCAAGACAGAAGCCAAAACTCACGACAGGAAATACTTATTGATTTGACTACATAAAAAAATTCAAAACTTACATATCCATAGACACGTATATAGATACACTAAACAAAAGCTATTTGTACTGTGTGGTAGATGAAGAAATAATTTGTTACTATATCAAGAACCCATGCAAATACCTGAGAAAAAGAGCAACTGTGTAAATTTAATATATATGAAAAGTTGTTCAACCTCTTAAGTTAAAGAAATAAAATGTAAAACAAGAACATATTTCTCACTTAGCAAAGACGAAATATCAAAATAGTGTGGATATATAGTTGTGAAAATATTTCCTTGATTGGCAGTTTGGGCAATATCTGTCAAAATCCCTTGTCAGTAATTTCAGTTGTAGACTTTTATCTTATATTGCTATGTTTATTCTGTCCTGTAACCATAAATTCCACAATTGCTAAGAGATAGGTCTGTATTTAAATGGAGTTGATGCTTAGCATCAGGTTTTTTGTTTTTGTTTTTTAACCACAGCTTCTCCATTCTGAGTCCTTTATTTTTTAAAATATTTATTTATTTTTAATTTTTAAAAAATTACATCCAAGTTAGTTAGCATATAGAACAATAATGATTTCAGGAGTAGAATCCAGTGATTCATCACCTACATATAACACCCAGTGCTCATCCCAGCAAGTGTCCTCCTTAATGCCTTTTGCCCACTCCCCACTCAAAACTCCAGCAACCCTGTTTGTTCTCTGTATTTGAGAGTCTCTTATGTTTTGTTTCCCTCCCTGTTTTTGTATTATTTTTGCTTCCCTTCCCCTATGTTCATCTGTTTTGTTTCCTAAATTTCACATATGAGTGAAATCATATGGTATTTGTCTTTCTCTGACTGACTTATTTTGCTTAGCATAATACACTCTAGCTCCATCCACGTTGTTGCAAATGGCAAGATTTCATTCATTTTGATGGCTGAGTAATATTCCACTGTATGTATGTACCACATGTTTTTTATCTATTCATTAGTCCATGGACATTTGAATTCTTTCCATAGTTTAGCTATTGTTCATATTACTACTATAAACACTTGGATGGGGGTGCACGTGCCCCTTTGAATCTGCATTTTTGTGAAGATGCTCAACATCACTCATCATCAGGGAAATACAAATCAAAACCACAATGAGATACCACCTCACACCTATCAAAATGGCTAAAATTAACAACACAGGAAACAACAGGTGTTGGCGAGGATGTGGAGAAAGGGAAACCCTTTTGCACTGCTGGTGGGAATGAAAACTGGTGCAGCCATTCTGGAAAACAGTATGGAGGTTCCTCAGAAAGTTAAAAATAGAACTACTCTATGAGTGAGTCCTTTATTTTGATTCAGCTCTTAAATGACTGCAATTTACTATCGGGTAGGTTTTTCGTTGTGGTAGTAAAAACACAATTTTAACAACTGTATTAAGAGATGTTTGCCATACAACAGACTTTACATAGTTAAAGTGTACAACGTGAAAAGTTTGGGCACATATGAAATCACCACGATTTCAAGAAAAGTAAGAAATATTCATCACTGAAAAGTTTCCTCTTGTTTTTTTGTAATCACTCTTTGTGTCTTCCTGGTGAAGTATCTGATCAAATCTCTTGCCCATCTTTTTTTTTTTTTTTTTTTTTTTTTTTTTTTTAGTCAGAGTGTTTGCTTTCTTATTGTTGAGATTTAAGTATTCTTTTGTGTTCTATATACAAGTCCTTTATCAGGTACGTGATTTGCACATATTTTATCTCAGTCTGGGACTTGTCTTTAACAGTTTATTTGAAGAGCAGAACTTCAAAATTTTGAAGTAGAATTTATTAATCTTTTTCTTTTGTGGATTTTCTTTTCTTTCGGTATCACATACAAGAAATATTTGCCTAACTGATCAAAAAAACTATTTTCCTATGTTTTCTTCTAAAAATCATATAGTTTTAGGTTTAAAAAATTTTAAATGCTTATTTATTTTTAAGAGAGAGAGAGAGAGAGAGAGAGAGAGCATGAATGGGGGAGGGGAAGAGAGAGGCAGACACAGAATCTGAAGCAGGCTCTAGGCTCTCAGCTGTCAGCATAGAGCTTGACACAGGGCTCAGACTCATGAACTGTGAGATCATGACTCGAGCCAAAGTTGGATGCTTAACTGACTGAGTCACCCAAGTGCCCCTAGTTTTAGGTTTTTATACATTTAGAACTATGATTCATTTTGAGTCAGTCTTAGTATATAGTGTATAGTATGAATCAAAGTTCATTTCTTTGCATATAGATGTCCAAGTTTTCTAGCTTCAGTTGCTTGAAAAGACTGTCCATGAAATTGCTCTTGCACATTTGTTCAGAATTAATGGACTAGATATATAGATTGATTGATCTACTTATAGGCTAACTAGTCTGTTCCATTTATATATGTAGTTATCTTTTCACCAGTGACATATTGTCCTGATTACTGAAGCTTTATAATAAGTCTTGAAATAAAGTAGTGGTAGTAGTCCACCTTTGTTCTTTTTCAAAGTTATTTTGCCAATTCTTGATCCTTTGCATATTCGTATACATTTTAATTTATTTTTTATTTTTTTACTTTAGAGAGCGTGCTAGCAGGGGAGAGGGTCAGAGGGTGAGAGAGAGAGAAATCATGAGCATGGGATCATGACTTCAACTGAAATCAAAGATCATCCCTGGTGCCCCTCATATACATTTTAGACCTAGTTTAGCAATATTTAACAAAGAAAAAATCTGGACTTTTGATTGGGGTTGCATTAATTCATAGGTCAATTTGGAGAGACTTACATCTTAGCACAATCGAGTCTTTGAATCCACAGACATAGCATATCTCCTCATTACATTATATCCTATTTATTTCTTTTAGTAATATTTTGTAGTTTTGTTACATTTATCCCTATATATATCTTTGTATTTTGTGCCGGGGTCCTTGTTCCAGCGAATCTAGGGGTCCCCGAAGGACGGACGGTCAGGCGAAATGAAATGAGAGAGCCATGAGTGAGATGTAGTCTGATGACCAAGCAGGCAGCCCTGGCAATTCTGGCGTCTCCGCCCTGCTGGTCTCAGTGTCTTTATTTAAAAGTAGTGAGTTACATTACAGCAATGAGTGACATCCCATCAGTAAGCATAGTTTGAACAATAATGTGTTTTTATCAGTCAAGTGGCGATTTCCTCAATCTTGCAAGTTGTTTTCAAGTTAATTAGCATATAAATTTAAGGCAGGGGGAGAGAACAGGAAGTTACCTAGGCCTGCCTATGTTAATTATCTATAAACAGGCCAGGAGTCATTCTGCCTATTCTTCCAACTACAATGGGGGAGGTGCAACCCATCCGGCAAGGACAGAATTCCCAATGCTTGTCCTTTGCTTGTTAATGAGTGAATTTACATAATAGGAGCCTAACATTTACACAAATCACACCAATATCCAGCCAGCTCATAACTGCTATCATATTGTGCAACCCATCCCCAAGATGCAACTTTAAGGTGGTCAGGCTACTCTCATTCAGATGTAATCCGTCAAAGCATCATGCTCCAGGTCCTTCCCTTTTATCTAAATGCCATAAAACAAAAGAGCATTACATTCCTTGGGGACAAGGAGAGTAGCTCAAGAAATCCAAGCCTGAAAAATTATTTAGAAGGAGGTAAGACTAGGCGCCATCTTGGCCAGCGGGAATTTTGCTTCAACCACTTTTTCCACACAGGGAGGGGTCTCAACCTGGGAGCCCACAATGATTCTATATTACTAAATATAGAAAATTGTCCGAACAATTTTCTATATTTAGTAATAAATTAGTAATTTTAGTTTCTAATTCATTGCTGGCACGTAGGAATACAAGTGGTTTTTATAAATTGATCTTGCACCTGCAGCACTCCTAAGCTCACTCGTTCGTTTTAGCGGCTTGTTTTCTCTTTGTTTTTTGTTTTGTAATCCACAGGATTGTCTGCTTGTACAATCACACTATTTGTGAAAGCACATATATCCTTGTCTTTTTCCTGATTGTTTGAGGAAAGCATTCAGTCTTTCACCATTAAGTATGAGGTTAGCTGCAGGGTTTCATAGAAGCCCTTTATCACAATGGGGGTGTTTCCTTCGGTTCCTGGTTCCTTAGAGTTTTCATCATGAATGGATGTTGGATTCTGTCAATTTTTTCTGCATCTATTGAGATGATCATATGGTTTTTCTGTTTTTAGTTTCTTTATATGGTGAATGACATTGGTTAATTTTCATATGTTATATTATCCTTTTTATATATTGGTAGGATATGATTGACTAAACTTTTTTTTTTAATTTAAATTTTAGTTAACATACAGTGCAATATTGGTTTCAGGGGTAGAATTCAGTGATTCATCACTCACATACAACACCCAGTGCTTCTCATAAGTGCTGTCTTTAATACCCTCACCCATCTAACCCACTTCCCACTCACCTCCCTCTATCAACCCTGTTTGTTCTCTATAATTAAGGGTCTTCTGTGGTTTGTTTCCCTCTCTTCTCTCCCATCCCCCTCCCTTCCCATGAGCTCATCTGTTTTGTTTCTTAAATTCCACATATGAATGAAATCATATGTTTGTCTTTCTCTGATTGCCTTATTTTACTTAGCATAATACATTCTAGCTCCATCCATGTCGTTGCAAGTGACAAGATTTCATTCACTTTTTTGATGCATAAGTAATATTCCATTGTGTATATACACTGCATCTTTTATGCATTCATCAATCGATGGACATTTGGGCTCTCTCCGTAATTTGGCTGTTGTTGATAATGCTGCTTTAAACCTTGGGGTGCATGTTTCCCTTCGAATCTGTATTTTTGTATCCTTTGGGTAAATACCTGCTAGTGCAGTTGCTGGATCATAGGGTAGTTCTATTTTTAATTTTTTGAGGAAGCTTCATAATGTTCTCCAGAGTGGTTGCACCGTTTGTATTCCCACCACTGTGTAAGAGGGTTTCCCTTTCTTGGCATCCTCACCAGCACCTGTTTCCTGTGTTGTTAATTTTAACCATTCTGACAGGTGTGAGGTTGTATCTTACTGTGGTTTGGATTTGTATTTCCCTGATGATAAGTGATGTAGAGCATCTTTTCATGTGTGTGTTGGCCATCTGGATGCCTTCTTTGGAAAAATGTCTATTCATGTCTTCTGCCCATTTCTTAACTAGGTCATTTGTTTTTTGGGTGTTGAGTTTGATAAATTCTTTATATATTTTGAATACTAACCCTTTATCAGGTATGTGATTTGCAAATATCTCCTCTCATTCTGAAGGTTGCCTTTTAGGGTTTTTTTTTTTTCTTTTTACTTTTTTCCTTTGCTGTGCAGAAGCTTTTTATGTTAATGAAATCCCAATAGTTCATTTTTGTTTTGTGTCTCTTGCCTATGGAGATGTGTCTAGTAAGAAGTTGCTATGGCTGATGTCAAAGAGGTCGCTACCGGTATTCTCCTATAGGATTTTGATGGTTTCCTGTCTCGTATTTAGATCTTTCATCCATTTTCGATTTATTTTTGTGTATGGTGTAAGAAAGTGGTCCAGTTTCATTCTTCTGCGTGTTGCTGTCCAATTTTACCAAAACCATTTATCGAAGGGACCATCTGTTTTCTATTGGATGTTCTTTCCTGCTTTGTTGAAGATAAGTTGACCATATAGCTGTGCATCCATTTCTGGGTTTTCTCTTCTGTTCCATTGATGTATGTGTCTGTTTTTGTGCCAAGTACCATACTCTCTTGATAACTATAGCTTTGTAATATAGCTTGAAGTCTGGAATTGTGATGATTCTTGCTTTCCTTTTTCAAGATTGCTTTGTCTATTCAGGGTCTTTGTGGTTTTACTTTATTGAACCTTTACTATGTTGAGTTATGTTCCCATTATCCCTATTTTGTTGAGGGTTTTTATCAAGAAAGGATGCTGTATTTTGTCAAATGCTTTTTTTGAATCTATTGAGAGGATCATATGGTTCTTATCCTTTCTTTTATTAATGTGGTGTGTCACATTGATTGACTTGTGAATATTGAACCACTCTTGCAGCCCAGGAATAAATCCCACTTGATCGTGGTGAATGATTCTTTTAAGGTACTATGGGATTTGAATTTCTAGTTTCTTATTGAGAATTTTTGCATCCATGTTCATCAGGGATATTAGCCTGTAATTCTCCTTTTTAGTGGGATCTTTGTCTGGTTTTGAGATCAAAGTGGAAGTTTTCCTTCAATTTCCATTTTTTGGAACAATTTGCAAAGAACAGGTATTAACTCTTCTTTAAATGTTTCGTAGAATTTCTTGAGGAAGTCATCTGGCCCTGGACTTTTGTTTGTTGGGAGATTTTTGATTACTGGTTCAATTTCCTTGCTATTTATGGGCCTGTTCAAATTATCTATTTTTTCCTGTTTCAGTTTTGGTCATTTATATATCTAGGAATTTATCCATTTCTTTCAGATTGCCCAATTTGTTGGTACATAATTTTTCATAGTATTCTCTTGTAATTACTTGCATTTCTTTGGTATTGGTTCTGATCTCTTCTTTCTCATTTATGATTGTATTAATTTGGGTCCTTCCTCATTTTTTTTTGATAAGTCTGGCTAAAAATTTATCAATTTTATCAATTCTTTCAAAGAACCATCTCCTAGTTTCATTAATCTATTCTACTGTGTGTGTGTGTGTGTGTGTGTGTGTGTGTGTGTGTGTGTGTGTTGGTATCATTTATTTCTGCTCCAATCTTTATTATTTCCCTTCTCTACTAGGTTTAGACTTCATTTGATGTTCTTTTTCTAGTTCCTTTAGGTGTAAGGTTAGGTTTTTTTATTTGAGATTTTTCTTGCTTTTTGAGGTAGTTCTATGTTGCTATACACCTCCCTCTTCTGACTGCTTTTGCTGCGTCCTGAAGATTTACTATCGTGTTTTCATTTTCATTTGTTTCCATGTATTTTAAAATTTCTTCTTTAATTTCCTGGTTAACCATTCATTCTTTAGAAGGATGTTTTTAACCTGCATGTATTTGTGGTCTTTCTAAATTTTTTCTTTGGCGACTTCCAATTTCATAGCATCGTGGTCAGAAAATATGCATGGTATAGTCTTGGTCTTTTTGTATTTGTTGAGGCCTGATTTGTGACCCACTGTGTGATCTATTCTGGGGAATGTCCCATGAAATGTTCTGAATATATTTGTTAAGTCCATTTGGGTTCTCAGGCACACTTGTCCTAGTAAAGAAGCACCTGCAGAGCACTGTGGGGACTGTGCTGCTTACTGAAGTCTCTCCATGCTGCTGGGTGGGGGGAAATGACACCTGCCCTCTCCCTCCATGCTGGAGAGGGAGTTTCACCTGCTGCTGTCCGGGAAGCCCTCTCAGAAGAGCTGACAGTCTCCCCTTGTGTGTCCTGGGCATCCTTCAGATCGCTGCCTTCACCCTGTCTATGTACGGGTGGTCCGCCTGTTCATCAGTGCTGTGCATCTGTGTTTTATCTCAAGCATGCCAGGCGAGTTTGAAAACTCCAAACTTTAGGGCACTGGAATGGTGAGGACCCGTGCTGATCCTCTGAGAGAAAGTCTGCCCACGCTGGAGCTGGGACTGGTTTGTCCCAGAAGGGCTGTTGCACCGATGCAGGAGCTTGTTTAGAGTATAAAGCACAGCAAAAAGCTGGTGTCCAGGTTAGCTGCCCTGAGTAGGTGTCTCTGCCCCTATGCTAATGAACAGGGCAGCACAATGGCGCCTGCTGGCTCTTTTGTCCCTGAGAGCAGTGCTCTCTCTCCCAGATGTGCTCCAAGAACGGGGAACCTCAGATCCCTTTTGTCCCAAGAGATCCTCAGATTGCACAGTCCGTTCTGGGGCCCTGCCCTCATTTTCCACAGGAAACTGCTACACCCACCAGATTCCACACTGGCCACAGTGAAGACCTCTAAAACTTCAGTTTTTGAGCTCTGCTGGTTGTAAAAATTCATGATAATCAACCCCTCTTGTTTTCCCCCAGAAGTGTTTTTCTTATGCAGTCTCCTGGTGCTGCTATTTCTCTCCCTCCCTCTCTTTCTCTCTCTCTGTCTCTCTCCTCTGTCCATGATCAGACCCTCCCCTCCACAGCACCCACAAACCTTTTCTACCCCAAATCATGTCCTTTCTTCCACAATGTGGCCTCTTCTCTTCCTCTAGCTGTATAGTTTGGTCTCTCAGTTCCCAGATCAATTTTTTGGGTGTTCAGAATGATTTGATATTTATGTAGCTATAAATATACAGGGAGGAGGCAAGCATAGGGTTCCCCTGCTACTCTGCCATCTTAACTCCTCCCCCCAAAATTATTGATTTTATTGATCTTTTCAAATCAGAGCTTTTTGTTTAATAGATTTTATTATGTTTTTGTTTTTGATTTTAGTGATTTTTGCTTTACTCTTTACTATTTCCTTTCTTCTGTTTACTTTGGATTTCACTTGTTCCTTGCTAGTTCTTAAAAAATGAGACTGAGATAAATGATTTGAGACCTTTCTTTTACAGTATATGCATGTAGTAGTATAAATGTTCCTTTAATTATTGCTTGAGTTTGCATTTCATGATTTTGACATAGTTTATTTCATATTCATCCAGTTAAAATATTTTCTATATTCCCTCTTGATTTCTTCTGTGTTCTGGTGCTTTTAAGAATTTATTATTTTACTTCCAAATATTTGAGTGTTTTCCAGACATCTTTCTACTATTTCTAATTTAATTTCATTGTAGACAGGTAACCTACTTGTATATTTGATTAAAACATTTTTTCTTGAGGGGCGCCTGGGTGACTCAGTTAAATGTCTGACTTTGGCTCAAGTCATGATTTCACAGTTCGTGAACTCAAGCTGTGTGTTAGTCTCTGAGCTGTCACAGCTGACAGCCTGGAGCCTGCTTCAGATTCTTTGTCTCCCTCTCTCTCTGTCCCTTGCCTGCTCACTCTGTATCTCTCAAAAATAAATATTAAGAATATTTTTTTCTTGAGACTTATTTTGAAGACTAGACCATGAACTGTCTTGGGAAACATGTGGACTTTAAAACCAGTTGTATTTTGCTGTTTTGCTTAGTGTGTTATGAAATTGTCACTTAAGTCAAGCTAAGTCACAGTGCTATTGACCGTTATTCTGTCTACATGTTTCATCAATTGCTGAGAGAAAGTTGTTGAAATCCTAGACTACGATTTTGAATTTCTCTATATCTCCTTGCAGTTCTATATCAGTTTTTGCTTCATGTATTTTGAAGGTCTCTTATTATGTACATAAATGTTTAGAATTGTTATGTCCTTTTGATTAACAGACCATATAAAAATTATGAAATGACTTTTTGTCCTTAGTAATATTCTGTGCCCTGAAATCTACTTTGCTATTAATATAGCCATTCCAGATTCCTTTTGATCAGTTTTAGCATGATACATCTTTTTCTACCCTTTTGCTTTTAACCTACGCTGTCTTTTTACTTAAACTGCATTTGTTGTAGGCAGTGTATAATTGGGTCCTCCCAATTATGGTCCTCCCGTAAGTTTTTTCCATTATGTCTTTCTCTGACTCTTACCAGTGTGTTTAGATGTATTTTATTTAAGATGACTATTGAAATGGTTGGACTTAAGTGTTTTATTAGCTTTACTGAAATATAATCCATAAGCCATATAATTCACCCATATAAGATGTGTGATTTAATAGTTTTTATTATAGCCACAGATATGTGTCCAGCACCACTGTCAATTTTAGAACATGTCATCACTTCAGAGAGAAACTCTGTATCTTTTAGCCATTGCTTTCCTATATCCCCATGACCTTCTCTGCCCTTCACTCCCAGCAGCCCTCCACAACCACTATTTACTTTCTGTCTCTATTGCTTTCCCTATTCTGGGCTTTAATATGAATGGGATCCTTTAATATGTGGTCTTTTTGTGGCTAGTGTCTTTCACTTAGCATAATATTTTCATGGTTCTTCCATATTGTAGTATGTATAGTACTTCATTTTTGTGTGTGTGTGTAAATAATATTCCACTGGGGAATTACTACATTTATTTATCTGTTCATTCACTGATGGACATTTGGGTTGTTTCTACCTTTGGATATTATGAATAATGCTGCTATAAAAATTTGTGTGCAAGTTTCTATGCGGACATCTGTTTTCATTTCTTTTGGTTAAATACATGAAAGTGGAGTTGCTGAGTCATATGGTACTTCGTGTTTAACTTTTTGAGGACAGCTAAACCATTTCCTTCAGGAGATGTACCATGTTACATTCCTACGAGCAACATATAAAGGTACCATTTTTCCCTTCCGCTTTGCCAACACTTATTTATTCTAGCCGTCCTTGTGGGTGTGAAGTGGTATCTCATTGCAGTTTTGCTTTACATTTCCTTAGTGAACAATGATGGTGAGCATCTTTTTCATGTTCTTGTTGACCATTTGTGTATCTTCTTGGGAAGAATGTCTCTTCTTTTTTTCTTTTTTCTTTTCCAAGTTTTTATTTAAATTCCAGCTGCTTGACATACAATATTAGTTTCAGGTATAGAACTTAGTAATTCATCACCAGGTTAAACCCCCGGTGCCCATCACAAGTGCCCTCCTTAATACCCATCACCTATTTAACCCACCCCCCTGCCCACCTCCCTCCAGTAACCATCAGTTTGTTCTCTCTGTTTCATGGTTTGCCCCCCTCTTTTTTTAACCCCATATGTTCACTTGTTTCTTAAAGTCCACATTTGAGTGAAATAATATGGTATTTTTTTTTCTGACTTATTTTGCTTACCATCATACTCCCTAGCTCCATCCACGTTGTTGAAAATGGCAAATTTCATTCTTTTTTATGGCTGAGTATACACACACACACACACACACACACATATACACACACATATATATATGTACACACACATATACACACATACATATACACATACCATATCTTCTTTGTCCATTCATCAATTGATGGACATTGAGCTTTTTTCATAATTTGCCAGTTGTAGATAATGGTGCTATAAACATTGGGATGCATGTATCCCTTCAAATAAATATTTTTGAATCCTTTGGGTAAATACCTAGTAATGCAATTGCAAGATTGTAATTCCCTTTTTAACTTTTTTTTTTTTTAAGTTTATTTATTTTTGAGAGAGACAGAGCACTAGTGAGGAAGGGGCAGAGAGAGAGAAGGAAAGAGAGACACAGCATCTGAAGCACAGAGCCCAACATGGGGCCCAAACCCACGAACCGCGAGATCATGACCTGAGCCAAAGTTGGATGCTTAACTGACTGAGCCGTCCAGGTGCCCCTCTTCTCCTGTTTTTTAGATATATGGTGTCATATTTTACATGCTTTTCTTTTGTGAGTTCCTTGATGGCTATTTTACA
Source organism: Paguma larvata (assembly GCA_030068075.1). NCBI lineage: Eukaryota > Metazoa > Chordata > Mammalia > Carnivora > Viverridae > Paguma > Paguma larvata. The sequence continues at coordinate 53,301,185 of CM057837.1, read as the reverse complement.
AAAATATTAATTTTTACTGTTTTTGTGTTTCCTACCTTCATATTGTCACTTTTGACATTTCTTTTCCACTCACAGACTTCCCTTTAGTGTTTCTTGCAGGGCTGGTTTAGTGGTCATGAACTCCTTTAGTTTTTGTTTGTCTGGGAAACTCTTTATCTCTCTTTCTATTCTGAATAATAGCTTTGCTGGATAGAGTATTATTGGCAGCAAATTTTTCCCATTCAGCACTTTGAATATATCATGGCACTCCTTCTGTTTGGAAAGTTTCTGCTGAAAATCCCGTTAATATTATGAGATTTTTCTTGTACGCAAGTATCTTTTGTACCGCTCCTTTAAAATTTTTTTCTTTATCATCATATTGCTATTTTAATTATAATATGTCTTGGTGTAGATCTGCTCTTGTAGATTTTGTTGGGAGTCTCTGTGCCTCCTGGATCTGGTTATCTGTTTCCTTTGCCAGATTAGGGAAGTTTTTAGCTATTATCTCTTCAAATAAATTTTCTGCCACTCTTTATCTCTGTGAAACTAGATAAAGGACTTCTATAATGCGAATATTATGTTCGATGGAGTCACTGAGTTCCCTACGTCTATTCTCATTTTGCATAATTCTTTATTCTCTCTTTTGTTCAGCTTCATTACTTTCTCTTACTCTGTCTTCTAGGTCATTAATTTGTTCCTCTGCTTCTTCCAGCCTGCTGCTCATTCCATACTAGCTGTGTTTCTCATTTCATTTATTGAGCCCTGTATCTCTGCTATGTCATTCCTTATCTCTGTGATAACAATCTTGCTGATGTCTTTCACTCCTTTCTCAAGTCTAGTAGTCTTTGTGATCATTACTTTAAGTTCTCTATCAGGCATGTTACTTTACTTATATTTGTGTCACTTAGATCTCTGGCAATGGCTTTGTCCTGTTCTTTCATTTGGGACAAATTCCTCTGTCTTCTCCTTTTTTCTAAGTCTCTGGGCCTGCTTCTCTGTCTGAGGAAAGTCAGCTACTTTTCTGTTCTTGAGGGAAATGGAGAGTTCCGTAGTACCTTGAAGTGTAGTGTCCCCTGTTCCCCAAGGCCTGGCACTTCCAGGAGTGTCTCCAGTGTGTGTTGTCTGTGTTCTGCTGTTGTGTTCTGGCCGTTTATATTTCAGGCAAGTCATCTGTGGAGGCTCTTTTTGCCTGTTATGGGCAGTATTGTTCCCTGCCTGAATGTTTTAACTAGATGTGCTCTGGTCTGCTTGTGAAATAAGACCTGTTGCCACCACTACCTGAACCAAGGCTCTGCGAAACTTGTGGGTTGGGAGATGTGATGTGGGCAGGGGTTTGAGTTGGTCTTCTGGGGGAGGGGCCACCATGCTGGGACTGAGGCACTTGTGACTGAGAAGGGTGGTTCCATCTGAGCATGGGGGAGCAAGGTTGGTGTAAGCAAGTTAGGTAGCAAGTGTCAGTGCTGTGCTGGTTCCTACAGGTGGCTCTGTGTTTATGCTGAGGGTCAGGGGAGGGAAATGGCACTTGCCAGTTCCTTTGTTTCTGGAGGGTCTCTCTATGAATGCTACCTCTCTGAGACACTCTCTGAGATGAACAAATAATCTCCCCACTGTGTGCCCCAAGAATTCTTCAGATCGCTGTTGCCATACTCTATATCCATTGGCTGTTTGCCCTGCCTTCTCTCCAAGAGCAGCCCGAAAGCCTCTGGGCTCTTTCTCAGTCAAGCCTGCTGACTTTTAAAACTCCAGGCTTTAAGCCCTGCTGGTTGCAAGAACTCATGAAATTCAGCTCTTCTCTATTCCCAAGCCAGTTGCTATGGGGATTTATTTTCCCCATGCACTCCCCTGTGTGCTAGTCTCTCCCTCGTCCTTCTCTGCGACCGTGGCTCCCTCCCCACCACAGAAGCCATGATCCATTTCCCTCTTAAACCGCATCTTCGGAATTCCTACCTACTTCAATGTGGCCTCTTCTCTACGTTTAGTTGTGGAGTTCATTCTGCTAGCCTTTAGATTAATTTCTGAGGTATTTAGGATGATTCGATAGTTACCTAGTTGTATTTGTAGGAAAAGCGAGCCTAGGGTCTTCCTGCTCATTTGCCATCTTCTCCTCCAAGTCCAGTCTATTTCTTCTTGAGCCAGTTTTGGTAGTTGTATCTTTCTAGGAACTTGTCTACTTCATATGGATTATTCAATTTGTTGGTGTATAGTTGTTTATAGTATTCTTTTGAGATCCTTTTTATTTCTTGTAAGGTCAGTAGTAATGGCCCGTCTTTCATTTTAGGTTCTATAATTTGACTCTTCTTCTTCTTTTTTTTTTTTTTCTTGGTGAAACTAGATAAAGGTTCTTCAATTTTGTTGACTTTTTGAAATAATCAGCTTTTGGATTCATTGATTTACCTGTTGCTTTTATTCTTTATTTCATTAATTTTTGCTGTAATCTTTACTATTGCTTTCTTTTGCTTACTTATGTTTAGTTTGATCTTTTTTGTTTGTCTTAAGGTAGAATGTTAGGTTATTGATGTGTGACCCTTATTCTTCTTAATATATGTGTTTACAGCTATTTATTTTACTCCAGGCACTTCTTTAGCAACAATCCCATATATTTTTTGATTTATTGCATCTTCATTATTCTTAATCACAAAGTATTTTATGATTTTCCTTTAATTTCTTCTTTAATTCATGAGTTGTTTTAGAGTTTGATTTTACATTTCCACATTTTTTTCCTGTTCCTCATTTCTAGTTTCATTCCATTTTGGTCAGAGAACATATTTCTATTATTTAATAAAATTTGTTTATATGTTTCATGATCTAGTATATATGGTCTATTCTCTAGAATGTTCCATGTGTACTTGAGATGAATGTATATTCTGTTATTGTTGAGTGGAGAGTTCTCTGTGTTTTAGGTACATTGGTTTATAATGTTCAAGTTCCTATTTCTTTGTTAATCTTCTGTCTAGTTGTTCTATCCATTATTGAAAGTGGAGTATTGAAGTTAGTTATCAACATAGTTAGAGACTATGTTAATTTTTCTATTTCTCTTTTCATTTGGATCATTTTTTGCTTCATTTATTTTTGTGCTGTTAGTAGGTGCTTATTTGTTTATAATTGTTATAGCTTCCTAATGGATTGACTCTTTTTGTCATTATAAAACGTTTTTCTTTCTCTTTAGTAACATTTTTTGTTTTAAAGTGTATTTTGCCTAATATCAGTATAACTACCCAAACTTTACTGTGGTTGCTATTTGTGTAATATATCTTTTCCATCCTTTTACTTTCAATCCATTTGTGTCTTTGAACCTAAAGTGTGTCTCGTTTACTTCTGTAAACAACATATAGTTGGATCACGTTTTTCTATCCAGTCTAACATCTTTTTTAATTGTTTATTCCATTTGTGTTTAATGTTATTGTTGATATCATTGCATTTATTTCCACAAACTTATTTATGTTTTCTATCTGTATCTTTTAGTGTTCCTTTCTTCCTTCTTTATTTCTTTCTTTTTCATTGAGTGGATATTTTTAATATGGCATTTCAATTTCATTAATGACGTTTTTCATTCCATTGTTGAAAAAATTTTAACGTTTACTCTAGATTCATCATATACATTTTAACTTATTAGTATTAACTTCAGATTTATAATAGCTTAATTTCAGTAATATAAAGAAATTTTACTCAGTATAGCTCTATTACTTCCCTCTCCCTTTTGTAGTTATTATTATATATCTTAACATTTATTAGTGCTACAAGGCCAATAATGTGTTGTTTTAATTATTTACCATCTGTACTAATTTCCTTGGCCTATAACAGCTTTGCTGCTATTAGCAAATATAATATCCATATGTTATATTTGTATATGTTATAGTTCCAACAGTGCATTATATGCATGTTATGTTTATGACATTATTTGTAACATATTATGCATGTTATTTTATACAATTGTTTTAAAAATAAGTTAAGAGAAGACAGGAAAAAAATTCATTTCTACTAATTCATTTCTACTATCTTTTAAAATTATGTAATTATCTTTACTTTTTTCATGTGGCTTTTTTTTCTCATGTGGATTTGAATTACTATCTGGGGGTTGCTTGTTTTCAGCCTGTTTGCTGGCAATCAGTTGTGTCAGGTTTTGTTTATGTGGTAAAGTGTATCACCTTCATTTTTGAAATACAGCTTTGCTGGATACAGGATTCTTCATTGACCATCTTGAATCTGTTATTTCATCATGGTCTGACCTCCTTTGTTTCTACCGGAAATTCAGCTATTAATCTAATTGGGGTAATGCTGGCCTCATAAAACAAGTTCGGAAGTGTTCCCTCCTCTTTAATTTTTTGGAAGCTTTAGTTTAGTTAGGTTTAGTATTAATTATTCTTTAAATGTTTTATAGTATTCTCTAGAAAAGCTATCTGAGATTTTCTTTGTTAGGAGGTTTTTGTTTTTGTTTTTGCTTTGTTTGTTGGGAGGTTTGTGATTACTCAATCTCCTTACTATCTACAGGTCTTTATGTTTTCTATTTTTTCATATCTTGGTCTTGGTAAGTTGTATATTTCTAGGAATTTGTCATTTTTTCTAGATTATCTAATTTGTTGGCATACAATTATTGATGGCATTCTTTTACACTTCATTTTTCCCTCTGTGACATCAGTTGTCATATCCTCTCTTTCTGATTATTGTTGAGTCACTTTTAAAGTTAATCTAGGTTAGGGTATGTTACTTTGTTCTTTAAAAAAACCAAACTCCTACTTTTATTGACTTTTTTCTTTTCTATTCTATATTTCATTGATATCTGCTGTAACTTGTAGTGTTTCCTTACTCGTTTGTTATTCTTTTTGTAGTCCTTTGAGGTATAAAATTAGGTTGTTTATTTGAGATTAATTTTTTTAATGTACACATTAGAGATATACACTTTCCTTTTAGCATGGCTTATTGCATCCTATATTTTTGATGTCGTGCTTTTATTTTCCTTTTTCACGGTATTTTCTAATTTCTCCCGTAATTTTTTTTGACGTGTTTGTTCTTAAGAGTATGTTGTTTAATTTTCAAATATATGTGGATTTACCAATTTTCCTTCTGCCATCGATATCTAGTTTCATGTCATTGTAATCAGAAAAGAAATTGTATGATTTCAGTTTTGAATGTTAAGACTTATTTTGTGGCATACTATGTGATCTGTCTTTGAATATGTTCTGTGTACATTTGAGAAAAGCATGTAGTTTTTTTTTTTATAATTTATTGTCAAATTGGTTTCCATACAACACCCAGTGCTCATCCCAACAAGTGCCCTCCTCAATGCCCGTCATCCACTCTCCCCTATCCCATACCCCCCATCAACCCTCAGTTCTTAGTATTTAAGAGTCTCTTAAGTTTTATCTCCCTCCCTCTCTGTGGCTTTTTTTCCCCTTCCCTTCTTCCCCTCCCCCATGGTTTTCTGCTAAGTCTCTTGAAATCCGCCTATGCGTGAAAAGAAATGGTATCTGTCTTTCTCTGACTGACTTATTTCACTCAGCATAATACCCTCCAGTTCCATCCATGTTGCTACACATGGCCAGATTTCATTCTTTCTCATTGCTGCATAGTCTTCCATTGTATATATGTACCATATCTTCTTTATCCAATCATCAGTTGATGGACATTTAGTCTCTTTCCATGATTTGGCTATTGTCGAAAGTGCTGCTATAAACATCGGGGTACACGTGCCCCTATGCATCAGCATTCCTGTGTCTCTTAGGTAGATTCCCAACAGTGCTATTGCTGGGTCATAGAGTAATTCTATTTTCATTTTTTCGATGAAGTTCCACACAGTTCTCCAGAGTGGCTGCACCAGTTTGCATTCCCACCAACAGTGTAAGAGGGTTTACCACATCCTCGCCGGCATCTATAGTTTCCAGATTTGTTCATTTTATCCACTCTGACCGGTGTGAGGTGGTATCACAGTGTGGTTTTGATTTGTATTTCCCTGATGGTGAGCCATGTTGAGCATTGTTTCATATGTCTCTTGGCCATCTGGATGTCTTCTTTGGAGAAGTGTCTGTTCATATCTTCTGCCCATTTCTTCACTGGATTATTCGTTTTTCGGGTATGGAGTTTGGTAAGTTCTTTATAGATTTTAGATACTAGCCCTTTATCTGATATGTCATTTGCAACTATCTTTTCCCATTCTGTCTGTTGCCTATTAGTTTTGTTGATTGTTTCCTTTCCTTCCACGGTGCAGAAGCTTTTTATCTTGATGAGGTCCCAATAGTTTTCGTTTTTGCTTTTGATTCCTTTGCTTTTGGAGATGTGTCGAGTAAGAAATTGCTGCAACTAACATTAAAAAGGTTTTTTTCCTACTTTCTCCTCTAGAGTTTTGATGGTTTCGTGTCTCATGTTCAGGTCCTTCATCCATTTTTTTTTTTTTTTTTTTTTTTTGTGAATGGCATAAGAAAGTGGTCTAGTTTCATTCTTTTGCATGTTGCTGTCCAGTTCTCCCAACACCATTTGTTAAAGAGGCTGCCTTTTTCCCATTGGATACTCTTTCCTGCTTTGTCAAAGATTAGTTGGCCATATGTTTGTGGGTCCATTTCTGGGTTCTCTATTCTATTCCATTGGTCTACGTGTCTGTTTTTGTGTCAATACCATACTGTCTTGATGATTACAGCTTTGTAGTAGAGGCTAAAGTCTGGGATGTGATGCCTCCTGTTTTGATTTTCTTCTTCAATATTACTTTGACTATTTGGTCTTTTGTGATTCTATACAAATTTTAGGATTGTTTGCTCTAGCTTTGAGAAGAATGCTTGTGCGATTTTGATTGGGATTGCTTTGGGTAGTATTGCCATTTTAACGATGTTTATTCTTCCGATCCATGAGCGTGGGATGTTTTCCCATTTCTTTGTGTCTTCAATTTCCTTCATAAGTTTTTTATAGTTTTCAGCATAAAAATCTTTTACATCTTACCAATAAACCTTGGTTAGGTTTATTCCTAGGTATTTGATGGATTTGGGTGCAATTGTGAATGGGATTAGCTTCTTTATTTCTCTTTCTATTGCTTCATTGTTGGTGTAAAGGAATGCAACTGATTTCTGTACATTGATTTTGTACCCTGCAACTTTGCTGAATTCATGGATCAGTTCTAGCAGGCTTTTGGTGGATTCTGTCAGGTGTTCCAAGTACAGTATCATGTCGTCTGCGAAAAGTGAAAGTTTGACTTCATCTTTGCCAATCCTGATGCCTTTTATTTTGTTTTGTTGTCTGATTGCTGATGCCAGGACCTCCAACACTGTGTTAAATAGCAGTGGTGAAAGTGGACATCCCTGTTGTGTTCCTGATCTCAGGAGGAGAGCTCTCAGTTTTTCCCCATTGAGGATGATATTAGCTGTGGGTTTTTCATAAATGGCTTTTATGATGTTTAAATATGTTCCTTCTATCCCGACTTTCTCAAGGGTTTTTATTAAGAAAGGATACTGTATTTTGTCAAATGCTTTTTCTGCATCTATTGACAGGATCATATGGTTCTTTTCTTTTGTTAAGGTGATGTATCACATTGATTAATTTGTGAATATTGAACCATCCCTGCAACTCAGGGATGAATCCTACTTGATCATGGTGAATAATTCTTTTTATATGCTGTTGAATTCAATTTGCTAGTATCTTGTTGAGAATTTTTGCATCCATATTCATCAGGGATATTGGCCTGTAGTTCTATGAGTCTATCTGGTTTAGGAATCAGCGTGATGCTGGCTTCATAGAATGAGTCCAGACATTTTTCTCCCATCTTAATTTTTTTGGAACAACTTGAGAAGGGTAAGTATTAATTCTGTTTTAAGTGTCTGGTAGAATTCCCCAGGGTAGCCATCTGGCCCAGGACTCATATATGTTGGGAGATTTTTGATAACTGATTCAATTTCTTCACTGGTTATGGGTCTGCTAAAATTTTCTATTTCTTCCCTTTTTAGTTTTGGTAGTGTGTGGATATTTAGGAATTTGTCTATTTCTTCCAGGTTGTGCAGCTTGTTGGCATATAATTTTTCATAGTATTCTCTAATAATTGTTTGTACTTCTGTGGTGTTGTTTGTGATCTTGCCTCTTTCACTCATGATTTTATCTATTTGAGTCATCTCTCTTTTCTTATTGAGAAGCCTGGCTAGGGATTTATCAATGTTGTTTATTCTTTCAAAAAAAACAGCTCTTAGATTCATTGATCTATTGTTTTTTTGATTCTATATTGTTTATTTCTGCTCTAATCCTTATTATTTCTCTTCTTCTTCTGGCTTTGGGCTTTCTTTGCTGCTGTCTTTCTAGTTCCTTTAAGTGTGAGTTAGAATCTGTATTTGGGATCTTACTTGCTTCTTGAGATAGGCCTGGATTGCAATGTATTTTCCTCTTAGGACTACTTTGTGCATCCCAAAAGATTTGGACTGTTGTTTTTTCATTTTCATTGGCTTCCATATATTTTTTTAATTTCTTCATTAATTTCCCAGTTGGCCCATTCATTCTTGTTGTTTAACAAGATGTTGTTTAACCTCCATGTATTTGGGAGCTTTCAAATTTTTCTTATGGTTGATTTCAAGTTTCATAATGTTGTGATCTGAAAATATACATGGTATGATATCATTCTTTTCGTACTTGTTGAGGGATGTTTTGTGACCCAGTATGTGATCTATTTTGGAGAATGTTCCATATGCACTTGAGAAGAATGTGTATCTTGCTGCTTTTGGATGAAAAGTTCTGAATATATCTGTTAAGTCCAACTACTCTAAAGTGTCATTCAGAGCTGTTGTTTCCTTATTGATTTTCTGCCTAGATGATCTGTCCATTGCTGTAAGTGGAGTATTAAAGTCCCCTACAATCATGGTGTTATTATCTATACACTTCTATTTTTATGTTTGTGATTAATTGATTTGTACATTTGGATTATTCTACATTGGGGGCATAAAAATTTACAATTGTTAGCTATTCATCTCTTATTACAGTCTTTATTTTAAAATCTAGTTGTCTAATGTCGGTATGGCCGCTCCAGCTTTCTTTTGACCTTCATTAGCATGATAGATGGTTCTCCATCCCCTCACTTTCAGTATGCAGGTGTCCTTGGGTCTAAAATGAGTCTCTTGTAGGCAGTAAATAGATGGATCTAGGTTTTTTTTTATCCATTCTAATACCGTATGTCTTTTGATTGAGGCATTTAGTACATTTATATTCAGAGTTATTAATGGAAGATATGGATTTAGTGTCATTGTGTTATTTGTATGTTTCATGTTTGTGCTGATGTCTCTGGTCCTTCGTAGTCTTTGCTGCTTTCCACTCACAGAGTCCCCCTTAGGATCTCTCACAGGGAGGATTTAATGGTCATGAACTCCTTTAGTTCTTGTTTGTCTGGGAAAACCTGTATTTGTCCTTCTGTTGTGAATTACAGCCCTGCTGGATAAAGGCTTCTTGGCTGCATATTTTTCCTATTCAGCACATTGAATATTTCCTGCTGCTCCCTTCTGGCCAGTCTAGTTTCAGTGGACAGGTCTGCTACTACTCTATGTGTCTACCCTTGTAGGCCCATTTGTCCCTAGCTTCTTGTAGAATTCTCTCTTTATCTTTGTATTTTGCCAGTTTCACTATATATCATGATGTTTTTGTCGATTTTGAAGGGAGTTTTCTGTGCTTCTTCGACTTGGATGTCTGTTTTCCTTTCCCAGGTTGGGGAAGTTCTCAGCTAGAATTTGTTCAAATAAACCTTCTGCCCCTTTCTGTCATTCTTCTTTTTCTGGAACTCCTAAGATATGGATATTATTTCGTTTCATTGAATCACTTAGGTCTCTAGTTCTCCCCTCATCATCTACTAATTTCTTTTCCCTCTTTTTTAGAGCTTCATCATTTTCAATACTTTTATCTTCTATTTCACCTATTCTCCCCTCTGCTTCTTCCATCTTTGCTGTTGCTGCATCTAGTTTATTTTGCATTTCATTTACAGCATTTCTTAATTCATCATGACTATTTCTTAGATCCTTGATCTCTGTAGCAATAGAGACTCTGCTATCTTCTTTGCTTTTTTCAATCCCAGCTATTTGTCTTCTGTCTGTTATTTCAAATTCTTGTTCAGATATATTATTTATATCTGTTTTGAGCAATTCTCTGGCTTTCATTTCTTCCTGAAATTTCTTTTGAGGAGAATTCTGTTTCATCATTTTGTCTAGGTTTTTGTTTTTTTATGTGTTTTAATAGCTTGTAATGTGTCCTGCACCTGCAAATACCTCTATATTAAAAAGGGGTCATACACAGCCCCAGGCCTGGCACTTCCGGAAGTGTTTTTGGAGTATGTTGCGTGCATTGTCTCGTTGCATCTTTGGCTTTATATTCCTCTGCTCATAGTGGTGGATTGTTTGATGTGCTTTGATTCGTTTGTAGAAGTAGCCCTGGAAAAAAAGGGAGGGGGAACCTTGTGCTGTACAAAGAGAGAAATGAAAAGGGCAAACATCAACAAAAAAAGACCAGGCAGAGAAATAAAGAAACTATAAGATTTAATCCAGGGAGAGAGAGAGAAAGAGAGAGAGAGAGAGAGGGAGGAAAATAAAGAAGAAGGACATAGAGAAAAGGTGTAAAAAGAATAGAGTAAAAATGCCCAATTAAATAAATAAACAACCAGAGCAGAGAAAGAAAGAAAGAAAAAAGAAAAAAATATATATATAATAAGAATTGACCAAAAATCAAATCAGGAACTATGAGCCTGGTTCCAAGGAAAGAAGAAAAATTGGAGGGTAGAAAGAAGAGGAAGGGAAAAGAGAAGAGAAAGAAAGAAAAGCAAAGCAAAGAGAGAAAGAGAAAAACAAACAGACTAACATAAACACCGCAGGACAGTTGTCTGTTGTTGCCTGGAACCAGCGGCTGTGCCGGTCTGAAGGAGAGGCCGTCTGGTTCAGTCAGCGTCAGTCCCACTCTGGTATATAAGCAGTCACCAGACACCGAGGGTGGGGTTTGGTGTAAGCAGTCCGCCTCCACTGGGGGCCACTGTTTTGTTCCCTGATGGGGAAAAAAATGGTGACACCCCAATCTCTCCTCCCCAGACAAGGTATCTCAAACCATGCTGTTCAGACAGGCCTCACAGAATAGTGTGAATGGGCAGCTTGTCCACAGTCTCCTGCGCCTCCTAGGCACTTGGCTGAGATTCACAACTCGATGTCTTAAAGGATCCCACTCTGTGCAGACCTGGTTCTGGGATAGTGCTACTCCGCCCAGCCAACAAGGGGTCTCTGGCTGGCACCTGCAGGGTCTTTTGTCCTTGGTGGTGGGGGGGCAATATACCCTCTTGCCACAGTACTCAAGGGAGGGGACTGTTCTTTCCCAGTGCACCCATGAGATTGCTGCAGTATCCCGGGCAGGCTTCCTTCCCCCTCAGGTCACGTGCACACAGCAGCAGCTCTGGTCCAGAGAAAGTCAAGCACTCCTGAAAATTCTTAGCTCCTAAAGCTGTTTGCAAAGTAGAAACTGGATCTCTCTGTATTTTTTGTTCTCCAGTCTGTGGTCCGGAGAGGGTTTTCTCTTGTCCAAATACAATACCACACTCTCATAGGCCTTCTTTCCCTTTCTTTTGTCTTTCCACTAAAGGGGATCCCCTACTCCATGCCTACATAGCTTGTTTTATCTCTCCCAATTCACATACATGCACCTCTGTCCCACCAAGCTGTCTCTTTCCACCCATGGAGATTTTTCCGTCAGTCCACAGCCTATGTTTGTGTCTCTGTATTCCAAGTCTTCTTGGATACAATACAGCTGTGTTTGAGGGAGGAGGGAAATTCCAGTCCCCCTACTTCTCTGCCATCTTAACTCCTCCCCTTTTCTTATCTTTTCTATTTGTATTTAATGTGTTTAAATTTTTTTACTCTCATTGTTTTGAGAGATTTCCCCTCTATTATTATTTTTTTCTTATTTGTTTATTTTTGAGAGAAAGAGACAGAGAGAGAGAGGGAGACAGAGAATCCAAAGTAGGCTCCACACTGTCAGTGCAGAGCCTGACATGGGGCTCAAACTCATGAACCATGAGATCATGGCCTGAGCCAAATGTGGACACTTAACCTACTGAGCCACCCAGTTGCCCTTCTATTACTGGTTTTAAGTATGTGTCTTAATGTGATTTTCTCACTGTTTATTGTGCTTGGGATTTATTGAACTTATTACATCTGTGAGTTTATAAATTTTATTAAATTTGGAAAAAATTAGCCTTTTTATTCGAATATTTCTTATGTTCTACCCCACTCCTTATCTACTTATGGGGTTTAATCACATATATGTTAGGCTATTTGAAGTGGATTTATGGTTCACTGATGCACTATTCTTATGGTTTATGTTTTCATATGTGTTTAATTTGGGTTGGTTCTTTTAAAAAAATTTTTTTAACATTTATTTTTGAGAGAGAGACACAGTGCAAGCAGGGGAGGGATAGAGAGAGAGAGGGAGCCACAGAATCCAAACGGGCTCCAGGCTCTGAGCTGTCAGCACAGAGCCCGACATGGGGCTCGAACCCATAAACCATGAGATCATGACCTGAGCCAAAGTTGGACACTTAACTGACTGAGCCACCCAGTCGCCCCTAATTTGGGTAGGTTCTATTGGTAGTTTTTAAAATTTACCAATCTTTTTTCCTGCAATGTCTAATGTGCTGTTAGTCCCATTAAGCATATTATTATTTAAGACATTGTAGTTTGCATCGCGGAAATTCTATTTGAATCTTTTTATATTTTTTATGTCTCCATTTATTATGTTTTCTATAGCTTCTTGAATATTTGGAATATAGTTATTACAACTGTTTTGAGGTTCCCTTTGTCATTTCTGAGTTGGTTTTGATTCATTTTTCTCACCTCAAAATACGGGTGTATTTTCCCACTTCTTGGCATGTCTGGTATGCAAATTATGCCTGGCATGGGAATTATTTTAAGATTTTGGAGATATGTTAAAATAACAATGTTCAACAGTTTGTTGCGGGGATAAATGAGCCTTTTTTGTTCTTTATGCTGGTTTAGAGAAGAAGATTTCAACCAAGACTGAGGATAAAGATGTAGAAAGATTGAGATCGGGAGGAATGAGGTTGAGGAACTCTGGCAGGATGATGTTTCCCTTTTCAGGAAGGCATGAGGCAAGGCCAGTAATTGTGAGGGAAAAGTAGAAGAAGGAGGACTTGAAGAGGATGAAGCATGCTCCGGGCTACAATTGCATAATCAACCCAAAATTAGTAATTGGAGTGTTTCAACAGCTGGTCCCACCTGAGGTTAAGGCACAGGGCCCAGAAAGAGGGGGCCATAGTATTGCCTAGACAGGACTCCCCATAACATCCTGGGCATCCCTAAGTTTGCACAAGTTTCCAAGCATCTCCTTTGCCGGAAGGTCGTCCCTATCTGCTAAGTCTCACAGTGCAGCTCCTACTACCTTCCAGTCAGTCTTTCCACAGCTCTGCTTGGCACTCTTGTCTATCGGATGGCAGCTTGTGGGGATTACACTTAATTTTTCACAGCCCCACCCCTCCGAGACTCTTGATACTACATAAGAATGTTAGAACTCTTGGGGTGCCTAGGTGGCTCAGTCGGTTAAGTGGCCGACTTAGGCTCAGGTCATGATCTCACGGTCTGTGAGTTCGAGCCCCACGTTGGGCTCTGTTCTGACGGCTTGGAGCCCGGGTCCTGCTTTGGATTCTGTGTCTCCCTCTCTCTCTGGCCTCCCTTGCTCACACTCTGTCTCTATGTCTCTCTCTCTCAAAAAAAAAAAAGAATGTTAGAACTCTTAAATTCATTTTCTTAACTTTCCTCTTTTAACTTTCTCTTTTGCCTTTCTGTTCTTTTACCTTCCCTTCACCTTTTCCTTCCTTCCTGTATAACCATATGATCATTCTCCTTTCCTTTTTTGAATCTCTATTTTAAGGGGTAACATAAAATTCACTCTTACTGCCAGTCTTCTTTGTAAATTCTCTTATCAGTTTCTTTTTGTATATGTATGGAATTTACTTTTTTCCAAAAGTTTACTCTCCTTTTTTTCCTGTATGACTTCCCAACTCGATCACATTTCCCAGCTTCCCTGGCCACTAAATGGGCAATGTAACCAAATTTTTGCTCATAGAATGTGAGCAGAAGTTATATGTGCAAATATACCTCACTTGGTTGAAATAAATTGGTTTTCTGGAACTTCCTGTCATTTTCCTTCCTACAAGCTGAATGTGGAGGTTGTGGAAACTTCCATGATAGTGAAGAGAATGGCCTTCCAAGGCCATCAAGAATCATTGACTTGACCTCATTTCGCCTAACCATTCGTCCTTCGTGGACCCCTAGATTCGCCGGAACAAGAACCGACCCTGGCAATAGTCTGTTTTCCTTTCCAGGGCAACTTCAAGAAACAACCCAAAACACATCCAGCCAAAATGATGAGACGGAAGAATTCTCCTCAAAAGAATCTACAAGAAGCAGTGACAGCTCAAGAATTAATGAAAACAGATATAAGCAACATAAAAGAACATGAATATAGAATGATAATCATAAAACTAATCGCTGGCCTTGAAAAAAGCTTAGATGAATGCAAGGGGTCCCGCGCAGCAGAGTTCAAGGACCTTAAAAACGGTCAGGAAGAATTAAAGAAGACATTGGAAGAAATACAGGGGAAACTGGAAGCAGCCACAGCACGGATTGAAGAGGTAGAGGAAAGAGTTAGTGCATTAGAAGACAAAATCATTGAAAAAGAGGAAGCAGATAAAAAGAGAGAGAAGCTGATCCAGGAACAGGAAAGGAGAATTCGAGAGCTGAGCGATGCACTCAAAAGAAACAATATCCGTATCATAGGAGTTCCAGAGGAAGAAGAGAGAGAGAAAGGAGTCGAAGGGGTTCTGGAACAAATCATTGCTGAGAACTTCCTCAACATGAGAAAGGAAACGGGCATGGAAATCCAAGAGGCACAGAGAACTCCCCTCAGACGTAACTTGAATAGACCTTCTGCACGGCACATCATAGTGAAGCTGGCAAAATACAAAGATAGGGAGAGAATCCTGAAAGCAGCTAGGGACAAAAGAACCCTAACATACAAAGGGAGACCTATAAGGGTAGTAGCAGACTTATCTACAGAAACTTGGCAAGCCAGAAAGGAATGGCAGGATATCTTCAATGTGATGAGCAAGAAGGACATGCAACCAAGAATTCTGTATCCGGCTAGCCTGTCATTCAGAATAGAAGGAGAGATCAAGGTTTTTCCCAACAAACAAAAACTGAAAGAATTTATCACAAATAAGCCAGCACTGCAAGAGATCCTGAGGGGCATTCTATGAAGGCAAGGTTGCAAAGAACACAAACTGCCAGGGACAGCCTTACAACCATGAAACTTACAGATAATACAGTGACTGTAAGCCCATATTTTTCAATATTAACACTGAATGTAAATGGACTAAATGCGCCAATCAAAAGACACAGGATAACAGAATGGATTAAAAAACAAGACCCATCTATTTGCTGTCTTCAAGAAACTCATCTTAAACCTGAAGACACCTTCAGATTGAAAGTGAGGGGATGGAGAACTATCTACCATGCTACTGGAAGTCAGAAGAAAGCCGGAGTAGCCACACTTATATCAGACAAATTAGACTTTAAAATGAACGATGTAATAAGAGATGAAGAAGGACATTATATAATAGTCTCAGGGACCATCCAGCAGGAAGAGCTAACAATTGTAAATATCTACGCACCGAATTCGGGGGCACCCAAATTTGTAAAACAACTAATTACAAACATTAGCAACCTCATCGATAAAAATGTCCTAATAGTAGGGAATCTCAACACTCCACTCTCAGCATTGGATAGATCCACAAAACAGAAAATCTCCGCAGAAACAATAGCCCTGAAGGACACATTAGAACAGATGGGCCTCACAGACATCTTTAGGGTCCTTCATCCAGAAGCAAAGGAATTTACGTTCTTCTCAACTGCACACGGTACATTTTCCAAGATAGATCACATTCTGGGGCACAGGGAAGCTCTGAATAAATATAAAAGAATTGAGATCATACCGTATACACTGTCAGACCACAATGCTTTGAAACTTGAAATCAACCACAGGAGAAAGCCTGGAAAATATCCAAGAACATGGCGGCTAAGAAATAACCTACTAAAAGATGACTGGGTCAACCAAGCCATCAGAGAAGAAATTAAAAAATACATGGAAACAAATGAAAATGAAAATACAACAATCCAAATGCTCTGGGATGCAGCAAAGGTAGTCCTGAGAGGGAAATATATTGCAATCCAGGCCCATCTCAAGAAACAAGAAAAATCATTAACACAAATTCTAACAGCACGCCTAAAGGAACTAGAAGCAGATCAACTAAAACAACCCAAGCC
This sequence comes from Paguma larvata, assembly GCA_030068075.1. Lineage (NCBI taxonomy): Eukaryota > Metazoa > Chordata > Mammalia > Carnivora > Viverridae > Paguma > Paguma larvata. The sequence continues at coordinate 53,284,890 of CM057837.1, read as the reverse complement.
CAGCAGAAAGAGAGAAATGACAAAGATCAGAGCACAAATTAACCATATGGAGACAGAAAAGGTAGTGGAACAGATCAATGAAACCAAAAGCTGGTTCTTTGAAAAAATAAACAAAACAGACAAACCTCTAGCCAGGTTTCTCAAAAAGAAAAGAGAGAGAACTCAAGTAGATAAAATCGTGAATGAAAAGGGAGAAATTACAACCAATCCCTCAGAGATACAAGCAATCATCAGAGAATACTATGAAAAATTATATGCCACCAAACTTGGCAATCTGGAAGAAATGGACAGCTTCCTAAATAGCCACACGCTACCAAAACTCAAACGGGAAGAAATAGAAAATTTGAACAGACCCATAACTAGTGAAGAAATAGAATCAGTTATTAAAAACCTCCCAGCAAATAAAAGCCCTGGACCAGATGGCTTTCCTGCAGAATTTTACCAGACATTTAAAACAGAGTTAATTCCTATCCTCCTCAAGCTGTTCCAAAAAATTGAAACGGAAGGAAAACTCCCGGACTCATTCTATGAAGCCAGCATCACTTTGATTCCCAAACCAGATAGAGACCCAGCAAAGAAAGAGAATTACAGGCCAATATCCCTGATGAATATGGATGCAAAAATTTTCAACAAGATACTAGCAAATCAAATCCAACAGCATATAAAGTGAATTATCCACCATGATCAAGTAGGATTCATCCCTGGGTTGCAGGGCTGGTTCAATATTCGCAAATCAATCAACGTGATACATCACATCAACAAAAGAAAAGATAAGAACCATATGATCCTGTCAATAGATGCAGAGAAAGCATTTGACAAAATACAGCATCCTTTCTTAATAAAAACTCTCGAGAAAGTCGAGATAGAAGGAACATACTTAAACATCATAAAAGCCATCTATGAAAAGCCCACAGCTAATATCATCCTCAATGGGGAAAAATTGAAAGCCTTCCCCCTGAGATCAGGAACACGACAGGGGTGTCCACTCTCGCCACTGCTATTTAACATAGAGTTGGAAGTCTTAGCATCAGCAATCAGACAACAAAACAAAATAAAAGGCATCAAGATTGGCAAGGAGGAAGTCAAACTTTCACTTTTTGCAGATGACATGATACTTTACATGGAAAACCCGACAGAATCCACCAAAAGCCTACTAGAACTGATTCATGATTTCAGCAAAGTTGCAGGATACAAAATCAATGTACAGAAATCGGTGGCATTTCTATACACCAACAATGAAGCAGCAGAAAGAGAAATAAAGAAGCTAATCCCTTTCACGATTGCACCAAAAACCATAAAATACTTAGGAATAAACCTAACCAAAGATGTGAAAGACCTCTACACTGAAAACTATAAAAAACTTATGAAGGAAATTGAGGAAGACACAAGGAAATGGAAAAACATCCCATGCTCATGGATTGGAAGAATAAATATTGTTAAAATGGCAATACTACCCAAGCAATCTACACATTCAATGCAATCCCAATCAAAATTGCACCAGCATTCTTCTCAAAGCTAGAGCAAACAATCCTAAAATTTGTATGGAACCACAAAAGACCTCGAATAGCCAAAATAATACTGAAGAATAAAACCAAGGCGGGAGGCATCACAATCCCAGACTTTAACCTCTACTACAAAGCGGTAGTCATCAAGACTGTATGGTATTGGCACAAAAACAGACACATAGACCAATGGAATAGAATAGAAAACTCAGAAATGGACCCGCAAGTATATGGCCAACTAATCTTTGACAAAGCGGGAAAATGTATCCAATGGAAAAAAGACAACCTCTTTAACAAATGGTGCTGGGAGAATTGGACAGCAACATGCAAAAGAATGAAACTAGACCACTTTCTTACACCACTCACAAAAATAAATTCTAAATGGATAAAAGATCTGAATGTGAGACAGGAAACCGTCAAAATCCTAGAGGAGAAAGCAGGAAAAAGCCTCTTTGACCTAAGACGCACCAATTTCTTACTTGACACGTCTCCAAAGGCAAGGGAATTAAAAGCAAAGATGAACTATTGGGACCTCATCAAGATAAAAAGCTTCTGCACAGCAAAAGAAACAACCAACAAAATGAATAGGCATCCAACGGAATGGGAAAAGATCATCGCAAATGACATATCGGATAAAGGACTAATATCTAAAATTTATAAAGAACTTACCAAACTCCACAGCCGAAAAGCAAACAACCCAGTGAAAAAATGGGCGGAAGATATGAATAGACACTTCTCCAAAGAGGACATTCAGATGGCCAACAGACACATGAAACGATGCTCAATGTCACTCATCATCAGGGAAATACAAATCAAAACCACACTGCGATACCACCTCACACCACCAGACAGAGTGGCTAAAATGAACAAATCAGGAAACTATAGATGCTGGCGAGGATGTGGAGAAGTAGGCACCCTCCTACACTGTTGGTGGGAATGCAAACTGGTGCAGCCACTCTGGAAAACGGTGTGGAGGTTCCTCAAAAAAATGAAAATAGAGCTACCCTATGATCCAGCAATAGCCCTGCAAGGAATCTACCCAAGAGACACAGGAATGCTGATGCATAGGAGCACGTGTACCCCAATGTTCATAGCAGCACTTTCGACAATAGCCAAATCATGGAAAGAGACCAAGTGCCCATCAACTGACGAATGGATAAAGAAGTTATGGTACTTATATACAATGGACTACTACGTGGCAATGAGAAAAAATGAAATCTGGCCATGTGTAGCAACATGGATGGAACTGGAGGGTATTATTTTAAGTGAAATAAGTTAGAAAAAGACAGATACCATATGTTTCCACGAATAGGTGGACTTTGTGAGACTAAGCAAAAACCAGGGGGAGGGGAAGAAGGGAAAGGAAAAAAAGACACAGAGAGGGAGGGAGATAAAACATAAGAGACTCTCAAAGACTAAGAAAAAACTGAGGGTGAGGGGGATGAGGGTGGGGGGAGAGGGGGTGATGGGCCTTAAAAGGGCACATGTTGGGATGAACACTGGGTGTTATATGTAAACCAATTTGAAAATAAACTATTATAAAGTTAAAAAAAAAAGAATCATTGACTTAAGAGGAACCCAGATCCCTTAATGAGATAGGACAAGGCTGCCCCCATCATCCTGGGCAGTACCCATCTGTTCATACACACTTCAGAGTATTGAGTGAAAGAGAAAATATTAAGCCACCATATACTTGGGTTTCTTCATTATAGAAGTATAACCTTTAACTTAACTAGTATGCATTTATTCATAAATGGTGACATATCGTTAACATCACAGGAAGGAAATTTTTTATTTATGTATCTTTTATTTTGTTGGATAAAAGGATAACTTGTTTCTGTGTAATGCTGCCAGGGCACAATCTTTCATTGATGACCCATATATAATAACATCTAACATGGTTTCTAAAATGGAGTCCTCTATATCATCTTATTTAGTTCAAAGAAAAATCCTGAAGGTAGATATTATTCACATTCTATAGATTAAACAATTGGATTCAGAGAGATTATGAGACTTACACTAATTCACACAGCTACTTAAGTAAGAGTCAGGTCTCAAAGCCATTTGGCAACCATTTACTTTAGTGCTTGTTCCAAGCATATCACACTGCTTAGTAAAATTAGAAGTGATTGAAGTGCCTTTTAATAACAAACCCACTTAACTCTATGGCCAAGCTAATCAGTCACTTAATCAACAATTACACATTGCATCATGTCAGCTATATTCAGGACATTTTCATAAGGAGGAAGGTAATAGACATATCTAGCCTGTTCTCTGCTCAGACAGAAGAACATATATATGTAAACAAGTGCCACACTGGGGGAAGAGGGAGTAAAATGTTGCCAAGCCCTTTTCATGTATTAGGTACTGTGTTGATGAGGTAAGTCTTGTCGTTATTATAATTAAGTCCTGGAGAGGTTAAGAGACTTGTCCCAAGTCACATAACCAGTAGATTTCAGGCTTGGGATTTGATGCTGGGTCTATAAAGACTCCAAAGCTCACTGAGGTGGGGGAGCCGCTGGATATGACTGAGATTTAGCAGGGAGGGATCATTTCCCTCCAGGAAGTCAGGGAAGTCTTGGTAGAGGCGATGGGGTTAGGTCTGGGTAGGATTTGGGTAGGGAGAGAAAATATGGGGTTAACGGAAGGAAAGATAGCTTGGTAAAGGAGCCAGGATATGAGTGAAAGATAGTGAGGGGGCTAGCTCTATTGGTAGGAGTGGTTTATGCTGGGGAACATAGGAACATTGGCTCCATGGCTCTAAACTTCCATTAAAGGCAGTCTAGAAATTCTAACTGCCTTCCTGAGACCCCTTCCCCAGTCCGTAGGACTGAGCACATTAGTCTGAGCACCTGAACCTGGGTCTGCACTGCCCCAGATTATGGGAACTGGGAGAGAGGTTTGGTCCTGCTCTCTGCTCAAACTTACACCATTTTACATATATTTGGGTCAGAAGTCTAAACTGGCCTTTGTATGAACACCAGTGACAGCCAAGTACCTAGCAAAGTGATACTTAATTGCTCCTTCAGGGTCCACTTAGAGTAATAGCTGTGAATAGGTGTCCCAGGTGTCTCCCACAGGCAGTGACAAGCTTTGCTGAAGATGAGTCACAAGGATTAGCTTAAATAGGGGCAGAAAGCCTTCGTCCATCCTGATCTTGTCCTAGATTACATACTTCTTCAGTGTCACCATGTTTCCTACCTCAGTCATGACTGACGGAGAAGGGATGGCTATATATAACATCTATTAGCTCCGCAAAGGTGAAGAATTTTTTTCAAGGTGATCAGGAGTATTCTGAAGATGATCCATTCTATTGGGTGATGTAAAAGAATGAGAAAAACTCTCCCCATAATTCTAAGTCTGCTTAATTTTTATCATGAACTATATATAAGATCTGATATTTTTTGTTTAGCTGACCTACAATTAGTAACATTTATAGATTTCTCACTCTGTATTATTATTATTTGATCAGTAAATGAAATAATAAAGCAGATAGGATGTAAGAACTGGCTGAGAGTTTAGGGTTTGTATTCACACCTCAATCATAATAATCATTTAGATTCTTGGCTCATTTTTCTTTTTCTTAGCATTTTTTGACATTTAACATCTGACATTAGATTTAGTGGGGCAACTAACAAATTACATAGCAAAGAATTCTTGGCTGGAATTCCAAAGTCTTAGGACTAGATACTAGCTTTGTCACTAATATTCTGTGCGACTAGGATAAATCACTTAGATGCCTTTCTGACTTTACAATAAATAGGTTGGACTAGGTTGTCTTTAAAGTATCTTTCAGATTTAAACCTGAACATATGAGATTTTGGCATTTTCTGATTTTTAGTTTTCTGCTCTTGAGCTGTTTACAGTAGGAATATTTACTTTTGTATGTAATACATGGACTTTGGATTAATTGTGTCGTGTCTGAAAATCCTCAAACTTCTTTAGAGATAAAAATAATAGAAGAGTCAGCTTCTCCATAATTAATTGAATGCTTTATGATGGCAATATTCCCCGCTTCTGAAATTATGAACAATAAATTGGAACTAGATAAAATTTCACTAAAAGTAAGTTGTCTTGCAGATGAAATTCAGCTTATTTGTATGAAAACTAAATGAAATGAACTTTTTAATTTCAGGGATTTGAGGACACTTCGTGCTGTTTCTTTAAGGCGATCAAATGCCAAGATGCATTTTTATTTTCTTTGAAATTTGAGTGCTGGAAGTTCTGGTAAGCATGGAAAATAATAACTGTTTAAATGTCCTCACACCTCACATGTGAAGAGTCATGTAGTCTGCATGAAGTATGTGTTTAAACTTGGCAATTGGTACCTGAGATCTTTTTCTTTTCCCTCATATCTTTGGTAATAATTTTGTGCTGCCTGATGAGGATTAAAGCCAATGCCTTTCTCAGGAGAGAAAGTTCTTTGTTATTTTCAGAAGAGGAAGCTACTGGCTGAGGTCCAACAGAGATTTCATGGTCATTCTCGCCTCCTTTATTCTTTGATCTCCCTGTTGATCAATTGGATGAGGAAACTGTCTACCTGCCCCGGAAATTACAGTGAGAGGGCAATTATCTGAGGGGCAATTTGTTCCCTGAGTGTGAATCAGTTTGATGACATTTCCTTGCACTGAGCACCTTTTCAAAACTTCCATTTATGTTGTAGTTATTTATTTTTCTATCTTCACTCTGGAGTTAAGACAAAGACCAGGTATAAAGTTTCCTTCATAGTAGGTTCTTTTGGTACTCTGGTAATGCTACGTGATAGACCCGCACGCTACCACTCAGTGTTTGGTGAGGGAGGTGTCTGTCTCCTCCCAGCTGTGGTCACAGCATTATGGGTCTCTGGCTCGTCATCCGTGTGGTGGAATGGACTGTGAGTGATGACCAGAGATGTCAGGTGGTTAGAATCCTAGGGAGGACATTCATGGGAAGTACAGAAACCTTACATGGAGACATCCAAGGAGCAGATATCCAACTCTGTTCCTCTTCAGCCTGCCTCAGCTTTTCAGTCTCACGGTGGCCCCTGGGGTTAAACAGGAGTCACTCACCAGACTGTGCTGAGGGGCCAGTAAAGTTACAGAGGATCAGATAAAATCTCAGATCCCCACCTCACACTGTACAAAAGTAATAGTCACTAGTTTTGTATATAAAGCGTAAAGGCATATTGCACTTATTACCTTCGGCAAAGCAATTGAGTGACCAGACTCCTTGCACCTGAGAAGATACAGATGGACCATCATTTGCATGAGCTTCGGACAGACTTTACACTAGCACACCCTACTGCACTAAATCAGAGGAATTTTATGCTCTTCTATTCAAAGAACCGTCTTCACCTTACAAAATGGTGATATGATTTGAGCATAGGTGTTTGCTCATTTCGTATAAACCTTTTAATGCTTCAGTGGTAAATACATTTATTGAAGTTTGACAAAAAGCAGAATTCTTAATCGAAAATGAACATCTTTTCAAAATTAAACCTTTTAATGAATGAAGAGTTGAAAAGAAAAAAACAAATGTGGTACCATGCTGATTTCATCTTAAACAATACAAAATGTCCACTGTGTTGAGAATAGAAACTACTCTGTTTTTATTGGTACTGGACTGTTCTTTGCTATTATTTTCAACAAACATATTTTAGGGCCCACTTGTTCCATTCTAGGCATGGGGCTGGGAGCCAAAAAAAGGTGCTTAGAAATGAATGAGGCAAACACCCCAATCTTAGGGAGATGGGTACCATAATCGTGATGTGTTAATGAATTCTAGGATAGAGGTCAGTACAGAATCCTGAGGGGGCCACAAAGGAGAGACTGGTCCTTTCTCTCTAGAGAAGGGCATTTAGAAAAGGAGGGGGATGGTGATCGACCTGGTTCATGAGAAAAGGAGAGCATTCCTGGCTGAGGGAGCTGCAAGAACAAAGCCACAAAATTCTGGCATGGCTGGTGTGTTGGCCAGACTGGGAGATCTGGGTGTGGCTGGAGCTTTGACTTCGAGGAGTGGCACAAGAGGGATAACATTGTCTAGAGAGGTGGTATATCCAAGAGTAGCAGTTGGGGGTCTTTATTCTGTCAGATCTGTGTTTTAGAAAGAGTCTTTAAAATTTTTTTAAATGTTTATTTATTTTTGAGAGACAGGAAGAGAGACAGAGCACGAATGGGGAAGGGGCAGAGAGAGAGGGAGCCACAGAATCTGAAACAGGCTCTGGGCTCCGAGCTGTCAGCACAGAGCCTGATGCAGAGCTCAAACTCACAAACTGCAAGATCATGACCTGAGCTGAAGTTGGACGGTTAACCAACTGAGCCACCCAGGTGCCCCTAGAAAGATTCTTAAATGGAAAAATTAGAAAATACAGAGAAACAAAGGCAAAGATATTAAATCAACTATAATCTGTCTCTACTGTTGTCTATCATTCATCAGTTGGTTACAGGCATATATACAAATATGATTTTTTTCCTTAAATTCAAATTAAGATCCTATTGTACATACTACTTTTGAACTGTCTTCATGCTTTTTGATAAACATCAGTAAAACACCTCTAAAGCATCATTTTGGTAGGTACAGAGCATTATGCTGTATGAATATATCATAATATACTGCCCTTTAAGAGTATAGGTTGCTTTTACATTTTCAGGATTATAAATGATGCTGTGATGACACCTTGAAGATGGACTTAATTATTTCCGTAGGCTAAATTCCTAGAAGTGAAAGTTTTGAACCAGAATCTTGGCACCTTGGCCTGCATCTTGGCACCCATGTTAATGTTAGTCAAGACCATGCTTTTCAAACTTGACCAAATCAGGGTTCGTAAAGATTAGATTATTGATTTAACTTGCATTTGTTTGGCTGAGGTTGAATGATGCTTCATGAATTTAATTGGTCATTTGTATTTACTTTTTATCAGCTACATGTTCACACCCTTTACCTAATGTCATATTGGTATGTTTCTCTTCATTAAGAATCATAGCATTTCTGTATAATATTGCTCATGCCACGATGTCAGGTATGAATGAAGCATAGTAGCAGCCTACCTTAGGATACCTCTCATTTCTCTCTCTAGCCCTGAAATCACATGAAGCTGCGGGCGGAGATTCACCTGATGATCACAGAAACCCCTCTCAGCCTAAGGACCATGAGTAACCAGACGCTAGTAACAGAGTTTATCTTGCAGGGCTTTTCAGAGCACCCAGAATACCATGTGCTCTTATTCAGCTGTTTCCTCTCCCTCTACTCTGTGGCCCTCACAGGTAATCTCCTCATCATTTTGGCCATCAGCTTCAACTCTGGGCTCCAAACCCCCATGTACTTTTTTCTGTTCAACTTGGCTACCATGGATATTATCTGCACCTCTTCCGTCATGCCCAAAGCACTGGAGGGTCTGGTGTCAGAGGAGAGCTCCATCTCTTACGGGGGCTGCATGGCCCAGCTCTATTTCCTCACATGGTCTGCATCCTCTGAGCTGCTCCTCCTCACGGTCATGGCCTATGACCGGTATGCAGCCATCTGCCACCCTCTGCATTATAGCACCATGATGAGCAAGGCTTTCTGCAGCAAGCTGGCCACAGGTGTGTGGGTGCTCTGTGCCTTCAACACAGCCATACATACCGGGCTGATGCTGCGGTTGAATTTCTGTGGCCCCAATATCGTTACCCATTTTTTCTGTGAGGTCCCTCCTCTGTTGCTTCTCTCCTGTAGTTCCACCTATGTAAACAGTATCATGATTGTCCTGGCTGATGCCTTTTATGGCATATTGAACTTCCTGATGACCATCGTGTCATACGGCTTTATCATCTCTAGCATTCTAAAGATGCGGACTCTAGAGGGGAAGAAAAAAGCCTTTTCCACCTGCTCTTCCCACCTCATTGTGGTGTGTATGTATTATACTGCTGTCTTCTATGCCTACATAAGCCCTGTGTCTAGCTACAGTGCAGAGAAGAGCAAGTTGGCTGGTGTATTGTACACCATGTTGAGCCCTACTCTCAACCCCCTCATCTATACTCTGAGAAACAAGGAGGTCAAAGCAGCCCTCAGGAAGCTTTTCTCCTTTACCAGAAATTAATTTATGTCTTCTGAAGCTTTTTTTGGAGACTGAATATTGAAGTCCACAGTGGTCTCAGAGACTCTCCAATGAATAAGGCTTTGAAAACTACTACTAATGACTCAATGTGATTACTAGATTTTCGACATGCTATGAAGAGCAATTATTGTTATTTATCTTGGTTTCTTGCAATTTTTATATTTTCTCCATTTTGTAATGGATTTTTTTAAAATAAAAAATGAATGAGTATCGAGTGATTAAGAGCACATTACTCATCTGACAAAAGCAAACTCATTTGATCTATATCCTTGGAACTTGGTAATTCAGTTAAGAATACACTAGTGCTCATGATGGTGAATGTAAAAAGAAAAGGCATAAGAGCGTTGCATTGCAGGGTGTGGTGGGGATGCACAGAGAAGACGTGTAGTGTGGAAGGAGTCCTACACTGGTTGGGGAGAAGATCTGGGTTCAAATCCAGACTCTTTCAGAACACTCAGCCCACTTCAGCCGTAGTTTCCTTCTAAGTGTAATGGGGAAAATAAATGAACCTAGAGATGCTGTCAAGACTGAACAAGAGAATTGAAGACAATGATATCAAGTGCTATATAAATTTAAGATAATATCCTGGTGACTGATCACTGAGGACAGGAGCAGCTAAGGAAACTTGGATGTCACAGCCCCTCACCCCTGCCTGGATCAGGGATGTGTGTGGTGGAACGGGTAGGTGGGGGTTAAGATGCAGAAGCGGTGGATTCAACTCCCCAAAAATGACCTAGTGAGAAGCAGCGTTGGGATGGGTAAATGGGAAGCCACTCTGGCGGTTTCTGATGTAAGTGGATTCTGTTTATCTCAGGAAGCCTCTGGCTCATGAGTGGTACCATCTCTGCTCAGTAGAGGCCAAATGAAGGAGTTCCTGATGATGGATCATCTACCTTTCTTTAGTCCTGCATTCTCTCCCAGCTCCACAGAGCCCGTCATCTTTCAGTCCCCAATTTGTTTTTCCTGCTCTTTCAAATGCAGACAGGGCCATTTTCATTTTCAGATCACTTCTTCCTATTCAGTTGAGCCCTGTTTCAGGCTCTGAACCTCTGATCCCTATGTGAGCAGCTGATCCTTCTCTCTGTGGCCTCTAGATCCAGGTGGGAGCATCCATCCCTGCCAGAGTGTTGTCTTGCTTATAGTTTGCCTTCTCAGGAACAGATGCGTTCTTTGCCTTCAACAGTCTTGATACCCGAGATTTTTTTTTTTTTCAGCTTCTTTTGTAGGACCTACCACCACCAATCTGCCTTTCTTAGCTGAGACAGAGAAGCAGGTCTTGCTTCCCTGTATGTTATCTCTTAAAATTAGTCCTTGTGATTTAGTGCAGACAAACTCATGACTCCACTGGCATCCAGCAGACAACATTTTCTCTGACTGGCTGACTATGACTTCACATTATCGATTCTTTGAAGAGCCACAGAGAGGAACAGTTAGAACTTCAGTGTATCCATTTCTCTGCTTTTTGTCTTTGATAATGTCTATCAGTTAAAGGAAGCTCATCCTTTCTTCGAATGTTTCCCCAACCACAAACCCTTACCCTTTTGGCCTTCCTAACTCAAGCACATCTTATGTAAGTGCTCCACCAGATTAGTCTGCCAACACCAACAACTGTATGATAAAGGGTCTGGCAGAGGGAGATAAGATATGAGCCCGTGGTGCACCCAGCTCCCCGTCTGTGGAGGCTGCTTTATGAACTGAAGTCTTAACCACATTCCTATCCTTTGGCTCCAGACAACGAGGTAATCGTATATTCCTGTGTTTTACATTGGCTTTCCTTTTTCTTCAGTTTAGGAATTGATCCTTGGGAGCAGTTACACCAGGGTTTGTCACCTTTGATGTTGACATTGGGGCCGAATCATTGTGGGAGCTGTTCTGTGTATCTAAGATATTTAGCAGCTTCCTTGGCCTCTACCAACTAAATGCCAGTAGAACCACTCCAGTTGTGACAACCAAGAATGTCTCCAGACATTGCCAAATCTTCTTGGGGGTGAGAAGAGAACAAAATTGTCTCTGGATGAGAACCACAGAACTAGAGCCAACCAGCATCTCTTACTTTTGGGATTTGTGGTTGCTGCTATGCCACGTCCACCACTACTGCCCCCAGCTAATGTGACAGTTTCTAATGTCAGGTCTGGGGACTAGATAAGTACTGCCACAACTTATCTCCGGTCTTCCAGTAACACTATGAGACTAGGTAATACATCCAAGTTACATAATGAGCATGAGGTGGAGGTAGGATTTCAACAAAAGCTCCAAGAATTTAAAGCATATGCTCTTACCCACCAAATATATTAGGGCCTCTCGTGGACTCCACCTTCTGGCACTGTTCATGGTTGGGACAAGAGACTTTGTGAGCAAGCAGCAAGCCCACTGCAGCTCTTGTCCAAACTGACAGTGGGTCTGGAAGAGCAATCTTTTTCAAAATGTTTTGAGAGGGAGCAACTGGCCTCATCAGAGGACACCGATTTAGATCCTGTTGAGTTTTGTCAGAGCTAATGATTTGGTGCAGTGATGTCTGTCACTTACTTAACAAAAGGAGAGACCTGAGTCATTTCTCCAGATACGGATTTCTTAGAGCCCTGTCTGGCCAGGGCAGGCATTTATTCCAGAGAAAGGGATTCATAAGATTGCAGAAGTCTCGTCATGTTTAATTTTCTGTTGCATGGAGCAGATTCTTATTTTGTCTTTTTTTTTTTTAATATTTATTTATTTTTGAGACAGAGACAGACAGAGCATGAGTTGGGGAGGGGCAGGGAGAGAGGGAGACACAGAATCTGAAGCAGGCTCCAGGCTCTGAGCGGTCAGCACAGAGCCCGACGCGGGGCTCGAACTCACAGACCGTGAGATCATGACCTGAGCTGAAGTCGGACGCTCAACTGACTGAGCCACCCAGGCACCCCTATTTTGTCTTTTAAATTTAATCTAAGAGCCTTCTTTCTCTTAAAAAGGGAGGCTGGAGGGTGAATTTCATCAAAGGCAAGAGGCATCTGGCCCACCTTGTCTGGGAGGGGACAGAGCACAGAGGCAGGGCTAGTCCTTAGTCTTCCATCACTAGCTGAATGAGACCAGCAGCCTCCTCAGCTGCGAGCTGTACCCATTAGCCAGGCACCATAGCTGGGCCCTGCTACCTTGGCCGCTCAGCTAGAGAGTACACCTGGCTTTCTCTAGAAAAACATGAGATTGAGAAGGGGTCTGGACTTTTGAGGACAGTGTTTCCTTACAGCGGCCCCATGTCAGATTTGAAGACCAAGCCATAATTCATTTGGTCTTGCTTTGTCCATTTTTGGGGGTAAGCAAGCCTCAGGTCTTTGGTGGGCTGGGATTCCCCATACACCTGAGTCTGAATCTCTTGGTAGTATGATACTGAGTTCATCCGCTGTTGTGTGCTCCCAGATATGGTCTTTTCCACTTTAAACACTTGTGCCCTCCTGGCTGTGATGGACTTAGGAGAAAAATGCGACCCATCAGAATGCTTCGTTTTTCTGAATTATAATGAATTGTGGTGATTAGGCTGCACCAGAAATGTGTGCTTTCTAAAACAAAACTGTCATCCATAGTTTCTATATTGACAGTGTAAAATCTCAAAGCCCAAATTATAATCCAACTTCCACTCAGATTCCTTGGGATGCCAGTTAATCTACCCGGCATGACTTTTATGTGGATGTATATGCCAGGAAACATACCACATTCTCCTGCTCCTCTCTGGCTGGGGTAGCTACTTGAGCTAGTCTAGATGGAGATGTCTTGAGTTGCTTGGGCAGCAACTGTTTCACTATTAACCTTTTGTATCTCAGCTCCAACTCCAGATCTGAACTCTGGGCCTGGGGTTCTGCAAACCATATTTCACTTTTGCAGCTGAATTTCTGTTAGTTTCTGCCCAGAGGGGTCCCTAGAGAAAGATTGAAGCACTAGAGGCAGAAGGGACTTGCTTCCTGCTTCTGTCAGCATTGCCCTGATGCTGTTTTTTCTGTTTTCTTTTTTTTTTTTTTTTTTAACTTTACAGTAGTGATTGGACCAGTGGCAGCAGCTGGCTGCAGTTTTCCTACTTGCAGGAGCAGCCTCATTAGTTCTTCAGAGACACCGGCATGTGGTCACCAGTGTTGCCTACTCAGAGGTTTGAATCCCAGCTCAGTGGGAGCTCTCTCGTCCAAGGTCCTGAGGAAGCAACACTCTCTGAGCAGTGCTTGTTCCTCAGAGTCCTAGCTCCGTGAAGTCTCTTCACACCACAGGAAGAACAGGGCTACCCAGGAAGCACACCCTCATCAGAGGACTCTGACCCAGCTCAGTGGAGCGCCTTCTCTGGACTTCTCAGTTATAATGGCTTTAAGCTCTCTTTTGGTTGCCCCAGTCCTGGGAGGTAATGCTTCCTTCTGCTCTTGCTGTCTCTGTATCATCTCAGTTTTTGCCTCATGCCCTTATGGTTCCCCAAAACTTGTCTAACCAATTCCTGTATTAAATCTTCTCTGTGAAGTTGTGTGATATAGTTTCTGTTTCCCACTTGGACATTGATTGATGTAGGCCTCCCTTCAGGGGGTGTTTGGTTTAATGCAGCAACTGCTGCTGTTGCTCCCATGGTCTCCAGCAGGAGTGCTTTGGGCTCCAATAGATCTAAATTCTTCTCCATCAATTTCTGTCTCAGACACTTGACAGCAGGTCAAGGGACAGAGCACATTCTGCTCCAGGAGCGAGGAGACCATAATTCTGATTTTGTCATTATTTCTCATGACCTTAGATGATATTTCTTATAAGAGTTAAGAGTTCTTTCGTCTTCCTCTTCCAGATTTCAGGATCCTTTTAAAAAAGACATCAGCATTTTCCTCATTGCACAACTGGGCTGGAGAGAAATTTTGAATGCTCTAGAAAACTTTTTCTCCTGACCCGATTCATGGTTTCAGAGCAGTTCTTTTATCTTTATTGTCCCATCTCGGGATAAATGTCCTTGTTTTCCTGGTATAGCTACCACTGAGGATAGGGAGAAAGGCCTTTACCTCTCCTTCAATCAGAGGTAATTATCTTGGCATCTGGAAACTTAACCACACGCATTTTTGGAAGTACTTTCTGAATTAAAGTCTCTTTTATCATCCTTTCTGGAGGTCTGTCTTAGATCTTACGATCCAGTTGCATGATCAAATGTCAGTGTCCTTAATTCTTTGTTTAAAGATTTAGGGCCACTATTTTCATATTGCTGGAGGCTAATTATAGATTTGAGAGGACTCGGAGATTATAATGCAATGCGTATAAACAAAATGAAAGTAAGACCAGCTATTAGGGTATTAATTGGATCAATATATGTTATAAAACCTACGTAGTTTACTCCTGAAATATTCTTTTTCTGCTAGTGTGACCATTTGATTAGGATCAACCATATGATTATCTCAGTTCTAACTATCTCCTTGTAGACTTCCATTTCTTCCTAACCCTTTTACCACAAATACTTATTCTGTATTTGTCCATCTCTGTAATACCTCCTGAGGATACAGCAGTCAGAAAGATGGGTAAACATAGCTAAGAAGACAACAGAAGAGAAAATGGAATTATCGTGATGGGGCCGTTCTTAATAGTATGTGAGCAGTTGCTGTGGCTATCCCCTCAGGCCCAGTGTAAGTGACCTGCAGGGAATAGATGAACAAGAAATGAGGTCCATCTTCCAGTCCTTTTAAAATATTTGGACATAGGATTTCTTATGATAAAAGCACACAATTCGAGTTGTTACTGCTATGTAAGTAGGATTTGGTTTTCTATATGACCGAAGTCCTCATTCAACCTCTTACTGATGCAGTGCCAACATAGGTACCCCTAAGTTTTCCTGTAGTCAGTTTGGCTTCATGTATGTACAGAATGTAAAATGGATAAAAGAAGTAATTTCTTAATATTGTTAAGTTAAATTTGTAACAGTGCCCAACTGAGCAATCAAGTAAGACTCAATAAGCATTTAGATCATTGGCAGAATTTACCTAGAAGGATATAACAGGAACCATAGCTTACTTGAAGGGTAACATCAAGCATCCTTCTTCAGTAGGA
This sequence comes from Paguma larvata, assembly GCA_030068075.1. Classification (NCBI taxonomy): domain Eukaryota; kingdom Metazoa; phylum Chordata; class Mammalia; order Carnivora; family Viverridae; genus Paguma; species Paguma larvata. Next base: position 53,269,296 of record CM057837.1, on the reverse strand, counting down.
GTTGTGTTTGCAGTAGTCCACATAGTCACCCAGGAGCTATTGTCTTAGGCTCCCCAAGATGACATCTCAGGTGGAAGGAGACAAGATCTACATGTTGGCATACACCTTGGCTTAAAAGCCCCAATGTCCCCCAAAGGCCAAGATCTCTTGAATAGTGTCTTTTCAGAATTCATGTTCATCCTGAAACCTTAAATGTGACCCTACTTGGAAATAGGGTTGTCACAGATGTAATTAGTTAAGATAAGTAAGGTGGGACCTTACACCAATATTACTGGTGTCCTTCTGAGAAGAGGACAAGAGATACAGACATTGAGACATACAGGATAGACCAGATGAAGAAAGAGAGAAAGACATTGGAGTGTGTCAAAGACCGCCATCAAGCACCACAAGCTATGAAAGGAAAAGAAGGATCCTTTCTTTGAGTCTTCATAGAGAGCATGGCTCTAATGATACGTTGATTTCAAACTTCTAACATCTAGAACGGTGATAAAATAAGTTACTGTTGCTTTAACTTTGTGGTAATTCATTATGTCATCCCTTGAAAACTAGTACAGGTGACTTCTAAGGTAAGGGAAGCCCATAATTATGGCTTCTCATCAGGTATTAGGTCCTCGTATGTAGAAGCAGTCAACCACCCATGAGTCACAATTGGCTTTTCATATTAATTTACAGGGGAACAGAGCTAGAAAGTAAACAGAAGATCAAGTCAACATGCAGAGAAGGAAAGAACTTTTAATTCTTCACCCACAAACAGAAAAGGAAGTATTTGCTAATTTAAACAGACTGCTCTCATCCTCTTTTGCATTTAGAAGAGTCAAAGCCTCACTATGGTTTTTGGTAATTTTTTTCTGTGGTAATGTTGTGTACTAATCCCCAAATTCAGTAGCTTGCAGGGACAAATATGTCTTTTACTCACACACAGGTTGTAGATTGGCTGGGATATGGTGCGATAGGATGGCCATGGCTCTGACTGGAGATTAGCTTCAGGTGTGCTGCACATGTCTTCTCAGAATTCAGAGATATTTGGCCAATTGGAGCATGATCTTCTCATGGCTGATGGATGTATGTAGTGCAAGAAACTAAGCCAAACCAAAGAAGTCCACTCAATGCCTTGACTTGAATCATGTCTACCAACATTCAGCTAATCAAGCCCTACATCAGTGGGATGAGGAAACGTACTTGGCCTGCTCTAGAGACAAGTACTGCTACATCACATGGCAAAGGATATGGATATGTACTTTTTACAGGGAAAGAGTGAAGAATTGGGAATAATATCCTGGTCTTCCACGATAACCTCTTTTTGTTGTGAAAGGTGAATGCTACCTCCTCTCTTCTCTGACTTTGTCTCAAACAAAATCCACAAAGAAAACTATAAAAAAGAGAATTCTTTGTCTAGGAATATAAGAAGAATTTGGTGGTTTGTGGGGGATGGAAGAGGGAATTTTGAGGAGAATGAGAAAAGGCTATGACAAAGATAATCGAAGACAGAGAAAGGGAAAGAATAGAATTTTCTTTGGTGGAAGTGATGCGGCATGATATCCAAGTCTAGGAGAACAGAGGCATTGTGGCTTCTTCTGTCTCTTGGGATATTCACTTTTAAGCCATCACATAAGATATCTGCTCTGAAGCCACCATGATGAGAGACCACCTAGAAGAACTGTAGAGAGACATAGATGCTGGAGGAGCCCCCAGCTCTTTGAATCTTTGTAGCTCAAGTACCAGTTATGTAAATGATGAGACCTTTGACTCCAGCCCCAGTTATTGTCTGACTGCAACTGCATGAAAGATTCTGAGTGGGAACCACCTAGCTGTTTCAAGAATAAACCTCACTTTGTCATGGTATAGCATTCTTTGTGTATATTGCTGAATTCTTGCTAATTTGGTATTAAAGATTTTTGCATCTATACTTATGAGGAAATTCAGTCTGCAGTTTTCTTTATATACTGACTTTAGTTTTAGTATCAGGGCATGCTATGGACTAAACTGTGTCCCCCCCAAATTATATGTTGAAAGTCTAACCCCCCATGTAACTATATTGGATATAGGAAATTTAAGGAGGTGATTAAAGCTGAACGAGATCATAAAGGTAGAGTCTTAATTTGCTAGAGCTGATGATCTTAAAAAAAGAGATAGAGACACCAGAGTTATCTCTATCATGTGAAGACATTGTGAGAAGGTAGTTGTCTACAAGCCAGGAAGAAAGCTCTCACCAGCCCTTGACCAGGGTCAATGTTTTATAGGCACTTGAAAGTAATGTGATTTCTTTGTTGTTGGGTGGGTATTCTATATTTGTTAGTTAGAGCCTGATGGTTAATGATATTGAATTCTGCTACATCCTTACTGTATTTTTTTGTTTACTTGTTCTATCAATTGTTGAGAGAGGGATGGTGAAGTATCCAAACGTAATTGTTAATTATCTTTTTTTGCCTTTCAGTTCTATCAGTTTTTAGTTATGTATTTTTCAGCTCTCTTGTTTGATCCACACATTTAGGATTGCTGTGTCTTCTTGATGAATTCATGTTCTCATCATTGTGTAATGTCCCTCTTTGACTCTGGTAATTTTCTTTGCTCTGAGGTCTACTCTGTCTGATATTAATATAGCCAGTCCTGCCTTCATTTGATAAATATTTGCGTGAAATTTTTTCCCATCCTTTTACTTTCAAACTGCCTATATTGCTGTATTCAAAGTGATTATTTATAGACATCATATAATTGAATGTTTTTAAATTCATTTTGTCAATATTTAAATTGGTGTTTTCATATTTAATCTAATGTAATTTTTGATGTCTTAGGATTTAAGTCCACTATTTTACATTTTGTTTTCTGTTTGTTTTTCATTTCCATGTTTTCTTTTTCCTGACTTCATGTGGGTTACTTGAATATTTTTTCAATAATTCAATTTTGATTTCTCTATAATGCTTTTGAGTATACCTTTTTGTATAGTGTTTTTAGTGGTTGCTCTAAATATCATTTCCTATATATTTAGAGAACTTCCTTTGGTCATTCTTTTAGGATAGGGATGCTGGTGGCAAATTCTTTTAGTTTTCCTTCATTTGAGAATATCTTTATTTTTCCTTCATTCCTAAAGGATATTTTCCCTGGATGTAGGATTCTGTGTATTCACGATTTTTCAGCACTTGAAAAATATTGTGCTACTTCCTTCTGGCCTCTGTGGTTTCTAATGAGAAATTTACTGTCATTTGAATTGTTCTTTCCCATGGATAATGTGTCGTTTCTCTCTTGCTGCTTTCAAATTTTTCTTTCTCTTCAATTACCAGAGGTTTGAATATGACATGTCTTGGTGTGGATTTCTTTTGATTTATCCTATTTAGAATTCATTCAGCTTCTTGAATTTGTAAGTTACATTTTTTGACAAACAAGAACTTTTTGGCCTTTGTTTCTTCCAAGTCCTTTTCCAGTCCCACTCTATTTCTCCTCTTTTTCAGACACCAGTGACACAAATGTTAGATCTTTTGTTATAGTTCCACAAGTCCATGTGGCTATATCTATTTTTTTCCCAGTCTATTTTCTTTTTGTTGTTCAGACGGGTAATTTCTATTATTCTATCTTGAGTTCATTGATTTGTTCCTTTATCCTCTGCATGCTGCTGTTCAGTACATCCACTGAATGTTTAAAACTTTTTAATTATGATATTTTTCAGTTCTAAAATTTTCATTTGGTTCTAATTTATGCCTGTTATTTCTTGACTGAGAATTTCTAATTTTAAATTTGTTTCAAGCATGTTTGTAGTTGCTCATTGAAGCATTTTTATGATGGCTGCTTCAAACTGTGTCAAGTAATTCTAATATCTTGATGTGGATGTACATTAATTGTCTTCTTTTATTCAAGTTGAGCTCTTCCTTGTTCTTGGTATGACAAATTATTATCAACTGATACCTGGACATTTAGCTCTTATTTAAACTTTGAGTTTTATGTGGTGTTCTTTGACACTGCTCTGGCAGAGTAAGAGAGAGCTTCATCTTGTTACCATAGGTGGAGCTCCAAATTTCCCACTTGAACTTTCAACTCTACCTTAGTAACATAATGCAGTTGGAACTTTATAAACTCTGGGAGGATTTTATGTACCCTATCTTTGAAGATTTTCATAGAGGACAATGGACGTTTGGGAGTCCATGTTATTCTATTTGCATATATAATGAAAGGGTAGCTATGATTTTTGTACTATAATTTTCTTTCTTTCTTTCTTTTTTAACAATACCCAATTAGTAGCTACAGGGATCCTAGAGGGACATTGACCTCTCAATAGTTTTGTTCTGTCTTCTAATGAGGTCTAGCATGTCTGGGGCCCGCCCACTGGCCCTGGTGGATCTTGATTGGTATTAAGAGAGTCCAATGCTAAAAATATGATGGGAAAATTAAATTCACTTTTATCTCAGCTTCCAATGATATGTGTGTTCTTTTCAACCTAGAGAGGTCAGGAAGTGGAAATGCATTTCCCTGCCATGGAATTCATTTAAGAAGAATACTGTGTACAAGAGACCAGTTTGAGTGAGGAGGCTAATGTCTTCCACCAAGCCCTGGAGCATTTGCCCAGCAAGCAGGGTCTCCTAATGGTGGTGGCTGATGCAGGAACAGAATGTGGGTTTGGGGAACCTGGAGCCTGCAAGGAAGGTATGAAAGCTTTTTGGAATTTCAAATTAACTCACTCCCAGATTCCAGTAGAACACTGGGGACTATACGTATGTGCTCTCCTTTCTTTCCCAGGATTTCATCAGGCAAGATTGCCATGGAGCTTTCACTTTGGTAAGTTCTGATTTTGTATGAAGAAGCATGCTGAGTAGACGTGATGCACATTTGGACTTTTCTCTAGGACAAATTGGGGTCATTTAAAATGCAAATGCTTCTGTCTCTCTCTCTCTCTCTCTCACACACACACACACACACACGTGCGCGCGCGCGCACACACACACACACACACACACACACACACACACTTCTAAGTGCCTAGACCAGCATTTTGGTTTGCTGGAAGAGTGAAGGAGAGGGAGACTGAATTCTGCTTACTGTGAGTTGCATCTGGGAAAGTGCATGGCCTTAGTGTGACTGAGTTATTTTACCATTAATTTATTGTACATCGAAGCAGAATCTGTTCCTCTTCAAGCTGATTTACCCTGCTTAAAATAATGGGGTTTGGCTAAATCAGAACTAGTTCAGAAATCTGAGATGAACACTAGTTGATCAGAGTGACAAAGCCTCACACAGAGAAGTTTAGGGATTTAAAGGATAATGGAATATTTTACTTAGGTGGACAATAGGAGAGACAATGAATCAGAAAATAATCGCCAGAGTCAAGGCATGTAATTTCTCTTTCTGTCCTCAGACTAGTATCTCTAAAAGTATGGACTAAAAGGGCCAGAAGATAGAGATTCTCCCTTAGACTGACCACTTAGCACAGGAGGAAGGGAAAACTCTCCTTTCTTCCTGACTGGTCTCAAGCTCTGTAGGAAAATGGCCTGGACTCTGTCTCCCACAGTATAATTAGAGTCCATCTGCTATGCTACTACTCTCACTTTAGAGGGCTGCATCTGGGACCATAGGAAGTTTTCCTGTAAGTAATGTTATGACTTCAAATATGGATGAAAAATCCTAAGGACATCATGAGGGAATAATTTTTTGTGGGATCACCTACTCATGACTATAAGTTTTTTTTCCCTAAGGCTACAGTTTTCCTTTTGCAATATTTACCCTTTGATGATATTGATGATGAGTAGTATCTTACTAATAATATGTTGCATGATCAGATATAAAAGTAAAAGAAATACTTTTTTTTCTGCTTGGCAATAGAGTATAGAAAAAATGGCTAACACTGTTAAAATTACATTATCCTTTATGAAAACTTGTAGCCATGTGCGCAGTTTTTTTTTACTGTTTAGCATAAACATTCCAGATAAAATAATTTATTTTTACTTAATGAAGTATAAAAACCAGACATAAAATATAATGTTTAAAATAATTTAAAAATCCAGTCACCATGCCTACACTATTTTATTTTTTATTAGTTTTTCCCATTTCTTAAATTTAAAAAAACCATAGTTGACACACAAGATTACATTAATTTCAGGTATACAATATAGTGATTCAACAACTCTATATGTGATGCTATGTTTACCACAGATGTAACTACCATCTGTCACCATACAACACTATCCCAGTACCATTGACTGTATTCCCTCTGCTGGAACTTTCATCCCTGTGACTTACTCATTCCATAACTGGAAGCCTGTACCTCCCACTCACTTTCATCCACTTGACTACACTGTTTTATATGTTTAACAAAATAAAGTTCTTCATTCTTCAGTCATGATATTCTACAAAATAGCTCAGAGAGTTGAAAAAATGGAAAAGTCAGTGGTAGGGGATCCACGAAATTGGACAGCAGTTCAGGAATTCACTCTGGAGGGGTTTCCTGCTGTCCGGAACCTTGGGAAGGTTCTCTTCCTGGTGCATCTGCTGGCATACCTGGCCTCCATCATGGGAAACATACTCATAATCACCATTACCTGGGCCGACCATCGCCTCCAGACACCCATGTACTTCTTCCTCAGCAGTTTCTCCTTTTTTGAATGCTGTTTTATAACCACTGTTATTCCTAAATTGCTGGCCATCTTTCTGTCAGGGAGGCAACCAATTTCTTTTGCTGCTTGCTTTACACAAGCCTTTGTCTTTCTTTTCCTGGGAACAACTGTTTTCTTTCTTATGGCTGTGTTATCTCTAGATAGGTACCTGGCCATTTGCAAACCTCTGTATTACCCAACCATCATGAACCCGAGGATGTGTTTCCTTCTGGTCACTGCCTGCTTATCTTTGGGATTTGTCCTCATGGTGGTTCCAATTATAATGCTTTCCCAGTCATCCTTCTGTGGCTCCCATGTCATCCCCCACTTCTTCTGTGATTTTGGGCCACTGGTTCATCTCTCTTGTTCTGACACCAGATCTACTGAAATGTTGGCCTTTGTCCTTGCTTTGTTTATCCTTTTGACTTCCCTTATCATAACCATCATTGCATACAGCAACATAGTAGTCACAATTGTGCGACTCCCATCAGCCAGGGAGCGACAGAAAGCTTTCTCCACCTGCTCGTCTCACCTCATTGTCCTCTCTCTGATGTATGGCAGCTGTGTCTTTATATATGTGAAACCAAAGCAAACAAACAGGCTGGACTCCAACAGGGAGGCTGCCCTTGTGAACACGGTGGTGACCCCGCTGTTGAACCCTGTCATCTATACTCTGCGGAATAAGCAGGTCCACCAGGCTCTGAGGGATGCTCTGTCCAGGATTAGATTGCAGAAATAGAACCATACAGAGAGGGAGAATGCTGCTTCTCCATCTATTGCAATCTCCCTCCTATTTCTGGAATTTCCTATATAGTTTGCAAGTATGTTTTCAAAGGTTCTGCTTGTATATTCTTAGAATAGGGGCCAATTTATCTTATAATCCAATGTACTCCACGGCTTAAAAGCTCTAACATTCTTTTCCATATTGAAATAAAATTATCTTCTCGGATCTTCTTTTAACTGGTTCTAGCTCAATAGGATTCAACACATTTTAATAAGGAGCCTCATATCCATGATTCTGTCTGATGCATGTGGAATCTCAAAGTTGGGAAGGTGTGGTTTCACGTATCTACTTGTAGTAAGTGCATGGGAATGGAAAATGGAATTCACAAGAATTGAGAATATCAAATTGGTTCAAAGATAGATGTAACATGGTCACTATCTTGATTTTTGACGGACACATGTATGTAACTGTCATGATATTAATAACATTACTTGAAATGACTCAATGCAATTGTTTTCAATTCTGCATTGTCTGTATATAAATAGAATACAAATCTTTACAACACATTATACTATAATGAAGACATAAATGTTAAGATTGTTTCCCTACTACAAAAAAAATTAAAGGAATTGGAGGAATCTAATCAAAGGTGGAAAGGAGTCTAACTGTGACTGTAGAGTCTTTCCAAATAAATCTATAAACAAGTATCTTTAGTTGTGAAATGAGAGTTTTGATGTGATAATCTCTGGGTGTCCATTATTGGTACTAGTGTGAAATGATACTATTGCTACCAAACATGACACGAGACACACTGTAATAGAAATACAATTTGAGCCTAAAGATAGAAAATGATGAAATGTTTTTGTTTGTTTAAATTTTTTTTTTTTTAGTGTAGTTCACACATGACATCTTTTTGTGTTTACTGGCCATGTGTATTTCTCCTTTGGGAAAATGTCTATTCAAATCCTCTGCCCATTTTAAGATCAGATTATTTGGATTTTTGTGTGTGTGTTGTTTAAGTTTTCAAATATATTTTGGATATTAACCCTCATTGAATATATCATTTGCAAATGTCGTCTCATTTTCAGTAGGTTACCTTTTTTGCTTTGTTTATGGTTTCCTCTGCTGTGCAAATGATGGGATATTTTAATGAAAGAATTACAACTGTAATTTAGTTTTTCAAGATTTTGATAGGAAAGGATGGGTTTGGACACAAGACACCGTAAGAAAAATCCTGGAGCTGGTGTTTGTTTGGCATTGTTGGTTAATGGCCACTCTCATGCTTTGCTCTGACCACATTATTCTGTGATTTCAGGGATAATAATTGACTGTGTTATGAAGATTTCTGGCACACAATTATGTATGAATTTGAAGAATAGACTGCTCACTTAGCAGAACACATTTTTGTGTTCACCCTATGCACATATAAAAATTTCCAAGAATTTTTCGTGTAGGCTTATCTCTTTTTATGATATTTGGGATATTCCCTTTGCTCAAAGCATCACATTGTCAATGATTTTTCCCGAAATGGCCAATGAACAGTGCAGTTATTGGCAGGAAGTTCTCCCCATAGGAGTGTACATGTCAGTAGAGGCTGGTGATGGCAGTTGGGCTGTGGCATGCAGGTGTACAGCTTGGGGGGCTAGCTGAAGGCGAGCCCAGTGGTGCAAGCTAGTGACAGAAGTCAAGACCAAATCTGAGACCGCATGCAGCTAATTCAAAATATGTAAAGAACTCCTACAAATCAATGATTAAAGAAAATACAACCGAAATAAAATAATGGGCAAAAGACCTGAGTAAACATTTTTCCAAAGAAGACATACAAGTGGCCGATAGATATATAAAAAGATGTTCAATATCATTAATCATCATAGAACTACAAATCAAAACCACAATGAGATATTATCTCACACCTAAGCGAGTTTAGAATGGCTATTATAAAAAAATAAAAGGAAAAGAAGTATTGGTGAGGATGTGGAAAAAAGGGAACCTTTGTACATTGTCGATGAGAATCTAAACTGGTGCAATTACTATGGAAAATAATAGGGAGGTTCCTCAAATAATTAAAAATAGGAAGCAACCCAAGTGTCCATCCATAGATGAATGGATAAAGAAGCTGTGGCACACACACACACACACACACTGGAATAAGACACAGCCACAAATGAAATATGGCCATTTGCAACAACATGGATGATTTAGGGGGTATTGTGCTAAGCTAAATGAGTCATTCAGAAAAAGATACCATATAAATAACTTATATGTGGAATTTAAGAAATAAGTGAACAAAAAAAGAGAGACAAACAAAAAAACCAGACTCTTAAATGTAGAGAACAAACTGGTGATTGCTGGACAGGAGGTGGGTAGAGGGGATGGGTAAAATAGATGAAGGGAATTAAGAGTACACTTTCATGATGAACACTGAATTATGTATAGAATTGTTGTATCACTATATTGTACACCTGAAACTGATATAACACTGCATGATAATTATACTTGAATAAAAAATCATTGAAAATTTAAATACATATAAGAAAAATACCATATGACCCAATGATCCTACTTCTGGATATATATCCAAAGGAGTCAAAGTGAAGATCTTGAAGAGATATCTGCACTCCCATGTTCACTGCAGCATTATTTATTATAGTCAAGATATAGAAACAACGTAAGAGTCCATTGATGGATGAATGGATAAAATGTGGTACATACATAATGGATTATTGCTGAGCCTTGAAAAAGGAAATCCTGAAATATGTGACAACATAGAAGAACCTGGAGGACATTGTACTACATAAAACAAGTCAGATGCAGAAAGACAAATACTATATGATCTCATTTTTATGAAGAATCCAAAATATTCAGACAAGATGGTTTCATGAGTATATACGTATCTTTAACCTCATCAAGTTGTATAGACTAGAGAGTAGAATAGTGACTACTAGGGGCTAGGGGGAGACAGAAAGGGGAAGATGTCAAAGTATGCCAAATGTCAGTACTGCAAGGCCAATAAGATCTACTGTACAACATAGGGTCTGTAGTTAGAGTACCGTATTGTGTAGTTAAAACTTTGCTAAGAGGGTAGATCTTACTTATGTTAGGTGCTCTTACTGCAAAAGAAAGCAAAAATAAAGGAGTTGGAGGAAACTTTTGGGAGTGATGTATATGTTTATGGCTTCAGTTGTGAAGATGGTTTCACAAGTGTATACTTATCTTTAACCTCATCAAGTTGTATACATTAAATGTGCATAGTTTTCTGTATGTTAATCATAATTGAATAAAATGGCTTTAAAAAAGAATTGCTCTTCTTTGATTCAAAATTTTACTAAATAATTTTAATAGATGAGATACATAGAATATCAGACATGGCAGATGAAAAATTAGCAAATTTGAAGATATAGAAACTTAAAAAAACACACAAAGAAAAAATAATCCAGCTAAAATTGAAAAGAGCATCAGTGAAGTATGGGACAAATTCAGGCAACCCAACAAGCATATAATGAGATTTCTGAAGCAGAAGTTTATATGTGGAGGGGGGTGACAAAAAATGATTTAAGGAAATGATGGCTAAAATTTTCCAAATTTTATGAAAACAAAACCAAAAATCTCAGCAAAATCCAAGCACTAGAAACATGAAAAAATCTACACCAAGATGCATAATAAATTGCTCAAAACCAATGATAAAAGAGAAAATCTTAAAAACAGCCAAAAGGAATAATTTCATGTTTCATACTGAGGATAAAGGTATTGTAAAATTCTCTTTGAGGAGATAAGTAAATGAGAATACAGTGATACAAGGACTTTTAAAGGACTATGAATAAAAAAATCTACCAACCTAGAATTTGATACCTGTAAAACTGTCTTTCAAAAATGAAAGCATACAAAAGTTAAAAGAATTAATCACTAGCAAGCCTACAGAATAATAACTGGTAAATTCAGTCCTTCTAAGAGAAAGAAAATTATACCTGATAGAAATATGTAGATCTATGCAAAAGAATGAAGAGCACTGGAAATAGTACTTACATGATAGGTTTATAAGATACTTATTTTAATTATTTAAATGTCTGAAAGATAATCGACTCTTTCAACAAAAATAGTAACAATGCACTGTGGGATTCATAACATATGTAAAAGGAAAATATATGACAATAATATCATAAAAGCTGAGGGGGTTGAAATAGAAGTATGCTATTATAACTTTCTTATATGCGAAGTGGTAAAACTATCACTTGGAGGCAGATAATGATAAGTTAAGGATGTACACTATAAACACTAAAGCAACCACTGAAATAAAAATCAAAAGTTATAGCTAAGAAGACAACAGAAGAGATAAAATGGAATTATCATGATGGGACAGTAGGAAACTTTTGAGTTGATGCATATCTTTGTTGTATTCGTTATAGTGATGATTTCACAAGTGTTTAAACATGTCAAAATGCCATGCCAAATCCCTGAAAAAGTCTGACTGGGCTGCTGAGCCTGCTGGGCCAGACAATGAAAAGCCAGCAGGAAAACATAGTAAGACTAAGAAACTAGCAGAGACATCAGCTAAAGCGGGTAACTTCAGCCCTAGGAAGACCAGCCCTTAAAAAATGTGGGAGGCATCTAAGCAGTTACTGGCTAATGAAAGTCAGGGCCAGAAAGCCGAACAGAGAAAGGCATAGATGTAAAGTTCAGTACTAAGTATCTTAAAGCACAGTCCAAGCAGACAGCATGCTGGGATGGTGTTTCAAAACTACAAGGACAGGCCTGGAGCTTCCTTCCAGCCGTGAAGCTAGAGGGAGAAGCTTTCTTCTACCATAGCAACTGCAAAGAGCCAACGTCACAGAACTTATGAAACTAATGAAGGAGGCTTACCCAGCTCACACACAGTTTGAGAAAAACAATCCCCATTATGACCCATCCAGCAAAGACAATCCCAAATGATCCATGGTAGATGTACAGTTTGTTCCAATGATGAAGCACTTCATTACCCTGACTGAACTCAAAACGCATCACCAAGCCCTTAAAAAATATGGGCTTTCTTAGAGAGGCAAACCATAAAAAAGATTCTTAACTACAGAGAACAAACTGAGGGTTGTTGTGGGGGGGAGGAATGGGCTCAATGGGTGATGGGGATTAAGGAGACCACTTGTGATGAGCACTGTGTGTTGTATGTATGTGATGAATCACTAATTTCTACTCCTGAAACTAATATTACACTATATGTTAACTATCTGTAATTTAAATAAAAACCTGGAACATTAAAAAAAAAAAACATAAGAGACTCTTAAATCCTGAGAACAAACTGAGGGTTGTTTGGGGTGGGGGAGATGGGAAAGTGGGTGATGGGCATTGAGGAGGGCACTTGTTGGGATGAGCACTGGGTGTTATATGGAAACCAATTTGATAATAAATTATGTTAAAAAAATGTCAAAACATATCAAATTATACATTTTAAATATGTCAATTTACATCAATGATCACTCAAGAAAGCTGTTTAAAAGATAATAGAGCTAATTACAATGCAATATTAAAAATACGTGGTTAATTCAAAAGAAAATAGGAAAGGAGAATAAGAAATATATAACATGGGACAAATATAAGGAAACATCAAGATGGTAATTGGGGTGCCTGGGTGACTCAGCCGGTTAAGTGACCAACTCTTGATTTCAGCTCAGGTCATGATCTCATGTTCATGAGATCGAGCCCTGCATCAGGCTCAATGCTGGTTGTGGAGCCTGCTTAAGATTCTGTCTCTTCCTCTCCTTCCACCTCTCTCCCCCGCTCTCAAAAATAAAAAGATAGTAGAGTTAATCTAACCTTATAAAAATGACATTACATGTAAATGGACTAAGCATTCCAATTAAAAAAAAAGGGACACACACACACACACAAAGGAGAGAGAGATTACTACATTGGGTAAAAAGAAAAACTTTACTATGTGCTGGTTATGATAATGTTTAAATATGTAGAGTAAGAAATCCAAGCAAACATCAAGTGAAGGAAAGCTTGTATGACCATAGTAATATATATTAAAAAAATAGACTCACAGTGAAGTGTATTTTCAGAGATAATGAGGTAAATTTATAATGATGAAGGAATGAAATCATCAGGAAGACATAATTTTGTATGTATATTCACATAATGATAGAGCTTAAAATTCATGAAGAAAAGTTGGAAGAACTAAAAGAAGTAAAAAGATCCACAAATAGAGGTTTTAACACCATCATTTCAGTAATTAATACAGCAAAAAGAAAAAAGAATCAGTGTAAAAGATTTGCATGACGATCACCTAAGTGCACTCAATTGATAATTGTAGATTATTACATTTAGCACCTGCAGATACACATTATTTTCATGTGTACATGGAAATTGCACTACTAGGTATTTACCCAAATGATACAGAAATATTTATCCAAAAGGATACATGCACCCTGATGTTTATAGCAGCATTATCAATAGTGGCCAAATTATGGAAAGACCCCAAACGTCCATAGACTCATGAACAGATAAAGAAGATATGGTACATATATATATACAATGGAATATTTGCCACCAAAAGGAATGAAACCTTGCCATTTGCAAGTATGTGGATAAGCAAGTGTGTATTATGCTAAGTGAAATAAGTCAGTCATAGAAAGACAAATCATATGATTTCACTCACATGTGGAATTAAGAAACAAAACACATGAACATAGGGAAGAGAAAAAAAAAAGAGAGGCAAACCATAAGAATGATTCTTAATTATAGAGAACCGAGGGTTGCTGGGGGGCGGTGGGCAGGGGATGGGCTAAATGGGTGATGGGTATTAAGGAGACCACTGTTTTTTTTTTTTTATAATAGTTTATTTTCAAATTGGTTTACATATAACACCCAGTGTTCATCCCAACATGTGCCCTTTTTAATGCCTGTCACCCCCTCTCCCCCCTCCATCACCCCCTCACTCTCAGTTTGTTCTTAGTCTTTGTAAGTCTCTTATGTTTTATTTCCCTCCCTCTGTCTTTTTTTTCTTTCCCCTCTTCCCCTCCCCCTGGTTTTTGCTTAGTCTCACAAAGTCCACCTATTCGTGGAAACATATGGTATCTGTCTTTTTCTGACTGACTTATTTCACTTAACATAATACCCTCCAGTTCCATCCATGTTGCTACACATGGCCAGATTTCATTTTTTCTCATTACCACGTAGTAGTCCATCGTATATATGTACCACATCTTCTTTATCCACTCGAGGAGACCACTGTTTTATAGTTTGATTTGAACAGTGATTACATGGCTGTTTATACAGGTAGAAAATTATCAACCTGTAAAATTAAAATTTGTTCATTTTACAAAATATAAATTATACTTCATTAAATAAAATACCAAGTTAAAAAGGGAAATAAGCAAAGACAATTGTAAAAAAGTCTTTCTGTTGTTTAAGCTTGCCTTTTTTGACATACGTAATTTGGGATTTTGTTCATTTTGCCACTCTAGGGTATTCATGGAAAATATACCTTTGAAAACTTGTACAAAGGATTGTGTGGCCTATTGATAATGATAGTAGTATGTTACCAATGCAGTGAAATGACAATTATGTTATATTTCTGCTGAAATTTCTCATTTCCAAATATGAACAACTAAATGTCCTCTGGGACTCTGTTATGATTTTAATTCTGGCTTCCTTTTTTCATACTCCTCTAAATGAATTCTCAGTGTTCCAGAGGTTTGTCCTTTTGGACTCTGTGTGTCCTCAGTGGGGATGGTAAATAACCTTGTGGCAAATATATCATCAGGGTATTTGAATGTATTCTTATTTATGACTGCAGTGATCCTCAGCCTCTCAGAAAGGTAGGGAGCAAGTAATTCATTGATGGGAAAGTGACTAACAGCAGAGTCCAAAGGAAAGTGATCTTTGTTGTCTCTTTCTTGGAGTATGGATGCATAACTGACCAAATTTGATGTTTATGATGACTGTGTCATCGTACCCCATAGAATGGATATAAATACGTTCAGGGATTTTAAATCGTTACATCAGCAAATTCTAGCACATATTTGTGATAGTTTCTATTGTCTTGATCTAGGACTTATCCGTCCAATTGCTATAGGAGAAAACTATGACTGTTAATGCTTCAGAGTTTAGAAATCTCTGTCTTCCATGAAAAAAAATTAGCCTTAATAATTTCCTTATGCCTTAAGACATAAGGCATCATTGATTTCTTTAATATTTCAAGGAAAAGTACGTCTCAGTTAAGAGTGTTCTTCTCCACTCCCCTTTCCATTAGCCTAGGAGAAAGATCCTGGTTCGTTGGAAGAAAAGAGAAGCACATTGTCAAAGAAGCTCTGTTTCCTGCGAGCTGCTTCTTGGTGAGTACTTGACCATGAGGATGACTTGCAATCTAACAAGTCACATATTTAAAGGAGAGACTGGTTATGTTTAATTTTGTATTGTGGGTCATGCGTAGTTAATGTAATAGGTTTGGCTAAATCGAAGAATTGAGTGAAGTACAATTTAATTATGGTGACTTACTCACCAGAACACTGATTTCCCACAGATGCCCAGACTCATTCCCCAAATATTACATGTCAATTCATCTGGCTTCTAGCTAAACATTGGCATTTAATAAACAAAACAAAGCAGTATTCCTCTAGTGATTGCAATGGGAATACAGGTGTAATTCCACCGCACCAAAATCTTCCAGTGTAGCACAAATATTCCCAGAAAACAATGTTGAAGGGTAATTTATGACTAAGAGCAGAAAGAAAAACTGTTCTGCCAGGTGGGTAGAGTGAGAGGGAAACTGACTCACTCATTAAATGTTTATTCATTGATTCCGAACAATCAAGTCATGTAATCATGCCCCCAACCCCCAACCTTTAGATGTGGTTTCTCTTAAACCCAAAGACTGGGTAGTTATGAGATATTGTGATAAACTAGGTTTCCTGATTACTCTTAAGGTCTTGGGGAAAGAACTCAGGCTGAACCAACTTCAGGAAAACAACTGGTTTGGAACATGCTAATAGGAAAATGAGCCCCCTACCCCAATTTCTTTTCATTTTAGTTTTATTTATTTATTTGTTTGTTTGTTTGTTTAGAGAGCATGCACAAGCGGGAGAGGGGCAGAGAGAAAGAGAGACAGAATCCCAAGCAGGCTCCACACCATCAGTGCAGAGCCTGATGTGGGGCTGCAACTCATGAACTGTGAAGTCGTGACCTGAGCCGAGATCAAGAGTTGGATACTAAACTGACTGAGCCACCCAGGTACCCTTCCCTCCACACTTTCTATTTCCAGAAGGCTAAAGTCAGTACATAGGAGAGCTTCATATATTGCATATTATGCCTGAAGTATAGAAATTAACACTGTGACCCCATAAAAATATTCTCTGTGGGATGACAATCTTTGTTGTTTTCTGTTAGTTTTATACATTATGTGCACACAATAATTTTCATTTTGCATTCTTTACCTTTGGTAAAACTTATTAAAGGTATTATTTTCCAACATAAATTTGCACATTAAAATTATTTTAAAAAATAATAAGACTTCAATTTTTATAATTTAATAATAGGAAAAGTTCAAAATCATTTATAATACAGCATTTAAATGATATAAAATAAACCCTCATTCAGAATTGTAGCTGCAAGTGGTATTTATTTTTTTAATAGTGGCCATCATTTAAATTTTTTATTCTTTGATGATAAGAATCACGCGATGATAGTGTTTTCTGTGTATGACAGAGCCGATGACAGAGACATGGAGATAAACATGGAGGTGAGGAATGAGACAACAATCCAAGAATTCATTCTGGAAGGGTTTCCTGCCATCCAGTACCTGGGGAACATCTTCTTCCTGATGCATCTGCTGGCGTACCTGGCCTCCATCACAGGAAACATGGTGATCATTATCATCACTTGGTTTGACCATCGCCTCCAGATGCCAATGTATATTTTCCTCAGCACTTTCTCCTTCTCTGAATGCTGTTTTATCACCACAGTTATTCCTAAACTGCTGTCCATCTTTCTTTCAGGAAGGCAGACAATTTCCTTTACTTCTTGTCTCACACAAGCCTTTTCTTTTCTGTTTTTTGGGTCAATAATTTTCTTCCTTATGGCTGTGATGTCCTTGGATCGATACCTGGCCATTTGCAAACCTCTGCACTACCCGGCCATCATGAACCTGAGGGTTAGTTTCCTTCTGGTTTTCTTCTGCAGTGCTTTGTCCTTCATCTTCATCACTGATCTGGTGCTCAAGGTTTCCCAGTTATCCTTCTGTGGCCCCAATGTCATCTCTCATTTCTTTTGTGACCTTGGCTCCCTGATTCATCTCTCTTGTTCTGACACCAGGTCTGTGGAAATCTATGTCTTCTTCCTTGCTCTACTTGTCATTCTGATATCTCTCATTTTAACCATCATTGCGTACAGCAACATAGTAGTCACAATTGTACGACTCCCGTCAGCCAGGGAGCGACAGAAAGCTTTCTCCACCTGCTCGTCTCACCTCATTGTCCTCTCTCTGATGTATGGCAGCTGTGTCTTTATATATGTGAAGCCAAAGCAAACAAACAGGCTGGACTCCAACAGGGAGGCTGCCCTTGTGAACACGGTGGTGACCCCACTGCTGAACCCTGTCATCTACACTCTGCGGAACAAGCAGGTCCACCAGGCACTGAGAGATGCTCTGTCCAGGGGGAGGTAGCAAGAACAGAGCTTTGGAGGGTAAGTGGATCCTCTTGGTCTTCTAATTCAGTTTCTCATTATTGCAGAAATCTTTTCTATAGAATCTCTACATATAGTGATCTAGCATATGTTAATGTTCATCTAGACGGGTACTATCTTACTTTGCAATGCAATACTATTTGAAAATTCATCTTAATTCTCTATATTATGCTGAATGATATCTCGATTTTCTACTCAGTAGTCTTTTATGAATTCAGTTGAAACAACATTTATGGAGAACTTAGTATACATAAATCATATAATACAAATTTTTTAAGCTAAGAATTTAAAAAGTCAATAAAAATAATTGCTGGTACATTCTTTTTTAAAAAAATTTTTAATGTTTATTTATTTTTGAGAGAGAGAGAATGAGTGGGGGAGAGGCAGAGAGAGAGGGAGATACAGAATCCAAAGTAGGCTCCAGGCTCTGAGCTGTCAGCACAGAGCCCGATGCGGTACTCAAACCCACAAACTGTGTGATCATGGCCTGAGCCAAAGTCGGATGCCCAACCAACTGAGCCACCCAGGCTCCCCTATTACTGATACATTCTTATGCTTGAGTTTTCTGATACCTAAGAAAACATAGAAAACATTACCATTTTATGTATTCATAGTTTGAAATTTTAGAAACAAATTGTTACTGAAAATTACATGAAGTCACATAATAGCCTAATGAAAATTAATGGTATTTTATTAATTGTATCTTTTATGTAATGAACCAGCAGTAGCTGGTTCTTCTTTGGATCAGTTGGTTTTAGAGGCATAAATAGCTCAGTGTAACTCTAGGTGGTTAGGCACTTTGACTTTATCATCTTCTAATGTATCAAATGTAATTAATAAAATTGTCTTTAATTCTTTCTTGAAACATAAACAAAATGCAAAACTTTTTAAATTGTTCAACATTTTCCCCTTGTAATTGATGTTGCCAAGCCTTGGACCCAACAGATTACTGAAAGATAGCTGATCTCACTACCAGATTCTCTCCCCACATGGAGAGATATTTTCTCCTAATGTGACTTTTGGTGTGGGAGCTGCCACCATCTTCCAGGTTAAGCTAAATTATGGTTGATATTTTATGCAGCAAACACTAACAGAACTCATAATTAGGAAAGTTTAAAAGGAAAATGAGTGCATTGATAATTAAAAATGGATTAAAATTGGGTCAGTTATTGTGTTTGTAGCTTCTTGGATTAAGTGTCTCTCCCCAAAGACAATTGACCCTAATGGGAAGTAGTACCTGTCACATCTGACACAACATGTGTGTGGCGTGCATTTGATTTTTAGTATGTCTGATTTGAGTGCGTATATTCCTTTCCTTCTTGATTTGAGAATTACTTTTATTTTAGGCATATTCTGATTAGGTAGAATTTAGGACTGTCAAAGAATGTTGAGTGATTTAGATTTTTATGTCTGGAATGGTCTGACTATAAACTGTCCGGAGGGTTCTGGTCTTCCAAGGACTGTTGTGTCTATGTTCTTCCTTTCCCCAAAGAATAAGATCATTTTTCTGAACCTAATCTAAAGACAGGAGCCTCCTGCGAATTCTCTGTTTCTGGTTTCTGTGCATTAGATAAAATAGCCACCTCTGCCAATTTTCACAGCCTGGCCTCATGAACCAGACTAGTGTAGGAGATGAACCTGTAGGTGCTCTTTATTAAGTTGAGGTAGTTCCCCTCTAACTCCTAGCTTATTGTGAGTTTATTTTTATTTTATTTTATTTTTTATCATGAATGAGTAGGGAAGATACTCATTGCTTGACTCAGATGCAACCACTAGAAGAAGGTATAGTTTTTCTGTTGGTATTTGGCTGGAGTAGGGCTAGTATTGATAAAAATTCTGTTATTAGGGCATTCTTCTCCAAGTTTGGGTTAGGGGGAAAAGGATTTTTGTTTTTTTGTTTTCCTTTTTGTTTGGGAACTATTTAAAAAAATCTGTCAGTTCTGAGTTGGAGGCTTCTGAAGCATCCTGTCTAAGATATATGAAAGGCAATAAGGAAACCCAGGGAAATGACTGCCATGTCATTCCTCAAGTCCCAAGGTCCCTAGGCCGTCTGCTATCTTTTATTTTTCAGAATCTTTCTATCATTCTTTGTTGTGTTATGTCCAGGGTATTATAATTTAAAGAGGGAAGACCTGGGGTGCCTTGGTGCCTCAGTCAGTTAAGCGTCTGACTTCAGCTCAGGTCATGATCTCATGGATGGTGGGTTCAAGCCCCACATTGGGCTCTGTACTGACAGCTCAGAGCCTGGAGCCTGCTTCAGATTCTGTATCTCCTTCTCTCTCTCTGCCCCTTTCCTGCTCACACTCTGTCTCTTAAAAATAAGTAAACATTAAAAAAAATTTTTTTTTAAAAGAGGGGAGACCTGGGGTAAAAAGGGTTATTCCACCTTGGTGGAACAGAAAGTTCTTAATGAACTCCTTGAAATCAGTTATTTTGGAATGAAACGTATTACTTTGTGAAAGACGTTTCTCATATGACGGCCCATGAAAATTGAGTAAGGATTGATTCACAGAGGAGCCTTCATAGTATTAGTGGATATACAATTTGCAGAGAAAGTGTGAATTTCAGGAGAAATAAACTAGGTAGGAGAAGAAAATTCAATGTTTTAGTTTGAAGCAGACCCAGAAGCAAGTATTTGAAGACAGGTAGTTTACTGGAGAGTTGATTCCAAGAATGACCAGTAGGGAGGAGGGAAAGTGCTATAGTAAAAAGAATTGCGTATTACCAAGCCAGTTACCCTTCTGGGAAATTGGAGTCCAATCTCACTGCGGAATTCTGTGTAGCAGTGTAGAACATTCTTCAGAGTTATCCAAACCCAGGAGAACAGAAGATGGGGTATATATATAACAATTCTGCACCCATTATTCACTGAGGATTGCTTGTGGGAGTGTTCTTTCACTAGCCCTTCTGGCTTGTTTTATGCACAGAAAAGTGTGCTCCCAGGGCCAAAAATAGCGCACTGGCAGAGTTTGCAGGAATTTGTAGTAAACAACCTACAGGTTGCCTGTCAAGTTGAATCAAGTTGATGGGTGGGGCCTAGCAATGTCTTCTTCAATTCACCCTTTACACTAATTAGATTCACTTGCCCACCACCTTAAGTTCACACTGTTAAAAAGAATCATTCAGAAATGAAGAATGCAAAACTGAGATAGGAAACAGACTTGACCCAATGAATAGCATGCCGGAAGAAACAGAGGAATGAGTTAGTGATATAGAAGACAAAATAATGGAAAATAAGAAAGCTGAAGAAAATAGAGAAAGAAAAATTATAGAATACAAGAATAGACTTTGGGGATTCAGCAACTCCATCTTCAAACATAATAACATTCATGTTATAGGAGTCCCAGAAAAAGAATAGAGAGAAAGGGGGACAGAAAATTGAGGAAATAATAGCTGAATACCTCCCTAATCTGGAGAAAGAAACAGGCATCCAGATCCAGGAGGCACTGAAAATCCCCATCAAAATCATCAAAGTAGACCAACACCAAGATGCATTGTAGTTAAACTTGCAAAATACAGCAATAAAGAAAAAAATCTTAAAAGCAGCAAGACAAAAGGAGTCCTTAACTTACAAGGCAAGGCTCATAAGGCTAGCTGTAGATTTCTCAATAGAAACTTGGCAACTAGAATGGAGTGGCATGATATATTCAAAGTATTACATGGGAAAAATGTGCAACCAAGAATGCTTTATTCAACAAGGCTATCATTCAGAATAGAAAGAGAGATAAAGGGTTTCTCAGACAAACAAAAACTAAAGCAGTTCATGACCACTAAACCAGCCCTGCAAGAAATTTTAAAGGGGACTCTTTGAGTGTAAGGAAACACCAAAAGTGACAAAAACTAGAAAGGATCTCCAGCAGCAATGACAAATCAAGTAATAAAATGCCACTAAATACATATCTATCAATAATTACTCTGTATATAAATGGACTAAATTTTCCAATCAAATGACATAGGTAACCAGAATGGATCAAAAAGCAAGACCTACCTATATGCTACCTAGAAGAGACTCGCTTTAAATTTAAAGACACTTGCAGATTGAAAGTGAAGGGATGGAGAACCATTTATCATGCAAATAAATGGACATCAAAAGAAAGTCTTAGTAGCATACTTAAATCAGACAAAGTAGACTTTAAAACAAAGACTAGCAAGAAAGACTAGCAAGAGATGAAAGAGGGTACCATATCTTAACGAAGGCGACAATCCAACAATAAGATATAACAATTGTAATTATTTATGTACCCAACATGAAAGCACCCAAATATAAAAAACAATTAATAACAGCTATAAAAGAGCTCATTGATAATAATACAATAATAGTAAGGGATTTAACACCACCCTTACGTCAATGTACAGATAATCGAAACAGAAAATAAACAAGGAAAAATTGGCTTTGAATGATACACTGACCAGATGGACTTAGAAATATTCACAACATTCCTTCCTACAACAGAAGAATACACATTCTTCTCAGGTGCAAATGGGATAGTCTCCAGAATAGATCACATAGTGGTAGCAAATCAGACCTTAACAAACACAGAAAGATTAAAATCATACCACGCATTTTTTCTGAGCATAATGTGACAAAACTTGAAGTCAACCACAAGAAAACGTTTGGAAACACCACAAATACATGGAGGTTTAAGAACATGCTACTAAAGAATGAATGGGTCAACCAGGAAATTTCAAAAGAAATAAAAAGTATATATGGAAACAAATGAAAATGAAAACATAATGGTCCAAAACTTTTGGGATGCAGCCAAAGCATTTCCAAGAGGAAATTATATAGCAATACTGGCCAACCTCAAGAGGCAAGAAAAATCTCAAATAAACAACCAAACCTTACACCTTAAGGAGCTAGGAAAAGAACAACAAATGAAACCTAAAGCCAGCAGAAGCAGGGAGATAAAGATTAGAGCATAAATAAACGATATAGAAACCCCGCAAAAAAAGAGTAGAACAGATCAGGAGTTGGTTCCTTGAAAAATTACAATTGATAAACCTCCAGCCAGACTTATAAAAAAGAAAAGAGAAAGTACCCAAATAAATAAAATCACAAATGAGAGAGGAGCAATAAAAACCAACACTACAGAAATATAAATAGCCAAAAGAAAATATTATGGAGTGCCTGAGTGGCTCAGTTGGTTAAACGTCCAAAACTTGATTTGGCATAAGAGACTCTCAAAGACTAAGAAAAAACTGAGGGTGAGGGGGATGAGGGAGGGGGGAGAGGGGGTGATGGGCATTAAAGAGGGCACATGTTGGGATGAACACTGGGTGTTATATGTAAACCAATTTGAAAATAAACTATTATAAAATAAAAAAAAAAAAACTTGATTTGGGCTCAGGTCTTGATCTCATGGTTCATGAGATGGAGCCCTACATCAGGCTGTGCACTAACAGTGTGGAGCCTGCTTGGGATTCTCTCTCTTCCTCTGCCCCTCCCCTGCTCACAGACATCTCTCTCAAAATAAATAAACATTTAAATATAAAGTAAAACAAACCACAATTTTTAGAACAACAAAAAAGACAATATTGTGAAAAATTATATGCCAATAAAATGGACAATCTAGAAGATATGGATAAATTTTTAGTAATATATAAACACCCCACACTGAGGCAGGAGGAAATAGAAAACTTGAACAGAATTTCAAGAATTTGAAATCAGCAAAGAATTTGAATCAGTAATAAAAAAGTCTCCCAACAAAAAAAAGTCTAGGGTCAGATGGCTTCACGCGTGAATTTTAACAAACTTTTAAGGAAGAGTTAATACCTATTCTTCTCAAACTGTTCCAAAAAATAGAAATAGAAGGAAAACTTCCAAACTCATTCTATCAGGCCAGCATTACCCTGACACCAAACCCAGACAAAGATTCCACTAAAAAGGAGAAATACAGGCCAATATCCCTGATGAACATGGATTCAAAAATTCTAAATAATGAAAGACAGATATCATGTTTTCACTCATATGTGGATCTTGAGAAACTTAAGAGAAGACCATGGGGGAAGGGAAGGGGGAAATAGTTACAAACAGAGAGGGAGGGAGGCAAACCATAAGAGACTCTGAAATACAGAGAACAAACTGCAGGTTGTTGAATGTGGGGGAGAGGGAAAAATGGGTGATGAGCATTGAGGAGGGCACTTTGGATAAGCACTGGGTTTTGTATGTAAGCCAATTTGACATTAAATTATATTTAAAACTAAACAAAAGCAAAAATTCTAAATAAAATAATAGCAAACTGAATCCAACAGTACATTAAAAGAATCATTTACCACAATCAAGTAGGATTTATTCTGGGGCTACAAGTGTAGTTCAATATTTGTAAATCAATCAGTATGATATGCCATATTAATAAAAGAAAGAATAAGAACCATATGATCCTCTCGATAGATGCAGACAAATCACTTAACAAAGTACAACAACCATTCGTAATAAAAGCCTTCAACAAAGTAGGGTAAGACTGAAACATACATCAACATTTTAAAGGCCATAAATGAAAAACCCACAGCTAATATGAACCTTAATGGGGAAAAATTGAGAGGTTTTCCTCTATGGTCAAGAATAAGACAGGGATGTCCATGTTCACCACTGTTCTTTAACATTGTTCTGGAAATTCTAGCCTCAGCAATCAGACAACAAAAAGAAATAATGGCATTTAAATTGACAAAGAAGAAGACAAACTTTCACTATTTGTGGGTGACATGATACTCTATAGAGAAAACCCATAAGACACCACCAAAAATTTGCTAGAACTGACGCACAAATTCAGTAAAATCACAGGATGCAAAATCAACATATAGAAATCTGTGGCATTTCTAGACACCAATAATGAAGCAGAAGAAAGAAATTAAGAAACAAATCCCATTTACCAATGCAACAAAACCAATAACATACTGAAGAATAAACCTAACCAAAGAAGTGAAAGACCTGTACTCTTAAAACTGTAAAATACTGATGAAAAAAATTGCAAGGACACAGAGAAATGGAGACATATGCACATGGGTTGGACGAACAAATATTGTTAAAATGTCTATACTACCTAAAGGGATCAACACATTTAATGTAATCTGTATAAAAATACCAACAGTATTTTTCAAAGACCTAGAACAAACAATCCTAAAATTTGTACAGAACCACAAAAGACCCTGAATAGCCACAGCAACCTTGAAAGTGAAAAGCAAAGCTGGAGGCAATATGATTCTGGATTTCAGGCTATACTATAAAACTGTAGTAATCAAAACAATATGGTAGTAGAACAAAAATAGACACACAGATCAATGGAACAGAATAGAAAATGCACACCTGAACCACAAATACATGGTCAATCTTCGGCAAAACAGGAAAGAATATCCAGTGGAAAAAAGACAGTCTCTTCAAGAAATGGTGTTGGGAAAACTGGACAGCAACGTGTAAAAGGATGAAACTGCATGGCCTTCTTTCATCATACACAAGATAAATTCAAAATGGATGAATGATCTAAACGTGAGGCAAGAAACCATCAAACCCTAGAGGAGAACACAGGCAGTCACCTCTTTGACATAGGCCATAGCAATTTCTTTCTAGACATGTTGTTGAAGCAAGGTTAAAAAAAAGCAAGATGTCAATAGATGCAGAAAAAGCATTTGACAAAATACAGCATCCTTTCTTAATAAAAACTCTCGAGAAAGTCGGGATAGAAGGAACATACTTAAACATCATAAAAGCCATATATGAAAAGCCCACAGCTCATATCATCCTCAATGGGGAAAAACTGAAAGACTTCCCCCTGAGATCAGGAACACGACAGGGGTGTCCACTCTCGCCACTGCTATTTAACATAGTGCTGGAAGTCTTAGCATCAGCAATCAGACAACAAAACAAAATAAAAGGCATCAAGATTGGCAAGGAGGAAGTCAAACTTTCACTTTTTGCAGATGACATGATACTTTACATGGAAAACCCGACAGAATCCACCAAAAGCCTACTAGAACTGATTCATGATTTCAGCAAAGTTGCAGGATACAAAATCAATGTACAGAAATCGGTGGCATTTCTATACACCAACAATGAAGCAGCAGAAAGAGAAATAAAGAAGCTAATCCCTTTCACAATTGCACCAAAAACCATAAAATACTTAGGAATAAACCTAACCAAAGATGTGAAAGACCTCTACACTGAAAACTATAAAAAACTTATGAAGGAAATTGAGGAAGACACAAGGAAATGGAAAAACATCCCATGCTCATGGATTGGAAGAATAAATATCGTCAAAATGGCAATACTACCCAAAGCAATCTACACATTCAATGCAATCCCAATCAAAATTGCACCAGCATTCTTCTCAAAGCTAGAGCAAACAATCCTAAAATTTGTATGGAACCACAAAAGACCTCGAATAGCCAAAGTAATACTGAAGAATAAAACCAAGGTGGGAGGCATCACAATCCCAGACTTTAACCTCTACTACAAAGCGGTGGTCATCAAGACTGTATGGTATTGGCACAAAAACAGACACATAGACCAATGGAATAGAATAGAAAACTCAGAAATGGACCCGCAAGTATATGGCCAACTAATCTTTGACAAAGCGGGAAAATGTATCCAATGGAAAAAAGACAGCCTTTTTAACAAATGGTGCTGGGAGAATTGGACAGCAACATGCAAAAGAATGAAACTAGACCACTTTCTTACACCACTCACAAAAATAAATTCTAAATGGATAAAAGATCTGAATGTGAGACAGGAAACCGTCAAAATCCTAGAGGAGAAAACAGGAAAAAGCCTCTTTGACCTAAGATGCACAAATTTCTTACTCGACACGTCTCCAAAGGCAAGAGAATTAAAAGCAAAGATGAACTATTGGGACCTCATCAAGATAAAAAGCTTCTGCACGGCAAAAGAAACAACCAACAAAACGAATAGGCAACCAACGGAATGGGAAAAGATCATCGCAAATGACATATCGGATAAAGGACTAATATCTAAAATTTATAAAGAACTTACCAAACTCCAAACCCGAAAAACAAACAACCCAGTGAAGAAATGGGCGGAAGATATGAATAGACACTTCTCCAAAGGGGACATTCAGATGGCCAACAGACACATGAAACGATGCTCAATGTCACTCATCATCAGGGAAATACAAATCAAAACTACACTGAGATACCACCTCACACCAGTCAGAGTGGCTAAAATGAACAAATCAGGAAACTATAGATGCTGGCGAGGATGTGGAGAAGTAGGCACCCTCCTACACTGTTGGTGGGAATGCAAACTGGTGCAGCCACTCTGGAAAACGGTGTGGAGGTTCCTCAAAAAAAATGAAAATAGAGCTACCCTATGACCCAGCAATAGCCCTGCTAGGAATCTACCCAAGAGACACAGGAATGCTGATGCATAGGAGCACGTGTACCCCAATGTTCATAGCAGCACTTTCGACAATAGCCAAATCATGGAAAGAGACCAAGTGCCCATCAACTGACGAATGGATAAAGAAGTTATGGTACTTATATACAATGGACTACTACGTGGCAATGAGAAAAAATGAAATCTGGCCATGTGTAGCAACATGGATGGAACTGGAGGGTATTATGTTAAGTGAAATAAGTCAGTCAGAAAAAGACAGATACCATATGTTTCCACGAATAGGTGGACTTTGTGAAACTAAGCAAAAACCAGGGGGAGGGGAAGAGGGGAAAGAAAAAAAAGACACAGAGAGGGAGGGAGATAAAACATAAGAGACTCTCAAAGACTAAGAAAAAACTGAGGGTGAGGGGGATGAGGGAGGGGGGAGAGGGGGTGATGGGCATTAAAAAGGGCACATGTTGGGATGAACACTGGGTGTTATATGTAAACCAATTTGAAAATAAACTATTATAATAAAAAAAAGAAAAAAAAAGAAAAAAAAAAAAAAAGCAAGAATAAGCTGTTGAGACTACATCAAAAAAAACATGAATAAATAGTGGTATTGGAGAGTCATGAAGGCACTACCCAGAAAAGTGGACCAATTTGAAAATTTTGTTGGTGTCAGTTCACCACCCCTTATACTAGATACAAAGTGTAATTAGTTCAGCTCATTTCTTTGAGTGTCCCCTTTGGAAACCTTTCCATCAAGCCACATGGAGACCCTCACCTCCCACCTTGTTGGCACTGGTGCTCCTCAGGTGCAACAAGTATTTCTGCACCATGAATCTGGCACTGAATAAAATTAATACCCCATGCATAGGATCCTTTATCTGAGCACTAAAATATATAGTCTCACTTTGCTCCAGCTTCTGTAACTCATCTGCCATATTCTTTATTTTTCCTAACTTCCAACTGAGAATATGACCATGGAGTCCACGTTTGGCCTGGAATGAAAGCAAAGTGTGTTGATGGAGAGATGTTATAAAAATGATTTTGTTTAGTAGTGGGAAGGTGGGACCCACATGAAACCTGTGAAAATTTCTATAATATTTGACTTGACCTTGTAAGTTCAATACTGATGAGGGCAGATTCAAGAAGAACAAATTTCCATACAGCTACCATATGCCCCGGGGTTGACCACAAATACACTTTGGGAGTTTTGTCTACTTCTCTGGATCTCAGTGGGATGCCAGGGCCACAGAAAAATGGATCACTCCTGCCACTGCAGCCCAGCTTAGGTACCCAGGAGAAGAAGTAGTTTTTCAAGCTGGTGGTTCCTATTTATACAGCTTCTCCACCCTAACGCTCACATCTCTTCCTCTATATCATCTAGAAAGAATCTGAGGATCCACTTCCCAGATACTTTTAAAGAGAAAGGGCCCTGCCAGGTTAGATATTTTTACAGAAACCACCAAGTATTTCTTTTTCTTCCCTGAAGAGGAAACATTATGTGCTTTCCTTTTCAAGGAGATGTGGAACAAAATGAAAATATCCTTTAGATGAAAATATGCAATAAAAAGAATCATAACTTTGGTAGAAGCATGAAGGGTGATTGACCAAGAAAGGTGGCTTTCTCCAGTATCTTCCAAAAGCCTGATGAAAGCCAGGGTGTAATCAAGATCTTACTCATCATAAGATCTGTTCTTTTAACAACTATGCTCTGGCATACACCACATGTAGAAAATTGTAGTTTGGACTTTTACCTCAAATTAGTAGCAACACTCAGCCTGGGATTTTAGAAACCCTTGGGAAATTTTCATATAATTTTCTTGAAAATTCTTGGCAAAGAACAGTGTGGACATCTGGGAATCAGTGTCACCATAGACAATGGGAGATAAATATAAGGGTTGCCCAGTAACTTATTATTAACAGTGACCAATCAGCTGCCCCCAGGACACCACCCGTGCCTTTACTTTCTGTCCCTGTGTCTTCATCATCTAGTAAAATTAGGGGGCTGCACTCTCTGCTCACTGGCTTGGTCCATCCTGTTTGGTGACAAAACAGCTTGTATGAAACATATCAGAGAGCCTCAGACTTGTGTGTCAGCAGATTCTCATTGTCGATGCAGTAAAACAAGGACGCTTCTCTGTGTGGAAAGGTGAAGATATGATGGAGGAGCATAGTGGAGTACAAGGTATCTTGGAGCAGGTGCACCAGTGTCAGTGGAGCACTGCAGCAGAAGGGACTTGTCTCAGCAGCACTCAGGGATAAACTTAAGAGAAGCAAGTAAAGGAGGTAGACCACAATGTTGCATGTTAGGCGGGCTTTTACCCACTGTGGGGAAGAACCCTAAGTCTCTGAGATTCCAGCTCTAGCCCAGAATTGACTAGTGAAATGTGGTTGTTTTACTCTGTCTGCTCCTTTCTGGGGTTTCAATGGTCAAGGCTGCCATGTGGCCCTGCTGTGGTAGGAAACATTTTGAGCTATAGAAAGACAGCTTTGTCAGCCAGAACACTGGCAACATGGGATGCATGTTCACCCTACTGTGGGACAACACAGTATTAAATGATAAATGCATTTACTTCTCCTCTCCTTTCCTCAGCTCACACCAAGGTCTTGGTTTCTTGGAAGACAGTGGCTGCAAGAGGAGGAAGTTCTGCCTGCCATGAGGTGACTCCTATGTGTGACTGGCCACAGGGACTGTGGTGATTTGTGGACTTACTGGGGACAACTGGAACAGAAGCAGAAGCTCCTTCAGGCTGTGCCACTCAGGGGTGAGCAGTTTGGTTTCCCAAGCAGCACTTCAGTGGATCTGGCCCACAGTGGGTTAGTGAGAGTGACACATTCCACACTCCCAGTGTTTAGCCTGTTATCGAGATACTAGAGCCAAACACCATCGTGAGAGGAGTAACTGATTGAGAGGACTGAAGAGAGAAATGTTCACTGAGCTTCATGGAAGAGTCAGTGCTTGAGCGCCAGGTTCCCAGAATATCCTCTTAAGTAGGTTAATCCTGTGACCTACTGTCAGTCCCACCATCCTCCAGGCCAGCATGAACCCAAGGGGTGGGTGGTAAATTCCGGATTTACAGTTTATGTCCTGTTGTAAAGCAGCACCAATGTCACTGGTCTCCAGGCTCTTCTACAAAATGCTTGAGCTAAAGTACATGCTCGCTAAGCCCCGTGTCATTCCACAGGCCAGTAACTCATCAGTGATTATAACTAAGGGTAGAAACAAGTAAGATATAAAGCTAATATTTCATTTAAGGTTGAGAAACCATCAACAATGGATTTACTCCCATTTTAAAATATTTTGTCACCGCATTTGGAAACAGTAGGTACTCTGGATTCTGGTATTCTGGCTAAAGTCCCAGCTATGTGACCTAAGTTCTCTGGAACTCTCTAAGCCTCAGTTTCTGCTTCTGTAAAACAAGGGATCATGACTAATGTGAAGAGTAATAGAAATACTGAATTTCAGTGACCAGCACAGAACAAGCAAAGATCCTCAACAGATGGTGATGATAATGGTGACAAATTGGACCACAGAATGTGCTGCATTATTAAAAGGGATATTCAAAGGGAATATTACTAGCATTACTGTTATGTTTACTTACAAACTGATAATATCATTAAAAACAATAAAATACATAACTACGAAAATGTCAATAACCCTGTCTACTGATGATGCTCTATTTAAGCATTATATTGATGATCATAACATTACAGTTAGACTTTGAGGAAAAATAGAAACATAAGCATCAAGTGAGTTACACAGTTTATCTGACTTAATTCTCACAAGAACATGAACAGGTAGATCCTATCATCTTCATTTTACTGAGGGTGAAAGTGAAGGTCACAGGGTTAGCTAACTTTGCAAAGATGTCCCATCTCAGGGGTTAGAACAGACTGTTGAGCTAGTATTGAATTCAGGTCCATCTGATTCAAGAACCAACTGGCTAAACTACTTCGCTATCAGTCTAGCCACCTTCTTGGATAGGAAAGCACCTTAATCATGCTCCTCTAAAAGCTTGTGGTTGCTGATTTTAGGTTAAGACCAGCAATGACGATGCTGTGGAAAGAGATGCCCATGGAAATGGGGAATGGGACCACTGTCCAGGAGTTCACCTTGGAGGGGTTTCCTGCCATCCAACACCTGGGAAAGGTCCTCTTCCTGGTGCACCTGCTGGCATACCTGGCCTCCATTACAGGCAATGCTCTCATAGTCACCATCACCTGTGCTGACTCCCGGCTCCAGACACCTATGTACTTTTTCCTCAGCATTTTCTCCTTCTTTGAGTGTTGTTTCATAAGCGCTGTTATTCCTAAGTTGCTAGTCATCTTCCTTTTAGGCAGGCAAACCATTTCCTTTCTTGCCTGTTTCATACAAGCCTTTGTGTTTGTATATCTGGGAGCAGCAGGTTTCCTCCTCATAGCAGTGATGTCTGTGGATCGATACGTGGCCATTTGCAAGCCTCTGCACTACCCGACCATCATGAACCTCAAGACTTGCTTCCTCCTGGTCACTGCCTGCTTCGCTTTGGCCTTCACTCTCATCACTGGTCTTGTAGTAAAGGTTTCCCAGTTATCCTTCTGTGGCCCCAATGTCATTCCCCACTTCTTCTGTGACCTTGGGGCCCTGATTCATCTCTCCTGTTCTAATACCAAGTCTGTTGAAATGTTGGTCTTTGTCATCGCTTTCTTTATCCTTTTGACTTCCCTTATCATAACCATCATTGCATACAGCAACATAGTAGTCACAATTGTGCGACTCCCATCAGCCAGGGAGCGACAGAAAGCTTTCTCCACCTGCTCCTCTCACCTTATAGTCCTCTCCATGATGTATGGAAGCTGTGTCTTTATATATGTGAAACCAAAGCAAACAAACAGGCTAGAATCCAACAGGGAGGCTGCCCTTGTCAACACGGTGGTGACCCCACTGTTGAACCCTGTCATCTATACTCTGCGGAACAAGCAGGTCCACCAGGCTCTGAAGGAGACAATGTGCAGAATGAAAATATCAAGATAAAAAAATTCATATGGCTTTGGAGTGGAAGGCTCTAGAGAACCATTGTCTTCATTGTTGCCAGGGCAGCAGTCCATAGAGCTGTAGTGCAGTGTCTCTGGCAGACCTCACTCGCCCTTTGTACATCCCTAGCAGAACAGAAATCTCTTTTCAAGGCCAATTTTACTTGGATGTGCAAAATTATCTCTCTCTAAATGTCCCACATGTATGTTTTGAAAATGTCATTTATTTAATTTTAGAGAGAGAAACGGGGGTGAGGGGGAGGCTCAGAGAGAGAGAGAGGGAGAGAAAGAAAATCCCAACAGGCTCCAAACCCCACATGGAGGCCCAGTGTGGGGCTGGATCCCATGACCGTGAGATCATGATCTGAGCAGAAATCACGAGTCAGACACTTAACCAACTGAGCCACCCTCCTGCCCTGGAATATTCCACATATTGATGACAATCAATTAATTGCAAAATCCTTTAGCGAATTTTGACTCTTCCCTCTGATATAAACCATGTGCTTGCAATATCTAAAATTTAGTAATTATATACTTTTTTATTTCATTTCTATATAGCCATGAACATGACTCAACAGAATTAATAAATATTTACCAAAGGCATTTACACAGCTAAAATGATAGATGCTTATATATTAGGTTGTGGTAATGAAGGAAATGACAGAAATAGTACCAATGCTTGGGTCTAATTCTTCCATGCTTACCCTAAACAAATAATGGTCAGAGTACCCATTACCTTAGAAATATATGAGTTGCATCAGGTGTGCCCCAAAATACTGTCCTTGGCCCTTAGCTTAGCTACATATATATGCATCATTCTCATGCTGAAGAGGCTTAGACCATTCTCTAAGGAGAGGAAAAAACCAAGACATCCCACAACTGACCAATGCTGCTGTTTGCCTAAATTATTTATTCATATGCAGCCCCTCAGATGCAGAAATACTTATGATTTGTTCCTAACCAAAAGCTGTTACCACAGAATGTTCGTGTGTCAGTGGAAGGGAGCACGTATTTCATATTTCTATAATTTCTTCCGAAGTCTAAGTTGGTGTAATTTGCTTATCTTCTTCACATTACTAATGAAAATAAACAAATTAAACATTTTTTTTTTTCCCCTGGTTGACCTGTGTTGTCAGCTATAAGGTTTTGTTCTGGTTGATAACCTATTTTAAAACCAATATTTCCATTATCTCAATTCTTAAACTTTGTGTACCTTTAGCACCTATTTTCCAGCTGGAATGTGTCTCTTATTTCTTCATAAGAACCGTCTCAAAAAAGATTAACAACACAAGAAACAAAGGCCTTGGCAAGGATGTTGACAAAATGGAACCCCCTTACACTGTTTTTAGGAATGCAAACTGGTGCATTCTCTGGAAAACATATGGAAGTTCCTCAAAAAGTTAAAAATAGAACAACCCAGCAATTGCACTACTAGGTATTTACCCCAAAAATACTAATTTGAAGGGATACATGCACCCCAGTGTTGCTAGCAGCATTAGGAGTAATAGCCTAGCCAAATTATGAAAAGAGCCCAAATGTCCATCAACTGATGAATGAATAAAAAAGATGTGACTTGCATATATATGTATGGACTATTACTCTGTCATTTGCAATGACATAGATGGAGCTAGAAGGTATTATGCTAAAGCATAAGTCAGTCACAGAAAGACAGATACCATATGATTTCACTCACATGTGGATTTTAAGAAACAAAACAAATTAGCCATAGGGAAAAAGACAGAGAGAGAGAAAAGAAACAAACTCTTAACCATAGAGAACAAATAGATGGTTACCAGAGGGGAGGTGGGTGGAGGGGTAAGTTAAATGGGTGATGGGAATTAAGGAGTGCCCTTGTGATGAGCACTGGGTGATGTATGTAAGTGTTGAATCCTGAAATTGTATACCTGAAACTAATATTACACAATATATTAACTGGAATATAAATACAAGCTTAAAAAATAAAAAGATTAAGATGACTTTTTTAATTTGTTTGTCTTTACTTATTATTTTTTATTCTCACGTTAGTTAACACACAGTGTAGTCTTGGAGTACAGGAGTAGAACCCAGTGATTCATCACTTACGTATATCACCCAGTGCTCATCCCAACAAGTGCCCTCCTTAATACCAATCACTCATTTATCCCACGCCCCCCCCCACCCCATCAACTCTCAGTTTGTTCTCTGTATTTAAGAGTCTTTTATGGTTTGCCTCCTTCTCTGTTTTTATCTTATTTTTCCTTCCCTTCCCCTATGATCATTTGTTAAGTTTCTCAAATTCCACCTATGAATAAAATTATATGATGCCGGTCTTTCTCTGACTTATTTTGCTTAGCCTAATACCCTCCAGTTCCATCCATATTGTTACAAATGGCAAGATTTTATTCTTTTTGATTGCTGAGTAGTATTCCATTGTGTATGAGATATATATCTTCTTTTTTTTTTAAATTTTATAATAGTTTATTTTCAAATTGGTTTACATATAACACCCAGTGTTCATCCCAATATGTGCCCTTTTAAGGCCCATCACCCCCTCTCCCCCCTCCCTCATCCCCCTCACCCTCAGTTTTTTCTTAGTCTTTGAGAGTCTCTTATGTTTTGTCTCCCTCCCTCTCTGCGTCTTTTTTTTTTTTCCCCTCTTCCCCTCCCCCTGGTTTTTGCTTAGTCTCACAAAGTCCACCTATTCGTGGAAACATATGGTATCTGTCTTTTTCTGACTGACTTATTTCACTTAACATAATACCCTCCAGTTCCATCCATGTTGCTACACATGGTCAGATTTCAGTTTTTCTCATTGCCACGTAGTAGTCCATTGTATATATGTACCACATCTTCTTTATCCACTCGTCAGTTGATGAGCACTTGGTCTCTTTCCATGATTTGGCTATTGTCGAAAGTGCTGCTATGAACATCGAGGTACACGTGCCCCTATGCATCAGCACTCCTGTGTCTCTTGGGTAGATTCCTAGCAGTGCAATTGCTGGGTCATAGGGTAGTTCTATTTTCAGTTTTTTTGAGGAACCTCCACACCGTTCTCCAGAGCGGCTGCACCAGTTTGCATTCCCACCAACAGTGTAGGAGGTGCCTGCTTCTCCACATCTCCGCCAGCATCTATAGCTTCCTGATTTATTCATTTTAGCCACTCTAACCGGTGTGAGGTGGTATCTCAGTGTGTTTTTGATTTGTATTTCCCTGATGATGAGTGATTTTGAGCATCGATTCATGTCATCTCCCATATTCTTTATTTTTCCTAACTTCCAACTGAGAATATGACCATGGAGTCCACGTTTGGCCTGGAATGAAACAAAGTGTGTTGATGGAGAGATGTTATAAAAAGTGATTTTGTTTAGTAGTGGGAAGGTGGACCCACATAAAACCTGTGAAAATTTCTATAATATTTGACTTGACCTTATAAGTTCAATACTGATGAGGGCAGATTGAAGAAGAACAAATTTCCATACAGCTACCATATGCCCTGGGGTTGCCCACAAATATACTTTGGGAGTTTAGTCCACTTCTCTAGATCTCAGTGGGATGCCAGGGCCACAGGAAAATGGGTCACTCCTGCCACTGCAGCCCAGCTGAGGTACCCAGGAGAAGAAGTAGTTTTTCAAGCCGATGGTTCCTATTGATACAGCTTCTCCACTCTAACGCTCCCATCTCTTCCTCTATATCATCTAGAAAGAATCTGAGGATCCACTTCCCAGATACTTAAAGAGAAAGGCCCTGCCAGGTTAGAGATTTTTACAGAAACCACCAAGTATTTCTTTTTCTTCCCTGAAGAGGAAAAATTATTTGCTTTCCTTTTCAACGAGATTGTGAAACAAAATGAAAATATCCTTTAGATGAAAATATGCAATGAAAAGAATCATAGCGTTGGTAGAAGCATGAAGAATGATTGACCAAGAAAGGTGGACTTCCCCAGTATCTTCCACAAGCCTGATGAAAGCCAGGGTGTAATCAAGATCTTACCCGTCGTAAGATCTGTTCTTTTAACAACTATGCTCTGGCATACACCGCATGTAGAAAATTGTAGTTTAGACTTTTACCTCAAATTCGTAGCAACACTCAGCCTGGGATTTTAGAAACCCTTGGGAAATTTTCTTGAAAACTCTTGGCAAAGAACAGTGTGGACATCTGGGAATCAGTGTCACCATAGACAATGGGAAGATAAATATAAGGGTTTCCCCAGTAACTTATTCTCAACAGTGACCAATTAGCCGCCCCCAGGACACCACCCGTGCCTTTACTTTCTGCCCCTGTGTCTTCATCATCTAGTAAAATTAGGGGGCTGCACTCTCTGCTCACTGGCTTGGTCCATCCTGTTTGGTGACAAAACAGTCTTGTATGAAAAATATCAGAGAGCCTCAGACTTGTGTGTCAGCAGATTCTCATTGTCGATGCAGTAAAACAAGGCCGCTTCTCTGTGTGGAAAGGTGAAGATATGATGGAGGAGCATAGTGGAGTACAAGGTGTCTTGGAGCAGGTGCACCAGTGTCAGTGGAGCACTGCAGCAGAAGGAACTTGTCTCAGCAGCACTCAGGGATAAACCTATGAGAAGCAAGTAAAGGAGGTAGACCACAATGTTGCCTGTTAGGCGGGCTTTTACCCACTGTGGGGAAGAACCCTAAGTCTGAGATTCCAGCTCTAGCCCAGAATTGGCAGTAGGGTTTCAGTGGGCAAGGCTGCCATGTTGCCCTGCTGTGGTATGAAACATTTTGGACTATAGAAAGACAGCTTTGTCCGCCAGAACACTGGCAACATGGGATGCATGTTCACCCTACTGTGGGACAACACAGTATTAAATGATAAATGCATTTACTTCTCCTCTCCTTTCCTCTCAGCCCACACCAAGGTCTTGGTTTCTTGGAAGACAGTGGCTGCAAGAGGAGGAAGTTCTGCCTGCCATGAGGTGACTCCTATGTGTGACTGGCCACAGGGACTGTGGTGATTTGTGGACTTACTGGGGACAACTGGAACAGAAGCAGAAGCTCCTTCAGGCTGTGCCACTCAGGGGTGAGCAGTTTGGTTTCCCAAGCAGAACTTGAGGGATCTGGCCCGCAGTGGGTTAGTGAGAGTGACACATTCCACACTCCCAATGTTTATCCTGTTATCGAGATACTAGAGCCAAACACCATCGTGAGAGGAGTAACTGATTGAGAGGACCGAAGAGAGAAATGTTCACTGAGCTTCATGGAAGAGTCAGTGCTTGAGCGCCAGGTTCCCAGAATATCCTCTTAAGTAGGTTAATCCTGTGACCTACTGTCAGTCCCACCATCCTCCAGGCCAGCATGAACCCAAGGGGTGGGTGGTAAATTCCGGATTTACAGTTTATGTCCTGTTGTAAAGCAGCACCAATGTCACTGGTCTCCAGGCTCTTCTACAAAATGCTTGAGCTAAAGTAGATGCTCTCTAAGCCCCGTGTCATTCCACAGGCCAGTAACTCATCAGTGATTATAACTAAGGGTAGAACAAGTAAGAGATAAAGCTAATCTTTGATTTAAGGTTGAGAAACCATTAACAATGGATTTACTCCCATTTTAAAATATTTTATCACTGTATTTGGAAACAGTAGGTACTCTGGATTCAGGTATTCTGGCTAAAGTCCCAGCTATGTGACCTAAGTTCTCTGGAGCTCTCTAAGCCTCAGTTTCTGCTTCTATAAAACAAGGGATTCATGGTTAATGTGAAGAGTAATAGAAATACTGAATTTCAGTGATCAGCACAGAAAGAGCGAAGATCCTCAACAGATGATGATGATAATGATGACAACTTGGACCACAGAATGTGCTGCATTATTAAAAGGGATACTCAAAGGGAATATTACTAACATTACTGTTATGTTTACTTACAGACTGATAATATCATTAAAAACAATAAAATACAT
Source organism: Paguma larvata (assembly GCA_030068075.1). NCBI lineage: Eukaryota > Metazoa > Chordata > Mammalia > Carnivora > Viverridae > Paguma > Paguma larvata. Next base: position 53,231,095 of record CM057837.1, on the reverse strand, counting down.
AACTACGAAAATGTCAATAACCCTGTCTACTGATGATGCTCTATTTAAGCATTATACTGATGATCATAACATTACAGTTAGACTTTGAGGAAAAATAGGAAACATAAGCATCAAGTGAGTTACACAGTTTATCTGACTTAATTCTCACAAGAACATGAATAGGTAGATCCTATCATCTTCATTTTACTGAGGGTGAAAGTGAAGGTCACAAGGTTAGCTAACTTTGCAAAGATATCCCATCTCAGGGGTTAGAACAGACTGTTGAGCTAGTATTGAATTCAGGTCCATCCGGTTCAAGAACCAACTGGCTAAACTACTTCGCTATCAGTCTAGCCACCTTCTTGGATAGGAAAGCACCTCAATCATGCTCCTCTAAAAGCTTGTGGTTGCTGATTTTAGGTTAAGACCAGCAGTGGTGATGCTGTGGAAAGAGTTGCCCATGGAAATGGGGAATTGGACCACTGTCCAAGAGTTCACCTTGGAGGGGTTTCCTGCCTTCCAACACCTGGGAAAGGTCCTCTTCCTGGTGCACCTGCTGGCATACCTGGCCTCCATTACAGGCAATGCTCTCATAATCACCATCACCTGCGCTGACTCCCGGCTCCAGACACCTATGTACTTTTTCCTCAGCGTTTTCTCCTGCTTTGAGTGTTGTTTCATAAGTTCTGTAATTCCTAAGTTGCTGGTTATCTTCTTTTAGGCAGGCAAACCATTTCCTTTCTTGCCTGTTTCCTACAAGCCTTTGTGTTTGTATTTCTGGGAGCAGCAGGTTTCTTCCTCATAGCAGTGATGTCTGTGGATCGGTACGTGGCCATTTGCAAGCCTCTGCATTACCCGAGCATCATGAACCTCAAGACTTGCTTCCTCCTGGCCACTGCCTGCTTCGCTTTGGCCTTCACTCTCATCATTGGTCCACTAGTAAAGGTTTCCCAGTTATCCTTCTGTGGCCCCCATGTCATTCCCCACTTCTTCTGTGACCTTGGTCCCCTGATTCATCTCTCCTGTTCTGACACAAGATCTGTTGAAATGTTGGCCTTTATCCTTGCTTTGTTTATCCTTTTGACTTCCCTTATCATAACCATCATTGCATACAGCAACATAGCAGTCACAGTTGTGCGACTCCCATCAGCCAGGGAGCGACAGAAAGCTTTCTCCACCTGCTCATCTCACCTCATTGTCCTCTCTCTGATATGGCAGCTGTGTCTTTATATATGTGAAACCAAAGCAAACAAACAGGCTGGACTCCAACAGAGAGGCTGCCCTTGTGAACACGGTGGTGACCCCACTGTTGAACCCTGTCATCTATACTCTGCGAAACAAGCAGGTCCACCAGGCTCTGAGGGAGACAATGTGCAGAATGAAAATATCGAGATAAAAAAATTCATATGGCTTTGGAGTGGAAGGCTTTAGAGAACCATTGTCTTCATTGTTGCCAGGGCAGCAGTCCATAGAGCTGTAGTGCAGTGTCTCTGGCAGACCTCACTCGCCCTTTGTACATCCCTAGCAAAACAGAAATCTATTTTCAAGGCCACATTTTACTTGGATGTGCAAAATTATCTCTCTCCAAATGTCCCACATGTATGTTTTGAAAATGTTCATTTATTTAATTTTAGAGAGAGAGACGGAGGTGAGGGGGAGGCTCAGAGAGAGAGAGAGGGAGAGAAAGAAAATCCCAACAGGTTCCAAACCCCACATGGAGGCCCAGTGTGGGGCTGGATCCCATGACCGTGAGATCATGATCTGAGCGGAAATCACGAGTCAGACACTTAACCAACTGAACCACCCTGCTGCCCTGGAATATTCCACATATTGATGACAATCAATTAATTGCAAAATCCTTTAGCGAATTTTGACTCTTCCCTCTGATATAAACCATGTGCTTGCAATATCTAAAATTTAGTAATTATATACTTTTTTATTTCATTTCTATATTGCCATGAACATGACTCAACAGAATTAATAAATATTTACCAAAGGCATTTAAATAGCTAAAATGATAGATGCTTATATATTAGGTTGTGGTAATGAAGGAAATGACAGAAATAGTACCAATGCTTGGGTCTACATTCTTCCATGCTTACCCTAAATAAATAATGGTCATATACCCATTACCTTAGAACATGTATGAGTTGCATCAGGTGTGCCCCCAAAATACTGTCCTTCGCCCTTAGCTTAGCTACATATATATGCATCATTCTCATGCTGAAGAGGCTTAGACCATTCTCTAAGGAGAGGAAAAAACCAGGACATCCACAACTGACCAATGCTGCTGTTTGCCTAAATTATTTATTCATATTCAGCCCCTCAGATGCAGAAATACTTATGGTTTCTTCCTAACCAAAAGCTGTTACCACAGAATGTTCGTGTGTCAGTGGAAGGGAGCACGTATTTCATATTTCTATAATTTCTTCCGAAGTCTAAGTTGGTGTAATTTGCTTATCTTCTTCACATTACTAATGAAAATAAAGAAATTAAACATTTTTTTTTCCCTGGTTGACTTGTGTTGTCAGCTATAAGGTCTTGTTCTGGTTGATAACCTATTTTAAAACCAGTATTTCCATTATCTCAATTCTTAAACTTTGTGTACCTTTAGCACCTATTTTCCAGCTAGAATGTGTCTCTTATTCCTTCAGAAGAGCCGTCTCAAAAAAGATTAACAACACAAGAAACAGCAGCCCTGGCAAGGATGTTGACAAAATGGAACCCCCTTACACTGTTTTTAGGAATGCAAACTGGTGCAATCTCTGGAAAACATATGGAAGTTCCTCAAAAAGTTAAAAATAGAACAACCCAGCAATTGCACTACTAGGTATTTACCCCAAAAATACTAATTTGAAGGGATACATGCACCCCAGTGTTGCTAGCAGCATTATGAGTAATAGCCTAGCCAAATTATGAAAAGAGCCCAAATGTCCATCAACTGATGAATGAATAAAAAAGATGTGACTTGCATATATATATATATGGACCATTACTGTGTCATTTGCAATGACATAGATGGAGCTAGAGGATATTATGCTAAGCATAAGTCAGTCAGAGAAAGACAGATACCATATGATTTCACTCACATGTGGATTTTAAGAAACAAAACAAATGAGCCATAGGGAAAAAGAGAGAGAGAGAAAAAAGAAACAAACTCTTAACCATAGAGAACAAATAGATGGTTACCAGAGGGGAGGTGGGTGGAGGGGTAAGTTAAATGGGTGATGGGAATTAAGGAGTGCCCTTGTGATGAGCACTGGGTGATGTATGTAAGTGTTGAATCCTGAAATTGTATACCTGAAACTAATATTACACAATATATTAACTGGAATATAAATACAAGCTTAAAAAATAAAAAGATTAAAATGACTTTTTTATTTTGTTTGTCTTTACTTATTATTTTTTATTCTCACGTTAGTTAACACACAGTGTAGTCTTGGAGTACAGGAGTAGAACCCAGTGATTCATCACTTACGTATATCACCCAGTGCTCATCCCAACAAGTGCCCTCCTTAATACCAATCACTCATTTATCCCACGCCCCCCCCACCCCATCAACTCTCAGTTTGTTCTCTGTATTTAAGAGTCTTTTATGGTTTGCCTCCTTCTCTGTTTTTATCTTATTTTTCCTTCCCTTCCCCTATGATCATTTGTTAAGTTTCTCAAATTCCACCTATGAATAAAATTATATGATGCCGGTCTTTCTCTGACTTATTTTGCTTAGCCTAATACCCTCCAGTTCCATCCATATTGTTACAAATGGCAAGATTTTATTCTTTTTGATTGCTGAGTAGTATTCCATTGTGTATGAGATATATATCTTCTTTTTTTTTTTAAATTTTATAATAGTTTATTTTCAAATTGGTTTACATATAACACCCAGTGTTCATCCCAACATGTGCCCTTTTAAGGCCCATCACCCCCTCTCCCCCTCCCTCATCCCCCTCACCCTCAGTTTTTTCTTAGTCTTTGAGAGTCTCTTATGTTTTATCTCCCTCCCTCTCTGCGTCTTTTTTTTCTTTCCCCTCTTCCCCTCCCCCTTGTTTTTTGCTTAGTCTCACAAAGTCCACCTATTCGTGGAAACATATGGTATCTGTCTTTTTCTGACTGACTTATTTCACTTAACATAATACCCTCCAGTTCCATCCATGTTGCTACACATGGTCAGATTTCAGTTTTTCTCATTGCCACGTAGTAGTCCATCGTATATATGTAGCACATCTTCATTGAGGTACAAGTGCCCCTATGCATCAGCACTCCTGTGTCTCTTGGGTAGATTCCTAGCAGTGCAATTGCTGGGTCATAGGGTAGTTCTATTTTCATTTTTTTTGAGGAACCTCCACACCGTTTTCCAGAGTGTCTGCACCAGTTTGCATTCCCACCAACAGTGTAGGAGGTGCCTGCTTCTCCACATCCCCGCCAGCATCTATAGCTTCCTGATTTATTCGTTTTAGCCACTCTAACCGGTGTGAGGTGGTATCTCAGTGTGTTTTTGATTTGTATTTCCCTGATGATGAGTGATTTTGAGCATTGTTTCATGTCATCTCCCATGTTCTTTATTTTTCCTAACTTCTAACTGAGAATATAACCATGGAGTCCACGTTTGGCCTGGAATGAAAGCAAAGTGTGTTGATGGAGAGATGTTATAAAAAGTGATTTTGTTTAGTAGTGGGAAGGTGGGACCCACATAAAACCTGTGAAAATTTCTATAATATTTGACTTGACCTTATAAGTTCAATACTGATGAGGGCAGATTGAAGAAGAACAAATTTCCATACAGCTACCATATGCCCTGGGGTTGCCCACAAATCCACTTTGGGAGTTTAGTCCACTTCTCTAGATCTCAGTGGGATGACAGGGCCACAGGAAAATGGGTCACTCCTGCCACTGCAGCCCCGCTTAGGTACCCAGGAGAAGAAGTAGTTTTTCAAGCCGATGGTTCCTATTGATACAGCTTCTCCACCCTAACGCTCACATCTCTTCCTCTATATCATCTAGAAAGAATCTGAGGATCCGCTTCCCAGATACTTTCAAAGAGAAAGGGCCCTACCAGGTTAGAGATTTTTGCAGAAACCGCCAAGTATTTCTTCTTCTTCCCTGAAGAGGAAAAATTGTTTGCTTTCCTTTTCAAGGAGATTGTGAAACAAAATGAAAATATCCTTTAGATGAAAATATGCAATGAAAAGAATCATAACGTTGGTAGAAGCATGAAGAATGATTGACCAAGAAAGGTGGACTTCCCCAGTATCTTCCACAAGCCTGATGAAAGCCAGGGTTTAATCAAGATCTTACCCGTCGTAAGATCTGTTCTTTTAACAACTATGCTCTGGCATACACTGCATGTAGAAAATTGTAGTTAGGACTTTTACCTCAAAATAGTAGCAACACTCAGCCTGGGATTTTAGAAACCCTTGGGAAATTTTCATATAATTTTCTTGAAAACTCTTGGCAGAGAACAGTGTGGACATCTGGGAATCAGTGTCACCATAGACAATGGGAAGATAAATATAAGGGTTTCCCCAGTAACTTATTCTCAACAGTGACCAATTAGCTGCCCCCAGGACACCACCCGTGCCTTTACTTTCTGTCCCTGTGTCTTCATCATCTAGTAAAATTAGGGGGCTGCACTCTCTGCTCACTGGCTTGGTCCATCCTGTTGGGTGACAAAACAGTCTTGTATGAAAAATATCAGAGAGCCTCAGACTTGTGTGTCAGCAGATTCTCATTGTCGATGCAGTAAAACAAGGACGCTTCTCTGTGTGGAAAGGGGAAGATATGATGGAGGAGAATAGTGAAGTACAAGATGTCTTGGAGCAGGTGCACCAGTGTCAGTGGAGCACTGCAGCAGAAGGAACTTGTCTCAGCAGCACTCAGGGATAAACTTAAGAGAAACAAGTAAAGGAGGTAGACCACAATGTTGCCTGTTAGGCGGGCTTTTACCCACTGTGGGGAAGAACCCTAAGTCTGAGATTCCAGCTCTAGCCCAGAATTGGCAGTAGGGTTTCAGTGGGCAAGGCTGCCATGTTGCCCTGCTGTGGTATGAAACATTTTGGACTATAGAAAGACAGCTTTGTCCGCCAGAACACTGGCAACATGGGATGCATGTTCACCCTACTGTGGGACAACACAGTATTAAATGATAAATGCATTTACTTCTCCTCTCCTTTCCTCTCAGCCCACACCAAGGTCTTGGTTTCTTGGAAGACAGTGGCTGCAAGAGGAGGAAGTTCTGCCTGCCATGAGGTGACTCCTATGTGTGACTGGCCACAGGGACTGTGGTGATTTGTGGACTTACTGGGGACAACTGGAACAGAAGCAGAAACTCCTTCAGGCTGTGCCACTCAGGGGTGAGCAGTTTGGTTTCCCAAGCAGAACTTCAGGGTATCTGGCCTGCAGTGGGTTAGTGAGAGTGACACATTCCACACTCCCAATGTTTAGCCTGTTATCGAGATACTAGAGCCAAACACCATCGTGAGAGGAGTAACTGAGAGGACTGAAGAGAGAAATGTTCACTGAGCTTCATGGAAGAGTCAGTGCTTGAGCGCCAGGTTCCCAGAATATCCTCTTAAGTAGGTTAATCCTGTGACCTATATCAGTCCCACCATCCTCCAGGCCAGCATGAACCCAAGGGGTGGGTGGTAAATTCTGAATTTACAGTGTATATCCTGTTGCAAAGCAGCACCAATGTCACTGGTCTCCAGTCTCTTCTATAAAATGCTTGAGCTAAAGTAGATGCTCTCTAAGCCCCGTGTCATTCCACAGGCCAGTAACTCATCAGTGATTATAACTAAGGGTAGAAACAAGTAAGAGATAAAGCTAATCTTTGATTTAAGGTTGAGAAACCATCAACAATGGATTTACTCCCATTTTAAAATATTTTATCACTGTATTTGGAAACAGTAGGTACTCTGGATTCAGGTATTCTGGCTAAAGTCCCAGCTATGTGACCTAAGTTCTCTGGAGCTCTCTAAGCCTCAGTTTCTGCTTCTATAAAACAAGGGATTCATGGTTAATGTGAAGAGTAATAGAAATACTGAATTTCAGTGATCAGCACAGAAAGAGCGAAGATCCTCAACAGATGATGATGATAATGATGACAACTTGGACCACAGAATGTGCTGCATTATTAAAAGGGATACTCAAAGGGAATATTACTAACATTACTGTTATGTTTACTTACAGACTGATAATATCATTAAAAACAATAAAATACATAACTACGAAAATATCAATAACCCTGTCTACTGATGAGGCTCTATTTAAGCATTATATTGATGATCATAACATTACAGTTAGACTTTGAGGAAAAATAGGAAACATAAGCATCAAGTGAGTTACACAGTTTATCTGACTTAATTCTCACAAGAACATGAACAGGTAGATCCTATCATCTTCATTTTACTGAGGGTGAAAGTGAAGGTCACAGGGTTAGCTAACTTTGCAAAGATGTCCCATCTCAGGGGTTAGAACAGACTGTTGAGCTAGTATTGAATTCAGGTCCATCTGATTCAAGAACCAACTGGCTTAACTACTTCGCTATCAGTCTAGCCACCTTCTTGGATAGGAAAGCACCTTAATCTTGCTCCTCTAAACGCTTGTGGTTGCTGATTTTAGGTTAAGGCCAGCAGTGGAGATGCTGTGGAAAGAAATGCCCATGGAAATGGGGAATGGGACCACTGTCCAAGAGTTCACCTTGGAGGGGTTTCCTGCCTTCCAACACCTGGGAAAGGTCCTCTTCCTGGTGCACCTGCTGGCATACCTGGCCTCCATTACAGGCAATGCTGTCATAGTCACCATCACCTGCGCTGACTCCCGGCTCCAGACACCTATGTACTTTTTCCTCAGCATTTTCTCATTCATTGAGTGTTGTTTCATAAGTTCTGTAATTCCTAAGTTGCTGGTTATCTTTCTTTTAGGCAGGCAAACCATTTCCTTTCTTGCCTGTTTCCTACAAGCCTTTGTGTTTGTATTTCTGGGAGCAGCAGGTTTCCTCCTCATAGCAGTGATGTCTGTGGATCGGTACATGGCCATTTGCAAGCCTCTGCATTACCCGACCATCATGAACCTCAAGACTTGCTTCCTCCTGGTCACTGCCTGCTTCGCTTTGGCCTTCACTCTCATCATTGGTCCACTAGTAATGGTTTCCCAGTTATCCTTCTGTGGCCCCCATGTCATTCCCCACTTCTTCTGTGACCTTGGTCCCCTGATTCATCTCTCCTGTTCTGACACAAGATCTGTTGAAATGTTGGCCTTTATCCTTGCTTTGTTTATCCTTTTGACTTCCCTTATCATAACCATCATTGCATACAGCAACATAGCAGTCACAGTTGTGCGACTCCCATCAGCCAGGGAGCGACAGAAAGCTTTCTCCACCTGCTCGTCTCACCTCATTGTCCTCTCCATGATGTATGGAAGCTGTGTCTTTATATATGTGAAACCAAAGCAAACAAACAGGCTGGACTCCAACAGGGAGGCTGCCCTTGTGAACACGGTGGTGACCCCACTGTTGAACCCTGTCATCTATACTCTGCGAAACAAGCAGGTCCACCAGGCTCTGAGGGAGACAATGTGCAGAATGAAAATATCGAGATAAAAAAATTCATATGGCTTTGGAGTGGAAGGCTTTAGAGAACCATTGTCTTCATTGTTGCCAGGGCAGCAGTCCATAGAGCTGTAGTGCAGTGTCTCTGGCAGACCTCACTCGCCCTTTGTACATCCCTAGCAAAAGAGAAATCTATTTTCAAGGCCACATTTTACTTGGATGTGCAAAACTATCTCTCTCTAAATGTCCCACATGTATGTTTTGAAAATGTTCATTTATTTAATTTTTAGAGAGAGAGATGGGGGTGAGGGGGAGGCTCAGAGAGAGAGAGAGAGGGAGAGAAAGAAAATCCCAACAGACTCCAAACCCCACATGGAGGCCCAGTGTAGGGCTGGATCCCATGACCGTGAGACCATGACCTGAGCGGAAATCACGAGTCAGACACTTAACCAACTGAGCCACCCTCCTGCCCTGGAATATTCCACATATTGATGACAATCAATTAATTGCAAAATCCTTTAGCGAATTTTGATTCTTCCCTCTGATATAAACCATGTGCTTGAAATATCTAAAATTTAGTAATTATATACTTTTTTATTTCATTTCTATATAGTGATGAATATGACTCAACAGAATTAATAAATATTTACCAAAGGCATTTAAATAGCTAAAATGATAGATGCTTATATATTAGGTTGTGGTAATGAAGGAAATGACAGAAATAGTACCAATGCTTGGGTCTACATTCTTCCATGCTTACCCTAAATAAATAATGGTCATATACCCATTACCTTAGAACATATATGAGTTGCATCAGGTGTGCCCCAAAATACTGTCCTTGGCCCTTAGCTTAGCTACATATATATGCATCATTCTCATGCCGAAGAGGCGTAGACCATTCTCTAAGGAGAGGAAAAAACCAAGACATCCCACAACTGACCAATGCTGCTGTTTGCCTAAATTATTTATTCATATGCAGCCCCTCAGATGCAGAAATACTTATGATTTGTTCCTAACCAAAAGCTATTACCACAGAATGTTCGTGTGTCAGTGGAAGGGAGCACGTATTTCATATTTCTATAATTTCTCCGAAGTCTAAGTTGGTGTAATTTGCTTATCTTCTTCACATTACTAATGAAAATAAAGAAATTAAACATTTTTTTTCCCCTGGTTGACTTGTGTTGTCAGCTATAAGGTCTTGTTCTGATTGACAACCTATTTTAAAACCAGTATTTCCATTATCTCAATTCTTAAACTTTTTGTACCTTTAGTACCTATTTTCCAGCTAGAATGTGTCTCTTATTCCTTCAGAAGAGCCGTCTCAAAAAAGATTAACACAAGAAACAGCAGCCCTGGCAAGGATGTTGACAAAATGGAACCCCCTTACACTGTTTTTAGGAATGCAAACTGGTGCATTCTCTGGAAAACATATGGAAGTTCCTCAAAAATTTAAAAATAGAATAACCCAGCAATTGCACTACTAGGTATTTACCCCAAAAATACTAATTTGAAGGGATACATGCACCCCAGTGTTGCTAGCAGCATTATGAATAATAGCCTAGCCAAATTATGAAAAGAGCCCAAATGTCCATCAACTGATGAATGAATAAAAAGATGTGACATGCATATATATATATGGAATATTACTGTGTCATTTGCAATGACATAGATGGAGCTAGAGGATATTATGCTAAGCATAAGTCAGTCAGAGAAAGACAGATACCATATGATTTCACTCACATGTGGATTTTAAGAAACAAAACAAATGAGCCATAGGGAAAAAGACAGAGAGAGAGAAAAGAAACAAACTCTTAACCATAGAGAACAAATAGATGGTTACCAGAGGGGAGGTGGGTGGAGGGGTAAGTTAAATGGGTGATGGGAATTAAGGAGTGCCCTTGTGATGAGCACTGGGTGATGTATGTAAGTGTTGAATCCTGAAATTGTATACCTGAAACTAATATTACACAATATATTAACTGGAATATAAATACAAGCTTAAAAAATAAAAAGATTAAAATGACTTTTTTATTTTGTTTGTCTTTACTTATTATTTTTTATTCTCACGTTAGTTAACACACAGTGTAGTCTTGGAGTACAGGAGTAGAACCCAGTGATTCATCACTTACGTATATCACCCAGTGCTCATCCCAACAAGTGCCCTCCTTAATACCAATCACTCATTTATCCCACGCCCCCCTCCCACCCCATCAACTCTCAGTTTGTTCTCTGTATTTAAGAGTCTTTTATGGTTTGCCTCCTTCTCTGTTTTTATCTTATTTTTCCTTCCCTTCCCCTATGATCATTTGTTAAGTTTCTCAAATTCCACATATGAATAAAATTATATGATGCCGGTCTTTCTCTGACTTATTTTGCTTAGCCTAATACCCTCCAGTTCCATCCATATTGTTACAAATGGCAAGATTTTATTCTTTTTGATTGCTGAGTAGTATTCCATTGTGTATGAGATATATATCTTCTTAATCCATTTATCAGTTGATGGACATTTGGGCTCTTTCCATAATTGGCTTTTGTTGATAGTGCTGCTTATAAACATTGCAGTGCATGTGCCCTTCAAATCCGCAGTTTTGTATCCTTTGGATAAATTCCTAGTAGTGCAATTGCTGAGTTGTAGGGTAGTTCTATTTTTAATTTTTTGAGGAACCTCCACACTGTTTTCCAGAGTAGCTGTACCAACTTGCATTTCCACCAACAGTGCAATAGGGTTTCCTTTTCTCCACATCCTCACCAACACCTGTTCTTTCCTGAGTTGTTAATTTTGACATTTTGAAGGTGTAAGGTGGTATTGGTATCTCATTGTGATTTTGTTTTGTATTTCCCTGATGATGAGTGTTGTTGAGCATCTTTTCATGTGTCTCTAAGCCATCTGGATGTCTTTTTTTGAAAGAGTGTCTATTCATGTCTTCTGCCCATTTCTTACCTAGGTTATTTGTTTTTTGGGTGTTGAGTTTGGTAAGTTCTTTATAGATTTTTTGATATGAAACCTTTATCTGATATATCATTTGCAAATATCTTCTCTCATTCTGTCAGTTTTATTTTAGTTTTGTTTATTATTCCTTCACTGTGCAGAAGCTTTTTATCTTGATGAGGTCCCAATAATTCATTTCTGCTTTTATTTCCCTTGCCTTTGGAGACATGTCAAGTAAGAAGTTGCTGCGACTGAGGTCAAAGAGGTAGCTGCCTGTTTTCTTCTGTAGGATTTTGATGGTTTCCTGTCTCACATTTAGGTCTTTGATCCATTTTGAATTTATTTTTGTGTATGGTGTAAGAAAGTGGTCCAGTTTCATCTTCTGCATATTGCTGTCCAGTTCTCCCAGCACCATTTGGTAAAGAGACTGTCTTTTTTCCATTGGATACTCTTTCCTGCTTTGCCAAAGATTAATTGACCATATAGTTGTGGTTCATTTCTGGGTTTTCTATTCTTTTCCACTGACCTATGTCTATTTTTGTTCCATTACCTTACTGTTTTGATCACTACAGCTTTGTAATATAACTTGAAGTCTGGAATCGTGATGCCTGCAGCTTTGCTTTTCTGTTTCAAGGTTGTTTTGGCTATTTGGGCTCTTTTGTGGTACCATACAAATCTTAGTATCATTTGTTCTGTTTTTGTGGAAAATGCTGGTGGATTTTGATAGTGATTGCATTAAATGTGTAGTTCCTTTGGGTAGTGCAGACATTTTAACAATTGTGTTCTTCCAATCCATGACCATGGAATATCCTTCCATTTCTTTATGTCCTCTTCAGTTCTTTTTCATCAATATTTTTATAGTTTTCAGTATAGAGGTCTTTAACTTCTTTGATTAGGTTTAGTCCTAGGTATCTTATTGTTTTCATTGCATCAGTAAATGGGATTGATTTCTTAATTTCTCTTTATACTGTTTCATTATTGGTGTTTAGAAATGCCACAGATTTCTGTATGTTGATTTTGTATCTTGCAACTTTTCAGAACTCATGTATCAGCTCTTGAAGTGTTTTGGTTGAATCTTTTAGGTTTTCCATGTAGGGTATCATGTCACCCGTGAAGAGTGAAAATTTGACTTCTTTGCCAATTTGGATGCTTTTTAGTTTGTTTTGTTGTCTGATTGCTGACACTAGGACTTCCAACACCATGTTGAACGACAGTGGTGAGAATGGACATCCCTGTCATGTTCCCGACCTCTGGGGAAAAAGCTCTCAGTTTTTCCCCATTGAGGATGATATTGGCTATTGGCCTTTCATATGTGGCTTTTATGATGTTAAGGTATGTTCCTTCTATCCAGACTTCAGGGTTTTTATTAAGAAAGGATGCTGTATTTTGTCAAATGCTTTTTCTGCATCTATTGATAGGATCATATTGTTCTTATCCTTTCTTCTATTAATGTGATGTATCGTGTTGTTTGATTTGCACATATTGAACCAGCCCAGTCTAGGAATGAATCCCACTTGATCATGGTGAATAATTCTTCTAATATACTGTTGAATTTGATTAGCTAGTATCTTGTTGAGAATTTTTACACCTATGTTCTTCAGGGATATTGACCTGCAATTCTCCTTTTTAGTGGAGTCTTTGTCTGGTTTTGGAATCAAGGTAATGCTGGATTGAATGAGTCTGGAAGTTTTCTTTCCATTTCTATTTTTGGAACAGTTTGTGAAGAATAGGTATTAACTCTGCTTTAAATGTCTGGTAGAATTCCCTTGGGATGCCATCTGTCCCAGGGCTCTTATTTGTTGGGAGATTTTTGATAACCCGTTCAATTTCTTCACTGGTTATGAGTCTGTTCAAATTTTCTATTTCCTCCCTTTATTATTATTTTTTAATATAATTTATTGTCAAATTGGCTTACATACAACCCTCAGTGCTCATCCCAATATACTTCTTCCCTTTTGAGTTTTGGTAGTGTGTGGATGTTTAGGAATTTGTCTGTTACTTCCATGTTGTCCGGTTCGTTGGCATATAATTTTTCATAGTATTCTCTAATAATTGTATTTCTGTGGTGTTGGTTGTGATCTCTCCTATTTCATTCATGATGTTATCTATTTGGGTCCTCTTTATTTTCTTTTTGAGAAGTCTGGCTAGGGGTTTATCAATTTTGTTAATCTTTCAGAAAAAACAGCTCTTAGATTCATTAATCTGTTCTGCTGGATTTTTTTTTTTTATTCTATACTGTTTATTTCTGCTCTAGTCTTTATTATTTCCCTTCTGCTGGCTTTGGGATTTATTTACTGCTGCTTTTCTAGCTCCTGTAGGTGTGAGTTTAGTCTCTGTATTTGGGACCTTTCTAGCTTCTTGAGACAGGCCTAAATTTCAATGAATTTTCCTCTTAGGACTACCTCTGCTGTATCCCAAAGGGTTTGGACTGTTGTGTTTTCATTTTCTTTGGCTTCCATATATATTTTTAAACTTATTCATTAATTTCCTGGTTGAACCATTCATTCTTTAGTAGGATGTTCTTTAACCTCCATGTTGGGGGCTTTCCAAATTTTTTCTTGTGGTTGATTTCAGATTTCAAAGCATTGTGATCTGAAAATATGCATGTATGGTCTCAGTCTTTTTGTACTTGTTGAGAACTGTTTTGTGAGCCAGTGTGTGATCTATTTTGGGCAATGTTCCCTGTGTACTTGCGAAAAATGTGTATTCTGCCACTTTTGTATGAAAAGTTCTGAATATATCTGTTAAGTCCATCTGGTCTAATGTATCATTCAGAGCCATTGTTTCCTTATTGATTTTCCTCCTAGATGATCTGTCCATTGCTGTAATGGAGTATTTTTAAATTTTTAAATGTTTATTTATATTTGAGAGAAAAAGACAGTATATGAGCAGGGAAGGGGCAGAAAGAGGCAGAGATAGAATCTGAAGCAGGCTCCAGTCTCCGAGTTGTCAGCACAGAGCCTGACATAGGGCTCAAAATCACTAGCTGTGAGATTATGACCTGAGCTGAAGTTGGATACTTAACCGACAGAACCACCCAGATGCCCCGCCATAAGTGGAGTATTAAAGTTCCCTATAATTACGGTATTATTATCAAAATATTTGTTTACGTTTGTGATTAAGTGATATATATATATTTGGATGCTTCCACACTGGGGGCATAAACATTTATAATTGTTAGCTCTCCTTGATGGGTAGACCCCTAATTATGATATAATGCCCTTCTTCATCTCTTGTTACAGTCTTTGTTTTAAAATCTGGTTTGTCTGATATACGTATGGCTACTCTGGCTTTCTTTTGACCTTCATTAGCATGATAGATGGTTCTCCATCCCCTCACTTTCAATCTGCAGGTGTCATCAGGTCTAAATGAGTCCCTCGTAGCCAGCATAAAGATGGATCTTGTTTTCTGTTTTTTTGTTTATTTGTTTTGTTTGTTTTTGTTTTTTTTTTAATCCATTCTGATACCCTATGTTTTTTGATTGGGGCCTTTAGTCGATTTACATTCAAAGTGATTTTTGAAAGATAGGGATTTAGTGTCATTGTGTTATCCATAGGTTTCATGTTTGTAGTGATGTCTCTGGTCTTTGCTGCTTTCCACTCACAGAGTCCTCCTTAAGAACTCTCACAGGAATAGTTTAGTGGTCACAAACTCCTTTAGTTTTTGTTTGTCTGGGAAAGCCTTTATCTCTCCTATTATGAATTACATCCTTGCTGGATAAAGCCTTCCTGGCTGTATATTTTTCTTATTCAGCACATTGAACATTTCCTGCCATTCTCTACTGCCCTGCTAAGTTTCAGTGGACATGTCTGCTACCAATCTTACGTGTCTACTCTCTTAGGTTAAGGGCCATTTTGTCCCTAGCTGCCTTCAGAATTCTCTCTTTATCTTTGTATTTTGCCAGTTTCACTATGATATGTCATGGTGTTGGCCTATTTTTGTTGATTCTGAAGGGAGTTCTCTGTGCCTCTTGGACTTGGATGTCTGTTTCCTTCCTCGTTTTGGGGAAGTTCTCAGCTAGAATTTGTTCAAATAAACCTTCTGCCCCTTTCTGTCATTCTTCTTCTTCTGGAACTCCTATGATATGGATATTGTTTCGTTTCATGGAATTACTTAGCTCTCTAAAACTCCCCTCATGATCTAGTAATTTCCTTGTCCTCTTTTTTTCAGCTTCATCATTTTCCATAATGTTATCTTCTATTTCAACTTTTCTCTCCTCTGCTTCTTCCATCTCCTCATTGTCACTGTATCTAGATTATTTTGCATCTCATTTATAGCATTTCTTAATTCATCGTGAATAGTTCTTAAGTCTTTAATCTTTATGGCAAGATATTCTTTGCTGTCTTCTATGCTTTTTTCAAGTCTAGCTATTAGTCTTATGACCGTTATTCTAAATTCTTGTTCAGTAATATTGTTCATATCTGTTTTGCGCAATTTTCTGGCTGTCATTTCTTCCTGAATTTTCTTTCGAGGAGAATTTTTCTGGCTAAGTTTCTTAGTGTCTTTTGCATGTTTTAATAGCTTGTTATGTGTCCTGCACCTGAGAGTACTAGTATATTTAGAAAATGGTCATACACTGTCTATGGCCCGGCACTTCAGGAAGCACTTTTGGTGTATGTTGTGTGCTTTCTGTTGTTCAGTTTTGACTGCTCTATCCCAGTGGTCAGTCCTGTGCAAAACTCCTCGCTTGAAGTAGGGAAGTGTTTGGACCTTCTACCAGGTGTGTTTTGATTTGTTTGTTGAAGTATTACAGACTATGAGTCTGGAGTTCTCTCTTGTCCAGCAAGAGAGTAGATGCAGAATTGAATATGAGGGAGGATAATGTCCAGGAGGAGACAAGAGCCCTGAAAGCAGTTTTGTCTCTGTATTTGTTGAGCTCTCAAGATCTTAAACACGTGGTAAATATGAAGAAAACAAACAGATAGTAACATTAACTTGTGTAAGTAAGAAGCAAAGGGTTGGGGGTGGGGGATAAGTGGTGTTCGTGATCAACATACATTGTCACAGGTGGGAAGTAATTTCTTGCAGGTCATATAACAAGTTTCTTGTGATCCCATTACAATATCGCACTAACTAACCTTGTGTGCTTTTGCTCTCTGGTGGCGGCTTTCTGCCCTAAGCCTTTTTCTAACCCATTTATGTAAGTATACACAATTTTTGAACCTATTTCCCCACATTGAAGTAACCCTTCCCTCTGTCGAGTTGCTGTGGCTCCCAGCTTAACTGAGGAGCGTGCCAGAACACTGCCTCGGCTGCTATGATGGCTATTAAGGCATGAGGCCTCTGCTTTGTTGCTAGGTAGCTTTTCTGCTTAGATGATCTTTCCATTGCTTTAAGCGGGTGTTCAAGTTCCCTACTATTGTATTATTATCAATGAGTTTTATTTATGTTTGTGATTAATTGATTTCTATATTTGGGTGCTTTCAAGTTGGGAGCACAGTTATAGTTGGTAGATATTCTTGATGGATAGATCCCTTATTTATGATATAGTGCCCTTTTTCATCTCTTGCTACAGTCTTTGTTTTAAAATCTAGATTGTCTGTTATAAGTGTGGCTACTCCGACTTTCTTTTGACATCCATTAGCATGATAGATGGTTCTTCGTCCCCTAAGTTTCAATCTGCAGATGTCCTCAGGTCTAAAATGAATCTCTTGTAGGCAGCATATATTGAATCTTTTTTTTTTTTTTAATCCATTCTGATACCCTATGTCTTTTGATTGGAGCTTGGAGCTTTTAGTTCATTTATATTCAGAGTGATTATTGAAAGATATGAATTTAGTGCCATTATGTCGCCTATAGAGTTAGTGTTTCTGTTGATGTTCTCTGGTTCTTTCTAGTCTTGGCTGCTTTTGATATTTGTTTTGTTTTGTTTTTCTCCACTCAAAGAGTCTCCCTTAAAATTTCTTACAGGGCTAGTTTGGTGGCCACAAACTCCTTTAGATTTTGCTGTTGTTGTTTTCGTTGTTTTTGGGAAACTCTTTATCTCTCCTTCTATTCTGAATGACAGCCTTGCTGGATAAAGAATCTTGGTTGCATACTTTTCCCACTCAGCAGGCATTTCATGCCTGGACTTCCAAGTTTCTGTGGACAGATCTACTGTGAACCTGATCTGTCTTCCCCTGTAGGTTAAGGACTTTTTTTTCCCTTGCTGCTTTCATGATTCTTTCCTTGTCTATGTATTTTGTGAATTTGGCTCAGTATGCCTTGATGATGGCTTGCTTTTGTTGAATTTAATGGGAGTTCTCTGTGCTTCTTGGATTTTTGATGTCTGTGTCTTTCCCCCGATTAGGAAAGTTTTCAGCTATAATTTTCTCACATAAACCATCTGCCCCTTTTTCTCTCTCTTCATCTTCTGGGACTCCTATGATATGAATTTTATTTCTCATTAATAAGTTACTGAGTTCTATAATCTTGTGTTATGATCTTTTGCCTTTGCTTCCCTCTTCTTTTCAGCTTCATTAATTTTCATAATTTCATTTTCTATATCACTAATTCACTTTTCTGCTTTGTCCATTCTCACCATCATGGCATCTGTTAGAAATTGCATCTTGGTTATAGCATTTTTAATTTTAGCCTGAGTAGATTTTAGTTCTTTAATCTCTGCAGAAAGGGATTCTCTGGTGTCTTCTTTCTTTTATCAACCTCAACTAGTATTCTTTAATCGTGGTTTTAAATTCTACTTCAGGCATCTTACTTATACCTGTGTTGATTAAATCCCTGGCCATGATTTCTTCTGGTTCTTTTTCTTGGGGTGAATTCCTCTGTCTTATCATTTTGGAGGAAGAAAAAAAATACAATAAAAAATAAAAATTAAAAAATTAAAAACAAAACAAAGCAAAAAATAAAGGAACTGAGATCCTAGGTGTATTTGGTCTGCTTGTTCAGAGAATCTTGATAGAAAAGAGAAAAAAAAGAAAAAAGTTTTTAAGAAATTAAAATTTAAAAATAATTAAAAATAAAATAAGGAAAATAAAATGGAATTAAAATTTGCTCTTTCCATAAAAAAAAAAGAATAGAGAGAAAGAAAAAAAAAACATAAACAAAAACAAAGCAAAGTAAATGAACAAACAAACAAGAAACCCAAATGAAGCCAGATCCATTTTCCCCTAGAACTGAAATTTTGCAGCACACTATGATCCACAGACTAAGTGAGTGGAAGGGATTTGTGCTGGTCTTTTGGGAGAGGGGCCTGTTGCTCTGGTTCTCAGGCTGACTTGCCCTACTGGAGATACTTCTGGAGGGTACAGGTGGACAGGCCTGGTGTAACAGCTTCATTCTCCACTTGGTGGTGCTGCTTAGCTCAGTGGGGTCTATCAGTATAGGTGTGCTAGTAGTGAAAATGGCTTCCCCCCATTCTAGTTTCCAGAGCAGGAATCTAATGCCCTCACAGACATGTGATCAATCACCCCTCCTTTGTCTCAGGCTTCCGTCTGCTTCCTACTTTTTCCCTGTCTGTCTCCTAGCTGTCCTCCTGCCAGGCGGTGCCTCCCTCCAGAATTTTAGATGGGGCTGTGTTTCAAAACCCCACACTTCAGAGACCCCTGCAGCTGGGACAGTGCTGATCCTCTGGGGGATGGTGTCGCTGAGCAATGGCTGGGTACCAGGCTGTCCCAGTGGCACAGACTCAGAGTTTATGGTAAATTGCAATACATAGCTGGTACAGGGTTTGCTGCCCTCCGCTGGCATCTTTATTCCTGTACCAGTAGATATGGGAACTCTCTGGGGCCCCCTGGGACTTTTGTCCTTGGAGGGGCTGTATCGCCTCCACCAAATGCACTCCAGGTAGGGAAATTCCTTCTCACTGTGCAGCACAGGGGCCCCTCAGACCTCACTGCCTGTACCTGGGGATTCACCCTACTTCCTTGCTGGAGCACCGCCAGGCACTGAGCTCCAAAACTTCAGATTCTGTACTCGACTATTTGTAAAACACTGGTGGTATTGATACCTTCTCCTTTCCCCCATTCAGTAGTTTTGGGGGACAGATTTCTTGTCCAGTCCCCTGTGAGTGTTTTTACTCTATCTCTTTCTCTCCAGCTACTTTCAGGGGGAATGAGTTTCTTGCATGATTCTGATGCACTGAATTCTCTCCCCCTTTCTCTTTCTCTCTCTGTCCTCTCTCCACAAAAACAGCCCCTTACTCTCCATAGTACCATTGCTTTTCTCTCCCCCAATACACCTCTCTGCACTATAGCTGCAAAGATCTCTTGCTCAAATTATGCAGATTGCTGCCTTAATCTTTAGATCAATTTCCTAGGTATTCAAAATTGTTTGATGTTGATCTAGCTGTGTTTCAGGGATGAGACAAGCTAGGATCCATTACCACCCCACCATTTTAACTCCTAAGTTATTGCCATTCCAGCATTTCAATGCCAGTGAGTCCCCTATTGCCCTCAGGATAAGCTAATAATAGCTTATCTATTTTGGTCTCTGAAAGTCTATCTATTTCAGTTCAACAACTGAAAAACTCTCTTCCTGAACATAGTATTTGACATCACTTGTAATTTAGACTCTGCCTATGGCTTCAGCTCATATTTTCCTATTTCTTTTCCATCTTGTCATCAAGGTAAACATATTGAAGCATGATTTTGTAGCTGCATACTTCACAAACGCTGTTGGCCAACTTGAAATGATTTGCATTTTCTTGTCCAAATGGAAAATTGTGTCTGCCAAAATCACCTTTTCTATAGATACTCCAAATTATATAAAGAGACAAAAAAAAAAAAAACAACCCACCACCAAAGTATTAAAAAAAGGACAGATAAATTGAATAGACATTTCTCCAAAGAGGACTTATAAATGGGCAATAGGTACATGAAAAGATGCTCACCATCACTAATGGGAAGGCAAACATCACGAAAGGAAAGAAAAGTAAAACCACTATGAGGTATCACCTCAAGCTTCTTTGGATGGCTGTTACCAAAAAAACAAAGGATAAGAAGTGTTTACAAGGATGTGTGGAAAAGGACCTTTGTACAGAATTGATGAAAAGGTAAACTGGTGCAGCCACTGTGGTACACAATAGAGTGTTTTCTGATAATTTTCAAATTAGACTTACCATTTGATCCAGCAATCCCCCCTCTGTGTATATATTCAAAGGAATTAAAATACAGATTTCAAGGAGATATCTGTACTCTGATGTTCACATAATATTTTTCATAATAGCTAAGATGTGGGAATAACCTAAAAGTCCAGGTAAAGAAGAATGGACAAAGAAAATGTGGCACATACACATTATGAGATATCATTCAGCCATTACAAAGAAGAACATCCTGCCACTTGAAACAACATGGATGTGCCTGGAGGACATTACCCTAAGTAAAATAAGTCAGACACAGACAAATACCGATCACTTGTATGTGGCGGGTAATCAAATACATAGAAGCAGAGAGTAGAATGGTGGTTGTCAGGAGGGGGAGAGGAGGAATTGATCAAGTTTCAGTTGCACATAATAAATAAGCTCTAGACATCTATATAACATAGGGCCTAGGATTAACAGTAATTTCTTGCCTACTTAAATGTTTGCTAAGAAGGTAGATCTTAAAGTAAATGCCTTTAATTGCCATGTAAGGACAAACTATCAACAACAAAGGGTCCAGGAAGAAACATTTGGAGATGATAGATAGATTAATGGCATTGATAGTGATGATAGTCTCAATAGTGTATATCTATCTCAAGATACATTCAATTGTATACACCAAATATCTATAGCTTTTTGTATGTCAATCATACTTCAACGATGTGGTTTAAAAATTATGAGTGGAAATATCTTGAACATAGAATTAGGTTAGAGGATTTTCTAAATAAAATGTATTATAGTACCAGAATCTAGAGCCTTAATCTGCTCATTAGGGTTTGTCCTTCAATGGGTACCATCTATGGCTGATAGCAACCATCCTGGATTTATAGATTCAGTTTTGGATTCCAGGTCTTCATTTTTCTATTTTGTCAAGCTCACCTTTCGAGCATAGTCCATCTCAAGGTAATATAAAGTGCATTTGGTTAGTTTAAGTGTAATAAATTATTATCAAATCCTGACTAAACCCTTGGGGAGGCTCACACTCTTTCCAGTAGTTGGACTACAATTCCTTGACTTATGCCTGCATTGCCAAACCTCAACCATTTCAATACACTGTTCAGTAGCTCAGCTCTGAACTGCTTCTGTGTTCAGCATCTTGTTGCTATCTCCATGAGTATTCTCAAGTGGACCCCAGAGATTCTCTGGCTCAATCTCCAGAAGTTGGAAGTTGGAAGTATGGAAGTTGGCCAGTCAGTATTTTACACAGAGTATGGAAGAGGTCTCAATAACTACCCCCTCCAAACTAAACTCATTTGAAATGGGGGCAAAGTTTACACCTTTTCCAGTAACACCCTTAGAGCTTAATACATGAAATAGTTTTACTGTTAATGGAGAGGAAGTACTTAGAGGAGAAGATGAATGAGGTGCAATGGAGAGAAAATTAATTTACATAATAACCCCTTTAGGAAATGAGATCCTTTTGGCTGAGTTTGAGATATCACCTGACCAATTAGTATTATAATGGCTAGTATCATAAAGTCAGTGTCTAAGATTCTTCAAATTCAGTAAACCAGACTGATCTCTTTCCACACATTTGACTCTGGGGATCTCAGGGTGATCAGAACCTTTACATAGATATTGGTATAAGTAAATGTTATCATGACTGACATCACAATCACATTCTGTTTTCTTATCCAGCACTTATCACTGCGTGGAGACAGAGCTCCTAAGAAGAATTCTCAGGAACCAGAGGACATAAATTGGAATTATTCAGCCCTCTAATAGGACTGGACTGCTCA
This sequence comes from Paguma larvata, assembly GCA_030068075.1. Classification (NCBI taxonomy): domain Eukaryota; kingdom Metazoa; phylum Chordata; class Mammalia; order Carnivora; family Viverridae; genus Paguma; species Paguma larvata. The sequence continues at coordinate 53,208,827 of CM057837.1, read as the reverse complement.
ACCTTGGGTGGAGGTATCTATCAGCATCTTCCTTAATTGGGAGGTCAGGCCACTCACAAAGCAGGGAAGGACAGTGGCCAGTGAAGGCATGGTGGGGAAGCCCATGCTCAGATTGACCGAGAGGACATTGCCAGGGTGAGCATGTGCTGCGTCCTCAGAAGGCTGGCTTCTGCTGGCAGTGTGCCTCTCCTTGGTACATCATGTCTACTACTGGGATAGATACATCCAGCCAAAAATAGAGGAGCTGGGTGGGCTCAGCTCTGCTTTCTCCTCATGCCCATCTACGTTTGACTCTTTGTATTGAAAAGTATGGAAATTCTGTCAATCATGGTTAATGAGGGAGTTTTATTTCACAAGTAGCATCTCATTCTTTAAAATCTTAAAACAGGATTCACAACAGGCGTGGTCCTCGGACTTCATTCAGCATTGGGTGTATGGATCCTCTTTCCACTGCTCTCCCATTGACCCTCTAGCCACAGGCTTCATGTCTGCAACTGTATGGGCTTCTACTACATGGTGCCTTCTATACTCTTAATTTCTATCCTCTTTCTCAGTGATACAGGATTTCTTCTGGTATATCTCAGTGCTTCATTTAAAGGAGGGACAATGCAAATCTTATGCACTTTTTCAAAAGGTATGAAAAGAGTTAATGTAATTTCTAAGAAACTTTATGAAGCTCAGTATTCTCTTTTTTTCCACCTTTATTGAGATATAATTGACATATAACATTGTGTAAGCTTAAGGTGTACAAGCGATGATTTGGGACACACATGTATGATGAAATGTTTACCACAGTGAGGTTAACTAATACGTACTTCACTTTGCATGATTACCACTTGACCAAGACAAAAGTTTGCCATAAAAAACAATAATATTCAGTAACTCTATTTGTTGAAAGACAGCATTAAGGAATTGCAAAGGCAAGCTATAGTCTGGGAGAAGCTGTTTTTAATCTGACAAATGTGCAAACAATAAGGAAAAGACAGTGGAATAAAAGAAAACTGGGCAAAAATCTCTTCACAAAAAGAGATTACACAAAAGGCTGATGTAATATTAAAATGTTTAGGTTATTTATTTACCAGGGAAATATAAATTAAAATCACAATATAATAATATTTCACACAAACCAGAATGGCTAAAATGCAAAACTCAGACAGTGCCAAGTGTCAGTGGGAGTACTAGAACCCCATTTACTCTTGCTGGAAGTATAAAATTTGAAATCTGCTGAAGTTCAGCATAGGTTACATATTTGACCTATGATCCAGCAGTTTCATAAAAATGTGTATGTATATATATATAATCCATAGCAAATTTTAGATAAAATATTATACATATACACAAATATACACATATGTGTGAATATATATACATATACAAATATATATCTCAGAAATGTATTTGTAGAACTAATTGTAAAAGCCCCAAACTTGTAGTGACATAAGTGTCCTCCAAATAAGGATGATAAAAGAAATTGTAGTATATCCAGACAGAAATTCTGAGCAAAACATATGTTCAGAAAGTAACATTGGTAAAAATCACAAACATAATGTTGAATGAAAAATGCCAGCACAAAAGACCCATAATGTATGCTTCTACTGACAAAAGTATCCAAAAAACTGGCAAAACAAATTTCCAATTTTCAAAATCCATATAGTGGTGACCTAGTGGTTACTTGGTTTTTTGCATGTGTTTAGTTTGAAAAACTATAGCTATGTTTTGGAACTTTAAAAATATTTACCTTATGAATGAATAAAAAATTCTATTTGAAAGTACATAAACACTTTTTTTTAACTTTTTATTTTTCAAGAGACAGATGGAGATAGAGCATGAGCAGGGGAGGGGCAGAGAGAGGGAGACCCAGACTCCAAAGGACGCTCCAGGCTCTGAGCTGTCAGCACAGAGCCCAATGCGGGGCTTGAATCCAGGGACGTGAGTTCATGACCTGAACTGAAGCCAGATGCTCAACTGACTGATTAAAGGAGAACAAAAGAAGTAGAAAACAAATAGTAAGACAGCAGGGATTAACTCAAATTTACAGTAATAAATTAATGAAAACAGGCTAAATACCCAATTTAAAAGAACATTGTCAGATTAGATAAAAAATAAATACACTGAGCCATATGCTGCTCAAGAGAGACACACTTGATGTATGAGAATATAGAAAGGTTATAATTTAAAGGGAAGAGTAATAGGAACTAAACATACAGCACACAAACTCAAAGATGGTGAAGTAGCTGTGGAAGTATTAGACAAACTGGACTTTAAGACAAAAACTACCACAAGAGGTGAAGCTATAAAGATTTGTATACATACAAACACGTATAAAATACATTATAATAATAAAAGTATTAATTTAATAGGGAGACATAATGGTCTAAATTCACCTCAAAATATATGAAGCAACAGCTAGCAAAGCTAAAATTAAATCCAATATCATGAATGGAGATTTTAAAAACATCTCTTTCAGTACGTGGTAGAACAAAAATCAGTAATAACATAGAATATTTAAACCACGTTTCAATACTTACAAATAGAACACTATATCCAGCAACCATAGAGTAACATTCTCTAGTGTACATGGAATATTTACTAAAATTGATCATATGCTGAATGACAAAGGAAATCTCAACAGAGTTTTAATGATAGACTTGACAAGGACATTACATGAAAAAGAACATTATGAACTAATCTGTCCAATATATATAGATGCGATTGTAATAAAAATCACACCAGGTATTTTTGTAGAAATTAATATACAGATTCTAAAATTTTATAGAAATTAAAAATACCAAGGATAGCCAATCTTGATGAATGAGATAAAGTTGGAGACGAGGTAAGATTCAAGACTTATAAAGCTATGGTGAGGACACATTGGGCATTTGCGCAAGAAAAGATAAATAGAAGAACATAGCATCTGTGGTATGAATGAGTTTCTAGGAAGCTAAAATTAATTCGTAGTGGAAAAGTAACTCTGGGAAGAATTCAATGAATAAATCAGTTGTCCTCAGTTCATTCAATTCAATTCAATTCAATTCAATTCAGTCTTTCTCTTCAACTACCTAGGGTAAAATGGTAAGAACTGTTGCTTGCTCGTTTTCTGCAAGCTTATGGCCTGGATATGAAGGGGTGGTGTTCCCTTCCTCCTGGAATCTCTTTTGTGCCCAAAGGTGACAATTTCACATTTGCCATTTTACAGTAAAGATTACATTTATTTTGCATCTGGATGTCCTCGATCCTTTTTGGTGCTAATAATAGATGGAGGTAAATATATTTGCCATAGTTTTCTTACTTTTTTATTTTGAAAAAACCGAAACCTCTCAGAAAAGCCTCAAGCATGACACAAAAAATACCTATATACAGTTCATCCAGATTCCCCAGTCGTTCATATTTTATTAAAGTTAATTAATAAAGCATTTATCTTAGTATTCTCTGTAGTTTTTTCTAGCCTGTTCAGCTGACATTATGTCCCATTACTCATACTGCAGTATATATTTCCTAAAACCAAAAGCAGAAAGTGTTATGGGGGCACCTGGGTGGCTCATTGGATTAAGCGTCCAACTTTCGATCTCGGCTCAGGTCATGATCTCATGGTTCATGAGTTCGAGCCTCACATCAGGCCCTATGCTGATGGTGTGGACCCTGCTTGGGATTCGCTCTCTCCCTCTCTCTCTTTGCCCCCTCCCTTACTTATACATGTTCTCTTTCTCTCTCAAAATGAACAAACAACAGAAAACCAGGGGGGAGGGGAAGAGGGGAAGGAAAAAAGACACAGAGAGGGAGGGAGACAAAACATAAGAGACTCTCAAATACTAAGAACAAACCGAGGGTTGAGGGGGGTATGGGAGAGAGGAGAGTGGGTGACGGGCACTGAGCAGGGCATGGGTTGAGATGAGCACTGGGTGTTATATGGAAGCCAATTTGACAATAAAATTTTTTTAAAAAAAAAGTGACTTGTGTTTCCCCAAAGTCCCTATGTTGAATTCCTAATCCTCAATATGACTGTAGGCAGTAACCCAGCCTTTAAGAAAGTGACAAAAGTTAAATGAGGACATAATAGTGGGACCTTAACACAATAGGACTGTATACCTATAAGAAGAGGAAGGGATGCTAGGAGTGTGTGTGTTTGAGGACACAGCAAGAAGGTGGAAATCTGCAAGCCAGTAAAAGTCTCATCAGAAACCAAACTGCAGTCACCTTAATCTTGAACTTCTGGCCTCCAGAACTTGAGAAAACAAATTTTGCTGTTTAAGCCACACAACTGATGGCAACCCTAATGGAAGAATAAACTTCCCTATTACAGCATAACCACTGAAATCAAGACATTAATATTCATACAATATACAATACCACCATCTAATATAGACCCCATTCAAATTTTCCAGTTGTCCCAACAATGCTTTTTATGGCAAAACAAAACAAACCAAACAAAAACCAAAAGTGAACTTCCCATTTCTCCTTTACATTTCTAGACCACGATCCAATCCAGGATCACCTGTTCTTTTACTTGTTGTGTATCGTTAGTTACCTTTGGTCTGGAATGATTCCCCAATCTTTTCTTTATCTTTCTTGACATTAGAATTTTTTGAATACTGGTCAGTTATCTCATAGAATTCCTCTGTTTTGGTTTGTTGGATATTGCCTTACAATTTCATTATGTATGTGCCCTTTTGGCTAGAATACTAGAGAAGCGAATCTGTGTTCTTTCGAGCGTAATATACCAAAGACCCATGATATGTCAGTTTATCAGATGGCTCAGATGGTGTGAGCCATGTTTCTCCACGTTAAAGTTAACAGGTATCTTTTTATTGACTGATATGTATAAGCACTTTATTAACTTATTAATAAGTAGTTAAGTATGCATATTACTTATCAATGAATAAGCAATCATTATGTGTTTGTGGGACAATACTTTGAGACTGTGTACAAACCTCCCTCTCTTCAAACATTTATCCATTAATTTTAGGATCCCCTGATCTTGCCTGAATCAGTTTTTACAAATAGTGATTTCTCAATTCATCGTACACAATATTAGCAAAAAAATGGAAGATTCAAAAAACCAAATGTATACAATAGAACTGGAATATATAATAACCAATATAAAAAACTCATCAGAGAGGCCAAAAAACAAATTAATATCACAGGAGGAAAAATAAGTGAACTCAGAGATAGAACAATAGAAATAATCCAATTTGAACAATAGAGAGAAAACAGACTGAAAAGAAATAAACAGAATCTTAGGGACCTGTTGGGAAATAAGAAAACATCTAACATTTATATCAGCAGAGTCCCAAGAGTACTCTAGAAGGATGTGGGGCTGAAACACTTTTCAAAGAAATAATGCTAAAAACATCCCCAATTGGTAACAGACATACACTTACAGATTCAAGAAGCCGAATCCACACAACAAATATCCACATCAAGACACATCAGAAATATACTTTAAAAAACAAGAGAGTAAGGAATATTCCTGAAAGCAGCCAGAAAGAAATGATGCATTACTGCAGGGACGAACAGTAGATCTCTCAGTTGAAACCGTGGAAGCCAGGAAGAAGCGGTATAATATTTTTAAAGTACTAATAGAAAAGAACAATTTTTCTAGAATACTATGCCCAGCAAAGGTATCCTTCAAGAATGGGCAATGAGAAAAAATGAAATCTGGCCATGCGTAGCAACATGGATGGAACTGGAGGGTATTATGTTAAGTGAAATAAGTCAGTCAGAAAAAGACAGATACCATATGTTTCCACGAATAGGTGGACTTGGTGAGACTAAGCAAAAACAAGGGGGAGGGGAAGAGGGGAAAGGAAAAAAAGACACAGAGAGGGAGGGAGATAAAACATAAGAGACTCTCAAAGACTAAGAACAAACTGAGGGTGAGGGAGATGGGGGGGAAGAGGGGGTGATGGGCATTAAAAAAGGGCACATGTTGGGATGAACACTGGGTGTTTTATGTAAACCAATTTGAAAATAAACTATTTTAAATTAAAAAAAAAAAGAATAAGGTAAAATCAAGACATTCTCAGAGGAAGGAAAATGAAAAGGTTTTGTTGCTAGTAAACCTGTATTCAAACACCCACACCCACACACGAAATTCTTTAGGCAGAAGGGAAATGATACTAGAAGAAAACTTGGAATATCAGGAATAAAGAAAGAATAACAGAAAGAGTAAAAATGTGGACTGCAGCACAAGTGATGTTACAGTTCTTTGGATACTAGGACTGAAGAGACATCATTACCTCTGTTTTCACTCTCTTAGGATCTTGAAGCCTCCATGTTGTGAAGAAGTCCAGTCTAGCCTACCAGAAGATGGGAGGCCTCTTCCAGAAAGAAGCATGTACAACAGTAGCCAGCACCATTTCTAGACATGTAAGAAACGTCATTTTGGGTCTTCCAGTTCCAGTTAAGCCATAAGATATCTGTAGCTATCTGAATGATCTGGGGCAAGACCAGCAGTAAAAACACCAAGATTGCCAAGCCAATGAACTGAAAAATAATAAATCTGTGTTGTTCTAAGCTTGTTTAACAAATGCTGAAGAGAATAAACATGAGCCACAGGCTTTGAGAAAACCTACCTCAAAACACATATCTGAAAAAGGTCTTGTATCCAAAATATATAAAGGACACTTGAAATTCATTAATAAGGCATTAAGCCCAATAAAGAAATAGGAAACATATTGTATCAATCCTTCATCAGAGGGTGCCTGGGTGGCTCAGTTGGTTGACAGTTTGACTCTTGATTTTGGCTCAGGAGACGATCTCACTGTTTGTGAGATGGAGCCCCACGTTCGGCTCTGTGCTGACAGAGTGTAATATACCCTCCCTTCCCCCCGTGCCCCACCCAATTCATGCTCTCATGCTCTCTCTTTGTCTCTCTTTCTCTCAAAATAAATAAATAAACTAAAAGAAATAGTTCATCAGAGAACATACATGAAAGCCAATAAATATATGGAAAGATATTCGTAATCATTAGTTCATCATGAAAAGGGATTACTACTTAGCAATAAAATGAAACCAACTACTGATCCATTCAACAACATGGAGGGATCTCAAAAACATGCAGAATGAAAGAAGCTAGACATAGAGTGCATATGGTATTATTCCATTTATATAAAGTTCAAAAACAGGTAAAACTATTATATGATAATGAAAATCAGCACAGTAATTTTCACTCAGGGTAGAGGCAGTAATTGTGAAAAGGGAGAAGGGACCTTTGTGGGGTTATGGAAATGATGCTATGTATCTTAATTAAGATGGTGGATACATGGGTGTATACATTTGCCAAACTAATCGTCTTTCACTTATGAACTGTGTTTTTTATTTAAGTGTAAATCATACATCCCAAAAAATGAGGAAAGGAAAAAATAATGCAAAAATAAGCCAAAATTTTAACACAAATTATGAACAAATACACAATTTTTTCTCAAAAAACAATGTCCTTACCTTACCAAAAATTGAAATCTTTGAGTCTTACAAAACAAAACATTATAATCGTTTTGAGTTATGAGTATATTTTCGTGAAAGAAATTTTAACTGTTGCAAAACTCTTCCTAATTCTACTGGGAAGAAGACTGCAGATATAGTTATGAGCTAACCAAAAAAAATGTCTTCTGACTCTTTAATGTTCAAATAATTTCCTCTCTTATTTGATAAGTTTGAAGAAATATTTGATTTTATTTTCAGATGCTAGTCTTGTAATTGATAGTGAACTGTAGAGTCTTAAAAAAAACTATCATGTCTTCATATTCATTATTTTCATGATGTTTAGATGGACTTTCCAAGCAAGATCACCAGGATCAATTTCAGTATTATCCTGGACATATTCCACTTGCTCAAAATTCCTCTGAAGTTAAGGAAACATTTTTTCTTGAAATAGAAGTTATGTTTAGTCAATCGCTGTTTCCTTATTTCCCTTGAAGATTACAGTGATATGGAGGAATGCTTTGTACACAAGGGCAAACTTTGTTCTTTTATAGATTCTAGTGCAACATATCATTCTGTTTCCATCACAATACATAATGATTCAGCTTTCAGATTATTTATAATACTGAAATAACTATTACATCAGCAAACTTGTTTTTTGGTTGAATCCATATTTATATGATGTTAAGAACTGTGAAAAGTCAGCAGAAGTGTCAGTGGGTTATTGAAATAATGTATGGAGAGCCTGATAATGCCACATTTGTGAAGCCTAGTCATTAAAAATGTGTTTGTCAACTTCTCTCAGACCACTGATGGAGAAAAAAACTGGAAGAATAATGAATGGATTTTTATTAGACGAATGCCACTGGGTATCAATGCCAAAGTGTTACCAGTAGCTGGAGAGATTAATATTCAGGCCAACAGATGGAGCAAGCAGGCAGAAAGGGAACGAAAGCTCTGGCATTGTCAGCCCATCTCATCAACATTTATACTTTGCCTCCCCTCCTTCACCCTACTCAGCCACTCAGGGTGCTAGCACTAAGTCTTCCAAGCATGATGGAAAACCAGTTCAATAGGTCCTTACAATTAGGTAATCCACATCTGAAACATTCTTCTTCCTCATTATGCACCTGCCAAGGCAATTATTAACTCCCTAGTTGCAATGGTTCCCAAACTTTGGCATGCGTCAGTGTCACCTGGGGGGTTTGTTAAAACACAGATTACTGGGCACCATCCCAAGAGTTTCTGATACTGCAGGTGGTGCCCACTAATATGCATTGATAACCAGTTACCAGGTGATGTATTGCTACTGGTATAGGGACCGCACTTTGAGACCCAATGAAATAGGTCACTCCTTTGGCATCATTCCAGTTCTCTTCTAGTAAGTATAAGTGTGTCTTTCAAGAAAATTATCAGTGAGGGAAATGAAGCTGAGGAAATTATAAGCTGTTTTACATCCAGGAACAAAGTGGAGTATCAGCAAATCAATGCAGTGGGGAATAGGAGCCTCAGGTGAGGGGCTTATTAGAATTGAACTGTTTGTAGAAAGAAGGGATAGAAAGAATAAAGAGGCAGGGTGACAGACAAGAGGAAGTTTATTTATTTTTGCTTACTTTGTGTGTCAGCTGGCTCTGAGAGCCATGAGCAGAAGTGGCTTCAGAGTTAGTTAGTGGTAATTGTGATAGCATTATCAGAAATTCTCCAGGGCTACATAGGACCCTAGTCATCCCTGAACACCATGAGTAAGGAGCTACCATACAGAAATTCTCTGTCCACTTGGGCTTATAATAAAAAGTACCAAATTCATTTTCTAACCTACCAGGGACTCCAGAGGGGATAAATTAGCAGATGATTAATTCTTCAGGGAGTACTTTTTCCATTGTTTAGGTCAACTTGAAAATATTTTTCTGTGAAACTTACATGCCTGTGGGAAATCATAAAATATTGCTTTCATTATCTTGCCGATGCTCTAGGTAATTAATGCAGGGGAGTAATCATCAGGCATTTCTCCCCAAGAAACCTCAGGGAGTGTTCCCTTTGAACTCAGGATGGGGCTAGGCAAGGTAGTTACAACACAAAAGATGTGCAAATGATTGACTAATACAGTGACTGAGTATTGGGCTGTGGCCTGGGAACAAGGAAAATGAGTCAAGATCAGAAAGTGTTCAAACACTGGAGGTCCAAGATTGGATGCAGGTGATATGCAGAAGTAAAGAAGTAAATGAATAAGTGTAGGATTCAATTTCAGGTAGGTTGGGAGAAAGACGATATATCCTATCTCCCCTACTGAAAATGGCTATAAAGCAGAATGTATCTGGCAGCCATTAGAGGATTCTGCACTGTGAATAGTAGCAGGAGGAATGCAAAGAAGATCAGAATTTGAAGTACCACCAAATCGGTGGTGAGTTTACCATATTTTCGTTCTGGTTTTCTCACTTCTTGGTCCAGTCAAAAGAGAGAGCAGAGAAGAGTGATGAAGCCCCCATGCATCTGGTCACAGAAGCTAGAAGAGGCACTTTAGGGAAATGAGATACATTGGACAGATTGTGATGAGGGGGACCCCGAGGAAAGATAGCACATTAACTTATTAAAACTCAAAGATTTACTCCCAAACTCTGCATGACTGTACTGATCTTAATCAGCATAATAAAGACTTTGAGAACTGAATTACCAGAAAGATTTCTGGCCAGAAACCAGACTTCCCTGGGTGATGCCCACATGTGACTGATGTGAATACTTTTGCAGAGGTTTTGAAAAGTTCACTGACATTGAAACTGGAGACTATCAAATATGGGATGGAATTCATGGGCTGAACCATATCAGGTCCATTTCTTGCCCAAACGAGGAAATAAACATTATCCAAAGGATTTTTTTTTTAATTTTTAATGTTTATTTATTTTTGAGAGTGAGAGAGAGACAGAGTGTGAGGGGGAGAGGGGCAAAGGGAGAAGGAGACACAGAATCCAAAGAAGACTCCAGGCTCTGGGCTGACAGCCATGTGGGGCTTGAACTCCTGGACTGTGAGATCATGACCTGAGCCGAAGTCGGGTGGATTAACCCACTGAGCCACCCAGGCACCCCAATACAAAGGATTTTTTTTAAAAGACTCTGAGTCTGCAAACATGATATCTCAGTTCGAAATTACTCAGTCTATGAAAAAATAGGAAAATCTCAATTCTTATGAGAAATGATAATGAAATAATAAAATTAATAAAAATATTCTAAATTATTTAAGTCTGTCAGATACTTCCACTTCTGTTAAGTATCTGTCAGATACTTCCAACATCTCTTCCAATACCTGATGTCATTATTATTGAGTTCATTATCATTTCTCATGCCAAGACCATGCATAATTAAACTGTTGAAAACTACACACAAAAGAAAATATTGAAATGAACCAGAAAAAAGGTATGTTACCTGTAGGGGATGAACAATTTGAATGACTGTGGATTTCTATCCAGAAACTACAGAAGGAAATGGCATGATGGTTTCAAGTGCTGAAAGAAAAGAACCTTCGACTTGAATTTTTTCTTTTTTAAAAAATGTTTGTTTATTTTTTTGAGGGAGACAGAGCATAAGCAGGGGAGGTGCAGAGAGAGAGGGGGACAGAGGATGTGAAGCAGGCTCCATGCTGACAACAGAGAACCCCATGTACGCTTGAACTCACAAACTGCAAGATGATGACCCTAGCCAGTCAGATGTGCAACTGACTGAGCTCATCCACCCAGGTGCCCCTGTCAATTTGAAATTTTATACTTAGTAAAAAGCATCAGTGATGCTGGGAAAACTAGACAGAGACATGCAGAAGAGTAAAACTGGACTGCTTTCTTACACCATACACAAACTAAATTGAAAAGAGATGAAAAACCTAAATGTGAGACAGGAAACCATCAAAATGCTACAGGAGAAAACAGGCAGCAACTTCTTTGACCTTGGCGGCAGAAACTTCTTACTTGACATGACTCCAGAAGCAAGAGAAATAAAAGCAAAGATGAGCTATTGGGACCTCATCAAAGTAAAAAGCTTCTACACAGTGAAGGAAACAGTCAATAAAACTAAAAGGCAACTGACAGAATGGAAGAAGATGTTTGCAAGTGACATATCAGATAAAGGGTTAGTATCCAAAATCTGTAAAGAACTTAACCAAACTCAACACCCCCTTCCCACCAATAATCGAGTGAAGAAATGGGCAGAAAACATGAATAGACACTTTTCCAAAGAAGACATGCAGATAGCTAACAGACACATGAAAAGATGCTCAACGTCACTCATCTTCAGGAAAATACAAATCAAAACCACAACGAGATACCAACACACACCTGTCAGAATGGCTAAAAGTAACAATTTGGGAAATAATAGATGTTGGTGAGGATGTGGAGAAAGGGTAACTCTTTGTCACTTTGGAAAAACAGTATGGAGCTTCCTCAAAAAATTAAAAATAGAACTACCATACTGCTCAGGAATTGCACTACTAGGTATTTATCCAAAGGATACAAAAATGATAATTCAAAGGGACACATGCACCCCATTGTCTATAGAGGTACTAACAACAATAGACAAATTATGGAAAGAGTCCAAAATGTCCACTGACTGATGAATGGATACAGAAGAAGTAGTATGTATATATATATATATTTTATATATACATATATTTTATTTTATTTATATATTATATATATAAATATATTTATATATATAATGGAATATACATAAAATATATTTTGTTTTATTTATATATTATATATATATAAATATATTTATATACGTATAATGGAATACTACTTGGCAATGAAAAAGAATGAAATCTTGCCATTTGCACAATGTGGATGGAACTAGAGGGTATTATGCTAAGAAAAATAAGTCAGTCAGAGAAGGAAAGATATCATATAATTTCATTCATATGTAGAATTTGTTGAATAGAGGGGAAGGGACGGAAAAATAAGATAAAGACATATGGAGGCAAACCATAGAAAACTCTAATACAGAGAACAAACTGAGGGTTGCTGGAGGGGAGGTGGGTGGTAGGATGGGTTAAATGGGTCATGAGTATTAAGGAGAGCACTTTTTTGGGATAAACACTGGGTGTCATATGTTAGAGATGAAACAGTGGGTTCCACTCCTGAAGCCATGACAACAATGTATCTTAACCGACTGGAAGTTAAAAAAAAAAAAGAGGTGAATGTGTTCTGAGATGAAGGAAAGCTAAGAGAATTTGTTGTTGTTAGTTCTGCTGTAAAATAATTACTAAAGGAAGTTCTTTTTATTTTTTTATGTTTATTTGTTTGATGTTTGTTTGTTTGTTTGTTTGTTTGTTTTTAGCTAAAGCAAGTTCTTAAAGACAGAAGGGAAATGATACCAGAAGAAAATGGTACATCAGGGATGATAAGCAAGAGAAATGGTAAATATCTTGGCATATATTCTGCTTTGAGTTCTTGAAAAATATATTTGATGTTTGAAAGGAAAAAACATAACGTTATCTGCATGGGTTTCCTATGTATACATATATAATATATAAGACAATATAACATAAAGAGGAAGAGGGTAAAGGGATCCATGTGGTTGAAAGATTTCTCAATTCCACTTGAGTGGTAAAGTGTTGACTGTGGAAAATTCAATATGGACATTGTAATTTTCATAGTAACCAACTAAAACAATCTATAAAGATAGATATTATTTTTAAAAACTTGATCAATTAAAATGGAATGATAGCAACATTCAAAGAGCTCAAATGAAGGCAGGATTAGGGGAAAAGAAGGAAGGTAACACAGGAAAAACTGCATAAAACGAATAACAAAATGGTACACCTAAATCCAAGCATATGAATTATTCATTAAATGGAAATGACCTAAACTCACCCAACTAAAAGACAGAAGTTGGCATTAATAAATACTACAAGATTCCACTCCTATGAGGTATATATGATTTATATGTAGAAATTAAATAATAAGTGCTTAGAAATTAAAAATACATTTCAAAATAATGTCTTGGCCAAATATGAATTATTTATTTATTCCAATCTATTACTTATTTTATCACTGAAGGAAGTATTAAGGAAAATATTTTCATTTCTTGAACTGAATGAAAAATGAAAAGATAACATCAAAATTGGTGGGTTGAAGTTAAAGCAGTGTTTCCAGGGACATTTAGAGTGTTAAATGGTTATACATAAGTCACAAGCCTTGCCCGTACTCAATGGTAGGAGATTACACCAGTGAAGGAAACAATCAACAAAACTCCTGAATATCAGGAGGTGGGATAATTGGAGGCCCCCTGAGAGTCTATATGCCACACCACCTTTATAAGATATCCACTGAAACAGAGTTGGAAGGGTGGTCCGAAGTAAATCTGTCCTTAGAGGAGAATGGATTTTATTAGCCTTTAACACACAAAGCGTTGAGAGAAAAAAGTGACTAATTTCTCCTTTCCCTTCCCATCTCATGTCTCCATCTCCATCCCCATCCCCATCCCAACGCCTTCATGCAGCCAGTGTTAGTTGTGGGGTTTGTAGCCTTCCTTAAATACTTGTGTGCTTGAATACTCATGTATTAACTATACTTAAGTAGATTCAAAGGGCATTTTACTCTTTACGCAAGTCAAATTATATTGATTACATTATTTTTAAGCTTGCTTTTTTCCTCCTAAACTTTTCACTTTGAAATAACTTCAGACTTACCAAAAACAGTTGCCAAATGAACACAAGGAATTCTCATATACCTTTCATACATGTTCCTCAAATATTAACATATAACCACAGAACAATGATTATAATCAGGAAATTAATACTTAATTTGCATATCTTCTTATATTATTTTCAGTTTTCCTAGTAATGTCCTTTTTCTGGTCCAAAAGTCAATCCTGGGCATATGTTGTATCCAGGCATAGTTTCTTGCCTCCTAGACCGTCTTCAGTTTGGGACAGTTTCTTCCATGTTTCATTGCCTTTCATGACTTTGATACTTTTGAAGACTGCTATTTATTTTATGCAATGATTCTCAATGTGGGTTTGTCTGATTCAAGTTAGGTTATGCAATTTTGTCACAAATGCCATAGAAGTGATACTGTGCCTTTCTCAGGTATATGATGTCACCATATCTTATTATTAGTGATGTTAGTTTACTGGTGGTTACAGGTAATCACTTGTTTAAAGAGGTGTCTGTTTAAAATTAATAAAGTTACAGGACTCAGTCAGTTAAGCATCTGGTGCCATGGGCCAGCCATGCACTCTCAAGTTTCCCCAGAGGATGAACGGTGTCAGCACGATGAATGACTCAAGAGAGCAGCGTGGCTTCTGGAACCAGGCAGGCATCTCTGCTCTGCTGATCTCAGTCTTTATTTAAAGGCAGTAAGTGATGTTACATCAGTGACAAGGCATTTTTAACTATTTTTCTTAGGTTGGCATATTTGTGAATCCCCCAGACCTAGAAGAAGACAGTCATATCTTAATTTAGGCAGCAACCATTTTTATGACTTTGTTCCAAGCTATAGATCATGCACTGTTTTTGAGGCAGAGTTAGGTAGGCTTATCACAAAGAAAATAACAAGATGTTTAAGAAGAGAGTGGGGTTGTTGTCGTAGCCCTCAGTAAATAGAGGGCACATACATTGTTGCCTTAAGACCTACGTTAACCATCTATAGATTAGGAGTCATTCTCTCCAGCATTCTTAACCATAATGGGGGAGGCATAACTCGTTTGGTAGAGATATAATCTCTAATGCTTGTCTAAGTTCTTTTCCTTTGTGAGTGAGTGAGCCTATACCGTAAGGGCTCATGTCTATCTGTTCTTTGTACAAATGGTAGTTTCTGTAAAAGTATTTTGTTATTGCCTTTTCATTATAAGGGAGTGTGGGGATTGGAATTGCAAAAGGATGCGTGGAATGTAAACCTCAGGAAGGTGCTCAATATTTATTGTTGATCAGTGAAGGTATGTGTAGCTACTTTTGTTTGGTTACTACTTGTGCCTTATGTATAAACAGTGCTCTTATCTTTTGGGCTAAGTTAACCTCCAGAGAAGGTCCTAAGTCTCTTTACAACCTCTCCTTTCAGTTTGTTGAGCAAACACTAAGAAAAGCTTTACAGCGATGTGCTTTGGGGTTTTATGGTGAGGCTGAGGGGATGTTTATCATAATGCAATACCTGCAGAGAAATCTGGTTTGGTTCAAGGAGTCTTGGGGCCTAACATCTACATAAGTAACACTAATTTTTTAGCCAACTCAGAACTTCTATTCTATATGATCAATTTGTGTAACCTATCCCCAAGAGGCAACTTTGAGGTTACTTCTGGCCAGGTTACTCTCATTCAGATGTTATCCATCAAGACATCGCTCTCCAGGTCCCCTTTTTCATATGCCATAAAACCAAAGGGCATTATATCTCTTGAGGCCAACCAGAGCAGTTCAAGAAGTCTAGGTCTGAAAGGTTATTAGAAGGAGATAGTATTGGGTGCCAGTTGGTCGGCAGGAGACCTTGCAACATCTTTTTCCACACAGGGAGAGTCTCAACCTGTGAGCCCGAGATGGCTCCCGACAATCTGGCTCTTGATTTTCGCTCAGGTCATGATCTCCTTGACATGGGATTGATCTCCTCGACATGGGATCGAGCCCTGTATTGGGCTCCATGGTGACAGTGTGGAGCCTGCTTTAGATCTCCTCTCTCCCTCTCTCTGCCCTTCCCCCGCTTACTCATGTCCTCTCTCTCGCTCGCTCTCTCTCAAAATAAGTAAAATAAACTTAAAAAATAAAATTAATAAAGTGACTGTTTTTCCCTTTATAGTTAATATCTTATCGGCAGATGCTTGGAGACTATGTAAATATTCCATCCTTATATTTTTGCTCACTCATTTAGTATCTGATGGTGATTCTTGCTTGAAACAATTATTACTGTAGTATTTTAAAATGGTGATGTTCTATTTCCATTATTCCATCAACATTTATTAGAATTCTAGTGTAAGAAAGTGGTTTTCCTTCTCCTCCTATTCAATTCTTTACCTATATCAGTATGAACTCAGGGGTATTTGTTTTATCTTATCTGTTTAAAAGACAAAACACAGGAGGTCTCTATTCTTGGTTTCCCTACTCCGGAGCTAATAATTTCCTGGCTATTACAGTTTTATAATCAAAAGCCTAACACACCATTTCATAAGAACTGCTAGATGCTGGCAATGGAGACTTGCTCTTTTTTGTGCCAAACTGGGTGTCTCTGTGCCCACACCAAAGCTTCTTCAAGTAGAACTCATGCATATTCTCCCTATAACCACAGTTCATATGCTTATAATTTCACTAAACATGATTTAGAATTGCAAAGACTATTATGGCTAACTTTTTTTTTAATTTATAATAGTTTATTTTCAAAATGGTTTACATATGACACCCAGTGTTCATCCCAACACGTGCCCTCTTTAATGCCCATCACCCCCTCTCCCCCCTCCCTCACCCCCCTCACCCTCAGTTTGTTCTTAGTCTTTGAGAGTCTCTTATGTTTTATCTCCCTCCCTGACGAATGGATAAAGAAGATGTGGCACATATATACAATGGACTACTACGTGGCAATGAGAAAAAATGAAATCTGGCCATGTGTAGCAACATGGATGGAACTGGAGGGTATTATGTTAAGTATTATGGCTAACTTTTGAACTGGTGAAGACAAAGCATCTTGAACTAACTTCTAGAAAGAAGGAAACATACCAAATATTCAGAAGGCCGTTTTTAATTGGTATGTGGAGGGCTACAAACAAAATTTTTACTCCACTACAGCCTTCCTCAAAAATTCTCTGGGGAATGGTGAAGTTAAAGCACTTTATTTGAACCTTCATACACTGGCCCTCATTGTGCATTCTCTATGTTCTACCTACTGTGATTTCACAACTTAGACTACTCTCCTCAGGGTCTTTCTCAGAAGACTATTGATTTATTAGGTCATTCCTCACTCCAGATTGCTATGTGAGAAGGTAAATCAGAGGAAGATGAAATAAACTCAATAATATTAGAACCATAATAAAAAATGTCCCAAACCACTGATTAACCAAAACATCGTTATAGGATTTTGAATTATATTAGTCACTTACTGGCCAGGGATTTTAGATGTAAATGAAGTAATCTTTTTTGGATAAAGGCAAGATTTATTGAAACCTGTCATGTGGAAAAATTAAAAATGATTTTAAAAATTCTGTCATGAAGGGGTGCCTGGGTGTCTAAGTAAGTTAAGTATCTGACTTTGGCATGGGTCATGGTCTAACATTTGAGTTTGAACCCAGCATTGGGCTCTGTGCTGACAGCTTGGAGACAGGAGCCTGCTTCAGATTCTGTGTGTTTCTCTCTCTGCCCTTCCCCCACTTACGCTGTCTCTGTCTCTGTCTCTCTCAAAAAAATAAATGTTAAAAAAAATTTGAAATTCCATCATGGAAAATACTTTAAAAAGGCCTAGAAAAGTAAGAAAAGTGATCCTTTTAAATAGTTATGGTTATAAATGACAAAAAAAAAAACAACTTGAAAAGATTCTAGAATTCTGTTTCTAGAAAATTTTTAAACAATACTCTTGGGTCTACTCAAAGCTAATGTAGAAGAATCCCTATTCTCTCTTCATATAAATGGGCTAAAACCTAAAATAGGAAGCTTGGTCAGAAAAGTATATGAGAAATTATAGATCTGGGGGATCTCCAATATTTGGCTGATTATTCAGATGGACTTAAAAGTATTGATTCATGAAACAACTTGGATAAACCTAATCAAAGATATAAAAGATCTGTAAACTGAAAATTGCTGAAAACTTATGAAGGAAATTGAAGAAGACACAAAGAAATGGAAAAACATTCCATGCTCATGGATTGGAAGAATAAATATTGTTAAAATGTCAATACTACCTAAAGCAACTTACACACCGAATGCAATCCCAATCAAAATTGTGCCGGTATTCTTTTTAAAGCTAGAACAAACAATCCTAAAATTTGTATGGAACCACAAAAGACCCCAAAAGCCAGAGTGATATTGAAAAAGAAAACCAAAGCGGGAGACATCACAATCCCAGATTTTAACCTCTAGTATAAAGCTGCAATTATCAATACAGTATGATATTGCCACAAAATCAGACACATAGACCAATGGCATAGAATAGAGAACCCAGAATTGGACACACAAATGTATGGCCAACTAATATTTGACAAAGCAGGGAAGAGTAGCCAATGGAAAAAAGACAGCAATGGTGCTGGGAGAACTGGACAGCAATGCAGAAGAATGAAACTAGACTACTTTCCTACACCATACACAAAAATAAACTCAAAATAGATGAAAGACCTAAATATGAGACAGGAAAACATCAAAACTCTAGAGGAAAAAGCATGCAACAAGCTCTTTGACCTCAACTGCACAATTTCTTGCTCAACACATCTCCAAAGGCAAGGGAATTAAAAGCGAAAATGAACTATTGGCACCTCATCAAGATTAAAAAGCTTTTGCACTGCAAAGGCAACCATCAACCAAAACAATAGGCAACTGATGTAATGGGAAAAGACATTTGCAAATGACAAATTGGATAAAGGGTTAGCATCCAAAATCTATAAAGAACTTACCAAACTCAACACCTGAAAGATAATCTAGTGAAGAAATGGGCAGAAGACATGAATAGACACTTTGCCAAAGAAGACATCCAGATGGCCAATAGGTACATGAAAAGATGCTCTACATCACTCATTATCAGGGAAATACAAATCAAAACCGCACTGAGTTACCACCTCACACTGGTCAGAGTGGCTAAAATTAACAACTCAAGAAATAACAGATGCTGGTGAGGATGTGGAGAAACAGGAACCCTCTTGCACTGTTGGTGGGAATGCAAACTGGTGCAGCCACCTGGAAAACAGTGTGGAGGTTCCTCAAAAATTTAAAAACGGAACTACCCTACAACCCAGCAATTGCATGAGTATGAACTTATCCAAAGGATACAGGAGTGGTGATTCATAGGGACACATGTACCCCAATGTTTATAGCAGAGTTTTCAACAATAGCCAAAGTATGGAAAGAGCCTAAATATCCATCAACTGATGAATGGATAAAGAAGATGTGGTTTATATATACAATAGAATACTACTTGTCAATGAGAAAGAATAAAATCACGCCATTTGCAACAATGTAGGTGAACTGGAAGGTATTATGCTAAGTGAAATAAGTCAGTCAGAGAAAGACAGATACCATGTTTTCACTCATATATATCTTGAGACAATTAAGAGAAGACCATGGGGGAAGGGAAGGGAAAAAAATAGTTACAAACAGAGAGGGATGGAGGTAAACCATAAGAGACTCTTAAATGCAGAGAACAAACTGAGGGTTAATGGAGGAATAGGGGAGAGGGGAAAATGGATGATAGGCATTGAGGAGGGCACTTTTTGTGATGAGACTGGGTATTGTATGTAAGCGATGAACCACGGGAATTTACCCCCAAAACCAAGAGCACACTTTATACACTGT
This sequence comes from Paguma larvata, assembly GCA_030068075.1. Lineage (NCBI taxonomy): Eukaryota > Metazoa > Chordata > Mammalia > Carnivora > Viverridae > Paguma > Paguma larvata. The sequence goes on along the minus strand of CM057837.1, from coordinate 53,188,954 downwards.
ATGTCAGCCAATTTGACGATAAATTATATTAAAAAAATAAAAGTATTGATAAACTTAGGGCTAATGGCAAACTTATGCCACTGAGATAAAACAGCCAGTCCCTGAAACAGAAATTGAATAGAAAGACCCTCCATCATCTAAGAATTATAGAACTATTATAGAGCTGTTAATGAGGATATGTGCAGCTATATAAACAAAAAAGTAATGGAGGACTCAATGTCCCATTTTATCTATCTATCTATCTATCTATCTATCTATCTATCTATCTATATCTATCTATCTAATCTATCATCATTTTCTATGTGCTTTCATTGTGTGACCTAGGGTCCCACATGCTTGGAAAGTCTATAGACTTTGATTCTTCACCAATGGCCAATTTTTTAAGTCTTTCTTTAAATTATAGTTAGTTAACATACAGCATAATTTTAGTTTCAGGTGTACAATTTAGTGTTGAGACTGGGTGTTAAAAGGCTATTTCTTGTAATATACAAAACATTTAAAATTTTGGAAGAGAATTAGTTGTTTGTCAATATTTCAATTGATTATATTCTTTATAGAATACTTTGAAGTGAAAGAGTATGTTGTATACTCTTGTAGAGTGCAGAAAGTTTCAGATTCTAAGCATAATCAGATATTGGCTGTAAATGTAATCTATTCCTATTTTTAGGAAGGGAACAAAGATTTCTTTTGTAGATGTATTAAAATGTTTGTTTAAAAATTTTTTTTAATATTTATTTATTTTTGAGACAGAGAGAGACAGAGCATGAGTGGGGGAGGCGCAGAGAGAGAGGGAGACACAGAATCCGAAGCAGGCTCCAGGCTCTGAGCTGTCAGCACAGAGCCCGACGCGGGGCTCGAACTCACGGACCGTGAGATCATGATCTGTGCCAAAGTCGGACGCTCAACCGACTGACGCCACCCAGGTGCCCCTAAAATGTTTGTTTTTAAAAGATCCCATTCTTTTGTTAATACTATATTTACAATTTTTTAATGTAATAGATACTCTATAATATTCAAAGAGTGAAAATATAATACACAAAAGTCAATCTTTAGTTACATAGACTCATTAACTGTAGGTGCATTCAACTTAAAACACTGTCATAATTTTTGAGGAGTTTGAAAAGTCATAAAAATGTATCTTGACCAGTTGGTTTGGCCATTTGTCCTTTTGATTCTTGATCCGTAGGATGTCGGAGGGAGGCGACCTGCTCATTCTTACCCAGTGGGAGGCCTTGTACTATCTTTCTCTTCCCAAGTCCACAGGCACCATATTTGAGGACTCTGTCCATGGAGTTGTTTATATCATCTTCTTGTTGGGATAATGTGCATTCTTTTCTAAGATGTGAACAGAGGGGTCTAGTTCCTCAGTCAAAGATCTATTTGCTGTATTTGAAAATAAACATTTTTAATTTAAAATGGTAATTTAAACATTCTTGTTGACTTTGATAATTTAAGCTTTAAGCCATACTTTTTTTTTTCTTCAAATTTTTATTTAAATTCTAGTTAATTAACATACAGTGCAATATTGGTTTCAGGAGTAGAATTCAATGATTCACACACAACCAGTGCCCTCCTAAATACACATCACCCATCTGGCCCATTCCCCACCCACTTTGCTCCATCAACCCTCAGTTTGTTCTCTGTTTTTAAGAGTCTCTTATGGTTGGCTTCCTCCCCTCTCTCTTTCAACCCTCCCATCTGTTCATCTGTTTGTTTCTTAAATTCCACATGAGTGAAATCATATGGTATTTGTCTTTTTCTGATTGATTTATTTTGCTTAGTCTAATACACTCTATCTCCATCTATATCATTGCAAATGACAAGACTATATTCTTTTTAATGGCTGAATAATATTCCAGTGTGTGTGTGTGTGTGTGTGTGTGTGTGTGTGTGTATACCACATCTTTTTTTTTAATAGTTTTGTGAACTTTATCTCACAATCTTCAGGTAGGATAGCATGAGATGGCTCATTACATCAATAAGAATTTTATTCCTTTTGAATCTTTTGAGAAGAGAGAGGCTTGCAGTTCACAGAATCAAATAATCCAGCTGTTAACACTGACAGTTTGTCAGATGTTTATACATGCGTGGTTCTCTAGCACCCACTGCATGAGCCCATGTCTATATAGTTCTAAGATAAGTTCATGACTTTTACACAGTAGTCAATACAGTTGATGAATAAATGAACGAATGTAGTTTTAATTGCATGGGAACAACTATGGAAATAAGAGGAAGGTTTTATAATTCATAAAAGGATTTCTGCTACTGTTGCTTATGAACTGGGTATATGTGTCTTGAGTATTTTTTTTCTTAGTGTTTTGTAAGTATTGATCCATTGCCTTCCAGACTCTGGTCTGCATTTAGAATCCTGATACAGAGGTGATTTGCATTCCTTCTAAAGAAACATTTTCTTGATAGTATTTTGGGGAGATATTTTCTTTTTCTTTATACTTTAGAGAATTATTGGTTAATTTCTTATCTAGACAACTGTGTTTTGTGGTTTGATAGGTCTCTTTACAATTTTCTTTCTCTCTCTCTCTCTCTTTTTTTTATTATAATAGTTTATTTTCAAATTGGTTTACATATAACACCCAGTGTTCATCCCAACACGTGCCCTCTTTAATGACTGTCACCCCCTCTCCCCCCTCCCTCACCTCCCTCACCTCCCTCACCCTCAGATTGTTCTTAGTCTTTGAGAGTCTCTTATGTTTTATCTCCCTCCCTCTCTGTGTCTTTTTTTCTTTCCCCTCTTCCCCTCCCCCTGGTTTTTGCTTAGTCTCACAAAGTCCACCTATTCGTGGAAACATATGGTATCTGTCTTTTTCTGACTGACTTATTTCACTTAACATAATACCCTCCAGTTCCATCCATGTTGCTACACATGGCCAGATTTCATTTTTTCTCATTGCCACGTAGTATTCCATTGTATATATGTACCACATCTTCTTTTTCCATTCGTCAGTTGATGGGCGCTTGGTCTCTTTCCATGAATTGGCTATTGTCGAAAGTGCTGCTGTGAACATTGGGGTACACGTGCCCCTATGCATCAGCATTCCTGTGTCTCTTGGGTAGATTCCTAGCAGTGCAATTGCTGGGTCATAGGGTAGCTCTATTTTCATTTTTTTGAGGAACCTCCACACCGTTTTCCAGAGTGGCTGCACCAGTTTGCATTCCCACCAACAGTGTAGGAGGGTGCCTGCTTTTCCACATCCCCATCAGCATCTATAGTTTCCTGATTTATTCATTTTAGCCACTCTGACTGGTGTAAGGTGGTATCTCAGTGTGGTTTTGATTTGTGTTTCCCTGATGATGAGTGACTTTGAGCATCGTTTCATGTGTCTGTTGGCCATCTGAATGTCCTCTTTGGAGAAGTGTCTATTCATATCTTCGGCCCACTTTTTCACTGGCTTATTTGTTTTTCGGGTGTGGAGTTTGGTAAGTTCTTTATAGATTTTAGATACTAGTCCTTTATCTGATATGTCATTTGCAAATATCCTTTCCCATTCCGTCGGTTGTCTATTAGTTTTGTTGGTTGTTTCCTTTGCCGTGCAGAAGCTTTTTATCTTGATGAGGTCCCATTAGTTCATTTTTGCTTTAAATTACCTCGCCTCTGGAGATGTGTCATATAGGAAATTGCTGCGGCTCAGGTCAAAGAGGTTTTTTCCTGCTTTCTCCTCTAGGATTTTGATGGTTTCCTGTCTCACATTCAGGTCCTTCATCCATTTAGAGTTTATTTTTGTGAGTGGTGTAAGGAAGTGGTCTAGTTTCATTCTTCTGCATGTTGCTGTCCAGTTCTCCCAGCACCATTTGTTAAAGAGGCTGTCTTTTTTCCATTGGATACTCTTTCCTGCTTTGTCAAAGATTAGATGGCCATATGCTTGTGGGTCCATTTCTGGGTTCTCTATTCTATTCCATTGGTCTATGTGTCTGTTCTTGTGCCAATACCATGCTGTCTTGATGACCACCGCGTTGTAGTAGAGGTTAAAGTCTGGGATGTGATGCCTCCTGTTTTGATTTTCTTCTTCAATATTACTTTGGCTATTCGGGATCTTTTGTGGTTCCATACAAATTTTAGGATTGTTTGCTCTAGCTTTGAGAAGAATGCTGGTGCAATTTTGATTAGGGTTGCATTGAATGTGTAGATTGCTTTGGGTAGTATTGCCATTTTAACGATATTTATTCTTCTGATCCATGAGCATGGGATGTTTTTCCATTTCCTTGTGTCTTCCTCAATTTCCTTCATAAGTTTTTTATAGTTTTCCACGTAAAGGTCTTTTACATCTTTGGTTAGGTTTATTCCTGGCTATTTGATGGTTTTTGGTGCAATTATGAATAGGATTCGCTTCTTTATTTCTCTTTCTATTGCTTCACTGTTGGTGTAAAGGAATGCAACCGATTTCTGTACGTTGATTTTGTATCCTGCAACTCTGCCAAATTCATGGATCAGATCTAGTAGGCTTTTGGTGGATTCTGTTGGATTTTCCATGTAAAGTATCATGTCGTCTGCGAAAAGTGAAAGTTTGACTTCATCCTTGCCTATCCTGATGCATTTTATTTTGCTTTCTTGTCTGATTGCTGATGCTAGGACCTCCAACACTATGTTAAATAGCAGTGGTGAGAGTGGACATCTCTGTCATGCTCCTGATCTCAGGGGAAGGCTCTCAATTTTTCCCCATTGAGGATGATATTAGCTGTGGGCTTTTCATAGATGGCTTTTATGATGCCTAAGTATGTTTCTTCTATCCCGACTTTTCGAGAGTTTTTATTGAGAAGGGATGCTGTATTTTGTCAAATGCTTTTTCTGCATCAATCGACAGGATCATATGGTTCTTATCTTTTCTTTTGTTAATGTGATGTATCACGTTGATTGATTTACGAATATTGAACCATCCCTGCAACCCAGGGATGAATCCTACTTGATCGTGGTGGATAATTCTTTTCATATGCTGTTGGATTCTATTTGCTAATATCTTGTTAAGAATTTTTGCATCCATGTTCATCAAGGATATCGGCCTGTAGTTCTCTTTTTTTGCTGGGTCTCTATCTGGTTTGGGAATCAAAGTGATGCTGGCTTAATAGAATGAGTCCGGGAGTTTTCCTTCCATCTCAATTTTTTAGAACAGCTTGAGGAGGATAGATATTAACTCTGTTTTAAATGTCTGGTAAAATTCAGCAGGGAAGCCATCTGGCCCTGGACTTTTATTTGCTGGGAGATTTTTGATAACTGATTCAGTTTCTTCACTAGTTATGGGCCTGTTCAAGTTTTCTATTTCTTCCCGTTTGAGTTTTGGTAGCATGTGGCTGTTTAGGAATTTGTCCATTTCTTCCAGGTTGTTCAATTTGATGGCATGTAGTTTTTCATAATATTCTCTGATGATTGCTTGTATTTCTGAGGGATTGGTTGTAATCACTCCATTTTCATTCGTGATTTTATTGATTTAGTTTCTCTCTCTTTTCTTTTTGAGGAGCCTGGCTAGAGGTTTATCTATTTTGTTTATTTTTTCAAAGAACCAGCTCTTGGTTTCATTGGTCTGTTCCACTACTTTTTCTGTTTCCATATGATTAATTTGTACCCTAATCTTTGTTATTTCTCTCTTTCTGCTGGGTTTGGGCTGTCATAGCTGTTCTGCCTCTAGTTCCTTTAGGCGTGCTGTTAGAATTTGTGTTAGGAATTTTTCTTGTTTCTTGAGATGGGCCTGGATTGCAATATATTTCCCTCTCAGACTGCCTTTGCCGCATCCCAAAGCATTTGGATTGTCGTATTTTCGTTTTCATTTGTTTCCATGTATTTTTTAATTTCTTCTCTGATGGCTTGGTTGACCCATTCGTCTTTTAGTAGGTTGTTCTTTAGCCTCCATATTTGTGGGGGTTTCCCAGACTTTTTCCCGTGGTTGATTTCAAGTTTCAAAGCATTGTGGTCTGAAATTGTGCATGGTATGATCTCAATTTTTTTATACTTATTCAGCGTTTCCTTGTGCCCCAAAATGTGGTCTATCTTGGAAAATGTACCATGCGCATTTGAGAAGAATGTAAATTCCTTTGCTTCTGGATGAAGGGCCCTGAAGATATCTGTCAGGCCCATCTGTTCCAACGTGTCATTCAGGTCCATTGTTTCTATGCTGATTCTCTGTTTAGTGGATCTATCCAGCGCTGTGAGTGGTGGTATTAAGGTCTCCTGCAATTAGCACATTTTTATCAATAAGATTGCTTACGTTTGTAATTAGTTGCTTTACAGATTTGGGTGTCCCAGAATTCGGTGTGTAGATATTTATAATTGTTAGCTCTTTCTGCTGGATAGTCCCTGTGATTATTATATAATCCCCTTTTCATCTCTTATTACATATTTTACTTTAAAGTCCAGTTTGTCCGATGTAAGTGTGGCTACTCCAGCTTTCTTCTGAGTTCCAGTAGCATGGTAGATAGTTATCCATCCCCTCACTCTCAGTCTGAAGGTGTCCTCAAGTTTAAAATGGGTCTCTTGAAGACAGCAGATAGATGGGTCTTGTTTTTTAATCCATTCTGTTACCCTGTGTCTTTTAATTGGAGCATTCAGTCCGTTTACATTCAGCGTTAATATTGAAAAATATGGGTTTAGAGTCAAGGTGTTGTCTGTAGGTTTCATGTTTGTAAGGATGTCTCTGGTGCTCTGTGTTCCTTGCAATCTTTCCCTCATAGAGTCCTCCTCAGGATCTCTTGTAAGATTGGTTTATTTCTGATGTGTTCCTTCAGTTTTTGTTTGTTTGGGAAGAGCTTTATCTCTCCATCCAGTTTGAATGACAGGCTGACTGGGTAAAGGATTCTTGGCTGCATGTCCTTCCTGTTCATCGCATTGAAGATTTCCTGCCATTCCTTTCTGGCTTGCCAAATTTCTGTGGATAAGTCCGCTACTACCCTAATGTGTCTGCCTTTGTAAGTCAAGGTCCATTTATCCTTAGCTGCTTTCAGGATACTCTCTTTATCTTTGTATTTTCCCAGCTTCACTATGATGTGTCATGCCGAGAGGCTATTCAGGCTACGTCTGAGGGGAGTTCTCTGTGCCTCTTGGACTTCAATGCCCATTTCCTTCTTCATGTTGGGGAAGTTCTCATCAATGATTTGTTCAAGTTCCCCTTCGACTCCTTACTCTCTCTCTCTTCTTCCTCTGGAATTCCTATAATACAGATGTAATTCTGTTTGATTGCATCACTCAGCTCTCGAATTCTCCTTTCCTGTTCCTGGATCAGTTTCTCTCTCTTTTTCTCTGCTTCCTCCTTTTCCGTAATTTTATCTTCTAATTCCCCTATTCTCTCTTCTGCCTCTTCAGTCAGCGCTATGGCTGCCTCCAATTTGTTTTGCCCCTCATTTAAAGCATTTTTTAATTCCTCTAGATCATTTTTTAGGACCTTGATCTCTGCCTCTAGGGTCCCCCTGCTTGCTTCTATGCTTTTTTCAAGCCCTGCGAGTATTTTTATGTTTATCGTTCTGTATTCTTGTTCTGTTAAGTTGCTTATGTCTGCTTTCATCATTTCTTGTGCTGTCACTATTTCCTGTACAATCTTTTGAGGGGAGTTCTTCCGTTTGGTCATTTTGGCAATGTGTGTATTGGTTTATTTCCTATTTCTTCCTGGAAAGGAAAAGGGTCAGACCGACAAACAGGAAACACAAACTCACAACCTTACTGACCAATAATACTGACAAACAAATCACAACATAAAAAAGATTAACAAATGACACTCTGGAGGCATGCAACCTGACGTACCAGCTACACGATAATGATGGGATGTGCACTCTGCTGATGGCAGAGCATACATAGAGTAGTGACAGGTGTGGGGAGAAGAAGAAATTGAACTTTGACCAGGTAGAGAGATTGGAAGACTTGATCCAGCAAAAGAGAAATCAGAATAAGGAAGGATGCGAGGAAAGAGAAATGAAATTAGATGTTGCCCAGATGCACTATGTGGTCTGACTGTTCCATAGAGAGAGATAGGAAATTAAAGAGGGAGGTATAGAACATGCATTGAGAGAGTGGGTTAAATGTCTGTTTAAGCAAGCCAAAACCCACAGGTGACTGGTTTAGAGGTGGGGAGAGATAGGAAGGAGAAGAGGAAGAATATATCTAAAACCGAAGAATTGACCTAGAATTAATCCAGGCAATGTTGCAGTATTTGTGTCTCCACGGCTACCACTCCTGCAGAAGGGCGTCTCCCATATGAGGAGGGGTGTTGCCTGGTGTAGATGGGTCCCACCTCCACCGCTGGGGGCGGAGTCCTAGGGTTTGGCTTTGTGGGAATGTATGACCACAATGGTGCCCTCCCAGCCCTGACAGTCTCAGATCACTCCTCATGGACCCACAGTCTCAGATAACTCCTCAGTTTCCTTCCTCAACTCTATCCAGGTTACCAGCATGGTTCAATTTGCTGGGCGATCGTGCCCCCAAGCTCATCTGAGTTCCACGCCTAACTCACTCTGACCGCCACGCCTTATGTAAATCGAGTCTCTGACTCAGCACCGATGCGACCACAATGGCATCTCCCTAGCTTCTCTTCACGGACCTGGAGTCTCCGAACCCTCCTCTGTGTCCGTCCTCGACTTGGTCAGGTTGCAGGGGCAGTACGACCCCTTGGGTGGTGGCGAGACGCTGCACGCTCAGCCTTCCCCACCCAAATTATGTCTCTGACTCAGCACCGATCCAGCAATGGTGCGCGCCTCTCCATGTCGTGAGCTGGGACAGTGTCGCTGGCTCCGGAGTGAAGAAAGCTCCACTGTGAGCAATGGACCCTCTCTCCAAAAAGTCTTGCGGATAGGGACTGGATGATAAGCTCCCTCTCCGCCCGGGTTCGAGGTACTTTCCCGCTGCTCTTTCTCTTCCCTTTGTCTTTTGGAGGAAGGGGCCCACTCCCCGCAGTCTGCACATCCGCGGCTCTCTTTCTTTCTCGCAGATTGCACTCACTCAGTCTCCCAGGATTTTCTGGATTTCGCATTTTCTTCCCTGTAGCCTCCAACTCCTCTTCCTGCAGATCTCTGTGATTGAGTTTCTTGGTCTCCGTCCCTCCCAAATTAAGAGTCGCCGGAGAGCAGTGGCGGGTATTCCTACTTCTCTGCCATGTTGGCCCCTCCCTACCACATCTCTTTATCCATTCATCAGTTGATGGACAGTTGGCTCTTTCCATAGTTTGGCTATTGTTGATAGTGCTGCTATAAACATCAGAGTGTATGGACTCCTTCAAATCTATATTTTTGTATCCTTTGGGAAATACCTACTAGTGCAATTGCTGGATTATAGGGTAGTTCTATTTTTAACTTTTTGAGGAATGTCCTTATTGTTTTCCAGAGTGACTGCACAAGTTTGCATTCTACTAACAGTGCAAGAGGGTGCCCCTTTCTCTGCATGCTTGCCAACATCTGTTATGTCTTGTGTTATTACTTTTAGCCTTTGTGACAGGTGTGATGTGATATCTCATTGTTGTTTTGATTTGTATTTCCCTGATGATGAGTGATGTTGAGTATCTTTTTATGTATCTGTTAGCCATCTAGATGTCTTTGGAAAAGTGTATATTCATATCTTCTGCCCATTTCTTCACTGGATTATTGGAGTGGGGGGGGAGTGTTGAGTTTGGTAAGTTCTTTATAGATTTTAGATACTAACCCTTTATCAGATATTTCATTTGCAAATACCTTCTGCCATTCCGTAGGCTGTCTTTTAGCTTTGTTGATTGTTTCCTTCACCGTGCAGTCGTTTTTACCGTGAATAAGTCCCAATAGTTCATTTTTGCTTTTGTTTCCCTATCCTCAGGAGACATGTCTAGTAAGAAGTTGCTATGGCTGATGTCAAAGAGGTTGCTGCCTGAATCATGATTCCTCTAGCTTTGTGTTTTTTTTTTCAGGATTGCTTTGGCTATTCAGGGACTATTGTGGTTTCATACGCATTTGAGAATTGTTTGTTCTATTTCTGTGAAAAATGCTAGTGTAATTTGGATAGGGATTGCATTAAATGTGTAGATTTCTTTGGGTAGTATAGGCATTTAAACATGTTTGTTTTTCCAATCCATGAGCATGGAATATTTTTCCATTTCTTTGTGTCTTCTTCAATTTCATTCATAAGTGTCCTATAGTTTTCAGAGTACAAATCTTTTACCTCTTTGGGTAGGTTTATTTCTAGTTATCTTTTATTTTTTTGGTGCAATTGAAAATAGGATAAATTCCTTGATTTCTTTCTTCTGATTTACTGGTATTAAGAAATGCAATAGATTTTTGTATGTTGATTTAATATCCTGTGACTTTGCTGAATTCATATATAAGTTCTAGAAATTTTTGGTGGAGGCTTTTTGGTTTTCTACATAGAGTATCATGTCCTTCGCAATTGGTGAAAGTTTGACTTCTTCCTTGCTGACATGGATGGTGTTTATTTCTTTTTATTGTCTGACTGCTAAGGCTAAGACTTCTAGTACTATATTAAATGGTAAAGATGAGAGTGAACATCTCTATCTTGTTCCTGACCACAGAGGAAAAGCTCTCAGTTTTCCCCCATTAAAGTTGATATTAGCTGTGTGTCTTTCATATATGGCCTTTATGATGTTGAAGTATGTTCCATCTATCTCTACTTTGTTGATGGTTTTTGTCAAGAATTGATGCTGGGGCTGGCTGTGTAGCTCAGTTGCTTAGGTGTCTGACTTCGGCCAGGTAATGATCTCACAGTTTGTGGGTTTGAGCTTCTTATTGATACCTTCACTGACAGTGTGGAGCCTGCTTGCAATTCTTTCCCTCTCTCTCTATCCCTTCCCTTACACTTTCTCTCTCTCTCAAAAATAAACATAACAACAACAACAACAACAACAAGAATGGATGCTGTATTTTGTCAAATGCTTTTTGTGCATCTATTGACAAAATCACATGGTTCTTATCCTTTCTTTTATTAATGTGGTGTATCACATCGACTGATATGTGAATTTTGGACCAGCCCAGCAGCCCAGGAATAAATCAATCCCACTTGATTGTGGTGAATAATTCTTTTAAGGTACTGTTGGATTTGGTTTGCTAGTATCTTGTTGAGAATTTTTGCATACATGTTCATCAGGGATATTGGCTTGTAACTCTCCTTTTTAGTGGGATCTTTTTATGGTTTTGGAATCAAGATAATGTTGGCCTCAAAAAGGAGTTTGGAAGCTTTCCTTAGATTTCTATTTTTTGGAACAGTTTGAGAAGGATAGGTATTAATTCTTTAAACATCTGGTAGAATTCCCCTGGAAAGCCATCTGACCCAGGACTCTTGTTTGTTGGGAGATTTTTGACAACTGATTCAATTTTTTTGTTGGTTATGTGTCTATTTAAATGATCTGTTTCTTCCTGTTTTGGTTTTGGTAGTTTGTATGTTTCTAGGATCTTATCTATTTCTTCCAGATTGCCCAATTTGGTGGCATATAATTTTTCAAATATTGTTTTATAATACTTTGTATTACTGTGGTGTTGTATTCTTTCCTCTTTCACTCATGATCTTATATGAGACCTTTCTCTTTCTTTTTGATAAGTCTGGCTAGGGGTTTATTAATTTTAGTAATTCTTTCAAAGAACCAGCTCTTAGTTTCCTTGGTGTGTTCTACTGTTTTATAGGAACTCCCAAACAGTGACCCCATTACATATCCTCTGGGGCAAGGTCTGGCCACACTCCTGCTGTTTGCTAGCTGGTGTCAGGAAAGTGGTTGCACAACTGCAGAGCAGTTCATAGTTTATGGCAAGGTGGATCAGAGAGCTGGCACCCAGCCAGACCTCCCTGGGGTCCCCACTTCTATGCCTGGGAACAGTTAAGCATGTTGGCACCACACATTCTTTTTGTGACCCAGAGGATCCTCAGATATGTTGTCTACTCCTGGGTCTCTACCCTTCTTCACCAGCAGAACACCATTAGGCAAGGAATGACCCAGGTATTGGTGGACTTCTAAAACTCAGATTTGGAGTTCTGCTGCTTTTAATACCTTGTGGTAGTCTCCATATGCAGGGCACATTCCCCTCAGCAGCACACACAGCTCTTATCTCCTGCATCCCCCAAAATCTCCTTGCACTTCCTACTTTTCAGAATGTGGTCACTTTTATACTAGTAGACTTGCAGTTTCATTCTTTCAATCCTCAGTTTTATCTCTTGGGTGTTCAAAATGATTTGATAATTGTCTAGCTGTATTCGCAGGATGAGGCAATTTTAGGGGCCCCCTACTCATCCACCATCTGTATTAAGTGCTTTTACCTAGCATACAAGAAAAAAAGTCAACAAGGGGACAAGGAAGAAAGTTTTGGAGGTGTTAGATAGGTTCCTGGAGTTGATAGGGATGATGGTATCAAGGGTTTATACTTATCTCCAAACACATCAAGTTGTATACATCAAATATCTACAGCTTTTTGTATGTCAGTCATACTTCAACGAAGTGGTTTAAAAATTGTGAGTGGAAATTTAACATAGAATTAGGTTAGGGGATTTTGTAAATAAAATGTTTTATAGCACCAGAATCTAGAGCCTTAATCTGCTCCTTAGGGTTTGTCCTACAAAGGGTACCATCTATGGCTGGTAATGACCATCCTGGATTTACAGATTCAGTTTTGGATTTCAGGTCTTCATTTTTCTATTTTTCAAGCCTACCCTTCAAGCACAGTCTATCTCAAGGTAATATTAAGTGCATTTGGTTTGTTTAAGTATAATAAATTATCAAATTCTGACTAAACCCTTGGGGAAGCTCACACTCTTCAGTAGTTTGACCACAATTCCTTGACTTATTCCAGCATTGCCAAACCTCAACCATTTCAAAACACTCTTCAGTAGCTCAGCTCTGAACTAAGTCCATGTTCCGACAGCATCTTGTTGCTATCTCCATGAGTATTTTCAAGTGGACCCCAGAGATTGTCTGGCCCAGTCTCCATATTCTGTGGACAAGGTCACTTTGGTGTTTTTGGAAGTTGACCAGGCGGTTGAAGGCAGCACCAGGCTTGTCCAGTGCAAATGATTCTGAGTCTACTAAGGTCCCTTTGTATTCCATTCCCACTGCCACTTCCCTAAGCTATCATTCTCTTTCTTCCAATTCCTGTAACAGTGTCTGTACCCACTTTCCCACTCTGATCTTGGCTTTTGCAAACTCTTTTTAATACAGCGTATACAGCTAATCATCTGTGAGTTTTTCAGGCATGTTTGATACATCTTCATTGTCAATAAGATGAAATCTGAAATTTGTAATAGGATCATCAGGCAAATAGGATCTATTAGTGGTGTAGGATGTGTTTCATAATGTGTCTGAGATAACCTACCCTCAGGGTTTGGGCTAACGGCATACAAAATAAAAATTGTCTGAATCTTTTTTAGAGATGCTGCTTCTGAAGAATAATAGACACATTCTAGCTGAAATGAGGTGCAAAACCTGCACAAAATTTGAGGATTGAGGTAATGGAAACGTTGGTTTTAAAAGAGATTATCAACCAGAAGATAACCTGTTAGTTGACAACACAAGACAACTAGGAAAAATGTTCGAGTTGTTTATTTTCATTAGTAACATGAAATAGATAAGCAAATAACTTAGATTCTGTAAACTTGAATCTTTGGAAGGGATTATAGAAAAAAGAAATAATAGTACTCTATTCCACTGATACACACAAGCATTCTGGGTAATAGCTTTTGGATTGGATCCAATCGTATGCATTATGCATCTGAGGGGTTGTAGGTAGAATAAAGGATTTAGAAATATAGGAGCATTGGTAGGCCATGGGAAGCTGTCCCACGGTTACGTCCTCTCCGGAGAGAATGGTCTAAGCCGGAGAACAATTCCATTTCTTTCCAGAGTGGCATTGATGCATACATGTGTAACTAAGCTAAGGGCCAGGGACACCATTTAAGACCCCATTACACCTGATGCAAAGCATATATATTTGAAGGTGAGGGATACTGTGACTATTATTTCCTAGGGATTGGCATAGAAGTAATGTGGCCCAAGCATTGGTACTGTTAACTCCATTTCCTTCATAACCACAATGTAATACAACCTTCTATCATTTTAATTATTTAAATGCCTTTGGGTAAATATTTGTTAACTCTGCTCAGCCTTGTGTATGGCTAGAGAGAAGTGAAATCAAAAAGTGTATAAATTACTAAATTTTGGAATTTTCAGGCACATGGATTATATCACAGAGTTGAATACAAATTCAGTAACGGTGTTAACAATTAATCAGTTGTCATCAAAATGCAGAATATATAAGACAAAGACAGTTAAGCACATCAAGATTAAATGTGGCCTTGAAAACCAGATTTCTCTTTTACCAGGGATGTCCAGAGGTCATATGGGTCTGCCAGAGACCCTATACAAGAAATCAGTGAACTGCTACATTGGTCAGAATGAAGTCAGATGTTTTTCTGAAGCCTTCCATTCCAAGCCCTTGTGATTTTATTTTTATCTTGACATTTTCAATCTGCACATTTTGTCCTTCAGTGCCTGATGTACCTGCTTGTTCCACAGGGTGTAGATGACAGGGTTCAGCAGTGGCGTTACCACGGTGTGCACAAAGGCAGCCTCCCTTTTGGAGTCCAGCCTGTTTGTTTGCTTTGGCTTCACATATATAAAGACACAGCTGCCATACATCAGAGAGAGGACAATGAGGTGAGACGAGCAGGTGGAGAAAGCTTTCTGTCGCTCCCTGGCTGATGGGAGTCGCACAATTGTGACTACTATGTTGCTGTATGCAATGAAGGTTACGATAAGGGAAGTCAAAAGGATAAACAAAGCGATGACAAAGACCAACATTTCAACAGACTTGGTATTAGAACAGGAGAGATGAATCAGGGGACCAAGGTCACAGAAGAAGTGGGGGATGACATTGGGGCCACAGAAGGATAACTGGGAAACCTTAACTAGTGGACCAATGATGAGAGAGAAGGCCAAAGCGAAGCAGGCAGTGGCCAAGAGGAAGCAAGTCTTGAGGTTCATGATGGTTGGGTAGTGCAGAGGCTTGCAAATGGCCACGTACCGATCCACAGACATCACTGCTAAGAGGAGGGATCCTGCTGCTCCCAGAAATACAAACACAAAAGCTTGTATGAAACAGGCAAGAACGGAAATGGTTTGCCTGCCTAAAAGAAAGATGGCCAGCAACTTAGGAATTACAGGACTTATGAAACAACCCTCAAGGAATGAGAAAACGCTGAGGAAAAAGTACATAGGTGACCGGGGCCGGGAGTCAGCGCAGGTGATGGTGACTATGAGAGCATTGCCTGTAATGGAGGCCAGGTATGCCAGCAGGTGCACCAGGAAGAGGACCTTTCCCAGGTGTTGGAAGGCAGGAAAGCCCTCCAAGGTGAACTCTTGAACAGTGGTCCAATTTCCCATTTCCATGGGCATCTCTTTCCACAGCATCATCACTGCTGGTCTTAACCTGCAATAAAGACATCCATGAACACAAAGATTTGTGGGATCATGATTAACTTATTTGCCTATCGAAGAAAGTATCTAGGCAGATAGCAAAGTGGTTTAGCTAGTTGGTTCTTAAATATTTTTTTAAATGTTTATTCATTTTTGAGAGAGAGAGAGGGAAGGAGGGAGGACAGAGAGGGAGGGACACAGAGAATCTGAAGTAGGCTCCGTGCTGTCAGTATAAAGCAATGCGGACTGGGAACCCACAGACTCTGAGCTCATGACATGAGCCGAAGTTGGATGCTCAATAGACTGATTTCCTGGCAAGAATCCAGTTGGTTCTTAAAGTCTAATGATAAAATAGAGTACCATCAATAGCAGAGTTATTGACATTTTTGTAGTTATCAAGCATCTCATTGTTTTAATAATATCAATTTGTAAGTACACATAACAGATATGTTAGTAATATTCCCTTTAAACATACCTTTTAATAATGCAGCACATTCTGTGGTCTGAGTTGTCATCATCACCATCTGTTGAGGTATTATGCTTTTTCTATGCTGGTCCGGATTTCAGTACTTCTATGACTCTTCACAATAACTATGAACCTCTTCTTCTATAGAAGCAGAAACTGAGGCTTAGAGAGTTCCAGAGAGCTTAGGTCACAGTGCTGGGACTTTAGCCAGAATTCCTGAATCCGGAGTGCCTGCTATTTCCAAATGGGGGGCAAAGTGTTTTAAAAGAGGAACGAATCTATTGTTCATTTCTCAACCTTAAGTGCAAGATTTGCTTTATCTTCATTGTTTCTACCCTTAGTTAATCACTGATGAGTTACCGACCTGTGGAATGACACGGGGTTTAGAGAGCATCTACTTTAGTAGAAGCCTTTTATAGAAGAGACTGGAGACCAGAGACGTTGGGTGCTGCTCAACAACATGCCATAAGCTGTAATCCAGGAGTTATCACCTGCCCTTTTGGCTCCTGCTGGCCTGTGAAGGCGGCAGGACTGACAGTAGTTCACAGAATGAACCCACTCAGGAAGATATGCTGGGAACCTGGCATACATGCATTCACTCTTCAGGTATGCTCTTCAGCCCTCTCAATCAGTGACATCTCTCATGATGGTGTTTGGCTCTAGCACCTCAATATTAGGCTAACGGTTGGCAGTGTGGAATGTGTGACTTTCACTAATGCACAGTGTGCCAGGTCCCTTGATGGACTTCTCATGAAGCTAAACTGCTCATCCTGAGTGCGACAGCCAGAAGCAGCATCTGCTTCTCTTCCGGTTGTCCCCAGTAAATCCACCAAGTCAGTATGATCCCTGAGGCCCGTCACACGTAGGAGTTACCTCAAGGCTGGTGGGGCTTCCTTCTCTTGCAGCTATTGTCCTCTGAGAAATCAAGAGCTTGCTCTGGGCTGCGGGGAAAGAGGAGAAGAAGGTAATGCATTTGTTAACATTTGTTGACTCACAGTGGGGTGAATACACATCCCATGCTGCCAGTGCCTGGCTGACAAAGCCCTTCTTCCATAGCCCAGAATGTTTCCTACCACAGCAAGGCTACATGGCAGCCTCGACCACTGAAATCCCAGAAAGGAGCAGATGGGCTAAAACAACCACATTTCACTGCCTCCAATTCTGGACTAGAGCTGGACTCCCACACTCTTGAGATTCTGATGGAAGGTCTAGCTCTACTCCCCAAGTGGGTAAAAGCCCACCTAACATGCTACATTGCTGTCCTCCTCCTATACCAGTTGCTGGGAGCAGGCAGCTTCTTACAGGTTTATGCCTCGGTGCTGCTGAGACAAGGGTCCTTCTGCTGCAGTGCTCCATGTCATGGGAACACCGGCTCCAAGACACCTTCTACTGCCCTGTGCTCCTCCACAAATCCTCACCTCCCACTTAGAGAAGCATCCTTGTTTTCTTGCATCAACAATGAGAAGCTGCTGACATGCAAGTTTGAAGCCTCTCTGATATTTTTGCCACAGGACTGTTTGGTCAGCAGCAGGATGGATCCAACCAGTGAGCCAGGAAAGCAGGCCTTCAAAGCTTATTAGATGCTGAAGAGACAGAGGCAGAAAGTAAAGGCATGACTGGTGTACTGACGGCAGTAATTGGTCACTATTGAAAACAAGAGTTACTGTCGCTATCGTCGTATTTATCTTCCCGTTGTCTATGGTGATGCTGACTCCCAGATGTTTACATTGTTCTCTGCCAAGATTTTTCAAGGAAATTATATGACAATTTCCCAAGGGTTTCTTAAATCCCAGACTGAATGTTGCTAATTATTTGAGGTAAATTCCAAACTACAGTTTTCTACCTGTGGTGTATGTACTGAGCCCAGAGCACAGTTGTTGAAAGAATAGATTGAGTGGTGAGAAGAGCTTGGATGGAGAGAAGCACTCATTAGGCAGAATCCCAGCTGATGTTGGCGGTGGTGGAATACTAATAATACTTTGAAAACCACTGTCCCTTCATGGACTTTCCATTAAAGTAAGACAATAATGTCAACAGGCACCCAGGACACATTATATCTGATCTAGAGGGTCATTTATATCATACCCAATACCTATCCGACCATGTGAGGAAAAGCATGGTAGTGTTTGTAGCTTCCAGCTTGGTACAGGAGGGGAAGCTGAAGGCATAGGTTAATTTATCCTTTCTGAGTTTCTTGGTTTTCATTTTTATTCATGCATGGGAAAAAAGAAATCTTTTCCTTTTTGATGAACCTCCTACCATATATAGAATGATTAATTAAGTTGAATTGTGTGGGTGGGGTCAAAAAAGATCTTTGTATAAATCTCAGAAGTGAAACTACTTTGTAAGATTCTGTATTGTCCACTGCTTTTTTTCTTTTAAGTTTGTAGTTAAAGTCCAGTTAGTTAACATAGACCTTCATATTAGTTTCCAGTGTACAATGTAGTGATTAAACACTTCCATACAACACCAGGTGCTCATCACACGTGCATTCCTAACCCACATCACCTAAGGAACTCATCCCTCTTCTCCCCACTCCTGTCTGGTAACCATCAGTTTGTTGTCTAGAGATAAGAATGTGTATCTTGGTTTGCCTCTCTCTCTCTTTTTTCCCCTATGTTCCTTTTTTTTTTTTTTTTTGCTTCTTCAGTTCCATGTATGATCTATTTATTTATTCTTTTTAGCAACTTTTTTTTTTTTTAACGTTTATTTATTTTTGAGAGATATAGAGACAGAGCGTGAGCAGGGGAAGGGCAGAGAGAGTGGGAGACACAGAATCGGAAGCAGGCTCCAGGCTCTGAGCCGTCAGCACAGAGCCCGACGTGGGGCTCGAACTCACAGACCGCGAGATCATGACCTGAGCCGAAGTCGGCCGCCTAACCGACTGAGCCACCCAGGCGCCCCTCCATGTATGATCTAAATCACATGGTGTTTGTCTCTCTCTACTTGACTTACTTCACCTAGCATAATACTCAATTGGTCCATCCACCTTATTGCAAATCGCAAGTGTTCATATTTTTTTATGACTAACATTCTGTTGTATGATTTACCACATCTTCTCTAAATATTCATCTTTGTACAAGTTTTTTAAATTTTTTTTTAAGAGAGAGAGAGAGAGTGCGAGTGAGGAAGGGGCAGAAGAGAAGGGAGACTCTGAATTTGAAGCAGGCTCCAGGCTCTAAGCTGTCCCCACAGAGCCTGATGTGGGGCTCAAACAATGAACTGAAAGATAAGCCGAAGTTAGATGCCTAAGCAACTGAGCCATCAGGCTCCACTATATATTCATCTTTTGATGGACTCTTGGGCTGTTTCCTTAATTCGAGTATTGTAGTGTAGATAATGCTGCAAGTATTCCTTTGAATTTGTATTTTTCTATTCTTTTGATAAATACCTAATTATGCAATTGCTGTATTAATGGGTAGTTCTATTTTTAACTTTTTGAGGAGCCTCCATACTATTTTCCAGAGTGGCTGCACCAATTTGCACTCCCAGCAACGGGTTAAGAGGGTTCCCTTTTAGACTCATCTTCACCATTAGCTGTCGTTTTCTGTGTTGTTAATTCTAGCCCTTTGGATAGGTGAGAGGGGGTATCTCATTGTAGTTTTGATTAGTATTTGTATTTGATGATGAGCGATGTGGAACATCTTTTCATGTGTCTGTTGGCCATTTGTATGTGTTCTTTAGAGAAATGTCTGTTCTCATCTTCTGCCCATTTTTAAATTAGATTATTCATTTTCTGAGTGTTGAGTTTTATGAGTTCTTTATAGATTTTGGATACTAATCCCTTATCAGATATGTCATTTGCAGATATCTTTTCCCAATCCGTAGGAGGCCTTTTAATTTTGCTAATTGTTTCTTTTGCTATAAGAAGCTTTTTATTTTGATGTAGTCCCAGTAGTTTAATTTTTCTTTTCTTTCCCTTGTCTCAGGAGACCTACCTAGTATAAGAAGTTGCTATGGCTGGGGCATCTGGGTGGCTCAGTCAGTTAAACATATGACTTTGGCTCGGGTCATGTTCTCACAAGTCATGAGTTAGAGCCCTGCATCAGGCTCTGTGCTGACAGCTCAGAGCCTTGAGCCTGCTTCAGATTCTGCGTCTCCCTCTCTCTCTGCCCGTTCCCTGTTCATGCTCTGTCTATCTTTCCTTCAAAAATAAATAAACATTAAAAAAAAAGAGAAGTTGCTTTGGCTGATGTCAAAAAGTATATATGGTCTATGTTTTCTTCTAAGATTTTTATGGCTTTATATTTCACATTTTGGTCTTTAATCCATTTTGAATTTATTTTTGTATATGGTGTAAGAAAGTGGTCTAGTTTCATTCTAATTAGCTAAGAGGGTAGATCTTATATTAAGTGGTATGTGTGTGCGTGTGCGTGTGCGTGTGTGTGTGTGTGTGTGTGTGTGTGTTGTGAACTTAACTAAGATTCTTTTTAAGGAGAAGTTTGTTGAAAAATTGAGTTATGTCTAAGAACAGTGCTTTTGATTGGGAATTAATGATTCTATGGGCACAGAAAAGAAGTCATTTTGAAATTTATATTCAGGAACCATTTTATTCTTTTTTAAAAAAAGGTTTATTTATTTTTGAGAGAGAAAGTGTGAGAGGTGGAGGGGCAGAGAGAGAGAGGGAGACACAGAATGTGAAGCAGGCTCCAGGCTCTGTGCTGACAACTCAGAGCCTGACAGTGAGCTCGAACTCAAGAACTGTGAGATCACGACCTAAAATCAGATTCTTAACCAACTAAGCCACCCAGGTGCCCCAGGAACCAGACATTTTAATCATCGTGGCCAGAAATTGCTTTCCTTCCCCCTGTATGCTGTTCCCAGTTCTATTACCATAAAAATTGTTAAATATTTCTCTGGATAAAAACCCTTTTATGAATATTTGTTAAAAGACTATTTTTGGATGCCGGGGTGGCTCGGTTAGTTCAGTGTCTGATGCTTCATTTTGGCTCAGGTCTTGCAGTTCATGGGACTGTGCCCCATGTTGTGTTCCATGCTGACCATGTGAAGCCTGTTTAGGATTCTCTCTGTGTCCCTTTCTCTCTCTGCCCTTCCCTGCTTGCTTTCTCTCTCTCTCTCAAAGCAAATAAATAAACATTTAAAAAGCTATTTCTTGTAATATACAAAACATATAAAATTTAGGAAGGGAATTAGTTGTTTGTTACTATTTCAATTGATTATATTCTTCATAGAATACTTTGGAGCGAAAGAATATGTTGTATAGTCTTGTATAGTGCATAAAGTTTCAGATTCTAAATGTAATCAGAGACTGACTATGTAATATGTAATATGTAATATGTAATCATATTCCTATCTTTAGGAAGAGAACGAAGATTTCTTTTGTAGATGTGTTAAAATGTTGGTTTTTAAAAGAGCCCAGTCTTTTGTTAATACTACATTTACAATGTTTTTAATGTAACAGATGCTCACTCTATAATATTCAAGGAGTGAAAATATAAGACACAAAAGTCAATCTTTAAGTTATATACAATCATTTCTTGTAGGTGCTTTCAACTTAAAATATTGTCATAATTTTTGAGGAATTTGAAACGTATAAGAATGTATCTTGACCAGTTGGTTTGGCCATTTGTCCTTTTTATTCTTGATCTGTTGATGTCAGAGGAGGACAACCTGCTCATTCTTACCCAGTGGGAGGCCTTGTACTATCTTTCCCCTCCCAAGTCCTCAGGCGCCATATTTGAGGACCCTGTTCATGGAGTTGTTTATATCATCTTCTTGTCGGGATGATGTGCATTCTTTTCTAAGATGTGAACAGAGGTGTCTGGTTCCTCAGCCAAAGATCTATTTGTTGTATTTGAAAATAAACATTTTTAATTTAAAATGGTAATTTAACACTCTTATTTACTTCGGTAATTTAAGCTTTAAGCCATACTTTTTTTCTTTTTCTTCAAATTTTTGTTTAAATTCTAGTCAGTTAACATACAGTGCAATATGGGTTTCAGGAGTAGAATTCAATGATTCATCGCGTGCATACAACATCCAGGGCACACACAACAAGTGCCCTCCTAAATACACATCACCCATCTGGCCCATTCCCCACCCACTTTGCTCCATCAACCCTCAGTTTGTTCTCTATTTTTTAAAAATGTTTTTAATGTATATTTATTTTTGAGAGACAGAGACAGAGCAGGAGCAGGGGAGGGGCAGAGAGAGAGGGATACACAGAATCTGAAGTAGACTCCAGGCTCTGAGCTGTCAGCACAGAGGCCAACGTGGGACTTGAAACCACAAACCGTCAGATCATGACCTGAGCCGAAGTTGGATGCTTAACCAATGGAGCCATCCAGGCGCCCCAGTTTGTTCTCTATTTTTAAGAATCTCTTATGTTTGGCTTCCCCCCCACTTTTAACCCCTACCATTTTTTCCTCTGTTTCTTTCTTAAATTCCACATATGAGTGAATTCATATGGTGTTTGTCTTTTTCTGACTGACTTATTTTCTTTAGCATAATACACTCTGCCTCCTTCCATATCATTGCAAATGGCAAGACTTCATTCTTTTCAATGGCTGAGTTATATTCCATATATATATATATATATACACACATACATATATATATACCACATCATATATATATACCACATCATATATACACATCTTCTTTATCCATTGGTCAGTAATGGATATTTGTGTTCTTTCCATAGTTTAGCTATTGTTGCTATAAACATCAGAGTATATATGCCCTTTCAAAATATATTTTTGTATCATTTGGGAAATACCTACTAGTGCAATTGCTGGATTATAGGGTAGTTCTATTTTAAGCTTTTAGAGGAATGTCCATATTGTTATCCAGAGTGGCTGCGACAGTTTGTATTCTACTAACAGTGCAAGAAGGAGCCCTTTTTCTCTGCAATCTTGCCAACATCTGTTATTTGGTATGTTCCTTTTAGCCATCCTGAGAGGTGTGGTGTGATATCTCATTGTTGTTTTGATTTGTTTTTACGTGATGATGAGTGATGTTGAATATCTTTTCATATATCTGTTAGCCATCTGGATGTCTTTGGAAAAGTGTCTATTCATGTCATCCACCCGATCGACATTAAGTGTTTTTACCTAGCATACAAGGAAAAAAGTCAACAACAAGGGGACAAGGAAGAAAGTTTTGGAGGTGTTAGATAGGTTCCTGGAGTTGATAGGGATGATGGTATCAAGGGTTTATACTTATCTCCAAACACATCAAGTTGTATACATCAAATAACTACAGCTTTTTGTATGTCAGTCATACTTCAATGAAGTGGTTTAAAAATTGTGTGTGGAAATTTAACATAGAATTAGTTTAGGGGATTTTGTAAATAAAATGTTTTATAGCACCAGAATCTAGAGCCTTAATCTGCTCCTTAGGGTTTGTCCTACAAAGGGTACCATCTATGGCTGGTAACGACCATCCTGGATTTATAGATTCAGTTTTGGATTTCAGGTCTTCATTTTTCTATTTGTCAAGTCTACCCTTCAAGCACAGTCTATCTCAAGGTAATATTAAGTGCATTTGGTTTGTTTAAGTATATTAAATTATTATCAAATTCTGACTAAACCCTTGGGGAAGCTCACACTCTTCAGTAGTTTGACCACAGTTCCTTGTCTTATTCCTGCATTGCCAAACCTCAGCCCTTTCAAAACACTCTTCAGTAGCTCAGCTCCGAACTAATTCCATGTTCCCACAGCATCCTGTTGCTATCTCCGTGAGTATTTTCAAGTGGACCCCAGAGATTGTCTGGCCCAATCTCCATATTCTTTGGAGAAGGTCACTTTTGTGTTTTTGGAAGTTGACCAGTAGGTGAAGGCAGCACCAGTCTTCCCAATTCTGAGTTTGCTATGATCTCTTTGTATTCCATTCCCACTGCCACTTCCCTAAGCCATCATTCTCTTTCTTCCAATTCCTGTAACAGTGTC
The DNA here is from genome assembly GCA_030068075.1 of Paguma larvata. Lineage (NCBI taxonomy): Eukaryota > Metazoa > Chordata > Mammalia > Carnivora > Viverridae > Paguma > Paguma larvata. Next base: position 53,165,216 of record CM057837.1, on the reverse strand, counting down.
TGTACCCACTTTCCCACTCTGATCTTGGCTTTTGCAAACTCTTTTTAATACAGCGTATACAGCTAATCATCTGTGAGTTTTTCAGGTATGTTTGATACGTCTTCATTGTCAATAAGATGAAATCTGAAATTTGTAATAGGATCATCAGGCCAAATACATCTATTTGTTGTGTAGGATGTGTTTCATAAAATGTATCTGAGATTACCTAGCCTCAGGGTTTGGGCTAATGACACACAGAATAAAAATTGTCTTAATCTTTTTAGAGATGCTACTTCTGAAGAATAATAGACATTCTAGCTGGAATGAGGTGCAAAACCTGCACAAAATTTGAGGATTGAGGTAATGGAAATGCTGGTTTTAAAAGGGGTTATCAACCAGAAGATAACCTGTTAGTTGACAACACGAGACAACCAGGAAAAGTGTTCGAGTTGTTTATTTTCATTAGTAACATGAAATATATATGCAAATAACTTAGATCTGTGAACTTGAATCTTTGGAAGGGATTATAGAAAAAAGAAATAATAGTACTCTATTCCACTGATACACACAAGCATTCTGGGTAATAGCTTTTGGATTGGATCCAATTATAAGTACGCATTATGCATCTGAGGGGTTGTAGGTAGAATAAAGGATTTAGAAATATAGGAGCTTTGGTAGGCCATGAGAAACTGTCCCATGGTCATGTCCTCCCCATAGAGAATGGTCTAAGCCGGAGAAAAATTCCATTTCTCTCCAGAATGGCATTGATGCATACATGTGTAACTAAGCTAAGGGCCAGGGACACCATTTAAGACCCCATTACACCTGATGCAAAGCATATATATTTGAAGGTGAAGGATACTATGACTATTATTTCCTAGGGATCGGCATAGAAGTAATGTGGCCCAAGCATTGGTACTGTTAACTCCATTTCCTTCATAACCACAATGTAATACAACCTTCTATCATTTTAATTATTTAAATGCCTTTGGGTAAATATTTGTTAACTCTGCTCAGCCATGTGTATGGCTAGAGAGAAGTGAAATCAAAAAGTGTATAAATTACTAAATTTTGGAATTTTCAGGCACATGGATTAAATCAGAGAGATGAATACAAATTCAGTAACGGTGTTTGCAATTAATCAATTGTCATCAAAATGCAGAATATATAAGACAAAGACAGTTAAGCACATCAAGATTAAATGTGGCCTTGAAAAACCAGATTTCTCTTTTACCAGGGATGTCCAGAGGTCATATGGGTCTGCCAGAGACCCTATACAAGAAATCAGTGAACTGCTACATTGGTCAGAATGAAGTCAGATGTTTTTCTGAAGCCTTCCATTCCAAGCCCTTGTGATTTTATTTTTATCTTGACATTTTCAATCTGCACATTTTGTCCTTCAGTGCCTGATGTACCTGCTTGTTCCGCAGGGTGTAGATGACAGGGTTCAGTAGTGGCGTTACCACGGTGTGCACAAGGGAAGCCTCCTTGTTGGAGTCCAGCCTGTTTGTTTGCTTTGGCTTCATATATATAAAGACACAGCTGCCATACATCAGAGAGAGGACAATGAGGTGAGATGAGCAGGTGGAGAAAGCTTTCTGTCGCTCCCTGGCTGATGGGAGTCGCACAATTGTGACTACTATGTTGCTGTATGCAATGATGGTTACGATAAGGGAAGTCAAAAGGATAAACAAAGCGATGACAAAGACCAACATTTCAACAGACTTGGTATTAGAACAGGAGAGATGAATCAAGGGACCAAGGTCACAGAAGAAGTGGGGAATGACATTGGGGCCACAGAAGGATAACTGGGAAACCTTTACTATCAGACCAGTGATGAGAGTGAAGGCCAAAGCGAAGCAGGCAGTGACCAGGAGGAAGCAAGTCTTGAGGTTCATGATGGTCAGGTAATGCAGAGGCTTGCAAATGGCCACGTACCGATCCACAGACATCACTGCTATGAGGAAGAAACCTGCTGCTCCAAGAAATAGAAACACAAAGGCTTGTGTGAAACAGGCAAGAAAGGAAATGGTTTGCCTGCCTAAAAGAAAGATGACCAGCAACTTAGGAATGACATCACTTATGAAACAACACTCCGAGAAGGAGAAAATGCTGAGGAAAAAGTACATAGGTGTCTGGAGTCGGGAGTCAGCACAGGTGATGGTGATTATGAGAGCATTGCCTGTAATGGAGGCCAGGTATGCCAGCAGGTGCACCAGGAAGAGGACCTTTCCCAGGTGTTGGAAGGCAGGAAAGCCCTCCAAGGTGAACTCTTGACAGTGGTCCCATTCCCCATTTCCATGGGCATCTCTTTCCACAGCATCATCACTGCTGGTCTAATCCTACAATAAAGACATCCATGAGCACAAAGGTTTGAGGGATCATGATTAACTTATTTGCCCATTGAAGAAAGAGCCGCGGCAGAAGGCAAAGTGATTTAGCTAGTTGGTTCTTACAAATTTTTTAAAATGTTTATAGATTTTTGAGAGAGAGAGAGGGAAGGAGGGAGGACAGAGAGGGAGGGACACAGAGAATATGAAGCACCTCAATATTAGGCTCCATGCTGTCAGTACAAAGCAATGTAGACTGGGAACCCACAGACTCTGAGCTCATGACATGAGCCGAAGTTGGATGCTCAATAGACTGATTTCCTGGCAAGAATCCAGTTGGTTCTTAAAGTCTAATGATAAAATAGAGTACCATCAATAGCAGAGTTATTGACATTTTTGTAGTTATCAAACATCTCATTGTTTTAATAATATCAATTTGTAAGTACACATAACAGATATGTTAGTAATATTCCCTTTAAACATACCTTTTAATAATGCAGCACATTCTGTGATCTGAGTTGTCATCATCACCATCTGTTGAGGTATTATGCTTTTTCTATGCTGGTCCGGATTTCAGTACTTCTATGACTCTTCACGATAACTATGAACCTCTTCTTCTATAGAAGCAGAAACTGAGGCTTAGAGAGTTCCAGAGAGCTTAGGTCACAGTGCTGGGACTTTAGCCAGAATTCCTGAATCCGGAGTGCCTGCTATTTCCAAACGAGGGGGCAAAGTGTTTTAAAAGAGGAACGAATCTATTGTTGATTTCTCAACCTTAAGTGCAAGATTTGCTTTATCTCAATCAGTGACATCTCTCATGATGGTGTTTGGCTCTAGCATCTCAATATTAGGCTAACGGTTGGCAGTGTGGAATGTGTGACTTTCACTAATGCACAGTGTGCCAGGTCCCTTGATGGACTTCTCATGAAGCTAAACTGCTCATCCTGAGTGCGACAGCCAGAAGCAGCATCTGCTTCTCTTCCGGTTGTCCCCAGTAAATCCACCAAGTCAGTATGATCCCTGAGGCCCGTCACACATAGGAGTTACCTCAAGGCTGGTGGGGCTTCCTTCTCTTGCAGCTATTGTCCTCTGAGAAATCCAGAGCTTGCTCTGGGCTGCGGGGAAAGAGGAGAAGAAGGTAATGCATTTGTTAAAATTTGTTGACTCACAGTGGGGTGAATGCACATCCCATGCTGCCAGTGCCTGGCTGACAAAGCCCTTCTTCCATAGCCCAGAATGTTTCCTACCACAGCAAGGCTACATGGCAGCCTCGACCACTGAAACCCCAGAAAGGAGCAGATGGGCTAAAACAACCACATTTCACTGCCTCCAATTCTGGACTAGAGCTGGACTCCCACACTCTTGAGATTCTGATGGAAAGTCTGGCTCTGCTCCCCAAGTGGGTAAAAGCCCACCTAACATGCAACATTGTTGTCCACCTCCTATACCAGTTGCTGGGAGCAGGCAGCTTCTTATAGGTTTATGCCTCGGTGCTGCTGAGACAAGGGTCCTTCTGCTGCAGTGCTCCATGTCATGGGAACACCGGCCCCAGACACCTTCTATTGCACTATGCTCCTCCGACAAATCCTCACCTCCCACTTAGAGAAGCATCCTTGTTTTCTTGCAACAATAATGAGAAGCTGCTGACATGCAAGTTTGAAGCCTCTTTGATATTTTTGCCACAGGACTGTTTGGTCAGCAGCAGAATGGACCCAACCAGTGAGCAAGGAGTGCAGACTTTCAAAGCTTATTAGATGGTGAAGAGACAGAGGCAGAAAGTAAAGGCATGACTGGTGTACTGAGGGCAGTGTTGGCCACTGTTGAAAACAAGAGCACTGGTACTATTGTCATATTTATCTTCCCATTGTCTATGGTGATGCTGACTCCCAGATGTCTGCATTGTTCTCTGCCAAGATTTTTCAAGGAAATTATATGACAATTTCCCAAGGGTTTCTAAAATCCCAGGCTGAATGTTGCTACTTATTTGAGGTAAAAGTCCAAACTATAGTTTTCTACATGTGGTGTATGCACTGAGCCCAGAGCACAGTTGTTAAAAGAATAGTGTTTATGGTGAGAAAGAGCTTGGTTGCACCATGGGTTTCATGAGCCTTTTAAGAGGATACTGGGGAAGTCCAGCTTTCTTGGTCAATCATTCTTCATGCTTCCACTAACGTTATGATTCTTTTCATTGGATATGTTCATCTGAAGGGTATTTTGTTGTGCTCCTAAATCTCTTTAAAAATGAAAATCACAGGGGCGCCTGTGCGGCTCAGTCGGTTAAGCGGCTGACTTCAGCTCAGGTCATGATCTCACGGTCTGTGAGTTCGAACTCCACGTCGGGCTCTGTGCTGACGCTCATCGGAGCCTGGAGCCTGCTTCAGGTTCTGTGTCTCCCTCTCTCTCTGCCCTTCCCTTGCTTGCACTCTGTCTCTATGTCTCTCAAAAATAAATAAATGTTAAAAAAAAATGGAAATCACAAACTTTTTCTTCTTCAGGGAAGAAAGGGAAATGCTACGTGGTATGTGTAACATCTCTAAGTTGACAGTTCCCTCTCTTTTAATAATGATATTTTGGAAGCGAGTCCCTAGATTCATTCTAGATGATCCTGAGGAAGAGATGTGAGCCCGAGGATGGAGAAGTTGTATCCATAGCAAGTACTGGCTTGGAAAGCTGCTTCTTCTCTTGGGTGTCTCAGCTGGGCTGCTGTTTCAGGAGTGACTCATTTTTCTGTGACCTTGGCTTCCCATCGAAATCCAGAGAAGAGGACTAAACCCCTGGAGTGTATTTGGAGCCCACCCTGGGGCATATGGTAGATGGAAATTTGTTGTGCCTGAATCTGCTCCCATCAGTATTGATCCTACAAGGTCAAGGCAGATACTATAGAAACTTTCACAAGTATTGGTGTGGCTTTCACCTTCCCTCAATAGACAAGTCATTTTTATAACATCTGTCTATCTACACATTCTGCTTTCAATCCAGGCCAAACTTGGACTCATAATTATTTTCTCAGTGGAAGTTAGGAAAAATTATGGATAATGAGAGAAGTGTTGCAGAAGTTAGAGCAGAGTGAGACTGTTCATTTTAATGCTCAGATAAAGACACATTTGCATGGGCCTTTAACTTTATTCAGAGCCAGTTTCATGGCAAAAATACCTCTCAACACCTGATCAAGTCCCAATGACAACATGATTGTGAGAAGGAGGAGAGGCTGGCGTATGGTTTGATAGAAAAGTTTACAAAGGGGAAACTCAAAGAAATGGGCCAAACTAATTACACTTTGCATCTAGTGTAAGGCATGGTGAGTTGACACCAGGAAAATGTTTCAAATTGTTTGATTTTTCTGGACAGTACCTTCATGGCTCTCCAATACCTACTATTTCCTCATGTTTTTAAATGTATCTTGAGATCTCACTTGTCTTGGACATTTTCCAGCATTCCTTGTGCTTTGAGTATTTAGCTATCTAGATAGAGTAAGGAAAGGGATAGTGTTTAAAATTGTATTTGTTATTATCAAAACATGGAGGGATAAAGCAAATAGCAGGTTGTGGTTTCTCCTCTGCAGAATATTATTATGTTTGCCATTCTGCCTCCCAGCCACTCTTGAAAAATTAGGCTAAGCTATATTCAGAATTTACATAATAAGAATATTTGGTTTATAGTATATCTGGTTAATATGGTCTGTTCCTAGAAATGTTTCAATTTCTAGTATTATATCCCTAAGGAAGAAGGCTAAGTTAAGCCTGAGGAAAGGCAAATCCTGTCATCTAAGATATTATGGGAGAGAGAGTGTGGAATGCTAAGTTGGGAAGTGGTGATTGGGATGGAGAGAAGCACTCATTAAGCTGAACCCCAGGTTGATGGTGGAGCTGCTGGAATACTAATAATATGTTGAGAACCCCTGTCCCTTCATGGACTTTCCATTAAAGTAAGACAATAATGGCAACAGGGACCCAGGGCACATCAATTCTGATCTGGAGGGTTCATTAATATCACATCCAAAACCCATCTGTCCATATGAGGAAAAGCATGGTAGTGTTTGTAGCTTCCAACTTGGGACCAGGAGGGGAAGCTGAAGGTATAGGGTAATTTATCCTGAGTTTCTTGGTTTTCTTTTTTATTCATGCATGGAAAAAAGAAATCTTGTCCTTTTTAATGAAGCTCCTACTATATATAGAATGATTAACTAAGTCGAATTGTGTGGGTGGGTTAGGAAGAGGTAGAAAAATCTAAGTATAAATCTCAGAAGTGAAACTACTTTGTAAGTTTCTGGATTCTCCACTTCTGTTTGTTTGTTTTTCTTTAAGTTTGTAGTTAAAGTCCAGTTAGTTAACATACAGTGTCATATTAGTTTCCGGTGTACAATATAGTGATGAACACTTACATACAACACCAGGTGCTCATCATGGGTACATTCCTTATATCACCTAAGTAACCCATCCCCCCCCCCCCCACCTCTCCTCTGGTAACCATCAATTTGTTCTCAAGAGATAAGAATGTGTTTCTTGGTTTGCCTTTCTCTTTTTTCCCCTATGTTCCTTTTTTTGTTTCTTTTTGCTTCTTCAGTTCCACATATGAGTGAAATCACATGGTGTTTATCTTTCTCTGACTGACTTATTTTACCTGGCATAATATTCACTTGCTCTGTCCACCTTGTTGCAAATGGCAAGTTTTCATTCTTTTTTACGCCTAATATTCCGTGTATAATATACCACATCTTCTTCGTATATTATGTTGAGGTATATTCCCTCTAAACTTACTTTGTTGATTAAGGGTTTTCATCATGAATGGACGTTTTACTTTCTAAAATGGATGAATCGGTGTCGTACTTCTAAAATGCTTTCTCTGCATCTGTTGAGAGAATCATATGGTTCTTATCCTTTCTTTTATTTATGTGGTGTGTCACGTTGATTAATTTGTGAATATCGTACCGCCCTTGCAACCGAGGAAAAAATCCCACTGGATTGTGATGAATACTTCTAATATATTGTTGGGTTTGGTTTGCTACTATCTGCATCCATGTTCATCAGGGATATTGGCCTATAGTTCTATGTTTTTAGTGGAGTCTTTGTCTAATTTTGGTGTTAGGATAATGCTGGCCTCATAGAGTGAATTTAGGTTTTCCTTGATTTCCTATTTTTTGGAATAATTTCAGAAGAATAAGTATTAACTTTTCTTTAAAGATTTCTTAGAAGTTACCTGTGAAGCCATCTGGCACTGGACTTTTTTTGTTGGGAGATTTTTGATTAGTGATTCAATTTCTTTGCTAGTTATCAGACTGTTCGTGTTTTCTATTTCTTCCAATTTCAGTTTTGGTAGTTTGTATGTTTCTAGGAATTCATCAGTTTTTTTTCCAAGTTGTCTAATTTGTTGGCATATAGTTTTTCATAATATTCTATTATAATTATTTGTAATTTTTGTGATGTTGGTCGTTATTTTTTCACTCTCATTTATGGTTTTATTTATCTTAGTCCTTTCTCTTTTCCTTTTGATACATCTGGCTTGAGATCTATCAATTTTACTAATTTTTTCAAAGAACAAGCTCCTGGTTTCATTGATGTAGTTCTATTGTTCTTTTACTTTCTATATCACTTATTTCTGCTTTAAACGTTATTATTTCCTCCATTCTGGTGGCTTTTGGCTTCATTTGCTGTCCTTTTTCTAGTTCCTTTAGATGTAAGTGTAGGTTGTTTAAGATTTTCCTTAGTTCTTAAGGTGGGCCTGTATTCCTCTATACTTCCCTCTTAGGACCACTTTTGCTGCATCCCAAATATTTTGGACCCATTGTGTTTTCATTTTCATTTGTTTCATGTATTTTAAAATTTCTTCTTTAATTTCCTAGTTGGCCTATTCATTATTTAGTAGCATATTTTTGTTTTTCCATGTATTTGTGGTCTTTCCAAAGTTTTTCTGTGGTTGACTTCGAGTTTCATAGTGTTGTGCTCAGAAAACTATGCAGGGTTTATCTCAACCTTTTTGTATTTGTTGAGGCCTGATTTGGGACCCAGTATGTGATCTATTCTTGAGACTGTCTCATGTGCACGTGAAGAGAATATGTATTCTGCTGTTTTAAGATGGAATGATCTAAATATATATGTTAAGTCCATCTAGTCCAGTAGATCATTCAGTCACTGTTTCCTTGTCAATTTTCTGTTTAGATGATCTATCCATTATTTAAGTGGGGTGTTAAAGTCATCTACTATTATTGTGTTGTCATTAATGAATTTCATTACATTTGTTATTAATTGTTTGTGCCCTCCATGTTGAGGGCATAAATATTTACAATTGTTAGGTCTTGTTAGATTGTCCCCCCTTTTTATGATATAAGGCCTTTTTTCATCTCTCATTGCAGGCTTTGTTTTTAAAGTCAAGTTTGTATAAGTATTGCTACTCAGACTTTCTTTTGATCCATTTGTATGATAAATATTTCTCCGTCCCTTCACTTTCAATCTGCACGTGTATTTAGGTCTAATATAAGTCTCTCATAGGCAGCATATAAATAGGTATTGCTTTATTGTCCATCCTGACACCCTGTGTCTTTTGATCAGAATATTTAGTCCATTTACACTCAGAATATTTATAGATTGATATATATTTAATGCCATTTTATAACTTGTGTTGTAATTATTTCTATAGATCTTTTCTTGCCTTTGTCACTTTTGGTGTTTCCTTAGACTCAAAGAATCCTCTTTAGTATTTCTTGTAGGGCTGGTAAATGGTCATGAACTCCTTTAGTTTTTGTTTGTCTGGGAAACTCTTTCTCTCTCCTTCTATTCAGAATGATAGCCTTGCTGGATAGAGTATTCTTGGCTGCATATTTTTCCATGCAATACTTTGAATATATCATACCACTCCCTTCTGGTTGCCAAGTTTCTATTGAGAAATCTACAGGTAGCGTTATGGGTCTTCCCTTGTAAGTTAAGGATTTCTTTTGTCTTGCTGCTTTTAATATTTTTTCTTTATTGCTCTATTTTGCTATTTAAAATACGTCTTGGTGTTGGCCTACTTTTGTTGATTTTAAAGGGAATTCTCTGTGCCTCCTGGATCTAGATGTCTGTTTCCTTCCCCAGATTAGGGAGGTCTTCAAGCTATTATTTCCTCAATTTTCTGCCCCCCGTTCTCTGTTTTTCTTCTGGGACTCCCATGATATGAATGTTATGATGCTTGTTGGAGTCACTGAGTTCCCTAAGTCTATTCTTGTGTTCTATAATTGTTCTTTTTCTATTTTGTTTAGTTTCCTTATTTTCCAGTATATTTGTCTTCTATATCACCAACTCATTCCTCTGTTTCTTCCAGCATGCCGTTCATTGCATCAAGCCTGTTTCCAATCTCAGTTTTTGCATTCTTCATTTCTGACTGAACCGATTCTTTTTTTAACTCTTTTATCTCTGTGGTAGGGGTTTCCCTGAAGTCTTCCATTCTTTTCTCAATCCCAGCATATACCTTACGCTTATTGTTTTAAATTCTCCATCAGGCATGCTACTTCACTTAGATCTCTGGCCATTGCCTTATCTTGTTCTTTCATTTGAAATGAATTCCTTCATGTTGGCATTTTGTCTAAGTCTCTGCCTTCTTATGTGCATTGGAAAAGCCAGTTATGTTTCTTGCCCCTGAGAGTAATAGTTATGAAAAAGGTCCTGTAGTGTCCAGGGCCTAGAGCTTCAGGGAGTGTCTCTGGTGTGTGCTATGTGTACTTTGCTGTTGTGTTTTGGCTGCTCTCTCCTTAGGCCAGTCATTGACAGAAGCTGTCCTTGCCTACAGTGGGCAGTGTTTGGTTCTTGGCTAGAATGTGGAGAGTTTCAACTAAATGTGCTCTGATATGCTTGTGAAATGAGACCTGATATACTTCCACTAGAACTGACCCCTACAGAATTCTCTGGTCAAGAGACATGGTGTGGGCAGGAGTTTGCACTGGTCTTCTGGGGGAGAGGCCCTCCACTCTGAGTCTGAGGCAAGCTTGACTGAGAGGGGGAGTCCTTCCAGATTGCAAGGATATGGGGCTTGGTGTAAGCAAGTAAGCCATCCAGTGTCTATGCTGCACTGCTTCCCACAAGAGGCTCTGTGTTTATGTTGTGGAGGAGAGGAGGCAGAAACAGCTCCAGCCAGATCTTTCATTCCAGAGAGGCATCCTCTCTTAGAATGATGCCTCTCAGGGAATTTCTCCAAGAAGAGTGAATAATCTCCCCTCTGTGTCCCAGGAGTTCTTCAAATTACTGTTTCCACACCATTTGTCCCCCAGGTTGTTTGCCTGCCTTCTGTTCACAAGTAGGGCAGTGTCCTCCAGGCTCTATCCCAGACACGCCCACTTACATTTAAAACTGGAGGCTTTAGGTTCTTCTGGTTGCAAGAAGTCATGATAATCAGCCCTTCTTTTTTCCCCAGTCAATGGCTTTGGAGAAATGTTCTCTTGTGTATTCCCCTGCGTGCTCTACTCTCTCTTACCCTTCTCCATGACCACGGTTTGCTCACTCCTGTAGCAACTGAGATCCATTTCTCTCCTAAACCACAGTTCCATACTTTCTACCTTCTTTGATGTGGTCTCGTCTCTCTCTTTAGTTGTGGAGTTTATAAACTCTTTTTAAAAACGTAGTCTTCAAGTTGATTTCCAGGGTATTTAGGATGATTTTATAGTTAAGCAATTGTGTTGTGGGACAAGCAATTGTGTTTGTGATAAGCCTAAGGTCCTCATATTCCCCTGTTCTACTCTTGCCCTCCGACCTCCCACCCCCTTTTCTGGGTGTTTAAATTTAAAGAGAGAAGACCTGGAGAAAAAGGGGCCATTCTGCCTTGGCAGAATGGGAAGTCCTTAATGAACTCCTTGAAATCAAAGTTAGTTCAGAATGAAAGGTATCTCTTTGTGCACGGCATTTCTCATGAGGCAGCCCATGAAAATGGAGGTAAGGATTTCTTCACAGAAGAATCTTCACATTGTTACTGTGCATATAATTTGCACAAAAGGTGTGAATTTCTGGAGAAATAAACTAGGTAGTAGAAGAAAACTGATTGTCTTAGTTTGAGTTACCCCAGAATCAGACCCAGAAGCAAGGTTTGAAGACAAATAATTTACTAGAGAGTTGATTCCATGAATGACCAGTAGGGAGGAGGGAAAGTGATATAGTAAAAAGAACTGTGTATTTTGAAGCCAGTTACCCTTCTGGGATTTTGGAGCCCGATATCACTGTGGAATTCTGTGTAGCAGTGTAGAACAGTCTTCAGAGTTATTCAAATCCAGAAGAAAAGAAAATGGGTGTGTATAAAACAATTCTTCACCCATCATCCACGGAGGATTGCTTGCGGGAATGTTCATTCTCTAGACATTCTGGCTTGTTTTGTGCATGGCAAAATGTGCTCCCAGGGTCAGAAAATAGTGTCCTAGCAGAGTTCACATTAAACATTTTACTGGTTGCCTGTCAAGTTAAATACCAAGGTTAGATGGGTGGGGCTTAGCAGTGTCTTCTTCAATCCACCCTTTGCTGCACTAATTAGATTTACTTGCCTACTACCTTAAGTTTGCCCTGTCCTATTAATTATTGTTCAGTGTAGTGGTTGGTCATATTTTTTAAAGTAAAAACCTGACTTACAGCAGAAGGATACATAGTCTCTGCTGCTGCCATTGGTCACAAGGCCAAATAAATATTTCATCCTCTCCTTTCATAATCATTCATTCTGTATGTTTTTCTTCATCTTTCACCAGCATGACTGCTGGCTTCATTTGCTTGCCGTGTAGGGTAACATGGACCTTCATACCTGAAGGGTCTGAACCCCTGGTTACTATGTTCTTAACAGATCATGGTCATGTCTGCTCTTAATTTCCAAATTTGTTACTATGGAAGCAACAAGAAGCATCCTAGTGAATCCTGCTGGTTTCCATATTCCTTCCTCTGTTATACTGTAGAAACCTTGTCTCCTCATGTTAGTGTCAATTTTTTCTTGCCTATATATCTACTACCTTCTTTCATCTTTTCCCACCTCATTCAAGATATATAACATTTTCATCATTGGGAAAAATTCTTTGGTTCCTGTTGTTGTCAAACCCCACCATCATGCCCAGGCCCTATGGGCCTTTCAATGCTGTCTTATATCACTTAAATTAGTTTTGTTTTTTCTAGAATTTCGTATAAATGAAATTAAATATGTACTCATTAGTGCCTGGTCTCACTTCTCAATATGATTTTTTGAGATTCATTTATTTCATTGCATCAGAAGTTCATTTTTATGATTGAGTAGTATTTCATTCTCTGGATAGGCCATGTATTGACAGACAATTTGTTGTTGTGGTTGTTGTTGGGGTTTTTTTGGGTATTATGAATAAAGCTCTTATAAAATCTGAATACTACTGTGGATATACCTTTTAATTGCTATTAGGTCAATGCTTAGATGTGAGATTGCTAGGTTATATGATAAATATATGTTTAATTTTATCAGATGGCCACATTGTTTTTCAAGTGATTGTATTGTTTTATATTCTCACTGTAATGTGTTAAAATTCCTGTTGCTTCATACCTTTGCTAACTCTGGGTTTTATCCACTCTTTAACATTTAACCTTTCCAGTTGCATATTATTACAATTTTTAAATTTATAAGTATAAGAAAAAGTTAATTTTGCCTCCTATATAGTAGATTATATATTTTAGAGCCTCTCAGAAAAATTATTAGAGCATTTCTATAAAATTCAGAATTCCTATGTATATTTTTTGCTGACTGCCTATTGCACACCAAAGGAAACATAACTCTTAATCTCTCATAGAGGAGTATACTCATGTTTTTATAAATGCTTCTCTCCAATTCCTACGTCTCTAAAGATGGACTGTGTCAGCAACAAAATAAAGGAGAAGTTGTAATATATATCTAATAGGCTAAAGAATTTGTAGCAAAACATAAATTTCCACCAATTTGGAATAGTCTACTTACTATTATCACCAAATATTTATTTTCTGATTCTCAATTTTGATTTAATTAAAACCTAACCTTTATTTACATTTCTGAATCCTCCATGGTAATTGATCTGTCTGACCTTCAGTGCAGGTAGAACCCTTATGATCAATGGAGTATGACAGTGATTGTGATGGTGATGATGATGGCGGTGAAGATATTGATGGAAAGTGTAGTGGTAATGGTTGCCTAGCATAGTCCAAGCAAGTATATGGTTGCCTAGCATAGTCCAAGCAAGTATATGGTTGCCTAGAATAGTCCAAGCAAGTATATGGTTGCCTAGCATAGTCCAAGCAAGTATATTTACCAAGGTGCTTGGTAAATATATGCTGAAAGATTAAATGAATGAAGAAAAAATAGCATTTACTGCATATTTAATACCTGCATAATACTGTGCTAATTTGAGTTTATCTCATTATTCCCATGATACTCCTTTTCTCTAGTTAGTTTTATTTCCTTTTTATTAAGAAATTAATAGTAAGGCCTAGAATAACTATTTATCTGAGTTGGATGTGGTCACTCAGAATTCTAATTAATATGCAATATCTAGATTTAATTATTCCTTCAACATGATGTTTGCCTACGTTCTTAGAAGAGTTTGTATTAGAATGAATATTAATTTTCCAGACACCCTGTTTGGTACCTTATACCTGACTCTTTCCTAATAAATTTTGTCTCCCTATAAAAGGCATTAAATGAGTAAACTGACGTAGCCATTCTGGAGAACAGTATGGGGTTCCTCAAAACACTAAAACTAGAAGCACCCTATAATCCAGCAATTATACTCTCAGGTATTTACCCAAAGGATACAAAAATACAAATTTGAAGGGGTACATGCCCTGCAATGTTTATAGCAGCATTATCAATAATAGCCAAACTATGGAAGGAGCCCAAATGCCCATCGACTGATGACTAGATAAGGAAGATGTGTATACACACACACACACACACACACACACACACACACACACACACACAAAACAGAATAATACTCGGCCATAATAAATAATGAAATCTTGCCATTTGCAGTTATGTGGATGGAACTAGAATGTGTCATGCTATGCGAAATAAGTCGATCATAGAAAGACAAGTATCGTATGATTTCACTCATATATGGAACTTAAGAAATAAAACAGATGAACATATGGGAGGAGTAAAAAGAGGAGAGAGAGATGGGGCGCCTGGGTAGCTCAGTCAATTAAGTGTCCGACTTTGGCTCAGGTCATGATCACACTGTTTGTGAGTTCCGGCCCCACGTCTGGCTCTGTGCTGACAGCTTGGAGCCTGGAGCCTGGTTCAGACTCTTTCTCTGCCCCTCCCCTGCTCATGCTCTGTCTCTCTCTGACTCTCAAAAATAAATACTCTTTAAAAATTTAGAAAAAAAAAGAGAGAATCAAACCACAAGAGACTCTTAATGATAGAGAACAAACTGAGAGTTGATGGAGGGGAGGTGGGTGGGAGATTGGCTAGATGGGTGAAGGGTATTAAAGAGGGCACTTGTTGTGATGGAGTACTGACTATTGTATGTAAGTGATGAATCACTGAATTCCATTCCTGAAACCAAAATTGCACTGTATGTTAGCTAACTAAAATTTAAGGAAAATTTTAAAAACGAGCAACATAGAACCATAGTTCTAGTCAGTGATTATATCTTAGCTGGACTTCTTTGTGCATATATTCCCCAAGAAGTTAACTGAAAGGAGAATTTTTCCAGGCCAAGGTAGTGTTCCCGAGTTTCCAGGACTAATGGCATCAATGAATATCTTAATAATATGGCAATTGAACCATGGCCTGTGACAAGTTTTAACTGTAAAATATACAGCTGAATAATTGATGAAATATAACTAAATGTTATGCATGCGTTTAAATCATAATAATGTATATAACAATGAGTAATGCTTAAGATATCATGTTAAGGGGAAAAAAAAACTGCGTGTGAAATTTTAAAGTTAACCAGAGCCAAGTCTTCCCTTCCCTTCCCTTCCCTTCCCTTCCCTTCCCTTCCCTTCCCTTCCCTTCCCTTCCCTTCCCTTCCCTTCCCTTCCCTTCCCTTCCCTTCCCTTCCCCCTTCCCCCTTCCCCCTCCCCCCTTCCCCCTTCCCTGACTGGTCATGTGGTATTATGATAAGTACATGAAGGTCCTGGAAGAACTTCACCAGCAAACACTTACCCTTGACCATTTAATATTCTATGGAACTAAAATTACAGGACAACAACTGGGTAGAAGTATAAGAAAATGTCAGAGATCTTAATTAGAGTATAATATTTAGAAACAGTAAATCCTTGATGGATCTCGCATACATGATTAACAGATCCTAGGAATATAAAGCCAACCCCTGTTTAACGTCAGAAAACAATTTATGAGAATCAAATATAGTTTGTAAAAGCAGAAACTGGGATCTTACTTCCCATTATTTTAAATGGAAACACTATAATCTGTATTAAATCAGTCACAACCCCAACCAATATTCTAAAACACATTAAAAAGGTCACTATATAAATAACAACCATCTAGTTAGAGCATAAAATACTTAAAACTTTGCTTCATGATTTTCAAGAAACTAATGTGATTCTTGGCAAACCGTTACTTTCTCTGCATTAATGTGTCCATTCTTAGTACCACAAAATGCCAAAACCCCCTATCACTTTGTTGACACTTGTGGCTTTAAATGATTTTGAGCCTTTCCTTGCATATAATTTTTTTCATGTTGTATATTGATTTTCGGAGTTACAAATACTGAATAAATTTCTCACTTTAACATTGGATGGCAAATTTTACTGACAGATATGTTCTCTTAAGTTTAAATACTAACACCAGGGGTTTTTGTACTGGGAAATTGTTCTGCAGGGTAGATGGTGAAGTTTGGATTAAGAGATATGTGTCCATATACCAGTCACCACAAACCCTTCATGTATTAGATTGGGTTCTCTGTTAATCGTTAGCTTCATATTTTCTAGGTCAGGTTTTTATCCATCAGACTGCTTCAATGACATTCCACAAAAACATGGAAAAAAATCTCCAGAAAAATGTACAGGAAAGTTTCTATAGAAGGGACTCTTTATCCTACAAAGAGAAAAAACAGTTTCTTTGCATGTGCCCATGATCCACATTAAAAAATAAAGATATCAATAATATAAAAATAATTATTAAGTCCGATATTATAGAATTCATTTTCTCTATTCAAAATGTACAAAGACTAGAAATTATTAATAGTTTAATAAGCAATAGCTTGCTTGGCAATTAAAAAACATTTGTATATAATATGAAAGAGGTATTTTAAGTCACCACTGTAGAAAATTAAACACTTTAATTTAACCTGGGATTTAAACTCCTGGAATTTCTAATTAACTACTCCCCAGCCCCTTCCCCCATCACCATTGCTTTGGTTTTATTCTTTATTTCCTTTCCGTTTTTCAATCTGATCTTGGTTTTCTCCATAAGATTCATGGAATTCTTTTTTCTGGGCCCATCATCACCACCACCACCACTACAGATATGTAGATTGCACTGCTAAATTCTAAACAATTTTAAAATGGCATTACTGGTATTAATTTACTCAATCCTCACCTTATTTCACAGATAAAACAAAGGCACAGTTTTTGCTTTTCTTGAGGAGGGAGATCATTTGCTTATTTCATGTAAACAAATTATCAAGAATTTAACTAGGACATGGTGTGTGAAAAGCAAATGTTTATAATTTATTTTAGCATTTAGCTAATAGCTGACTGATTATAAGACTCTACACTGAAAATCATTCACTTATCCAAGCTTAAAAGCCTCATCCTACTTCGTGAAATATCAAAGTTGCAAAAGAAGTTGATATATGGATTTCTGTAGCCTTTCGTAAAAGGCTAATCTGGAAGGATGTTAAGATTTCTTTATATTTCATGTTTATAAATTTAATACTGTCTAGATACCAAATTTTTAATTTATTGAGCTGTTCACACAGGCAATTGGGATATTGTCCTGTTTGTGAATTTGATAATTTATTCCCCTCTTTTTCTCGTGTTCTCTCTTCCAAAATCCATAATAAACAGAACTTTGACGTTATGGACTAAAGCACTTTCCCCACAAATTTTCTAGCTCTTTTTCCCTCTGTATTTTACTTTCTGAAACTTCTCCATTTTCTTATCTGCCAACAATGTAGATGATTCTTTTCTTTCAGCTATCACATTTTTAACTTATAAAATTTTTTTTCTTTTGTTGTTTACCCATTCTTTATCAAACTTAATGTTTTAAGGATGCAATATTATCTTGGAGCCCCCTATGCTAAATTTTGGTTTTCATTTTCCTTTTGGGGGATGGAGAATAGGTCGCAGTAGTCATTTCCCCTCTCCTGTAACCTTCTCCTAGATCACAGCAGCTGACACCCTGGGAACTATATTGTAGAGAATCCCTGGCCAGCAGGGTCCAGGTTGAATCCCACTCATGAAAGGCATTGTGTGATAGCTGGAAGGGAGAAGGAAAGTAGAGCCATGATTGTTCCCCTAGAAGTGGGTTGCTGTGTGGTCCACAAAGAAAATGCGATGTTCACATAGCATTTTTCACAAAGCTAAGATAACCTAAAAGTCCATTTAAAGAAGAATGGATAAAGGAAATAGGGCATGTACACATTATGGAGTATTATTCAGCCTTTACAAAGAGATCTGGCACTTGAAACAACATGGGTATGTCTGGAGAACATTATTCTAAGTAAAACAAGCCAGCCACAGAAAGACAAACACTGCATGATCTCACTTAAGTGTGGAATGTATTCAAATGCCTAGAAGCAGAGAGTAGAATGGTGGTTTCCAAGGGCTGGGGGAGGGGCAAAAAGGGAGGTATTGGTTAAGTTTCAGTTATACATAAGAAATAAGTTCTGGAGACTCGTATAACATAGGGCCTATGAGTAACAACACTAAATTGCCTACTTAAAAATTGGCTAAGAGAGTAGTTCTTAAATCATGTGTTTTTACCTTCCATGTAAGGACAAAAAATCAACAGCAAAGGGTCCAGCAAGAAATTTGGGAGGTGACAGGTAGGTTAATGGCATTGATAGTGATGATGGTTTCAAGAGTATATACTTACCTACAAACACATCAAGTTGTATACATCAAATATCTACAGCTTTTGTAGGTCAATCCTACTTCAGCAAAGTGTTTTAAAAATTACAGTTGGAAGTATCTTCAGTATAGAATTAGCTTAAAGGATTTGTCTCAATAAAACATTTTACAGCACCAGAATCTAGAGCTTTAATTTCCACATTAGGGTTTGTCCTTCACCAGGTCCCATCTAGACTGGTAACAACCAGCCTGGATTTATAGAGTCGGTTTTGGATTTCTGGTCTTCACTTTTCTATTTGTCAAGCTCACCCTTCAAGCATAGTCTATCTCAAGGTAACATAAAGTGAATTTAGTTAGTTTAAGTATAGTAAATTATTATCAAATCCTGACTAAAACGCTACAGACACTCACTCTTTCCTTAGTAGCTTGACCACAATTTTTTCCTTCATTACTGAACCTCATCCACTGTGTTGCACTCTTCCATACTTCAACAGTCAGGGAAGAACATTATTTCCATGTTTTGGCAGCATTTTGAGCATGAGTATTCTCAGGTGGACCTTAGAGTTTATGTGGCTCAATCTCCATATTCTTTGGAGAAGGTCACTTTGGGTGTTTTTGGGTGTTGACCAGGTAGTTGAAGGCAGCACCAGGCTTGTCCAGTGCAAATGATTTTCAGTCTACTATGGTTCCTTTGTTTTCCATTCCCACTGCCACTTCCCTAAGCCATCATTGTATTTCTTTCAATTCTGTAACAGTCTATACCTACTTTTTCACTCTTGGCTTTTACAAACTCTTCTTTTAAATATATAATGTCTACACCTAATCATCTGTGATTTTTTAGGGCATGTTTGATACTTCTTCATTGTCAATAAGATGAAATCTGAAATTTTAATAGGACCATCAAGGCCAAATATGATCCAATCATGGTGTAGAATGTGTTTCATAAAATTTTTTTGAGATATCTAATCTCAGGGTTAGAGCCAATGACAAACAAAATAAAAATTGTCTTAATCTTTTTAGAAATGTATCTTAAAGAAATAGTAGACACATTATAGCTGGAAAATAGTTGTGAAAAGTACACTAAGTTTGAGGATTGAGGTAATAGAAATGTTGGTTTTAAAGTACATTATCAATCAGAACATAACCTTATAGTTGGGAAGATGAGGCAACCAGGAAAAAAGGTTTAAGTTCTTTCTTTCATTAGAAATATGAAGTACATATTCAAAAAGCTTAGATTCAACCAATTTGAGTCTTTGGAAGAAATTTTAGAAATATGAAATAAGTGTTCCCTTCTACTGATATACAAAATCATGGTGTTTGCTTTCTCCACCTGACTTCTTTTACTTAGCATAATACCCTCTAGCTTCATCCCTGCTGTTACGATGGCAAAATCTCATCCTTTTTTATGGATGAGTCACATTCCCTTATTCACATGAAATCACATCTTTATCCATTCACCCTTTGATGGACTCTTGGGTTGCTTCCATATCTTGGCTATTATAAGTAATGCTGTAATAAACATAGGGGTGGGAGATCAACAGTGTTTTTAACTTTGTTGTAATTTAGCAGATTTCCATTTTGGGAGAGATGTGCAGAAATTAAGTGTGGTTGCCAGAGACGCTACACTAGAACTCTGTGGACTACTACAGGTGGCCAGAACGAAGACAAGTGGTTCTCTGATGCCTTCCACTCCAAGGCCATGTGATTTTATTTTTATCTTGATATTTTCATTCTGCACATAGTCTCCCTCAGAGCCTGGTGTACCTGCTTGTTCCGCAGAGTGTAGATGACAGGGTTTCAGCAGTGGGTCACCACTGTGTTCACAAGGGCAGCCACCTTGTTGGTGTCCAGCCTGTTTGTTTGCTTTGGCTTCACATATATAAAGACAGAACTGCCATACATCAGAGAGAGGACAATGAGGTGAGATGAACAGGTGGAGAAAGCTTTTTGTCGCTCCCTGGCTGATGGGAGTTGCACAATTGTGACTACTATGTTGCCATATGCAATGATGATTATGAGAAGGGACGTCAAAAGGATAAAGAAAGTAACACCAAAGACCAACATTTCAACAGACCTGGTATTAACACAGGAGAGATGAATTAGGGGACCAAGGTCACAGAAGAAATGGGGGATGATATTGGGGCCACAGAAGGATAACTGGGAAATCTTTACTAATAGACCAGTCATGAGAATGAAGGCCAAAACACAGCAGGCAGTGACCAAGAGGAAGCAAGTCTTGAGGTTCATGATGGTCGGGTAATGCAGAGGCTTGCAAATGGCCACGTACCGATCCACAGACATCACTGCTAAGAGGAGGGATCCTGCTGCTCCCAGAAATACAAACACAAAAGCTTGTATGAAACAGGCAAGAACGGAAATGATTTGCCTGCCTAAAAGAAAGATGACCAGCAACTTAGGAATAACATCACTTATGAAACAACACTCAAAGAAGGAGAAAATGCTGAGGAAAAAGTACATAGGTGTCTGGAGTCAGGAGTCAGCACAGGTGATGGTGATTATGAGAGCATTGCCTGTAATGGAGGCCAGGTATGTCAGCAGGTGCACCAGGAAGAGGACCTTTCCCAGGTGTTGGATGGCAGGAAACCCCTCCAAGGTGAACTCTTGGACAGTGGTCCCATTCCCCATTTCCATGGGCATCTCTTTCCACAGCATTGTCACTACTGGTCATAACCTACAATAAAGACATCAGCGAGAGCAAGGTTTTAATGCAGCTTATGAACAAGTTATTTGCTTATCCAAGAAAGAGGCTAGGCAAATAGCAAAGTTGTTTACCCAGTTGGTTCTTGAATCAGAAGGACCAGATTCAATACTAGTTCAACACTGAGTTCCAGCCCCTGAGAGATGGGTCATCTTTGGAAAGATAGTTAACCTTTGTGAATTTCACTTTCACCCTCAATAAAATGAATATATTCATTCATATGAATATACTAATAAAATATAGTAGCATATACCCCTCCAAGTCTTGGGAGAATAAGTAAGATAAAGCATGTAGCTCACTTGGCATATGATGCCAGTGTTTTCTATGTGTTCCTCAAAGTCTAATTATAATGTGATGGTCATTAATAGAGCATCATCATTAGCCAGAACTTTTGACATTTTCCTAGTTATAAAACATTTTACTATTTTTAATAACATTATTAATTTATAGGAAACATAACAGTTATATTAGTAGATTCCCTTTGAGTATCTCTTTTAATAATGCAACACATTCTCTGGCCAAGTTGTCAACATTATCATCTGTTGAGGACTTATGCTTGTTCTCTGCTGGTCACTGAAATTCACTATTTCTATTACTCTTCACAATAACGATGAGCGTCTTCTTCTAAAGAAGCCACCTGAGGCTTAGAGAGATCCAGAAATCTTAGGTCACATAGCTGAGACTTTAGCCAGAATGCCCAAATCCAGAATACCTCCTGTTTCCAAATGCAGTGACAAAATATTTTAAAATGGAAAAAAAATCTATTGTTGATGATATCTCAACCTAAAGTGCGAGGGTAGCTTTATTATCTTGATTTCTCCCTAGTAAGTGTCACTGGTGATGACTTGTTAACCTGTAGAATGACAGGGGACTTAAATAGAGGTTTTACTTTAGCAAAAGCATTTAATAGAAGAGACTGGAGAACAGAAATATTTTGTGCTGCTCAACTACATGACATAAGCTGTAATTGCAGGATTTGCCACGCACCCCCAGAGTTCATGCTGGGTTGTGAGGGTGGTGGGAGTACAGTAGTTCACAGGATTAATGTACTTAGAAGCATATACTGGGAACCTGTGGCACACATACACTTATTCTTACATGAAAGCTAAGTGAGCATCCTTCTCTACAGTTCACATCTCAATACGAGGCTAAAGGTTGGCAGCATGGAGTGTCTCACTCTCACTAACCTACTATGGGCCAGGTTCTCCGAAGGGCTGCTTGTGAAACCAAACCACTCAACCAGGAGTGGCACAGCCTGAAGGAGCCTCTGTTTCTGTTCCAATTGGCCCCAGAAAGTCCACCAAGTCACATGCTCCTTGAGGCTAGTCACACACAGGAGTCACGTCATGGCAGGCAGGACTTCCTCCTCTTCCAGATATTGTGTTCCAAGAAAGCGTGAGCTCGCTGTGGGCTGAGGGGAAAGAGGAGAAGTAAATGCATTTGTCACAGCTTGTTGCCCCACAGTGGGGTGAATATGCATCCCATACTGCCAGTGTTCTGGCTGACAAAGTCCTACTTCCATAGTCCAGAATGTTTCATACCACAGCAAGGCTACGTGGTAGCCTTAACCACTGAACCCCAGAAAATGGCAGATGGACTAAAGAGCTGGACTCTCAGACTACTTAGGGTTCTGATGAAGGCCTGGCTCTGCTCTCTCAAGTGGGTAAAAGCCCACCTAACATGCAACATTGTTATCCGCCTCCTATTCCAGTAATGGGAGTAGGCAGCTTCTTCTAATTTTTGCCCTGGGTACTGCTGACACCAGGGTCCTTCTGTTGCAGACTCCAGTGTCCTGGGCACACCTGCTCCAAGACGCCTTCTACTGCACTGAGCTTCTCCATCATATCCTCACCTTTCTGTGTAAGATGCATCCTTCTTTTCTGGCATCGGCAGTGACAAGCTGCTGACATGCACGTGTGAAGTCCCTCTGATATTTTTGCCACAGGACTATTTGGTCAGTAGAAGGATGGATGCAGCCAGTGAGCAGAGAGTGCAGGTCCCCAAACCTTATTAGATCCTGTAGTGACAGAGGCAGAAAGTTGAGGCTCACCTGGTGTCTTAGGGGTGGCTAATTGGTCACTGTAGAGGACAAGGTTTACTGGTGCAACCCTTATATTTATCTACCCATTGTCAATGGTAACGCTGACTCCCAGATGTCCACATGTTCTCTGCCAAGATTTTTCAAGGAAATCATACGACAATTTCCCACGGGTTTCTAAAATCCCAGGCTGACTGTTGCTCTCAGTTTCAGGTAAAAGTCCAGACTATAATTTTCTACATGAGGTTTATGTACCAAGGCCAAGCATAGATATTATATGAACAGACTTTATGATGAGAAAGAGCTTGATTACACCCTGGCTTTCATGAGGCTTTTGGGAGGATACTGGGGAAGTCCACCTTTCTTGGTCATGCTTCCACCAACTTTATCATTCTTCTCCTTGTATATTTTTGTCTGAAGATTATTTTTGTTGTGCTTCCCAACCTGTTGTAAAGAAAAGCACACAGTTTTTTCTTCTTTAGGGAAGAAACGGGAATGCTAGGTGGTGTGTGTAACATGTCTAACATGGCAGGCTCCTCTGTTTATAAAACGAATGTGGGAGGGACATCCCCAAATTCTTTCTAGATGCACGTGAGGAAGAGATGTGAGCCAGAGGGTGGAGAAACGTTATCCAGAGCAACCACCTGCTTGGAAAACTGCTTCTTCTCCTGGGTACCTCAAGCTAGGCTGCAGTGGCAGGAGTGACCCATTTTTCTGTGGCCTCTGGCTTCCCATTGAAATTCGGAGAAGAGGACTAAACTCTCAAGGGTATTTGCAGGTAACTTCTGGACATATGGTATCTGGAAATTTGTTGTGCCTGAATCTGCCCACATCATTAGTGATCTCTCAAGGTAGGGAAACATTACAGAAACTTTCAGAAAAATCATGTGGGTCCCACTTCCCACAGATAGATGAAATCATTTTGACAACATCTTTTCATCTATTTACTCTTTCTTCAATCCAAGCCACCTTGAACCTCATGGTCATATCCTAAGTTGGAAGTAAGGGAATATAAAGAATAATAGGAGTAGAGTTACAGAAGCTAGAGGGAAGTAAGACTGTACATATTAAGGCTCAGATAAAGACACATTTGTATGAGCGTTTTAATTGTATTCAGAGTGAGCTTCATGGTGCAAAAATACCTTTCAGACCTGAGTGAGTCCTAATGCCAAAATACAGTATTTTCATGTTGTATTGATTTTTGTAGTTACAAATACTGATATTTCCCACATTAACATTGTTTGGCAAGTTTTAGTGACAGATACGTTCTCTGAGGTTTTAAGTACTAACACCAGGGGTTTTTGTACTGGGAAATTGTTCTGCAGGGTAGATGGTGAAGTTTGGATTAAGAGATATGTGTCCATATACCAGTCACCACAAACACTTCATGTATTAGATTCTTCATGTATTAGATTAGATTAGGTTCTCTGTTCATTGTTAGCTTCATATTTTCTAGGTCAGGTTTTTATCCATTAGAGACTCCTCCAATGACATTCAACAACAACAACAACAACAACAACAACAAACAAAAAAAACACTGAAGAAAGTATTCAGAAAAATATAGAGGATAATTCAAATTTCTACAGAGAAAACGAGATGAAATCACAGAGACTATTTTTTTAATTAAGTTTTTAATGTTTATTTTTAAGAGAGAGAGAGACAGACAGACAGAGTCAAAAGCAGGCTCCAGGCTCTGAGCTGTCAGCACAGAGCCCAACACAGGGCTTGAGTTCACGAACCATGAGATTATGACCTGAGCCGAAGATGCATGCTTAACCCACTGAGCCATGTAGGTGCCCCTGAGACTTTCTTTTTTTTTTTTTTCTTAATTTTTAATTTTATTTAATTTTAATTAATTTTTTAAACTTTTTATTGTCAAATTGGTTTCCATACAACACCCAGTGCTCATCCCAACCAGTGCCCTCCCCAGTGCCCGTCACCCACTCTCCCCCCTCCCATACTCCCCTCAACCCTCAGTTTGTTCCTAGTATCCAAGAGTCTCTTATATTTTGTCTCCCTCCCTCTCTGTGTCTTTTTTTTCCCCCCTCTTCCCCTCCCCCATTGCTTTCTGCTAAGTCTCTCAAAGTCCTCCTATGCATGGAAACATATGGTATCAGTCTTTCTCTCACTGACTTATTTCACTTAGCATAATACCCTCCAGTTCCATCCATGTTGCTACGCATGGCCAGATTTCATTCTTTCTCATTGCCGGGTAGTATTCCATTGTATATATATATACCACATCTTCTTTATCCATTCATCAGTTGATGGACACTTAGTGTCTTTCCATGATTTGGCTATTGTTGAAAGTGCTGCTATGAACATTGGGGCACATGTGCCCCTATGCATCAGCACTCCTGTATCTCTTAGATAGATTCCTAGCAGTGCTATTGCTGGGTCATAGGGTAGTTCTATTTTCATTTTTTTGAGAAACCTCCACACGGTTCTCCTGAGTGGCTGAAACTGTCTATACAAGAAACTCTTTACCCTACAAAGAGAAAAACAGTTTCTTTGCATGTGCACATGATCCAGGCTAAGGAATAAAGATGATATCAATAATTTAAAAATAATTGTTAGATATTATAGAATTCATATTCTCTATTCAAAATGTATGAAAACTAGATATTGATAATAGTTTTATAAACAATACTTTGGCAATTAAAAAACTTTACTATAGAACGTCAAAGAGGTGTTTGAAGTCACCACTGTAGAAAATTAAACACTAATTTAATCTGGGGTTTAAACTCCTGAAATTTCTAATTACCCTTTCCCCTCTGCCCCACTCTGCCATTTTCTCATTACTTTAGTTTTATTTTTTATTTTCTTTTCTCCCTAAGATTCTTGGAATTCTTTATCTGCTTTAGATCCAGAGATCTGGGCCCGTCATCATCACCGCCATCACGACTACAGATATGTAGATGGCACTGCTAAATCCTAAACAATTTTAAACTTGCATTACTTGTATTAATTTCCTCAATCCTCTTCTTATTTCACAGATGAGGAAAGAAAGACACAGTTTATTCTTTGTTCGAGGTGAAATATATTTGCTTATTTCGTGTGAACAAATTATCAAGAATTTAACTAGGATATGGTACATGTAAAGGAAATGTTATGATTCCGAATCTCCCTTAATGTTCACAATTTATTTTAACATTTGCCAATAGCTGAATGGTTGTAAGATTCTACATTGAAAATCATTCACCCATAGCTTAAAAGCTTCATCCTACTTCATGCAATATCAAAAGTTGCAAAAGAAGTTGATAAATGGACTACAGCCTTTCCTAGAAGTGTTTTTATTTATTTTTTAATCTGGAGAGTTTTTAAGGTTTCTTTATATTTCATATTTGTAATCTTTATACTGTCAGGCCTAGATACAGACTTAGAAAAAAAGTTTTAATGTTTACTTATTTTTGAGAGGAAGAGAGAGACAGAGTGTGAGCAGGAGATGGGCAGTAAGAGAGGGAGAACAGAATCCGAAGCAGGCTCCAGGCTCTGAACTGTCAGCACAGAAGCCTACATGAGGCTTGAACTCACAAACTGAGAGATCATGACCTGAGCTGAAGATGGATGCTTAACTGACTGAGCCACCCAGGTACCCAGTAGATATCAGATTTTTAAATTTATTGAGCTGTTCACACAGGCAATTGGGATATTGTCCTGTTTGTGAATTTAGTAATTTATTCCCCTCTTTCTTCTGTGTTCTCTCTTCCAAAATACATAAGAAACAGATTTTCTTTTTTTTTTTTAACTTTTTTATTTATTGTTGAGAGACAGAGAAAGACCGAGCATGAGCACGAGGGGCAGAGAGAGAGGGAGATGCAGAATCTGAAGCAGGTTCCAGACTCTGAGCTGTCAGCACAGAGCCCGACATGGGGCTCAAACTCACAAACTGTGAGATCATGACCTGAGCCGAAGTCGGACACTCAACCGACTGAGCCACCCAGGCACCCCAAGAAACAGAATTTCTACATTATGGACTAAAGTACTCTCTTCACAACTTTTCTAACTCTTTGTCTCTCTATATTTTACTTTCTGAAACTTGTTCATTTACTTTTCTGCCAACAATGTGGATGATTCTTTTCTTTCAGCTATCACATTTTTAATTTATAAAAATTTTTATTCTCTTATTGTTTACCCATGCTTTATCAAAACTTAAAGATGTTTTAATAATACAATATTATCTTGGAGCCCCCTATGCTAGATTTTGGTTTTCATTTTCTTTTTGGGGGGTGAGTGGGGAAGAGATTGCAGCAATCATTTCCACTCTCCTGTAACTACCACCTAGATCACAGCAGCTGGCACCTGGGAACTATATTTTAGAGAACCCCTGGCCAGCAGGGTCCAGGTTGAATTCCACTCATGAAAGGCATTGTGTGATAGCTAGAAGGGAGAAGGAAAACACGGCCATGATTGTTGCCCTAGAAGTGGGTTGCTGTGTGGTCCACAAAGAAGAAGTTATCAACGAATCAAAGGCTGGAGAACCCTGTGTGCTTGTGGCAACACATTTAATACACCTGTAGATTCTGGCTAATCTGAAAGCCACTCATATCCCCACAGAAGCCAAAGTGATCTTACTTATGCAAATCTGACCATCCTTTACCAGCATTTTAATGGGAATGAGCCCCCTGTTGCCCTCAGGATAAGCTAATAATAGCACCCACATGCCTTCATATTTTGGTCCCTGAAAGTCTGTGTCTTTCCACTCGAGTGCTCAGAAACTCTCTCTGCACATGGAATTTGACGTCAGTTACAATTTAGACTCCACCTATGCCTTCGGTTCATCTTTTTTCGGTTTCCTTTTCATCATATCATCACTGTGAGCATATTGAAGCATGATTTTATAGCTGCATGCTTCACAAATGCTGTTGGTCAACTTGAAATGCCCTCCATTTTCCTTGTCCAAAGGGACAATTTTTTCTGTCTTCCAAAAATGACCGTTTTCTGTGAAGTCTCCAAAGTATATGAAGAGACCAAGGCAAATCAAACCAAACCAAAGAAACCACACCAAACTATTAAAAAATGGGTAGAGAAACTGAAACGACATTTCCCCAAGGAGGACATGTAAATATCCAACAGGTACATGAAAAGATGTTCACCATCACTAATGAAAATGGAAACATCACTAAAGGAAATACAGATAAAACCACAGTGAGTTATCACCTTATACTTCTTTGGATGAATATTACAGGGAAACCCACAAAGAATAAGAAGTGTTAGCAGGGATGTGGAGAAATAGGAACTCTGGTCCACTATTATTGAAAATGTAAATGTAGCCACTCTGATAGACAATATAGTATTTCCAGAAATTTTTCAAAATGGAATTACCATTTGATCCAGCAATCCCACCTCTGTGTATCTATCCAGAGGAATTGAAATACAGAACTCAAAGAGATATCTGTACTCTGATGTTCACGTAACATTTTTCACAATAGGTAAGATGCAGACATAATCTAAAAGTACATGTAAAGGAGTATGGGTAAAGTAAATGTGGCATATACATATTATGGAGTATTATTGAGTCTTTACAAAGAAGAAGATCCTGGTACTTGAAATAACATGGATATGTCTGGAGGACAGTATTCTAAGTAAAACAGGTCAGACACTAAAGGACAAATACTGCATGATCTCACTTATATGAGGAATGTATTTAAATGGTGGTTGTCAGGGGCTGAGGGAGGGGGAAATAGGGAGGCATTGATTAAATTTCAGTAATACATAATAAATAAGTTCTGGAGATCTGCATAACATAGTGCCTTTCAATAACAATATTTTTTTGCATACTTAAAAATTAGCTAAGAGGGTAGATCTTAATTTAAATATTTTTCCTTACCACGTAAGGAAAAAAAATCAACAGCAAAAGGTCCAGCTAGAAATTTTGGGAGGTGATAGATGGTTAATGGCATTGGTAGTGATAATGCGTTCCAGGGTGTATACTCTCCAAACACATCAAATTGTATATATCAAATATCTACAGCTTTTGTAGGTCAATCCTACTTCAACAAAGTGGTTTAAAAATATGATTGGAAGTATCTTCAATATAGAATTATCTTAAGGGATTTGTTTCAATAAAACACTTTACAGCACAGAAATCTAGAGCTTTTAATTTCCACATTACGGTTTGTCCTTCACTGGGTCCCATCTAGACTGATAACAACCAACCTGGATTTATAGAGTCGGTTTTGGATTTCTGGTCTTCACTTTTCTATTTGTCAAGCTCACCCTTCAAACATAGTCTATCTCAAGGTAACATAAAGTGCATTTAGTTAGTTTAAGTATAGTAAATTATTATCAAATCCTGACTAAAACGCTACAGACACTCACTCTTTCTTTAGTAGCTTGACCACAATTTATTCCTTCATTACTGAACCTCATCCACTGTGTTACACTCTTCCATACTTCAACGGTCAGGGAAGAACATTATTTCCATGTTTTGGCAGCATTTTGTTGCTATCTCCATGAGTATTCTCAGGTGGACCTTAGAGATTATGTGGCTCAATCTCCATATTCTTTGGAGAAGGTCACTTTGGTGTTTTTGGGTGTTGACCAGGTAGTTGAAGGCAGCACCAGGCTTGTCCAGTGCAAATGATTTTGAGTCTACTATGGTCCCTTTGTATTCCATTCCCAATGCCACTTCCCTAAGCCATCATTCTCTTTCTTCCAATTCCTGTAACAGTGTCTGTACCCACTTTTCCACTCTTATCTTGGCTTTTACAAACTCCTTTTTTAAATACAATGCCTACACCTAATCATCTGTGATTTTTTAGGGCATGTTTCATATTTCTTCATTGTCAATAAGATGAAATCTGAAATCTGTAATAAGACCATCAAAGCCATGTATGATCTAATGTGTAGAATGTGTTTCATAAAATGTCTTTGAGATGATATAACCTCAGGGTGTGGGCTAATGACAAAAAAAATTGTCTTAATGTTTTTTTAAATTAGTTTTTAATGTTTAATTTTGAGAAAGAGAGACATAGCATGAGTGGGGAAGGAACAGAGTGAGAGGGAGACATATCATCTGAAGCAGGCTCCAGGCTCTGAGCTGTCAGCACAGAACCTAATGTGGGGAGCAAACTCACATGAACTGCATGTTCATGACCTGAGCTGAAGTGAGACGCTTCACTGACTGAGCCACCCAGGCAACCCAAAATTTTCTTAGTCTTTTTAGAGATGTTTCTTCTGAAATAAAAAATATAAACAGTCTAGCTTGAAAATAGGCGTCATAAGTACAGAAAATTTGAGGATAGAGGTAATGGAAATGTTGGATTTAAGATAGGTTATCTTTCAGATCATAACTTTATAGTGGACACCACAAGTCAACCAGGAAAAAGTGCTTAATTTTTTTCGTTAGTAATATGAAGTGCATAAGCAAATAACTCACATTCTGTAAACTTGAAACTTTGGAACAAATAATAGAAAAATGAAATAAGTGCTCCCTTTCTCTGGTAAAGACAAGATTTAGGATAAGAATCAATCATAATTGTACATTATGCATCAGAGAGGCTGTCTGGAGATAGAATAAATAACTTAGGCAATAGGAGCATTCATAAATCATTGGCTGTGTGGTCATTCCTTGTCATTAGAGATTGTTCTAAGCCCGAAAACGGTTTTGTTTCTCTCTAGCATGGGATTGATACATACATACGTAGCTAAGCTTAGAGCCAAGAACAGCATTTAAGAGCACACTTGAGGTAAATCATATATATTCAAAGGTGAAGGGTACTTTGCCCATTTTTCCTTGGACTAAGCATGGAAGGAATGTGGACCCAAGCATTAGTACTATTTCTGTCATTTCCTTCATAACCATAATGTAATATCTAACCTCCTATCATTTTAATGATCTAAATGCCCTTTGGTAAATATTAATACTTGTTGAGCCACATTTATGGCTAGAGAAAAGTGAAATACAAAGTGTATAAATTACTAAATTTAGGAAATTTCAAGCACATGATTTATTTCATAGGGAAGAATCAAAATTCAGCAAAGGATTTTGCAATGAATAACGTCATCAAAATGTGAAAATTCGGGAGAAGATTGTTATGCATATCAAGGGAAAGTGTGGACGTGCAAAAACAGATTCGATTATTTTGTGTGCGTGATTTGATGAGTTTATTTCTTAAACAATCTTTACCACAACATAGCTCCCATCTGTCACAATACAGTGCTATTAAAATCCCATTGACTACATCCCTTGTGCTGTACCTTTCATCCCCTTGAACTATTCATTCCATAACTGTATCACCCACTCCCCTTCACCCATTTGCCAATCCCCCCTCCCTTCTGGCAACCATCAGTTTGTTCTCCATATTTATGGGTCTGTTTATACTTTTTGTTTGCTTACGTGTTTGTTCAGTTTAGACTTCACATATAAGTGAAATTCTAGTATTTGCTTTCTCCCCCTAACTTCTTTCACTTAGCATAATACTCTCTAGCTTCATCCCCGTTGTTACAATGGAAAAATCTCATCCCTTTTTATGGTCGAGTTAAATTCCATTACACACATAAAATCACATTTTTATCTACTCACCTTTTAATGGACCCTTGTGTTGTCCCATAGCTTGGCTATTATAAATAATGCTGTAATAAACATAGGGGCGTGAGCTCAACAATGTTTCTAACTTTGTTGTAGTTTAACAGATTTCCGTTTTGCAAGGGATGTTCAGAAATCTAGTGTGGTTCCCAGAGACAATACACTAGAACTCTGTGGACCGCTACTGTGGCCAGAATGAAGACAAGTGGTTCTCTGATGCCTTCCACTCCAGGGCCACGTGATTTTATTTTTGTCTTGATATTTTCATTCTGAATATTGTTTCCCTCAGAGCCTGGTGTACCTGTTTGTTCCGCAGAGTGTAGATGACAGGGTTCAGCAGTGGGGTCACCACCGTGTTCACAAGGGAAGCCACCTTGTTGGTGTCCAGCCTGTTTGTTTGCTTTGGTTTCAAATATATAAAGAGACAGCTGCCATACATCAGAGAGAGGACAATGAGGTGAGAGGAGCAGGTGGAGAAAGCTTTCTGTCGCTCCCTGGCTGACGGGAGTCGCACAATTGTGACTACTATGTTGCTATATGCAATGATCGTTATGAGAAGGGATGTCAAAAGGATAAAGAAAGCAACACCAAAGGCCAACATTTCAACAGACCTGGTATTAACACAGGAGAGATGAATCAGGGGACCAAGGTCACAGAAGAAGTGGGGGATGACATTGGGGCCACAGAAGGATAACTGGGAAACCTTTACTACCAGACTAGTGATGAAAATGAAGGCCAAAACACAGCACGCAGTGACCAAGAGGACGCAAGTCTTGAAGTTCATGATGGTTTGGTAATGCAGAGGCTTGCAAATGGCCATGTACCGATCCACAGACATCACTGTTAGGAGGAGGCAACCTGCTACTCCCAGAAATACAAACACAAAAGCTTGTATGAAACAGGCAAGAAAGGAAATGGTTTGCCTGCCTAAAAGAAAGATGACCAGCAACTTAGGAATAACAGCACTTATGAAACAACACTCAAAGAAGGAGTAAATGCTGAGGAAAAAGTACATAGGTGTCTGGAGCCGGGAGTCAGCGCAGGTGATGGTGATTATGACAGTATTGCCTGTAATGGAGGCCAGGTATGCCAGCAGGTGCACCAGGAAGAGGACCTTTCCCAGGTGTTGGAAGGCAGGAAACCCCTCCAAGGTGAACTCTTGGACAGTGGTCCCATTCCCCATTTCCATGGGCATCTCTTTCCACAGCATCATCACTGCTGGCCTTAACCTACAATAAAGACCTAAAGGAGGGCCAAGGTTTTAATGCAACACATGATTTAGTTATTTGCATATTCAAGCAAGTGGCTAGGCAGAGAGCAAAGTGCTTTATCCAGTTGGTTCTTGAATCAGAAGGACCTGATGTCAATACTCCTTCAACACTGAGTTCTACCCCCTGAGAGATGGGCCATCTTTGGAAAGGTAGTTAACCTTTATGAACTTCACTTTCACCCTCAGTAAAATGAAGATGACAGGATCTGGCTGTTGATGTTCTTATGAGAATAAGTAAGATAAAGCATGTAGCTCACTTGGTTTATGATGCCCATGTTTCCTATGTGTTCCTCAAAGTCTAATTATAATGTAATGGTCATTAATATTATGCTGAAATAGAGCATCATCAGTAGGCAGAATTGTTGAAATTTTTAGTTATAAAACATTTAATGTTTTTAATATTATTAATTTATAGTAAACATAACAGTTATGTTAGTTATATTCCCATTGAGTGTCCCTTTTAATATGTAATGCATTCAGCAGTCCAACTTGTCACCATCATCATATGTAGAGGATATATCCTTCTTCTATGCTGGTCACTGAAATTCAATATTTCTATTACTCCTCACAATAATGATGAGCCTCCTCTAAAGAAGCAGAAACTGAGGCTTAGAGAGATCCAGAGAGCTTAGGCCATATAGCTGGACTTTAGCCAGAATTTCAAATCCAGAGTACCTGCTTTTTATAAATGCAGTGACAAAATATTTTAAAATGGAAACAAATCTATTGTTGATGACCTCTGAACCTTAAGTGTAAGAGTAGGTTATTATCATAAGCGTTTCTATCCATGGTTAATATCCCTAATGAGTTACTGACCTGCATATTGACATTGAACCCTGAGAAGAAATACTTTAGCACAAGCAGTTTGAAGAAGGAACTGGAAACCAGATATATTTTGGCGTGATCAACAACATGACATACACTGTGAATGCAGGATTTACCACTCACCTTCAGAGTTCATGCTGGGTTGTGAGGGTGGTGGAAGTGACAATTGTTCACATTATTAAGGCACTTAGGAGCATATGCTGGGAACCTACATTCACTCTTCCATGAAAGCTCAATGAACATTATTGTCTCTTCATTCGTCTCAATATGTGATGTGTCTCACATGGTGTTTGGCTGTAGCATCTCAATATTAGGCTAAAGTTTGGTAATGTGGAATTGTCACTCTCACTAACCTACTATGGGCCAGGTTCTCTGAAGGACTGCCTGTGAAACCAAACCACTCGACCAGGAGTGGCACAGCCTGAAGGAGCCTCTGTTTCTGTTCCAGTTGACCCCAGGAAGTCCACCAAGTCACCGTGGACCCTGAGGCCAGTAACACACAGGAGTCAACTCATGGTGGGCAGCACTACCTCCTCTAGCAGCCATTGTGTTCCAAGAAAGCGAGAGCTTGCTGTGGGCTGAGGGGAAAGAGGAGAAGTAAATGCATTTGTCACAGCTTGTTGCCCCACAGTGGGGTGAATATGCATCCCATACTGCCAGTGTTCTGGCTGACAAAGTCCTACTTCCATAGTCCAGAATGTTTCATACCACGGCAAGGCTACGTGGTAGCCTTAACCACTGAACCCCAGAAAATGGCAGATGGACTAAAGAGCTGGACTCTCAGACTACTTAGGGTTCTGATGAAGGCCTGGCTCTGCTCTCTCAAGTGGGTAAAAGCCCACCTAACATGCAACATTGTTATCCGCCTCCTATTCCAGTAATGGGAGTAGGCAGCTTCTTCTAATTTTTGCCCTGGGTACTGCTGACACCAGGGTCCTTCTGTTGCAGACTCCAGTGTCCTGGGCACACCTGCTCCAAGACGCCTTCTACTGCACTGAGCTTCTCCATCATATCCTCACCTTTCTGTGTAAGATGCATCCTTCTTTTCTGGCATCGGCAGTGACAAGCTGCTGACATGCACGTGTGAAGTCCCTCTGATATTTTTGCCACAGGACTATTTGGTCAGCAGCAGGATGGATGCAGCCAGTGAGCAGAGAGTGCGGGTCTCCAAACCTTATTAGATCCTGTAGTGACAGAGGCAGAAAGTTAAGGCACACCTGATGTCTTAGGGGTGGCTAATTGGTCACTGTAGAGGACAAGGTTTACTGGTGCAACCCTTATATTTATCTTCCCGTTGTCTGTGGTAACGCTGACTCCCAGATGTCCACAAGTTCTCTGCCAAGATTTTTCAAGGAAATCATACGACAATTTCCCACGGGTTTCTAAAATCCCAGGCTGACTGTTGCTCTCAGTTTCAGGTAAAAGTCCAGACTATAATTTTCTACATGAGGTTTATGTACCAAGGCCAAGCATAGATATTATATGAACAGTCTTTATGATGAGAAAGAGCTTGATTACACCCTGGCTTTCATGGGGCTTTTGGGAGGATACTGGGGAAGTCCACCTTTCTTGGTCATGCTTCCACCAACTTTATCATTCTCCTTGTATATTTTTGTCTGAAGATTATTTTTGTTGTGCTTCCCAACCTGCTTGTAAAGAAAAGCACACATTTTTTTCTTCTTCAGGGAAGAAACGGGAATGCTAGGTGGTGTGTGTAACATGTCTAACATGGCAGGCTCCTCTGTTTATAAAACGAATGTGGGAGGGACATCCCCAAATTCTTTCTAGATGCATGTGAGGAAGAGATGTGAGCCAGAGGGTGGAGAAACGTTATCCAGAGCAACCACCTGCTTGGAAAACTACTTCTTCTCCTGGGTACCTCAGCTGGGCTGCAGTGGCAGGAGTGACCCATTTTTCTGTGGCCTCTGGCTTTCCATTGAAATTCGGAGAAGAGGACTAAATTCCCAAGGGGTATTTGCAGGTAACTTCTGGACATATGGTATCTGGAATTTGTTGTGCCTGAATCTGCCCACATCATTAGTGATCTCTCAAGGTAGAGAAACATTACAGAAACTTTCAGAAAAATCATGTGGGTCCCACTTCCCACAGATAGATGAAATCATTTTGACAACATCTTTCCATCTATTCACTCTTTCTTCGATCCAAGCCAACCTTGAACCTCATGGTCATATCCTAAGTTGGAAGTAAGAGAATATAAAGAATAATAGGAGTAGAGTTACAGAAGCTAGAGGGAAGTGAGACTGTACATATTAAGGCTCAGATAAAGACACATTTGTATGGGAGTTTTAATTGTATTCAGAGTGAGCTTCATGGTGCAAAAATACCTTTCAGACCTGAGTGAGTCCTAATGCCAAAATACAATATTTTCATGTTGTATTGAGTATTGGGGTTGCAAATACTGATATATTCCATATTAATATTGTTTGGCAAGTTTTAGTGACAGATATGTTCTCTGAGGTTTAAATACTAACACCAGGGGTTTTTGTACTGGGAAATTGTTCTGCAGGGTAGATGGTGAAGTTTGGATTAAGAGATATATGTCCACATACCAGTCACCACAAACCCTTCATGTATTAGTTTGTGTTCTCTGTTAATTGTTAGCTTTATATTTTCTAGGTCAGGTTTTTATCCATCAGAGACTATTTCAATGACAGTCAACAAAACCAAAAAACAAAGCTCCAAAAAAAAAAAA
Source organism: Paguma larvata (assembly GCA_030068075.1). Taxonomy (NCBI): domain Eukaryota; kingdom Metazoa; phylum Chordata; class Mammalia; order Carnivora; family Viverridae; genus Paguma; species Paguma larvata. The sequence continues at coordinate 53,128,841 of CM057837.1, read as the reverse complement.
ACTGGAAGAAAATATCCAGAAAAATATAGGAGACATTTCAAATTTCTACAGACACTTATACGATGAAGCCACAGACACTTTATTTTTTTTTAATTTTAATTATTTTTAATGTTTATTTTTTGAGAGAGAGAGAGAGAGCGCAAGTAGGGGAGGACCAAGAGAGAGGGAGACACAGAATCCAAAGCAGGCTCCAGGCTCTGAGCTGTCAGCACAGAACCTGACATGAGGCTCGAACTCACAAACCACGAGATCATGACCTGAGCCGAAGTCAGATACTTAACCGACTGAGCTGCCCAGGTGTCCCACAGAGACTTTCTATAGAAGAAACCCTTTACTCTACAAAGAGAAAAATAGTCTCCTTGCTTGTGCCCATGATTCACATAAAGAATAAAGATATCAATAATCTAAAAGTAATTGTTAGATATATAGAATTCATATTTCCTATTCAAAATGTACAAAAACTAGAAATTGCTAATAGTTTTATAAACAATACGTTGTTTGGCAATTAAGACACTTTCCTATATAACGTCAAAGAGGTATTTGAAGTCACCACATTAGAAAATTAAAGTTAAACTGGAATTTAAATTCCTGGAATTTCTAATTACTCTGCCCCACGCACTGCTCTGCCTTTTCACCATTGCTTTAGTTTTATTTTTTATTTCTTTTTCTCCCCAAGATCCTTGGAATTCTTTTTATGCTTTAGGTCCAGAGACTTCTGGGCTCATCATCATCATCACCACCACCACCACCATGGCTACAGATATGTAGATGGCACTGCTAAATCCTAAACAATTTTAAAGTTGCATGACTTGTATTAATTTCCTCAATCCTCATCTTATTTCACAGATGACGAAAGAAAGGCACTGTTTATTCTTTGTTTGAGGTGGAATATATTTGCTTATTTCATGGGAACAAATTGTCAAGAATTCAACTAGGAGATGGTACATGTAAAGCAATTTTATGATTTCTAGTCTCCCTAAATGTTTATATTTATAACATTTTGCCAGTAGCTGAATAGTTGTAAGATTCTATATTGAAAATCATTCACCCATAGCTTGAAAGCTTCATCCTACTTCATGCAATTTCAAAAGTTGCAAAAGAAGTTGATAAATGGATTTCTGTAAGCTCTCGTAGAAGTGTTTTTTATTTATTTTTTAATCTTTTAAGATTTCTTTATACTGTCAGGCCTAGATAACAAACATAAATTTTTTTTTAATATTTATTTATTTTTGAGAGAAAGAGAGAGACAGAGTGAGCAGGAGACAGGCAGAAAGAGAGGGAGATACACAACCTGAAGCAAGCTCCAGGCTCTGAACTGTCAGTACAGAACGCTACATGAGGCTTGAACTCACAAACTAAGAGATCATGATGAGCTGAAGATGGACGCTTAACTAACTGAGCCATCTAGGTAACCTGAATATACCAGACTTTTTAATTTACTGAGCTGTTCATACAGTCAATAGGGTTATTGTCCTGTTTGTGAATTTAATAATTTCTTCCCCTCTTTCTTCTGTATTTTCTCTTCCAAACTACATAAGAAATAGAATTTCTACATTCTGGACTAAAGTACTTTCCCCACAACTTTTCTAGCTCTCTGTCTCTCTGTATTTTACTTACTGAAATTTCTCCACTTACTTATCTGCCAACATGTGGGTGATTCTTTTCTTTCAGATATCACATTTTTAATTTATAAAAACTTTTATTGTTTTGTTGTTTACCCATGCTTTATCAAAACTTAATGATGTTTTAAGGATGAAGTATTAATTTGGAGCCCCCTATGCTGGATTTTGGTTTTCATTTTCTTTTTTTGGGGGGGGGGTGAGTGGGGAAGAGGTGGCAGCAATCATTTCCACTCTGGTAACCTTCCGCCTAGATCACAGCAGCTGGCACCCTGGGAACTATATTTTAGAGAACCCCTGGCCAGCAGGGTCCAGGTTGAATTCCACTCATGAAAGGCATTGTGTGATAGCTGGAAGGGAGAAGGAAAACACGGCCATGATTGTTGCCCTAGAAGTGGGTTGCTGTGTGGTCCACAAAGAAGAAGTTATCAAAGAATCAAAGGCTGGAGAACCCTGTGTGCTTGTGGCAACACATTTAATACACCTGTAGATTCTGGCTAATCTGAAAGCCACTCATATCCCCCACAGAAGCCAAAGTGATCTTACTTATGCAAATCTGACCATCTTTTCCCAGCATTTGAACAGGAATGAGTCCCCTGTTGCCCTCAGGATAAGCTAATAATAGCACCCACATGCCTTCATATTTTGGTCCCTGAAAGTTTGTCTCTTTCCACTCAAGTGCTCAGCTTCATGAGCACTTGGTATTTGACATCAGTTACAATTTAGATTCCATGTATGCCTTCGGCTCATCTTTTTCGGTTTCTTTTTCGCCGCACCATCACTGTAAGCATATTGAAGCATGATTTTAGAGCTGCATGCTTCACAAATGCTGTTGGTCAACTTGAAATGCCCTCCATTTTCATTGTCCAAATGGAAAATTTTTTGTCTTCCAAAATGACCTTTTTCTATGAAGTCTCCAAAGTATATGAGGAGACCAAATCCAAACACAAAATGAAACAAAACAAAACAAAAACACAAAAAACCAACACCAAACTATTAAAAAACCGGTAGGGAAACTATTAAAAAATGGGTAGGGAAACTGAAGAGACATTTCCCCAAGGAGGACATGTAAATATCCAACAGGTACATGAAAAGATGTTCACCATAACTAATGAAAATGGAAACATCACTAAAGGAAATACAAATAAAACCACAGTGAGATATACCCTCAGACTTCTTTGGATGAGTATTACAGAAAAACCCACAAAGAATAAGAAACGTTGGCAAGGATGTGGAGAAATAGGAACTCTGTTCCACTATTATTGAAAACGTAAATTGGTGTAGCCACTCTGGTAGACAATGTAGTATTTCCGAAAAATCTTCAAAATGGAATTACCATTTGTTGCAGCTATCCCACCTCTGTGTATATATCCAAAGGAATAGAAATATGGAACTCAAAGAGATAGCTGTACTCTGATGTTCACATAACATTTTTCTCAATAGCTAAGATGTGGAAATGATCTAAAAGTACATGTAAAGGAGTATGGATAACGAAAATGTGGCATATACACATTATGGAGTATTATTGAGCCTTTACAAAGAAGAAGATCCTGGTACTTAAAACAACATGGATATGTCTGGAGGACGGTATTCTAAGTAAAACAAGCCAGACACAGACAAAGACTTTAGGATCTTTTAAATGAGTAATATATTCAAAGGTATAGAAGCAGAGAATGGAATGGTGCTTGTCAGGGCCTGAGGTAGAGGCGGGGGCGGGGGGGAAGCAGGGAGGTATTGATTAAATTTCAGTTTCAGTTATACATAATAAATAAGTTCTGGAGATCTGTATAACATGACGCCTTTCAATAACAATACTTTTTTGCATACTTAAAAATTTGCTAAGTGGTTAGATCTTAATTTAAATGCTTTTCCTTACCACGTAAGGAAAAAAAATCAACAGCAAAAGGTCCAGCTAGAAATTTTGGGAGGTGATAGATGGTTAATGGTATTGATAGTGATGCTGCTTTCCAGGGTGTGTTCTTATCTCCAAATACATCAAATTGTATATATCAAATATCTACAGCTTTTGTATATCAATCATACTTCTATGAAGTGGTTTAAAAAATATGATTGGAATTATCTTCAATATAGAATTAACTTAAGTGATTTGTCTCAATAAAACATTTTACAGTACCAGAATATAGAGCATTAATTTCCACATTAGGGTTGTGCTTTGCTAGGTCCCATCTAGACTGATAATGACCAGCCTGGATTTATAGACTCAGATTTGGATTTCTGGTCTTCACTTTTCTATTTGTCAAGTTCATCCTTCATGCACAGTCTATCTCAAGGTAATATAAAGTGCATTATATTAGTTTAAGTATAATATAATTTTATCAAATCCTAACTAAACCCTTGGAGAGGCTCACACTGTTTTCAGTAGTTTGTCCACAATTCCTTGACTTATACCTGCATTGCCAAACCTCAACCATTTCAATACACTCTTCAGTAGTTCAGCTCTGAACTACTTCTGTGTTCCCACAGCATCTTGTTGCTCTCTTCATGAGTATTCTCAAGTGGACCTTAAAGATTATGTGGCTCAATCTAATATATTATGGAGAAGTTTGCTTCAGTGTTTTTGGAAGTTGACCAGGTAGGTGAAGGCAGCACCAGACTTATCCAGTGCAAATGATTCTGAGTCTACTATGGTCCCTTTGTATTCCATTCCCACTTTGCTTTCCTAAGCCATCATTCTTTCTTCCAATTCCTGTAACAGTGTCTGTCCCCATTTTCCACTCTGATCTTGGCTTTTCTAAACTCTTTTCTAAATATAATGTCTACAGCTAATCATCTGTGATTTTTTAGGGCATGTTTTATATTTCTTCATTGTAATAAGAATAAAATTCTGAAATTTGCAATAAGACCATCTGGCCATGTATGATGTAATCACAGTGCAGAATGTGTTTCGTAAAATGTATTTGAGATGATATAACCTCAGGGTTTGGGCTAATGACAAACAAAATAAAAAACTGTCTTAATCTTTTTAGAGATGTTTCTTCTGAAATAAAAAAGGAAACATTCTAGCTGGAAAATAGGTATGATAAGTACACAAAGTTTGAGGATTGAGGTAATGGAAACGTTGCTTTTAAGGTAGGTTATCAGTCAGAAGATAACTTTTTGTTGATAACACAAGTCAACCAGAAAAAAAGGCTTAATTTTTTTCATTAGTAATATGAAGTACATAAGCAAATAACTCAAATTCTGTAAACTCGAACCTTTGGAAGAGATTATAGAAATATGAAATTAGTGCTCCCTTTCTCTGATAAAGGCAAGATTTCAGATAAGACTCAATCATAATTATACATTATGTTTCTGAAAGGCTGGAGATAGAACAAATAGGAACATTCATAAGCCATTAGCCGTGTGGTTATTGCTTTTCATTAGAGATTGTTGTAAGCCTGAGAACAGTTCTGTTTCTCTCAGCATGGGATTGATACATACATATGTAGCTAAGCTAAGAGCCAAGAACAGCATTGAAGAGCACACCGGAGGTAAACCATATATATTCAAAGGTGAAGGGTACTATGCCCTTATTTCCTTGGACTAAGCATGGAAGGAATGTGGACCCAAGCATTGGTACAATTTCTGGCATTTCCTTCATAACCACAACGTAATATCCAACCATCATCTTAATTATCTAAATGTCCTTTGGTAAATATTAATTCTGGTTGAGCCACATTTATGGCTAGAGAGAAGTGAAGTACAAAGTGTATAAATTACTAAATTTAGGAAATTTCAAGCACATGATTTATTTCAGAGGGAAGAATCAAAATTCAGCAAAGGATTTTGCAATGAATAACTGGTCATCAAAATGTGGAAAATTTAGAAGATTGTTATGCGTATCAAGGCAAAGTGTGGACGTGCAAAAACAGATTCCATTTTTTGTGTGTGTGATTTGATGAGTTTATTTCTTAAACAATCACCACAACTATAGCTCCCATCTGTCACAATACAACGCTACTAAAATACCACTGACTACATCCTTTGTGCTCTACATTTCATCCCCTTGAACTATTCATTCCATAACTGTATCACCCACTCCCCTTCACCCATTTGCCAATCCCCCCTTCTTCTGGCAACCATCAGTTTGTTCTCCATATTTATGGGTCTGTTAATATTTTTTGTTTGCTTGTATGTTTGTTCTTTTTAGACTTCACATATAGATGAAATCCTAGTATTTGCTTTCTTCACCTAACTTCTTTCACTTAGCATAATACCCTCTAGCTCCATTCCTGTTGTTACGATGGCAAAATCTCATCCTTTTTTGAGGATGAGTCATATTCCCTTACTCACATAAAATCACATCTGTATCCATTCATCTCTTGATGGACACTTGTGTTGCTTCCATATCTTCGCTATTATAAATAATGCTGTAATAAACAGGGGTGGGAATTCAACAATGTTTTTAACTTTGTTGTAATTTACCAAATTTTTGTTTTGTAACGGATGTGCAGAAATCAGTATGGTTGCCAGAGACACTACACTAGAAGTCTGTGACCGCTACAGTGGCCAGAACGAAGAAAAATGTTTTTCTGAAGCATTCAACTCCAAGGCCAATTGATTTTATTTTTATCTTGATATTTTCATTCTGCACATTGTGTCCCTCAGAGCCTGGTGGACCTGCTTGTTCCGCAGAGTGTAGATGACAGGGTTGAAAAGTGGGGTAACCACCGTGTGCACAAGGGAAGCTTCCCTGTTGGAGTCCAGCCTGTTGGTTTGCTTTGGTTTCACATATATAAAGACACAGCTGCCATATATAAGGGAGAGGACTATGAAGTGAGAGGAGCAGGTGGAGAAAGCTTTCTGTCGCTCCCTGGCTGACGGGAGTCGCACAATTGTGACTACTATGTTGCTATATGCAATGATGGTTATGAGAAGGGATGTCAAAAGGATACACAAAGCCAGGACAAAGGCCAATGTTTCAACAGACTTGGTATTCGAACAGGAGAGATGAATCAAGGGACCAAGGTCACAGAAGAAGTGGGGGATGACATTGGGGCCACAGAAGGATAACTGGGAAACCTTTACTATCAGACCAGTGATGAGAATGAAGGCCAAAACACAGCAGGCAGTGACCAAGAGGAAGCAAGTCTTGAGGTTCATGATGGTCGGGTAATGCAGAGGCTTGCAAATGGCCATGTACCGATCTACAGACATCACTGTAATGAGGAAGAAACCAGTTGCTCCCAGATAAACATACACAAAGGCTTGCATGAAACAGGCAAGAACGGAAATGGTTTGCCTGCCTAAAAGAAAGATGACCAGCAACTTAGGAATAACAGCACTTACGAAACAACACTCAAAGAAGGAGAAACTGCTGAGGAAAAAGTACATAGGTGTCTGGAGTCGGGAATCAGCACAGGTGATGGTGACTATGAGACCATTGCCAGCAATGGATGCCAGGTATGCCAGGAGGTGTACCAGGAAGAGTACCTTTCCAAGGTGTTGAAAGGCAGGAAACCCCTCCAAGGTGAACTCTTGGACAGTGGTCCCATTTTCCATTTCCATAGGCATCTCTTTCCACAGCATCATCACTGCTGGCCTTAACCTACAATAAAGACCTAGAGGAGTGCAAAGGATTTAGTGGAGCATATGATTAAGTTATTGCATATGCAAGAACATGGCTAGGCAGATAGCAAAGTGGTTTACCCAGTTGGTTCCTGAATCAGAAGGACCTGAGTTCAATAGCCTATCAACACTGAGTTCTAACTCCTGAGAGATGGGCCATCTTTGGAAAGGTAGTTAACCTTTATGAACTTCATTTTCCCCCTCAGTAAAATGAAGATGACAGAATCTGCCTGTTGACATTCTTATGAGAATAAGTAAGATAAAACATGTAGCTCACTTGGTCTATGATACCCATGTTTCCTATGTGTTCCTCAATGTGTCATTGTAATGTCATGGTCATTAATATTACGCTGAAATAGAGCATCATCAGTTGGCAGGATTGTTGAAATTTTTAGTTATAAAACATTCAGTGTTCTTACTAATATTAATTTGTTGTAAACATAAGTTATGTTAGTAATATTCCCATTGAGTGTCCCTTTTAATATGTAACACATTCTGTGGTCCAAGTTATCATCATCATCATCTGTTGAGGATTTATCCTTATTCTAGGCCGGTCACTGAATATCAGTGTTTCTATTTCTCTACACAATAATGATGAGCCTCTATGTCTAAGAAGCAGAAACTGAGGCTTAGAGAGATCCAGAGAGCTTAAGTCACATAGCTGGGACTTTAGCCCAAATGTCCAAATCCAGAGTACCTGCTCTTTCTAAATGCAGTGACAAAATATTTTAAAATGGAAAGAAATCTATGTTGATGATCTCTCAACCTTAAGTGCAAGAGTAGCTTTACTTACCTTGCTTCTATCCAAGGTTAGAGTCACCGATGAGTTACTGACCTGCAGATTGACATGGAGCCAGAAGATCTACTTTAGCACAAGCAGTGTGTAGAAGAGGCTGGAGACCAGAGATGTTTTGGGCTGCTCGGTGACATGACATACACTGTGAATACAGGATTTGCCACCCACCCCCAGAGTTCATGCGGGATGGTGAGGGCAGGGGGAATGATGGTAGTACACAGGATTAAGGCAGTTAGGAGCGTAGACTGGGAACCTACATTCACTCTTCCATGAAAGCTCCGTGAACATTCATCCCTCTTCAATCTTCCCAATCAGTGACATCTCTCAAGATGGTGTTTGGCTGTAGCATCTCAATATTAGGCTAAAGATTGGCAGTGTGGAATGTGTCTCTCTCATTATCCCACTGTGGGCCTGGTTCTCTGAATGGCTGCTTGTGAAACCATTCCACTCACTCACTCCCCGAGTGGCACAGCCTGAGGGTACATCTGCGTCTCTTCCAGTTGACCCCAGAAAGTCCACCGAGTCACCACGGTCTTTGAGACCAGTCACACACAGGAGTCACCACACGATCAGCTGGGTTACCTCCTCTAGCTGCCATTGTGATCCAAGAAAGCAAGAGCTTGCTGTGGGCTGAGGGGAAAGGAGAGGAGAAGTCAATGCAGTTGTCATAGCTTGTTGCCCCACAGTGTGGTGAATATGCATGTCATTAGCCAGTGTTCGCCTGACAAATCCTTTTTCTATAGCTCAGAATGTTTCCTACCACAGCAAGGCTACATGGCAGCCTTGACCACTGAAACCCCAGAAAGGAGCAGATGGACTAAAACCATATTTTGCTCCCTCCTATTCTGGGTGAGTGCTGGACTCTCAGACTACTTAGGGTTCTGATGAAGGCATGGCTCTGCTCTCTAAGTGGGTAAAAAAAAAAGCCCACCTAACATGCAACAATGTTATCCGCCTCCTATTCCAGTAATGGGAGTAGGCATCTTATTCTAATTTTAGCCCTGGGTGCTGCCGACACCAGGATCCTTCTGCTGCAGCCTCCAGTGTCCTGAGCACACCTGTTCCAAGACGCCTTCTACTGCACTGAGCTTCTCCATCATATCCTCACCTTTCTGTATGAGATGCATCCATGTTTTATGGCATCGACAGTGAGAAGATGCTGACATGCATGTGTGAAGTCCCTCTGATATTTTTGCCACAGGACTTTTTGGTCAGCAGCAGGTTAGACACAGCCAGTTAGGAGAGAGTGCAAGTCCCCAAAGCTCATTAGATCTGTAGTGACAGTGGCAGAAAGTTAAGACACACCTGGTGTCTTAGGGGCAGCTAATTGGTCACTGTAGTGAACAAGGTTTACTGGTGCAACCCTTATATTTATCTTCCCGTTGACAATATTAACACTGATTCCCAGATGTCCACAAGTTCTCTGGCAAGGTTTTTCAAGGAAATTATATGACAATTTCCCAAGGGTTTCTAAAATCCCCCGCTGACTGTTGCTACCAGTTTCAGGTAAAAGTCCAGACTATAACTTTCTACATGTAGTGTATGTTGAGGCCAGAGCATAGTTGTTAAAATAATAGATTTTATGATGAGGAAGAGCTAATTACACCCTGGCTTTCATGGGGCTTTTGGGAGGATACTGGGGATGTCCACCTTTCTTGGCCATGCTTCCACCACCTTTATGATTCTTCTTCTTGTATATTTTTGTCTGAAGATTATTTTTGTTGTGTTTCCCAATCTGCTTGTAAAGAAAAGCACACATTTTTCCTCTTCAGAGAGAAGCAATGGGTACCACTGGGCTGCAGTGGCAAGAGTGACCCATTTTTCTGTGGCCTGTGGCTTCTCATTGAAATCCAGAGATGAGGACTAAACTCCCAAGGGGTATTTGCAGGTAACTTCTGGGCATATGGTATCTGGAAATTTGCTGTGCCTGAGTCTGCCCACATCATTAGTGATCTCTCAATGTTGGAAAATATTATTGAAACATTCAGAAATTTCATGTGGGTCCCACCTCTCCACAGATAGACAAAATCATTTTGATAACATCTTTCCATCTATGCACTGTACTTTCAATCCAGGCCAAACATGAACCTCATGGTCATATCCTAAGTTGGAAGTAAGCGAACATAAAGAATAAGGGGAGTAGAGTTACAGAAGCTAGAGGGAATTGAGACTACGTTTTAATGCTCAGATAAACACACATTTGTATGGGGGTTTTAATTGTATTCAGAGTGAGCTTCATGGTGCAAACACCTCTGATGCCAGAGTGAGTCCAAATGCCAAAATACAACCTTTTCATGTTGTTTTGGATTTTGGAGGTGCAAATACTGATATTTCCCACTTTAACATTGTTTGGCAAGTTTTGCTGAGAGATATGTTCTCTGAAGTTTAAATACTAACACCAGGGGTTTTGTACTGGGAAATTGTTCTTCAGACTAGATGGTGAAGTTTGGATTGATAGATATGTGTCCCCATCCTGGTCACCACAACCCTTCATGTAGTAGACTGAGTTCACTGTTAACTGTTAGCTTCATATTTTCTAGGTCAGGTTCTTATCCATCAGAGACTACTTCAATGAATTTCAACAGAAAAAAAATATGGAGAAAATATCCAGAAAAATATAGATGACAGTTCAAAGTTCTAGGAGACTATTGAGATAAAACCACAGAGACTTTTTTTAACTTTTTTAATTATTAATTTAACGTTTATTTTGAGAGAGAGAGAGAGAGAGACAGAGTGCCAGCTGGGGAGGAGTGGAGAGAGGGGGAGACACAGAATCCAATGTAGGCTCCAGGCTCTGAGCTGTCAGCACACAGCGTAATGCAGGGCTTGAGTTCGCAAACCATAGGACCACGACCAGAACGGAAGATGGATGCTTAACTGACTAAGCCACCCAGGTGGCCCACGGGGACTTTCTGTAGAATTCTTTACCCTACAAAGAGACAGTTTCCTTGCTTTTGACCGTGATCTACACTAAAGAATAAAGGAGATGTCAATATTTTAAAAATAATTGATATTATAGAATTCATTTTCCCCATTAAAAATGAACAAAAACTAGAAATTGATAATAGTTTTATAAATAATACTTTGCTGGGCAATTAAAACACTTTCCTATATAACATCAAAGAGGTATTGGAAGTCACCACTGTAAGAAATGAAGCACTTTACTTTAACCTGGAATTTTTTTTTTAATTTTTGGTAATTTTATTTATTTTTTGAGAGATATAGAGACAGAGTGTGAGCAGAGGAAGGGCGGAGAGAGAGGGAGATACAGAATCTGAAGCAGGCTCCAGGCTCTGAGCTGTCAGCACAGAGCCCAACGCGGGGCTCGAACGCAGAGAACGTGATATCATGACCCAAGCTGAAGTCGGCCGCTTAACCAACTGAGCCACCCAGGCGCCCCTAACCTGGGATTTAAACTCCTGGAATTTCTAATTATACACACATACACACACACACACACACACACACACACACACACACACTCCACTCTGCCCTTTCCTCATTGCTTTGATTTGTTTTTCTTTTCTCCTAAGATTCTTGGAATTCTTTTTCTCCTTTAGGTCCTGTGATTTTTGGGCATATCATCATCACCACTATCACCACCACCACCTTGACTTCTGATATGTAGATTGCACTGCAAATCCTAAACAATTTTAAAGTTGCATGACTTGTATTAATTTGCTCAATCCTCATTTCACAGATGATGAATAAAAGGCAGTTTTTACTTTGTTTGAGGTGGAATATATTTGCTTATTTCGTAGGAACAAATTGTCAAGAATTCAAGTAGGAGATGGTACATGTAAAGCAAATTTTATGATTTCTAGTCTCCCTAAATGTTTATATTTATAACATTTTGCCAATAGCTGAATGGTTGTAAGATTCTACATTGAAAATCATTCACCCATAGCTTAAAAGCTTTATCCTATTTTGAGCAATATCAAAAGTTGCAAAAGAAGTTGAAAAATGGATTTCTAAAGCCTTTCATAGAGGTGTTTTTTTATTTTTTAATCTGGAAAGATTTTAAGATTTCTTTATATTTCATGTTTGTAAACTTTATATTGTTTGCATAGATAACAGAACTTTTAAAAAATTTTCAATGTTTATATTTGAGAAGAAGAGAGAGACAGAGTGTGAGCAGGAGAAAGGCAGAAAGTGAGACGCAGAACCTGAAGCAAGCTCCAGGCTCTGAACTGTCAGCACAGAACCCTACATGAGGCTTGAACTCGCAGACCAAGAGATCATGACCTGAGCCAAAGATGGATGTTGAACCAAATGAGCCATCCAGGTACCCTGAATATACCAGACTTTTTAATTTACTGAGCTGTTCATACAGGCAATCGGGTTATTGTCCTGTTTGTGAATTTAATAATTTATTCCCCTCTTTCTTCTGTGTTCTCTCTTCCAAAATACATAAGAAACAGAATTTCAACATTCTGGACTAAAGTACACTCCCCACAACTTTTCTAGCTCTCTGACTCTCTGTATTTTACTTCCTGAAACTTCTCCACTCACTTATCTGCCAAGAACGTGGGTGATTCTTTTCTTTCAGCTATCACATTTTTAATTTATAACAACTTTTATTCTTTTGTTGTTTACCCATGCTTTATCAAAACTTAATGATGTTTTAAGGATGCGATATTATCTTGAAGCCCTCTATGCTCGATTTTGGTTTTCATTTTCTTTTTTTGGGGGGGCGTGAGTGGGGAAGAGGTGGCAACAATCATTCCCACTCTGGTAACCTTCCTCCTAGATCACAGCAGCTGGCACCCTGGGAACTATATTTTAGAGAGGCCAGCAGGGTCCAGGTTGAATCCCACTCATGAAAGGCATTGTGTGATAGCTGGAAGGGAGAAGGAAAACACGGCCATGATTATTGTCCTAGAAGTGGGTTGCTGTGTGGTCCACAAAGAAGATGTTATCAAAGAATCAAAGGCTAGAGAACCCTGTGTGCTTGTGGCAACACATTTAATACACCTGTAGATTCTGGCTAATCTGAAAGCCACTCATATCCCCACAGAAGCCAAAGTGATCTTACTTATGCAAATCTGACCATCCTTTACCAGCATTTTAACAGGAATGAGCCCCCTGTTGCCCTCAGGATAAGCTAATAATAGCACCCACATGCCTTCATATTTTGGTCCCTGAAAGTCTGTGTCTTTCCACTCAAGTGCTCAGAAACTCTCTCTGCACATGGTATTTGATGTCAGTTACAATTTAGACTCCACCTATGCCTTCGGCTCATCTTTTTCGGTTTCCTTTTCGCCGCACCATCACTGTGAACATATTGAAGCATGATTTTAGAGCTGCATGCTTCACAAATGCTGTTGGTCAACTTGAAATGCCCTCCATTTTCATTGTCCAAATGGAAAATTTTTTGTGTTCCAAAATGACCTTTTTCTATGAAGTCTCCAAAGTATATGAGGAGACCAAATCCAAACACAAAATGAAACCAAACAAAACAAAAACACAAAAAACCAACACCAAACTATTAAAAAACCGGTAGGGGGGGCGCCTGGGTGGCTCAGTCGGTTGGGCGGCCGACTTCGGCTCAGGTCATGATCTAGCAGTGTGTGAGTTCGAGCCCCGCGTCGGGCTCTGTGCTGACGGCTCAGAGCCTGGAGCTTGCTTCTGATTCTGTGTCTCCCTCTCTCTCTGCCCTTCCCCTGTTCACGCTGTGCCTCTTTGTCTCTCAAAAATAAACATTAAAAAAAAATTAAAAAAAAAAAAAAAAAAAAAAAACCGGTAGGGAAACTATTAAAAAATGGGTAGGGAAACTGAAGAGACATTTCCCCAAGGAGGACATGTAAATATCCAACAGGTACATGAAAAGATGTTCACCATAACTAATGAAAATGGAAACATCACTAAGGGAAATACAAATAAAACCACAGTGAGATTTCACCTCAGACTTCTTTTGATGAGTATTACAGAAAAACCCACAAAGAATAAGAAACGTTGGCAAGGATGTGGAGAAATAGGAACTCTGTTCCACTATTATTGAAAACGTAAATTGGTGTAGCCACTCTGGTAGACAATGTAGTATTTCCGAAAAATCTTCAAAATGGAATTACCATTTGTTGCAGCTATCCCACCTCTGTGTATATATCCAAAGGAATAGAAATATGGAACTCAAAGAGATAGCTGTACTCTGATGTTCACATAACATTTTTCTCAATAGCTAAGATGTGGAAATGATCTAAAAGTACATGTAAAGGAGTATGGATAACGAAAATGTGGCATATACACAGTATGGAGTATTATTGAGCCTTTACAAAGAAGAAGATCCTGGTACTTAAAACAACATGGATATGTCTGGAGGACAATATTCTAAGTAAAACAAGCCAGACACAGACAAAGACTTTAGGATCTTTTAAATGAGTAATATATTCAAAGGTATAGAAGCAGAGAATGGAATGGTGCTTGTTAGGGCCTGAGGTAGGGGCGGGGGGGGGGGCGGCCGTGGGGGAAGCAGGGAGGTATTGATTAAATTTCAGTTTCAGTTATACATAATAAATAAGTTCTGGAGATCTGTATAACATGACGCCTTTCAATAACAATACTTTTTTGCATAAAAATTTGCTAAGTGGTTAGATCTTAATTTAAATGCTTTTCCTTACGATGTAAGGAAAAAAAAATCAACAGCCAAAGGTCCAGCTAGAAATTTTGGGAGGTGATAGATGGTTAATGGTATGGATAGTGATGATGCTTTCCAGGGTGTGTTCTTATCTCCAAATACATCAAATCGTATATATATCAAGTATTTACAGCTTTTGTATATCAATCATACTTCTATGAAGTGGTTTAAAAAATATGATTGGAATTATCTTCAATATAGTATTAACTTAAGTGATTTGTCTCAATAAAACTTTTTACAGCACCAGAATATAGAGCATTAATTTCCACATTAGGGTTTGTGCTTTGCTAGGTCCCATCTAGACTGATAATGACCAGCCTGGATTTATAGACTCAGATTTGGATTTCTGGTCTTCACTTTCCTATTTGTCAAGCTCATCCTTCATGCACAGTCTATCTCAAGGTAATATAAAGTGCATTACATTAGTTTAAGCATAATATAATTTTATCAAATCCTGACTAAACCCTTGGAGAGGCTCACACTGTTTTCAGTAGTTTGTCCACAATTCCTTGACTTATACCTGCATTACCAAACCTCAACCATTTCAATACACTCTTCAGTAGTTCAGCTCTGAACTACTTCTGTGTTCCCACAGCATCTTGTTGCTCTCTTCATGAGTATTCTCAAGTAGACCCTAAGGATTATGTGGCCCGATCTAATATATTATGGAGTTTACTTCAGTGTTTTTGGAAGTTGACCAGGTAGGTGAAGGCAGCACCAGACTTATCCAGTGCAAATGATTCTGAGTCTACTATGGTCCCTTTGTATTCCATCCCCACTTTGCTTTCCTAAGCCATCATTCTTTCTTCCAATTCCTGTAACAGTGTCTGTCCCCATTTTCCACTCTGATCTTGGCTTTTCTAAACTCTTTTCTAAATATAATGTCTACAGCTAATCATCTGTGATTTTTTAGGGCATGTTTTATATTTCTTCATTGTAATAAGAATAAAATTCTGAAATTTGCAATAAGACCATCTGGCCATGTATGATGTAATCACAGTGCAGAATGTGTTTCGTAAAATGTATTTGAGATGATATAACCTCAGGGTTTGGGCTAATGACAAACAAAATAAAAAACTGTCTTAATCTTTTTAGAGATGTTTCTTCTGAAATAAAAAAGGAAACATTCTAGCTGGAAAATAGGTATGATAAGTACACAAAGTTTGAGGATTGAGGTAATGGAAACGTTGCTTTTAAGGTAGGTTATCAGTCAGAAGATAACTTTTTGTTGATAACACAAGTCAACCAGAAAAAAAGGCTTAATTTTTTTCATTAGTAATATGAAGTACATAAGCAAATAACTCAAATTCTGTAAACTCGAACCTTTGGAAGAGATTATAGAAATATGAAATTAGTGCTCCCTTTCTCTGATAAAGGCAAGATTTCAGATAAGACTCAATCATAATTATACATTATGTTTCTGAAAGGCTGGAGATAGAACAAATAGGAACATTCATAAGCCATTGGCCGTGTGGTTATTGCTTTCATTAGAGATTGTTGTAAGCCTGAGAACAGTTCTGTTTCTCTCAGCATGGGATTGATACATACATATGTAGCTAAGCTAAGAGCCAAGAACAGCATTGAAGAGCACACCGGAGGTAAACCATATATATTCAAAGGTGAAGGGTACTATGCCCTTATTTCCTTGGACTAAGCATGGAAGGAATGTGGACCCAAGCATTTGTACAATTTCTGGCATTTCCTTCATAACCACAACGTAATATCCAACCATCATCTTAATTATCTAAATGTCCTTTGGTAAATATTAATTCTGGTTGAGCCACATTTATGGCTAGAGAGAAGTGAAGCACAAAGTGTATAAATTACTAAATTTAGGAAATTTCAAGCACATGATTTATTTCAGAGGGAAGAATCAAAATTCAGCAAAGGATTTTGCAATGAATAACTGGTCATCAAAATGTGGAAAATTTAGAAGATTGTTATGCGTATCAAGGCAAAGTGTGGACGTGCAAAAACAGATTCCATTTTTTGTGTGTGTGATTTGATGAGTTTATTTCTTAAACAATCACCACAACTATAGCTCCCATCTGTCACAATACAACGCTACTAAAATACCACTGACTACATCCTTTGTGCTCTACATTTCATCCCCTCAACTATTCATTCCATAACTGTATCACCCACTCCCCTTCACCCATTTGCCAATCCCCCCTCCCTTCTGGCAACCATCAGCTTGTTCTCCATATTTATGGGTCTGTTAATATTTTTTGTTTGCTTGTATGTTTGTTCTTTTTAGACCACATATAGATGAAATCCTAGTATTTGCTTTCTTCACCTAACTTCTTTCACTTAGCATAATACCCTCTAGCTCCATTCCTGTTGTTACAATGGCAAAATCTCATCCTTTTTAAGGATGAGTCATATTCCCTTACTCACATAAATTCACATCTTTATCCATTCATCTTTTGATGGACACTTGTGTTGCTTCCATATCTTCGCTATTATAAATAATGCTGTAATAAACAGGGGTGGGAATTCAACAATGTTTTTAACTTTGTTGTAATTTACCAAATTTTCATTTTATAAGGAATGTGCAGAAATCATCAGTATGGTTGCCAGAGACACTACACTAGAAGTCTGTGACCGCTATAGTGGCCAGAACGAAGAAAAATGTTTTTCTGAGGCATTCAACTCCAAGGCCAATTGATTTTATTTTTATCTTGATATTTTCATTCTGCACATTGTGTCCCTCAGAGCCTGGTGGACCTGCTTGTTCCGCAGAGTGTAGATGACAGGGTTCAAAAGTGGGGTAACCACTGTGTGCACAAGGGAAACTTCCCTGTTGGAGTCCAGCCTGTTGGTTTGCTTTGGTTTCACATATATAAAGACACAGCTGCCATATATAAGGGAGAGGACTATGAAGTGAGAGGAGCAGGTGGAGAAAGCTTTCTGTCGCTCCCTGGCTGACGGGAGTCGCACAATTGTGACTACTATATTGCTATATGCAATGATGGTTATGAGAAGGGATGTCAAAAGGATACACAAAGCCAGGACAAAGGCCAATGTTTCAACAGACTTGGTATTCGAACAGGAGAGATGAATCAAGGGACCAAGGTCACAGAAGAAGTGGGGGATGACACTGGGGCCACAGAAGGATAACTGGGAAACCTTTACTATCAGACCAGTGATGAGAATGAAGGCCAAAACACAGCAGGCAGTGACCAAGAGGAAGCAAGTCTTGAGGTTCATGATGGTCGGGTAGTGCAGAGGCTTGCAAATAGCCATGTACCGATCCACAGACATCACTGTAATGAGGAAGAAACCAGTTGCTCCCAGAAAAACATACACAAAGGCTTGTATGAAACAGGCAAGAACGGAAATGGTTTGCCTGCCTAAAAGAAAGATGACCAGCAACTTAGGAGCAACAGTACTTAGGAAACAACACTCAATGAATGAGAAACTGCTGAGGAAAAAGGACATAGGTGTCTGGAGCCGGAAGTCAGCGCAGGTGATGGTGATTATGACAGTATTGCCTGTAATGGATGCCAGGTATGCCAGCAGGTGCACCAGGAAGAGGACCTTTCCCAGGTGTTGAAAGGCAGGAAACCCCTCCAAGATGAACTCTTGGACAGTGGTCCCATTTTCCATTTCCATGGGCATCTATTTCCACAGCATCACCACTGCTGGCCTTAACCTACAATAAAGACATAGAGGAGCACAAAGAATTTAGTGGAGCATATGATTAAGTCATTTGCATATGCAAGAACATGGCTAGGCAGATAGCAAAGTGGTTTACCCAGTTGGTTCTTGAATCAGAAGAACCTGAGTTCAATAGTCGATCAACACTGAGTTCTAACCCCTGAGAGATGGGCCATCTTTGGAAAGGTAGTTAACCTTTATGAACTTCACTTTCACCTCAGCAAAATGAAGATGAAAGGATCTGGCTGTTGACGTTCTTATGAGAATAAGTAAGATAAAGCATGTAGCTCACGTGGCCTATGATGCCATGTGTTCCTCAAAGTGTAATTGTAATGTCATGGTCATTAATATTATGCTGAAATAGAGCATCATCAGTAGGCAGAATTGTTGAAATTTTTAGTTATAAAACATTCAGTATTCTTACTAATATCAATTTGTAGTAAACATAAGTTATGTTAGTAATATTCCCATTGAGTGTCCATTGTAATATGTAACACGTTCAATGGTCCAAGCTGTCATCATCATTTTCTATTGAGGATTTATCCTTATTCTAGGCTGGTCACTGAATATCAGTGTTTCTATTTCTCTACACAATAATGATGAGCTCCTTCTAAAGAAGCAGAAACTGAGGCTTAGAGAGATCCAGAGAGCTTAGGTCACATAGCTAGGACTTTAGCCCGAATGTCCAAATCCAGAGTACCTGCTCTTTCTAAATGCAGTGACAAAATATTTTAAAATGGAAAGACATCTATGTTCATGATCTCTCAACCTTAAGTGCAAGAGTAGCTTTACTTATCTTGTTTCTATCCAAGGTTAGAGTCACCGATGAGTTACTGACCTGCAGATTGACATGGAGCCAGAAGATCTACTTTAGCACAAGCAGTGTGTAGAAGAGGCTGGAGACCAGAGATGTTTTGGGCTGCTCAGCAACATGACATACACTGTGAATACAGGATTGCCACCCACCCCCAGAGTTCATGCGGGATAGTGAGGGCAGGGGGAATGATGGTATTGCACAGGATTAAGGCAGTTAGGAGCATACGCTAGGCACTACATTCACTCTTCCATGAAAGCTCAGTGAACATTCATCCCTCTTCAGTCTTCCCAGTGACATCTCTCATGATGGTGTTTGGCTGTAGCATCTCAATATTAGGCTAAAGGTTGGCAGTTTGGAATGTGTCTCTCTCACTAGCCCATTGTGGGCCTGGTTCTCTGAATGACTGCTTGTGAAACCATTCCACTCACTCACTCCCCGAGTGGCACAGCCTGAGGGTGCATCTGCTTCTCTTCCAGTTGACCCCAGAAAGTCCACCGAGTCACCACGGTCTTTGAGACCAGTCACACACAGGAGTCACCACACGATCAGCTGGGTTACCTCCTCTAGCTGCCATTGTGTTCCAAGAAAGCAAGAGCTTGCTGTGGGCTGAGGGGAAAGGAGAGGAGAAGTCAATGCAGTTGTCATAGCTTGTTTCCCCACAGTGGGGTGAATATGCCTGTCATCAGCCAGTGTTCGCCTGACAAATCCTTTTTCTATAGCTCAGAATGTTTCCTACCACAGCAAGGCTACATGGCAGCCTTGACCACTAAAACCCCAGAAAGGAGCAGATGGACTAAAACCATATTTTGTTCCCTCCTATTCCGGGTGAGAGCTGGACTTTCAGACTACTTAGGGTTCTGATGAATGCCTGGCTCTGCTCCCTAAGTGGGTAAAAGCCCACCTAACATGCAACAATGTTTTCCGCCTCCTATTCCAGTAATGGTAGTAGGCATCTTACTCTAGTTTTAGTCCTGGGTGCTGCCGTCACCAGGGTCCTTCTGCTGCAGCCTCCAGTGTCCTGGGCACACCAGCTCCAAGACGCCTTCTACTGCACTGAACTTCTCCATCATATCCTCACCTTTCTGTATGAGATGCATCCTTCTTTTCTGGCATCGACAGTGAGAAGCTGCTGACATGCACGTCTGAAGACCCTAATATATTTTTGCCACAGGACTTTTTGGTCAGCAGCAGGTTGGACGCAGCCAGTTAGCAGAGAGTGCAGGTCCCCAAAGCTTATTAGATCCTATAGTGACAGTGGCAGAAAGTTAAGACATACCTGGTGTCTTAGGGCAGCTAATCGGTCACTGTAGTGAACAAGGTTTACTGGTGCAACCCTTATATTTATCTTTCCGTTGACAATATTAACACTGATTCCCAGATGTCCTCAAGTTCTCTGCCAAGATTTTTCAAGGAAATTATATGACAATTTCCCAAGGGTTTCTAAAATCCCAGACTGACTGTTGCTACCAGTTTCAGGTAAAATTCCAGACTATAATTTTCTACATGTAGTGTATGTACTGAGGCCAGAGCATAGTTGTTAAAATAATAGATTTTATGATGAGAAAGAGCTTAATTACACCCTGGCTTTCATGGGACTTTCGGGAGGATACTGGGGAAGTCCACCTTTCTTGGTCATGCTTCCACCAACTTTATCATTCTTCTGCTTGTATATTTTTGTCTGAAGATTATTTTTGTTGTGTTTCCTAAACTGCTTGTAAAGAAAAGCACGCATTTTTTCCTCTTCAGGGAAGAAACAATGGGTACCACTGGGCTGCAGTGGCAGGAGTGACCCATTTTTCTGTGGCCTCTGGCTTCCCTTTGAAATCCAGAGAAGAGGACTAAATTCCCAAGGGGTATTTGCAGGCAACTTCTGGGCATATGGTATCTGGAAATTTGTTGTGTCTGAGTCGGCCCACATCATTAGTGATCTCTCAATGTTGGCAAATATTATTGAAACGTTCAGAAATTTCATGTGGGTCCCACCTCTCCACAGATAGACAAAATCATTTTGATAACATCTTTCCATCTATGCACTGTGCTTTCAATCCAGGCCAAACATGAACCTCATGGTCATATCCTAAGTTGGAAGTAAGCGAACATAAAGAATAAGGGGAGTAGAGTTACAGAAGCTAGAGGGAATTGAGACTGTACATTTTAATGCTCAGATAAACACACATTTGTATGGGGGGTTTAATTGTATTCAGAGTGAGCTTCATGGTGCAAACACCTCTGATGCCAGAGTGAGGCCAAATGCCAAAATACAACCTTTTCATGTTGTTTTGATTTTTGGAGTTACAAATACTGATATTTCCCACTTTAACATTGTTTGGCAAGTTTTGCTGAGAGATATGTTCTCTGAAGTTTAAATACTAACACCAGGGGTTTTGTACTGGGAAATTGTTCTTCAGACTAGATGGTGAAGTTTGGATTGATAGATATGTGTCCCCATCCTGGTCACCACAACCCTTCATGTAGTAGACTGAGTTCTCTGTTAATTGTTAGCTTCATATTTTCTAGGTCAGTTTCTTTTCCATCAGAGACTACTTCAATGAATTTCAACAGAAAAAAAATATGGAGACAATATCCAGGAAAATATAGATGACAGTTCAAATTTCTAGGAGACTATTGAGATAAAACCACAGAGACTTTTTTTAACTTTTTAAATTATTATTTTAATGTTTGTTTTTGAGAGAGAGAGAGAGACAGAGTGCCAGCGGGGGAGGAGTGGAGAGAGGGGGGACATAGAATTCAAAGCAGGCTCCAGGCTCTGAGCTGTCGACACACAGCGTAATGCAGGGCTTGAGTTCGCAAACCATAGGACCACGACCAGAACGGAAGATGGATGCTTAACTGACTAAGCCACCCAGGTGGCCCACGGAGACTTTCTATAGAATTCTTTACCCTACAAAAAGAAAAATAGTTTCCTTGCTTTTGACCGTGATCCACACTAAAGAATAAAGAAGATGTTAATATTTTAAAAATAATTGATATTATAGAATTCATTTTCTCTATTAAAAATGTACAAAAACTAGAAATTGATAATAATTTTATAAATAATACTTTGCTTGGCAACTAAAACACTTTCCTATATAACATCAAAGAGGTATTGGAAGTTACCACTGTAAAAAATGAAGCAGTTTAATTTAACCTGGGATTGTTTTTAAAAATTTTTTTAATGTTTATTTATTTTTTGAGAGATATAGAGACAGAGTGTGAGTAGGGGAAGGGTGGAGAGAGAGGGAGATACAGAATCTGAAGCAGGCTCCAGGCTCTGAGCAGGCAGCACAGAGCCCAACGCGGGGCTCGAACCCACAGACCATGAGATCATGACCCAAGCTGAAGTCGGCCGCTTAACCAACTGAGCCACCCAGGCGCCCCTAACCTGGGATTTAAACTCCTGGATTTTCTAATTATACACACACACACACACACACTCCACTCTGCCCTTTCCTCATTGCTTTGATTTGTTTTTCTTTTCTCCCTAAGATTCTTGGAATTCTTTTTCTCCTTTAGGTCCTGTGATTTTTGGGCATATCTTCATCACAACTATCACCACCACCACTGTGACTTCTGATATGTCGATTGCACTGCAAATCCTAAACAATTTTAAAGTTGCATGACTTGTATTAATTTCCTCAATCCTCATTTCACAGATGATGAAGAAAAGGCAGAGTTTTTACTTTGTTTGAGGTAGAATATATTTGCTTATTTCGTGGGAACAAATTGTCAAGAATTCAAGTAGGAGATGGTACATGTAAAGCAAATTTTATGATTTCTAGTCTCCCTATGTTTATATTTATAACATTTTACCGATAGCTGAATGATTGTAAGATTCTACATTGAAAATCATTCACCCACAGCTTAAAAGCTTTATCCTACTTCGTGCAATATCAAAAGTTGCAAAAGAAGTTGAAAAATGTATTTCTAAAGCCCTTCATAATGGTGTTTTATTTATTTTTTAATCTGGAAAGATTTTAAGATTTCTTTATATTTCATGTTTGTAAACTTTATACTGTTTGGCATAGATAATAGAACTTTTAAAAAATTTTCAATGTTTATTTTTGAGAAGAAGAGAGAGACAGAGTGTGAGCAGGAGACGGGCAGAAAGTGAGACACAGAACCTGAAGCAAGCTCCAGGCTCTGAACTGTCAGCACAGAACCCTACATGAGGCTTGAACTCACAGACCAAGAGATCATGACCTGAGCCATCGATGAATGTTTAACCAAATGAGCCATCCAGGTACCCTGAATATACCAGACTTTTTAATTTACTGAGCTGTTCATACAGGCAATCGGGTTCTTGTCCTGTTTGTGAATTTAATAGTTTCTTCCCCTCTTTCTTCTGTGTTCTCTCTTCCAAACTACATAAGAAATAGAATTTCTACATTCTGGACTAAAGTACTTTCCCCACAACTTTTCTAGCTCTCTATCTCTCTGTATTTTACTTTCTGAAACTTCTCCACTTACTTATCTGCCAACAACGTGGGTGATTCTTTTCTTTCAGCTATCACATTTTTAATTTATAAAAACTTTTATTCTTTTGTTGTTTACCCATGCTTTATCAAAACTTAATGATGTTTTAAGGATGCAGTATTATCTTGGAGCCCTCTATGCTGGATTTTGGTTTTCATTTTCTTTTTTTGTGGGAGCGAGTGGGGAAGAGGTCGCAGCAATCATTTCCACTCTGGTAACCTTCCTCCTAGATCACAGCAGTTGGCACCCTGGGAACTATATTTTAGAGAACCCCTGGCCAGCAGGGTCCAGGTTGAATTCCACTCATGAAAGGCATTGTGTGATAGCTGGAAGGGAGAAGGAAAACACGGCCATGATTGTTGCCCTAGAAGTGGGTTGCTGTGTGGTCCACAAAGAAGAAGTTATCAAAGAATCAAAGGCTAGAGAACCCTGTGTGCTTGTGGCAACACATTTAATACACCTGTAGATTCTGGCTAATCTGAAAGCCACTCATATTCCCACAGAAGCCAAAGTGATCTTACTTATGCAAATCTGACCATCCTTTACCAGCATTTGAACAGGAATGAGTCCCCTGTTGCCCTCAGGATAAGCTAATAATAGCACCCAGATGCCTTCATATTTTGGTCCCTGAAAGTCTGTGTCTTTCCACTCAAGTGCTCAGAAACTCTCTCTGCACATGGTATTTGACGTCAGTTACAATTTAGACTCCACCTATGCCGTCGGCTCATCTTTTTCGGTTTCTTTTTCACCGCACCATCACTGTAAGCAATTTAAAGCATGATTTTATAGCTGCATGCTTCACATATGCTGTTGATCAACTTGAAATGCCCTCCAATTTCATTGTCCAAATGGAAAATTTTTTTGTCTTCCAAAATGACCTTTTTCTCTGAAGTCTCCAAAGTATATGCAGAGATCAAACCAGATGAAAAAAAAAAAAAACGACCAGAACAACCCACACCAAACTATTATAAAATGGGTAGGGAAACTGAAAATATATTCCCCCAAGGAGGACATATAAATAGCCAACAGGTACATGAAAAGATGTTCACCATCACTAATGAAAATGGAAACATCACTAAGGAAAATACAAATAAAACCACAATGAGTTATCACCTTATACTTCTTTGGATGAATATTACAGGGAAACCCACAAAGAATAAGAAGTGTTAGCAGGGATGTGGAGAAATAGGAACTCTGGTCCACTATTATTGAAAATGTAAATTGGTGTAGCCACTCTGAAAGACAATATAGTATTTCCAGAAATTTTTCAAAATGGAATTACCATTTGATCCAGCAATCCCACCTCTGTGTATCTATCCAGAGGAATTGAAATACAGAACTCAAAGAGATATCTGTACTCTGATGTTCACGTAACATTTTGCACCATAGGTAAATGCAGACATAATCTAAAAGTACATGTAAAGGAGTATGGATAGAGAAAATGCGGCATATACACATTCTGGAGTTCTATTGAGTCTTTACAAAGAAGAAGATCCTGGTACTTGAAACAACATGGATATGTCTGGAGGACAGTATTCTAAGTAAAACAATACTGCATGATCTCATTTAAATGTGGAATGCATTCAAATGCCTAGAAGCAGAGATAGGTGGTTGTCAGGGGCTGAGTGAGGGAGGAAATAGGGAGGTATTGATTGAATTTCTGTAATACATAATAAATAAGTTCCAGAGATCTGTATAACATAGGGCCTATGAGTAACAACACTAAGTTGCCTATTTAAAAACTGGCCAAGAGGATAGATTTAAATTAAGTGCTTTTACCTACCATGTAGGGACAAAAAGTCCACATCGAAGGGTCCAGCAAGAAATTTTGGGAGGTGATACATAGGGTGATGGCATTGATAGTGATGATGCTTTCCAGGGTGTACACTTATCTCCAAACACATCAAATATCTACAGCTTTTGTAAGTCAATCATACTTCTACAAAGAGGTGTAAAAATTACAATTGGAAGTGTCTTCGGTATAGAATTAGCTTAAGGGATTTGTTTCAATAAAACATTTTACAGCACCAGGATCTAGACCTTTAATTTCCACATTACGGTTTGTCCTTTGCTGGGACCCATCTAGACTGGTAAAAACTAGCCTGGATTTGTAGATTAAGTTTTGGATTTCCAGTCTTCGTTTTTCTATTTGTCAAACTCACCCTTCAAGCATAGTCTATCTCAAGGTAATATAAAGTGCATTTAATTAGTTTAAGTATAATACATTTTTATCAAATGCTGACTAAAACTTTACGAGGGCTCACACTTTCTTTAGTGGCTTGACCACAATTTATTCCTTCATTACTGAACCTCATCCACTTCACTACTCTCTTCCATAGTTCAACAGTCAGGGAAGAACATTATTTCCATGTTTTGGCAGCATTTTGTTGCTATCTCCATGAGTATTTCCAAGTGGACCATAGAGATTACCTGGCTCAATCTCCACACTGTTTGGAGAAGGTTACTGTGGTGTTTGGAGGTTGACCAGGGAGTTGAAGGCAGCTCCAGCATTGTCTAATGCAATTGATTCCAAGTCTACTATGGTCCCTTTGTAAGCCACTGCCACTGCCACTTCCCTAAGTCATCATTCTCTTTATTCCAATTCCTGTAACTGTCTATACCCACTTTCCCACTCTTGTCTTGGCTTTTCCAAACTCTTTTTTAATTCAATGTCTATAGGTAATCATCTGTGATTTTTTAAGACATGTGTCGTATTTCTTTATTGTCCATAAGGTGAAATCTGAAATTTGTAATAATATCATCAAAGCAATGTATGATCTAGTCACAGTGTAGAATGTGTTTCATAAAATGTATTTGAGATGATATAACTTCAGGGTTTGGGCTAGTGACAAAGAAAATTAAAATTGCGTGAATCATTTGAGAGATGTTTCTTCTGAAATAAAAAAATATACACTTTCTACCTGGTACAGAAAGTTTGAGCATTGAGGTAATGGAAATGTTGGTTTTTAGGTAGATTATCAATCTGAACATAACCTTATGTTGACAACACAAATCAACTAGGAAAAGCCTTATTATATTTAATTAGTAAGATGAAGTAGATAGGCAAATAACTCACAATCTGTAAACTTGAATCTCAGGAAGAAATTATAGAAATATGAAATTAGTGCTCCCTTTCTCTGATAAAGACAAACTTTCAGATAAGAATCAATCATAATTATACATTATACATCTGAGAAGCTGTCTAGAGATAGAAAAAATAATGCGGGCAATAGGAGCATTTGTAAGTCATTGGCCGTGTGGTCATTCCTTGTCTTTAGAGATGGTTGGTTCTAAGCCTGAGAACGGTTTTGTTTCTCTCCAGCATGGGATCGATACATACATATGTAGCTAAGCTCAGCGCCAAGAACAGCATTTAAGAACATTCCTGAGGGAAACCATATATATTCAAAGGTGAAGGGTACTATGCCCATTATTTCCTTGGACTAAGCATGGAGGGAATGTGGACCCAAGCATTGGTACTATTTCTGTCATTTCCTTCATAACCATAATGTAATATACAACCTCCTATCATTTTAATGATCTAAATGCCCTTTCAGATATATTCATTCTTGTTGAGCCATGTTTACGCTCGAGAGAAGTGTAATACAAAGTGTATAAATTACTAAATTTAGGAAATTTTAAGTACATGGTTTATTTCAGAGGGAACAATCAAAATTCAGCAAGAGATTTTGCAATCAATAAATTGTCATCAAAATGTGGAAAATTTAGGAGAACATTGTTATGCATATCAAGGCAAAGTGTGGACGTACAAAAACAGATTCCATTTTGTATGTGTGCTTGTGATTTCGTGAGTTTATTTCTTATACAATCATCACTATGAGTGTAGCTCCCATTTGTCACAATGCAACACTATTAAAATACCCTTGAGTACATCCCCTGTGCTGTACCTTTCATCCCCCTGAACTATTCATTCCATAACTGTATCACTCCTCCCTTTCACCCATTTGCCCTTTCCACACCCTCTCCCTTCTGGCAACCATCAATTTGTCCTCCATATTTATGGGTCTGTTAATACATTTTTATTTTCTTATGTGTTTGTTCTTTTTAGGTTTCACATATAGTGAAATCCTAGTGTTTGCTTTCTCCATCTGACTTCTTTCACTTAGCATAATACTCTCTAGCTTCATCCCCGTTGTTACAATAGAAAATCTCATCCTTTTTTATGGATGAGTCATATTCTTTTAAACACATAAAATCACATCTTTATTCATTCACTTTTCGATGGACCCTTGGGTTGCTTCCATAGCTTACCTATTATAAATAATGGTGTAATAAACATAGTGGTGTGAGCTCAACAATGTTTTTAACTTTGTTGTAATTTAACAGAGTTCCATTCTACAAGGGATGTGCAGAAATCAAGTGTGGTTGTCAGAGATGCTAATCGAGAACTCTGTGGACTGCTACAGTGGCCTAATGAAGAGAAATGTTTTCCTGAAGCATTCTACTCCAAGGTCCTGTGATTTATCTTTATCTTGATTTTTTCATTCTGTGCATTATCTCCCTCAGAGCTTGGTGGACCTGCTTGTTCCGCAGAGTATAGATGACAGGGTTCAGCAGCGGAGTTACCACTGTGTTCACAAGGACAGCTCCTCTATTGGAGTCCAGCCAGTTCGTTTGCTTTGGTTTCACATATATAAAGACAGAACTGCCATACATTAGAGAGAGGACAATGAGGTGAGAGGAGCAGGTGGAGAAAGCTTTCTGTCGCTCCCTGGCTGACGGGAGTCGCACAATTGTGACTACTATATTGCTGTATGAAATGATGGTTATGAGAAGGGATGTCAAAAGGATACACAAAGCCAGGACAAAGGCCAATGTTTCAACAGACTTGGTATTAGAACAGGAGAGATGAGTCAGGGGACCAAGGTCACAGAAGAAGTGGGGGATGACATTGGGGCCACAGAAGGATAACTGGGAAACCTTTACTATCAGACCAGTGATGAGAGTGAAGGCCAAAACACAGCAGGCAGTGACCAAGAGGAAGCAAGTCTTGAGGTTCATGATGGTCGGGTAGTGCAGAGGCTTGCAAATGGCCATGTACCGATCCACAGACATCACTGCTAAGAGGAGGGATCCTGCTGCTCCCACATAAACATACACAAAGGCTTGTATGAAACAGGCAACAAAGGAAATGGTTTGCCTGCCTAAAAGAAAGATGACCAGCAGCTTAGGAATTACAGTACTTATGAAACAACACTCAATGAATGAGAAAATGCTGAGGAAAAAGTACATAGGTGTGTGGAGCCGGAAGTCAGCACAGGTGATGGTGACTATGACAGCATTGCCTGTAATGGAGGCCAGGTATGCCAGCAGGTGCACTAGGAAAAGGAGCTTTCCCATGTGTTGGATGGCAGGAAACCCCTCCAAGGTGAACTCCTGGACAGTGGTCCCATTCCCCATTTCCATGGGCATCTCTTTCCACATCATTATCACTGCTGTACTTAACCTACAATAAAGACATAGAGGAGTGCAAAGGATTTAGTGGAGCATATGATTAAGTTACATGCATATGTAAGAACGTGCTAGGCAGATAGCAAAATTGTTTACCTAGTTGGTTCTTGAATCAGAAGGACCTGAGTTCAATACTAGTTCAACACTGAGTTCTAATCCCTGAGAGATGGGCCATCTTTGGAAAGGTAGTTATGAACTTTATGAACTTCACTTTCACCTCAGTTAAATGAAGATGACAGAATCTGCCTTGACGTTCTTATGAGAATAAGTAAGACAGAGCATGTAGCTCACTTGGCCT
Organism: Paguma larvata; assembly: GCA_030068075.1. Lineage (NCBI taxonomy): Eukaryota > Metazoa > Chordata > Mammalia > Carnivora > Viverridae > Paguma > Paguma larvata. The sequence continues at coordinate 53,099,504 of CM057837.1, read as the reverse complement.
ATGATGCCCATGTCTCCTATGTGTTCCTCAAAGTGTAATCGTAATGTCATGGTCATTAATATTATGCTAAAATAGAGCATCATCAGTAGGCAGGATTGTTGAAATTTTTAGTTATAAAACATTTAATGTTTTTAAATTATTAATTTGTAGTAAACATAACAGTTATGTTAGTTATATTCCCATTGAGTGTCCCTTTTAATATGTAACACATTCTATGGTCCAAGCTGTCATCATCATTATCTGTTGAGGATTTATCCTTATTCTAGGCTGGTCACTGAATATCAGTGTTTCTATTTTTCTACAAAATAATGATGAGCCTCTATGTCTAAGAAGCAGAAACTGAGGCTTAGAGAGATCCAGAGATCTTAGGTCACATAGCTGGGACTTTAGCCCAAATGTCCAAATCCAGAGTACCTGCTCTTTCTAAATGCAGTGACAAAATATTTTAAAATGGAAAGAAATCTATGTTGATGATCTCTCAACCTTAAGTGCAAGAGTCGCTTTACTTACCTTGCTTCTATCCAAGGTTAGAGTCACCGATGAGTTACTGACCTGCAGATTGACATGGAGCCAGAAGATCTACTTTAGCACAAGCAGTGTGTAGAAGAGGCTGGAGACCAGAGATGTTTTGGGCTGCTCAGCAACATGACATACACTGTGAATACAGGATTTGCCACCCACCCCCAGAGTTCTTGCGGGATGGTGAGGGCAGGGGGAATGATGGTAGTGCACAGGACTAAGGCAGTTAGGAGCGTAGACTGGGAACCTACATTCACTCTTCCATGAAAGCTCAGTGACCATTCATCCCTCTTCAATCTTCCCAATCAGTGACATCTCTCATGATGGTGTTTGGCTGTAGCATCTCAATATTAGGCTAAAGGTTGGCAGTGTGGAATGTGTCTCTCTCACTAACCCACTGTGGGCCTGGATCTCTGAATGACTGTTTGTGAAACCACTCACTCACTCCCTGAGTGGCACAGCCTGAGGGTACATCTGCTTCTCTTCCAGTTGACCCCAGAAAGTCCACCGAGTCACCACGGTCTTTGAGACCAGTCACACACAGGAGTCACCACACGATCAGCTGGGTTACCTCCTCTAGCTGCCATTGTGTTCCAAGAAAGCAAGAGCTTGCTGTGGGCTGAGGGAAAAGGAGAGGAGAAGTAAATGCAGTTGTCATAGCTTGTTGCCCCACAATGGGGTGAATATGCATGTCATCAGCCAGTGTTCGCCTGACAAATCCTTTTTCTATAGCTCAGAATGTTTCCTACCACAGCAAGGCTACATGGCAGCCTTGACCACTGAAACCCCAGAAAGGAGCAGACGGACTAAAACCATATTTTGCTCCCTGCTATTCTGGATGAGTGCTGGACTCTCAGACTACTTAGGGTTCTGATGAAGGCCTGGCTCTGCTCTCTCAGTGGGTAAAAAAAAAAGCCCACCTAACATGCAACAATGTTATCAGCCTCCTATTCCAGTAATGGGAGTAGGCATCTTATTCTAATTTTAGCCCTGGGTGCTGCCGACACCAGGGTCCTTCTGCTGCAGCCTCCAGTGTCCTGGGCACACCTGTTCCAAGACGCCTTCTACTGCACTGAGCTTCTCCATCATATCCTCACCTTTCTGTATGAGATGCATCCTTCTTTTCTGGCATCGACAGTGAGAAGCTGCTGACATACACGTGTCAAGTCCCTCTGATATTTTTGCCACAGGTCTTTTTGGTCAGCAGCAGTTTGGACGCAGCCAGTTAGCAGAGAGTGCAGGTCCCCAAAGCTTATTAGATCCTATAGTGACAGTGGCAGAAAGTTAAGACACACCTGGTGTCTTAGGGGCAGCTAATTGGTCACTGTAGTGAACAAGGTTTACTGGTGCAACCCTTATATTTATCTTCCCGTTGACAGTATTAACACTGATTCCCAGATGTCCTCAAGTTCTCTGCCAAGATTTTTCAAGGAAATTATATGACAATTTCCCAAGGGATTCTAAAATCCCAGGCTGACTGTTGCTACCAGTTTCAGGTAAAAGTCCAGACTATAATTTTCTACATGTAGTGTATGTACTGAGGCCAGAGCATAGTTGTTAAAATAATAGATTTTATGATGAGAAAGAGCTTAATTACACCCTGGCTTTCATGGGGCTTTTGGGAGGATACTGGAGAAGTCCACCTTTCTTGGTCATGCTTCCACCAACTTTATGATTCTTCTCCTTGTATATTTTTGTCGGAAGATTATTTTTGTTGTGTTTCCCAATCTGCTTATAAAGAAAAGCACACATTTTTTCCTCTCCAGGGAAGAAACAATGGGTACCACTGGGCTGCAATGGCAAGAGTGACCCATTTTTCTGTCGCCTCTGGCTTCCCTTTGAAATCCAGAGAAGAGGACTAAACTCCCAAGGATATTTGCAGGCAACTTCTGGGCATATGGTATCTGGAAATTTGCTGTGCCTGAGTCTTCCCACATCATTAGTGATCTCTCAATGTTGGCAAATATTATTGAAACGTTCAGAAATTTCATGTGGGTCCCACCTCTCCACAGATAGACAAAATCATTTTGATAACATCTTTCCATCTATGCACTGTGCTTTCAATCCAGGCCAAACATGAACCTCATGGTCATATCCCAAGTTGGAAGTAAGCAAACATAAAGAATAAGGGGAGTAGAGTTACAGAAGCTAGAGGGAATTGAGACTGTACATTTTAATGCTCAGATAAGCACACATTTGTATGGGGGGTTTAATTGTATTCAGAGTGAGCTTCATGGTGCAAACACCTCTGATGCCAGAGTGAGGACAAATGCTAAAATACATTTTCATGTTGTTTTGGATTTTGGAGGTGCAAATACTGATATTTCCCACTTTAACATTGTTTGGCAAGTTTTGCTGAGAGATATGTTCTCTGAAGTTTAAATACTAACACCAGGGGTTTTGTTCTGGGAAATTGTTCTTCAGACTAGATGGTGAAGTTTGGATTGATAGATATGTGTCCCCATCCCGGTCACCACAACCCTTCATGTAGTAGACTGAGTTCTCTGTTAATTGTTAGCTTCATATTTTCTAGGTCAGGTTCTTATCCATCAGAGACTACTTCAGTGAATTTCAACAGAAAAAAATATGGAGAAAATATCCAGAAAAATATAGATGACAGTTCAAATTTCTAGGAGACTATTGAGATAAAACCACAGAGACTTTTTTTTAACTTTTTAATTATTATTTTAATGTTTGTTTTTGAGAGAGAGAGAGAGAGACAGAGTGCCAGCGGGGGAGGAGTAGAGAGAGGGGGGACATAGAATCCAAAGCAGGCTCCAGGCTCTGAGCTGTCGGCACACAGCGTAATGCGGGGCTTGAGTTCGCAAACCATAGGATCATGACCAGAACCAAAGATGGATGCTTAACTGACTAAGCCACCCAGGTGGCCCATGGAGACTTTCTACAGAATTCTTTACCCCACAAAAAGAAAAATAGTTTCCTTGCTTTTGACCGTGATCCACACTAAAGAATAAAGAAGATGTTAATATTTTAAAAATAATTGATATTATAGAATTCATTTTCTCTATTAAAAATGTACAAAAATTAGAAATTGATAATAGTTTTATAAATAATACTTTGCTTGGCAACTAAAACACTTTCCTGTATAACATCAAAGAGGTATTGGAAGTTACCACTGTAAAAAATGAAGCAGTTTAATTTAACCTGGGATTGTTTTTAAAAATTTTTTTAATGTTTATTTATTTTTTGAGAGATATAGAGACAGAGTGTGAGTAGGGGAAGGGTGGAGAGAGAGGGAGATACAGAATCTGAAGCAGGCTCCAGGCTCTGAGCTGTCAGCACAGAGCCCAACGCGGGGCTCGAACCCACAGACCATGAGATCATGACCCAAGCTGAAGTCGGCTGCTTAACCAACTGAGCCACCCAGGCGCCCCTAACCTGGGATTTAAACTCCTGGATTTTCTAATTATACACACACACACACACACACTCCACTCTGCCCTTTCCTCATTGCTTTGATTTGTTTTTCTTTTCTCCCTAAGATTCTTGGAATTCTTTTTCTCCTTTAGGTCCTGTGATTTTTGGGCATATCTTCATCACAACTATCACCACCACCACTGTGACTTCTGATATGTCGATTGCACTGCAAATCCTAAACAATTTTAAAGTTGCATGACTTGTATTAATTTCCTCAATCCTCATTTCACAGATGATGAAGAAAAGGCAGAGTTTTTACTTTGTTTGAGGTAGAATATATTTGCTCATTTCGTGGGAACAAATTGTCAAGAATTCAAGTAGGAGATGGTACATGTAAAGCAAATTTTATGATTTCTAGTCTCCCTATGTTTATATTTATAACATTTTACCGATAGCTGAATGATTGTAAGATTCTACATTGAAAATCATTCACCCACAGCTTAAAAGCTTTATCCTACTTCGTGCAATATCAAAAGTTGCAAAAGAAGTTGAAAAATGTATTTCTAAAGCCCTTCATAATGGTGTTTTATTTATTTTTTAATCTGGAAAGATTTTAAGATTTCTTTATATTTCATGTTTGTAAACTTTATACTGTTTGGCATAGATAATAGAACTTTTAAAAAATTTTCAATGTTTATTTTTGAGAAGAAGAGAGAGACAGAGTGTGAGCAGGAGACGGGCAGAAAGTGAGACACAGAACCTGAAGCAAGCTCCAGGCTCTGAACTGTCAGCACAGAACCCTACATGAGGCTTGAACTCACAGACCAAGAGATCATGACCTGAGCCATCGATGAATGTTTAACCAAATGAGCCATCCAGGTACCCTGAATATACCAGACTTTTTAATTTACTGAGCTGTTCATACAGGCAATCGGGTTCTTGTCCTGTTTGTGAATTTAATAATTTCTTCCCCTCTTTCTTCTGTGTTCTCTCTTCCAAACTACATAAGAAATAGAATTTCTACATTCTGGACTAAAGTACTTGCCCCACAACTTTTCTAGCTCTCTATCTCTCTGTATTTTACTTTCTGAAACTTCTCCACTTACTTATCTGCCAACAACGCGTGAGTGATTCTTTTCTTTTAGATATCACATTTTTAATTTGTAAAAACTTTTATTCTTTTGTTGTTTACCCATGCTTTATCAAAACTTAATGATGTTTTAAGGATGCAATATTATCTTGAAGCCCTCTATGCTGGATTTTGGTTTTCATTTTCTTTTTTTGTGGGAGTGAGTGGGGAAGAGGTCACAGCAATCATTTCCACTCTGGTAACCTTCCTCCTAGATCACAGCAGCTGGCACCCTGGGAACTATATTTTAGAGAACCCCTGGCCAGCAGGGTCCAGGTTGAATTCCACTCATGAAAGGCATTTTGTGATAGCTGGAAGGGAGAAGGAAAACACGGCCATGATTGTTGCCCTAGAAGTGGGTTGCTGTGTGGTCCACAAAGAAGAAGTTATCAAAGAATCAAAGGCTAGAGAACCCTGTGTGCTTGTGGCAACACATTTAATACACCTGTAGATTCTGGCTAATCTGAAAGCCACTCATATCCCCACAGAAGCCAAAGTGATCTTACTTATGCAAATCTGACCATCCTTTACCAGCATTTGAACAGGAATGAGTCCCCTGTTGCCCTCAGGATAAGCTAATAATAGCACCCACATGCCTTCATATTTTGGTCCCTGAAAGTCTGTGTCTTTCCACTCAAGTGCTCAGAAACTCTCTCTGCACATGGTATTTGACGTCAGTTACAATTTAGACTCCACCTATGCCGTCGGCTCATCTTTTTCGGTTTCTTTTTCACCGCACCATCACTGTAAGCAATTTAAAGCATGATTTTATAGCTGCATGCTTCACATATGCTGTTGATCAACTTGAAATGCCCTCCAATTTCATTGTCCAAATGGAAAATTTTTTTGTCTTCCAAAATGACCTTTTTCTCTGAAGTCTCCAAAGTATATGCAGAGATCAAACCAGATGAAAAAAAAAAAAACGACCAGAACAACCCACACCAAACTATTATAAAATGGGTAGGGAAACTGAAAATATATTCCCCCAAGGAGGACATATAAATAGCCAACAGGTACATGAAAAGATGTTCACCATCACTAATGAAAATGGAAGCATCACTAAGGGAAATACAAATAAAACCACAATGAGTTATCACCTTATACTTCTTTGGATGAATAATACAGGGAAACCCACAAAGAATAAGAAGTGTTAGCAGGGATGTGGAGAAATAGGAACTCTGGTCCACTATTATTGAAAATGTAAATTGGTGTAGCCACTCTGAAAGACAATATAGTATTTCCAGAAATTTTTCAAAATGGAATTACCATTTGATCCAGCAATCCCACCTCTGTGTATCTATCCAGAGGAATTGAAATACAGAACTCAAAGAGATATCTGTACTCTGATGTTCACGTAACATTTTGCACCATAGGTAAGATGCAGACATAATCTAAAAGTACATGTAAAGGAGTATGGATAGAGAAAATGCGGCATATACACATTCTGGAGTTCTATTGAGTCTTTACAAAGAAGAAGATCCTGGTACTTGAAACAACATGGATATGTCTGGAGGACAGTATTCTAAGTAAAACAATACTGCATGATCTCATTTAAATGTGGAATGCATTCAAATGCCTAGAAGCAGAGATAGGTGGTTGTCAGGGGCTGAGTGAGGGAGGAAATAGGGAGGTATTGATTGAATTTCTGTAATACATAATAAATAAGTTCCAGAGATCTGTATAACATAGGGCCTATGAGTAACAACACTAAATTGCCTATTTAAAAACTGGCCAAGTGGATAGATTTAAATTAAGTGCTTTTACCTACCATGTAGGGACAAAAAGTCAACATCGAAGGGTCCAGCAAGAAATTTTCGGAGGTGATACATAGGGTGATGGCATTGATAGTGATGATGCTTTCCAGGGTGTACACTTATCTCCAAACACATCAAATATCTACAGCTTTTGTAAGTCAATCATACTTCTACAAAGAGTTTAAAAATTACAATTGGAAGTGTCTTCGGTATAGAATTAGCTTAAGGGATTTGTTTCAATAAAACATTTTACAGCACCAGGATCTAGACCTTTAATTTCCACATTACGGTTTGTCCTTTGCTGGGACCTATCTAGACTGGTAAAAACTAGCCTGGATTTGTAGATTAAGTTTTGGATTTCCAGTCTTCGTTTTTCTATTTGTCAAACTCACCCTTCAAGCATAGTCTATCTCAAGGTAATATAAAGTGCATTTAGTTAGTTTAAGTGTAATACATTTTTATCAAATGCTGACTAAAACTTTACGAGGGCTCACACTTTCTTTAGTGGCTTGACCACAATTTATTCCTTCATTACTGAACCTCATCCACTTCACTACTCTCTTCCATAGTTCAACAGTCAGGGAAGAACATTATTTCCATGTTTTGGCAGCATTTTGTTGCTATCTCCATGAGTATTTCCAAGTGGACCATAGAGATTACCTGGCTCAATCTCCACACTGTTTGGAGAAGGTTACTGTGGTGTTTGGAGGTTGACCAGGGAGTTGAAGGCAGCTCCAGCGTTGTCCAGTGCAATTGATTCCAAGTCTACTATGGTCCCTTTGTAAGCCACTGCCACTGCCACTTCCCTAAGTCATCATTCTCTTTATTCCAATTCCTGTAACTGTCTATACCCACTTTCCCACTCTTGTCTTGGCTTTTCCAAACTCTTTTTTAATTCAATGTCTATAGGTAATCATCTGTGATTTTTTAGGGCATGTGTCGTATTTCTTTATTGTCCATAAGGTGAAATCTGAAATTTGTAATAATATCATCAAAGCAATGTATGATCTAGTCACAGTGTAGAATGTGTTTCATAAAATGTATTTGAGATGATATAACTTCAGGGTTTGGGCTAGTGACAAAGAAAATTAAAATTGCGTGAATCATTTGAGAGATGTTTCTTCTGAATAAAAAATATACACTTTCTACCTGGTACAGAAAGTTTGAGCATTGAGGTAATGGAAATGTTGGTTTTTAGGTAGATTATCAATCTGAACATAACCTTATGTTGACAACACAAATCAACTAGGAAAAGCCTTATTATATTTAATTAGTAAGATGAAGTAGATAGGCAAATAACTCACAATCTGTAAACTTGAATCTCAGGAAGAAATTATAGAAATATGAAATTAGTGCTCCTTTTCTCTGATAAAGACAAACTTTCAGATAAGAATCAATCATAATTATACATTATACATCTGAGAAGCTGTCTAGAGATAGAAAAAATAATGCGGGCAATAGGAGCATTTGTAAGGCATTGGCCGTGTGGTCATTCCTTGTCCTTAGAGATGGTTCTAAGCCTGAGAACAGTTTTGTTTCTCTCCAGCATGGGATCGATACATACATATGTAGCTAAGCTCAGCGCCAAGAACAGCATTTAAGAGCATTCCTGAGGGAAACCATATATATTCAAAGGTGAAGGGTACTATGCATTATTTCCTTGGGCTAAGCATGGAGGGAATGTGGACCCAAGCATTGGTACTATTTCTGTCATTTCCTTCATAACCATAATGTAATATACAACCTCCTATCATTTTAATGATCTAAATGCCCTTTCAGATATATTCATTCTTGTTGAGCCACATTTATGGCTAGAGAGAAGCGAAATACAAAGTGTATAAATTACTAAATTTAGGAAATTTTAAGTACATGGTTTATTTCAGAGGGAACAATCAAAATTCAGCAAGAGATTTTGCAATCAATAAATTGTCATCAAAATGTGGAAAATTTAGGGGAACATTGTTATGCATATCAAGGCAAAGTGTGGACGTACAAAAACAGATTCCATTTTGTATGTGTGCTTGTGATTTCGTGAGTTTATTTCTTATACAATCATCACTATGAGTGTAGCTCCCATTTGTCACAATGCAACACTATTAAAATACCCTTGAGTACATCCCCTGTGCTGTACCTTTCATCCCCCTGAACTATTCATTCCATAACTGTATCACTCCTCCCTTTCACCCATTTGCCCTTTCCACACCCTCTCCCTTCTGGCAACCATCAATTTGTCCTCCATATTTATGGGTCTGTTAATACTTTTTATTTTCTTATGTGTTTGTTCTTTTTAGATTTCACATATAGTGAAATCCTAGTGTTTGCTTTCTCCATCTGACTTCTTTCACTTAGCATAATACTCTCTAGCTTCATCCCCGTTGTTACAATAGAAAATCTCATCCTTTTTTATGGATGAGTCATATTCTTTTAAACACATAAAATCACATCTTTATCCATTCACCTTTCGATGGACACTTGGGTTGCTTCCATAGCTTGGCTATTATAAATAATGCTGTAATAAACATAGTGGTGTGAGCTCAACAATGTTTTTAACTTTGTTGTAATTTAACAGATTTCCATTCTACAAGGGATGTGCAGAAATCAAGTGTGGTTGTCAGAGATGCTAATCGAGAACTCTGTGGACTGCTACAGTGGCCTAATGAAGAGAAATGTTTTCCTGAAGCATTCTACTCCAAGGTCCTGTGATTTATCTTTATCTTGATTTTTTCATTCTGTGCATTATTTCCCTCAGAGCTTGGTGGACCTGCTTGTTCCGCAAAGTATAGATGACAGGGTTCAGCAGCGGAGTTACCACTGTGTTCACAAGGGCAGCTCCTCTATTGGAGTCCAGCCAGTTCGTTTGCTTTGGTTTCACATATATAAAGACAGAACTGCCATACATTAGAGAGAGGACAATGAGGTGAGAGGAGCAGGTGGAGAAAGCTTTCTGTCGCTCCCTGGCTGACGGGAGTCGCACAATTGTGACTACTATGTTGCTATATGCAATGATGGTTATGAGAAGGGATGTCAAAAGGATACACAAAGCCAGGACAAAGGCCAATGTTTCAACAGACTTGGTATTAGAACAGGAGAGATGAGTCAGGGGACCAAGGTCACAGAAGAAGTGGGGGATGACATTGGGGCCACAGAAGGATAACTGGGAAACCTTTACTATCAGACCAGTGATGAGAGTGAAGGCCAAAACACAGCAGGCAGTGACCAAGAGGAAGCAAGTCTTGAGGTTCATGATGGTCGGGTAGTGCAGAGGCTTGCAAATGGCCATGTACCGATCCACAGACATCACTGCTAAGAGGAGGGATCCTGCTGCTCCCACATAAACATACACAAAGGCTTGTATGAAACAGGCAAGAAAGGAAATGGTTTGCCTGCCTAAAAGAAAGATGACCAGCAGCTTAGGAATTACAGTACTTATGAAACAACACTCAATGAATGAGAAAATGCTGAGGAAAAAGTACATAGGTGTGTGGAGCCGGAAGTCAGCACAGGTGATGGTGACTATGACAGCATTGCCTGTAATGGAGGCCAGGTATGCCAGGAGGTGCACCAGGAAGAGGACCTTTCCCACATGTTGGATGGCAGGAAACCCCTCCAAGGTGAACTCTTGGACAGTGGTCCAATTCCCCATTTCCATGGGCATCTCTTTCCACATCATCATCACTGCTGTACTTAACCTACAATAAAGACATAGAGGAGCGCAAAGGATTTAGTGGAGCATATGATTAAGTTACATGCATATGTAAGAACGTGCTAGGCAGATAGCAAAGTGGTTTACCTAGGTGGTTCTTGAATCAGGAGGACCTGAGTTCAATACTAGTTCAACACTGAGTTCTAACCCCTGAGAGACGGGCCATCTTTGGAAAGGTAGTTATGAACTTTATGAACTTCACTTTCACCTCAGTTAAATGAAGATGACAGAATCTGCCTTGACGTTCTTATGAGAATAAGTAAGACAGAGCATGTAGCTCACTTGGCCTATGATGCCCATTTTCGTATGTGTTCCTCAAAGTGTAATCGTAATGTCATGGTCATTAATATTATGCTGAAATAGAGCATCATCAGTAGGCAGAATTGTTGAAAATTTTAGTTATAAAACATTTAATGTTTTTAATATTATTAATTTCTAGTAAATGTAACAGTTATGTTGTTATATTCCCTTTGAGTGTCCCTTTTAATACGTAACACATTTATGGTCCAAGCTGTCATCATCATTATCTGTTGAGGATTTATCCTTATTCTAGGCCGGTCACTGAATATCAGTGTTTCTATTTCTCTACACAATAACGATGAGCCTCTATGTCTAAGAAGCAGAAACTGAGGCTTAGAGAGATCCAGAGATCTTAGGTCACATAGCTGGGACTTTAGCCCGAATGTCCAAATCCAGAGTACCTGCTCTTTCTAAATGCAGTGACAAAATATTTTAAAATGGAAAGAAATGGTGATGATCTCTCAACCTTAAGTGCAAGAGTAGCTTTACTTACCTTGCTTCTATCCAAGGTTAGAGTCACCGATGAGTTACTGACCTGCAGATTGACATGGAGCCAGAAGATCTACTTTAGCACAAGCAGTGTGTAGAAGAGGCTGGAGACCAGAGATGTTTTGGGCTGCTCAGCAACATGACATACACTGTGAATACAGGATTTGCCACCCACCCCCAGAGTTCATGCGGGATGGTGAGGGCAGGGGGAATGATGGTAGTGCACAGGATTAAGGCAGTTAGGAGCATAGACTGGGAAACTACATTCACTCTTCCATGAAAGCTCCGTGAACATTCATCCCTCTTCAATCTTCCCAATCAGTGACATCTCTCATGATGGTGTTTGGCTGTAGCATCTCAATATTAGGCTAAAGGTTGGCAGTGTGGAATGTGTCTCTCTCACTAACCCACTGTGGGCCTGGTTCTCTGAATGGCTGCTTGTGAAACCATTCCACTCACTCACTCCCCGAGTGGCACAGCCTGAGGGTGCATTTGCTTCTCTTCCAGTTGACCCCAGAAAGTCTACCGAGTCACCACGGTCTTTGAGACCAGTCACACACAGGAGTCACCACACGATCAGCTGGGTTACCTCCTCTAGCTGCCATTGTGTTCCAAGAAAGCAAGAGCTTGCTGTGGGCTGAGGGGAAAGGAGAGGAGAAGTCAATGCAGTTGTCATAGCTTGTTGCCCCACAGTGTGGTGAATATGTATGTCATCAGCCAGTGTTCGCCTGGCAAATCCTTTTTCTATAGCTCAGAATGTTTCCTACCACAGCAAGGCTACATGGCAGCCTTGACCACTGAAACCCCAGAAAGGAGCAGACGGACTAAAACCATATTTTGCTCCCTCCTATTCTGGATGAGTGCTGGACTCTCAGACTACTTAGGGTTCTGATGAAGGCCTGGCTCTGCTCTCTAAGTGGGTAAAAAAAAGCCCACTTAACATGCAACATTGTTATCTGCCTACTATTCCAGTAATGGGAGCGGCAGCTTCTCCTAATTTTAGCCCTGGGTGCTGCCGACACCAGGGTCCTTCTGCTGCAGCCTCCAGTGTTCTGGGCACACCTGTTCCAAGACACCTTCTACTGCACTGAGCTTCTCCATCATGTCCTCACCTTTATGCGTGAGATGCAACCTTCTTTTCTGGCATCGACAGTGAGAAATTGCTGACATGCATGTGTGAAGTCCGTCTGATATTTTTGCCACAGGACTATTTGGTCAGCAGCAGGATGGATGCAGCCATTTAGCACAGAGTGCAGGTCCCCAAAGCTTATTAGATCCTGTAGTGACAGAGGCAAAATTTAAGGCACACCTGGTGTCTTAGGGACGGCTAATTGGTCACTGTAGAGAACAAGGTTTACTGGTGGAACCCTTATATTTATCTTCCCATTGTCAATGGTAACGCTGATTCCCAGATGTCCACACGTTCTCTGCCAAGAATTTCCAAGGAGATTATGTATCATTTCAAGGGTTTCTAAAATCTCAGCCTGAATGTTGCTACCAATTTCAGGTTATAGTCCAGAGTACAGTTTTCTACATGTGTTGTATGTCTGAGGCCATAACATACATATTATAAGAACAGAGTTTATTATGAGAATGAACTTGATTATACCCTGGCTTTCATGAAGCTTTTGGGAGGAGACTGGGGAAGTCCACCTTTCTTGGTCAATCTTTCTTCATGCTTCCACCAACATTATGATTCATTTCATTACAGATTTTCATATGAAGAATATTTTTGTTCTCTCTAATCTCCTTATAAAGGAAAGCACACAATTTTTCCCTCTTCAGGGAAGAAACAGAATTTATTGGTGGTTTCTGTAACATCTCTAACCTGGCAGACCCCTCTCTCTTTAAAAAGAATCTGGGAAGTGAATCCCCAGGTTCTTTCTAGATGGCACATGAGGAAGATCTGTGAGTCTGAGGGTAGAGAAGCTTTATGGATAACCAGTACCTGATTGAAAAGCTGCTTCCAGCTGGGCTGTTGTGGAAGGAGTGATCAATTTTTCTGTGGCCTCTGGCTTCCCTTTGAAATCCAGAGAAGTGGATAGACTCCCAAAGCATATTTGCATGCTACCCTGGGGCATATGGTAGATGAAAATTTGTTGTGTCTGAATCTGCCCTCATCATTATTGATACTGTCAGGTCAAGGCAAATATTATAGAAACTTTCAGGAATTTCAACCAGGTCCCATAAATAGACAAAATCATTTTTATAACATCTGTGCATCTATTCACTCTGCTTTCAATCCAGGCAAAACTCTGACGTCACGTTCATATTCTCAGTTGGCAGTGAGGAAAAATAAAGAATAGTGGGAGATGTGTTACAGAAGCTGGAGCAATATAAGACTATACATTTTAGAATTCAGATAAAGTCTCATTGGCAGGGATTTAATTTTATTCAGAGCCAGCTTCATGGTGCAAAAATACCTCTCGCACCGAAGCGAGTCCCAACGCCTACCTGACTGTGGGAAGGTTGGAGGAGAGGGGCTGGTATGTGGTTTGATAGAAAGGTTTAGAAAGGGTACACAACGAAACTAGCTGAACTAATTACACTTTACATCTAGCACAAGTCGTGAGCTGGCAGCAAGAAATATTTCTAATTGTCTTGGTCTATTGCCTGTTTTCTGGCTAGTGCCTTCATGGCTCTCTGAAACCTAGTATTTTTTTATGTTTTAAAATTATACCTTGAGATATCATTCATCTTTGACATTTTCCAGCATTCCTTATGCTTTGAGTGTGTAGGTATCCAGTTAGAGTAAGGAAAGGGATGAACCTATAGAATGATAAATTGAATTGAATTATGTGGCTGGTATAGAAAGAGGTGGAAATAGCTACGTTTAAATCTCAGAAGTGAAACTACTTTGTAAGGTTCTGGATCCTCCATTTCTGTAAATTTCTTGTAGGATTTCTTGTGCTTATCTGACCTCTGATGTTTGGATACTCCAGGTTTTGGGGACAACCATCGATTCTAGGTGGTGTTTTAGCACAAGATTCCTAAGTATCTTTATTTCTGTATCTTTCCAGAATGAAATGTGGATGTTATGTCTTGGAAGGTCAATATTTTATACCAAGGATGGAAGAGCCCTCAATAACCTTCTCTCCACCGCAAAAGCAAACTGCTTTGAAACGAGGGGGTGGGGAGTGGGGGAGTGGGGGAGCAAAGTTCACACCTTTCTTTTCTTTCTTTCTTTTTAGTTAATAATCTTACTAGTCTTGCAATGGGTGAAAGAAAGAAGGCAATCTAGTTTAAAAATCTTGCTATTTAATCTCTTTCTATGATTTGGCTATTGTTGAAAGTGCTTCTATAAACATCAGGGTACATATGTTTCCACGCATAGATGGACTTTGCGAGACTTAACAGAAAACCTGGGGAGAGGGGAAGAAGGGAAGGAAAAAAGTCACAGAGAGGGAGGGAGACAAAACATAAGAGACTCCTGAATACTAAGAACAAACTGAGGGATGGGGTTGATGTGGGAGGGGGGAGAGTGGGTGACGGGCACTGAGCAGGGCACAGGTTGGGATGAGCACTGGGTGTTCTTGTATGGAAACCAATCTGACAATAAAAAATTATTTTAAAAAATCTTGCTATTTAAGAAAATCAGCTTCTCTTGGGGGAAAATATTAAGTGTGATTTTAGGAGAAGGCATATTCTTTTAATGGCTTGTCTAAAAATAGAGATGTGGCCATGTCCTTTTCAGTTTTTTTTTTTAAAACTTTTTATTGTCAAATTGGTTTCCATACAACATCCAGTGCCTATCCCAACTGATGGCCTCCTCAGTGCCCATCACCCACTCTCCTCCCTCCCATACCCCCCTCAACCCTCAGTTTAAGAGTCTCTTATCTTTTGTCTCCCTCCTTCTCTGTGTCTTTTTTCTTTCCCCTCTTCCCCTCCCCCATGGCTTTCTGCTAAGTCTCTCCAAGTCCACCTATGCGTGGAAACATATGGTATCTGTCTTTCTCTGACTGACTTATTTCACTTAGCATAATACACCTTTCTGATAACACCCTTAGAGCTTATTACATGATTAGTTTTACTGTTAATGGAGGGGAAGTACTTAGAGAAGAAGATGAATGATTTGCAATGGAGAGAAAACTAATTTATCTAATTCCCTTTTAGCAAATGGGACCTTTTTGGCTGGGCTTAAGACATCATCTGATCAATTAGTATTATACTGGCTAGTGTCATATACATTGTCAGTGTCCAACATTCCTAAAATTCAGTAAACTAGGCTGATCTCTTTCCACATATTTGACTCTGGGGATCTCAGGGTGATGAGAACCTTTACATGGATATTGGTATAGGTAAATGTTCTTCTCATGACTGACATCACAATCACATTCTGTTTTCTTATCCAGCACTTATCACCGCGTGGAGACAGAGCTCCTAAGAAGAATTCTCAGGAACCAGACGACATAAATTGGAATTATTCAGCCCTCTAATAGGACTGGACCGCTTAGCCTTGCGTGGAGGTATCTATCAGCATCTTCTTCCTTAATTGGGAGGTCAGGCCACTCACAAAGCAGGGAAGGACAGTGGCCAGTGAAGGCATGGTGGGGAAGCCCATGCTCAGATTGACCGAGAGGACATTGCCAGGGTGAGCATGTGCTGCGTCCTCAGAAGGCTGGCTTCTGCTGGCAGTGTGCCTCTCCTTGGTACATCATGTCTACTACTGGGATAGATACATCCAGCCAAAAATAGAGGAGCTGGGTGGGCTCAGCTCTGCTTTAGTCCTCATGCCCATCTAAGTTTGACACTTTGTTTGGAAAAGAATAGAAATCCTATCGATCATGGTTAATGAGGGGGTTTTATTTCACAAGTAGCATCTCATTCATTAAAATCCTGAATCAGGAGTCAAAATAGGCCTGGTCCTGTGGACACCAAAGGTGGAGAGTGATTCTAGATTCAGGCAGCTCTCAGAACTTCATTCAGCATTGGGTGTATGGATCCTCTTTACAGTGCTTTCCCATTTTCCCTCTAGCGAGTCTTCATGTCCACAACTTAATGGGCTTCTACTAAATAGTGTCACCTATACTCTTAATTTCTATCCTTTTTTTCTCAGTGACAGGATACATATTGGCTGTGACACTTTCTTGTGGTACATCTCAGTCCTTTGTTTAAGGTAGGAAAAATACAAGTCTCATGCACTCTTTCAAATGAAAAAGTATGAAAAGATAATGTAATTTCCTGAAAAAGTTATGAACTACAGTATTCTGTTTTTTTCCCACTTTCATTGAGATATAATTGATTTATAACACTGTATAAGTTTAAGGTGTACAAGTGATGACTTGGGACACACATGTATGATGAAATGTTTACCACAGTAAGCTTAACTAACGCGTACTTCACTTCGCATTATCACCACTTTGTTGTTGTGGTGGTAAGCACATTAAAGCTCTACTCTCATGGCAATTTTCAATTGTGCAATACAGCATCGTTAGCTATAATCTGTACCTTCGATGCCCAGAACTTACTCATTTCATAATTTAAAGTTTGTACCCTTTGACCAACATCTCCCCATTTCCCCCACCCCTCAGCCTCTGACAACCACCATCTCACTCTCTGTTTCTATGAGTTAGATATTTTTAGATTTCACATACAAATGAGATCATACACTATTGTCTTTCTCTGTTTGACTTATTTGACTTTGCAATAAAATATACATCATCAGATTCATGACAAAAGTGACAGTTTAATGAAGCAGGGAAGTGATAGTCCTTTCAATAAACATAAATGGTGTTGTATCAAGTGGGTATTCAAATGGAGAAAATTCAACTTGACCCTTACTTTGTATCATACCAAAAAAATGTTAAAAGAGGGGGGGAAAAAGGGAAGGAATCCAGAAAATGAGCTCTAGATCTAAATGTAAATGGTATAACAATCATCTAAAGGAACACAGACCAGAATGTCTTAATATCTTTAGGGGAAGGCAAAAAAACTACTTAACCAAGACAAAACAATTTACCACAAAAAATTATATTAAGAACCTCTGTTTATTGAAAGACAGAGTGAAAAGTAATTAAAAGGCAAGCTACTGTCTCAGAGAAGCTATTTTTAACCTGACAAACCTACAAATCAGTAAGGAAAAGACAATGGAACAAAAGAAAACGTGGCAAAATATTTGTAGGGTTCCTTCACAGAAAAGAGGTTATACAAATTGCCAGTCTCATATTAAAATGTGCAGGTTATTTATTTACTAGGGAAAGATAAATTAAAACCACAGGACAATAATAGTTCATACATACTAGAAAGGCTAAAATGCAAAATTCAGACAGTGCTTAGTGTCAGTGAGAGTACTGGACTGCCATTCGCTGATGCTGGGAGTGTAAAATTTGGAAATAGATTGAAGCTGAGCATATTTTACATATGACACATTTTCTTGAAATAAAAGTTTTATTTAGGCAGTAAGTTTAGTCATTGAGTTATTTGTCAACAAATTTCCTTATTTCCCTTGAAAATTACGGTGATATGGAGAAATGCTTTGTACTCAAGGGCAAATTTTTTTCTTTTATAGATTCTAGTGCAGCATGTAGTTCTATTTCCATTGCAAGATATAATGATTCAGCTTTCAGATTATTTATATCACTGAAATAACTATTATATCAACAATGCCCATTTTTTTGGTTCATGCCAAATTTATATGATATTAAGTACTGCACAAAGTCAGACAGGAAGTGTCAGTTGATTGTTGAAGTAATACGTGGAGAGATGATAATGCCGTATTTGTGAAACCTAGTCATTAAAAATGTGTTTGTCCACTATCCCCAGGACCACTGAAGGAGAAAAATCCTGGAAGAATATTAAGTGAATTTTTATTAGACGAATGCCACTGGGGATCAATGCCAAAGCGTTAAGAGTAGCTGGAGAGATTAATATCCAAGCCAACAGATGGAGCAGGCAGGCAGAGAAGGAGTGAAGGCCTCTGGCATTGTCAGCCCATCTTACTCAATATTTATACTTCGCCTCCTCTCCTCCACCCTACCCAGCCACTCAGGTTGTTGACAATAAGTCTTCTTCCAAACATGATGGAAAACCAGTTCGAAAGGCCCTTATAATTTGTCAGGTAATGCAAAGCTGAAATACTCTTCTCCCTCCTTATGCCCCTGCCAGGCAATTATTAACTCCTTAGTTGCAATGGTTCCCAAACTTTGGCATGCATCAGTGTCACCTGGAGGGTTTGTTAAAACACAGATTACTGGGCCCCATCCCAAGAGTTTCTGATACTGCAGGTGGTGCTCACTAATATGCATTGATAACCAGTTACCAGGTGATGTATTGCTACTGGTGTAGGGACCACACTTTGCGACCCAATGCAATAGTTCACTCCTTTGACATCATTCCAATCCTCTTCTAGTAAGTATAAGTGTGTCTTTCAAGAAAATTATCAGTGAGGGAAATGAAGCTGAGGAAATTATAAGCTGTTTTACATCCAGGAACAAAGTGGAGTATCAGCAAATCAATGCAGTGGGGAATAGGAGCCTCAGGTGAGGGGCTTATTAGAATTGAACTATTTGTAGGAAGAAGGGACAGAAAGAATAAAGAAGCAGGGTGACACACAGGAGGAGGTTTATTTATTTTTGCTTACTTTGTGTGTCAGCTGGCTCTGAGAGCCATGAGCAGAAGTGGCTTCAGAGTTAGTTAGTGGTAATTGTGATAGCATTATCAGAAATTCTCCAGGGCTACATAGGACCCTAGTCATCCTTGAACACCATGAGTAAGGAGCTCTACCATACAGAAATTCTCCGTCCACTTGGGCTTTTAATAAGAAGTAACAAATTCATTTTCTAAACTACCAGTGACTCCAGAGGGGATAAATTAGCAGATAATTAATTCTTCGGGGAGTCCTTTTTCCAATGTTTAGGTCAACTTGAAAATATTTTTCTGTGAAACTTATATGCCTGTGGGAAATCACAAAATGTTTTCATTATCTTGCCGATGCTCTAGGTAATTAATGCAGGGAATTAGTTATAAGTCATTTCCCCCAAAAACCTTAGGGAGGCTTCCCTTTGAACTCAGGATGGGGCTAGGCAAGGCAGTTACAACACAAAAGGTGTACAAATGATTGAATAATACAGTGACTGAATATTGGGCATTGGCTGGGGAACAAGGAAAATGAGTCAAGACCAGAAGGTGTTCAAAAACTGGAGGTCCAAGATTGGTTGTAGGTGATATGCAGAAATAAGGAAGTAAATAAATCACTGTAGGGACCAATTTTGGGTAGGTTGGGGAAAAGACGATATATCCTATCTCCCCCACTGAAAATGGCTATAAAGCAGAATGTATCTGGCAGCCATTAGAGGATTCTATACTGTGAATAGTAGTAGAAGAACTGAAAAGAAGATCAGAATTTGAAGTACCACGAAATCAGTGGTGAGTTTACCATGTTTTTTTTGGTTCTCTCACTTCTTGGTCCAATGAGCAGCAGTAAAGAGTGATGAAGAGACCATGCTTCTGGCAGCAGAAGCTAGAAGAGGCAATTTAGGGAAATGAGATATATTGGAGAGATTGTGATGAGGGGGAACCTGAGGAAAGACAGCACATTAACTTGTTAAGTAACTCAAAGATTTACTTCCAAACTGCATGATTGTCTGATCTTATCAGCATAATAAACACTTTGAAAACTGAGTTACCAGAAAGATTTCTGGCCAGAAGCCAGACTTCCCTGGGCGATGCTCATGTGTGACCAATGTGAATACTTTTGCAAAGGTTTTGAAAAGTTCACTGACATTGAAACTGGAGACTATAGAAGATGGGATGGAACTTATGGGCTGAACCGAATCAGGTCCATTTCTTGCTGAAATGAGAAAATAAACATTTTCCAAAGGGTTTTAAAAAGACTCAGAGTCTACAAACATGATATCCCAGTTCAAAATTATTCAGCATGCAAAGAACCAGGAAAATCTCAATTCTCATGGGAAAAGATAATCAGCAGACATCAACTCTCACATGATGGAGATGTTGGAAGTATCTGACAAAGACTTAAATCAATTATTTAAAAATATTCTAACAGGGAATTATGAGAACTTGTAAATTAATAGAAAAATAGGACTCGGTAATGACATTTAAAGAAGAAGCAAATGGAAATATTAGACCTGAAAAATACAATATAGAACTTCCTGGTTGTCAGTGAAATTGAAAATAGATGGGTAGAAATTATCCAGCCTTGAAAAGGAAGAGAAAAAAAAAAGATTTAAACAAATGATAGATCCTCAGGGACCTGTGGAAGAATAAAAGGTATAACTTCTTATCATTAGAAGGACAAGCACAAAGAATTCAGTGCTGAAAAATGTATTTCAAGAGATAATGCCTGAAAACTTCCTATATTTGGCAAACCATATAAACTTAGAGATTCTAGAAGCTGAACAAAACCTAAAGAGGATAAATCCAAAGGAATTCCATGCTAAGACCAAACATAATTAAACTGGTTTTCTATAGTTTAATGTAGAAACCAAAACACAAAAGAAAATATTGAAATGAACCAGAAAAATAAAGGTGTATTACCTCTAGGGGAAGAACCATTTAAATGGCTGTAGATTTCTAATCAGAAACTACATAAGGAAGTATCACGATATTTTTCAATTGCTGAAAGAAAACTGTCAACTTGAAATTTTAGACTTAGCAAAAAGCACCTTTAGGAATGAAGGTAAAGTGGATGTCTTCTGAGTTGAAGGAAAGCTAAGAGAATTTGTTGCCACCAGATCTGCTGTGAAAGAATTGCTAAAGGAAGTTCTTTACATTATTATTTTACTTCTTAATTTATTTTTATTTTTAAAATAATATAAAAACATTAACACAATAATATATAATATAATAATTATTATATGATTATTATTATATTATTCTTAAAGAACAGAGGGAAATGATACCAGAAGAAAATAGTACATCAGGGATAATAAGCAAAAGAAGTGGTAAATATGTTGGTACATATTCTGCTCTTGAGTTCTTGAAAAACATTTTTGATGGTTGAAAGGAAAAATTATCAGCAGGGATTTCAGTGTATACAGATATGATATATAAAATAATTAAAACATAAAGAGTAGGGTACAAGCATCCATGTGGTCGAAAGATTTCTAAATTCCACTTAAGTGGTAAAGTGTTTTTCTAGGCGCTTGTCCGCCCAGCACTTTGGGAGCAGGGCCTCCACACTGCAAGTAGTCTGGCTGCACCACAGCTACTAAGCCCTCGACTGTGGCAGGGAGCCCTGTAGTGATGTGGACCAGGGTTTATTAAAAGTGAATTACAGAGGAGGAGTTAAGATGGTGGAGAAGTAGGGAGACCAGGATTTCCCTTACCCTCAAACAACTGTATAGAGGTCAGATCACTTGGAATACCCAGGAAATCAATCTGAGGAGTGGCCGAAGGATCGCCACAGGTGGAGGGAGACAGCTTGGTGGATTCAAGGGTTACTTCAATGAACAAATCAAAGCATACCTAGTGTAAGGTCCAAACACTCCACCACTACAAGCAGGGAGGAACTTTGCAGAGGACTGACCAGTGGGATAGAGCAGCCAAAACACAACTTCCTTAATTTGAGAAAGGAAACAGGCATCCAAATCCAAGAGGTACAGAGAACTTCCTTCAAAATCAACAAAAACAGGTTAACACCATGACATATCACAGTGAAACTGGCAAAATACAAAGATAAAAGAGAAAATTCTGAAAGCAGCTAGGGAAAAATGGTCTTAACTTACAAGGGTAGACACATAAGATTAGTGGCAGACCTGTCTATTGAAACTTGGCTGGCCAGAAGGGAGTGGAAGAAAATATTTAATGTGCTGAATGGGAAAAATGTGCAGCCAAGAATTCTTTATCCAGCAAAGCTGTCATTCAGAAGAGAAGGAGAGATACAGGCTTTCCCAGACAAACAAAAACTAAAGGAGTTCATGACCACTAAACCAACCCTGCAGAAGATCCTAAGGGGAACTCTGTGAATGGAAAGCAGGAAAGACTACAAAGGACCAGAGACATCACCACAAACATGAAACCTACAGATAACACAATGACACTTAATCCATATCTTTCAATAACCACTCCAAATGTAAATGGACTAAATGCCCCAATAAAAAGACATAAAAGTATCAGAATGGATAAAAACACCCATCTATATGTTGCCTACAAGAGAGTCATTTTAGACATGAGGAAAGCTGCAGATTGAAAGTGAGGGGATGGAGAACCATCTATCATGCTTCTGGGCGTCAAAAGAAAGCTGGAGTACTAATATCAGACAAGTTAGATTTTAAAACAAAGACTATAACAAGAGATGAAGAAGGGCATTAATATCATAATTAAGGGGTCTATTCATCAAGAAGAGCTAACAGTTGTAAATGTTTATGCCCCTAATGTGGAGCACCTAAATATATAAATAAGTGAATCACTAACATAAACAAATATATGGATAATATTACTGTGATTGTAGGGGAATTTAATACTCCACTTACAGCAATGGACAGGTCATCTTGGCAGAACATCAGTAAGGAAACATTGGACCAGATGGATTTAACAGATATATTCAGAACTTTTCATCCTAAAGCAGCAGAATACACATTGTTCTCAAGTGCACATGGAACATTCTCTAAAATAGATCACATATTGGGTCATAAAGTGTTGATTATAATTAAATTGTGGAAAGTTAAATACATAAATTGTAATTTTTATAGAAACCATCTAAAACAATCTATACAAATAGATATTATTTTTAAAAACGTGATCAATTAAAATGGAATAATAGCAATATTCAAACAACTCAGATGAAGGCAGGATATAGGGAAATGAATGAAAGAAAAACAGGAAAAAACACACAAAACAAATAACAAAATGGTCGAGCTATATCTAAACACACCAATAATTTCATTAAATGGAAATAACCTAAACTCACCCAACTAAAAGACAGGGATTGGCATTAACAAATACTGCAAATTCTACTTATGGGGTATCTAAAGTAGTCAAACTCTTAGAAATAGAAAGTAGAATGGTGATGACAGGATAGGAGGAGAGGGAACGAGGTGTTGTTTGATGGAAATAGAGTTTGAGTTTTGCAAGATGAGAAAGCTTGAGAGATTTGTTACACAACAATGTGGATATATTTAATGCTACTGTACTGTACCCTGAAAAATGGTTCATCTAGTAAATTTTATGTTATGTGATTTTTACCACAATAAAAAGACAGAGACTGTCAGATTAAAAAAATATAAAAATGAAGAAATAAAACATGACCAAAGTACATGTGGTTTACAAGAAACTAATTTGAGATGTAATGATCCAGATAGTTATAAGTAAAAAGATGGAAAATGACATAGGATGCAACACTAATCAAAATAATGGTGGACTAGCTATATTAAGATCAGACAAAACACACTTCAGAGCAAAGAGAATTACCAAGAATTAAAAAAAAAAAGATTACATAGTGATAAAACTGTCAATTCACCAAGAAGATGCAAAATTCCTAAGCGTATATATACCTAAAAGAACTTCAAAATACTTGGACCAAAAAAAGGGCACAATTAAAGAGAGATAAATCCACAAATATAATTGAAGACTTTAACACTCCTCTATTAGTAATGGATGTAACTGGGGGAAAGAAAATCAACAAGTATGTGGAAGAACTGAACAATACTCTTAACTAAATAGATATAACCGACATAGAATACTTTACTGAACAACAGCAAAATATGCATTAGCTTTAATTGTACTTGAGCATTTGCCAATATAGACTTTTTTCTGTATCATAATATAAATTTTAACAAATTTACATTAATTAATTAATTTTTTAAATGTTTATTTATTTTTGAGAGAGGGAGACAGAGCACGAGCAGGGAAGGGGCAGAGAGAGAGGGAGACACAGACTCTGAAGCAGGCTCTAGGCTCTGAGCTGTCAGCACAGAGCCCAACTTGGAGCTCAAACTGTGAGATCATGACCTGAGGTGAAGTCAGACGCCCAACCAACTGAGCCACCCAGGTGCCCCTACATTAATTAATTTATGTCATAAAAATCACATATATTCTCTGACCATAATCATATTAAGCTAGAAACTAATAACAGAGAAATAACTGGAAAATTTTCAGGTACTTGGAAATTTTTTTAAATGTTTTTATTTATTTATTTGAGAGAGAGAGAGAGAGAGAGAGAGAACATGAGTGGGGGAGGGGCAGAGAGAGAGAGAGAGACACAGAATCTGAAGCAGTTCTCCAGGCTCTAAGCTGTCAGCACAGAGCCTGGTGTGGGGATGGAACTTGTGAACCACAAGATCATGACCTGAGCCAAAGTTAGACGCTTAACCAACTGAGCCATTAGGCGCCCCCAGATACTTAGAAAGTAAATAATACACTCCAAAATAATTTCTTGGCCAAATAGGAATTATTAATTTATTGTAATCTATTATTTATTTATTACTATAAGAAGCATTAAGGAAAATATTTTCATATTTTGAACTGAATGAAAAGTGATAATATAACATATCAAAATTTGTGTGATGGAGCTAAAGCAGTGTTTCCTGGGAAACTTAGAGTGTTAAATGATTATAAGTAAGTCGCAAGTCTTGCCCATACTCAGTGGAAGGAAATTACACAAGGTGAATACCAGGTGGGGATAATTGGAGGCCACCTGAGAGTCTATATGCCACACCACCTTTATAAGATTTCCACTGAAACAGAGTTGGAAGGGTGGTCAAAGGTAAATCTGTCCTCAGAGAAGGAGAATGGATTTTATTAGCCCTTTACTCACAAAGTGTTTGGAGAAAAAGTGACAAATCTCTCCTTGCCCTTCCTATCTCGTCTCTCCTTCCCAACACAGTCCCTTCATGCAGCCAGTGTTAGTTGCGGAGTTTGTAGTCTTTCTTAAATAATCATGTACTTAAATACTCATGTATTAACTATACTTAAGTAGATTCAATGGGCATTTTTCTCCTTGTAACAGTCAGATCATATTGAGTACATTATTTTTAAACTTACTTTTTTTCTTAAACTTTTTATTTAACTTTTCACTTTGAAATACTTTCAGACTTATCAAAAAAAGCTGCAAAATGAATGCAAGGAATTCTCATATACTTTTCATACAGTTTCTTCAAATATGAATACATAACCACAGAACAATGATCACAATCAGGAAATTAATATTTAATTTGCAGATTTTATTATATTTTTCAGTTGTCCTAGTAACGTCCTTTTTCTGGTCCAATATCCAATCTTGGGCATATGTTGCATCCAGGCATAGTATCTTGCCTCCTAGACCTGCTCCAATCTGGGACAGTGTCTTCCATATTTCACTGCCTTTCATGATTTTGAAACACTTGAGTGCTATTTATTTTATACAATGATTCTCAATGTGGGTTTGTCTGATTCAAGTTAGGTTACGCAATTTTGTCAAAAATCCCATAGAAATGATATTGTGCCTTTCTCAGGTATATGATGTCACTGTATCTTATTACTGGTGGTGTAAATTTACTGGTAGTTACAGGTAATTACTTGTTTAAAGTGGTGCCTGTTTAAAATTAATAAAGTTACAGGACTCAGTCAGTTAAGCATCTGACTCTTGATTTTGGCTCAGGTCATGATTTCGTGGTCATGGGATTGAGACCTGCAATGGGTTATATACTGACAGTGCAGAAAGCCTGCTGGGGATTCTCTCTCTGGCATTCCCTCTCTCTTCATCTCTCTCTCTCTCCTCTCTCTCTCTCTCTCTCTCTCCCTCCCCCCTCTCAGCTAAGACACATACTCTCTCTGAAAAGAAATAAAATAAGTTAAAAAAATAAAATTAAGAAAGTTACTATTTTTCCCTTCATAATTAATATCTTATTGGAAGATGCTTTGAGACTATGTAAATATTCCATCCTTATATTTTTGCCCACTCATTTAGTATCAAAGATGATTCTTGCTTGAAACAACAATTACTGTGGTAATTTTCAAATGGTGCTGTTCTGTTTCCATCATTCCATCTACACTTAATAGAATTCTACTGTTTTTCTTGTCTCCCTGTTTATTTATTATTCTTTACTCATATTAGTATGATAACTCACAGGTATTTGTTTTGTTTCATGACCTTTATCTATTAGTACCACTGTTCATTGTGTTGCTCAAATTGCTCCATGCATGGCCACTGGGAGCGCTGCTTCAAGTTACCTCCCAAGCCTTTTGACATGACTCCATTATATTTTGGGCACCTCCTAACATTTTTACACCACAAGGACCTCATCTTGTTCTTTTTTTGGTTTTTAATTTTTAAAAATTATTATTATTATCACTAATGTTTATTTTTGAGAGAGAGAGACAGAGTGTGAGCCGGGGAAGGGCATACAGAGAGGGAGACACAGAATCTGGAGCAGGCTCCAGGCTCTGAACTGTCAACACAGAGCCCGACTCAGGGCTTGAACCCACGAACCATGAGATCATGACCTGAGCTGAAGTTGGATGCTTAACTGACTCAGCCACCCAGGAGCCCTTATTTTTATTTTTTCATTTTTTTTAAAGATTTATTTATTTTGGAGAGAGAGCAAGCCGGGAAGGGATGGGGTGGGGGGTGGGTGGACAGAAGATCTGAAGCAGGCTCTGCACTGACAGCAGTGAGCCCAATGCGGGGCTGGAACTCACAAACTGTGAGATCATGACCTGAGCCAAAGTCAGATGGTCAACTGACTAACCCACCCAGGTGCCCCTATTTAAAAATTTTTTTTAATGTTTATTTATTTTTAAGAGACAGAGAGAAAAAGAAAGCGCAAGCAGGAGAAAGGCAGAGAGAGAGGGAGACACAGAATCCAAGCCAGGATCCAGGCTCTGAGCTGTCAGCACAGAGCCTGACTTGGGGCTCAAACTCAAGTACGAGATCATGACCTGACCTGAAGTTGGATGCTTAACTGAGTGAGCCATTCAGGCGCCACTTCTTTCTTTTTTCTTTTTTAAAGTTTTAAAATTTATTTTGAGAGAGAGAGCAGAGGAGGGGGTGACAGAGGATCTGAAGCAGGCTCTGTGCTGAGAGCAGAGAACCCCATGCAGGGCTCAAACTCATGAACCATGAGATTATGACCTGAGCTGAAGTAGAAGACTTAACCGACTGAGCTACTCAGGCACCCCTCATCTTGCCCTTTTTTGTAGCAACACTGTAATCAGCCATGGTTCCTTTTATCATGGTGACTTGGGCCATCTCAGCCCAGTCATGACTGGTGTATGTTCCTGTTGGTCATCTGAAGCTTTCAGTCCTCTAACAGAGCTTCTTACCACTGAATCTAGCTGTGTTTATTTTGCTTTCCTAGGACTGGTGGTATGTAAGTCCTCTTGCATATGCCTTATTTGATTACTTAGGTTTCAAAAATTATAAATAGATAGGAACTTGTGATAGAGACTCTTCCAGAGAGAAGACTTTCCATATTGTCATTTTCATTCAATGTTATTAACCAAAGTTCTGAGGGTATCTCTCCTTTTTCTTGCCTATATTGTTTGACCCTAGTTTAAATGTTAAAAGGGAAGCTTTGTAAGGATAGGGGAGTGATAGAGACTTTCTTACTCACCATTCAGCTGGCTTTGGGGACTAATTTGTATTAGGTCAGCTTTTACTTTTATTTATTGCTGGAACAATAAACTCTTCCTCTAGAAAACACTCAAAGGGAAGATTCCATCTTGTCTGTTTAAAAAAGAAAGCACTTTAACACAGGAGGTCTTTTAAAATTTTTAAAAAAATTTTTTTAGAGTAACATTATTTAATTTTTTTAACATTTATTTATTTTTGAGAGAGAGAGACAGACCTTGAGCAGGGGAAGGTCAGAGAGAGTGAGACACAGAATCTGAAACAGGCTCCAGGCTCTGAGCTGTCAGCATACAGCCTGATGCTGGGCTTGAACTAATGAACCATGAGTTCATGACCGGAGCCAAAGTCAGCCGCTCAATGGACTGAGCCACCCAGGTGCCCCTTATAATTTATTTATTTAAACTCAAGTTAGTTAACATGCATTGGTTTGTAGTATTGGTTTCAGGAGTCGAACCCAGTGATTCATTTCTTACATATGATACCCTGTGCTCATCACAAGTGCCCTTCTTAATGTCCATCAGCCATGTAAGCCCATCCCCTCACCCATTTCCCCTCCAGCAGGGGAAAACCTCCAGGAGGTTCCTCAAAAAATTAAAAATAGAACTACCCTATGACCTAGAAATTGCACTACTAGGTATTTATCCAAAGGATACAAAAATGCTGATTTAAAGGGCACATGCACCCCAATATTTATAGCAGCGCTATCAAAAATAGCCAAATTATGTAAAGAGCCCAAATGTCCAATAACTGATGAGTGGATAAAGAAGATGCAGTATATATATACAATGGAATGTTACTTGGTGACCAAAAAGAATGAAATCTTGCCATTTGCAACAATGTGGATGGAACTAAAGTGTATTATGCTAAGTGAAATAAGTCAGCCAGAGAAGACAAATATATGATTTCATTCATATGTGGAATTTAAGAACACAACAGATGAACAGAGGGGAAGGGAAAGAAAAATAAGATAAAAATATAGGCGGTCTTTAGTCTTAGTTTCCCTACTTCACAGCTAATGATTTCCTGGCTATTACAGTTTTATAATAAAACACCTGACACACCATTTCATAAGGACGGCTAGATGCTGGCTAGCAGAGTCTCTCTATGCCCACACCAAACTTTCTTCAAGCAGAACTCATATGTATTCTCACTATAACCACAATTCATGTACTTATATTCTAAAATAGCACAATTTCACTAAGCATGATTCAGAACTGCAAAGGTTATTATGGGGAACTTTAGAAATGGTGAAGACAAAATATCTTAGAGTAACTTTCGGAAAGAAGGAAACACACCAAATACTCAGAGGGAAGTTTTTTGATTGGTATGCTGAGGGATGAAAACAAAATTTTGACTCCATTACAGCCTTCCTCAAAATTCCTCTGGGAAAAGCTACAGTTAAGAACACACTTTATTCATACCTTCATACACTGGCCCTCATTGTGCAATCTCTATATTCTACCTGCCCTGATTTCACAACTTAGACTGTTCTCCTCAACGTCTTCCCCCAGTAGACTATTGATTTAATGGGTCATTCCTCACTCCAGATTGCTATGCCAGAATGTAAATCAGAGGAAGATGAATATAAGTTGAATTATATTAGAACCATAATAAAAAACTTCCCAAACTACAAAAACCAAACATTGCTATGGGACTTTGAATTATATTAGTAATTTGCTGGCCAGGGATTCTAGATCTAAACCAATTAATCTTTCTCAGATAATGACAAAATTTATTGAAACCTATCATGTGGGAAATTTAAAAAAAATTTTTAAATTCCATCATGGAAAACGCTGAACAAGGCCTAGAAACAGTACGAAAAGTAGGTCATTTTTGAAGCTATCAAAAGTAATAGCTACAGTTATAAACAAACAAAAAAGACAACTCTAAACCAGATTCTAGAATTCTGTTTCAAGAAAATTTTAAACAATATTCTCAGGTGGACTCTAAGCTAATGTAAAAGGACCCTTGTCCTCTCCTTGAATAAGGGGGCTAAAATCTGAAACAGGGAACTTAGTCAAAAATTATATGAGAAATTGTAGATCCGGGGTTCTCTAATATTTGGCTGAGCATTTGCAGATGGAGTTGGAAAAATTGATAAGCTTAGGGCCAACAACAAATGTATGGCCCTTGAGATAAAAAAAAACCGGTCCCCAAAACAGAGATTGAATTAAAAGGCCCTCCCTCCATCACCTAAGAATTATAGAACTATTAATGATGACGTGCAGTTATATAAGCAAAAACATAATGAGAAGATTCATTGTCCGACATTATTTTTTTTTTTAATTTTTTTTTTAACGTTTATTTATTTTTGAGAGACATAGAGATAGAGCATGAGCAGGGGAAGGGCAGAGAGAGAGGGAGACACAGAATCCGAAGCAGGCTCCAGGCTCTGATGAGCCATCAGCACAAAGCCCGATGTGGGGCTCGAACTCACAGACTGTGAGATCGTGACCTGAGCCGAAGTCGGCCGTTTAACCGACTGAGCCACCCAGGCGCCCCTGTCCGACATTATTTAAAAGCAAAATTAATCATCCATTTCAATGGTCCTTGTAATACTTCTGCTTTGTCTATAAGGGCTAAATAGACGAGATGTGGTTTAGTATCTGTATGCAATTAATATAATAGTATTCTTTGTTTTTTTATATAGCCTAGTCCAAACAGCACGGTTTCGTTAGTCCTACCTGAGGATAAATCTTCTGTAACAGACTTGCGCTCAGCATTCTTTACTATCCCAGTAGATAAAGACAGTCAATATTTATCTGCTTCAGGGGCACCTGGGTGGCTCAGTCGGTTAAGAGTCCAACTTTGGCTTGGGTCATGATATCGCATTTCGTGAGTTTGAGCCCCACGTTGGGCTCTGTGCTGATAGCTTGGAGCCTGGAGCCTGCTTTGCATTCTGTGTCTCCCTCTCTCTCTGTCATTCCCCTGATCACACTCTGTCTCTCTTTCTCTTTCAAGAATAAATAAAGATTAAAAAATCTGCTTCACTTGGGGGAAAGTTACAGTACACTTGGACAGTGATGACTCCATGATGCATTAGTGAGGCTCCATGTTATATCTCCTGGCTTTTAGATCAGGATATGTAAAAAACTGTCCATATTGACCTATCTCGATACAAAATGTCCATGATCTCCTTCTATAGTTCACTGATTTATTCTTCTAAAACTGACTGAATTGGTTTAAAAAGGATGCAAATTTTTAAGGAAAAGCTTATGTGCTAGTCAAAGGTAGAAGTTACTTGGGGAAAGATTGTTGACTAAACAAAATTATCCAAAAATATTTTCAAAAAGACAAATGAGAGAATTTCTTGGATTTACTATTTATTGCAAATGATGGGATCCCAGTTTTTCTGAACTATTAAGGCCTTTATATGAGCTTCGCTCCTGTGGAACTCAGAAGTTAAAGATACTTTTTCAGTAATATCAGACTGTCCTTCAACAACCACCTTTGCTGGTCTTCCAGATTATGATGAACCTTTCTTCCTGTATGTCCAGGCAAGTTCAGGTCATGGTCTAGGGGCATGAATGTAAATACACCCATTAAGGACACATTGTATATAGGCCTGTTCCTTACCTACTAGCCAAGGTTTATTTTTTCTGCCTCTGAGCAAATGGAGCTTTGGCTAAATTTTTCTACTAGTGAAACTGGCCACTGTTTTCCCCTTATCCAATGACTGGGCTATGTTGTTTTTAATGGAATTATCTATGCTCAAAGCTGTGGCTATCCCCTCCAAAATCTTGATGTGATCTTACTTGTTGATGGGTTTTATCTAAAAAAGTGACAAAGGTCAATACCGCATGTGGTTTCTCCTTTGTCCAAGAAAGAATTTGAAGTGCATTTTTTAGGTTTGAGAGAAGTGTGATTTCCTTTAATAAACAGCTGCACAATATTCTATCATATGACTGTGCCATAGAGTTAATTATTAACTGAAGCCATAAAGCTGACTATTAGAAAATAACTAAACTAAAAGCTTCATATTCAATTACATAAAAGATTATCAAGATTCTATATAAAAATATATTTATGTATAAACAAACCAAGTACAAAATGATAGAGTGGAAGAAAATATTTACATCATACCTGACAGATAAAGGCTAGTATCCTTGATATACTAATCATTCCTAGGAGAAAGGCAAACAATTCAATGGAAAAATTAACACACAATATAAAGGACAATTCTCAGAAGAGGAAATGCCCATGTCAAATATACTAATAATCAAGAAAATGTGAAGTGAAATAATAGTTAATAGTGATATAACATTTTATCTATCATGTTGGCCAACACTAAGAAGAATTACGACAGTTAGTGCAAGCTAAGGGCACTGGGAAAAGACTCCATTCCCCTGCTGTGGTTGTGTGAATTACTACAACTTTCACGGAATAGAACTTGGCAGTACCTAGTGACATTTAGAACATGCATACCCTTTGATCCAGCAATCGCACTTGGGAGATCCATCCCACAGAACTTAAAGTCCTACTACATAAGAATCTATGTGTAAAGATTTGTATCCCAGACTCAGCTTCCATGCTAGTAAGTGGTTGATGATGATGTGTTCTTTTTGAGGCCATTGTTGAGATTAAAGATAGTATGTAGGAAATGTATTTTGCAAATTAGTTATCAATATTTAAAATATGTGGCAATGGTATAGGATTTCCTGAAGAGGACCCCGCCTTTCCTAGTCTGACTCCTCATACATCATCCTCTGTACCTGGTGTTTCCCAGAGCACAGCACTCAGCAGAAGTCAGCCAGAAAAGAACGGAAGGAAATAACAGCAAGGAACAGCAGAAATGAATTCAGCAGTCAGGGAAAGAAGCCTGTGCTGTCTCAGCCCATTACGGAGACACCCTCGAGGGCCACGTCCTGAAACTCTGGCTCACCAGTCTGTTGATGTTTCTCTCAAGTATTAATTACTCCCAGAAAGTTTTGAGTAAGGGTGAAAAGAAGCTTCTGGATCTTGGAGGCAGAGGCTGAGCCCTGGTCATGTCTGTAAGGATCCTGGGGTCTGGCCACTAACTGCTTGTCTCTAATGACTTTTATCTCACAGAGGTAGGTCTCCCAAGTGGATACTTCCAGAGAGCTTGGAGGCTCTGGAGCAAGTTTTCAAGACCACTTCTAGCCATAGGTGACTCTGGGATCCTTTGTTAAATCTCCCTTAGTAGATTCAATACATTGCATGGGGGATTAGGCTTCAGCATATGAATTTTGGAGGGACACATTCATTCTATAGCAACTCTCCCAAGGGCCTGCCTTCCACTCTCTGAGATCTCCTCCATTAAATTACCTATATACATGTCCTTGCTCAGGCTCTGCTTTTGGTGTCTGAAGCCAGAGTCAGTTCATTTTTCCTTTTATATTCCAGGACAGTTATTTCCTTTCTGTTATTCTGCATTATTTGCCAACAACCTGAATGACACTTTGATTTTGGTTTTGTGAGATACTAGGGAAAAAAACACAGTCAAGCCCACCCAGACTTCTGGCCAATAGACTGTGTTGTTTTCAGTCACTAAATTTATGGCACCTCATCTTCTCACTGATCTCGAGTCAAGGAGCAGGTTGAGAGATAGAATCTGTGCATGTTTAGTGTCCTTCCAAAATTCATGTCCTTGTTAGAACATCAGAATGTGACCTTATTTGGAGAAAGAGTCACTGTGAGTATATAATTAGTTATAATGAGGTCATGTTGAAGCAAAGTGGCTCCTTAATACATTATGACTGGTATCTTTACAAGAAGAGAAGAGACAGACACAAACAAAAAAGGGAGGAAGCCACATGAAGGGGGAGGCAGAATTTGGGGGTGATACCACGGAGCACCAAGGATTGCTGGCTATAATGGAACCTGAGAGAAAGGCATGGAGTGAGTTCTCCCCTGGAGCTGTCAGAGCAAGAGCATGGCCCTGTCTACATCTTAATTTCAGACATCTAGCCTCCAGAAATGTGAAAGAATCCTTATTCTGTTGTTGAAAGTCACCTACTTTATTACACCAGTTCTTTTTTTTTTTCCTCATTTCTTTTTTTTTCAGTTTATAATAATTTATTTTCAAATTGGTTTACATATAACACCCAGTGTTAATCCCAACACGTGCCCTCTTTAATGCCCGTCACCCCCTCTGCCCCCTCCCTCACCCCCCTCACCTTCAGTTTGTTCTTAGTCTTTGAGAGTCTCTTATGTTTTATCTCCCTCCCTCTCTGTGTCTTTTTTCCTTTCCCCTCTTCCCCTCCCCCTGATTTTTGCTTAGTCTCACAAAGTCCACCTATTCGTGGAAACATATGGTATCTGTCTTTTTCTGACTGACTTATTTCACTTAACATAATACCCTCCAGTTCCATCCATGTTGCTACACATGGCCAGATTTCATTTTTTCTCATTGCCACGTAGTAGTCCATTGTATATATGTGCCACAACTTCTTTATCCCTTCGTCAGTTGATGGGCACTTGGTCTGTTTCCATGATTTAGCTATTGTCGAAAGTGCTGCTATGAACATTGGGGTACATGTGCTCCTATGCATCAGCATTCCTGTGTCTCTTGGGTAGATTCCTAGCAGTGCAATTGCTGGGTCATAGGGTAGGTCTATTTTCATTTTTTTGAGGAACCTCCACACCGTTTTCCAGAGTGGCTGCACCAGTTTGCATTCCCACCAACAGTGTAGGAGGGTGCCTGCTTCTCCGCATCGCCGCCAGCATCTATAGTTTCCTGATTTATTCATTTTAGCCATTCGAACCAGTGTAAGGTGGTATCTCAGTGTGGTTTTGATTTGTGTTTCCCTGATGATGAGTGACTTTGAGCATCGTTTCATGTGTCTGTTGGCCATTTGAATGTCCTCTTTGGAGAAGTGTCTATTCATATCTTCCACCCATTTCTTCACTGGATTATTTGTTTTTTAGGTGTGGAGTTTGGTAAGGTCTTTATAGATTTTAGATACTAGTCCTTTATCTGATATGTCATTTGCGATTATCCTTTCCCATTCTGTTGGTTTTCTATTAGTTTTGTTGGTTGTTTCCTTTGCTGTGCAGAAGCTTTTTATCTTGATGAGGTCCCAATAGTTCATTTTTGCTTTTAATTCCCTCACCTTTGGAGATGTGTCACGTAGGAAATTGCTGCGGCTCAGGTCAAAGAGGTTTTTTCCTGCTTTCTCCTTCTAGGATTTTGACGGTTTCCATGTTATACCAGTTCTAAGAAACTCATCCAGGACCTGTGTCTTCCTGCCCTTTTAGGTGGTCTTTGTCTCACCAAAGCCTGAGCTCTTCACAAAAGGAAGCCTGTGCTATAGTGTCCTTAATCCAGCCTTATCTACTAATAGGTTGTCTATCATTCTCAAGTTTTAGTGAGACTCTGGGTTTTTATCCTCACAGGTGTCAGCGGGAGGGAAGAGGAAACCACTAGAGACTGCTGGGCAGCACGACCGTCCTGACCGTTGTTGATGATCGTGCATATTTTGGAAAACTACCACAAATCTTCTCTGGAATCAGGCGAGGGGCAAATTAACTAATTAGCAAGATCATAAATATTGATAGAAGGTAAGAGAGTACTTCAATCCGTTACATAAACTTTGCCTTGGCTATGGGGCTTTGAAGGTTTAAAAGGCCAGCCCCAGGAAGGAAAGGCATAAACCAGTTAATTTCCCTTCAATCTCAGAAAGGGAATAAAAGAATTTATGATTGCTAACATACCCTCAGCACCAGAAAGTGGTTAAGGAGAGAGAATTGAAAAGAATCTGAAACATATGACAGACTACATCTCCGAGCCCTTATTCTATAAGAATGTAGAAAACATCCATCAAAATGCAAATCTGGTTCTGCCTTGTTCCTACTTATATACCCCTCTGATGGTACAGGGGTATGTCTTCAGGATATCAGGCCACACTTTTTAGCTGGGCATTCCAGTCTTTCCATGATCTGTGCCCTCTCAACTTCCCTAACCTCATCTCCTCTACCCACCCAGCATATGCTCTAAGCAGAAGCCATGCTGGACTATGCACACCTGCCTGAATATTCCATGCTCCTTTACCTCTGACTTTGCACGTGTTTCTACATGGGCATGCCTTCTCCTCCCCCATCCTTCTCCCACTACACTAGCAAATCCTTCCCTACCTCTCCCAACTCAAGCTAGTTCCTTCCCACCCCAGTGCTTGCTGTAGCCAGTGCAGGTCTTAGTTCTGCACATATCCCCATCCTATGCAGTACCTTGTCTCATGGTTAACTTTTCTACTATGCAGAGAGTTCCTAGGCTGGTGCTACGGCCCAGTGAACTCTGCCCTGGCACTGATACAGCACCCATCAGTGTTATCTGGTTAAGATACAAAGTGGAGCACTGACAACACTTTTAAAGTTGCATCAAAGGCAAGCAGCAGCTTGGCATCTATGCCAAGTAGAAAGCCGTAGTTGCAGATAAAACCTAATATATATTGAGCTGGCTGTGGCTACATAGCTTTTTAAGTCAAAAGAGCACACATCCTTTAAAGGCATGCCTTTTCGATCTTTGTAACTCATGTGTACCACAGTAACCAGATTTTATCTCCAGTATTATTTCCCAGCAAAAGGACCCAAGATCCCTTGGAGGAAGACTGATTCCATGGCTCAGAAAAAAATCAGTGTGTCTGGACTTACTGATAACATGAGATGAGGATGCTTTCAAGAAGTCAGGGGTGGGTGATGGGCACAGAGGGGAGGGCACTTGTTGGGTTGAGCACTGGGTGATGTATGGAAACCAAGTTGCCAATAAATTATTAAAAAAAAAAAAAGAAGTCAGGGGGAGGTGGTCCTGCTAGGGAGGATGGAAAATAAGAATAAAAGTTATGATGAATTATAACAAGTTAAGCCAGGGCATGCCTGGGTGACTTGGTCGGTTAAGCATCCAACTCTTGATATTGGCTCAAGTCATGATCTCATGGTTCATGAGCTTGAGCCCTGCATCGGGCTCCATGTTGACAGGGTAGAGCCTGCTTGGGTTTCCCTCTCTCTGCCCCTCTTGCTCTCTCTCTCTCTCTCAAAATAAATAATTTTTTTTCAAAAAAGAACAAATTAACCCAGTGAAAGGCCATGAGTTAATAAAATATTTAAAAGAAAGGAGTTCATATTATGTAAAACAGTATTTATATTATATTATATAAAACAGTAGTCATAATGTCAAAACAGAGGAGGTAATAGGATGAAGACTTTTTTATTTTAATAATTATCAGAATATTAATATAAGGAATATTTAAAATAAAATAATAAAATATTTAAAAGAGAAGAGTTTATATTATGTAAAACAGTATTTATATTATATTTTATTATATAAAACAGTCATAATGTCAAAACAGGAGGAGTAATAGGATGAAAAAAATCTTTTTATTTTAATAAGTATCAGAATATTAAAATAAGGAATTTTTTCTCCTAATTATATGTTAGTGAAATGGTTTTATGTGTATATATGTATGTAAATGTAAGAATATACAAATATGTATTTTTATCTAAGTAAACAAGAAAGAACAAAATAATGTGTTCAGAATAGTAATATGCATTCTAAAGGGCAAGGTTACAAAGTATATCATTAGTAATTCTGCCACAAAGAATAAAGTTAAAACTAGTGTTTGAGTTAGCTTAAGGGAAAACTATGATGAACTTTTCTCAATTTAAGTATGAGGTTAAAAACAAATTTAAATACATTTACTCTTATTACTTCTGCGTAGATAGTACTTCTTGGAAGTCCTCAGAAGACTTGATTCGACATTCAGTAGCATTTTTCTGTGAGAATGGATACAAACATAACACAAAAACATATACATGGAGATGAATTATTGTTTCTTTTAAAGTAGTCACATCAGAAAGTATGTGTTCATTGCAATGTTTCCATTACTTAAACTATTGTTAGATTATTAATTTGGAAATTTGGAAATTGTTTTCAGAGCTAATTTAGAAGTTTTAAGAATATAAGTCCTATTACTTTATTCTTTTTTCTTTTCTTTTGTCTTTTCTTTCTCTCCTCTCTTCTCAGCTGCCCCCCCCCCTCCCTTCAAGTATTAGAAATGGCATTACTCCTTCCCCTGGCAGAACACATCCATTAAACACAGGAAGGAGCCCTGTCATCACAGCTGGAAGGCAGATGGTGGCTAGAGCTGAGAACTTCCGTTGGCAGCCTCTTAAAGATCCACCTGTGACCCTGAGACCCCCGGGGCTGCCCTGGTTGACCATCCTTCCTAAGGCCTAGTGGTTCAATTCTCTCTTTAGCCATCTTTCCTTACATCTCTTTGTTTTGTTTTCCTTAGCCAAAGTTGGCTTTGGCAGCCTGCAGCTATAGAATCATAACCGAGACAACTGATTTACTTGTCAGATTTGACTTCATTTGATAGATGAGAAGACTTAGGGCCAGAGAGAAAAATGAATTGCCTAAGAGCCTGTGGATATTCCACAACAGAACCGGATCTGAGACTCAAGACTCATCACACCAATTCAGACAGATTTCTCTTATACCATATTGCCCCTTATATGCAACACCCCCTTCGCCGCCATCCCCACCCCAGGTGCACCCATCTGCTCAACACATACATGGACTCTGTGATATAATTCAGCCTTTTAGAAGTTGGGGGCAGAAAAGCATAGGGAAAAGGATTGGAGGAATAAGTACTAGATGAGATGGTAAGTTTATGAAACGCAATGCTCCTTAGGACTTCTTGCCCACCAGGCAAATGTGACAAAGGCATTCCTCTGGGACACCCCCCCCCCCAACTTGTTTCCTCAGACTGTTCCAGTCTCTGTCTTGCTACCGGAAGGTAATTGGCTTTGCATTTATATTGCAATTGTAAATATAATGCATGCACATGCTCAAAAGTCCAAACTCTGGAAAGCAAACTGCTCTTCCAGCTCTGCAGCTCTGGCATCAGTCTCCACAACTGCATTCAGTTCTCCACGGGGTCTAGCCTGGCCTTTGGACCTTCCTCTCAGGGGCCTGTGCTGCACAAATTTTCATGGAGAATCCTTGAGAAGAGTTTCTCTGAGCAGAGGGGTGGATGGAAGCATGGTGCCTGAGGGGAGAATGCCAGGTAAGGAAAGGGGAAAGCAAGCACAAGGAGAGCAAAGGAAGAGAGGGGCAGAGCAAACAGCTATGGCGCGGCTAGCAAACACTTCAGGTGATTTCTTTCCCTTTCTGCCAGGATAAGAAAGGTACTTACTTATCCCTCTGTGCCTTAGAAGTTATTTAATATCTAAATTACTGCAGAAATGGAATGACAATCAAGAAATTGGACTGAAATGTGCTTAATCTTAAAAATTATGTTTGTATTCCCAAAGATACTTTGCTGAATCCCATCTGACTACAAAGAGTGGCCGCGAGTTTTCAACATTTTGAGGAGGGTATCTTCAAAGGAAAATACAAGTTGAATGTGGATCAGCTACAGTCTGGTTTCCATTATGTCTCTTTTGCTGCCCTTCAGTGACGGTTCTAGGAAGTACAAGAATCCCAGTGTCCTAGGGGCACGTGGGTGGCTCAGTCAGTTAAGTGTCCAACTTCAGCTCAGGTCATGATCTCACGGTTCATGGGTTCGAGCCCTGCGTCAGGCTCTGTGCTGACAGCTCAGAACCTGGAGCCTGCTTCTGATTCTGTGTCTCCGTCTCTCTTCACCTCTCCCCCTCCTCTCAAAAATAAACATTAGGGGCACCTGGGTGGCTCAGTCAGTTAAGCATCCGACTTCGGCTGAGGTTGTGATCTTGCGGTTTGTGAGTTCAAGCCCCGTGTCGGGCTCTGTGCTGATAGCTCGGAGCCTGGAACCTGCTTTGGATTCTGTGTCTCCCCCTCTCTCTGCCTCTCCCATGCTCATGCTCTGTTTCTCTCTGTCTCTCAATAATAAATAAACATTAAAAAAATAAAAAAAAAATAAAAGAATCCCAGTGTCCTAGAACAGTGAAGACTTTTGTGACAGAGTACCTTCTGTCTCCTTTGCCCACGTGGTGCCTTCATTGGGTGGATATATATCTGAGTCTAGGGATTTAATTTGTTGGTTTTCTTCAATGGTGACAAGCTCCTCAAGAGCACTTGCTAAACATGTTTCTGAATCCTGTACAAAGTGAGGCAAGCAGACCCCTGGAAATGACATGTGGTCCATCTCCAGCTCAAACGAAATTCATGAGGACATCATGAAAAATAAGCCCATGAATGAGTACTTTGGTTGCTTCCATATCATAGCTATTATAAATAATACTCAGCCTTGCCCCCCCCTTTTTTCCAGAACACTCTCAATGGAATAAAGGCTTTAACCTGCAGTAATAAGCTGGATAGCTTTCAACATCAAAGAAAACAAGGGAGGGTTCAATGAATGAAATGAGGAAAGAAGACTGGTATGTGTAATCCTGTCCTTTAGCTGGCTAGTCTCCTGTTGGCTTGTCAGGAGGCCCGACCAACAGGGGGCAGCAACAGCATTTTGTTTTATGCTCACTTCCAGGGTGAATGCTGGGTCTACTGCCAAGAATGAGACCATAGTCCACACCAAACGTGATTAGACCTTTGGTCGCACTAAAAGACTTTCCTACAGGAGACTTCACCATGCTCTCCCTCCTTGTGAACAGTTAGAGCGAAGCCCTTTGCCTCTCTCCAGATGACCATTCATTTTTATTAAGTCTTCGAGAAAAACCATAGACAAGACTTGTAAAATTGTCCTTGGAGTAGCAGAGTTAACAACCAAGGTCTGCAGAACCAAGGTACAACAGAACCTAGGTTTGTGTCCGTTTGGTTTCCAAAGGGCAAATAAATCCAAACTTATGGCTGTCTATGCAACTAAGGTAGACCCAGCCAGAGAACCAGAAGAGCTGGAGGCTGTGTGTAGAGTCAACACTCAATTCCTGTTATACTCTATTCTGGCAAGTCTCCTCTCTCTTTGAGGTCAAGGAGGTTGTGACTGTTACTTTTATTTTTGATAGCCATAAAGGTGCATTCATCTCACATGATCTAGGATGGGGTAACAAATTGTTTAAAAGACATCCAAAAGGCCATGGACCTTTTGATCCTGTTCAATGTTGAGTAAGTTACTTGAACTTGCAGAGTCTGTTCCTTTGTCCAGACAATGGGAGTAATATCTGTTGTGAACTGAATTGTGTCCTCCCAAAATTCATATGCTGAAGCCCTAAGCCCCAAGGTGAATGTATTAGTAGATGGGGCTTTTAAGGAGGGAATTAAAGTTAAATGAGGTCATGAGGGTGAGGCCCTAATCCAACAGGACTAGTGTCCTTATAAGAAGAGACCCAGGGATCTCTCTTCTCTCTCTCACCCCTTCCCTGCATGCATAGAGGGGAGGCCATGTGAGAACACAGTGAGAAGATGGCTGCCTGGAAGCAAGGAAGAGAAAACAGAAAATAACCCTGCCAGGACCTCGCTTATAGGCTCTGGCTTCCAAAATAGAAAGACAATGTCTTGCTGGGGTCGGTCCTTATTCCGGCGAATCTAGGGGTCCACGAAGGACGAACGGTTAGGCGAAATGAGGTGAGAGAGCCACGAGAAAGATGGAGTCTGATGACCAAGCAGGCAGCCCTGGGAATTCTGGTGTCTCTGCCCTGCCGGCCTCAGTGTCTTTATTTAAAGGTAGTGAGTTACATTACAGCAATAATGTGTTATATGAGTAAAGCGGCAATCTCCTCAATCTTGCAAGTTGTTTTCAAGTTAGTTAGCATATAAATTTAAGGCTGGGGGAGAGGACAGGAAGTTACCTGGGCCTGCCTATGTTAATTATCTATAAACAGGCAAGGAGTCATTGCCTATTCTTCCAATTACAATGGGGGAGGTCCAACCCGTCTGGCAAGGACAGAATTCCCAATGCTTGTCCTTTGCCCGTGAATGAGTGAATTTACATAATAGGAGCCTAGCATTTACACAAATCACACCAATATTCAGCCAGCTCATAACTGCTATCAATCTATGCAACCCATCCCCAAGATGCAACTTTAAGGTGGTCAGGCTACTCTCATTCAGATGCAATCCATCAAAGCATCCTGCTCCAGGTCCTTCCTTTTATCTAAATGCGGTAAAACAAAAGAGCATTACATTCCTTAAGCCAAGGAGAGTAGTTGTAAGATTAGGCGCTAGTTTGGCTGGCAAGCTTTTGCTTCAACCTTTTCCACACAGGGAGGGGTCTCAATCTGTGAGCCCAAAACGGCTCCCAACAATGTCTGTTTTTAAGACGCCTAGCCTGTGGTATATTGTTATGGCGGCCCAAGCAGACTAATACAGTTATCTACTGTATGTAAGGCACCTACCACAGGATGGCCCACATACTAATTTCATTCTTCAATATCTTCCGTGCTTAGATACAGATATTCAATTTCCTGTTACACTTGTCCACCCAGACACTACCAAAAACATCTCAAGATCAGTATTTCTTAAAACAAATTCATCATCTTCTCCTCCAACCTCCTAGTCACTTGGGCTGGAAACCACCGTGATATTTCCTCTCTGGCTTCCACCTAAAATCTGATGTGTCTCAGGCCTGTCTGTTCTGTCACCACAGTATCTCCTTCCCAGCCTTCCCCACGCCAGATCCCCTCTTTAATTTCTTCCTGCGTGACTACTCTAAGAGTCCTCTAGACTCTCAGTGACAGCAAATGGTCTCCTTGATCCATGTCTCCAAGTAACATTCTCTCCAAATTACAAACTTAAAACCTCTTCCAAAAACTTTCAGACATTCCAGTTTTGGAGGATCTATGGTATTGTTTGGTCACAAAGTCAATATTGTGTGTGTGAGTGTGTGTGTGTGTGTGTGTGTGTGTGTGTGTGTGTGTGTGTGTGTGTTTTAAAGTCTGCAAAATCCCTAAAATGCTCCAGGTTCGGCTTTGAGGTGAAAAACACAGAGTGTTGGGTCATTTAAAAGTTGGAAATGGTGGTTTCCTAAAATGATATAGAGTCTATGTATATGTATTTTATAACTCAAAGAGCATAAAAGAAGAATTTGGGTCATTAAAAAATAATCATCCAATTTAGGGGAAGGTGAAGTAAATGGCTTTTCGGGTCCCCTAAGACCATGAGAAACTCTTTTTCCTTAAAGGTTGAAACCATTTTATACATATTCATTCATTCATTCATTCACTCATTCATTCATTCAAACAAATATAAGTGTGTACCTTGTGCCTGGCTAAAGAAAGAATGAATTACCCAATGAGCAAGGACCTCCAAGAGAATAGAAAGACTGAAGAAGAGGAATAAGGATGGCAGATGGGGGAAGAAAGGTTCTATGGAAACTGGGGAAGAAAGGTTCTATGGAAACTCTTCAGCTAGGTAGGTACGGTAGCTGACAGGTAGGCTAGAAACTTTCCAGAACTAACTTCTTGCCTCTTTCTTTAACCTTCTTTCTATACTTCCCTCTTACCATTCTTCATTAAAACTTTGACTTGACTGACTGCTGTAAGCCAGGAGCTCACAGTCTAGTAGGAAAGAGGAAGAATGAGAGAGATTGAAACACATGTCATTACAATTCAGTTTAAAGGAAGAGCATCTAAGGAAGGTCCAAGACCAAGATCCCGGGGATCTACCTCTCAAAGCAGGTATTGGTCAGAGCAAGATAAGCAAAGTTACAGAGCAGTTTGGAGTTGCTGTCGCTCAGTGTGGGGCAGGGAATGGAGGGAGATAAGATTTGAGGCTTGAGGCAGGAAGTGAAGCCCTGTAGATCCAATTAGTCAATGGGTCTCCTCTGGGGGAGTTTTTCTTCTAATAACACGGTTGTTCTTTTTCATGGGTTCATCACCTTCCAACCTACACTCTAAAAACCTTTGTGCATCTCATCTCGAACTGTTTCACTCTTAAGGTAATGTATTTTTTTTAATTAATGTTTATTTATTTTTGAGAGAGAGAGAGAGACAAAGCATGAGTTGGGGAGCGAGACACAGAATCCAAAGCAGGCTCCAGGCTCTGAGCTGTCAGCACAGAGCCCAATACGGGGATCGAACTCACAAACCGT
The DNA here is from genome assembly GCA_030068075.1 of Paguma larvata. NCBI lineage: Eukaryota > Metazoa > Chordata > Mammalia > Carnivora > Viverridae > Paguma > Paguma larvata. The sequence continues at coordinate 53,055,808 of CM057837.1, read as the reverse complement.
GAGATCATGAGCTGAGCCAAAGTTGGATACTTAACCAACTGAGCCACCCACGTACCCTTAAGGTAATATTTAAGGTTCTTCTGGAGGCCCCAGCCTTATCTCCCACATCTCTTGGATTAAACTGGACTGTCAACAAAGCAGCTACTTGCTGTTCTCTGAGCACTGTCCTGTGCTTTGCAGCTTCTACACCGTCATGCAGCTCGGCCTCTCCCTCCATGTTCTCCCCACCCCCCAGTGACACACGGAGGCTTTACATCCTTAAAATTCTAGACCAAGCATGGCAAACTGATAAGAAGGGTTGTGACTTTTAAAATCTGGATTTCTTTTGGAAAGTCAAGACTTGGTATGTCTGGGCCTCAATCTCTACATGGCAACAAGCAGCTGAACCTGAGCTAGGTTATCTTTTGGAGGGGCATAGGCACCCCTGTTTACAGGACACATCTCCTTGGCTTCACTAAGCCAAACCTAAGTAGGTAGACCCCAGGGCCGTCTTCATCATTAAATCCCACCCACCTTTATCAGGGAATAGTATCACGTATCTGACTTAGACACTATCACTGCCCTCCAGTAATGGGTGATAGCAGTGGTTCTCAAAGTGTACCCTAGAGTGGGCATGATTTCGTGGTTCGTGGGTCTGTGCTGACAGCATGGAGCCTGCTTCAGATTCCATATCCCCCTCTCTGCACCTCCCCTGCACACTCTCTCCCTCGAAAATAAAATAAACATTGAAAAAAAAAGTGTCCTAGACCAGTATACTGGCATCACTTTGGAGTCTGTTAGAAATGTAAAGTAGGGGCGCCTGGGTGGCTCAGTCGCTTAAGCAGCCAACTTCGGCTCAGGTCATGATCTCACGGTCTGTGAGTTCGAGCCCCGCGTCGGGCTCTGTGCTGACAGCTCAGAGCCTGGAGCCTGCTTTGGATTCTGTATCTCCCTCTCTCTCTGCCCTTCCCTTGCTCACTCTCTGTCTCTATGTCTCTCAAAAAAAAAAAATGTAAAGTATTTGACTACAACCAGACCTACTGGATAGGCAATTCTGGGAATGGACCCAGAAATGTTTTAAAAGCCCTCTGAGTGACTCTGATGCATCACGAAACTGAGAACCACTGGGCCAGAGGAACTGCCCTTCTGCTCAAACAGCACCCTGTGCTTGCGTTCCTAGTTTAGTTTCTCAGTTCCTCTACTCGACTACTCATTTAGCCAAAGTTCCTTTAAACTAAGGCTGTCTTGATCAGTTTCATTTCTACCATACTTATGAAATGACTGAATAAATCAATATGGAAGGCAAAGACATTAAACAACACCCCTTACTCATTATGTAGGGTGAGTGCAATTTCAAAAATACTTAAAAAAAAAAAAAACCAAACCCTACTACAAAGTGACTTGGAGCTTTTCCCCCCTTTTCTCCAATAAAACATCCAGAGACTGAATAAGAAAAGAGCCTGTCAGAAGGATGGAAGGATTCGGTTTAGTAAACCGGAGTGACGGTAGAGATTCAGCAGAATATTGGGGGCAACATATTTTTGTGTGTTCAAAGAGGCAGTGCCTGTCAGATTCACATTCTCCTGTAACTCAGCTTCTAGTAGGGGAACATATCCGTTAACTAACTTAAAGCATCTGGGATACTTCTCTCGTAAGAACTCACAAAAGGAGATGAAGGCTGCTGTCCATATGTTGGGTACTACAGAAGGCTACCCTGTTATTGACCTATTTGCTCCCAGTTTTAGGGCTCTGACAAAAAATGCATACACAAACTGGGAATACATAAAAGTCTGAAGAGTATTTGCTTTACTTTTCTACAGAATACGAGAGTCTATTCAGGGTAAGAATATAAACTATGAAATCTAACAATGTACGCAGGTCTTTCTGTTGCAGGTTGCTGTCAAAATCAGCAAATTCATTACAGAAAGTGGTGTTGGTCCCAGACAGAAGTTACTTCGGACACAGAACTGCTATAAATAACACTGATGGCAGATCCTCAAAATGGCCCCAGAGCCGTGCCCCTACTACAAAGTGACTTGGTTGTGATTAACGGGACACTTACTAAGTAAGTGTCTTGATCAACAATCAAGTCTTTTGTAAAAGACAACTGCAATCACCTCATACTCACCAAACACTCTGTGGATATTCTGGTGGATGAAACTGTTGTCAATAAGGCATCTTCTATGAGTTGCACTCGAATGCAAGGCCAGGAGGGAGGCAAAGTTCAAGCTTGAGGAAATAAACAGGCAAGATAGGGATTCTTCCAAAAGCTGGGATTTTTAGAAGTTGCCTAAATCACTGAAACAATTTCCCAGGAGCGAAATAAACAGAAGGTAGTAGTATGCAAAATAGTCCATTTTCTTTATTTGTATGGATAACTTGTCATTAATACAGCAGGAACTGGTATGATTATAAAAGATACAAAAAAATCAGAAGAATGTTAGCTTTCAATAGAAACTAAATCCTGAGCTGAAGGTTGATCAGAATGTCTGACACTTGGCACTGTTCTGACGAAAGTTAAGAAACAGGTTTGCTTAACTTCATAAATAATTCATATTGATTCAGAGGAAGTTAACTTACATTTCAAAATCTACACATTGAGCTACAAATGCACGGACACTGGAACCAAATGACTTTCGCTGTCAACAAGCATTTGTTTAAGATAACCAGTGTTACCTAAAACTCTCCAAGGGGGAAAGCAGGGAAGCGTGTAAATTGTAGATTTCTAATTAACAAGTTGAGATGTGCTGGTGTAATATGGTTTAATGATTTATTCATGTAGCTCTAACAGGCTGGCGTAATTTGTCAGAGCGTAAGCGAATGCCGAAAGACAAAGGCGCGGGGATGGGTCAACGTACATCCACCCCGACTTCTCAAAAACAAGTGGCACAGTGTAACACCATCTCAAAGAACTGTGCTGGTGGGAACAGGAGACTTGTGGTCTGATTCAGCTCTCACTTTGGCTTCTAGAGTATCTCTTATTAAGAACTTGGTGAAAGAGAGGGAAATTCGATTCCTTTTATTAATAACTATCCATAAGCAAGAGGGGAAAAAAAAGCTAAGGGAATATGAATACACTTTAATATGTTGAGTCTTGAGTCATACTTACAAACCAAACGGTTAATATACTACAAAACTTTACAAACGGAAAAGCTCCTCATCGGTTGCAGAACTTCCACACTAATGGAACTAATTTCTTCTCCCTTTTAATTACTCCTTCCGCCAAAAGTCCAAAAACTGAGGGGTCATTAGAACACCTGCACGCTTACACACGTCATTAAAACACAGTTATTTTTGCTAAAATGATGCAGGAAGCAAATATCACATGAGGTCAAGGATTTTGTATTCTCTCAAAACACAGTTTCAGTTTTTTGTTTTCCGAGTTACATACAAAGAAATGAGACCAGCTGGACTTGTAGTTTTTCTCAGCCCAAGGTCATTAAACTCCCAATGTCTCCATGCTAGGAAAGGATACAGCATTTCAGTGCTCTAGTACAAAGTATCTCCAGTTCTAAAAGGGATAGCTTGTATTTATTTATTTTCCTTTTTTTTTTTTTTAAAGGCGGAGGCAGTGCCCTTTACTTAGCGGAGACCAGCCACTGACTTCCTACCTGTACCAGCTTTCCAAGATGACACTAAGTGAGTTTTTGCCCTGATGTTTTTGCCCCGGGTTTTACGAGGTTTCTCTTCCTTGTGCACCTTCATGTGCTGCCTGAGGTGAGAGCTCTGGCTGAAGCATTTGCCGCACTCACTGCACTGGTAGGGCTTCTCCCCTGTGTGGGTTCTCTGATGCTGAATAAGGTGGGAACTCTGGCTGAAACACCGGCCACACTCGTCACACTGATAGGGTTTTTCTCCAGTGTGAATTCTCTGGTGTTGAATGAGATTTGAACTCTGTTTAAACCGTTCTCCACACTCATCACATTTATAGGGCTTTTCCCCGGTATGGATCCGCCGGTGCTGAATGAGGTTAGAGCTCTGAAAGAAACTTTTCCCGCAGTCGGCACATTTATGGGATTTCTTTCCTGTGTGAATCTTCTGGTGTTGAAAAAGAGTCGAGCTCTGACTGAAACTCTTTTCACACTCAGTACACTTATAGGGCTTCTCGCCCAACCTTCTTCTCAGTCTACTCAGGCTCGAGTCAAACCGAACAGTCATTCCCCATTTTTGCCGCTGCCGGCCTGTTTTGCGTGGGTTCTCATACGCTTTTCCTTGGCTTGAGCTCCGAGAAATTCCTCCCTTAGGTTTTCCTAACCGCATGGTGATGAGCCAAACGTACTCTTAAGAGTCTGCTGTCGTCTTCTGAAGTTTCACCTCTTAGGACTCCTCAGCTTAGAATTTTCTGTGTAGAAAAACAATAAATAAAAGCCAACTTGGATCATTTGTTAATTATTCAACTTTATTACCGCTTCAACCCACTGAAATTGCATCCATGCTTAAATTGAAAATGTATCTGATACAGGGGCACCTGGGGGGCTCAATCGGTTAAGTGTCCAACTTCAGCTCAGGTCATGATCTTATGGTTCGTGAGTTCAAGCCCCCTGTCAGGGCTGACCTGTCAGCACAGAGTCTGGAGCCGGCTTTGGATTCTGTGTCTACCTCTCTCTGCCCCTCACCCCCTCACTCTCTATCTCTCTCTCTCAAGAGTACATAAACATTAAAAAAATTTAAAAATGTATCCAACACATATGAAAATAAAGACAATTCAGGGGGAAAAATAGTTGCAAAATAATTCTAATAATTTCCAGGGTTTCAACTTAATAAATATCCCCAAATTTTGACCAAATTTACCTATGGAGTTTTTGTCTGTTGAGACAGGACAAAATAAAAGTGATAATGTGAAATATTATAACATATAAAAATATGTTTTTATTAGGCATTATCAAATGAGCATATAATTCTGAAGGATTAAAAGGCTGAGAAAACATAGTATCTTCCCGGGAATAGAAGAAATAACTCCAAAGACAATCAAAATTTGGTAACAGACTATCATTATATTTTAATATTTATTCCCATGTTAAAATTCTACTTTCTTACTGGTGACTACATAAGGCATCCAAATTAGAATGAAATGACAAATCATACTATTTATTAAATATTTTTGTTTATCCTTACGTGATTAGCCATTCTACTTTCACAGTGTGAATACAACTTGGCTTTAACTTTGTAGCATAAATTGCTTTGAAAGTAGAAGCTACTCCCTAGGGATGGCAAGTTTCTGTGAATCAATTCAATAATACTGGATGAGAAAAACATAAATGAAGAAATGCTTTATTGTTTTTTCTAGATTCAAATGATCCAAGAAAGAGGGTCATTCGTTGAAAATCTGAAACAAGGGAATTGTTTTGGGAAAGAGGAAAAAAAAATTCAGAAGAACTTTTAGTGGGCAGTGGAATAAAACTAAGTAGAAAAAAAGTGGGGTGAGCAGGACACACAAAAAGGAAGGGGGGCAAGTTTACATGCAAACATAGGACAGAATTTTTAAAATACCCAAATGCTATGAAAATTCAAATTAATTTCATTTATTTAGCTATAAGGTTATTTCAAATAATGGCCATAAACAAATAAGTCACAAACCCCAAATAAGTCACAATGTGGGATAAGCTGGGCTACAAAAGTAATAAAATTACTGGAACTATTTCTCACATCTTGTGTCTGAAAGTAGACTTTAAAATGAGAATACTTACTCTGCACACAAGCTTATAAAGCAAATAGCTGAAAATACAAATTACATCATTGTTCTTGCTTTTCCTTCATCTTATACTGTATAATGGGGACTCTAGGCCTGGAAGTGCTGAGAACTTTACTTGGATATTTAATAATTGGCTCTGTTGTAATTAAGTATCAGAAAGAGCAAACTGCACACAATCCCAGTTACTGAGAGGGCACCACTCATTCCTTAACTTTAGTGACTATTTACAGAGTATCTATTACAGAATATTTATCTATTTACAGAATATCTATTACAAGGGAACATTTGTTAGGTACATAGTGTTGCGTTCAAAAAACAGCTATAATGGGAATTACACACGTTGAAAAAAATCACTTTTCATACTACAGAAGGGGTAACTCAGACTCTGCAATCCACCCAGGACACTACAGATGAGGAAATCGTGCTGAGAGGTAGCCTGTAATGCCAGAGACCGTGCTACATTTAATTCTCATAGCAGCTTCATGCGATGATCCCTCTTTTACGGCTAAGGAAAGGCAAGCATACTTTGGTCAGGCTCCCAACCCCTAGCAGCCAGGCCCCAGACCTCAGACTCTTTAGTGGCGGCACACTCATACTCTTTAGTTGCAGCCACAACTTCTAACACCAAGTCCAGCGCTCCGCCCGGTGCTCAGCATAATTCCTCGGCAGGTGGTGGTATTAAGGTAAACCTGATGGGAGCTGCGGTCGTGTGAACACACGTACGGGAATGGACCTGCTTTCTTGCATAAAACTGGTAAGACAATAAGGCTGCTACAGCATCAGGGTGTTCGAGGTGTAAATGAGTCAGTATCTGCAGGTCGCCCCTGATAGCCCTGTGCTACCCAAGCGTCTGTTCAAAGTATTTAGTCCTGAAAGGTGCCGGGCGATGACCGGCGCGGGGACTGCGGCCCGACTCGCAGGGACTCCCGTGCAGGCCTCCGCCCTCCCGAGGCCTCCGCGGGCCCGCTCCACGCAGGCCTGGCCCGCCCAGCTCCCTTGGCCCCCGCCCCCCGCCCGGTGGCTCGGGGAGCAGGGGCCCGGGTCCGCGCCGCCCCGCGGCGGCCGGCTGGCGCCAGAGCGGCCTCTGAGCACCCCGCACCGGGCCGCGCGTCCCCGGCCCACTCACCGCGCCGCGGGCCGCCTGTCGCCGCCCTGGCTCGCTCACTCGCTGGGCGACCCTCGCGCCGCCGGAAGTGCGGGCCGCGCCGTCAGTAAGCGCCGAGCGGCCGCTCTAGGAACGTGGTGGGGGCGACCCTCTATGGTGCTGGGCCCACCGGAAAGAAGGAACCCTCCTCTTCTCCTTGTTTGTTTCCCTCTCGCCTCCGAAGGCGTCCGGAGGCCACCAGGACGGCAAGACCTGTAGCGGGGTTCGTTTGTGGGCACCCAGCGGCCTAGAGGGCCAGCAAACCACAGCCCGGTCAGTCAGGGCTTTTGAAAGGCAGCGCTGGCCTGCCCGACCCCCTAGACCTCATTCTTCCTACAAGTATCAAGCGCTTAGGAATTATAAGAAGTACTTCTGGAGAGCCGAAACTGTGACTGAAGGTTTTCACGAGTCAAAAAGAAAGTGTTTTTCTTTTTAACCAAGTAAATGTCAAGATTTTTTATTTTAATCCCAGTGTAATTTACTGTGTTATATTAAATTCAGGTAAATTTTTAAGATCTTATTTGGCTTTGTTAAGCAATCTATGAATGGGCAGCATCCCATCTAGGAAGTAGAGATGCTCCAAGGAGTTGTACAAAATGAAGATTTTTATAGGAAGGGAGGGACAAGAAATTATTAGCAAAAAAAAAAAAAATAACCACGATTGTTACATTTTGGTGGGGAGGGAAGGAAAAGCAGGGTTTTCGTCATACAGATGACCTCACTAGTGCCCATCAGGAAATTTCAGATGTTAAAAGGCCACAGTCCCGGGACAGGTTGAAACTGTAAGTAAGTCTTGATTTCCTGTTGTGGGGGAGGGGCACAAATGACTCCATTTTGGGCTTCTTTACCACCTTAATGATCACCAAAAAGCCTTTGCAAAATGGAAATGGTCATGCTCTCCAGATAAGGAAACCAAGACTTCGAGAAGTTTGCTCAGGTTCACACAGCGTGTAAAGTGGAAGACCAAGGATTGGGAGTGATCTTTTTAGCAACAGAGTCTCCTGATTTTCAGCAAAGCACCCTGTTTCACTTTAATAATGATCTCTCCTGATTCTTCTCTCTTACAAGCTCCTCCGCCTCCTCCAGCCTGGCAGGTGCTGGGTCATCTGACCTTTCTCTCTGCTCCCTCATTCCCCTGTAGAGCTACTCCAGTCCGATGGCTTCAAATACCATCTGTAAATGCTGGAGACTCCAGACTCGGTAACTCCAGTCTGATCCTGGGATGCAAATATTATTGAACTCCAGGCCTGTATCTGCAATTGATTACTCAGCTGCCATTTGCATGTGTGAAGGACACCCTGAGCCTAACATACACCACAAAGAAGTTCCTTTCTGACATTCACCCAACCTGTTCCTTCAACAATCTTCATCCCAGCAACTGATGGCAACTCCATCTTCCCAGTTGCTCAGGCCAAAAATCTTGATGTCATTGTTGTTTCTTTTTTCACCCAAAACCCAAATCCAATCCAACCCTCAATTCTGCTGTGTCTATCTTCAAAATCTATCCAGAAGTGAGCCACTTTCAACACCTTCACTGCTATCACCTGCCTCAAGCTGGGTCATCTCCTTGCAGGCTGGGGCTTTTCTGGGAAACCACTCAGCAGGGACCAGTCTGCCCTGGAGCCTGGTTGTATTTGAAGAGCTCATTCTAGGAAGAAATGCCCACACACGTGATACAGAAGCCCCATCTCAGCAGGGAGTGCTGCTGCATTTGGCAACAATGCAAGGGAGGCTGGGCACATGTGTGGCCCAAGCACAGTAACAGGAGTGGTCCAAAGGGTCCCACAAAGGGACCCTGGACAATAGTCCTGTCTACCAAGCCTGAAACTTTGCTTTCTGTTTCCTTTGGGTTCTCTGGGAAAGGAAACTGTGGGAATTCCCATTCCTGGGTTTGCAGAAAACATTCTATTAAAATCCTGGTGGAGGGGGGAGCAAGCGGGGCCCCACCCTGCATGTTCTGAGTCCAGGCACAGGTCAACAGCTGACTTTCTTCCAGACAATCTCAGCTTGTGGGCCTAAATACAGCACGTGTACATGTGCTGTTTTTACACTGAGAATGGCTTGGCTCTGACCGCACTTCCTGCCTGATCATGGCCAAAGGACTGAGAGGCAGAGGGTGCCGCTGCCCATCTGGGCACTGAAGAAGGATACCCCGCTCCTTCTCCACAGCTGCAGGGTGACTGTGTCCTGCCCACCTTGGGACGCATTGTGCGTTCCTGGCTCGTCCACAAATCACCCGGTCAGACCGAATAAGCCTTGTGCTTTGTTTCCCTGGGACTAAAGGACCAGATGTATCCTGGGTGAACACATGGCTTTATTGTGAAAGTAGGAAGGTCTTTAATCCATTTTCTGGTAAACATTCCAAGCAGGTGGCATATGGTTATCACATGAGAAAAACAAGCTGTTTTTTGGTTCCTTCTGATAATTCGTTCTGGGCAAACCACCCTGTTTTTCCTGAGTCCAGTCCTTCTTTTGCAATCATGTTGATTTCATCCTGTGTTTATTATTTTCTCTGGTCGAGACCCGGCGGGGGAAGGCAGTCCTGTTCTAGGAGAGGACACTCACTCACAGGAATCTGTGCTTTGTTTTGGATACTTTTATTACCTGAGATACTCGTTAGTGGGGGAGCACATGAGAAATACTGGACGCTCGATGCAGAGAGGAAAATAGAGCTCCCACATAAACCAGCAGGAAACCACAGAGCCTAGCAGAGAAAGTCTGCAATTGTGGTGTCACTGGGAGCTGAATTAGCAGCTTTTCAAACTGCCTCTGAAAAGCAAATATGCTGTTGATTAAAAGATTTGCTAACCCTCAGATGACTGTAGAAGTGTCCATTTCCCCCTTTTCCCGTACAACTTGCTAGTGATTTTTCTTCGCTATGATATTCACAAGCTAATTTTGATAATGTCTATTTCAAAAGCGATCCTTATCTAGACAGGTCTTAAACAATATTGTAACTATTGTAAAAAAAAAAAAATCCCAAACACCAAAAAACTATACAGTAAAACCAGTGAGTGCTTTCAGGAGGTCTCCTGATCCAGTGGCTTCCCCTGTGCGGGGCTTCGTCTTCCTAAGCCGGCAGGGGTTTCTCGGGCTGGAATGCCACATATTCCAACCTGGGCTCAGCCTCAGGCCTCTTTCCAGGGACTTAGATCAGCTCTATCCTCTCTGGTCCCTGCGGGTCCCCTGACCCTCCTGGGTACCCCAGCTTGCTTCTCCAATTGAGGATACCCCTGCACACCTCCCACTGAGGTGAACCGTGGCCCTCTCGTTGTCCTTCCAGGGCTGAGCACAAGCCTGGCACAGTTACTGCTGAACAATGGATTGGCAGCTGTCCCAGACCTGAGCTTGTAAATACGGGTTGGGGAGTAGAACGACCTGGGAAAGCCTGTTTCATCTGTTTTCTACCCTCTCTTAGGTAGGGATGCTGCCATCCCATCTGAGCCCCTGCCTGGAAGATTCCTGTGGTCTTCCTGATGCCAAGATTCTGTGAATTAGGGTGGCCCTACTGCTTATCATTCAGGCTGCCCACAGACCCTTACCAGTGATTCTTCCTCTGTGCCCTTTGGCTGCCTCCGTCCTCAGGCCCCACACCAGTCCCAAGGATAGGCACCGAAATGAAGGAGTCATGTTGGGGTCTAGAGCAGTGGGTTGCCCCTCAGCTTTGGCTCCTTTGCCAAATTCGGCCACACATATTGCAGGATAAAATTTCAGAGGTTCGAGCAGGGAGTTAGGGTGGACACCCACAAACAAAAAGAAGGCTTGGTCCTAACTCCTTCACTTTATTGAGCACCTACGAAATTATGTTGCCAAAGGAGAAGGGAGATGACAGAAACCGCAGGGGGTCTCCCTGGGGCATCTCTGCGTGTCTCTGTGACGACAGAGCTAGGTCAGGGAAACCCTGGCGTGAAGTTGACCCTGAACAGTGGCTCCGCATGACAAGGCCGCTGCCAAGCTCTGCTCTTTATGGGCGCCAGTAAGAGCCGCTGCCAGGGGCAGAGCTGGGATCTCTCTTACATTTGGAAGACTCTGTAGTTCTTCTCTTTCAATCCACTATCCACAGGGAAAAGAATTTGGTCTTTAACTTGCTCCATTTTGGACAAACACTTCACATGACCAATGTAAACCGTTGCATAGTTTTGCAAAGGCCTTCTCGTTCATTCCAGAAATTCTCCATCGGCTGACAAACCCAAATTGTTCTGGCCCCAGGGAATTCAAAGCCCTTTCTCCACAAATACACATTTCTTCCCTTTGTGCGCCTTCGACAGGAAGTATAGAGAGTGGAAGAACAAGACCAGAAAGGGCAAGAGGCGCACAGGAATCCATGGGACAGCACGGCGGGGACAGACCGTTGCCTTCCTGAACCCACCTCACGGCCGCCCCCTGCACAGCCCCTGGACTCTGTTCCACACAGGCTGGCACCCTTCCAACGCCATGTGGGCCACTTCCTCCATGTGATCGAAGTGACGTGTTTCCTGCAGCAGGCTCCGTATAAGAATCCCTTCAGGTCTCACTGAGGATGTTAAGAGTGAGTGCTGCAGAGAGAAGACGGGACGCTCGTGGTCTTATTCCTGGTCTGACCTCTGCTGCCAGGGCGCTAGGCTGCATGAGGCTCGTTGGGTGGCATCCAAGGCTTGGTGGCCAGGGATGCCATGGGGAAGTGATGGCCGGACGCAGGGCACGTCCCACCTCTGCTTTTCCCAGCAGAGTCCTGAGCTGCTGCGTGAGGTGAGGGCAGACGGGGATCTTGCAGGTCACGTGCACGAGGGGGTCGGGGGCTTGTGGCTGCGCAGAAATTCTGGGCCGGGCACTGGGAAAGCAGACAGAGCACGCACCTTACGGGCTCAATCAGGCACTGCTCTCCTGAGCAAGAGAGGGGTGGCGCAAACAGGACTGGCCGCAGTGTCCCGCCACATACTATAGCCAGTGCCACAGCTTCGGGCCTGCTTACTGCACAGGCAGGCCTCACGCAGAGACACCACCCAGCAAATTTCTGGCTCCTCGGGCCTGGCTCTGGGTCCCGTGAGGGCTCAGCTTGGAGCCAGGAGCCAGGGGCACAGGACTTAGGGTGCTGGGGCAGGTAGACATGTAGAAGCATGTGTGCTAGACTCCTCAGCCGGTGGCTCTCAGTCAGTGTGACCAATCAGGGCCTGGCCGCCCACACTCATGGTGCGCTGGCTGTGGGGGGCTTCGGAAGAGGCTGGTGCCGGCCGGCTACTCGGCCTCCACCAGCTGCTCCAGGCGCTGCAGCATGGTCAGACGCAGGGCTTGGAACCTGGAGGGAGACACAGCCAAGGGGACTCGCTGATGCAGGAGGACACAGGGAGAGGGGAGAAGAGCAAGGGAGCACACAGGTGCCTGGGCCAGCAGACCCACGGCTGGTTTAGCAGCCGCCGTCTCTCCTCCACCGGGGAGACGGAGGAGCCAGGCCCACCCTGTGCAAGACCGCCGGCTCAGAGTCAGACGGGGCTGCAGACCCTGTTTGGCACAAGAGCAGAGTGCACTGTTGCTTTCCAAAGATTCTCTAGTACAGGAAGGGGCCTGGCGGAGTGGGCAGGGAGGCAGAGCAGGGATCAGGAAGCCTGTGCTCAAGCCCAGGCTCGTCAGTGACCTGCGCTGCGACCTTCCTCACCTCAGGCCTCGGCTTCCTCTCTGTGCACTGAATAGCCTGACCAGGTGGCCCCCGGGTCTCCTCCCAACTCCAAACCCCTACGGCGACACTGCAGACTGCACGGTGGCCTGTCCTCTCTGATTGGGGGTCTCTGCTGACTGCCCAAATGAGGCCTCACTGCGTGGACGGATGCCTGTAGGGGCGTGGGGAGGGCTGTAGCTTTCCAAAAATCACTCGGCCAGAACCCGGAATCCAATCCAGTCACCCCACCGCAGGCTCTCGCCGTGAGCAGCCTCCCTCCTTCCCTTCCAAAGTGGGGGAGGAGGGGGGAGACTCCAGCCCTGGCTGATGCCCCATGCACTCTTCCTGCCCCATCCCCCACGCTGTAGAGGGACAGAGTAGTCACTGGGCTGTGCAACTTGGCTAACCTCACCCAGCCAGGCCTTGATGTAGCTTCCCCAGGAGCCAGCAGGTGACACCTGCTCACATTCCACTGGACGGGTCCCTTGCACTTGAAAACATGAGCTGATACAGAAAGTTCCAACAGCCACCGCTTTTTGGCAGGCTCGGGGCTCCCACTCGCATGAAAGGCGCGGGCCAGGCTGAACGCGCCCGGAGCAGGCCCTCTCCCTGGTGGCCCCTTCAGAGCTGTGTCACCAGAAGAGCTCATTACCCTGGCCCAGTGCCCGTCCGCGCTCCTGCCTGACTCCCCCGCTCAGTTTCCACAGCCGTGTCATTCCCACGCTGGTGAGGTGCCGAGGCCAGAAGGGCGGCTTGCACCGCGGCCTGCCATTCGGGCAGACCGTCACCGCAGCTTGGGGTCAACACTGAGCAGGGGGCCAGAGGGAGGTGCTGGGGAGCCAGGGCCGGCAGGGGAGGGGAGAGCTCTCCCGGCCCCGGCCTGGGCGCTCTGCCCTGCACACCTGCCCTGATGGTCGGGACCCACGACTGGCTCCTTCTGGGCTGCTTACTTCATGGTCAGTTTGATTATTTCTCTTTCCTCCTCTTCTTTTAATTTCTCAACAAAACTGTCCAGCACCGGCATTTCAAATTTAATGTACTGAGCGACCTAGAAAATCCAAGAACATTTGAATGTGCTTTCAATTAGAAGCCAGAAATGTGTTTTCTTCTCCTCACGGCTTCCACGGCAGCCAATCCAGCGATGTCTTAGAGCCAAGGAAGTGGCCGCCCTGCTCCCCACCCGCCGCCAGCACTCCGTCTGCGCTAGGACGGAGGACAGATTGGCCCCTTCTCACCTCACAGGCCACTATCGTCCCTGGGAGGAAAGATTAAGCTGGATATTAGGAAAAGTATTGAATAGAGAGCAGGACCACACTGGGTGTTCCCTGGGGTGGGGGTGGGGGGCGCTGGGAACACCCCTGTTTCTATCAATGGAAGGAAGCTGCACTGGTCTGTGAATGGTCTGAGGGACACAGGGTCCAGACCCTACAGGGGGAGTTTGGCAATGTGCTGGCTCCTAGCCCAGGACTCAGGCTGTGGTGAGACTTAGCCACCCGGTTGCCTTCCACGGGCCCTGAGTAGGCCCTAGTTAAGGAGCCCGTGTGTAGGTCTTTAATGTAAGAACTGAACACACTCTGACAAAGGAAAAGTTTCTACCTGCCGAGGTTTTCCCCGTGGTTTCCCCACAGCACAGGCTGTGGTGTTCTAGGACCCCAGGCCTGCTGTTAGAGCTGGCGGTCGCTGACAGGAGGAGGGAGGGCCCGAGCCCTCAGTCCGCCAGGCTTGGGGCCCTTGACGACAGCTGTGTGGCCCCTGGAGACATCCCTCGAGAGGGCTCTGGCCAAGGGGCCCCCGTGCTGTCATCCAGCTGCTCCTTCAGGAGCCCGCCTCCCTGAGCCTCAACCCCGACTCACGTCGTGGGGGACTTCCTCGCCCAGGTCGGCCTCCATCAGGAACATCCTGGCGATCTTCTCGCATGGCCCGTGCAGGATTCTGGAAATCAGCGGGTACTCACAGTCTTTTAATTTTGTTCGCTCTGAAAAAGAAGGCAATGTACAACATCCACGGGGCATCCGGACTGCCGAATGTGGCATGTGGTAGCAAATGGATGTCCCGGGGGGCCCCGGGAACCTTCTCCAGGCTTCGAAGAGAAGGGTGCCCTGAATGATGAGTGATTGTGGCACACGGCAAAGACCCCAGTCAGAGAGGAGCAGGAGCCGAGGGAGAAGGAGAGAGGGGACAGTGGGTCCTGCAAACGTTCTCGGGGGGAGATGGCCTTCAGGTCCAGCTTGGGGACCCTGACGCGCACCCCCCAACTCCTCCCATCTGAGCGAGGCTGGAGGTGGTGGCTTCCCTTGTGGTTTCAGTGGGATTCTGAGAGGGGGAGGGGGTGTTCCTGGGTTTGGGCCTGACAGAGGCATTTGCGGAGGCCCCCCACCCAAGCAGCGTGGCCACCAGAGAAGGAGCATGGCCAGCGAGCCTGCCAGATGGACAGCGACTTTGGTTTTCCCGATTTGGAAGCACAGGCAGACACTTACCCCCAGACTCGTGAACCATGTAGAGTGCAAACTCGCTGGGGCCGTTTTCCACCTGTGCAGGCAGTGATGGGAAGTTAGACTAGTCGGACAGACTTGGGACAAGACGGACAGAAAGGATCCCTGGCAGTAACTAGCTCCCCTCAGTGGCACACTCTTGAGTCCCTGAAGATCCTCCCCAGTCTCTGCTCTGAATCCCAGAGCTGTTGCTTCAGCCCGGGAAGCCTTGCTAGACCTTCTACCCAGGATCCACGGGCAGCGTCCCCAGCCTTTGCCAGCCCCCTCCTCCAACAACACAGCAAACCACCAGCATCCCGGGGCAAGGCCGCTCACGGCCAGACTCACTCGGAACTTGTTCAGCAGCAGGGTGAGCACGTGCAGGGTTGTCATGGTGCTGTTGACCCTCACGTTGGTCACAGACCCATAGGCAGGAGTAAACACTGAGGTCTGGAGAGGGAGGCAGAGAGTTCAGGGCGGGGCCGGGGGGACATGGAACTGACATCAGGCAGGGTCTGGGCACACGGTCAGCCTAATGGTCCAGAGGGACAGGTGAACCTGGGCTGTGGGAGCACCTGTGCTTGTCCGGTCACAAGTCCACGCACAGCTGTGCCTCCATCTGGGTGCACTTGGGGAAGCCATAGCGACAGAGGACTGTAAGAAAGGTATCTCCAGAGCTCTCGGGGCTGGCTCTCTGATCCTAGGAGCCAGGCCCATGGAAGTACTTCTCAGGGGGTGAGGGGGACCAGTCTCCTCATTCTTTCTCTGGGTCAAATTGTCAAGTGTCTGTTGATTCTAAGACAGAAAGTTTTCGAATCCGTCCGCTCCTCCCCATTCTCCCAGCGGTGCCCGAGGAGGGGCTGTCAGTCTGCACTGCGTACGTGTCCCACTTTCCCCCTTCCAATCTCAGCACTTTCCATCCATGCTCCACCCTGCTGCCCAAAGGAACGACCTCAAAAACCTCGCAGCTCTGTGTGTTCCGGACCAGCAGCGTTAGCATAGAGCCTTGGCTCCCAGCCCCGACTCCTGAATCAGAACCTGCATTTCGAGGAAACCACCAGGTCAGGCTCTCCATACAGTGCAACGTGAGAAGCACCGTCTTCTAGCACAGTTCTTGTTAAAAGTCTCTGAAGGCTTCCCACGGCCTACACAATACCATCCGCAGCTCCTCTCACTGTCTACACGTGTGATACGATGCTTCTCTCCCCGACTCCCTGTGGTCCAGCCACATGGACCCTTCACATTACGTTCCTTGCCTTTGCCTACGAGACACCGTACATCCAGTCAACCAGGGCATCGCCTGAGGCTTAACAGTCCCCAATGAACACTAGCCAGGTTAGAGACCCGCTAAACGTTTCACCCAAAATCTTCGATTGGCTCCTTACAACAGCTTTTTGAAGTACCTGTCACTAGTCATCCTTTTAGTAAAGGACGCGGAAGCTTGGAGAGGTTAATTAGCCTGTCAAGGTCACCCATCTAGAAAGGACAGAGCCATTGGAAACCCCATACTCTGGGGCCTCCCTGTGAGCCTCACTCCCCCGAGGTGAGCTCTTCCTCATTTTCCAAAACCATATTCAGATTTGCACATTCCTCCTCTGTGGTCCTAGCTCCGCTTTCTCCTGGATGCCACTGGGGCTCAGGTGTATATGCTTCACCAACTGAGCCACCCAGGCGCCCCATGGGCTCAGGTGTATATGAGGGACTTGCTCAGTGTCCCCAAGCACCAGGGTCAGGCTCAAACCCAGACCTGCCTCCTTCATAGCTGAGATGTAGAATGACCCTGGGAGATACGGAATGCCAGAGTAGGCTTTCGGTCCCCAAGTAACACGGACTGGAGGAGTCAGGCCATTTCAAGAAGAAGAAAGGTCTTGTCGACAAGACATCGTTAGTGCTCTTCTTCTCCTGACGCCTTTTCTCTCGGTGATACTGACCAGCTCCACGTAGGAAGGAAGCTCCCACGGCTGCTTTGCTGTCTCTAACCACAAAGATTTCTCTCTGGTAGAACACGTTTGAATCCAACAGCCCAGGGCAAAGCACTGGGACAGGTTACCAAGTTTCACCCAGTCTGGAAATCATACCAACGTAACTGCGAATCAGAATAGTTTTGGAAAATGGCTGAGTGAAGGAATAGTGTGCAGTCCTAAGTAAGAAAAACCCAGACTAACGACACCTCAGGGAGTCAATTCTAGGAATTCCTTTTCTTTAATTGCTGCCTGTGACTCAAGTACTTTGTCACCTGATTCCTTTTCTTTTTTTTAAATTTTTAATGTTTATTTATTTTTGAGAGAGAGAGCGTGCACGTGAGCAGGGGAAGGGCAGGAAGAAGGGGGGACACAGAATCCGAAGCAGGCTTTAGGCTCTGAGTTGTCAGCACAGAGCCCAACGCAGGGCTCGAACTCACGAACTGTGAGATCGCGACCTGAGCAGAAGTTGGCGCTTAACTGACTGAGCCACCCAGGCGCCCAATCACCTGACTTCTAAGGACACAGATTCTGAATGGATTGTAAGTAAGGTGAGAGAAGGGGAGCCCTTTACTCAGCCAGGGGACGGGAATCAACTTTCCAACACGCCTAAGATACTAGCTCACGTCCTGGGATTTAGTCAGTTTGCCTGGAAGAGCGAACCCGCTTTCTGTGGGTAAATCTGTCACTAGGAGACTAGCCTGACGGAGTTACAGGCTAGTGTGCTGAGCGTCGGGCTAGCCGAGGAGCCCTTCTCACCAGGGCAGCTCCAATGGGCTGTGACAAAAGCTCTCTCTGTTCATTTCTGTGCTCTTCTAAGGATACAGCGTGCTCAGATCTCTGTGTCTCTGGGACCTTTGCAATGACTAAAATAAGGTTTAATGTGCCAGACACTTCTCTTAGAGCTGAGTAACTCTTTCAGAGAAGGGGGTAAGTGTATGGAGATAAACCTCACTACTTGGTACCTCGAGTCATGGATCAGAAGTTTCCTTTTTCAGGGAACATAGAAATGCAAAGAGCCTAATCCCACGCAAATATTCTTTTAACATTTTTGAATACTTCTTTAAAATAGCATATAAATATCTAATATGCTTACATAATGCTTTACAGACTAACCCCTTTGGAACAAGATTTAAAGAATATCCAAGCCAGATTGTGGGGCTTTTGGCTAATCCAAACCATTCTTAATCTCCGCTTAACTTCGGCCCTGCCTCCCCTGCCCTCTCAGGAAACTCTACTCTCAACTAGTCCCGGGTCTTCCTGTGCTTGGCGAAGATAACCTATTGTCGCCCCTGAACACTCACTGCCAACCCAGCACAGAGTGGAAGGCGGGTCCTGACAGCAAGCTTGCCGTGCCAACTTCTTCACCCCGAAGTCCGGGCTGCCCCAAGAGCACTCGAGTGGCTCCCGGGGGGGGGGGTGAGGGGCTCACCTGGGAAACCGTTCTTGAGATCTGACCCTGAGACCTGCCTTTGCCAGGCCCCCGCCCCCTCCCATGAGTCATTGCCTATCAAGACGGGCAGCTGCCTCAGCTGGAAAGCCCTGCTTCCATTTCCCAGCGCTGCCGGACGTGGCCCTGTTACAGGACACTCCATCCAGGGCCTCACCCACCCTGCCACTCAGGCCATTTATAGGAACAATCAACTTCTCCTTTTACACTTCGGTTTGTTTAGGGACTGATGTCATCGGGGGAAGGAGATCTTTTCCTAAGGTCAGTACAATGTGCACTCGGACAAAAGGCTGAGTGGTGGGAACCAGGAGCAGGGCAGGTTCTCTGGCGCACAGACGCAGGCGCCCCTGGGCGCACCTCAGCCGAGGGGGCTAACCTGCCCGGCAAGAATGCCGGTACCTCATCATGTTCCCACAAAACCATCCATTGGGCTCTGGTGGAAACCTCGGAGAAAATTGCCTAATTAGGCATGAACGTGGCATTACTTCCCGAAAATCCATGCAACTTATGAAAATGGATTGATAGTATGTGGTAAAAAAAAAAAATAATACAGGTTTTGGGGTCAACCAGGTGGATTTTTTTTTTGAATGCTACTTGATGTGACTTGGGGCAAGTTCTTTCTCCTCCTGAGCCCGTCTCCCCATGAGGACACAGATATGACCACACCGGTGCACAGGGCCATGGTGACGGTGAACTCTGACAAGACTTCTGTGCGGCCTGGTCTACAGAAAGCCGCACAGTTGCGCCCGTGCGTGCGTGCTTGGGGCCAACTCCCCGTGGCCTCAGCTTGGGGCTGACACCCTGTCTCCCCAGGGGAGAGGCCACGCTGGGCCGTCACCTTGTGGTTGTAAAAGTGCCCGTTGATGGAGAACCGATGTCGCCGGATCCTCTGGGCCTCACCCGGCGCGCGGGACCGGGGCCTCCTCTGGATCACACAGGCGGCGTCGCTCTTGGTCCGCATCAGCTGTGGGGTCTCCTCGTCCTCCTCCACGGGCTCTGCAGGGAGGAATGGATGAGAGAGTCGGTCCCGGGTGGAGCAGAGGTGCCAGAGACCCGCCGTGCTGCAGTGCGTGGGGCCTGGCTTCCTGGGGCTTTGTGGCGGCCCCACACTAAGGCACACGGTAGTGCGAATGCTGCTGCCGTGACAGAGGCCGGGGTCCAGCTTGGGTGATGCCACTTCGCAGATGGGAAAGGTGACCCCAGACAGGATGACCTGTGTCACCACACCACATGGCCGTAGTGTGGGCATCCGTCTCCGGGCACCCAGGGCAGGTCTTTGGCGACCTCGTCCCTATCCTCTGAGCCCCCACTGAGTGTGAGGGGGACATATGAGCAGTCTGGACCCCAGAGTGTGAGGCAGATGCCCTAGAGGCTGGCAGGGCCAGGAGGGTGCCAAGCCTGCTACTGATGTTCTCTCCTTTCTCTAATGCAGCACCAGCCAGGGGACTCGGGCAAATGATGTCACCTCTGCAAGCCTCTGCTTCCTTTGCTGTGAGGAGCTGATGACTGAGGAGGGATTTAGCCAAGTGTTGCTCCCGAAGACAAGTGAAGCCACTCTGGGCCCCTCCACAAAGCTGTTCTTCAGAGACGGTCCTGAGCCAAGCCCTTCTGCTCCCACCAGGGCCGAGCGAGACACGGTCCCGGGTAGCTTGAGGCCCCGCTCACCTGAGCTGTCTCTGGAACTGTCGGCGCTGTATGCCATCTGAGCGCTTGGCTCCTGGGCAGTGACCTTGCCATCCTGAAGAGGTGGCTCCTTTCTGAAAAGACAATCATGGTGCTCCGAGAGCTGCTGACAGAGAAAAGTATCTCAAGTGAGAGAGAAAAGGCTGGATACCTCTGCGGACATGACAAAGGTGAGACGCAGGGCAGGCCAAGGTAAGGCTGGATTTCACACCGAATTCATGCAAAATATTAAAAGAAGAGCAAAGAATTGCCCTGGAGTCTGCTGGAAGGAGCGGGAGGGAGTCTGGCCCATAGACCCGAGTGGCCTTGTCCCCGTTGCACAGATACAGGGACACAGGCGGTGCCCACACACTCCCGGGCACCAGGCTGAGGAGGCGCCATCTGTGGCCGCATGATGAGTAGTGGGCATTCTGGGCTTCCCTCAGGCCTGATGGAGTGGTGGGCAGGGGCAGCCTTGAGGGGCGACCTCTGGGACCCTGGGCAGGGTGGACTCCCAGGGAGGGTAGCTGGTGTCAGGCTGGAGAAGGGGTGTGTGTGATGGGAGGTAGCCCCACGGTGTGAGGGAGCCAGGGAGAGGCAGGCAGAAGAGCCGGACCCAGGCTAAGAGGCCTTGGAGGGTCCTGCTGTCCGTCTCCTGGATGCACGAATCGTACTTGTGGCCTTTCTGAGGAGTCCATCCAAACTCTATGCCCTAAGTCTGCGTGGTGTGCAGTGGCGGGGCGGGGGGGGGGTTTAAGTTGGAGGGGAGAAGGTTTTGAATTTCTGCCTCTCAGAAGCATTCATTACATGCAGGAGCGAGCAAAACCCGGCAGCGAACTGCCCTTTACTGGGGGTGACGGGGCAGGAGGACGCAAATCTCCCCTAAGCAGTAAAACAGGAAACGGTTTCGTCATGATTAAAACGTACTTCTGATATGAAGACAAATCCGATATCAAGTTCAAATAAAGTTATAAAAACAAATTCTGACATGAAAATAAAAGCAGATCAGCGAGAGGTGAAATCTGTGTGGAGGTTTGAGCTAGAACAGGAGATGCCAAAAAGCGTTCATTTTGTCCAGGGTGTGGCGAGCCCCCAGGCTCCAGCTTGTCTCCTTGCAGACAAGGTGGTTCCCGTGAATGTATGAGAAACACAACTGGAGATGAGGGGAGTCTGGAAAATTCTCCAAGAGTGAGATGACTTGGCCATCATCTAGAAAGATCACTCGTTGGCAGGTGAGGCCACGGGCTTAAGGCAGTCGTGGGGTGACAAGGACAAGGCTGGCTTGTGCTCTCTTCTGCCCTGAAGACTGAGGATGCCAGCCCCCGAAACCTCTCGAAAAGCTCGTGAAGGAGGCCACCTGGCCCTGCCCCCGCCATCCCGGCACTCACAGGCGGCAGCCAGGCTGCCCAGGCGTCCAGGAGGCTGAAGAGAGGTGCACTCGCTCCCTGTCGTCCTGGATCTGGAGCCGGATTGGCCGCCTCAGTCCCCAGGCAATGTTGAGAAGTCCCTCAATGATCAAAGCGCCTTCCTCCTGTGGGGACCCACGCAGGTCAGCCTCGTTCCCCAGAGCGGCCCTCTTCAGGGGTCACTGCCCCCCTTCCCTGAGCCCCCGGAAGGCCCCGCCTGTCATCCATGGGACTCCCTGCACCCTCGGCCCCGAACACATCCTCTCCCCCTCGGGGTGCTGTTCTCCTCCGGGGGGAGGTACATAAGCCTCTACGTGCTCCAAGGCGTAAGGCCATGGGAGTGACCAGAGGAAGCCTGAGGCGTGCCCTTTCACCGCTCAGCTCGCGGCTGGCCAGGGGCACGGCCTGGGACAGAGGGGCTGAGTCAGGCGTCCCACAGGAACCCGGCTGCTATCCAGCAAGCACGTCCACACAGGAGTAAGGAAACATGTTCCAGAGAAGCATGGCCACAGTGACACCGGTGCCAAGCAGGGTGCCTTCCCACACCCCTCCCCCCCATGCTGCACCTGGGAAGAGGGTTCCACGGTCACCAGGCCCTGTCGTGAACATGCAGAGGGCACTGGATTCCATTCCCTGCTGCTCCTTGGAGCTGGGTCTCAGCCGCACCCTTCCCACACTGTTTCCATTTGCCACAGGAACCACTCGAGGGGGATGGACCCACCCCCAGCTTTCCTAGCTGCCTTCTTCCCTGAGGGCCAGTCTTGCTTTCCTCACCACCTGGACACTGCCCGTCCCATGTTCCACCAACAGTGTGAACACTCAGAATGTCTCCGGCAGCTCTCATTCTGTGTCCCCAGCCAGCCTTGATTTCCTAAGGTCTGCAGATGGCACAGCTACTGCCCTTCTGCCGAACTCTGAGGTCCTCGTTGTCAGAACCCTCCAGAAGCACCCTCAGCGAGTTTCCACTCACACTCCTCAGGCCTTTGATTCTGTTTCTGACCTATTTCAGGCTCCTATGTATGCGTGACCACCTCCAGGCTCCCCGTGCCCAGCCTAATGGCCCCCACGCGTGTGCCTGGCCAGGCTGCTTCCAGAACATCTGCCTGAACTCTTCTGGGCCTCACTTTCCCAGAGCTCCCAGCTCCATGCTCCTCATCTGCTGTGACACTAGCCTTTGGGCAGTGAACTTTGACCATCATTCTCCCCTCGCTATCTTGAACATCACTCTAGATTCACAAATCCCGGGGTGCCTGGGTGGCTCAGTCGGTTGGGCGGCCGACTTCGGCTCAGGCCATGATCTCACAGTCTGTGGGTTTGGGCCCCGTGTCGGGCTCTGTGCTGACAGCTCAGAGCCTGGAGCCTGCTTCATGTTCTGTGTCTCCCTCTCTCTCTGCCCTTCCCGTGCTCACGCTCTGTCTCTCAAAAATAAATAAAAGGTTAAAAAAAATTTATAGATTCACAAATCCCACTTCTTTCTCCTTATAGGCATGAGAAGCCTTGCGAGAAGAAGGAACATTGTAGAAACTTCTTTGTATCCCCGGAAGGGCTTACGGAGGATGTGCCCTGCAGTGTTGATTTCACAGTAAGTTAGTAATCACTTAAAACACCCTGCCGTTCCCCAGAGAAAACAGCTCCGCTCTGTTCGAGGTTATCAAAAGTACACACAGCTTTCTGGAATGGCCTTGTGCTACTTGTTAAAAAAGAAAACAACAACAACAAACCAAAGCGATTTTTGATAACTACTGACGTTACACAGTCATGGATGAGTAACTAACCCTCCCGACAAAGGAGAGACTGCATTGATTCGCTGGAGTTAAAGGGAGTGGTAAGGAAATCCAAAGTGGGGTTCCTTTGTTTCCTGCCTTGGCCTCAGAAGCCTCAGAAGCCTGTCAGATGTGCACGCATTGCTGGAAAGAGCCGCTGCCCTGTGTTTCAGGCGGGACCCGGACCCGGGTGGAGGGAGATGAAGCAGTCATGGTGCTGGATATGAGAGCCGGGAGGAAGAGAGAGCACGGCTGGGGCAGGGCAGTGGGGCTGGACGCGGTGAAGCTGGGCTTTCAAACATGCCATAGCAAGGGTCTGGAGAGCCAGCGGGGGCTGGGAGCAAGGGGCTGAAGCGGAGCTGAGCCTCCGAGGTCAGGGGTCAGCTGTGCTAAGGACTGCTGGCCCCGTGTCCCTGCACAGGCCGAGTGTGAGCCCCCAGGCTGTCCCCCAGGCACGGCTCCACTGTCCCTCAGCCTGGGCCCCATTAGAATGGAAGGGAGCCCCTGTCAGTCTGCAGCGGTCTCTGGTCAAATCAGAGGAAACCGAGGTCAGAGCAGGGGGACCCCCGGGCTCGTGGGGAGCCCCTGCCACGCAGGTGGGGAAGTGCCTGCAGGCAGAGGCAGGACTAGAATGTGCTATCCCAAGGCCTCACGTTTCCATAAGTCAGAAGTCACTGTGGCCCCTCAGTTCTGGGTCCCAGCAAACACTTCCCTCCTTACTTCCCTCAGCCCTCCACCCCCTCGCCCCTACTCCACTCCTCAGCAGGAATGGTGCCACCCTTCCCCAGCCCCTCCCTCCTCTGCCCTGTAGGGTAAACATCCCCAGGGCCTCCCGCAGCTCCAGGCTGGCTGTGGGGCCAAACCCCGCCCGCCAGGCTGTTTTCCTCCGAGAGCCTTCCTGTGCACTGCTATTTTTGGCCCTCGTGACAGGAATTGATGGCTGGTGGAAAAGTATAAAAGCAGCTGCCACACCTCCAGGTTCACCAGACAGGCTCGGGGAGGCCAGCACTCCGGACAGTGGCCGCTTGTCCCCACACTCCACGCTGGCCGCAGGGCTCAGACGGCGGGGCCCCCAGCCCTCCACCCTGAGCTCTCTGGGTCTTCCCAAGGACTGTCCTTGCTCCTTCGGCCTGCCTGCTCTCCCCACGTTTCCTCGGCTACAGGTAAGACAGAGCAGCTTCCTTCTGGTTTGAGATAAAACGAAAAGGTTTCGTTTCTCTTCAAGGGCAGGGACCCACACAGCCTCACTCACCGTAGGTTAGAGACCAGGGGATGCTGTTAGCGGCCGTGCTGATAGCAGCAGAGGGCTTCAGATTCCTAAAGGGATTTCACGTGAAGTGTCGTTCCACGTGTTTCTTATGACCTCCTTTCCGGTGGGTATTTATAACCCTGTGTTATGGACGGGGAAGGGGGGGCTTGGAGAGGTGACCCTGCCACAGGTCCCCAGGTCAGGAAGTGGCAGAGGCTGGCTTTACACCCAGGTTCCCTCTGACTCCAGTCCGTTAGGCTGGGTTCTCTTATTTGCATAGTTCCTAAACAACAGTTATGGACAGATTCTTCAGCACATGGTGTTCGGGGTTAGCAGGAAAGGAAGAGTCCGGGAGGTCCGAGCCTGGGGCTGGGGCTGCAGATTTCACTCTGCTCTCAGGCCCCTGATTCACCTAGGCAGCCACTCAGATGAGGGAGGGGACCCAGGAGGGGTGACAGAATGGCAGACCCTCACCCCTGGTCCTCTGTCCACCAACAGGTTGCCGCTCCCCCTCGCCGGCAGCCATGAGGTCCCGGCTCCTGGTTCCCGTGGCCCACCTGCCCACCATTCGGGAGACCTCGGAGGAGATGCTGCCCGGGGGGCCTGGGCAGGAACCCCTGGCCTCCCCCAGCCTGGATGACTACGTGAAGTCCATTTGTCAGCTGGCACAGCCCACTTCAGTGCTGGACGCGGCCGCAGACAGGGCCCAAGTCGGCAGACCGCCCCAGCCGGCCGGAGCCTTTGAGAAGAGTGGCCCTCCTGAGTCCCTACAG
This sequence comes from Paguma larvata, assembly GCA_030068075.1. Classification (NCBI taxonomy): domain Eukaryota; kingdom Metazoa; phylum Chordata; class Mammalia; order Carnivora; family Viverridae; genus Paguma; species Paguma larvata. The sequence continues at coordinate 53,030,626 of CM057837.1, read as the reverse complement.
GACATTACTACCCGCTTCAGTGGCCAGCAGCCTGCACCACCCAGGGATGGTGCTGTTGACCCCCTGGACTGGCTCTATGGGGAGTCCCAGGAAAAGCGGCCAAGTAGGAGGGACCCGGCGAGGCGGACTGGTTCCTCCGTTGACCCCTGGGGTCCGCACAGACACGTGGATGGTGGCAAGGCCCGAGGGACCCCCAGAGGGAGACTCTGTGATGCCAGGGTGCAGGGGCACTCTCTGGCAAGACCCTCAAGGGACTGGCACCAGGGCTCCTGGCCTTCCAGGCCTCTCTGTGGGACCGCGGCCTCCCCTCCACCCCCCCGCCACAGCAGCACCCTCAGAACTCTCTATTTGCACCTCCCGGTGATCCATGAACTCTGACCCCTTCCCAATAAAGGCTTCTGTACAGAGCACGCTCGTCTGTGTCACCTTCCCGCCCTCTTCCCCTGAGGTGGGCGCTGTCCCTGGCAGGTCTCCGAGAGGTAGACACCTTTCTGCAGGGTATTACATATTTCTGCCTTGGTATTTCATAGCGAGACCCCCTCCTCTGAAAATGAGAACAGCCTGTTTGGCATGATGTGGTATTACTGATCCCACTTGCCCTGTTCCTTGCTGGCGGATCGCCTCGGGCAAGCGACTTAATGTTTGTGTTCATTGGTTTTCTCATGGAGAAAATGGGGGTTTCCTAGGCTGTTCTGATGAGTAAGGGCGATAAAACCCACATGCATCATGGGGTGTGTGTTACAAGCCCATACTCGGAGTAGCTACGGTCTATGTGGTTGCTTCACGGGCGGGGGGCAGGGAAATGAGGTCGGTGGAGGTGAGAAGCAAGGTCTCAGCCCCACAGTGATTTCAGAGTGAAGCCCTGGGCACTCCCAACTCAGCCTCCCCCCCACCCCCCCAGAGCCTGTGCTCCGTGTGGCCCAGGAGAGAACACAGGATCCGACTGAGTTTGGGGGGAACTTATCACCAGGGCGCCTGGGGGGATCTCGGCGGCTCCAGCTCACAAGTCCTGTTGTGTCATTGGGGGAGTTTTGCCCATGCTGAGGGCCAAGACGGGACCTGCATCGGCTCAGCTTACAGACCAGGTGGCTCTGTCCTTGCTGTCCCCATCCCTGCCTCCACCCAGGGGGCTTCTCAGCTGTGGGGCAAAGTGTAGGCTGTTGTCCAGAGCCCTGCTCTCCGGCAGGTCCAGCAGCCAAGGCCTCGCTCCATGTGACCTGAGGTCTGAGTAAGCCCTGGGTCCTCCAGCCTGGAGGAGGCGTCTGGCAAGGAAGGAGATGAGGGTGAGGAATAGGAGAGAGGAGGGCTTTCTTCCTTAGAAAGGCAGGTGAGGCATCAGAGAAGTCAAAAGAATCAGGCCTGAGGCCCATTACCCTGCTTCCTTAGGCCAGGTCCCAGCTGGCAGACCCTGGTCAGTGCGGAAGGGACAAAGGGGAGAGGAGGAGGGCAGAGCCGGGGCCACATCCAAGCTCACAGCCTGCTTCAGTGTCCTCCGTCTCCTCGTTCTGTGGACGATCAAACTGTTTTCTTCCTTTCTTCTTCCCTTCCTACTTTTTTGTCAATTTTAAAATTGCTTTGCACTTTAAAATGTTTATCTGCCCTCTTTTTTTTAAAACATTTTTTAAAAGTTTATTTGTTTTGAGAGCGAGAGAGACAGAGAGAGCGAGTGAGCAATCGCGAGCCGGGGAGGAGCAGAGAGAGAGAGGGAGAGAGAGAGAGAGAGAATCCCAAGCAGACTCCCCAATGTCAGCGCAGAACCCGACGTGGGGCTCAATCTCACAAATCGTGGGATTGTGACCTGCGCCAACACCAACAGTCAGATATCCAACCGACTGAGCCACCCAGGCGCCCCTGTCTGCCCTCTCTTCTGTGCGTTTCGTGGGGAGGCAGAATGTAAACCATAGGTTGAAAAGTTTCAGACAAGTAATTTACTCACTTTTCTTATCTGTAAAATGGGACACCAACCCTGCCCTTCACACCCCGCAGGGCTGGGGAATGGGGCACGTGCTCTTGGAGACAGAGTTAGAAACAACACATACGAATGCCTGCATCTGCCACAACCTGCCGGTCCCCGAGGCGGCGGGGAGGGCTGACCTGGGAGTGGGTGCTGGCTGGTGACCACAGGGGTTGGGCTTGCCTCGCCGTAGCCTCTTCCGTGAAGCTGTGTGAACCGGGGTCAGAGGGAGACAACTAGGACGAGGTTGGCCAATTCCCCCCAAGCTCAAATACCACGTGGCTGCACTGGGGAGCTCAGACAGGGCTCTGGCCTCCTCTGCTAATATGTCCTGAGATGAAAGAAGCTAATGGAATCTTCAGGAGGTGCCCAAAAAAAAAAAGAATAAAGGGCGGGGGCAGGGGTTTCTGGCATTATGCCAAGCTTCCCTTGACAGAACAGCCTAGAGGAGAGTCCCTGTGATGGGGGTCCTACGGAGCAGTCTCTGCCTCACACCCACCCCCGGAGTAGGAAAGGACACAATCACCGGACCAGGGGGCAGCCTGGCAAGCACTTTGGAGCTCTCAAGGGAAAGTGTCCGTGGCCGAGTACTCACCCAGGTGCCAGTAGTCTGTCAATTGCCTGTCCTTTCTGCCTCAGGCCTCAGAAGAAGGGGGGTCATTATAAGAGGGAAGGGGATCCTGACTGTCCCCACCCTGGGAGAGACAGAGACCCCGAGTGAGGGCCTGCTCCTCCCCTTTCTTACCCTGCCCAGAAGCCTGGCGTCAAAGATGGGGACTGGGTGTTATGAGTGCTCAGGGCCACCAGGGGGAGCATCAGAGGCGGGCTCCCTACGAGGCCACAAGCTCCTGCACACCAAGGTCCTGCTTTTCATCACAGAGGTGTGTTTACCCACTGGTATTTCCAGATGGTCCATTTTTCTCTCCAGAAGCCAACCGGCCTGGTTAAAATGCTTTGCTATCTTTCGAAAGGCACAGATTACTCCAGTTGCTCACGCTCTCTATTGTAATACAAGCAAAAGTATCCTAAAGGCGAAGTTTACAATAGAGGAAGCTAGTGCCTGGGCCTCCTGAGTGGGGAATCCCTCACCCTTTGGAAGCTGGGGGAGAATTCACAGGGAAACACTTGCCCCTGGGTGTGGCCCCTGCTCCCGGATACACTTCATCTCTCCAAGTGTTCTGGACCCCTCAGGAGACAGTGGAGGAGAGGGCGTTCCTGAACTATAGTAGTCAGGCCACAGTTCCTCAGGGGGAGGCCCAGTGAGTGTAGGGAGGGGGGAGTCTCTTCTGGGCCCCACATGGCTCTGTGAGGGCACAGCCTGTGCTGAGTCCCTCAGCAGCTGGAAGGCACCTCAGCTTGCTGATCGAAGGTGACAAACAGCTGCCCGCATCCCTGTCACATGCTGGCAGTGCTGTCACTATAAATTCTGTGCTATGCCTTGGAGCCATCTTCATTTACCGCAGTGTTTACCTTGCTGGAGACTTCAACCCTGAGGGCCTCCATCTATTTGTCTGGAAAATGGCCATTCTGATGTCACAAAGCTCTTGTATTATGATAAATAACATAGAGGCAAAGTGCCTGGTGCCTGTCTGCCCTGCCCCTGAGGAGAAGCCAGCCTGGGGGAGGCCCAGCTGCCCAAGCGCCTGCAACTGTGAATTCTCCGAGGTCCAGGAGGTCCCGGGTCTGCATTCTGAGAAACGTTGGAGGCCTGAATGCCAAGTGGTGGGTGGGTCACGTAAGCCCTTGGTGTCCAGGGATGAGTCATGCGTTTCAGCATCAGAACTCAGCGCTGCCCAGGCCTACAGCCTGTCTTTATAGTGGCGGTCACCTCCCAAAGACACGTACTCCCTCAGGTTGACGCCCCCTTGGCTGTTAAGGCTATAGAAGTTCCCTGCAAGGTACTTTCTGGCTCCAGGGAGATCAGGTCAGGTCCTTATACCTTCTTTAGGTTAGGAACATGAAAATCCCAGACCGTAGGGTGGTAACTTCTTACCACAGGGGCCTCTCGAGAATACCCCTTCCCCTTTTTGGGTCTCTCACTTTTCCACACGGACTGTCCCATCACACACAAACACGGGGCACAGATTTGGGGCTTCCCAGCCCTGCTCCCCACACAACTGTCCCTACAGAGGGGATTGTCTTGGGGAATCCCAAGAGTCCAGACCAAACTCTACCAGTAGCAGTTCTCAAACTTGGCCTTCATCATCGCAATCCCCTGGAGGGATTGTTAAAACACAGCTGGGAAGATAAAGAGTTTCTGAGTCAGCGGGCCTGGGGGAAGGAGGGTGATAAGAATTTGCATTTCTAACCAGTTCCCAGGTGACTTTGAAGCCGCAAGCCAGGCGCAGGGACTACTTGTTGAGAGCTGCTGGGTCTTAGATCAACCACTGAATGGCCCAGGGCTAAGGGGCAAGGTGCAGATGGAAGACCCCCACTGCATGCCTCCAGCACAAGAACTTAAGTGGGTCCAACTCCTCACCTCGCATAGATTAAACTGCCCAGCACACGAGTTCGGGACCCATCTCAGCTTGCCCTGGGCCTGCACCTGCTGGTTAATCATCCAGCATCTGTGCTTGGGTGCTACGCCGGGGGTGGGGGTGGGGGTGGGGGTGGGAATGAAACCAGGCAGTAAGACAAGAAACAGCAAAAGCAGAGGTAGCAGAGTGGTGGCATCAGAGCCCTGCCAGCAGCAGTACGGAGCACGGTAAGTGGCGATAAGATGCGTATCAGAGGCTGCTCTGTAGAAAGAAAATCGTGAGCAAAGGAGCATGTGGCAGTGCAGAGGGGGTGGGGAACAAGCGGTCAGGGCCGGCCTCAGGCCCTGTGCAGGGTGGGCGGGTCCAGGGGAGGTGGCACGCGAGGTTTGTGCGATTCCAGGTCACCACTGGCAGCCCAGCGCTGCCTGGACCACAAGCCAGCTGCTTCCCTCCCATCCGGGCTCCGTGGCAGCTGTGTGATAGCCTGGCCCAGGCTGTGTCTCACCTAGGGACATGTTTGGTTTAGCCCGCTTGGTGTTTCGAGGTTTGGGAAGTCGCACGTGAAATTCCAGAAGTCTAACTTCTTTTGAAAAGTCAGAAAGGCTCTGGCTCTCTGGAGCCCATGTTCCTGACAGCAGCAATGGGTTCGGTCCGCAGGGCAACAGCGTCTGCAGACAGCACGTACTCTCTCCTGTCCTCCACTCCCCATGCCTGCCCCGCCTCTCATGTTCTGACCTGCCTGGCCCCGCGAGCATCTTTCGGGGAGCTCTCCTCCGTTTCAAGACTTTTCTCCGATGTCTATGCTGATTGGCAAACACAGAGGCTGCTTGCACTTCATGACTGCCCTGTGAACTTGGGCGAACTAGAGCCCTGTGCTGAGTCCTTATTTGAGCTGTGGGATGGGCAGAGAAGGGACTGGGCTGTGCGGTCTTAAAGATTTTAGACTCCGGTGTGCAATTCACATAGGCAAAAGTCTCAGGTGGAGGAGAAGAGTCGCAGGTGATTATTTCTACCTGCTCTGAACTCTTGCTGGGGGAGGGGGAGTGGGATTGGGAGGCTCTGACCCTCAGCACCCCTTACAGAACCTCCGGCGAGAGACAGCTGGTAACCTGGTCTCAAACTCAGAAGATGGGAGGCCTCATAATTCATTATCCAAACTGGGACACTTCCCAGAGTGAAGGGAATTTTCTTAATAAGGACCCTGGAATAGCAGGTATAACACAGGACTGTCGTCAGCAATCCAGGATAAAGGGTGACCTATGAATAAAGAGAAACAGGCCTTACCTCTCGGTGTCTCAGCTGAAAGCTTCTGCCCTCGTGGTAACAGTTGTAAGTTTTTAGCAAGCTTAAGAGCTCCGACCTAGAAAGGTAAACACATGTATAATATCGGGGTGCGGCAGGGCTTTGGGGCCTAATGATACACATCTTGCCAACCACACATAATCAGTTTAGAGACAAGACTCTGCCATCAGACACACGCCTTTTAGTCTTCTAGAGGTTTCCACGTATCAGGCCGTGTGGAAGGTGTAGGGCTGGGAAGAGGAGGAAGAGAAACTCACGGACAGCCCACATAACTGTGCAAATTGTGTTTGCACACTTTCACTATCACAGGTAAAAGTTCCTGACAATCTCCCTGTACTTTACTTCTGAGTCATTTCCTCAATAAATCCCCTGGGATTGCATTATTGGCATGTTAAAGACCCTTGCTCTTCCCCCCATTTGACTTCCTGTGAGTGCCCGGTGTGGCTGCTCCGGGGGCACCGTGAAGGTGTCTGTCTGTGCCTCTTCCTCGCCCTGGCTTTCCGGAGGTCTGACCAAGAGACGAAGGTGACAGCTGTGAGATAAGATCCTGAAGGTCTGAGGGAGGCCCCTCTGCCCAAACGCCTTCTGCCCGGAATAAAGGGAAGCCCTGGCCGATAGGAGATGGTCCCTGCAGCCAGGCTGGGCTCTGCAGGAGGGTGCAGTGCAACAGATAGGAATTGCAAGGCACGCGTGTACTTTTAAACCTTCCAGTAGTCACATCATAAAAGAAAACAAAACAGGTGAAATTAGTTTTCATAATGCATTTATTTGATGACACAGTATAGCTAAAGTATTTTAGTGTGCACCTGTAATCAGTATAAACATTATTAACGAGGTCTTACTCATTATTTTATTTTGTGGTACGTGTTTGCCACCTGTCTTTCATATTAATATAGGAACATTTTATATAAATGTTACTAATGAGATTTTGTTCACTATTTTATTTTGTAATATGTGTTTGCCACCCGTCTTTTATATGAACTATACTTCTCCAGCCATAAGTCACGTGCTCGGCAGCCGCACGTGGCTGGTGGCTCCCCTGCTGGACAGGGCTGCTCTGGAACCTCTTTGGGCAGTGCTTTCACTGACGCTGCAGCCCTCCCGGGTATGGATGGGCAAAACCTGCCATTGGTGCTCGGGCGTGCTGCCTGCCGTGGGCATGATGGTAACTGACGACCTCAGTGATTCACTTGTGATTCAAGTAATGTTATGGCACGAACAAAGCAAGAGTCAATGTTGCATGTTCACTGTGCTTGTACGTGTATAAATGCTGAATGTAAACTTATTAGGATATGTATACGTGAAAATAATCATGTTATGGTTATTATGATGGCTTTTCCCAAAACTATATTTAATGTTATTATTTTTTAATTTGAGAGAGAGAGAGCAAGCAAGCAAGAGAGAGAGAGAAAGAGAGAATAAGAGAATCCTAAGCAGTCTCCACGATCCCGTGACTCTGGGAGCATGACCTGAGCTGACATCAAGAGTTGGCTGCTCAGCTGACTGAGCCACCCAGGCGCCCCTAATGTTATTCTTATTATAAAATTTAAACCAGGAAAGTGATGGTATGGGCAGCGCCTGTGAATGGGATGCTGTCTGTTTTCTCAGGTGTCTAACTGGAGGGCCCGGGAAACAGGTCGGCAAAAGCTAGGAGGCTGGCTTATCTTCAAGGAGCCAGATAGGAGCTGCCCAAATATAGAAACTATTTGGACCCGGCACTCAAAAAGCAAGATAAAATGAAAAATTACTTTAGTTCAGAAATACATTTGAAAAACTACTCCAAACATTTTTTACGGTAAGAGGGAGTAAATAAAATTAAAAATAAGCAAAGCCGAAACATCATTATGATAATAAAATATACTTTTTTCAATAAAAACTCCAAACCTATTTTGAGTTTTCTTTTTTCCCCCAAACTGTTTCACAGTAAGAGTGTTAGCATTGCTCTAAGCTTTGAATAAATGAAATGCCATCTGTGCAGAGTCACAGCGGGCACTGTCATGCTTTCCTGCCTTTGGGGGCCCTGAGGGGGCAGGGGTCAAACCCTCACCCCAAAGAGATCCTTGGTCTCCAGGGAGACAGGCTTCAAAAAGAAGTGCCCCCATCACTGTCCCTGGGGCAGACACGCCGTCCTATCTATGAAAAGTGTCCAGAATCCCTCTACCCAAAGGCTGCCTGTGGCAGGGAGCGGCCACAAGAAGACCCCTTCCCTGTACACAAAGGCTTACTTCAGGATGGACTTGCTGTCGCTGACGGGAACGTGAGAACTGGGTGGACAATCTTCCTTCATCTTCCCTTCTTGTCCGCAGCATCCGGGAAGCTACCTGCTGGGAAGAGGAGGAAGGACGTACAGACAGGTGAGCCTGGAGAAGGACGTGCTGGCCAGTGCAGTGCCCAGAGCCCTGGTGTACAGGTCTGTGGCTCCACACTCACCTCCCACCTCCCCCCTTGCACCTCCCCCCACCACCCCTACCGCCCGGGACACAGGGTGGCCACAGCACTGAAGGATCAGGCTCACAGGACTTAATGGGGCCCCACACCCACACGGGGCAGCCAAGGTTCCCTCGGCGGGGTCAGGGGCAGAACCGCTGAGCTAGCCGGCACTCGGTACCAGCCCGGCAGCCCTGCTTCCAGCACCTCTCCATAGTCCCTAGGGCTCTGGATCCTTCTTCTAAATGTTTCAGACCACAGGCTCTCTTTCCTCAGCCCGGACACCCTGAATGATGGTTTCCGCCTCCATTGCTCCTCCAAACCCCAAAGCACCCCAGGCCTTTCTCCTCTGTTCCCACTGAGTCCAGGCTCGTGGCCCTCTCGCTGCCTTCGGAATCAGCACACCTGGGCCAGCTCTCCTGGTGACGGGTTAATTGGTACTGGGGTCACTACGTGCTGGGGCCCGTGTCGAGCATGTCCTATGAATTACCTTTTTCACTCCTGACAACAACAGTATGAGGTAAGTCTATCTGCTTACCATTTTATGGATGGGAAAAAGGGGACAGAAGTTAAGGACTTTGCCCAAGATTCCCAGTGATTCAACGGCAAAGTCATTGTTTGAACGCAAGCATTTAGATCCTAGATTCTGGTCGCCACATCCCATCTTGCGCAGTGACTTAACCCCTCCAGCCTTCCTTTTCTTACCAATGCGATGGGATAAATCTCTACCCTAGAAGATTGCTAGTTGATTCACACATGAAACAGTGTATCGAGAACCTGGAAGGCTTCTCGGAGATTCTCAAACCTCCCCGGGGAACTCCACTGGTGTTTTGTCGATCCTATTGGCATCTTCTGCACAGATTTCTACTTCTTTCCCTCTCCGACTTACTCTGGCTGAGAGCTTTCTTATTGAGCCTCCTCCCCCCCACCCCCATAAGCCACAGCACCCCTTTCTCTCTCTCTCTCCCCAGTAGCGGCCCTGTCTCTATCTCTCCTCTCAAGTTTGCAGCTAGGCCTCCGAGGGGTTAAGTCACACCGGGAAGTGGCACAGACGGGGTGCACAGCCGGTCCTTCATGTCACACAGTGGCTCCTTCACCAAACCCCAACATCTGTTCACACAAACCTGGCTCAGTCAGGTCTTCCACGCCTGTGTGTGTGTGTGCAAATGTTCCTGGGGGTTCGAGGTCACGTTCGACCGCTGCTGTATTCATGTCCTCAAAGTGGAGGGAGTGCCCTGCCCCCTTGGGCCCTGACTCACTAGCTGAACACACTCTCTTCCCACTCACTTGATACCGCCCACAAACAACACAGGCTTGCCTTCTGCGTTGGCATCAGGCCTGAACGAGCAGTTGATTCTGGAAGCAGGGGAGACAGGGAGAAGGGGAATGAATTGAGGGAGGTGGGCTTCTCAGTGACCTCAGAATCATCCTATAAATACCTCCCCTCTGCCTGGGTCTAGAGCGAGGCAAAACATGGTCTAGAGAGAGGTCAGGCCCCTGGCCGTAGTCACGGCAAGGCCCGCCTCCACAGGGCACAGGGCGGGGCACTATGGGGTTCTGGAGCGTGGGGGGGGGGCAGGCTCACTGCTGGGCAACGGGATTTCAAAATCGGGTTTCAGTTCCTCAGCGGCTCAGTCTCCAGTGGAAAAAAGGGATCCACAGGCTCCCTCTCTGGGGAGTTCCGCAAACACTTCCATGCAGAGCTGGCTTCAGCCCAAGAATAAAGTATCTAAGTTTCTCACTCAACACCGTTTCCCTGGGTCCCTGGCACAACCGTGCCTTGCCTTGCTTTACGCAGGCTCCTTATGGGAAGAGCTGGGTTTACCCCGAAGTAACAGCAGGTGGTTTTCCCTCTGGCCTCCTCTGTAGCCAGCTTCTCTGCACCCCTCCTCCCCTCCTGCTCTGAGTGCTAGCCTCCCGGAGCCGCTCTCATCTCTCCTAACGTGCCCTCAGCTTTGTTCTCCTTTTGGGTCTTTACGGTGCTGTTCCCTGTCCGGAAAACTGCCTCCTGCTTGCCCTGTACTCCGAAAGCTAGCTCTGCCAGGGAAACCTCGCCAGTATCAGAAGAGCCTCCTCTCCAGTCCAGCACCTGCTCTGGGCTCCTGGCTGTGGTGGCCCCGCAGGGCCTGACCCGTGGAGCGGGGAGCTGAGAGGCGGACGGGGGCGTGGAGGCGGGGCACGTGGGAGGAGAGGCTGAAGCCACAGGCCTCCACACCAGGCATGATACTTTTCTGGCTCGCCTCTTGTTTTCAGCCCTGAGCCCGAGCCTGACACACAGCAAGAGGTTCATAGTGGCTATTAAATTATTGGATGGATTTGAGAAGCCTCACGGGGTCCTCCAAAGTCAACTTTTCCCAGAGCTGTCCATCCCCAGCTGGAATAAAATACGTAAAAGTCTCCAGGGATCAGGAAAGTGACTCAGCGGAGATGCTGGTCAGGGGAGTCCCTGGGACACCGGGAGCCTACAATTCCTTCTCTGGAGGGGCAGCTCCTCTGGTGTTTCACGAGGAGCCAGAAATCTGCATCTGTAAGGGCTACATGTCACTGTTGAGAGTGGGACACTGTGGCGGAGACACGGACGGCCCCTGGGATGACCTGTGATCGCTCACATTCCTTAGCCCCCTGTGGGGCCATGTGACTGGCATGTCACACGCGACACAGAAGAGGTGTCGTGTGTGTCACTCTTGGGCTAGTGCATTCAAGCTGGCGTGTGACCCTGTTCTCTGCCGTGGTGACCCAGAAAGCCACGTGTCCTGACTGGTGCAGCTTCCAGATGGTCAGCCTGGGTCCCAGCGTCGCTCTGTGGACTAGAGCTCTCTGCCAACCCACGGCGGACGTGGACTGGGAAAGAGAAATACGTCTAAGTTGCTAGTGTCTCAGGGATTTTTGCTGCAGCATAATCTCCACTATCCTAATTCAATTGAAACCATATAGTTAAAAATAAAGTGTAGCTAGACAAAACCTACTTGCGACACAGATGCCTTTAGTGGGGCTCCAGCGTGTGACTTCTGATTAACGACAGGACCCAGTTCACAACACTCTGAATCTCCTACAGCCTGTGGGGAATATGCCAATCTTGCTCTATTTAGTAAGAATACTTATAAGCGAAATCTCTATAGGTTGAGTGGTGATTAGTTAGAGCTCTGGGCCAGGGGCTGCTAAAGACCCTAGTGGCTTTAGTTTCCTGCCTTTTCCTCGCTGAGCCTTCATTTTCCCATCTGTACAATGGGAATACTGATCTCCAATAGGTTAGACATTTTCTTAACTGTAGAACTCTTCGTTCAAACGGAATATTTATGCAGGTCACATTAAAGGGGGCTGCTTGGGTTGATAGTGAGGTGGGTGGCTGGGACCCCCATCCAGGGCTTTGCCCAGGGCTCTGGATAATATTATTTGCAAAGCACAGTACAAAGTAACACATGAAACCTTCCCTGCACTGGCTTTCTGGAGACCTTTGCCCTCCAGAAGCTGCTTTTTAAAAGGACGCGACCAACAGGCTGAGCGGCTCCAGCTAGAGTTAGGTGGCATCGGCCGGGGGATGGGGTCAGGAGGAAAGTGAAGAAGGGTCCTGGATTGTAGAGAAGGGTGAAGGCAGCCCATAGGGTAAAAATAGCTTAGCTTGGCGGGGATAGAGAATGGGGTTGTGCACTGTCCCAGGGGAGGGCAGGAAATGAGTGAGCAAGGCTGGAGGTGGGCTGAAGGGCCCTCTTCAGCTGGCCCAATTTGCTGGGCTGGGTCTGAGTCTTATGTATGTGGCGGGAACCTGGGCCCCCTAGAAAAACAGTACCTTCTTTGAGAGAATCACGTATTTCTATGTCTTCGGACAGGCGTCATCTGTCTGTCTGATTCTCCACCCTTCCACCCCGAGGAAACAACGTCTCCACCTCCCTGCATTCCAGACCTGAGCCTGGGGTCACTCATGAGATCTCCACTCCAAATCTGAACTCGGCGCCTCTGTGCCTCCTTTACCAGACTGAAGGTTGACATGATTTTCATTCATTTTGATAACCCCAGTGTCTTGTAGAGTTCTAAAGTAAGGTACGCAGGCACCTAAGAGGTGCCCTAGAGATATCCGCTGAATGAGAGAGTTGCAAGGGAGGGAGGGAGAGAGAGAAGAAAGCAACAGGAAGAAAGCAAACGGAGACCGTCTCTGTTTGGAACGAGTTCCTGAAACTGCCCCTGGAATATTCACTCTCATCGTGCACTGGACAGGGCCCTAGAGAATCTCTAATGGACAGCTTTCCAACCTTTAATAAAAAGCACAATCTTATTTTTACAGGCAGAAGCCCAATGCCCAAGTGATTACAGCAAAACTACTTTGTGGGGCGCCTGGGTGGCTCAGTCGGTTAAGCATCCGACCTGGGCTCAGGTCATTCGTGATCTCGTGGTTCATGAGTTCAAGCCCCACATCAGGCTCTCTACTGTCAACACAGAGCCTGCTTCGGCTCTGTCCCCTTTTCTCCCTCTGCCCCTCCCCTGCTCTCGCTCTCAAAAAGAAATAACAGTTAAAAATTAAAAAAATAAAAATCTTACGGGAAAAAAAAAGCAGGGCTACTTTGGTGGAAGCAGGAGCTGGGGAGAGATGGGCTGGGGCCGGCCTGCCACCCTGGTGCAGTCTAAAACCCAGAGTGACAGATGCAGCTGGGCAGGCCAAACCCTGCGCTAAGGCCTGGGTTTCCAGCCCTCTTTGTCCTGGCCTCCTCCCCTCCCCCAGGCCCGGGGCACACGGCTCAGGTCTCTGGGTTTTCTTCCACGGGCTGGAGGAGGCTCTGTTCCCAACCAGACAACTCAGACTGCAGCCAGGGTTCCTAGGCCCCCAGAGAAGGGCCCCCGGGGCGACGAGCCAGCCACGGTTACCTACCTGTCCCCAGTGAACAGGCAGGGAACTGTTTCTGCTTTCCACTTCAGCGGCTGCTCCATCAGCCGTGCGGAGGGGCTGCTGAGGACAGCGGGCACCACAGGCTGCCCTTGCTATTGTCTCTGGCCTTTGGTTTGGGACAAAGGACACTGAAGCCTTTACAACTGCTAGGCCTGGCCCATCTCTCGCTTGTTTGTGGTCATGGAGCCGGTTATCACAGAAGAAGGAAGCTTTGTGGCCCTTCGGGTCACCACGACAGCCCGATTCCTACTGGCCGGGGCCAAAGGAGGAAAAAAAAGGCCAAGCGAGTGGGGTTTTCATGAGGCCAAACTGAGCGCCTTTGAAAGGCTTTTCTTTCCAGACTACGCGCGGCCTACTTCTGCCTCTTACAATGCCCTCTCTTTTCAAAAAATGATGGCAAAGATAGATGGTCATTGTCCTCGCTTGGCAAAATGGTAAATGCGTCACGATCCACGTGAAAATGTCTGGGGATGTCTGTGAGATCCGAGGGCTTGGGAACCTCTGTTCTCACACTTCATCAAGTCCCGATTCTTATTTTCTTATTTCGGCGTGATTAAAATCGAACGTGCAAACGAAGCGACGTGGGAAGCAAAAGACAGGCGGCAGAGGTGTGGGGCTCAGCTGGGAGCCTGGGTCCCAGGCTGCTGTCGCCAGACGGAGGCAGGCTCTGAGAGAGAGGGCAGGTGCAGGGACACTGCCTCGCATTCCTGAGAAGCCGATGTGCTCTGCTCCGTAGCCCGTGACCGTGACTTCCCGAGGCCAGCCAGGGGCAGCAGGGGGCACTGGAAACAAGGAGCCTTAAAGGCCCCTCAGCCAGCACCCCCAGCACCTGTCAGCCAGCAAATGGCAGAGCTTGGCCAGGGAGGAAGCTGCAGTGCCTGCTGGTACCAGCTGCCTCTGAGAGGGGGTCGGGCGGCACACAGGCTGCCCCTCAGTGACACATTTTTGCTGAGAAAGCCAGCTGTTGGGATGCGGACAGCAGACTCGGCAGCTGCTGCCCCCCGCCCCCCACACTGCTGTCCTTACTCTCCCTCCATTTCCACTGCCGTCCGCCCCCCTCCCTCTGCCGCCATCTGCCCGCTGGCTCGGCCACAGCGCTCCTCGCCTCAGCACAGTAGCTGGGAAGGAGGCCCCGGGAGGACACCGTGCGCACTCCAGATGGTGGCGATGGTGGCTGAGGGAGAGCAGGAGAGGTGGCCGCAGAGCCACCAGCCACTCCACTCACTGCCTTCTCCTAGGCTGACTCACAGACCCCAACTCGCCATTACCGCCTCCTCCCACCTCCAGGGTCCTGGGCTCCCACCAACCGGTCTCCCTGAGCCCATTCTGGTACCCAGGCCCCCCTGACACCGTGGCCCTTTCTCTGAAGAGCTCGGCCCTCTGTATGCATGCAGGCTGGCCTTTCTTACAGCTTCTCGCCCCAGCACACTGTGTGAGCACAGGCCCCTGTGGTAGGATTTTGGGTTTCTGCTCTCGCTTTCAAGGCACGGCAGCTCGAGGCTAGAAAACCGTTTCTGACACTCCTGCTCTCTCTCTCACACACACTTGGCCCTGTGGGACCCTTCCTTGCCTATGGAAGAGGGTGTCTGTGGAAACCGGAATCTCCCCAGCCATGCTCTTGGGCCACACAGGTGCTCAGAATGACCAATAGCCCGAGTATCTGGGGCCAGAGGTGCAGTGGGGTGTTGGGGGCAAGCCCTCCGAGGGCTCAGTGCCAGCTACTGCTGGGCCACTCTGGGTGCCCTCTGTGGCTTCCCACACCCCTGCTATCTACTGCACCAGGCCTGTGTGCCAAGTGCAGCTGCTGGAGGTGGTTTCTTGTGACACATAGTGGGGCTCAGAATCTTCTGAGCCATAGAGCCCTTTGGAATCTCTTGAAAGCATAACACACACACCCCAGAAAAATGTGCATGAGCGTGCAAGTATGCACACACCAAATCAGCACACCACTGCAGGGGCCTTGGGAAGTCTCTATTTGTGTGCCCCTGAATTCCCAGGTCCCAGCTTAGGAACTTCTGCTGAAACGTGTCACACGGCGAGAGAGAGAGGAGGCAAAGGGGCATCCCAGAGAGAAGTCTGGGTGTGGTTTTGCTGCAGCGTCAATGCGGCATGTGAAGTCCCCATGTTGTGCCATCCCCTGGGCCTCAGTTTAGCCAGGATTGTCCTGACAGCTGATCTAGAGTGTCTTTGGGGCTCTTCCCAGCTCTGGGGCCGCATGACCTCCCTGCTCCCATCCCCCCAAGTCAGGCAGCGCAAGGGGAAGGGGTTCCAAATTTCTCCCTCAGCAGCGCATCCTGGGGAAGGAGGTCAGACAGCCAGAAAAGGAAACTGAGCAAACTAAGTTCCCCTTTCATGAGAGCAGAAGCTCTGGGAAGCGTGGCCACTTCCTATTTGATTTTAATTTACTTTAACACAATTCCCAAATACTTCCTTCAGTGTGCTCCGTGACCAGATAACAACCCAACCTTTACAAGGATCTGGGTTTAAAGTTCTGCTCTGTGATTCTTTAGCTGTGTGACCCGAGGTGAAGTCCCGTTCCCTCTCTGAGTCTCAGGTTCCTCATTAGTTGAATCATTGGCTGCTATAAGACGGGCCTCATAGGGAGCTCACCCATAATAAACCGAAGATCCCATGATGGGGCACAGTGGGAGTCAGAAGCGGAGCTGCGGCTCTGGAGATGGGGACATGGGACTCAAAGAGGTGGCAGTCCTCCCCTAGAGTGGCTGTGAGCAAGGACGTATAGCTGAGTGTACTCTCAAAACCAGGGCCCAGGTCCCCAGAGGCCCAGTCCACTCCGGAGTGCCTTCTGGTAGACCTCCTGGTCGGGGGCGGGGGGGTCTCCCCGTGAGGCTTCGCGTTCACAGGATCTGAACTGAGACATGCTGATTTATGTTCATGTCTTTTGTTCTCTGTCATTGTCCAGCTGACCTTGACCCAGGGGGACCCTGGACCTTCACTCTGTTCTCAACCTCCGGGCCGCCCACTGGAGTCTCATGGGGGAAATATGGCCTCCCTTCCCAATTTCACAGCGGCTGTTTAATCTGTAGCGTCGACCTCACTTTCACTGTCAGGTCGAACCACCAGCACCACACACACAGAGAAGGATGACAAGAACTACTGAAAATACACTTCACCACCGACAGAGAGCTGAACCACACCCCATTACAACTTCCAGCCAGAAATGTTTTGCCCCAAGTTTAATACGGTCCATCTTCTCTGCTCACCCTTCCCCTTCTCTCCTCCCCCTTCCTCAGTCTCTCCTTCCTCCCTTCCTCCCTTTAGCACCTCTCACCCTGGTGGTAGCAGCTCAGGGATTATACTGGGGAGCAGGAAGCAAGCAGACCTGCATTAACCTGTTAGTTCTACCCATTCACTGTAGGTATTATTACTATTATTTTTTAAACCATGGCTATTGGCAACAAATCTTGATTGTACCCTGAGCATTTAAACTACAGAGACGCTAGGAAGGGTTTCTTCTGCCAGTGCGAGTGTGTGGCTTTGGAGTCTAACCTGCCTGGGTTCAAATTCCAGAATCCTAGCCCCACTTGCTGGGACTTTGTTTATGAAGTGAGTTAACTAAAGCTTTCCTTGCAGTGTTTTAAGAAAGCACCGACCAGCACTAACCCTCCACTGATCTTGGTGTGGGAGGAGGACCTCCCTCCCATAGGGCTGTGTCCTATTGTAAAAACACTGAAGCATCTCTTGGGGATTCGAAGTGCCGACTGAGTGTCAGGAGCTTGAGGGAGAATGGGATGGCGGGTAGGGTGAGCTCTGAAGTCAGAGGCTCAAAAGACTGAGGCCTGGCACAACGAAGCCTGAGTTCAAATCTGACTCGACCACCGACTCATCTGGGTGAAACTGGACAATTCCATAACTCTCTATGCCTCAGAAGTAGGTGCCATATTGTGCTAATGCAATGCCCTTTGCACAGGTCTGGAACAAGACAAATCCTCTATAAATAGCGTGGTGAGGCAAGCCCCTCCTTCTGCTATTATCTCGGCGCCGGTTTTCCATCTGTGAAATCTGAGAGTTGTGCCAGAGCCTCTTTGAGCCTCTCGATACTTCTAGGATATTGCCTAAGATGAGAGGCAAAGAGGGCAAAGGTGTAGCCTGCGGCTGCTCTCACCAATCGTGCTCAGGTTTGAGCCCCTGCAGTGCCTTCCCTCTGGAGAAGGTGCCTGGCGCAGTGCCCACTCTCAGCAACGGGCCTGGAGCCCGGGATGCGCCAGGCTGGCAGGGGGAGGGAACTCTGCACGCGGCAGCCAAGGGGCACCGGTGCCCAGGCTCCAGAGCCCACCGCTGGGGGCAGTCTTGGGCTCGGGGACGGGGGTGACGGTGCTCCGTGGACGCCCCCAAACTCTCCTGCCTCTAGATCACTCACCGTCCGCTCATCGCGCAGTCCAGAAGCCGCTGCCGGTGCTTGTGCCCTCGCCTGCACTCGAGCTGTGTGGGGAGCGCTCACTGCCCCGGTTCCCTGGGGCTTTGGCGTAGGGCCCGCCCCTCCCCGCCCCTCCCCGCCCCTCGCCCGGCGCCGGCCAATGGCCCGCCCCATCTGTTTCTCTTCGCTCCGCCCCTCTCCGCCCCTCCCCGCCCCTCGCCTCGCGCAGGCCAAAGGCGCCTCCCCGTCGATCCCGCCCCGCCCCGGGCGCACAGTGGAGGGTAGGCTCCGGGCGGTGCCCGAGGGGCAGCCGGGAAGATTCGGGAACTCAGGGCGGAGAGGTGTCCCCGCGCCAGGACGAGGACGCCCGGAGACGCTGGAGGAAGTCGCCCCGACTCTGCTGGGAGGGTCCCGTGTGTGGGCGGAGTCCGGGACCCTTGGGTGATACGGACCCTTGGGTTTCCAACAAAGGCCGCTGCGTGGGCGCCGAAATTACTAGCGTGCACTGGGGAGGATGTTATCCGTTAAAGCCAGACCACTGTCATCTTTTCGGCTCATCTGTGTGTGGTCCTACTGTTTGGTGTGACCTCCTAGAACTCTTCTGAGTTTAAGAAATGCGATCCCCGGGGCGTCTGGGCGGAACGTCCACTCTTGATTTCAGCTCAGGTCCTGATCTCATGGTTCCAATGAAGGAGGCCCCGCGCTGGGCTCTGGGCTGACAGTGCAGAGCCTACTTGGGATTCTCTCTCTCTCTTTGCCTCTCCCTTGCTAGCGTGTGCCTGGGCGCTCTGTCTCTTTCTCTGTCTCTCTGTCTCTCTGTCTCAAATTAAAAATAAACTTAAAAAAAAAAAAAAAGGAGATAAACTTCTCTCCTAGTCACCGCCTACCGAATGAGGATTCGCTTGCACAGAGCAAGCAGAGGGGACAAAAGCACACAGGCCTTTTAGAGAACTCAGAACAGGTCATTGTTTCCGGGATACGGAGGTGGGGGTGGGATGGGGTGGGGAAGAGGCCGTTGGAAATATTTGCCGTTCCTGTTTTGTATCACCATCCCTAGTCCTGGCCTCCAGACCGCTTCTCTCGTACTCTCAACTCAAATCATTTTAGTGTCATTCCATCTGTGGCTCCTAATCTTTGTAGAAACAGATGGCCATGTTAGAAACCGATCTGTACCTTCTAGCAAAATGCAGGTAAAATCGGCCTGGGCTTTGGGTTGATGGGCCCTCTGGACCTCTCTTGAGAGGGGCTGTGCTAATCATTGCTGCTGGATTTGGGGCCAAGAGATTGGCTCTGCTATTTCCTGCATGACCTTGCCATGTTGCAACTGCTCTGGGCCTCAATTCCCCCACCTGCTAAAACAAGGGGGCTAAAGATGACCAGATATACTTCCGCTTTGCCCTTGCATGAAGCCGTGGAGAACGGCCCATCCTCTGACAGCTTAGGACCCGTGGTCAGGGACTTCCACTCCTGCATAGCCAAAAGTTCCGGTCATCAAAGCTGAGGCCAATAACTGGTGCTTCTGAAAGTTTTTCAAGAACGGTGGGCAACAAGTATCCATCAACCGATGAATGGATTAAGAAGATGTGGTACACACACACACGCACACACACACACACACACACACACACACCCCACAGTGGAATACTACTTGATGATGAAAAAGAATGAAATCTTGCCATTTGCAACAATGTGGATGGAACTGGAGGGTATTATGCTAAGTGTAATAGGTCAGTCAGAGAAAGACAGATATATGATTTCACTCATATGTGGAATTCAAGAAATTTAACAGATGGACATAGGAGAAGGGAAGGAAAAATATAATAAAGATAGAGAGGGAAGGAAACCATAAGAGACTCTTAAATATCAGAGAACAAACCGAGAGTTGATGGGGGTGGGGTGGGGACGTGGGGGGGTGAGCTAAGTGGGTGACAGGTATTAAGGAGGGCACTTTTTGGGGTGAGCACTGGGTCATATGTAAGAGATGAATCACTGGGTTCTACTCCTGAAGCCAAGACTACACTCTATATTAGCTAACTTGAAAAAAAATTATATAACAAAACAAACAAACAAAAACAGTGGGCAAAATCCAACATAGCCCTTAACCTCTGAGTATTCATTCTGTGCCCAATAGGATAAGTAAACACAGCACCAGGGTAACGTGCAATTTCCCTGGGGCTTTCCAGCCCTTGAGAATGAATCATTCTCTCTGATCCAGTTGCTGTTGTGCCCAGGGCCAGGACCAGTCTGGAGTGACAATTGCATTTAAGGAGGCAACCTGATGTGTCTTACACTCCCACTGTGTGCGGGCACAAGCCCCTCAACATCCCCTGGGGAATAGGTGTTTCCCACCTGGATTTCATACGGAACACAAGTGTCGGTCATCAGGGCCCTCAGTTCCTTCAGAAGGAGGATCACCTTTTCCTTTCACTGTCTGCAATGAAACTGTGTTTGGTCTCTGGCTCACTTACGATGGGTTCTGTGGCTATTGTTAGTTGCCAACCCATTATCCATTTTCTTCTTTGGAAAAAAGAGAGGAAGGAAGGAAAGGAATGGAAAAGGAAGAAAGTTGAGAGAGAGGGGGAGCCAGCGACTTGTTCAGAGCAGAGCCATGCCAGCCCCTAGTGACAGATTGCGACCACTGGATTCTTCAGATGGCACTTGCAACAACCCAACAGTGGGTGACGAAATTAAGTTAGTAGATGATGTGACTCGTATTTAAAACACTGGTAGAGAAAATATCAGTTTATGACATGCGAAGTAAATATAAGTTGTATCTTATTAAAATTTTGTTTGCATTATTTGTTTCAGTTACGTGCATTAGGCCATGATATGAAATGCATTTCTCACTGTGGGTTACAGTCAAAAAAGTTTGAAAGCGACCGTGTAAGTCAATCTGGACAATCATTTTCATCACTTTCCCAACTTCCTTTGAAGCTAGAAGGGCCGTATGACCTACTTCCGGGCGAAGAGACAGGGAAAAGCATTTTGGGGGCTGGGGTGAAGTCAACTTTTGCTTTCCTGATGGAAGGAACAGATACCTCTTTCATCTGCCTTTCTATCTTAGATGTGGATAGAATGTGTAATTTCTGGAGCACTGGCAGCTATTTTGAGGACATAATAAAACACATCCATATGGTAAGACTAGGGGACCATAAAGATAAAAAGAGTCTGGGTCTTATTAATATTATGGGGTTCCTGCACCATGCCTGCACTGCCTACTCTAGACCCGTCATGGAGAAAAATAAACCCCTGTATGTTTAAGCCAGAGGTTCGTAAGTGTTTTCTGTAAAGGGTCAGATAGTAAATAGTTTGGGCTTTGTGGGCTAAATGGGCTGTGTTGCAACTACTTAACTCTGCTGTTGTAGTTGTCTTTTTTTTTAATGTTTTTTAAATTTATTTTTTTTAAATGTTTATTTATTTTTGAGACAGAGAGAAACAGAGCATGAGTGGGGGAGGGGCAGAGAGAGAGGGAGACACAGAATCCGAAGCAGGCTCCAGGCTCCGAGCTGTCAGCACAGAGCCCGACGTGGGCTCGAACTCACAGACCGCGAGATCATGACCTGAGGCAAAGTCGGACGCTCAACCGACTGAGCCACCCAGGCGCCCTTAAATTTATTTTTGATGGAGAGAGAGACAAGGCGTGAGCAGGGGAGGGGCAGAGAGAGACAGAAACACAGAATCTGAAGCAGGCTCCAGGCTCTGAGCTGTCAGCAAAAAGCCTGATGTAGGGCTTGAACTTGTGAACCACGAGATCATGACCGGAGCTGAAGTTGGCTGCTTAACCAACTGAGCCACCCAGGTGCCCCTGCTGTTGTAGTTTGAACACATCTGTAGACAACATGGAAACCAAAGGGCATGACTGTGGTTCAAATAAAACTATTTACGGGGGCACCTGGGTGGCTCAGTTGGTTGGGGGGCCGACTTCGTCTCAGGTCATGATCTCACAGTCTGTGAGTTCGAGCCCCGTATCGGGCTCTGTGCTGACAGCTCAGAGCCTGGAGCCTGCTTCAGATTCTGTGTCTCCCTCTCTCTCTGCCGTTCCCCTGCTCATACTCTGTCTCCATGTCTCTCAAAAATAAATAAGACGTTAAAAAAAACAAACAAAAACTATTTATGAAAACAGGTGGCGGGTCACGTGACTCTAGGCTGCATTTGCTACCTCTTTTCCTAGATGACCTTGCCCCCTTTACTGCCTCTCTGACCTCATCTCCTCCTACCTCCTTCTCTCTGCTCTGGTCATACTCTTTTTCCTGCATAGGCCCACTCCTGCCACAGGGCCTTTGCACTTGCTGTTTCCTCAGCCTGGAAAGCTCTTTCTCCACACGTCCACAGAGTTCGTTCCTTCACCTCCTTCAGGTCTTTACTCACAAGTCGCCAGAATGCTCCTCACTGGCTCACATGTACTACTCTCTGGCAAGCTGAAATTTTTCCCCTTTCTGTCAGATTCAGGTTAGAAAATAGATTCAAGGAGGCTCAATACCCCATCCAAGGGGACATGGTGACTAAAGTGGTAGAATCTGGGCCTGGGAGGTCTTGTTTCTGACACCAAGGAATGGAGGTAGAGCAACATCTACCCTATTGGAAGATTGGACCTTAGGGAAGCTGAGGCCACATGGAAGTTTCTGTGAGACTTGTTACCCCAGCACATGGCCCCAGTAAAGGGGGCCTCTGGGAGTCCATTAAGGACCAGGGCATTATCCTGTTCGCCTGGGGCAGTTTCATGTTTGATAGCATTCCTGCACCAGAGAGTCTTTAGAGAAGTCATTATTTTGTGAACACTACGGACTCACTTCTTGTACGATCCGTAAAAGGCCAAGTGGAAACACACATGACCCAACATTTTTTTTCAAGAAAGAGCCGCAAAGAATGAATGCGTGTTTGATTTTCAAGGGCGTAAGCTGACAGGAGTCCAAGTCTGATAAAACACATGTGACTTCTCGCATCAGATAAGGCTGCCACCGGGCAGGATGCTGGGCTGGGCTTTTCCTCGGAGCTTCTTGGCACCAGTGCACTGGTCCGAGAAGACTGAGAAATTACCCTCTTCCCTCCGATGCTCTGAGAGGCAAGTTGCGAAAACGCCCGGGTATAATCACGTGCGGTGGGATGCAATTTAGATTTCTCCGAGTCTTGAAATATCGGTTTCTATAATTGAACACAACTCCTGTTAATAATGAGGATCACTTTCAAGGCCGTTCCCTTAAAACGGTAAGGGCGAGTTTGAATTAAAACTGCCGCTTAGCTATCTAAGGTCACTGATGGATGGCTTGGTAGGATTTTTTTCCCGCTTCACTCTCTCTGACATAAGATTCAGAACGAGTGATTTTCAAAGGCCCCTTTTCAAAGTCTTCGTGATTACAAATGTATATTCTTTAGGAAACGGAAGATCGCACTTGTTTGAGATCTGGAAGATCCAGTTTAAACCAAGCAACTTTTCTTTGCCTTTAACGGGCTCTGTTTTATCAAACCCACCGGCAGGAAGAGGCCACTTACAGAAAGCCTCTGGCACCACTTGGTTGGATGGAATCCTTGAGTGATGATATCACCCACCGCACGGTCTTAACACACGGGGGGGATTTGCCATGAGTTTTCAGATGATTTCTCCAATAATCTAAATACCATCTACCCTTCTCTCCTCTGTGAAACGGTTTTCATTAACTCCCTTTGTTAGCATATAAATAACAACTTCAGGTTAATAGATGGAACTCTTCAACCCATGCCAGAGGCAGGCCAAAAAAGAGAATTTATTCTCCAAATGGACATAAATTTGCATATGTGTGTGCCACATAATTGCCTTCCTAAACAGACACATACATACTACACAGGTACACACACACGCATGGACTTTACATATTACATATTGCTGGTCCTTTATGGTTATGCTTTGGAAAAGCAGAACTAATAAGGGCTTAGGCACAGGATTGCCTGGGAGGGAGAGAGCTTACTTTAAATTTTTACAAAGAGTTTTATTTATTTTCGAGAGAGAGAGAAAGACAGAACATGAGCTGGGGAGGGGCAGAGAGAGAAGGAGACACAGAATCTGAAGCAGGCTCCAGAGTCTGAGCTGTCAGCACAGAGCCTGACACGGGGCTTGAACTTGTGAACTGGGGGATCATGACCTGGGCCGAAGTCAGATGCTCAATTGACTGAGCCACACAGGACCCCTGAAGAGAGCTTGCTTTAAAAGGTGATAGCTAAAAATTGTTGCCGAAACTTCCTTTTGGGAAAAAATATCTGCTCAGCTCAAGCCCTTTCTCTACTTGGTCTTTAGAAAAAGATGTCACTGTCCCTAAGTCTGCTCCAAAGAGGGGGCACCTGGGTGGTTCAGTCTATTAAGTGTCCAACTCTTAATCTCGGCTCAGGTCATGATTTCATAATTGTGAGATTGAGCCCTGCATCAGGCTCGGTGCTGAGAGTGTTAAGCATGCTTGGGATTCCCTCTTTCTGCCCCTCCCCTACTTGTACACGTCTGTGTGTGTGCGCGCGCGCACACACACACACACACACACACACACTCTCTCGCTCTCTCTCTTTCTCAAAATAAATAAATAAATTTTAAAAAATCTTAAAAAAAAAAGACATATGTGAGGACAAAGATGGCCTGGACATCTATAGTCAGAGAGCATAAATAGGTCTGGTTTGTAATGACTCAAAGGTCTTCCCCTTCTCCTCCCTCGGTTCCTGACATTGGTTATATATACATATATATGATTTTGGCTCATCCAACAATACAGATCAGAAGATGTACTTCTTTAGAAGGGACGTCTTTCCGTTTCCTTAGGCTTTCCCTGTCTTCCCAAGCCTCCTGCAGATCTGTGTGAGCCCATGCACCCACACTTCATACGTCTTGTCACCTTCTACTTGGGCTGTGCTCTGGGGGGTCTGGGGAACGCCGATGATGTGGGGCTACCAGAGACTCAATTATTATGAATGGACTTCGTAATAGCCATGAGTCGCTCACATCTCGGAATAAGATGAAAATCACCATGGCAATGCAAGATGCCTGAATAAGTTGCATTTTCAATGGAACTATAATTTTAATAATAGAAAATGACTTTATGCTGTTCAGTATTTTGATTCATTTGACAGATGGCAAGACCGTTTGCTGGACATGGCGTGAAACGGTACAGGGGCAGGAGGATTTGCAGAAGGACGGTTTCTCGAAGCATAATGTCTTAAGTAAGGATTTCCCTCTACAAAGAGTCTGGTGTTGCTTGAGAGTCAGAATTCCCATGAATAGACAGATACTGAGATTCAAGGGGGCAAACTAATAAACGATTAGAACCTTCCCTCAAGCCAGGATGTTAAACAGCCAACAGGAAGTGGAGACTTTCCAGATGGAAAAGAAAGGAACCTTGAGAGAGCACAGAGCATTTGCACAAACAAGGGCCATTTGTCCGGTGTTCCTGGGCTTTGTATTTCAAAGCCACCTCGGGGCACTCTGGGGAGACTCCCCAGTCGGAGAATGTGGCTGCTGCTGTGTTTGGAGGAAAGTACAGTCTCTCTACCTCTTCTTGCAAGCATGCAGTTCCCCCAAGGAATGTAAAACATCCTCAGTGGAGAAGTGGCGAGCTGGCCAGACTTGACCTGCTAACCTTGTGTTTAAAAAGATGTTCTAGCAGCATTGACCTCACCTCTGAACCTGCCCTCACAGCCGCCTCTATTTCATTCTTGGTGTGACCGGGGGTAGGCTTACCCAAGTTTTCTTCCCGGTCGTCGTAACTGTGAACTCAGATCTGTGTGTTTAAGGCAGGGTCGTGTCAGATAATAATAAACATCTTCAGTTTGGGGTCCACTTGGGAATCATCTCTGACTTTTCGCTTGGGAAACTCCCTCTCAGCAAAATAAATACGATGTCGACCTTACAACTGGGACAGAATTAGAAGGATCAGTGTGAAATCTTTAGGGAAGGCCGGCGAGCTGGAGACTCAGATGAGAGTTGGTATGGCAGCCTTGCGTCTAATATCTTCAGGTCAGCATGCTGGAACCTCACGCGGGGGTTTTCTGTTACAGTCTTAAGGCAGAACTGCTTCTTCCTTGGGAAGCCTCAGTCTTTTCTGAAGCGCCTCCAGCTGACTGGGTGAGGCCCATCATGCATGGAGAAAGGCAGTCTGCTTTACTCAAAGTCTACTGATTTCAATGCCAATTACACCAAAAAACAAAACAAAACAAACAAAACAAACCAAAACAAACAGACAGAAAACTTCACAACAACATTTATACTGGTATTTGACCATGGAACAGGGTTCAATGGCTTAGCTAAGTGGACACATAAAATTAACCATCACAAGTAGTGAGACTGATCAGCACCTTGTACCCCATCTTGTCCTTCTCAGGACAGACTCTGTGGCCTTGTATCTGTGGCAGAAACTAGGCATTCCAAGACTCTTCAGGATTAACAGTGCTTTCCTTCCCAAAGATCTCGTGTTTTAATGTACCTATATAATTTGTGGCGATTTTTGAGCAACTTCTGCTTCTTTGTCTAATGGATCTAAATTAGAAGTTGGCAAATACTTTCGGTAAAGGGTCAGATAGTAACTATTTTCATATTTGTTGACCATACCATTCCTCTAGCCACAAATCAAGCCATAGGCATTCTGAAATTAATGGTGTGGTTGTGTTCCAATAAAACTTTATTTACAAAAACAGGCAGAGGGCGTGAATTTGGTCCATGGGTAAAGATAGAGGGGGTGATATCAGATCGTTCCTTCCTAGCACACCTGGCAAAGGGGTTCGAGAAACCACACTCTGGGATGCGATTCTTTCAGCTGTGAGGCATAAAAACCCAAACAAAGTGGGTTTTATTATCTCATATAATAAAAAAGCCCAAGAATGGTTGGTTCCAAGATTAAGTCAAGGTCTCAAAGACATCTTCAAGGATCAAAATTCTTTCTACCTCTGTACTCTGTCATCTTCAGCATATTGGTTGGTTTAGTTTTCCCTGGTATTTGCAAATAGTTCTTACATTTGCTGGCAGACATGATGACGTTCAATGGAAGAAGAAAACAGGTATGGTCCAGAGCCACTCATTTTAGTAGCAAGGAAACCTTTCCCGGAAGGTACAGAACCATCTCTCTCAGTTCTCATTGGCCAGAACTAGGGTGTGAGCATGCTGTACAGGACGGATCCTCTGTGTCTGGCTGGGTGAAAAACATGGCTGGCCAAGGGGAAGAAGGTAGATTGAACATAAATATTCAGGCTTTCCCAGCAAGCAAGCGATCAACGGTGTCCCTGGGAAGAAGCCCCAACAATGCCTGCTCCAACTGCCAAGTCCCTTAAGAAGCTGGCAATGCCTGCTCTAACTCCTGGGTCAATCACAAGAGGAGGGCTGGAGGGGGGAAGCAAAGTTGCTGCCTTGTGATAAGTGAGCAGAGTTTGGAGGGAGAGAAGGGGAACAGTCTGGAGAGAAGTTCAGGAGAGCAGCTTCCTCTGTGAAGTGCCACGTATGGGAGGCGGTGGTGGTGGAAGCTCTGGTTAACTGTGAAAGAACCCTAGTTAGAGAAAGGGAGCCACCCAAGTCAGAAAAACGGGAACTGAAAATGCCCGTGGAGAAATGAAGAGTGCCGAGTGGACCTGAGGCCAGAAAGCTCCCTCACCCCGTTGCCAGCCGAATCTGGGCTCAGGAGAGGAAGAAGCCTTGGGAGGCTGTGCTGGCTGGTATCTGTCTGCTAACCTTCTTCAGAGCCTCCAGGGACTGGAGTGCAGCAAGGAGGAGCAGCGAGAGACCCAGACCCCAAGAAAGAAACTGGAGGGGTAGCCCGGGTGTTTAAAGTGTGTTCCTAGGTGTCCAAGTGACATTTACTTATTTATTCATTTTTGCATGGGGTGGGGGACACTCTGCTGAGGCTGGGATTTTTGTCATGGGCTTGGAGCAGGCCATGCAGGAGAGCTGGACTTAACACCCAGGCTCTGCTCTGGCCCATCAGCCAACGAGGGAAGTCCAAAAGGCGCCCCCACCTCTCCAGAGTGTGAGCAGGTCAATGCCGATCAGGTGTGGAGATGGGGTAGCAAGCCCATCTGGTCCTTTCTTTTCCTTCTTCTTTTCCCTTTCCCCTTCCTTTTCTTTTTTTTCAAGAATATGATTTTTTAATGACACACGATAATGGATAATACACGTGGTCATTCCTATCTACAGTTGTCTCTGGCACCATAATTCAATTTAGATATATTGCGTAGGATGTGCCTGCAATCATATTAATAACCAAAAAAACTCCACGACTTTGCTTGAGTGACACTTTTCACAGTGAACTCCAGGTCACAACACAGTAACTGTCACCGAGGTTTCCACCCAAGCAGATGGCAAATCAATTCTGGAATGAATTAATTCAAGCAGTTGGCACCACCTGCAGAGATTCTAACTGTTTGGATAATTCATCGAGGTAGCTTCAGAGTAGACTAACTCTTTTGAGGTGAGGGTTCTTCGTGCTCAGGATAGAAACCATGCCCGGGCATGTGAGCACAAGGGTGAAAAATGAGGTAAACTCAGTCACAGCCAAAGTGGGGAGCTGGCCTTCTGCCTTGTTCCACCTAAGCCAGTTCTCCCCAGTGTCTGACTCTCTTGATCCCTCCCTGTCCCTTGCCTCCTCTCCTTCTGCGCCCCAGAAAAATTAGTTTCAGATGATTTAGTTGGAAGAGATCTGAGGGTCATCCGGTTAATACTCTTCTCCTTCAGAGATGAGGGAGGAGAGGCCCGGAGGAAGGGGCATGATCAAGGCCGTGGGCCGGTGAGGTCGTTGGCCAGTCTCAGTCTTTGGTTTCCGGATGTCACTGAGGATTCGGGCTCTAGAGTTGAAACAGATGCTGACTCTCCTGGGTTGTAGCTGTATGCCAGTGTGCAAGGTACTAAGTTCTTCGTGCTGTGGTTTCTCATCTATGATACGCGATCACAGAGGCTGCGGAGATTGGAGGCCATGGCGCCTGCAAAGCACTGAAGCCTGACACAGTCTCAATTCTGTCAGTTGTTACTGTCATTGTGGTGGATACCGCTCTTTGCCTCACACTCTTCCTGTGGCACAGAAGTCTCCTTTGTCATGTGTGGAAAATGCGTCTGCAGGCTTCGGACTCTGATGGCCTTGGCCATGCTTCCCTCGTCCCAGGATGGACAATTATGGGCCTGATAATGTTCTAGTCCTACTTCTGAAGCTCAACGCAAATCTGCCTTCACAGATTTGCTTTTGAATTCATCTCTCAGGGCATACTCTTTGCGATTTCATTGTAGCACTTATCTCTGCCCCTGGTCAGCCACGCTCGCGGTCCATCTGTGAGATCGGCATGCCTGACTCGCCCCTTCAGCCCAGCACTTTGTGTGGTTCACCTGTTGGTGTTTAATGAATATTTGTTGGGTTAAACTGACTTTTATCTACAGTGATCTGCATCCTAAGTTTATGCTGGTGCTGTCGGTTTCCAAGAAAGGAACCTGTTCCACTCTGGAAAGAGGAACCCAAGACATGAGGCCTAGGAATATCTCAGCGGGTTTTCCGGAAACTGGAAAATGAAGTGATGGTGAGCTCTCATGCCTTCATCCCGATCAGAGCCCTGTGCAGCCTCAGACAGAAGCAGCTGTTTAGGGACAAATGAATCGTCGTTGTCATTGTGCGTCTGCTTTACTTGTGATCTTCTCTGTAAAGGGAAATTTGATTCGAGACCCGCAGAGGCTTTCCGTATCAATTAGGTGGTAACCATTGCATCGGAGGGGCTCTTGCAGCTGCCCCAGTGTGTCCCCAGGGTACTTCTCCAGTTCCAGCACTCCCCTCTTTCCCAGATCATTGTCCTAAGAGATTATGCAAATTTCCCAGAAACTCACACTGCACAAAACATCACACAGCCTATCTTTAGACTCAGAATTGGATTTCCCTCGGGCCTGCTCTGAAGTCTGGGCAAATGCTCCCGGTCAGTGTGTACAGCTGGGCGCCTCCCCCTTATGCAGATGGCAGGACTTCTGGCCATGACCTAATTCCCTCAGGCCCCAAAGCTCAGCAGAGCCCATGGAAATATACTCTTAATCTCCTGCAAACTTCTTTTTCTGAAGCCTGTTTTCACCCTTCACATAATGCGAAACTGGAAGTGTAATGCTTCACTTAAATGAAACTTGGCTTCTTTAAATTTCCCTTCTCTTCTGTGCAAAGGTCTTGACTTATCAGTTCTTCCTTCTTCTCGGAGCAATGATAAGATAACCAGCCTGGCAGTTCCCATGGGAGCAGCCCCTTTCCAGCCAGTGGGGACAGTCCCTCTGTCTCTTCCGAGAAGCTTACATTTCCGTCCCTCTCTAGCTGGTCAAAGAACTGACTCTCCACCAGCAGGCCAGCCGCTGTCTACACTCCATCTGAGCCCAGAGCTCCGAGGGGGAAGACGCAGACTGGATGACTGAACTGTTTACGGAGGAGGCTTGCAATTGTGTGCAGGAGGGGGATGGCGCAAGGAGCGTTCCCACTGGGACTTGCTAACGAGTGTATTTCCTCTGAAGGAGTAGTGAAGAATGGGACTGCGTAGAATCCAAGAAAAAAAGAGGCTCAAGTTTGTTCCTAGGATAAACATCTCACTGGCAAGGGATGACTCCAGACTGAGCTGAAAGGAGTAGGTGGGGGAAAGAAAGGGGATGCCTGGGTGGCTCAGTGGGTAAAAGTGTCCGACTTTGGCTCAGGTCATGATCTTGCGGTTTGTGGGTTCGAGCCCCGCTGTGCTGACAGCTCAGAGCCTGGTGGAGCCTGCTTCGGACTCTGTGTCTCCTTCTCTCTCTGCCCCTTTCCTGCTCATGCTCCGTCTCTCTCTTAAAAGTAAATGAACTTAAAAAAAAAAAAAGGGTTAGGTGCGACTGGCAACTCCCAGAGGGAGCAAGGGATACCAGAGCAGCTCTAGGCTCCCGTGTTCTAGGAAAGGACTATTCAAGGGGGGGCAGAGGGCTGAAGTTTGCTGAATCCTTGCCAACCCCGGTCAATTCTTGGAAGTAGGTACTATTATTATGCCCTCTTTACAAACGGGGAAGTGGAAGCTCCAAGTGGGTTTTATGAACTCCGGCCACATAGCTGGTGAAAAGCAGCTTAGGTCCTGTGCACTTATGGTCAATGTTTTCACCAGTGCATTCAATTTCTTCAAGGTCATGGCAAAAAGAAAAAAAAAATAGGAGATAGACTTCTGGACTGGCAGTTTGAGGAGCTCAGGAAATCTCTCCCCAACAAAACAGCTACTTAACTGGAGAAAATTATAAATTTCAGTTATTTAAAATCTCTGGAAATTGTCTTAAAGGCAGAAGTAGAACTTGATGACAAAGACTTCAAGGCAGCTATTATAAATACATTCAAAGGAAAACACTAAAAAAAATTGAAATTATGGTGTTTTCCAAACACGGTGGAGTTGAATTGGAACATGTGTAAATGAAATAACATATTGTTAAATGGCCAGCAGGCCAAATAAGAAGTCAAAGGAAACTAGAAAACACTTTCAGATGAATAAAAACAAAACTTCACATATTAAATCATATGGGATGCAGCTAGAGCAGTGCCCAGAGAGACGTGTAGCCGTGAATGTACATATTGAAAAGTAAGAAGTATCTCCTATCCACGACCTAAAGAAACCTGAAGAAACCAGAAGAGCAAACTAAATGCAAAGAAAGAAAATGAAAGATTTGAGCAGAAATACAGGAAATAGAGAATATAGACACCACAAAGAAAAATCAGAGACGTCAAAAGTCGGTTTTCTTGAAATGATCAACAAAATTGACAATCCTATATCTAGAATGACCAAATTACAGAAATGAAAGGGTCTATAATGTAATATTATGAACAATATTATGCCAACAAATTAGATAACTTGGGCGAAATGGACACATTCCTAAAAAGATGATAGATGTGTTAATTGACTATGGAAGTCATTTTACAATGTACATGTGTATGAAAGCATCACTTTGTACACTTAAATATATATAATTTATTTGTCAACTGTACCTCAATAAATCTAGGAAAAAAGGAAAATCAGGCCATTTACAAAAGCATGAAAAAAGAATACAGTATTTAGGCATAATTTTAACAAAGAGAGGCCAAACTTGCATGTAACATTGGGAGAAATTGAAGATGCTGTGAAGAAATAGAAGGGGACCATGTATTCTTGGGCGGGAAGACAACATTGTGAAGATACAAATGCTCTCAAAATTGCTCTACAGAGTCAGCGAAATCCCTAACAAAATCCCAGCTGGCTTTTTTGCTAAAGTTGACGATGTGATCCTAAAATTCATATGGAAATATGAGGGACTTTGAATTACCAAGACATCTTAAAAAAGAACAAAGATGGGGGCGCACGGTTCCTAGTTTCAAAACATACTTACTACAAAGTTACAGCGGTCAGAATTGTGGTAATATCATAAGGGTGGACACAGAGATCAATGGCATAGAGTTGCGAGTGCAGAAATTTATGGTCTACAAATTTTCAGCAAAGGTTTCATGACAATTTAGTCTGATAAATGGTGCTGGGACAACTGGACATCCATAAGTGAAAGACTTAGGTTAGACTCCACATCACAACAGGCTCAACATTACCCCCAAACTGATATTTCTAAATTTAAGAACCCAAACTATAAAACTCTTACAAGAAAAATATAGGAATAAATCTGCATGACCTTTGGTTAGGCAATGGCCTCTTAGATTTGACCACAAAGGAGTAGGCAACAAAAGAAAAGAAACAGATAAATTGGACTTCACCAAAATGAAATCTTTTGTCCTTCAAAAGACACTACCGAGAAAGTGAAAAGGCAACCCACAGAATGGGAGAAAGTAATAATATGTATCTGATAACGATCAAGTATCTGGAATATATAAAAATATGTATTGTTGGTGAGGATGTGGAGAGACCAGAACCCTCATAAACAGTTGGAATGTAAAACGGTGTTGCACCTTTGGAAAACAGTCTGGCAGTTTCGCAAGAAGTTAAACGTTGAGTTACTGTTTGACCCAGGCATTCTATGCCTAGACATACATCTAAGAGAAATGAAAAGATATATCCACTCCAAAACTTGTATATGAATGTTCATAGCAGCATTGTTCATGGTAGGCACAAAGTGTAAACAACCCAAATGTCCATCAACAGATGAACAGATAAACACAATGTGACATATCCATATAATGGAATATTATCCAGCCACGAGAAGGAGTAACATGAGGCTACATGTTACAACATGGATGAACGTTGAAAACATTATGTTAAGTGTTTGAACAAAGCAAGTAAGAAATTCCACATGTTATATGATTCCGTTTATATGAAATCTTCAGAATAGGAGTATCTATAAAGACAGAAAGTACATTAGTGGTTGGTTGGGGTGGGGGTGGGGTGGTAATTGCTAATGGGTACCAGGTTTTTTTTGGGGGGGATGATGAAAGTGTTGGGAACTTAGATGGTGATGGATCTGATTATGAGTATACTAAAAACCATTTAATCGCACACTTTACATTGGTGAGTTTTATGGTGTGTGAATTATATCTCAATAAATATGTCTTAAAAACTAAAAATAGAAAAAAAAAGAAAGAAAAACATCCCTCAGCGCTGATGAGAATCAGAGAAGACATACTAGATTGTCCCCAGGGCTTGGATCCTCGCGACTGAGGGTCCCCTGTGGCTCTCCGTCGAAGCTGGAGAATGGTAGCCACACCCTTCCGAGGCTCAAGCACTGGATTCTGGAGTGACCTTGCCATTGAGACATATGTTGGTGGTTTCCTCAGTGCTTCCTCACTTTGGGGTTTCCTTGCAGTGCACTCACACTCAGAGCGAGGCCCCCATGGTGATGGGGACCTGGGGACATGCACTCACACCGACATGGGTGATGTGTAATCTGAATAGCACTTTCCCCATCTTTCTCAACTGAGTCATTGCACCAATCCTGAGAGAAAGCTGTTATTCCCACGTGCTACGGGGAGAACCTGAGACCAGAGACGTGAAGAAGGCTGGGCAAGGCCAGTCAGCATATTAGCGGCAGAGCCAACGGTCCCAGCCCGATGCTGTTTCTACTGTGCTCTGTCCACCTCCATGAGAGGTCTGCTCCACTTTCTGCTGAGAAAGGGAACAGGACGTGAAAGGGTCAGCCTCTGTGGCCTTTGTTTCTCATCAGGGATAAGGGTCATTATGCCATCTTCACAGGGATAGCAGTGGACGAGGACGTGGTTGGAGAGTGTCTCGGGCTGAGGATCAAATGGCGACACGTGGTATTCATCTGCTTCTTAGGAGGTGCCACTTTCTCCTCCGGTCTACCGACAGAGGTGAGGGCTCCAGCCCACTGAATGATCTCACCCCAGCTTTGTTGCTGTTTTGGGCAGCAGGAAGAGTGTTTGACAGCGGTACTTTGCTGAGCCAGGTGAGATCGTAACTGTCTGAGCCTCGACTCCTGCATAGCCTGGCAGACTCTCCCCTAACTGCCGATGGGCACCAGGAAGCCCAGATGTCACAGGACGGCATGCACGCCCTGTGACCTGGAACCCCCAATGTGCAGCTCTGCTCTAAGGTCCATGCCAAGCAACGATCTAGCCCTTGGGTTTCCAGAAGTGTTTATTAAACGAAGGCTGACAGCTCTGATATCACACTTTGGGGTTTGCTTCTTGCGACCTGGACATCCATTCCACCCTACTGGATTGGGTTCTGAGAACAGAGCAGAAGGTTTTGGGTTCCCCAGAAGCCCACCACGCCTATGCTGTGAGGGTGTCTATGCCCATCATGTTCCCCCTCCACATGTGACGGATGCCCCTGTGCTCTCTCCACGTGGGCTCTTTCTGTGCGCGGGGGGCCTTCGCGGGACACCTGGCCCAGTAGGAGCTGGGAGCCTCCCCTGTCTGCCAACACCCACGTCCTGTTCTTCACTCTCCCCCACGGATCCTGGGCTCCCAAAGCCCTTCCTTCCAGCTAAGCAGCTCTGCTGCTTCCAACATCGAGGTTTCACGGGAATATATTTCTTTGTTTTTTCTCACTTGTTTTTACATGACACCTGGGTTCGAACAGGAAGAGGGTTGCTCATTTGGGACGCCCGTTGGGTTTAGGCACCAAACTGATGGCCTGACTGGCTATATTCCCACACATTTGCCGAGTAACTCCTGGGGAATGTCAAAGAGCATATAGGAAGGAACACATGTTTCTTATCCAGAACCCAGAGCCTGTGCTGGAAGGGTTCGTGCTGTGGCACACACTGGTCAATGATGTAACTATTGTTTTTCTGCTGGCCTGTTAATTGAGCTTGCCTACCAAGAGTAACGTGCCTGCTCTTCCCTGCAACAATCCCATGGACCAGAGGACATGTTTTAGAAACAAATACTATTTTGAAAATCCTATAAGGAAAATCTGATTCAAATTTCTTCGTTCATTCTAGGTTAACTGTCACTTCCATAGCCCAGTGGCAGAGAGCTAGCCTGCTCCCCGCTCTCAGCCCAACCCCCCTCTCTTACATTTTAAACAAATGTGTATTTATCACCTATTCTGCACCCACGCATGGCAGAGCCACCCCTCTGTGCTGAGTGTCTCCAGGGCTCCACCTCTGCGGTCCCCGCGTGTGGCCCCAGGTACTGTGTCCTGTGCTGCCGTCTCCACTGCTGAAGTGTCGTTGGCTTTCAGGATCTTTTAGTTTACATCATCTGCTCGGAATCTCGGGAAAGTTCACGTGGTGGGGAGGCAGGGAGTCCTCAGTGATGCCGCTGGAATGAGCCTCGCTCATCTGGCCTGGTTTTCCCTGCAGGGAGCACAGTGTGGCATTGTTTCCCCGAGGGACTGTGTAACTCCGGCTGTGCAGGGCCAGCCCCAGAGCACGCGGAGAATGCGGCCCGCTGCTCACGCTGCCCCCATCCTGAGGGCCTGCAGCCTTGCCTTCCCTGCTCATCCTGAACCACCTTGGCTGGGGGTCGGGGTCTATGGCTACCTTCGACACCTGCCTTTGAGATGCTTAAGTAGCATCCTTGGGCCTTCAGAGCTGGTTTGCAGCATCTGAGAGGAGATGGACGATGAGGCCTTGCTGAGTGCTGGGCCCCGTGTCAGGAGCAAGAGAAGCTCATTGGCTTTGGGAGCTGAAGCAGCCTTATGTCAAGTGGGACCGATGGTCTCTTTTGGGGAAAGCACAGGGATTTCCCCACCCCCGTCCAGGAAGGAGGAACTTGTATTGGCTTTAGACAGCACGAGCTTCATTTGCGCCCTGCCCAAGGCCTCTCCAGGGTCCGCCATGATGGTCCCAGAAGCCCAGTTACCACGGGGGTGTCTGGTCACCCCTTGAAGCACTAACCTGTGAAGACCCCAGGCTCCCTGCAGGGGGGCCCTCAGATGTCAGGAAACTCCAGGCAGGGCCATCAATCTATACAGACCCCTTGCTGAGTGTCCCCTGGGCTGAAGGCGGCAGCTCAGAACAGGTTGGCGTCTGTGAGAGAGGACAGGAAGATAGGGGCCTGCGGGGGAGGGATGATGGGGGTGGTGTCAGAGGTGGTCTCCTCTGGCTCGCTGTCCCCCTCGTCCAGGTCTTCAGTGAGAGACGGGATGATTCTGACCATACTGTCTTCGAAGTGCACCTGCTTCTTCTTGGCCAGCGAGTCGGCCGGCTCCAGGCTCAGCTCCGTCAGGGTGTCCGGGCGCCGGAGGGCACTGGGCTTCTTCGTCCCCTTCAGGATGCTCTTCATGTGGATGAAGAGGGAGCCGGTCCCCTCCTTGAAGGCCCCGTGGAAGGTGTAGGTTTGCTCGGTGTCCCCAGAGCCGGTGGTGCTCACGGCACTGCCGGAGGGGTCCGTGTACTGCTCTGGGGGGGCGGGCGCCGCGGGCTTGGCTTTGCTCTTCTTCCGCTTGCTCAGCAGGAAGTAGGCCAGGCCAGTGATGATGAGCATGGAGCCTGGAAGGGATGTGGGAGGTCAGGACGCTGGATGTGTGCTGGACAAGAGCCAGAGGCCGTCCAAGCCCACGGTTCCAATGGGCCATCGTGGCACACTCAGGACCTCTGTACTCCGGCCTGCACGGCTGCCTGGTCCTCACGTACCCACTTCCGATTCACTGGGCAGGCCTGATGCCTGGCTGAGGAATATCAGCAGGGCCAGGGCTCTGCCGGGGTCCTTACGCTCACTGTTAGCCAGGGGACCCCGTGCCTGAGGCCCACCGCCTACTGACAGCCGACCCTGGTGCAGCCTGCCTGGCCTCTTGTCACCGTGCCTGGCCTCCCTGTGAGGACAGTGTGTTGGGCTGGACCTGCAGTGAGTCTGCACTCTGTTTGGAATGCTGGGCTCCAGCTGCCAATCTGGGCTTCTTTCCATTCCCAGCAGTGGGGAGATGCTTCTTCCTCAGCCTCCCCAGTAAACACAGAGGAAAGACAAAATCCTACTGGGTGGGGCTGGCCTAGCATGGATCTTCCTCTGAGGTGCCCCCCACCCCCAACCTCCAGGCCAGAGGTCCCTCTGTCTCAGGCTGAGATTGCTGCTCTGGCCAGAGGAAGCCTCTGGGCGTCTCTTGCTCTCCGAAGAGCAGGAGGCTGTGGCTCGCTCTGGCCGCGGCAATGCTGAATCCTTCTCTGGAGTTCACTGAGGGCCGTGCAGAGTGGCCCTGAGATGTGATGACAGGTACATTACAACAAGCCACAGGAAGGAAGAGGAGGCTCTGCCTCTCAGCTTTGTTTCCCTGGGCAGCTGGCTTCCTGGGTCATGAGGAGGGACATAGTTTTCACAGCTAGGGAGGAGGGAAGAGACGGTACTAGAAGAAGAGGTCATGGACAAAACCCAGGGTTGGGAGCACTGAGTCCTGGCTTCTGCGATCAGAAACCAGGCTGACTAGCAGGGTCTGTGTGGTCGGAGTGGGAGAAGATGATGAGGCTTTGAGGGTCTGTCCTGGGGCCCATCATGGCATGGCTTCCAAACCAGGCTGAGGAGTTTGCACCTGAAGGGGTAGGCACTGGGGAGACGGGGCTGGGTTTGTACAGAGAAGTGACCATCTCCCACCCCCCGAAGGTTCAGACCACACATAGGAATTGGAGGAAGTCTCTGTTTGTGGGTACAGCCTCTGGATACCTACAGGAAGGGACATTCCTGCCTCTTGACAGCATGAAGGATGTGTGGTACTTCCTCATTCTCATGATCTAGGCCAGAGCACTCAATGGGGCCAGAGGGGGTCCCAGGAGCCAGCGTCGGTGAAGCCTGTGAGAAGGAGATTCGCCCTTCCTGCTCAGAGCCCACCCTGGAGGTCCTACCTGGGATGGTCACGTGCCAGACCAGAACAGGGTGGAGAAAGCAGGCCACGGACAGCAGCATGTATGCCAGGAACTTCTGGAAGCAGCCCAACCAGCGGGCTTTCTCCCTTGCTCTGTAGGCCAGAGACTCTGGCCGACACCTGGCGGGAGGGAGCCCAGGATTAGTAGGAGACAGGAAACAACCCAGAAAAGCCCCAGCAACATGCAAAGCTATTAGAGGCTGGGATTGAGTCCTTCTCTGCCCATGTTCTCTTTTTAGTGGCCTCCGTCTGAACACTCCCCAGGGGCTGGTGTCCTCACCATGGGTTCCATAGTGAGGAGTCTTGTCTGAGTCCCTCCAGAATGTCCACAGGTTTTCTGAAAGCCTGCCTAACTCTGCCTTTCTGTCAAGGGTAAAAGGAGCCAAATGATATCAGGACAGCCAAGACAGTGGGAAGGAGAGTAGGAGACCAAGGGCCCCATTTGGAGGTCCCCAGTGGAGTGGAGAAGGCATGCAGGAGGGGAGACAGCTTGCTGGGACAGTTGTGTTGACTGTGTACTGCACAAGCTCCTGGCCTCCTGTGTGAACAGGCTGGAATCCAGTTATATCTTGCTCACAGAGTGTCGCCTAGGCATAAGATCAGCCTGGGGGGCGGGGCTTCTTTTTAAACTGGCACACAAGAACCACACATGGGCCTGAGAGGCCTGATGCTGAGCCGTTTTCCTCAGGGGCGTTGCTTCCAGGTTTCAAAGGAGGAAAGGGCTTGCCCTTAGGTCTGTCTCCTTCATCCCCTGAATTGGTCTGGAGCAGGGCTCTGCACAGCTGAATTCTGTCCAGGCAAGTTTTGGGGCAGAGGTCAGGGCTGGAGGATGAGCTGCTGGTCCCGAGCACAGAGCTTCGCCAAAGGCCATGGCAGTGGCTCATTGGTGCCCTCTGGTGGACGTTCTTTTGTGACCAAACCCCCGCTGGGAGAGGAAGGAGTCCAGAGCAGGGTGAAATGCCCCTTCAGATTCAGGGCTCTGCCACCCCCCTCCTCCCGCCCCTTGTCCCAGAGAAGTTGCAAAGCTCTCTTGGCAGTAACATTCATCAGAAAGGAGGAAGCCTGTTGCCCCAGGGCCGGTGATCTTGGGAGGCAGCTGATAGCCTTGCAAGGTGCGGGGACAGCTGGATTTGAGACCTGGCTCCCTGACTACCGAGAGACCCAACTGTTTAGGTTCTGAGAGCTGTGGTCCAGGGACAGCCCTTGGCCACCCTGATGACAGCTTCTACCAACTGAGCAGTGCTGGACAGCAGGTATGGGCCTTCGTGGCCTCGTGGCTTCCCAAGATCCTTGCAAGACGCTGACTTGTCCCTGGGTCTCAGCAGGAAAAAGAACCAGTTCTCAAATCTAGCTCTCCTTACTCCAAACCTGTCTGGCCTTCCACAGGGTCCTGGCCCCTCTGTGGGTGCCTCGGATGGCAGGTGTAGGTATGGTCTGTTCTCGGAGGTGGGGGTGGACTCTGCAGGGGGTTCTGGGTGGGAACAGGCCCTCTGTGAAAGCTTCACTCTACTCCCCCAGTTGGGAGCAGGGAAAAGGAGACTGCTGAGCCCCGCGGGCCTGATTCTGTATCTAGGCAGGGGCTGCCCGCACTGCGGGGAGAGAAACCATCCGCAGCGGCTTCAGAAGCAGGACGTGACCTGGGCTGTGGGGGTCTCTGGGGGTGTCTGGGGCTGGGAGGTGGTGGAGGGGCTGCTCTGGAGGCTACTTACTGGAAGCAGACGGTCAGCAGCTGAGCCACAAAGTAAGCTCCTTCACACACGGAGATGACAGCTCCAATAAACCTGGGGGGAGACACGTAAGGGAGGCCTGGTGCCGTTCGATCTGCCCTTCGCTCTCCCACGGCTGTTTTCTCACAGCGTCGGGGCCCCTGCCACGCACAGCCAACAGACGGACCAGGGGCCTCCTGACCTAACGCTGCTACCCAGCCAACATCTGTCGGGAGCTACCTTGATGTCAGGGCCTGGGCCTCAGTGGAGGGGTGCGGTCCAGGGCCCAGAGATGGGTGAGGGAGTACGGGCCAGCAGAGGAGGCCGCCTTGACCCAGGCCCCTGTCTAGACACTGACTGTCACTAGGATGACATTGGCTGCTTGGTTGCAGAAACCTTAAGCCTGAATCTGTTCTAGAATCCTTCCCTTCTTCCTCTTTTCCCACTTGTCCAGTCTCCAGGAGGGGCTGGTAGTATTCCTTACACGGTTTAGAGGTACTCTCATTCTTTCTGGCCTCACCTGTCTGACCTGAGTTTGGGCACTGCCCCCTCGACCCCTGCACTCGTCTCCCCTTTTCTGCCTCCCTGATTCCCTGCTTCCCCTCTCCCCCTCCTGCTCCTCCACTCTGTCACTCCTGGGCTGCCCCGGGGGCTCCTTCTGACACCTGAATGTGATGGTATTCCTCCCAATCCGAAATGTTTCAAAAGTTCCTTGTGCTCCAAGTATGGTCCAGGGGCCTTCCAATCAGAATCTTCTGGGAAATTCTGGAAGAGCCCTGTGTTTATAGGTGGCTAATTTTGTGGTGGTGTGGACATGGGCTGGAAGGGTGGAAGATGGTTGGAAGATGGTGGGTGTGACCCATCTAGCAAATCGAAGACCTGCCCCGGGCAGTGATGAGGGTGGTGTGGATGGGGAGGAGACGGAGGGGTGGAGGAGGTGGCCTGGCCACCCTGGAGGCCAACCATGGCCAGGAAGCTCAGGCTCCCTGTGTCCCTCAGGAAGGGGCTGCTGAGAAGCTGGGTGGTCAGAGCCGGCAGAGACCCAAGGCTTTCCTCCCTCTCTGGGTCACCACTGCTCTGTGATTTCCTTCCCGCCAGGAGGCATTTACAGAGGCAGCCGGCCGGGAAGAATGCCGGGGGGCTGAATGGACCCAGGCCTGAGTCTGCGCCCTGTTGCTCATAAGTTTGGTGATGCGGGCTGAGCTGCTTACTCCCTCTGAACTTTCTAATCTGGAAGACTAGGACAGCGTGCACTTCTAAGGTGACGTCAGAGTTAACATGATGTAAATAAAATGTTTTGTGTGTGTGTGTGTGTGTGCGTGGCATGTAGAAGGGCTCACGTATATAGTCTCTTGAGCTGATTCCTTTCTCTCTAAAACAAGAGCTCAGTTAGTGTTTGTTGAGTAAAGAAAATAATGGTAAGATAGATGGGTGGGTGGATAGATGGTGGCTGGCTGGCTTCCTGGATGGATGGATGGATGGATGGATGGATTGTTGGATGGATGCATGGACGGATGGGTTGTTGGATGGATGCACGGATGGATGGGAGGTTGGGTGTGTAGGCGGTTGAATGGAAGGAGAATTGTTTGATTTATGGATGATTTGCCCAAAGCAGAGAAAGCTTGGAAGCCCCCTCTACTTCTTCCACCTGTGGGATATGATGGAGTTAGCACAGGAAAGGGGTGGAGGGGTGCTCTGCGTTAGTCTGTGGAGACAGGCTTGGGATGTACCGAGCAGCACATGTAGGAAGGAAAGGCACGTGCACACATACTCACAGCAAATAGAAAGCCAGGCTTTTGAACCGTCCCTGGAGGAAGGTCTCAGTGCCCACGCCGATCAACACTAAGAGGGCAAGAGGAGAGGGGAGAGTGGGCCCAGGTGCTCCAGCCACAGTGCAGCCCTGTGGAAGGTTCTTTGGCTGTGGAATGAGGCTTCTCCCTGAGGACCGGGAGCCAGGGTGGGCTCTTCTTCCCCCGGCACAAGGATTGGTGGCTGGGAAGATGCAGGAGAGCAGGGAGCCTTCTGGAATCATCTCTGGAAGCCAAAGGGGTTTTAGGCAGAACCCCAGTGGTGCACCCGGAGCACAGATGTCTGTCCTCTGTCCACGTGGGTCATGCCCCCATCCCTTAGTGCCCCCAGAGACAGTTCACACTGACGGGCCACCGGCCCCTCTGCCCCATGACTGTCCTCCATGTGGCATGGCCTCAAGGCCCTCGCTGTCTTGCAGGCCATACCTGTGTATGCCGTGTGTCTGGGTCTGTGCTTCACTGTGGGACCTCCCGAACCCCTGTCCCCTTGCCTAGATCACTGTTCTAGCTATTTCTGTGACCTCGTTTTCACTTGCTGGTTTGGTGGCTGTATCACACAGTCCTGGCTCCCCGATTTGGCCCCAGTGCCAGTTGAGCCCCTGAGGGTTCACCCGGACACAGGAAGCTGATCAGCCTTGCCCCTCCTCCTGCCCTTCCTTGGCAGTCCGTGTTCGTGCTCAAGCACCTGGCCTTCCATTTGTTCAGACTGAATTTCATCTTGGGCCCACCTTTCCGACTTGCTGGCTCTGGGCTGTCTCTCCGTGGGGATTCCCTTGCTCTCACCCCTTCACTCAACGAGCCGTGGTTCAGACCCCATCTGCTAGCTGATGGAAACATTCCACAGACAGCGCCGAGGCATCCTGAAACCTTCCTCCAGGGCCGCATGACCCACTAACCAGAATTCTTTCTGGTCCTTACTGATTACACCGTATCCTTGACTTCTCTCTGGGCTCGGAAGACACAGCCTGCTATTGGCCGAATTGCGGCCTCACCTAGTCTCCCTCCCAGAAAATTAAAGATGGCAGGGCTAGGCTGTGGTGTTTGGTGGCCCGTCCGTGTGTGGCCCTTCCTCTCTGCTGGTCAGGAGTCAGCTTCCCTTGATGGCTCCTCTCCTCTCTGGCAGGGACATTGTAAACTTCCATCCCCGGTATCCTGGGCCCTCTGTCCACTGTGGAAATGCGTCCTCCTGAGGAGTAGTGCAGAGCCCCTCCCTCAGGCCACCGGCACCTCCCCCTCCCCCTTGGGGGCACTGGATGTGGAAGTACTTCCGGGAGCAGGGCCCAGAGTGCTTCGATCTAGGAGGGGAGGGGCGGTTCCTAAGGATTCTTAGTGACAGAGGGCTCCGGTGCTCCCCTGGGCTTGGGCTGGGCCCTGTTCCCACTACAGGTTCTAGATGTTCACTGGCTTGTACCAGGCGAGGGGCCGGGGACGCTGCCAGCCACACACACATCCGGAGGGTCAGTATAACCTGCAGAGCGCTTGGTGCTTTATGCACAGTGGTCTGCTCGTCCCAGCAGCCCCGACACAGGGAGATGTGTACTTCCTGCTCTGTCTGTCATCTTGTCTCCCAAGGACACATGTCAGAAGGTAAAGGATCTGCAGTCCAAACTCGAGACTCTGGCTGCGGGGGGTGGGCGGTTTCCTGGTTTCCATTGTCTACGTGTGTGTGTGTGTGATGGGTGTGGTGCATGGGTGTGATGGGTATTTGGTATGTGCAGGTGTGTGTGATGTGTGTGTGGTGTGTGCCTATGGGTGTGGTGTATAAAGTGTGGGCGTGCTGTGTGTGCTGTGTGTGACATGTGCTTGTGTGTGTGTGTTGAGTGTAATGTGTGTGTGATGTGTGTGCGTGTGTGTGTGTTGGGTGTGATGTGTTTGTGATGTGTGTGCGTGTGTGTGATGTTTGTGTGATGGGTGTGATGTGTGTGTGTGCTGGGTATGTGATATGTGCGTATGTGTGTG
Source organism: Paguma larvata (assembly GCA_030068075.1). NCBI lineage: Eukaryota > Metazoa > Chordata > Mammalia > Carnivora > Viverridae > Paguma > Paguma larvata. The sequence goes on along the minus strand of CM057837.1, from coordinate 52,987,549 downwards.
ATGCGTGTGGTGTGTGATGGATATAGTGTGTGTGGTGTGTGTGCGTGTGTGTGATCTTTGTGTGGTGTGTGCATGTGGTGCGGTGTGTATGGTGTGGGTGTGCTGTGTGTGCCGTGTGCCTGTGTGTGTGCGATGTGTATGGGTGTGTGATATGCGTGTATATGTTGTGTGCCTGTGTGTATATGTGTGTGCTCTCTGTGTGTGCTGTGTGTATGTGTGTGATGGGTGAGAGCACGCACACATGTGTGAGAGCATGTGTGATGCGTGCGTGTGTGTGGTGTGTGCATGCATGTATGTGTGTGCGGGTGTGATGTAGCATGTGTGTGGTAGGCACATGTGTGTATGTGATATGTGCGTGTGTGTGTTCTGTGTGTGTGCTGTGTGTATGTGTGTGATGGGTGAGAGCACGCACACATGTGTGAGAGCATGTGTGATGCGTGCGTGTGTGTGGTGTGTGCATGCGTGTATGTGTGTGCGGGCGTGATGTGGCATGTGTGTGGTAGGCGTGTGTGTATGTGATATGTGCGTGTGTGTGCTCTGTGTGTGTGCTGTGTGCATGTGTGTGTGTGATGTGGTATGGACTGCAGGCAAATGCCCATCCATCTATTTAGTTTTCACTATGCATCTTGTCCTGTTCTCAGCACTTAGCATTTATTAACTTTTCAAGTCATCACAACAGTGCTCTGTGAAGGCACTATTGTCACCCTCTTTTTACAGAAAGGAAACTGAGGCACAGAGAGCGTAAGCGAAACCAACCTACCCACCAAGTTCATTCCTGCACTTCAACCTCACATCTGCCAGCTAATAGCTGAGTCACTCAATCTTTGAGCCTCGGTTTCCTCATTATCTCCTTTGCACGTAATGGTTATAAGGATTCGGTAAGCTGACTGAAGCCAGACACATCACGGTAGCTCAGTCACTTGTTAACTTTCCGTGGGTGGCTTCATCACGTTTGTAGATTCGCATGCTTTGTGGCGAGTGACCAGCAGGTGGCAGGAAAGGGTCTTGGAAACTCAGCCCTTTGCCCTGATTTGTTAGGCATGTGGAGAGGTATTTTGATGGAAACAAAAGGTCGATAGTCAAAGGGGCATTCTAGGAATGCTGTAGAGGCAGCACTGGTCTGCAGTTAAAAAAACAAATCAAGGGAACAGCAGAGAAAAGAGCGAGCTGGGTTGGAATCCCCGTTTTGTGTGTGACCTTGTGTAACCCCTTGGGTCAGTACTTAGCACAGAGAGGGCCATGGGCAGTCCACGTGGACTGAGGCTGGAGGGTGGATCTTTAAATATCAGCCCCCGCAGGATGGGCAGGAAGGGCCTTGAGTGTTTCGGAGAGGCTGAGCGACATGTTCAGATTGGCATTTCAGAAAGCATCCTGACCTCAGTGAGACAGGGTAAGAGGCTTTGGTGATATTTGACCGAGATTAAGCAGCAGACACGAGGTGGTGACGGAGAGACAGGGCCATGCTCCGGCTGCTCCTGGACTCCCCGTCTCCCAGCACACTGGTAGCCACTAGCTCTGGTTTTGGCCTCTGCTGGTCTCCCCAGGTGACCTTGTCCCTCTGTTTAATACTAGGGGCTGGCTCTGTCTGGGGGCTCAGACAAGGAGGCTTCCCAGGCACAGAGAAGGGCATGGCTTGCCATTTCATCCTGGTTTTTGTTTGGTCCTGGGTAGCGGAAGTCAGAAGCGTGGGGCCAGCCCAGCTGCATCTCGGGCCGGTCCCGCCATGCGCCTCACATTCCAGTAGGCCCCTACGTGCATCCTGTGTAGTCTGCACGACATCCCTCATGCTATTTATGGAAAAATCCCAGCGAGCATCCTGGAGGTGCAGCACCTTGCCCAGGGCATGCTGGGAGCAGAGGGCTGGCCAGAATCAGGACTGATTCCTGGGGGCTCCAAGAACCCCCAGCAGAGGAAAGACTCTGGTGACAATGGGGCCGGTGGGGAGGACATTTCCTGGGGGCCTTCACAGCGTAATGGGGGTGTCACATGGATGAGACCCTCATTGCCGTGGGCAGCGGACCACTGTGTCCCCCAAACCCAGCTGTGAATGGAGTTTCCTAACGTCTGCCGCAGAACGAGTCTGGAAACTCCTGCCTCACTGCCTCGATGACCTGCCTAGTGTCTAAGCTCTGGGCCAGTGCGATAATAGCCCATCTGCCCCCCAGGCCTCTGGAAAGGGGCCCTCAGCCTGAGCAGAGTCATCTTCTGAATGTCAGAAGGAGCCAGAGCTGAATCTCCTCGCCCAAGGCAGTTCTGCCCAGCAACCCGAGTTGTCCTATTAGGCCGGGGTCCAAAGTCCCCAGCGGTCAGCCTGCACCCTCATTTATGGCACGTCCTCTGTGCCAGACCTGGGCAAAGCCCAGGGGTGCAAAGGAAATACGCTCTGAAGCTTTGGCAGACTGTCTCAGGCCCAGGAAATGGAGAGTGGGGGAGGGTGGGAAGAGGCCACAACACCCTGGGAACAGGACAGGGGGGGCCGGCTCCATTCTGTCTGGGAGCCGAGGACGGTCCCGCAGAGAAGGAAGGCAAGGTGATGCCAGGAGCGTGGACCAGCGTGAACCAGAGTCTGGAACCGCTGTGGCCAGGTTCCGTGTACTGGAAAGGGACAGGGTGTCGTCTCTGGGCTTCTCTGTGCAGTTCCTGGGACCGGGTAAGGTCACAGGTTCCACATTGGAGCAGTGACAGTGTGACTTCCTGGGCCCACACCCACACCCTCAAGTCCTCTTGCACTTTGCAACTTCCTCCTGCTCCTCCAAGGGAGCCAAGTCCATTGAGAAAGCTGTGCCCTGTGGTGCTGGGAAAACTCTTATCCCCACAGCCTGGGTGCAGACAAGTACCCTGGGGACTGGGCTTGCTTACACGAGAACTTACTCTTCTCCCTAGCACTATCTCCCAAAGGTCTCCCCAGGCTCTGAAGGTCACACCAGTTGCCTGTGACTAAGGTAAGTGAGCCAGGGATGGTCTTGCGAAGATGTTCCCGGTGATGCCTGCGGCAGCCACACGCCCAGACACCTGATAAGCTAATCGCTGGGCTCTGTGGCAGAAAAGGAGAATGGACGCCCCTGTACTTTACACAGTCAGGTGAGAGAGATACCCCTAACTTTAGCAACGTAATTTGGGGTTTCTTTGTTACGGTAGGATGTGTTACATGGAGGCTGCCCACAGATTCTTTGCAACGCCTCCCATCAAGAGGTAGAGTCTAACCTCCCTTCCCTTGAATATGGTCTGGCCTCAGTGACTCACTTGTCCAGTAGAATCATGTAGAAGTACAGTTCAAGGACTTACACTGCTAATTCACAAAGAGCTTCTGCCCAACTTCTTAAAATGCTCGTTCTTGGGGCAACCACCCCCCATGTAAGAAGTGTGACGCTCCTGAGACCACCCTGTGTGAGGAAGCCATGTAAAGGGAACGCTTGAGAAAGAGAGACAGACAGACAGATAACACGGCCAGCCCCAGCTCGCTCAGCCCTCTCCACCAGGTAAGTTTCCGTGGGGAAGTTTCTGTGGACGTCCCAGCCCCAGCAGATATGGAGAAGAATGGATGAGCTAACCCAACGGTCAGAACCAAAGCTCCAGACAGTCAGCCCTAGAGAAGCCATTTCAGCCACCCCACCATCATGCAGCAGAGATGAGCCGTCTCCATGGTCTCTGACTGAATTCCTGAGCCACAACATTTTGAGCATAATAAAATTGTTGTAGCCTCCAGCGACTAAGTTTTGGAGTCGTTTTATTATGCAGCCACAGAACTGGAAAAGCAGCTTATCCTATCTTCTTAACTACCTGAGAGTTTTGGCCCAGAAGTCTCTGTGTCTGGTCTGGTCTAAATTCTGACTCTGAGTGGGGGGCGTGCCCCTAAGGCTCCTTGGGCCTCTGGCCCTTCTCACTGGTCCTCCACTTGGTTGTCAGAAAGCCAACTTGTGGGCTCCTAGGTCCTGCAGCAACTGTCCCTCTGGTCAAGTTTGGGCACAGCCTGGGAGATGCAGTTTCCTAAGAGTGAGGGTGGTATCTCTAGAATCCTATTTGGTGGTATAGTATCTTAGGACTTCATGCAAGATCTGTGAGGCTCTGCCTCCTCCTAAGAAGTTCCTTCTGCAGATTCATTTTACAAAGGTTCCCAGTGGGAAAAGTGAGGAAAGCAAAAATTGAGCCCCTCTACTGCGGGAGAATGTTGTGACATGTAGCCAGTACTCATGCCAGACAGCCACGTCAGCTATTGCCACGGAAGCCCCCCGCCTGCTGTTCTCACTGAGCTGTGCTGGGAACACACTGTCTTTGGGAGGCACCGCAGTTCCACGGGACATAGATACAGGACTCCAAGACTGTTTTGACCGAGGGTCTGGAGTTTCCTAAATGTTTTTCCAGGGGACTAGTTTCCAGAACTGGGGTATTTCAGAAGCCAAGAAATGAGCGTGATGTGTGGCCTTTAATTAGAAGGAGGGGTGTGAGGTGAAAAATGGGACTGGCGTCTGAGAAGTGGTTTGGCCGTCCTGTCTCCTGCGCGTCTGTCTTCCCAGGACTGCACAGGTGGGCCACCTGCTCCCTCTGAGGCCTCCTGTCAGCTGCGTGGATGACAATGGGTATAGTCCCCACTTGGTGGAATTGGACCTAGGAACTCTGCTAGGTTTCCAAATTTAGTCAGGGCTGTCCATAGACGCAGAGAAGTTACGGCATCCAGCAAAGCCAGGCCTAATGTGGGGTGAGCACAAAATTTAAAGAGGGGCTCACTCTAAATTCAACAAGGCACTCATCCTAAATGTAAGGAGGCACATCCTAAATTTAAAGAGGCACTCAACCTAAATTTAAGTAAGTGTTCACCTTAACTATAAGAAGGTGCTCATTCCCAGGGCCATGCAGGGGCAGCATTGGCCCTTTTGTGACCATGAGAATGGGTGACTCCAGAACTGGCATCCAGGGACACACATGGCCCAGGGCTTGGGAGCCTCTAGCTACTCCTGGAATCTGGCCTGTACTCCTGGTCCTCTAGTTCAGTGTGAAATGGACAATCTGTATCAACAATTCACTCCAACGAATGACCCTGAGGCCTTTTCCCAGAGCTGGGCATGGAGACAGAGGAGCAGGCAGTTGGACAATGGAAACAAACACCATACATGTCCCCAGAATCAGGGCTTCATTACAATAAATTCTCTGTAGGAAAAACTTGCCCCTAAGAACAGCCTTGATCCCTAGATGTGTTGTTGGGTTTTTTTGTGCTGCAGGCGGGAGGGTGGTGCTGGGCAGAGCTGCCACGTAACTACTTTTATACCACCATCAAGTGGCCCATTGACCCCTTCCGACACTCCCTGGTATCTGTCCCTCAGGGCCCTGTTACCTCTCATCCCAGACCAACAGAACGACATTAGGAGCCCCCCCCCCCGCCTCCAGTATAGTCTGTCCCACCTTTCTGTCTCACCCCCCCAGCACCACCCCCCACCCCGGGGTATGCATCTTACTTGGTGCTGGTCAGAACCAGCTCTTTCTCCACAAGCATTTGTGGACAACCCTAGCATCCTCACCTTGTCCCCTTCCCTCTAGCCTCTGTCCTTCCTGTCTGGGCAGAGGCACAGTATTTTCTTCTCCCAGAGGCCAGGGCTTTCTTCTGAGTTGCCTTCCTGAGTGGTTTGTTCTAATTCAGGTTAGCAGGGATCAGAGGTTCTGGCCCAAGACCCTGTGGTCCACCGCTTTCTGAACATCCTTCTGGGCGCCCTGAAGCGCTGGTCTCAGAGCAGGAGTGGGTGGAAGCTGTGAGGGTACTTGGCTGTAGCAGAGAGAACGTCAGGCCTGATCAGGAAAGCGGAGTCCTGGCTTCTCAAACAAATCATAACCCTCTCATCTGCTTCCTCTTCCGGAAAATGGGGGTAATAAAAGCATGCATAAATGGCTATGAATGTTCAATCTCGGTAAATTATAGAGTGTTGTGCAAATGTAGACGATGGCTCATAGAATTATCAGGAGAGGCAGGTTGTTCCTGCCTGAGAGAGGCAAGCACTCTCAAGGGGGAGGAGAGGGTTTATTCTCATCCTTTCCTTCCATTAATATGCGGTTTATTGTGGCTAAAGAACTCTTCTCTATACGCTGATGTTGTTCATTGATTTTTCCGTCTTAGGTCCCTTCTGCAGGCCTGACAGGGATATCAGTAGTCCGAAGACCCATCCATTTCAACATCTCTTGTGTTATGTCCTCTGTGTGACCTGCTAGGGATACCAAGGGCTTAGGGCCAGTGTGCTCATGAAGATGTGGCCTGTCCGTGGTGCTGACTGCTGAGGGGCTATCCCGGTGGCCTCTGGCCTTGTGCTGCTTTTGTCTCAGGACTGACTTCATGGTTGGCTGTAGGTTGTCTGTTCTGACTCCATCACTAGGTTGAGTTTGGATATCTGTCTTACATTCAGTGCAGTGGGCTGGTGGCAACAGAGGTGACTAGAGGTCGCATTACCTGGCTTTTCATGTGAAGGCAGTGATATTGGCTCTGGATGGGTGGGGAGCAGGATGAGAATGTCATATTCGCTGCTGCTGAGGGCGGCCTCATAACTCACCATGTCATAATTATTGCTCCTCTTAAACTTCAAGTATGGTGTATCTCCTACTGGTCATAGGACACGTAAGGACATCTCAGGTAAGGATGTGCCAGCTGATGACAATGGCTGGGGATGGTTTAGGTTCTGAAAGGGTCGCAGCTCGTTGTAGAGGTAAAAGCCTCTATTTCCACCATTTCTAAGAACATGAAGATGTTGGAACCAGTTGCTAAGAGTCCACTGAGATAATGAGGTGGTAGCTATAGGCTTCTTAACCCAGGAGAAGCTTTGGCAGAGTCTAAGCACAGCAGGGAAATTTACCTGTATGTTGAGAGACGTCACACATATGGGCCAGGGTTCAGAGACACTGTGAGAAAAGGCCAAGATTTTATAGTAGAATTTCTAGATACTCAATTAGAGATTTTAGAGTATAGCGTGGCAGTCAGTACCCCTAATACCTCTCACAAGCCTGTTAGGGGAGAATTTCCTGAAGCCAAGAGATTGCACCAGTTCGATTTTCTAAACTAGATTCTTTTAACATGAGCTATAGACCAAAGCTGACCAACAAGGAGGTGCGCTTTGTTTGGTCTCGTAGAAGTCCTGCGGAGGATTGCAGTAATGCCCCGCTCTGTGTCCACACCCTTTGTTATGTGACTTTGCAGTCCCCCACGCTAAAGTGAAGTCTGTTTTCCCAAGCCCTTGAATCTTAGCTCAGAAATGTGCCTTGCTTTGTGTAAGAGGATGTTCTCAGGCATCCCGCAAGCAATGATGTGAAATGGGTTTGTGAACTGGGCCTGCTCTCTCCTGCCTCAACCATTATCATACGCAGCTACCCGAGCCAACATGCTGGGGCACGAGGGACGCAGAAAGCAGAGAGGCCCTTCTATCCTTGTACTACTACACTCCCATGCTTCCATCCATCCCCAGACAACCACTGACCTGCTTTCTGTCATTAGAGATTAGTTTGCATTTTTTAGGAGTTTATAAAAATGGGATCATACAGTATGTACTCTTTTGGCTGTCTACTTTCATTCAGTATAATTATTTTGAGATTTATCCATGTGGTGGCACATGTCAGTACTTATGCCTTTCAATTGCTTTTCTTTTTTAAGGTTATTTATTTTGAGAGAGAGAGAGAAAGAGAGAGTGCATGTGAGTGGGGGGAGGGGTAGAGAGAGAGGGAGAGAGAGAATCTCAGCAAGCTCCACATTGTCAGCTCAAAGCCCAATGTAGGACTCAGTCCCACAAACCATGAGATCATGACCTGAGCCAAAATCAAGAGTCCGACGCTTAACCGACTGAGCCACCCAAGTGCCCCTCTGCCTTTCTATTGCTAAGCAGTATGGTTATTCTTGGCTAGCTTATAACTCATCTCTTGATGGGCATTTGGGTTGCCTCTAGCTTCTGGCTATTACGAGTAAAGATGCTATGAACATCCATGTACAATTTTTTTGCGGACATATGCTTTTTTTTTTTTTTTCTCTTGGGTATAAATAGCTAGGAGTGGAATAGGTGGATCATACGGTAGGTATATGTTTACCTTTTAAACAAATTGCCAAATCATCCCCAAAGTGAGTGTACCATTTTACATCCCCATCAGTAGTGTATGAGAGTTCTGCATCCTTGCTAACATTCGGCACTTAGTATGGTAAGTCTCCTTATTTTAAGCCATTCTAATACTATGTAGTAGTATCTCATTGTAGTTTTGATTTGCATTTCCTTAATGACTGATGATGTGGAACATCTTTTCATGGGCTTATTGGACATCGTATATTTTTGTTGACTTGTTTTTTCATTCTCTTAACATTATACTTTGAAAATTGAAGTGTCTAATTTTGATGCATGCAATTTATCAATGTATTCTTTTATGGATTGAACTTTTGATATTATAAATAATAAATATCTGCTTAACTCATTACCTAGGGTTTATCCTGTAATATAAAAGTTTTTTAGTATTATGGGTGCCTGGGTGGCATGGTTGGTTAAGCGTCCGACTTTGGCTCAGGTCATGGTCTCACCGTTCCTGGGTTCCAGCTTGCATCTGGCTCTGTGATGACAACAAGGAGCCTGCTTGGGATTTTCTCTCTCTCTCTCTCTCTCTGCCTCTCACTCACTCACATGAAACTCTCTCTAATAAATAAACAAACATTAAAAAAATAAAAGTTTTGTAGTTCCAGATTTCACATTTAGGTCTATAAACCATTTAGTTCTTTTTTGTGTATGGTACAAGGTATAGATAGACATTCATTTTTTGGTAAATGGATATTTAATCGTTCACTACCATTTGTTGAAAAAGTTATCCTTTCTACACTCAATTGTCTCTGTACTTTTGTCAAAACTGTTGTTTATAAATGTGTAGGTCTATTTCTGGACTCCATTCTGTTCCTTTAACCTACTCCTCTTTCTTTGTGTCAATACTGCGTTGTCTTAACTTCTGCAGATTTACAATAAGTCTTAAAATCATGTAGTGTTAATGTTCTAACTTTGTTCTTTGATTACAACATTTTTGGGCTATATTAGGACCTTTGTATTTGCATGTGAATTTTAGAAGCAGCTTTCAGGTTTTGGAAAAACCATTGGGATTTTGACTGAGATTGCTTTTAAACTGTATGGCAATTTGGGGAAGAATTGAAATCTGAGCAATGTTGTTTTCTGACCCACGAGCAGGGTAGATTTCTCTATTTATTTAGGTCATCTTTACTACCTCTCAGCATTTTTTTTTTAGTTTCCAGTGTATAGGTTTTTATTTACACTTTTTGGGTCAGATTTATCGCAAAGTACTTCAGATTTTTGATGTTATATAAATTGCATTTAAATTTTTTATTTTCTCTTTTTTTGTTGCTGATATATAGAAATATGATTGGTTATTGTATGTTGATTTTGTCTTCTGCAACTTTACTAAACCCTTTATTAGTTCTAGTAGCTTTTCTGATAGATTCCATCAGATTTTGAATAGATGATCATGTCATTTGTGAAGAACAAGTTTTCTTCTTCCTTGCCAACCTGTATGTATTTTATTTCTTTTTCTTGCCTTATTATACTGGTTATAATCTTTAGTACAATGTTGGCTCATATGGTACGAGTGGACATCTTCGTCTTGTTACTAATCTTAGGAGAAGGTTATTTGATCTTTTACTTGTAGGTAGCTGTAAGGTTTTTGGTAGATATTTTTTTAGGCTATAAAAATTTTCTTTTATTCCCAGTTTGATGATAGGTTTTGTCATAAAAGAATGTTAAATTCTGTCAAATGCTTTCTGTGTATAAGATAAGCTTTTCTTTTTTAGTTTGTTAATATGGTCAATTACATTAATCGATTTTCAAATATTAAAGCAATCTTACTGTTTTTGGGATAAACTCCACTTGTGTATGATATACTATCCTCTTGACGTGTATATATATATTGAAGGATATTTGTCTGTAGTTTCCTCATGATGTTTCTATCTGGTTTTGGTATTAGAGCAATGCTAGTTGATAAAATGAGTTGAAAAGTATTCCTTCTTTTTCAGACTTCTGGAAAGGTTTTGTAGAGTAGATGATATTTTTTTTCAATGTTGTAGAATTCACCTGTGAAGTCATCTAGGCCGATATGTCACCTTTGGGGGATGACATTGTTTATAGCTCTGCAGAGTTCACTGATGCTATTGAGGATATTGCCTCTAGCACAGAATAGCATTCTTCCAAGGACCTACAGGGGAAATTTCTTCTAGGTCTTGATTTCAGGTCAAGGTAGTTGTCCAAGGTATTCACTTCTTATTGTTTTTCACATTCAAAAAGAATGCACCTGCTCACCCTTCCATATGGCAGCTTTCCTGGGGCCAGGAAACAATGGCCATACCTCCACATACTCTCTATCCATGCCACACAGGCCATGTTTCTTCATCTGAACTTCTCCTGGCCTCTGGCAATCTAGGAAGTCTTGTGGGGGGGACCCACAGAAGGCTCTTCCTCCTCAGCATCTGCCACTTGTATCTAATGACAATCTATTTTGATAATAGCCCTCTTCAGATGGTTGTTCAGAACTAAGGACAATTTTGAGAGAGTTGGTAGCCCATAAAAAATAAAATGAGGCTACCATCATTCTTCCGATTTGATCACTACACGTGGTATAGAAACGACGTTTAAAATTTAAATTAAATTTAAATTAAAAAAAATTTAAATACAATTTCCTGTGGGCTGATTCTAATGACCCAGCCTCAAACTGTGAAGGAAAATGTTACTCAGTAAAAGACTTTTCATGTTCAAACTCCCTCCTCTCTTTGCAGCTTCAAGGGTCATAGATTGCCTTATTCCTTTCCTCTGGTCTTTCTTCTTTTTCCATCCTGCAGGAGGAGCCCATCACTTACCTTCTACCATCCCTGAGTTCTACACATTCCTCTAAAAATTAACCAGCCCTGGTTGAGAGTATATGTGCCAGACATTTTGCTGCTTCAATCATTGTTTCGTTGAGTGTTCACAGCCCCAAAGGGTAAATACAGTCATTGTTCCCATTTCGTCGGTAAAAAACCTGATGTTTAAAGTGGTCAGGTAACATGCCTCAAGTCCCACACCTAGTGAGCAGTAGAGAAGGACACAAATTCATCCCTCTAACTCTATGCTGCAGCACTTAGTGCTGGGATGTATATTTATTGACTTGTCTCCCTGGTCAGACCATGTGGTTCTCAAGGGTAGGGATCAGACCATCCTAATCTATGTGTCTACATGGCACAAAGTGGAAACTCAGCACATGTTTGCTGACTTAATGAATCCTAAATGGAGTTACAGATTACTCATTCTAAATCTAAGGAGGACACAGGCACAAAGAAGTTAAAAAAAAAAAAGTTCAACCCGAGTCATATGATCTTTCAGTGGGAAGAGAGTGGAACAGAGGTAGGAATATTTCATTTACTCATTGGAACAATCAGATCAGAACAGAAAAACAGTCAACATCCATTTGGAGGATCTGAAAACAATGTGGTCTTGCTTGGGTAATAAATTCACTTGTGGACATGTTGAAGTGCACAAAGCTTCCTTAGATGGCAGGAAATGGTCACGGGGATACACACTTAAGAAGGATGGAAATTAGCATGGAGGGCCCAAGATGGTTGCCTCAGAAGCATTAGTTTTTTTTTGTTTTTTTTTTAAGGCTTTGATAGGGCTGAGGTCAAAGTATGCATTTGCTGTACTCTTTAAAAAGTAATGAGAACATCTGGGTTTAAATGCTTCTTTTGTCTTAGGCTATATTAATACACTGAATCCCCATTTTGAACTGAATATTGGCAAGGAATGGGGCTTTGGGGAACGTAGCTCTGTCCTTTAGAGGACAGAAGAGGTTAATAGGTCAAAAACCTGGAACAAAACAAAACCCTTAAGCGATTCCAGGTTGACCTAAAATAGTCGTTTTGTGAGAGAGAGCACATTAGCCTGACAAGCAAGGCTCATTCAAAATGGCCTCGTCTCAAGGCCAGCTCATGTCCTTGTTGGCTGTGTGGCGCCCCTCTCTTTGGAGCAGTGTGCTTATAGTCCCTGAATGTTCCACTGCATCGCTGTGCGTGGGCAGACTGGACTCCGCTACCATACCTGCTGTCTACTGGCTGTGCGACTTCTGCCAAGCTACCCGAACATTCTGAGCTTCAGTTTCTCACTTGTAAAATAGGACTAAGGTCAGCACTTGGCCCTCATAGACACTGGTGGTGCGTTAGCAAGATTGTGACTTTACTGTTGTTATCAGTTGTGCATCTCTGGACCCATAAATGGAGGTCCCGCTGTGATAGTTCCCTCTGGAAAGGTGAGCAGATTTGTCTGTCTTCTGAGGAGGTCGAGGAATGGCTTTGGTAGGGCCAAAGTATGCATGGTCTTTGTTCAGAGACAGAAAATGAGCATCTGGATGAAATGTCAGTGTCCTTAGATTTAGGAAGTGTTTGGTCATGGTTCCTATGCGTCAGTGTAACTGTGCCCAACCTAACCATGACCCCACATGCCTGAGCCTGTGTATGGTGTGGCCTCAGTAAGGCCTCTTGGGCACCCTCTGTGTGTTTTACATCCTGTGCCTTGGGGTTACCAAGACATAGAAAGACATGTTCTTTAGCCCAAATTAGGTTGAGGACACACTGATTAAGAGTAGGGTCTCAGGAATAGACCATCATCAACTAGAACCTTGACTCTTTGCTTCCTGTTTGTGAGGCTCCAAGCAAGGAGTTTCATGCCAGCAAGCCTCAGTTTCTCCCCACATACAGTTTGGATGTGGAGGAGGATGATGATCCTTCAAAGAGTGATTATGAAGATGAAATGCGACACTACATTTGAAACAGGCAGCACAGAGCTTGGCTCACAGTAAATACTGAAATAATAATGTTCATTATCGGCTATTACACCCGAGTGGGGCTGGAAGAGTAAAGAAAGCCCTCAAGCGCCGGCAGTGAGAAGCCTCAGTCTTGAGCCCCCATCGCTCCGAGGAAAGTTGCGGAGTCTCACCAAAGGGCTGAGCAGTGGGCTCTGTCCATTCTCCTCTCCACAGACTTGGGGCTGGGGCTGAGGAGTGGCAAGGAAGGGCATGGAGATTCTCTCCCAAGGACTAAGAGGACTGCAGAAGTTCAAACGAAAGCCAATCCCGTTTCCCAAGAACAGGGATGGGGACCAGTCCCATGGGACAGAGAAGGGGTGCCATGTACCCCGTTCTTCCATCTCAGTGAAAACCCACTTCCCAGGTTCCCTTTTCTGATGGTTAGTTTGTAGTGAGAATAAAGCCCCGTGTGGAGCATCCCCCGAGGCCTGAGTCTCTAACTCAGGATGTCATGTCCTTGCCTTTATGTGAACAGAATAAGAATCCGCTTTAAGGCTTGGACAAATAGGTGTCAGCTATCTGCAAGGGAGGTGCAGAGCGCTCACAGTCTCTGCGCAGTTCCCCAGGTGTGTCTGCTTCTCTGAGTGACTCCTAGAACTACATCTCAGCAGCAGAGACATTAGACATCACATGTGTGTGTGCGTGTACGCACGCACACACACACCGCCTTCCATGCCAAGGAGGTAATGCAAATGAGTGAAGCCGGCCAAGTGTAAGACAAACGTTGGGGAGCAGCTCTGCGATGACCTGGAAACGTTATGACTGGTTCAAAGTCATAAAAAACTCTCATGGGAGAGAATTTTCTAATTTCAGAAACACTTCCAGCGGGGTGCTGTCTGCCCCTGTTCAGCAGCGGCAATGCTCTGTCTGTGCCCACTAGTGTTATGGGGCTGGACATGGGGGTAGGGCAGCAGTGGCCCGTGAGCCCACTGGACATCCCGAAGAAGCTTCATCCAAAGGGCCTGGGAGGAGAAGAAGAGATGAGCTCAGCTAACCAGGACACAGCCACTGGGCCTTGCCATCGTGGTGGTGTCTCCTGGGGTCTGGTACCCTTAGAATCTCTAATAGTCCCAGATCCCGTCTGCAGAGTGGAAAAGGGTCTAGGGAAGCAGCTGCTGTATTGGCAGGTCCCTGCAGGTGACACTGGGCAACCACGGGCCACGTGCTTCTCCTCGTTTCTGGAGATCCCACACTCCTTCTCACAAAAGGACCAGGGGCTGCTTTAGGTCTCCTGAGGTTTCTGCGAAGTGACAGTCTCTGTCTCAAATCTTATTTCCTCTCTGGTAGCAATGCCCCTGTAAATGAGGCCCAGATTTCTCAACAGAGATTTCAACAACAAGAGGCTTAAGGGAGTAAGGAATTTGCAAATCTTACACACTGGAAATAGGCCAGGAGTTTAGTGACGCTGGAAGAAACTTGAGATTTGCCCAAAAGCACCAAGGCCCCTCTCTCTAGCTTCCCACTTGCTCCCAGCACTCTAAAAAGCTCAAACAAGATTATTGGAAAGCCCGGCCATTAAAAGGCAACTTGTGGCCTATTTTTAGCCTGGATCCTTTCAAAACCAAGAGGAAGGCCCATCCTCAGCATTAGCAGCCCTCTGCACAGAGATAAGAGTGTTGTTAAGAGGAACAGTGTGTGTGTGTGTGTGTGTGTGTGTGTGTGTGTGTGTGTGGTTGCAGACCTTTCCACTGGCTGAGATAAATTAGACTTTTAAATTGTCTTTTGCTAGGCTATTAGAAAAACAGATATGTCTTAAAACAGCTTCCTGACAGGAGGCAGGGCTCAGCTCTGGGTGGAATATCACACCAAGATATCTGATAGCTAAAAGGGATACATTTTAGTTCTTTGAAAACCAAGGCCTACAGGAGGGGCAGAGTGGGCTCAAGATCAACAGGGGTAGACCAGACTTGAACCCCAGACACGGAAACTCTGTATAGGTCTTACCTTTCTCTCCCCAGGGTGGGAAGTTGTGGGTGTCGGCATTCATTCCCTTACATGTGGGTGACAAGGTAGTTCTGCTGGAGGCGGGAACCGGCTGCCCCACCAGCCCATTTACTCAGGACCCTCAACAGCGCCATCCCAGACCCTTCCTCGTGTCTGCTGGATGGGGTTTCCTACTCTGAGAAGCAGGGGGTTCTTTGGGCAGACCCCTGGCCTTTTCAAAAGTTGAGGCACTTGGGCTCCAGACCGACTGTCCCACTGATCTGCAGTGCGACCTTGGGCAAGGTCACTGCCCCTATTTGGGCTCAGGTGCGCCATCTTGCCACAGGAAGGGTGGCATTAGAGCTTCTCCAACAGCTAACTTCCTGTGCTAACTGACGACCTCGATGCTAGAAGAGCCCACTGGCCGGCCTCCCCAACAAGCTTTGAACCATGTCTTCTCCCGAGAGGTTTATGCCCTCAGTTCCACTTGATTCTCCAACACGCCCGGCCAGCAGGTCCAGATCAGAAAGTGCCATCCTAGGGGGTCTGGGTGGCTCTCCCAAGGCCACACATCAGCAGGTGACCGTGCGGGGTCTGAAACCAGCACCGCCGGTGTCTGAGCTGGGAGACATTTCCTATTTGCCAAGACCCATCCTGGATTTTGTCCAGCGGTGAGGAAGGACTTGGTGAGCAATGTGCGTCTCTTCCTTTTTCCCAAGGGACAGCGGGGCCCAGAGCTGAGAACCCAGAATGCTGCCTTCTCACTTTCCGCACACAGATTCTGGGGCTAAAGGTTGGGGTCTGCACCGGGGAAGCGAGCAGGCAGAACTCAGGATCCTGGCTGCTCTGGTTCTGCTCTGTCCGTCCTTCCAGAAAGTCAGGCAGCCTGTGATGGGGCTGGGTGAGGGAGAGGAGTCCAGCGTAGGGAACCATTTCTACCCCAGCCCCACACTGCGTTCTTGCAGTCAGACCACGGGGAGGGGGTTTGGGTTTCTACAGGACTTTCTGTTAACGAGGTGGGAGCCACTGGAAGCCAGGGATCTCCAAGTTCAGCGCTAGAGCTCAGCCGGCCCCAAGTGCTGGGAATCCTCATTCTACGAAATAGGGGTGTGGTTCGAGTAAAACATGATGAGCTCTGTTGATCTTCTTTATAACTGTACAGGGAGGCATCCGATTCTCATCTTGGCCTGGTCTTTTATACCTTCACTTTCAGCCCCCACCTCCACCTCACATCGGCCCTCCAGGAGGCAGACCAGACCCTGTCTACTCAGTTCCCAGATGAGGACACTGAGGGCTCCCAGGGTCACATGGGTGGTGGGTTACCAAGTGGAGATTCAGTTCAGGCTCCCTCATCTAGGCTCACCCCACTGCACCTGCCACTGCCCTGCAAATCAGTGTCTCTGGAGGCACTGGGAAGAAAAGGGAGGGCAGATGCGGCCCGATGTGTCCATCTGTCGCCAGCCTGCTGGCCCCCACCCCTCGAGCAGCCATGTCTGCTGTGCCCAGTGCACAGGGGACTGTAGCGGGGAGGCGGGGTCTTACCTGCAGCAGTGGTGATGCCCAGGAGCCGGCAGGTGTATTCCAGCCCAGTCCAGAACATCTGCAGCTTCATGGTGCCAGGGTCGAGGGCAGGGCCCTAGTAGGGCAGGCGACAGAAGCTCCGGCCTGAGATGCTCCTGGATGCCCGTGTGCAGGGGGAGTCTGTGGCTGTCGGCTCTGAGCCCCCTGTGCCCCGGGGCCCTGCCTTCCAAACCAGTCCTGGCCACCACTGCCTGGCCGAGGTGTGAATAGGGCGCACCTTCCCGGCTCTGCTGCCTGTGCCCTTGCCAGACGCTCGGCTTAATCATTACCTTGGAAGAGTGCCCCTGCCGCTCGGCGCAGCTCCGGCCCGGCCTAGGGTTGCTGCGGCTCCAGCACGGCCGCTTGAGATCAGGCCAATTAGGGCTGGGCTGGAGGCAGCCTGGAGCTGGCAATTAACCATTTCTGGGTGGGAGGGGAGAGCCGAGGAGCCAGCCCAGGCCCTTCCTTATCGGTCGGCTCTGAGAAAGTCACACCTGGACCTCAGGCCCACGGGGTCCGGGGAAGTCATTGTCTAGAGGTGACAGGTTCGTGTGGGAAAGAAAGATGTGTCTTTAAATCGCTAGCAGAAACAACTCATGAAGTGAGTTCCAAGCTTCTATTCTTCTGCATATAGGTGGATTAGAAAGCTTTGCAGCCGTGCCAGATTTGGACTCCAACTAGACATACTTAGCTCAGGCCCATAGCACACATGGACCCTTCTTTATCCCCACCAGGCATCCCTGATGTGTGATGTGGGAAACACTATGATTCTTTGGGAGGGGCTTTCTATGTCAATAATTAACTGGGTGACCTTGGGGAAACCCAACGATATTTGTGAGCCTTTGTGACTTTTGCAGATGGTAAATGAGAGGGTTTGGCTGGATTGGCAGTTCTCAGGGTACGTTCTGAGAGCTGCTCCAGGAAGCCCAGCCTCTAAAAGCTGACAATCATGGGCTTTTACTAATTCACAACTTACTCATTGATGAAAAGTTTTAGCATTCCTCTCAGACAGTTTTCTGAAATCTTTTATCCCTTTGCTCAAGTGGAATAGACAGCAATACAACCAAATTAGGGGGGAAAAATCCCCCAAACTAAATTCTAATAAAAATGAAAAGCTCAGGCATAGTCTGTTTTGCTTATTGCTTCGGCGAGGATCATACGCCTTCATATAATGAATATGTATTTTCTCTCGCAAAGTTATTGTAAGTTTCCAGTGAAGAAAACAATTGACAGAACTAAAAGGAAACCTAGAGAATGGGAGAAGACATTTGCAAATGATATGTCTGATAAAGGGTTAGTATCCAAAATATATAAAGAACAGATACAACTCAACACCCCCAAAACAAATAATCCAATTAAAAATGAGCAGAAGACCCATGAAAAGATGTTCATCATCACTTACCATCAGGGAAATTAAAATCAAAGCTACAAGGAGATACCACATCCCACCTGTCAGAATGGTTAAAATCAAAAACACAAGAAACAAGTGTTGGTGAGGATGTGGAGAAAAAGGAGCTCTCTTGCACTGCTGGTGGGAAGCAAACCGGGGTAGGCACTCTGGAAAGCAGTATGAAGGTTGCTCAAAAAAAGTAAATGTAGAATTACCCTATCATTCAGGAATCACACTACTGAGTATTTTACCCCCAAATACAAAAACACTAATTCAAAGGGCTACACGCATCCCTATGTTTATTGCAGCCTTATTTATAGTAGCCAAACTACTGAAGCAGCTCAAGGGTCCATCAGTTGATTAATGGATAATAAGATGTTATATATACACATTGGAACATTATTCAACCATAAAAAGAATGAAATCTTGCCATTTGCAATGACGTGGTTGAAGCTAGAGAGTATTATGTTAAGCAAAATAATCAGTCAGGGAAACACAAGTATTCTATGATCCCGCTCATATGTGGAATTAAAGAAAACAAAACAAACACGCAAAGAAAAAAAAAAGAGAGACACAAACCAAAAAACAGACTCTTAACCATAGAGAACAAATTGATGGGGCAGCAGAGTGGAAGTGGGGGCCATGGGGGAAATAGGGGATGAGGATTAAAGACTTATTGTGATAAAAAAATAAAAAGAACAAAGTTATTCTAATATGATTGATTAATTTGATCAAGATTTCATAACATTCCATAAAGACTACCAATTTTTTTTATCTCCCCCATTTGAATCAGTTTAAGAATCTCTGTGTTCATGCGACCTTTAAGATCCAGTTTAAAAATGTATGGTTTGGGGGCCCCTGGGTGGCTCAGTCGGTTGAGCGTCATTCAGCTCAGGTCACGATCTCATGGTTTGTGAGTTCGAGCCCCTCTCGAGCTCTCTGCTGTCAACACAGGGCTTGCTTCAGATCCTCTGTCCCCCTCTCTCTGCGCCTCCTCTCCTGCCGGCTTATGCGTGCACATGTGCTCACTTTCTCTCTCTCTCAAAAAGAAATAAAACATTTACGATTAAAAATGTAGGGTTGACATATTTATTTCTTGGGTCATCTGTGTTTGTCGACTCCAAATTTCCCAGATTCCTCTAGGTCTTGGCATTCGCCCATGCCCTCTCCCACATGCTGGTACCTGGGTCTCTGTAGCACACACAGAACCACACAGATGTTGTTGCGGACGGCCGGGGTCTACAGTCCTGTGGCTCCATGCCCTGTGGGGGCCTGTTCGCTCAGCTCCTTGGGGAGCTCTGTCCAGCCCTGTAGCATGCTTTGCTTCCTCCTTGCTAACAGCAGCAGGTTTTGTTGGGCATCTGACATCTGCCTGCTCAGAAGACATAGAGTCCTTTCAGGCCTTGCTTGATATGGTCTCTTTAGGACCCCAGTCCTGATTATAGCCTTCCCTTCCTAGTGCCTTTGTTCTAGGAATGAGCGTGTGACCCAATTCTGGTCAAACAGCCTGGAAGGGGTATGGGCCCATGTACTCCTGGGAAAGTATTCCTCGCTTTTAACAAGGGGCCTGAGGATGGGCTGGGCTCCCCCTCCTTGAGTGCACCTGTATCAGGACCCGTAGTTCATTCCTGATGAGGGGGTCAAGGTAAAGGGCAAAACCAGCACATGAAGTCTGTTCAGTGATACGGCAGCAACACTGGGCACTTGATGTCCTTAGGGAACTGCTAAACTTACCTGTTCTTAATTAATTAATTAATTAATTTATTTTATTTACATTTAAAAAAATGTTTATTTATTTTGAGAGATAGAGCGCATGTGCACAAATCAGGGAGAGGCAGAGAGAGAGAAAGAAAGAGAGAGAATCCCAAGCAGGCTTCACACTGTCAGCTCAAGAGCCCAAAGCACGTCGGACTGGTGGAGGAAGGAGGGTATGGCCTGTTGGGAAAGCACACTGTGGAGGAGACCCCATGCATGCCGGCTTGAGGAAACTGCAAAGAGGACTCTGGCAGAGTTTCTGGCCCCTCTTGCTACCACTGTGCCATTTGCGGAGCTCCGTGGGGAAAGGAAAAATCTGGCTGGCAGACAAGGCCCTCAGATGTCTCAAAATTCAGAGAAAAGATTTCCAGGAAGCGAGAGCCGGAGGCCCTGAAATAGAAGCTGACTGTGAAGGTGGGGAAGCTTCCAGACATTCGGGTCTGACTTTGTAGTCATTAATGGGCCCAGAGGTAAAAGAAAGGGCCACTTCCCTGAGAGATCGGGGGCTGCCCAGCGAACTCTGCTTCCAAGAGGCTTGCAAACCGGGGGAGGGGAAGGACCCAGGGCTGAGGACAGCTGGGAAGGACCAGCATGAAGAGTGCAGAGAAGTGCCTGAGCAACAGGAAGGGAGCCTCAGACTACGGCTGGGGACCGGAGAGCTAGGGGCCCGGCTGCTCCAGACAGCAGTGCTGCGTGGGGTACCGCGCAGAGAAAGCACACTTTCCACTCTGGCTGCATTGGAACGCATCTGAACTTGCCCTAAAGGGGGGCAGTTATGGGGAGAAAATTTCGGTTTGCAGAGGGGAAAGCATTCAGTTGTTCGCCTCATAGGATGGGCTGGTGTGGGAGGTCGTGAGCTCCCTGGAGCCAAGAATACCGTGTGTGTGTGTGTGTTTGTGTGTGTGTGTGTGTGTGTGTGTGTGTGTGTGTGTGTACGCATGCGCATTGCTGACACTGTGGGCAATTCTCAAACTCTGATCAGTTGACTTGGACCCCAGAGTCCGTGATTCCAGATGGATCCAGACAACGGCCCTGAGAAGTGCCAGGGATGCACCTAGAATGCAAAGGAAGAGAGCCAGGACTTCCTACCTTGCGTGGTTCCTTTTCTGCGCATCTGTCCACAGTCCCTGGATGCCGGGCCAGGGCAGAGAAGCCCTGCAGAGAGGGAGAGGAGGGGCGCCTCGCTCAGCTCCGCAGTTAATAGCTGTGTGGCTTGAGACATTCTTTATCCTCTCTCAGTCCTAACTTCCTTATTTATCAAATGGGGCTACAAGGTGTCTCACTAGGATAGAAGTATTAGGTCAAAAGTACCTGTCTAAAGTAGATGCCGGGAAATGGGATCTACTATTATGAGCGAACAAAGAAGACTTTCTGCACTGTGGTCAACCTTTTGTAGGTTTTGTTACAACAGGATTCCACCCAGTGAACCGATGACACTCCCAATTAGGGGCACAGCCTGGCCCTGACCTCCGGGAAATAGGAGGAATAGCTGTTCTTTGGGATGGCAGGGCTTACCCAGAGCTTTTTTTACTATATTGTTTCATTTCACTGCACACTAACCAGAGTCCCTGTGTGTTGCGACCATAGGAAGGCAGTCAGACTCAATAAGCTTACAATCATTCAAGCTGCTTGGTAATAAATGTCCTGCCTCCAGGGCTGTGAAAACTAGTGATAACGTCAGTGACAATTATAATAGCTAGTGTTTGTTCAACATTACTGCATTCCAGGTGCTGTGCTAAGTGCTATACATACAATCCTATTCTTCTTTTATTCACATTTTACAGATGAGGAAGCAGTCATGTTAGATTAAGTGCATTTACTCAAGATCACACCGAAATGAGGAGACAGTGAGCCCAGTGGTCTCTGCTCAGCTTCCTCTGCTGTGCCCTCTGGTTTTACAGGTGCCTCCATCATAAAGCTGCCCAGTGAGAGGAGACCATGCCAGTAACCCCGGGGCAGATCATTCGGGAGGGCTACTCTCAGATTGGAGGAGGCAATGGCGGACTTGCTGAAGCTCTCCACTGTCTTCCCATGATGGGTCATGGGAATGAACGCCCCGAGAGGCTGGGTTGCAGCTGCCCCTGGCCTTGTCTAGAGCTTCTGTGTGTTGCTATATCTGGATGCTTTACAGATACACTCTGCCATATGGGATGGCCATAAATTGTGTGCCAGTAATAGCAGCACAAAACTTCTAGATGCCCAGGATGGCTCTGGGGAGCATTAGAAGTCAGGAAAGGATGAAATGTGGGGGTATGCTAGTCTTCATCTGTTGGGGGATGAGGAAGCTTGCACAAAATAGTAGGAAGCTCATAGGCATAACTCAAAGGAAGTGGCTGGCCTTGGAGACAAATCCCTGGAGCTGGTCTAAACGTTTGACCTCTTCAGGCTCTCATCTCAGTGTCTGCAGAAGAAAATAGAGATCCTCAGGCCTGCAGCCCCCCCAGCAGCCAGTCACATTATATTAGCAATTGCTGAGCTAGTGTTGGCCTCTTCCACTGGCTAGTGAGATTTATGGACTGAGGGTTGGTAGATACTTGAATGAATGAAGAAGTCTTGTCCAAGGGGACCCTTTATTTATCTTTTAGTTCTTTAGGATCAATTTAGCCAAAGCATAGGAAGTAGGCAAAGCCACATACCCAACAGTGTCAAGGGTGCTGTGGATGAATTTTCAGGTAAACTCACGTTTGCGCTTCACCTCTCTCTTTTCTCTAAGTTTGGTGCCATCTGTGTTTGCTTCCTCACAGTGCAGGGGGCACCAACGATCTGTGCAAGGCCTGTGTTACTGTACAGGGTTGTGTTAACAATTTCCCTGTGAGTCTTAGTTCACAGGGAGGCAGAGCTGCCCAGGGTCCACTATGTGGTGGACAGGGCGAGATACCTGCTCTGGATTGGGGCGGGGAGGTCTGCACAGGTCTGTCTCCACTGAGCTGCACAGGTCTGCCATACTTGGCAACTGCCATTTTAACACGCTGGTTCTGGGAGAGGGGATGGTGCAGTGGTCTTCAGGCCAGGTTACCTGGGGATGAACTCCAACTTGCCTCTAAAGGTCAGTGTGAACTAGGAGAGGTTATGCTTCTTGGGGATTGTTTTTTCCATGCTTATAATGAAGCAGTTGGACCCTTCAGATCTTTCCAAGTCACTGAGGTTGTGGTCTCTATAACCCTGAACTCCGTTTCAATTAAGCTGTCCTGAAATGATAGACTGACAGGGTGAGGGATTGCCATGCCTGATGGGGGCCTGACACGGGGACCACCTGCTCTGCTGAGCAAGCTTCATCGGACGTGGTCAGACGGCCCTGCTGTTGCAGCCAGGTCTCCTGGGACCATCTGTCGAGACACAGATTTACAGTGCGTGGCCACGGGAGGTTTTAAACATTTCACAGGCTGGGTCCTCTTGATGACCACAGATTTTGGGAAATTGGTGTCTGACATCAGTCCTCCCAGGGGGCACAGTGAGACTAAATACCTGTCCGGGGTTGTAGCATTTAGGAGGTTAAACCCCCAATGCTCCCAGGAGTGAACTCCAACATGTGGAGGAAATAATATTTCAGTCAAAGGCGCCGAGTTGCCTCAGACAAGGTCCCCCTCTGTTGTTGCTGGGAGGAAGGGGTTTCCACATCAATCAGAACCCCAAGGGGAGCTCTGGAGAAAGAACACAGACTCCTTCATGAGGGTCCTGGCTGTGCTCTCCCCGCAAAAACCACACCTGCCATGCAATGTGAGGGCGGGGGTGAAATTAGGAGGACGAAGCTACAATTTCCCCTTCTGGGTCAGTGCTTTTCATGATAGTGTCTCCGAACATTTTGATTTTTTGGTTTAAATTAATTCTCCAAAGATGTCTATGACTTGGTCAGGAAAAATGCGAATCCTATTGGTGAATTTTGTTCAGAAGTCCATCAAGTTCATTTGTAACTTCTCTCAGTGCTAAAACCATGTTTTAATCATTCGATTCTCTTCATTCACCTACCATCACCCAATTGCTAATCCACATACCAAGAAAAAATATTTTTTTTCTCATATAACTAAAAAAAAAAAAAAACCCAAACACCAGAAACCAACAACACCAAGGTTTAGTTTTGAAAACACAGAGGTTTTCCAGATGAATGTGGTTTTTTATTTTTTAAATGATAAGCATTTGGCTCCTCCCCACTAAAATGGAGTGTGAGGATTTAAAAACTATTACTCCATGGACACGAGATAAGAGTAAAGGGGAATTCAAGTGAAGGCAGATGGGGCAGTGGCCACTGATTTTGCAAGCATAGGGAAGTTCGAGCTACTGGCCTGCTGTGGGTAGTTCCTGTGAGAGGTGAGTGTTTCACCCCGCAAATCCC
This sequence comes from Paguma larvata, assembly GCA_030068075.1. Classification (NCBI taxonomy): domain Eukaryota; kingdom Metazoa; phylum Chordata; class Mammalia; order Carnivora; family Viverridae; genus Paguma; species Paguma larvata. The sequence continues at coordinate 52,963,763 of CM057837.1, read as the reverse complement.
TGAGAAGCTCAACACCCAGGGACACCACAGACCAGGGAGCCAGGGTCAGGCTTGGAGCTAAAAGTGGGGGAATAGTTGAAAGTCTGGAAACTGAGCAATTGGACTCTCAGGTCCTTTCCCTCCCCCATGCCATCTGGGGGCCCCCGTCCCTCCTCTCTGCCCTGCTCGTGTCCTGTTCCTCCACCCAATGGAGACCAGAAGTTTGTTGTCCAGATGAACTGAATGGCGCTGTGTCAGGCTCTGAGAGGATAGGAGAGGCACAGGACAGAAGACAGGGATTAAGGTCAGACTTGTGCTGAACTGTGGGCTTTTCAGTTCTTTCCCTGACTTGACTCTAGAACAGCCGAGGCAGACCTGGGACCCCAGGGAGCAGCTGGAAGACTTTTCCTGGAGACTGTGAATAGCTCCACAGAAGACGTGAATGTTAACTTTAAGGGACCAAAAAGTCTCATGACCTTCTGGTGGAAATCTCAAGTCCTCAAAGTCTCCACATCACGTTTCCAGTCAGTTTTTTAGTACCTCATCATAGGTATTAGGTCATATTTGAGGAAAGTCTCCAATATGACAGACAGAGTCCAAGACAAACAGAAAAAGAGGGTTGAGAGAGAAGGTACAGACAATGTAGGACATGTAGAAAACTTCAAAACAATAAACCCTATAATTACTATCTTGAGGGACACATAAGAAGGTATTATATCTATAAAACAAGGACACAATACACTGGAAAAAAAAAAGGCAACAATTCCAGAGCAAAAGAATCTCACAGTGAAAACCCAACAAAAACCCAAACAAAATAGAACAACAGAACAATTAGAAACTAAAATCCAGTACAACAAAAAGACAAAGAAAAGGAAATACAGGAGAAAATCTAAGGTTATATCTCCTGATCTCCAGGAGTTCCAGAAGGGCTGACAGAGGGGGAAAAAGTATGGAAGACGTAACACAAGAAAATTTCTGAGAACTGAAGAAGAAGTCTCCAGAATGATTATGTTTTAGGAAGATGGTAGGAGAGACAGTGATGGGGAGGTCAAAAGTTAATGCCTACAGCTGATCAATGAAAAATTGCAACATGAATATATTACCAGAAAATAGCACAGTGAATATCAGAAGAATTTGCTAGAAGAATTGGCAATGTTTATCTTTGAGGAGTGGAACTGGGAAGAGGCATTAGAGAAATGGGGGACAACTTTTTATAATTGTTGTTTTTGTCGAGTTGCTGCTTTAAGCCTCTTATTGTCTCTTGAAATATTAAGTTCAGTTACTTTTTTATTAGTTGGATAAAAATAAAATGCACTTTGAAAAAGGAAACAGGGTTAGAAATGAAGAAAATAACCCTTCTCTGGACGTTAGTGTATGAGAGTGTGTTCTCTAGCTCTACTATTATGCATAGACAAAAACAGCAGCAACGTATTCTCTTTCCACAACAGGAGAACATGCATATTGCTAAATAACTGATTTTTTAACTTAAAAATGTACTGGAATTATGCACCTGCTAACAAAAATGCTTGTATAAGGAAGGCCTACTACTTGGTACCGCAGAAGAGAATGAAGCTGTATACAGTTAAAAACCTTAAAAGCTGCACAAATTTAGTGGCACAGGAGAGAAACAGCACAGGGGCTTCTTAGAAGAAGTGGTTTAGAAACACTCCAAGCCACAGATGTGGAGGCCTCGGTGATGGAGAAGACACAGTGCCCCAGGACCATCATGCCAGCCCCGTGCCATCCACAGCCACTGAAGCCCATCCCTGAGACCTGCTGGAAGGGTGGGCCCCCGCATCAGTCATGACCATGGCCGATGTAAAGGCCAAGGGACATGGAGATCCCAGCTTGGTTATAGGGCACTCTCTCCCTAGCTGGGAAGGAGGGTGAGTGGGGCAGGGGCCTTCCCCATCTCAGTGATGATATTCACCATGTGTCGGAGTTCTCGCACTGTGAGCTGCCTAATGATGAGCTGAGCTGAACTTGGTGAGGTCCCATCATGGAAGGTTTCCGAGGAGAGGCTGTGTTAGGGCAGTGGGGATGCCTACAGAATCTCCCGCTTGGGATGAAGTCCCTCCCCACCCCCCCACCTTCCCTCACTGCCACCTTGGTCAGCTCCTCATGTGTATGTTCTCAGCTTTAAAACTGGTCTCAGAAAAAAAATAAATAAATAAAAAATAAAACTGGTCTCAGCTTCCCTCTGTTTTCTTTTCCTGTAATGCCCCGCCCCTCTGTTCCTTCCACCTACGGTTTCTGCCTATGTAAGTCCCACCTGTTTTACCTGACCCAAAGACTACCTTGGAATGGGATTCCAGAAACTGGGATGGTGGGGATTATGCCAGGGCACAAACATAGGACAGAGGCAAGGGCAGCACACAGGGATGTAGAACCACAGAGCTCTGGGCTGCAATGGGGCTAAATCTGGTGTCTGGGCTAAAATCAAGATTTTTCCTCTTTCTGGAGTCTCCGTGGGAGGACCCGTTTCCTCGCTCATTCAGATTATTGGCAGAGTGCAGTTCCTTGTGGCTGTAGGACTGATAGCCCTGTCTCCTTGCTAGCTGTCAGCTGAGGGCTGTTTGCATCTTCTAGAGGGCACTTACATTCCTTGGTTTGTGGCCACCTTTCTCCATCGTCAAGGCCATAAAATGTGGCTGCATCCCATCTCTCACCTTCAAACGTCTTCCTTCATCTCACTTCTTCCCCAGACGGGGAAGTGGCTCCGCTGTGCACTGTGCCCTGGACCCACCTGGATAACTGACAGTACCTTAGGGTCCGCTCCTTAGCAGCCTAATTCCACCTGCAACCTCACTTCCCTTTTCCATGTAGCTCATCACTCACAGGTCCCAGGGATTAGGATACGGACGTTGTCGGGGGCCACTATTCCACCCGCTGTACTGTCCATCTTTCCTCTGCAGATACTGTTTTCTACAGAAGATTGGGTAAGGGAGCCAAGCACAAGAAGCTGGGGTATTTGATTTAGCCTTGCAGAGAGTCCTGTGAGAGAGAAAGCTGCAACCGTGGGAAAGGTAGAAACCAGCAGCCTTTGTATCAGCGGTTTGCAAAGGATGCTCTCTGGACGGGCAGCCTTGGTGTCAGCTGGGGATCTGTCAGAGGTTCCACCCGGATCCACCGAAGCAGGCGCTCTTGGGGCGGGGCCAGCAACCCGGGGTTTAGAACGCTCTTCCGGAGCGGTCATCTCTCCATGCCCGCATTGTGGTCGCTGAGCTGGCCCTCTGGGGCGGCCTGAGGCGGAATCTTCCTCTCTGCCCTGTGCTCAGCTCCTGGGGGCTTCTCAGGCTGCCAGGGCTCCCCAGCCACTCAGGGGCCTCCTTGGAGAAACAGGAACTCGATTTCCTCAGAAGTCAGGTTGCTAATGCCCTGCAAAAGTAACATGACCCAGAAAATCGACCAAGAAGAGCTCAAAAGCCTCCGGCAGGGTCTTCTGGGAAAACAGCTGGGCTCACGGCTCACACAGTGATGCGCGAAGTGAGGACAGCGGGAGAGCGCCTCGCAGATGCTGCGGTCAGGCCACGGGCCGGCCTGAGCTCCGCAGTGTCACTGCAGGGTTTCTCCGTGTGCGGGGAGTATTTCTGGAGCGGGGTGGGGGTGGCCGAAACCTGAGACTCTGACCCCAGAGAATGGGGTGGGTGGGTCCCTGTGGGGTTAAGCACCCAGGTGATGGGGGTGAGGAGAAATCCAGACTCACTCTCTCCCTAAGTTCACCCAAGACACTGGGTCTTAACTTGACCGCTCACAGGAATCACCTGGGGAGGTTTAAAAGAATGCTGACGCCCAGGTCACACCTCAGACCAATGTAATCGGAATGTCTGCATGTGGGTGGGACCCAGGCTCCATACCTTTTTCAGAGCTCCCTAACTTTCATGTGCAGGTGATGTTGAGAGTGTGTCGAACACAGGCTCTGAATCCTGACTGCACGTTAAAATCAACTGGGAAACAAACCAACAAAAAGCAGGAGACTCGGTGCCATAAACCAGTCTCTGGGGAGGCTGGCTTGGGCACTGTAACTCTCCAGGTGATTCCGGTAGGGTGCAGCCAGAATGAAAGCCCTGGTCTGATGGAAGCAGTGCTATCTCTTGCTGGTCATGTGAGGTTCGGCTTAGCTCCCTACCCCATCTGCAGGGCAGGGGTAGGGTGGGGTGGGGTCCTCGCCATTTAATTTCAAGTATGAAGCACTTGGTCCAGCCTTGGCACATGGCAGTGCTCAGTGAAGGTCCCTTTGTCCTTGATTAGACTGGCTCTTACTTGTGTTCAGCAAAGAAACCCATACGAGACCCGGGAGGTACCCCGAGGTGACCCATATAATCTGAGACTGGTTTTAGTCCAAGTTCTTTTTGAAAAATATATTTTTAAATTTTATTCTTGAGAGAGAAATAGAGTATAAGCAGGGGGAGGGGCAGAGAGAGAGGGAGACACTGAACCCGAAGCAGGCTCCAAGCTGTCAGCACAGAGCCTGACTCGGGGCTCAAAACCACAAACAGTGAGAGAGATCATGACCTGAGCTGAAGTCAGATGCTCAACTGAGTGAGCCACCCAGGCGCCTTTCTTCTTTTTTTTTTTTTTAATGAAGATCCAGTACGTATATTTTGATGATTGCAAAATGATTTCCCTCATTTGCCCTTCTCCGCCTTTCTGCTCTGTGCATTATATAGAATTTCCAGTTATATAATGCACAGAGTAATCAGACAAAATAACAGAAAAGTTGGCTAATCCTCAGGGATTGCAGGTATGACAACACAGGAGCCATGCATACCTTCCAGGTCCCTGTCTGGGGAAGGAGGTGAAGCCCTAGTGGCTGGAAGCCCAGTTCCCAGTGTCCCTTTCTTCCTGACGGGCAGCTGGGAGTCTCCCAAAGCTTTCCTCTCTGCAGCTGTCAGTCCTTGGCTTCATTCTATAACTTCCCCAATCCATGGACCATTTTCCTCCAGCCGCACGCACCCAGGGTATCAGGAGGTATGGTTGATTAACACAGGGCCGGTGGGCTGTTCAGGGTTCAGCTCCTTACTAGCCGCGTGACCTTAAGCAAGTTACTCAGTCTCTCTGGGCCTTTGTTGCTTCAGTTGTTTTCGGTAAGTACGGATGTTAGTCCACAACGCTCAAGTGTAAGAATTGTCACGTTTCTCCCAAGCAGATAACCCGCCCCTGCTTCTAACAACGAAGCTGATGGAGGATGCATGCTGCGCGGCCGGAGGACCTCATTCTCCACAGGACTGAGCGAGAGTGTCGCGGGGTTACGTGGCGCAAACACTCAGAAGAGGCCCTCTGGTATTCCTTCCGCACTAATCACCGCTGAAGTTCTCTTCGTTCAAACCTGCAGGTTTCTCGAAGGCAATGGTTCTGAATCATCTGTAGCATGTCATGGGGGTGGTTGCAGAGCACAAGAATGGCCACAGTCCCAACCCTCCTTCCTGTGTCCATGCCCTTTGCAATGTGTCTTTGCAGCTCATTCTTGTCCTTTCAAATCCGGGCTGGCCTGTGTCTCGCTTTGGCCAACGGAATGCAGTGGAAAAGAAGGCGGGCCAGCTCTGGACCTCGGCATCTCGCATGCTTCCATGTCCCACCTTTCCTGATTCACCCGGGTGCTGTTGGAACACGGCCAGGCCAGTCTGCCGAAGGACAGGAGCGGTCCCAGTCAAGGCCATCGCAGACCAGCCAGCCCCTGGCTGACCCAGCAACAGAAGAGGAAACCGTGTAGCTGAGCCCAGATCAAGCTGCCAACGTGCAGAATTGTCAGATATAAGTGGTTGTGTTTTAAGTGACTTAGTCGTAGGGTGTTTGTTAGTCAAAGCTGATGGAGTGGCCTGCTCCACTCTGCGATCACACGGAGCAAGATATAGCTGCTGCTATTTGATGAAAGAAATCTGATTCGTGCCCGGACTCAGGAGATGTTTGGCGCCCTATGCTCTCTCCGTGGGGTCCCCAGTTCCCTCTCAGCCTAGGCCAGAATGGCAGGGAGTGCTCTTAATAGACCTGGGTGGGCATGTCAAGCCCACGGACGGGTGGGAGGGCAGGCTTGGGGCCTACTTATCTCGCATAAACCCTGGCCGTGATGATCTCATCTGTATGATGAGGGAACAGGGTCTGAGGGTCACAACATCTCCCCCCCTCCCCCCCAGCTCTGACACCCTGGGATTGTAAAACGATTAATGAGTGGTGGGGGGATGATCTCCAGTCAAGAACACAGCCGTCTTTCCTCCAATCTCTGCTTGGCTCTTGCTGAAGGACCTAAAAGTGCTCAAGTTCAAGACCTGACCATGTGGAACTCTTAGTCAGGAAAGACCCTTCTAGCTCACTGTTCTTTTTCAGACCATGGCGAGTCAGCACATGAACAAGGCGGGATTTATATTCATAGAATCGGCTGCGGTTTGGCACTTGTTTGCATTTTGAGATATAAACTACAGGGGCGCCTGGGTGGACTTCCGTTCAGGTCATGATCTCACGGTTCGTGGGTTTGAGCCCCCGCATTGGGCTCTCTGCTGTCCGCATGGAGCCCACTGCAGATCTTCTGTCCCCCTCTGTCTCTGCCCCTCCCCTGCTTATGCTAACTCTCTCTCTCTCATTAATAATAAAATACAATAAAACTTAAACTTCTGCTGTTCTTCTGCTCCAGGCACATGTTATTTATTGTTGGAGGTTAAGGTATGTGGGAGATCAGATGTGGGCAGCCAGGTCAGTCCGGCTAGGGGCAGTTTGTAGACTTGTATTATTTTCCCCTGTTTATCCATTCACATTGGTTCCGGTCATTTTGAAACTGAGCAGTGGCTCGTGAATATGAATGTGAAGCCTGGACAAGTTGCCCTTGGACTTGCCATCCTCCCCGGCACTAGTCTGTGGTGTGCACAATGGTGGCAGAGTGGAAAGGGAGAGGAAAGTACTAGAATTTACTTTTAGACTCCCTGAGTCTGACAGGGACACATCACCAAGCTTTCTAGACAGGCTGCCAGTCCCTGTAACCACTCTTGCTACGGTAAGAAACAGAGGCAGTTATAAATTTGTTGAGATGACCTTTGACAATGCCTTAAACTGCCCATGAGGCACAGGGTACATAGGCTGGCATATACAACCCTATTCAAAAACGTGTGCTATAAATAAATAATGTAGAAAGCAACGTAGGCGTGTAATGGCCACACAGGCGGCTGCAACCTAACAATATCCGTTAGTACATAAAGAGAGCAAGAGATCCCATCTGTTAGGACGGCCGTTACTAGACACATGGAAAGTAATGGGTGTTGGTGGGATGGGCAGAAATGAGAACCTTGGGCGTTGCTGCTAGGAATGAAAATGGCGCGCTTTGGAAAACAGTCTGGCGGTCTCTCAGAAAGCTAAACATCCACTTATCATATGATAATTCGGCAATTCCACCTCTAGGTGACGCTGAGTGAAATAAGTCCGACGCGAAAGGAGAAATACTGTGTGATTCCATTTATGTGAGGTACCTAGAAGAGGCAAGTTCATAGAGACGGAAAGTACCATAGGGGTTAGCAGAATCTGGGGGCGGGAGAGTAGGGAGCTGAGGTTTGATGGGCAGTGAGGTTTCTGTTGGGGATGATGAAAAGTCCTGGAGGCGGATGGCGGTTATGGTTGCACAACGTTGTGAATGTACTGAATGCCCCTTAAAAATGGATAAAATGGTAAATTCATGTATATTTTCCCACAATAAAAAAAAGGTTGGGTGCGCCTGGGTGGCTCAGGTGGTTAAGCGTCGGACTAGATTTTGGCTCAGATCGTGATCTCATGGTTCGTGGGCTCGAGCCCTGCATCGGGCTCTACGCTGACAGCATGGAGCCTGCTTGGGATTCTCTCTCTCCCTCTCTCTCTGCCCCTTCCCTGCTCATGCTCACATGTGTTCTCTCTCTGTCTCTCTTAAAATAAACAAATAAAAGCTCAAAAAAGAGGGCAAAAGCTGCGGTGGCTGAATTCAGCTCATTCGCCCTGCCCCGCAGTGGACGCCAGCAGGCCCCCCTTGCACTTCACCTGATGGGGGAAGTCAGTGGCCACATCGGTCCCATTTTGCAGATGGGTAAATTAGGGCACAGGGCACGGGGAACTTGCTCAGGGGCTCTTATTCTACTTTTCTTTCTTTTTTTTTTTCTTTCTTTCTTTCTTTTAAATATTTTATTTATTTTTGAGAGAGATAGAGTGTGAGCAGGAGAGGGACAGAGAGAGAAAGGGAGACATAGAATACGAAGCAGGCTTCAGGCTCTGAGCCGTCAGCACAGAGCCTGACGCGGGGCTTGAACTCACAGCCATGAGACCATGACCTGAGCTGAAGTCGGACGCTTAACCGACTAAGCCGCCCAGGCGCCCCTCTTCTTTTGTTTCCTCCTAGCCCGTGCGCATGTGTTCTCACTTGTGCACCCGCTTGCTGTTCGTCTCCCTCCACCGGGGTGCGCATTTCTCAGGGCAGGGACTACGTGGGGCCGCTCACCCCAGTATGGGGCAGTGCTTGGTACACGACGGACATGGATACTGAATGGAGAAGCAAATGCTACTATTTGCCCGAGGCTGGCTCCCGGGCTGGCAGGGAGCAGACGCAGAACGTGCGCCTCGCCCTCTCGCTCCGGCTCCCTGTGTTTTGCGTCATCCCAGCCTGCCTGGATGGACGAGTGGGGACCCCATAAACCTGAAGCCCTCTCCTTCTTAAATGGCCTGCGCGGAGCTGTACTCTGAGCACCAGCACTCTCTCGACGACTGCGGGGCTTCCCCCTTGGAGTCATTTTCTTGGCTGGAATTCTTGCTAGTCTCCTGGCCCGCCCTACCTTCCCCTCCCCCCCCCCGCGCCCCTCCCCCCGGGGAACGCTCACACCTGGGTCAGCCTACACCTCCCTCTGCTGTGTGCCCTCAGCCCCCCTGCAGCAGCCTCCTCCCTGCCCCAGGGAGCTCTGGGGTGGCCATGGAGACAGACTTGGCTTCTCACCCTGTCTCCAGCATAGCGTGCCCATGCTGTCGAGGTCGACTGCAGATCAGGTCGCTTCCCCCACTGAATGGCAGGTGCGGCCCCTTACAGACCCTGGACCCACCCCTGGCTTGGGGTCATGTCACGGTTGTGGGGCGACCTGGGGGTGAAGGGCTCGGGGCCTGTGTACCTCCCCTAAGCCCCTGGCTGTGATGATCTCATCCGTATGATGAGGTGACAGGGTCTGAGGGTCACGAATATCCTTCCAGCTCTGACACCCGGCGATTGTAAAACGAGGTGAAAACTTGCTGAGCAGGGTGGGGACGATCTCTAGCCAAGGACGCTGACACCTTTCCTCCAATCTCTGCGTAGCCAACGCCTGAGCTCAGGGTCGTAGGGCAACACCAATTACTTCTGCTTTAAAACAGCTCAAAGGGACTCATCTTTTCTCAGTTCTGGTCCTCAGCCGAAGCCTTCTTCTGCGACTTCTAACTTGGCCGATGATATCAGTATCTATTGAGCGCTCAGGCTTAAAACCCCAGAGCCAACTTTTGCTTCTAGCCTTCCTTCAGCCCTGTGGTCCGCATTTCCTGGGGATCGCTTTCGTGTGCCTCCTTCTTATCTCCCTGGGGCTGTGCCGGCCTCAGGGCCTGCCCGTTTATCCTCTGCTGTGGGCCATCAGCTGCCACCCTCCTGACACCTCCTCTTTGTCATTCTAGATGCCACACCAGAGCCGTGGTACGGCCGGGGCTTCGGAGACACAGAAGGAACCACGCCACCCCCCAGCGTAAAATCCCAACAGTTCCTGCACAGCAGGTGTGCGGTCTTCACCAGGCTCAGGGCCGATAATGTGTTGGCCAGCAAATGCGTAATGACAGTCGGCCAGGGATAAAAGCCCCCTAATTTGTGCAGTTGGCCGTTCCTGCGGTGTGAGCACTCCTCCCGTGGCGGTTTCAAGCTGCCAACATGACGTTATTGAACGCAGAGCTGGGAAGAGGCATCGTAGGACACCTTTAGCCTGTATTTTCTTTGTGCAACTCCAGGGGGCGCTAATGACCTCAAGAATAGAGAGGAGAACAAAATGTCATCAATTAACTAGACTGTGATCAGTCTTGGCTATTTGTTACATTTCATCATCTGTTTACTTGATTATAATTTTATTTTAAATGGGGGCTTTAACGAACAGCCCTTTAAACACCTGGAGATTTAACCATTAGTTCTCATTAGACAACACAAGTCAACTCTGGTACACAACTGCCTGTGACCCGGCTGGTCTGTCTTGCCTGGGCTGTCCCAAGGGCCGTTGGCTTGGGGGTCGAACCTCATCAGCTCGCACTTGGACTTTGCCCTAGTTTCTGCTGAGCGAGTTCTACCCTGGTCGTCTTGCCCTCCTCTGGGCTTGTGCGCAGCTGGGAAAGCTGTGCTGTGACTTGGATCCAGACGGAAGTAAGTGCTAGCGGCATATTCCAGAGTCTGAAACCCTGAAGGACAGATCAGCCCGGAGTGTCAGGATGGAGAAAGCTGTCTGTGGCATTGAGACACGAAGCATCGCATACTCAATATTCAGCCTTTAATCCATGAATCCTTTTCATTTATGGAAAACAAAGTGCAGATGGCGTTGGAAAGCCCCTGGAATCTGATAAAATCCTTTGAAATCCTTCTGCGGCTTTCCATTATGTGAAGTCCCAGGCATCGGTGAGATTTATGGTTGGCATTGCACAGATCTCTGTAGAAGAATTTTCCCTCGTTGTCAGCCAGCCTTCATCTCTGATATTCATTTCAAAGATGTGGAGTTGAAATGGGAAGGAGCCCCTTTCAAGGAAGGAAAAAAAAAACAAAAACAAAACAAACCCCCCAAAAAACTAATGTACCTTTCCCTGAAGCCTGTTCATAACAAGGGGGTCAGTGCAAAGCTCGAATGCACACTGGCTTGACTCTCGGGCCCGGATTCTAGGTTCTTCGGCGATCCCTTCAGTTCTCAATAGGGACTCTGAGCTCCCAGGAGTCGTCACAGGCCCTTTGCAGTTGGCTCAGACGTTCTTCTGGTCCCCTGCATCTAGTCTCTTCCTCTGCTCTCTGGCTTGGGCACCCATTCCCCGACCTCCCTGGCCGACTTGGCCATTCATTTTCTGTGTTGCCGGAAAACCTCATCTGTACCTCAGTGGTTGCCTTCATCACACTGGAATATCATTGCCACCACCGTCACCATCGCCACTAGGAATTGTGAGTACTTGCGAGGTGCGAAGCACAGAGCTGGGACATCTGAGTTGTTTCTGCGTCTGTGTCCCCCAACCCCTTGTTCTCTGAGCTCCTGGGAGGCAAGGATCATGTTTAATACACCTTAGTCCCTTTGGTCCAGTGGCTAACACTTGGTCCAGTGGCCGGGTTTATAGTACGTACTCTATAAACTTTTGTTAAAGAAACTTACACGAATTGATTTGTAGCCTTGGCCTTTCTTTGCAAAATCAACCTCGTTTCTATTTAATATGCTAATAAAACGGCTTGAGTCATTTGTCTTTTCAAGAAGGTCCTTCTCTTCTCTCCAGGTCTGTTCTCTTGCAATAAATGTAATACACCCACATGACATTTCCTCAGGTCCACAAGCTCAGCCCAGCTTCTCTTTCCTTCCCTCTGGGACTGAGATTGGAGGAGTCCATTGCTGGGATCAGAGGCTATTTCCTGCAAATGACCTGCGGTCTCACTGATCTCGTTCCTGCTGCTGTGAAGCATGCCCCATCGCTGGCTGTTCCTGTGCGCCCCTCAGGGTCTCCCTCATGTAGCTGAGGGATTAAACCTGGATAATCAAAATACAGTGTATGCACACCCTGTGGAAAGATGTCATGCAAGTGTCATTAGTAGGTACTCCCGACTGCTGAGCCCAAACTTCAATAGTGGATTGTAAGTGGTTGCCTCTGTACATCCCCGTAACCCAAGTGGATGGTATGAGCACTTCTTAACCAAAAATCATCCCTTTATCCCCCCTCTTATGGCTTTATGTAATTCTGCTCTGAGGCTAACAGAGCTTCTGTGCTTGTGAACACATCAAGTGTAGGGAAGGTGGTACATCTGAAAAAAAAAAAAAAAGATTTGTTTTTCAAGTCCAGTTCACTCTATACCAGCAATTTTCATTATTTCCCAGCACTGGAGGTGTTTCCACAGTGATGCTGGTAACTTCAACCTGACTCTCCTAAGAGATTTACCTGGGGGGGTCTCTCTTGGGGTGATGGGGTCTCAAGCAGGAGTTATAAATCCCCCTTCTATCTCCTCCTTGCACTTCAGTGCAAAAGAAAGTTGGAGAAAACAGAAGTAAGGTGGATGAAGGAGAAGGACCTCGTTTTTGCCCTAATAAATCACTTCATGAAATATATATGTATTGTTCCTGTCAGCATGGCAACAGTATGGCAGAGAGAGAGAGAGAGAGAGAGAGAGAGAGAGAGAGAGAGGGAGAGAGAACGAGTGGGGAAGGAGGGGTAGAGGACAGAGAGATAATTCCAAGCAGGCTCCATGCTGTCCATGCTGTCAGCACAGAGCCTGATGTGGGGTTCCATCTCATGAAGTGTGAGATCATGACCTGAACTGAAATCAAGAGTTGGTTGCTTAGCCGACTGAGCCACCCAGGCAGTCCTAGCTTCTTAAAATTTTAATATTCATCCCCTTGGGCTTTTCTATCAGTAGTTCATACCTTTTTATTATGCCGCTTTTTATTTATCCGTTCACCTGCTGCTTCTAGGTTTTTTTCAACTCTTACGAAAAAAGCGATAAAGACCATTCAAGTACAGTTCTCTGTGTAGACATAGGCTTTCCTTTCTTGCGGTAAACACCTGTGAGTGGAATTGCCAAATCAGGGCACAGATGTGTGTTAACTTTATGGAAACTAACACACAGGTCACTTGAGAGGGTGTGCCAATCCAGGGGAAGGCAAGCTCCGGATGGTTCTGGCTCTAGCAACACTAGTGGTCTTGAGATAGCATCTCATTGTGGAGAGTTTTAACTTGTTTGCTGCCTTGGTTCTGCTCCTTTCACACAGTCCGTCTGGAAGCACACAGCCTACTTGTTATGTGGGTTTGAGGATGTCTTGGGATGTTTGCAGCTCGGGAACCTGATGCTTGCCCAGGCAGCCAGCTGATACAAGGCAGTGCCAGCATTCCAGCCCAACCACCGCTGTGTGGTACAATAAAAACTAGATATTTAATCTTTGTCCCTGGTTCCTGGCACAGAACTCCTAATCTCCTAAAATCCTTGGAATTTCCCGAGTGGTAGGAGTGTCTTTTATTATTCATAATGAGTCCCTGCTTTTGAACTTACCTGAGGTTAGCTAAAGGAGGTGAATCTTGGCAGTTCTCTAGAAAGCCTCAGGATGGGGGCTGGTTGCCAGAGGAACCAACCGGGCAGATTAGAGATTAGAATTTTCAGCTCCACCCTGCTGACCTCCAAGAGGAGAGAGGGGCTGCAGATTGACTTTAATCACCAATGGCCATGATTTAATCAAATCGTGCTGACATTAAAAAAAAAATGCTTGGATTAAAAACTCTGGAACAATGAGGCTAACAGAGCTTCTGTGTTTGTGAACACATCAAGTGTAGAGAAGGTGGTACATCTGAAGAAGGCATGCAAGCTCTGTGCACCTCATTACATAACTTGCCCCTTGCATCTCTTCCCTTTGCTGTTGCTTTGTACCCTTCATAATAAAACCGTAACTCTAAGTAGAGTTTTCCTGAGTTTTGTGAATCGTGCTAGCAAATTATCAAGCCGGAATGGGCATTGTGGGAACCCTGAATTTATAGATGGCAGGGCAGAAGTGCAGGTAACCTATGGACTCCGTTTGCAACTGACATCTAAAGCAAGGACAACGTTGTGGGACTGAGATCTTAACTTGTGGGGTCTGCCCTAGCTGTGGGTAGTTAGCGTCAGAATTGAATTGAATTGTTGAATCCCCAGCTGATGGTGGAGAGTCCGAGAAGTGGTGTTGAAACATTGTACGTTTCATGAGTAAAGGCCCCACAGGCTGACCCTTAGCTACTCCTCTGATTGTTACTGTTTTCTCTGGGCACATAATACTAAGATGCCCTTTAAAGGGTGGGACCTGCCAATGTTAGGACTGAAGAGTGACGAGAGAGCTCTCCTTGAGCTGTGTGAAGTGCACTCATGCTTGTGTTAAAACCATTCTTGTGATGAAAGTGGACATCTCCTTGGATTTGCTAGATGCTATTTGACAGCTTTCTCAGGACTGATTCTTAGAAGGGCTGAATTCCAGAATGTGTCACAGAGTCAAGGAGGAGAAGCAGACAGGAGGACTTCAGGGAGATGACATGAGAAGTCTTGTAAGAATATTCTAATGGAAATGGAAATGTCGTCAAGGAGCAAGACTAAATGGTAATGGGGTGATACTTAGGGATGTTTTGGCAAGTTTTTTTTTTTTAATATTTTGTGTATTTTAAAGTACTAGTAACAGGAAAGGAGGGAGACTCGTAAGTTTTGTCTCGTTAAAAATATCCATTAATGTTATTTGGACTATTTGCTAGTTTTAATTTTTTGCAGAAGTGATGTTTTCCCAGAGTGGGTAGTACTTTGTCTTTCAGACCGAGTCGTTGAGCCCGGAGTCTGCTGCAACTTAGACTCTGAAGCCGACTTCATCACCAGGATATCTAGGTAATAACCACTAGCTGCTAAGGCAATCCTTCCTGTTCCCTGCCCACGGAAACACCAGGGGAACTCCTGGTAGGTGGAGATCACTCAGGTACGTAAGCATGTATTGCGGAGAACCACACAAGGTTGGACTCATAGTTGTGTAGACTTTTTGCAGCAAGTGGCCCTTTCCACTCATTGGCAGACAAGAAGCTAGACCTGGAGAGGTAAAGTACTAGCAAAAGTCTAGCTGGTCACCAGCAAAGGTGGGGGAAGAGCCCCATCTCCTTGGGTTTTTGGTGCTAGAGAGAAAGACAAGAAAGGAGAGAGGAGTAATGCCTTAAGAAAGTGAAAGCTACAGTCTATTGAGCACTTGCCACGTGTCGGCGCTCTGTCAGTGATTTATGGATACCCAGCCGTAAGGAGGGGACACTGAGCCTGGGAAAGGTGAAGTGAGTTCTCTAAGGTCCAAGGTCAAGCGAGTGGGTCTCTGCCATGTGGACAGCCTCCAACTGTGCCGCAGCCCAGTGTAGTAAATGCTGCCTTCCCCCCGGTTTGGGTAGTCTCACTCATCATTGTCCAAGTGATGACTTGATTTGGTGTCTTTCCAGCCTCGGTATTCTAGAACGCATCGGCTGCTCTTTCTAAGGCTCGTCCCCAATCACCCAAGGAATGCTCCCCCTCGTCCTGGTGGGGGATACTCAGGCTGGTCCTGATGTATGTGCCTCCATTTCCTTTGGTCCTTACTCTAGCTCTGCAAAGCAGATGCCAAACATGGAACACTGCTATTCCAAGGTGACGGTGACAGCGTTCAGTCATGCCTTTCGTTCACCTACAATGTCCACAGCTTCACCTTGGTCTGCTTAATGGCTCTTTCATCCACCCCCTTCTCTGCATACACTCTGCTCCTGCCTAGCTTGGGCATTAATCATTCTCACTGCTACAATAGGAATAGACTCAGACAAGGTTCCCTTGCAGCTGGTGTCCTGGGCACTTTGTCCTCTCTCACTCACACACTGAGAGTTCTTTGGTTGGAAGCAATAGGGACCTATCCTAGTAACTTAGAAGAAAGTGCACGGAGGGATGCGACTTTGCCCACAGGATTGAAGAGAGGGCTGGCGAGCCAGGCCTGAGACAGACAGGTGTTGAGAGTCTCACTGGAGAGAATAAATCCATCTTCCCCCACTTTACTTTTGTAAATCGAAAAAAAAAGTTCACTACAGTTGTCAAGTGTGTGATAGTGTCTGGGAAGTAAGGGAGCAGAGCCTAGCTGAGGGCATGACTTCCCAGGGTCCTGAGGGAAGGATTCGGGAGTAACAGAGTGAGACAAGGGGCAGTGTCTTTGGGAGTAAAATGAAATCAAAGCTCAGAAGACCAGGCAAGCAGTCAACAATGCAGAAGCGAGGCAAGGGAAGACAGGGAGGGAGGAAGGAAGAAGGAGAAAGAGAAGGTGGTGGAGAGGGGGAAGGGAGAAGAGAAGGAAGGAAAGAAGATAAAGGCATAAGGAGGAAAGATGGATCCACATATTCCAGAAGACCATGGGGGAAGGGAAGGGGAAAAATAGTTACAAACAGAGAGGGAGGGAGGCAAACCATAAGAGACTTAAATACGGAGAACAAACTGAGAGTGGATGCAAGGTGGGGGAGAGGAGAAAGTGGTTGATGGGCATTGAGGAGGGCGCTTGTTGGGATGAGCACTGGGTGTTCCATTTGTCATACCTTCCAGTGTGCCATCTGGAAATCCTGTAACCACTCTGAAACCATCCTGTAAGCGATGAACCATGGGAATCTACCCCAAAACCCAAGAGCACCCTGTACACACTGTATGTTAGCCAATTTGACAATAAATTAATAAAAAAAAAAAAAAAAGGAAAGATGGGTTGGGGGGAGGAAGGAGGCCACGTGAGATTTGACATGTGTCTAGAATCCAGGAAACTCAGACTGACGTCAGAGGTTTGAAGCAGAGGGTAGGAGGTGGCGCTGGGGGAACATTCTTGAGCTGCAGGGAGTGGCCTCTGGAGCTTCGTGTGGGGGCTTTGAGGCCTCGGTGTGGGCAGGAAGAAATTCTCCGAGGACACTCGTCTCAGCCATGCTGGGCACGAGGGAAGCCAGAGGAATGAGCCCCAGACCTGTCTGCAGTGCCCCCCGGGGAGCAGGAGCTCCGAGACAGGCTGGGAGCTTTGAGGGCAACCGTACAGGAAGGGACATAAAATAGCCAAGCCTACTGAGCGCCAGGTTGTTCTGTGTCCTCTGTAAGGCTGGTGTTACTGTCTCCCCCGTAGATGCAGACTCAGAGGGATTGGGAGCCTTCATCGATGTCACAGCTGGAAAGTGGGGTCCTGGGATCTGAGCGCAGAGCTGTCTGCTTCAAGGGCACGTGTGCCCTCTTCCACACCCTCTCTGCTTATGGATTCAGGCCCTGAGGCCCAGGGAGCCTCGGGGAGGCTGAGGGCTTGGGTTTCTTAGGTGAGGGGACATTTGCACTGGACCGAGGTGCTGCTGCATCAAGGCGACCTTTCGGCCAGGCCCAGGCGTGCTCCACCTCGGACAATTCCATCTCTGCAGCTGGCTGGGCAGCATTGGGTGGCAGGGGAGTGGGGGCTTCCCCGCCTCCTCGGAGCTGGCCTTTCAAGGTCACCGGGCTGCTCTTTCAATGTCACCGGGCTGCTCTCTCCCAGGTTTCTAGTACATTCCAGCTGTTGATTGCTCCGGGGCCTGCAGGAATGGGTCCTGTGACCTGGCTGTTTTCTCAACCCAGCTCGGTCACAGGGGTTGTTTCGTTTTCGTCACTGCTATTAAGTCAAACCGTGGTGTGCGGCGTCTAATTTTGGCCTTCAAGCACCCTTGCTTTATCTCATTTCCAGGCCTGCTTCCATTTGTCATACCTTCCAGTGTGCCATCTGGAAATCCTGTAACCACTCTGAAAGACAAGAGACCTTGTTACTTGGAAGTCTGTGTTCGTCTCCCTGGATAGGAGTCAGTGGATCGAATGCAAATGAGCCATTAGATTAATGGAAAATGCCAAGCTCACGGGTTTGTTTTCATTTAGCTATTTTCCAGATCTTGGCCCTGCAAATAAACACTTAAAAATGATCCAGTTACTTTGGTTGCTCTAGTGAGATAGAACACCCGTCTCTCACAAATGATAATTCAGCCTTCACTGCTATTTTAGCGAATTCTCTGATTTGCCTCTTGCCATGGTTAATAAGGTAATTGCTAGCTTTTCCTTCCTTTTGGGAGGATCCTGGGAAATGCCAACTTTCTATATGCCTTTGACACACAGCATTGTCACTCCCGCTGCTGGCAAGAGACACCCGTCCTGTGGGCCCCTGGGCCATGCAGGAGTAGTGCAGCTCCAGGGACTGGAGTAAGAACAGTGGCTCTCATAGCCACAGGCTCACCAGGGGTGGCAACTTGGAGCAGAAGCCTTTCCGCTTGACAGATGACTGTGAGCTGGAGTGCAAAGAGCTGGGACTGGGCCCTTGGACCCTGTGCCCCAATGTAGGGGTGGGGGGGAATGGGGCACACGGAAGGGAGCAGAAGGAAACAGCACTCTGCCCCACGGGGAGCTGGGGGTTGCCCCGACCCAGCAGTATCGCTTGTTCAGGCAGCACATCCCTGGACACAGCGGTGGTTGTTTGTATTTTATTCTTACCCACATTTTGTACGCGGTTCGGCCCAGTGCGTGCACTACGATCCGCCCAGTTGATTCTGTTGCTTTGGTTTCACAATCCCCGTACTTTAAGGGAGTGACAAGAACTGGCCACAAACAATGGATGTTTTTCAGGCACCATCCTGCAGAGAAGGCTGGGCCACCTTCCCCACAGGCGCAGCTTCAAATTCTATTTCCAGGTCAAGGCCCCGGTGGGTCAGCCACCACTTCCGTCTTCCCCTTCCTGGCCCACCCCAAGACGATGAGTTCCTCTACATTCTAAGGGCTCACATCCCACAGTGGTACTGCTGGTTTCCAACCCCTCACACCCCAAATCTTTCTCTCTCTCCCCTTACTGTAGCCATATACTGTCTTTGTGAACACCGGCTCCTGCTGTTGCGCTTTCTCAAGTCATACGAAGAAACCAAAGGGCAATTTCTAGACAAATTGGGCTGACGTGGGGCTGGAATGTGGGTACATCTTAAGTATGTACCTATGGGGAGCGAAAATAGTGCCTTCAAGTCATGAGAGGAACTTCATTCCCTGCGGAGTGGGGAGGCAGGTGCAGCCAGAGTCCAGTTATGGAGGCCCAGACCTGGAGGACCGGGGCGGGGCCAGGCCTTGTCTGCGAAGCTGGGTAAAAGGTCTGGTTTTCTGCAAGGCTGTCGCCCTCCCTCCCCCAACTCATTCACCTCATGGTGAAGATACAGCCGATCTGATGATGGCTTTTGGTTTCATCTCACAGTCTAGGGACTCAAGCCCGCCGTTCTTCTCAGTGCCATTGTGTTCACTGATTGACATTTACCGATCGTCACCGCCTGGTGGGAGAGTGGAGCTTATAAGAGACAAAACCACTCTCTCTAGTAAGATTGGGCTGTATCTACTTAATTGAAAAATATGCGTGTATATATCTATGTACAAAGATAACCATACATGGATGTCCGTATGGGACCATGTCACCATACAAACACGACTGCAGCGCAGGCTCTGATGTCATCTTTTTCTCATGTAGGTGGGAGGATCCAGTGTTATGTGTCAACTTTAAGCCATGGTATTGAGTTGATTGGTCAAACATCATTTATTTTTCTTAATTTTTTAATGTTTATTTCTTTTGGAGAGAAAGAGAGAGTGTGTGTGCAAGTGGGGGAGGGACAGAGAGAGATGGGGAGACACAGAATCTGAAGCAGGCTCCAGGCTCTGAGCTGTCAGCACAGAGCCCATTGTGGGGATTGAACCCATGAACCATAAGATTATGACCTGAGCCAAAGTCACATGCTCAACCCACTGAGCCACCTGGGCGCCCCTGGTCAAATGTATTAATAATCCCCGGTTACCAATGAGGAAACTGAAGTTCAGAGGGGTAATTCGACTTGGCTAAATCACAGGGTTCTTGAAGGGTGGAGCTTGGTGTTCTGGAGGTCTTTTGGCTCCAAGTTTGAGGCTATGTCCACAGATTCTTAGAACACAGGCGCTGAGTCTTAGCATTGCATGTGGTTCAGTGGGAATCCCAGCTTCCAGCGGGAATAAATGGAGCTTGTTTTACTGCAAGGCAGTGTTCCCAGCAGTAACGCTGGCAGGGGGAGGAGCGGGGCCAGGTGGAGAGTGGGGGTGGGGAACTGCCTTTGGGATTCAGGCTAGGTGACCCTCATGGCGCTTGTATGGCATGAGCCCACCCAGAGGAACACTGTGGCCTGGCCCCCCTGACGGGCCCTCCGAGACTACCGGTTCCTCAGCACCCAAGCCGCTTTTCTGGATGGAATGCAAACCATTCCCTGCCTGAGGCCCTGCCAAGCCTTGGCAGGATTAAATGTGACATTCAGTTCCAGATTAATCCAAGTTGGAACAGTTTTCCTGAAGGTGTGGAGAACTTACACTTATTTATTTAACTTATTTATTTTCTGAAACCCCGAAACAGCTTTAACAACATGATTTTGGACTTCTGCACATAAGATGCATGGGCACGATTAATATTTAATTTTTTTTAATGTTTATTTATTTTTGAGAGGGAGAGAGACCGAGGGAGGGGCAGAGAGAGAGGGAGATGCAGAATCCGAAGCAGGCTCCAGGCTCGAGCTGTCAGCACAGAGCCCAACACGGGACTCGAATTCATGAACTGTGAGATCATGACTTGAGCCGAAGTTGGACACTTAACTGACTGAGCCACCCAGGCCCCCATGATTAATATTTTTATAATGGGCATCCATCATAATTCTAGTAACAATGGCACCTTCCTATATTTCTTTAAGGTTTGTTTCTTCTTTTTACGCTCCATCCCAGGAATCTGGGCTGGAATTCAGGGATTTGTAGAACTTTACCGTGTGAGAGGGAAATGCAGACGTGTCCAGTCTCCTCTCTGAATTCTCTCTATGAATTTCCCACCAAGCATCCTCCCGCTGGGACTCCCCCACTCACGGGGCACCTCCTTCCTCACAGAGCAGCTGGTTCCCCCTCCGCCAGCACTAACTCTCCAAGTGTCTGTATTGAACTGAATCAAGTGTGTAAGACCTGGGTGGAAGAGTAATTAGGTCTGGAGAGACCTGAGGCAACCCACTCATTTCACGGATGTGAACACTGAGGCCCGAGGGAGGGAAGCATTAGGAACCAGGAGTTCTGGCTTTGATCAGCTGTACAAAGTGTGAGCCTCGTGAGTCAGGTGTCCTGACTCCAGCCATGTGCAGGCTTAGCAGCAGGGATGTGTCTCTATTGCTTTGCAATCAATTAAACTTAAGTTAATTAAATTATGAATTAACTGATTAGAGGGATGTGAGTTGTCACATAACTTTCTTTATATAATCTTATTGGGGGGGACCGAGGACTGGATGGATATTTTTCTGGGAGTTAAGAAAGTCCTTCTTGTTGAAAACTTTAAATGTTGGAAAAACTCAAAATTGTTACCGCACAGAGAATACAGATCAGAGGCATACATTTCTGTGATGATAGTTCGTGATGCTTCAATGTCATTACTTAGAGCAAAGTAGCAACACTACCCAGCAGGGGTTCGCAGTGTGGTCCCTGGGCCAGCATCATCAACATCAAGGCAACTTATTATAAAGACAGCCCTCCTCTACTGGAGCAGAAAGTCAGAGGATGGGGCTCCACACCTACGTTTTCGTAAGTCCTCCGGGGGATTCCCATACTGGCTAAAATTTGAGGTCTATTGTTACACAGAGTATGGTCTTCCTGGTCTGCGACTATGTGATGGTTAATTTTATGTGTCAACTCGCCTAGGCCATGGTACTGAGTTGATTGATCAAACATGTGTTTAGATGTTGTTGCAAGGTATTTTTTAGATTTAAATCAGTAGACTTTGGGTAAAGAGAGTACCTTTCATAATATGGGTGGTCCTCATTCTATCAGTTGAAGGGCTTAAAGAGAAGATTGAGGTCCACTGGGAAGGAAGAAATTCTGCCTTTAGATTGCCCTGGAACTCAAGACTCCAGCATCAACTCCTGCTGGAGTTTCCAGTTGGCCAGCCAGCCCCCGCCCCCCCCTTTTTCTCTCTCTCTCTCTCCTCCTCCTCTCTCTTAATCTATCCATGCCACTGGCTCTGTGCCTCTGGAGAATCTTGACTAATAACAAACACTAGTTTCACTCTCTGCAATCTTCCTTTCTTAGTGCAGACTCAGCCGCACAGACTTCCTCAGTATAAGACTGCAGACAGTTACTTCCGTGAGGCAGGAGTTCATACAAGCATGAACCTTCATAGCTATCCAGGACTTAAAATATTTAGCTATGAGCTTAAAATTTTGTAGGTATACTTGATTTGGCAGAAACCATTTGACTTGGGTCATTCCTTGGAAGCGTCTTTACTGAGAAAAATCCCAGCTTTCAGTGAGCAGTTTAAAACCAGATGGATCTGAATTTGAGTCCCCATTGTTACTCACTAAATGACCTCAGGCAAGTCACTGAACACAAGTGAGGCATGTTTTCCCAATCAGTGAAACAAAGTTACTAAGATTTTTTTCCTTCTATGGCTTTAATAAAGCTTCTAGCATATCCAAAGTGCTGATTTATGTCAGGCTTATAGTAGGCATTCAATGAATGATAGCTATTATTATTTTAGCTGGTTACTTAAAATTTTTTTAATGTTTATTCATTTTTTTAGAGAGAGAGAATGAGAGAAAGAGAGAGCAGGAGAGGGACAGAGAGGGAGACACAGAATCGAAAGCAGGCTCTAGGCTCTGAGCTGTCAGTACAGAGCCTGATGCGGGGCTCAAACTCATGAACTGCAAGATCATGATCTGACCTGAGCCGAAATCAAACGCTTAACCAGCTGAGCCACCCAGGTGCCCAGATTCTCTGTTTCCAGCTGGGAAGAAGACTGGCCTCTATACATAAGCACAGGTTGGCAAGTGAACTCAGCACAGCCTGAACATTAAATTATGTTTAATTGTGCTACTAACTTTAAAAAGCCAAATGCAAAGGATGAAGTTTTAAGAAAAATAAGGGCCAAAATTAGCTCATGAAGAAATTAGAAAAGTTACCTAAACCAGTAACTATTAAGGAAATTAAAGTGGTATTTAAAGATTTCCTATCTCCAAACCCCAAGTCCAGATGTGTTTTAGGTGAGTTGTATAAAACATTCAAGGAATAGTTAATCCTTAATTTTTATAAGTGATTCCATCAATAGAGAAAGAGAAACTTTCTGGCTCATTTTGTGAGTCTAATGTAACTTTTAATTCAAAATTCAGATAAGAATAATAAGGTAAAGAAAACAGTACTCCAATTTCACTCATTACTGTAGAAGGAAAAACTCAAATCTTAGCTAAGTGAATGAAATAACATGTTAAAAAATATATCTTGCTCACATGGGGTGTAACCTACGAGGACAATTCATCATCTGAAGTTAGCATAAAAGTTTTGGTAAAAAAAAATGTTAACCATATTAAAAGACTTCTAGAGAAAAATCACAGAACAATTTAGATTAACATATGAAAGTATTTTGCAAAGTTCAACTCTTATGATTAAAAAAATATAAAACTAGGATTGGGAGAAATTTTTTTGACTTGGCAAAAGTTATATGCAAATATCCTACAGAAATCTAATATTTAAAGGCAAAACATTAGATGCCTATTCTTCCAAATTAGGGAGAAGATCAGGATGTCCATTATCACTGTTTGTTTGATGTGGTGTTTGGGGTTCTGGCCAGTGCTGGGAGCAAAGAAAAGAGAGATGTCAAATTTGACATGGAATGGATATTCTGGTTGCTCTGTGGACAGTTCATTGAAGACAATGGTGGGAAGCTAGGAGATCAGATAAGAGGCTAAATTATCCCAGTGAGAAGTAACGGTGGCTGGGGCCAGGCTGGCAGCAGTATCGTGAGAAGTGGTTGGATTCAGGAAAGAGCATGGGCAGGGGAGGGGCAGAGAGAGAGTGACCCAGAATCTGAAGCAGGCTCCAGGCTTTGAACTGTCAACACAGAGCCTCAGGAGGGAGCTCAGACTCACGAACCATGAGATCATGACCTGAGCTGAAGTCAGACACTTGAGAGACTGAGCCATCCAGGCGCCCCGAAGGTTGGAGTTTTTGAAAATGTTTTTACTGTGTCTATTGAGATGCTTATTCGTTTTTTGTTTTTTTAATGGATAAATGAGGTGAATTACATTGAATGATTTTCAAATCATGAATCGACCTTGCACTCCTGCAATGTATCTCACTTGGTGGTGATGTATTATCTTTTTATAACATTGGATTTAATTTGCTAAAATTTGGCTTTTTTTTATATATTCATTTTCTTAAGGATATTGGTTGATGGCTGTCTGGTTTTGGTATCAAGGCAAGACTTGCCCCTTAGAATGGGTTGAGAAATATTTCCTCCTATACAGTTTTCTGGAAGAGTTATGTAGAATTGGTGTTAGTTCTTCCTTAATGTTAGGTAACGAAACTTGGAATTTTTCTTTGTGAGAAGATTTTAAGATATACATTTACTTTTAAAAATAGATATAGGGCCTTGTCAGATTATCTGCTACTTTCAGCAGGCATTGATAATGTCTCTCAGGGAATTGTCCATATCATTTCATTTGTCGAATATGTCGGCCTCAAGTTTTTCACAATATTTTCCTTTTTTCTCTTTAACAGCTGTAGAATCTATAATTATATCACAACTACCATTCCTCACATAGTAGTTTTAATCTTTTCTCTTATTTTGTGATCAGTTTGACCAGGGGTTTATCAATTTTACTGGTCTTCTTTAAAAAAAAACAAACCTTCTAGCTTTTAATTTCACGGATTTTTCTCTCTTGTTCTTCTATTTTCTATTCCATGATTTATTCCCTGATGTTTATTGTTTGCTTTCTTCTGCTTACATTCAGTATAATTTGCTCTTCTTTTTAATTATTTTTAAAGATGGAAGCTGATAGACATAGATTTGAAATTTTTCTTGCTTCCAAACCTAGTTTCCCTCCACGTATTGTCTCGATGTGCCCTGTTTTGGCACTCCATCCATCCATTGAGTTTTCTTCTCATTATGCGTTATTTTCCCTACCCTTTTGCACGTGCGACCATTTTTTTTATAGAATGTTGAACACTGTTACTTTTTAGGTTGTGTGCTGGATATTTTTGTTTTACTGCATGTTTTTTGGAGCTTTGTCCTGGGATACAGTTAAGTTACTTAGAAACAGTTTGACCCTTTCAGGTCATGCCTTTAAATTTCTTAGGGCGGGGGTAATCATTCCCTAGCCCTGAAGCAAGACTCCAGATAATGCCTCATGCTTCGTGAAGTTTTTGCTCTGCCTTGAGGGAAGAGATGCTATTCAGGTCTCGTGTGAATGCTGGGTGCCCTGCCCTGCGGTGACGTCAGGTGGTTCTCTCCTGGGCTCTGGGAGTTTCTCCACACGCATGTGCCGATCAGTAGTCTGCTACATACTTGGAGCGGACCGTTCTGTGGAGTTCTCTGGAGTTTCACGAATTTGCGTGTCATCTTTGTGCAGGGGCCATGCTAATATTACTTCTCTGTATCGTTGTGAGTATATGTGCTGTCTGAGCGAGCACTGGAGTTCTCTAGAGTTGTGTCTCTTGGCAGGTCTCTCCTGCTCCAGGTCCTCAGTTTCTGCCTTGGTTTCTTTGGACTCTCAGCTTTGTCTCCTCAACTCATGGAGTCGGCAACCTATGCTAGGGTCTCCTCCCTGTGCCATGGAAACTGGTCAGTGGATGGGCAATCAGAGAGATCATTTGATTCCTCTCTCTCAGGGATCCCTATACTTTGTGTCTGATGTGCTGTGTGTGGAAAACTGTTATTTCAGCTATTTGGTCCGTCCCGCCCCCCACCCCCCAACGGTTCTTGGTTCTTGGTGGGGGAGGTTAAATCTGGCCTCCGTTACTCCATCTTGGCCATTTAAACCTCATAACAGTCTTATAGGAGGTGGGGATTAGTATTACCATCCCCCTTTACAAATGAGAAAACTGCGCGCTGTTTTCAATAACTTCCCAAGGTCACCTGCTAGAAAGTGGCCGTGTCTGAGGTGGAAACCAGCTTCCAAGCCTGCTCTCTGTTCCTGGGCTCCCACGGCACAGAGGAGGTGGTGCGACCAGCATCTGCTAGAGGGCGGCAGAGGTCCAGTATTGTTCTCAGAGACCTGGTGGCTTCTTTTCCCGCCTGTGGCTTCTTTCACTTGAGCCTTGTTTTTGCTCCTCTCCTGTCGCCTACTTTCCTGTGTGTACTGCTGGTGATTTCTCAGCTTTAAGCGTTGTTGCCCAGACACACTCTCCTGGGGGCAGCAGGTGAGGAGCCCTGGGCCAGGGGGCCGAGGGGCAGTGGTAGTGAGCCAACCACAGACGACTCGTGGGGGGAAAACCGGACTCTACCACTCACAGTGTGATCTAGACAAAATCGTGTAGGGTTTTAAAAGCATGTTTGCAGGACTTGCACGAGCAGAAACCTGGTCACGGCTTCAACAGGGCTTGGCCGTCCAGTGGTGTTCCGGCTCCCCCTCTCCCCACTCACGGTGACGACAGGAGGGACTAAACGTTTACTCCATTTAGTAAAAAAAAAAAAAAAAAAAGTTTGCTTTCCTAGACCTTGATGAAATATATAAAAATGGTTAAATGATGTAAACTCATTCTTTAAATACGCTGTTCAAGGAACTGATATCAACTGTTACTCTTGTTGAAAGTTCTGGAACTAAAATAAGCCATCCACAGAGGGCAGAG
This sequence comes from Paguma larvata, assembly GCA_030068075.1. Classification (NCBI taxonomy): domain Eukaryota; kingdom Metazoa; phylum Chordata; class Mammalia; order Carnivora; family Viverridae; genus Paguma; species Paguma larvata. The sequence continues at coordinate 52,937,446 of CM057837.1, read as the reverse complement.
GTGGCCTTCCTGACATCTGGGAATGGTCTCTTTCCTGGCACTGCTCTTCCCCCAGGGACAAATATGGCTCCTAGAGGGACAAAGGGAGGCAGAAGTCACCAGAAACCTTAACAGAATGCAGCTGCGCAGAGACCACCAGACTCTCAGACATGTTCACACCTCCCGAATGTGGGCTCCGAGCGGGCTCACCTTTGTCCCTCATGGAGCCCACCCGGCTCAGAGTCTGTGCCAACATGCATTCCTATCAGACCTCAGGGATTTGAGCTGCATATATTCTCTTTCTCCATACCAGGCATCATGATCTCAAAGCCTTTTCAACATTTTCATCTATTTTATTCATTAATGCAAAGTCTCTAGATAGGCCCTGTGCCGGCACGGCGGTCTGCAAAACAGACATCGTTGCTTGTTCATAGAGCTTGACATCAAGCAGGATGTTCAGCGGGTGTAGCAAGCACGAAGCAAGGAGACCTAGCTGGGTCCTTGGGGCAAGGAAGACTTCCTGGGGAAATGAGCTCTCAGAGGCTGGTGGAAAGGGCTTGGCATCAGGGAGAAACCCGGTATGAGCAAGAATTCTGCAGAGGGTGTGCGGGAGGGAGCGTGTATGGTCTCTCCAGGTGGCAGCGCCACGGCCCCTGTGAGCTGTAACTGACAGGGCTTTGCTCAGGGTTATGTAGGGAAGCAGAGCCGTTCCGGGTAATCTGAGTAGAGAGAGATTTAATACGGGGGATCTGGGAGCTCTTTCCACCATGGGAGAGACTGGGAGTGGAGGTCAGGAAGACTTCCTCGGGACCTCCAGGACAGCAATCAAAGGGAAGTCATCACCGGTGACTGCAGGGGCTTCAGTATCAAAGCAGGCGTTGTCAGGACACCTGGAGACCTGAGAGCTTCCTATCCGTGGATGTCACCTCCGTGTAGCACCCAGAGTCCAATGAGTGTGGCTGCAAGACAGAGAAACGCACTATTTCTCCACTTCTGAACTCCAGATCCCAGTGTCCACGCTTACAGACTGACCTAACCTGGACCCAGGCAGACAGTGATGCTGGGGCTCCAGGCATATCCTCGAGAAGCAGAGGACTCTGTAGCAGGGACAAGCAGATGCTGAGGACAACAGATGCTGCTGTTGCAGCAGCTTTGGGGTGTCGGTGGTAGCGACAACCACGTGTGCCGGTCAGAGCACATCCGGCTGGGCCATTCCACCCCCGCATCATTGTCGAGTTACTGTGCATCTCGGCACATTCAAATGGGCCCCGTGCAGGATGCCTGAGAGGTGGGCGGGATCATTTCCCTGCGTTTGGCCCAATGAGAATTTGCCATTCTCCAGGGGCCACGGTTTGTAATACACTGTCCAGGTGCAGCTCAAATGGGGTACTTGGCTTAGTCTCTGAATCATTTCAGGAGGTTTCTCTGGCTTCCTTCTTCTCATCTTGAGGCCACAGGAGCCTCTGACCTGGGGTTTGCACTGTTAGCGTGGGAGATGGTAGCCACGCAATTCTGGAAAGATCTGTATTGTGGAAACAGCTCCTGAACAAGGGTGGGGAGGAGGCCGACCCCTAAACTGGGCAGATATGGAGCCAATTCTGAGCCAGACAAGCCAGGGTCCAAGAGTAAGGTTTACAGGCCCAACGGGTTACTTTCCCTCGAGACATTGACAAAGGAGCCAGCACCTCGGGGCCCAGCTCCGTAGAAACTAAAGGCTCAGACCACTAGTCTCTAGACTCAATCTGGTGTGTGGCTGCTAGTAGGCACGAAGTTCCAAACCTCCTGACGGCTTGCAGGTCTTGGGTGTCTGAGTCGAGGATGGTCTCGAGTCCCTGCCTCACGACACCAAAGGTGCTATTCTAAACACTGTTCTGTGCTCCCTCTTTAATCCCCACACCAACTCTAGGAAGGAGGTGCTGTCACATTTCCAGCTACAAATGAAGAAACTGAGGTTCAGAGAGGATAAGGCACCTGCTTCAGGTGACACAGCTAGGAAGTTGGACGGCTTGGACCCCAGGGGCCTGTGTCCGGCCCCCTGCCCCTCCTCCACAGATGCCCCCGTGCACTTTCTCATCGCAGACTCTACAGCCCGTCCTGACGACAGCTGGGAGATTGTTTAGTGCTCTTCAAAGCCGGTCGGCAGAATTTGTGGGTGTTTAAAATGCTCATTAATCATAAAAGACAATCAGCCCAGAGAGAGGAGAGCATTGTTCTGTAGGAAAAAAGGTGACCAATGCAGGGCCAGAGGTATCTTAGCACAGTACCCAGAGTGTTGTGTGTGTGTGTGTACATATGTACGTGGCACATGTGAGTACATGCATATGTGTGCAAACTCAGGAAAAGGCAAGCTCTCTGATGACATCAAACCCTAGAAGCTAGAAATGCAAACAAACTACTGAATCCCTTCTGACAAAACTGGTTCTTTCTGTTTATTCGTTTATTCTTTATCATTTTAATAAAGGCAATGCTACCTCTGAGGGAACGTTTAGAAACGAGGCCTCTGTGTTTTGTGATTTTACTAACATCAAGGAAACTACTGTTCACATCTACATCCCCCGGCACGCACATTCTCACTCTTGTCCTCACAACAGCAGACAAATAGAATCAAGGAACCTCAAGCTTACAAAGGACCTGAACAATCTTTCATCTTAAGGAGCTCGAATGTGCCTTCCTGAATGATCCTCCTACGAGGCTTGGCTCCTGGCTCCAAGCCTTTCTTTCCTCATCTGGAAACCTACTCCTTCTGAGGGCGTCTGAGGGTTTAGGAAGGAGCATGCGTGGAGAGCATCGGTCAGGTGTGGCGTGTCCTTGGCAGGCCACGGGTGTCAGCTCGCTTTACCGCCCTCAGTTCTGCGTCCCAGTGCCTGACGGTGTGCGTGTTGTTACTCTCCAGGACACTTCAAGAAGCCTGACAAACACGGGGTGTTACTCTTCTTACGGAAATGACAGGTGTCCTGAGGGTTTAGGAGGGGGACCCAGCGTGACTGCCAGGCTCTTCCTCTCAACATCCTTTCCCCGGTCCCCTCGCCATCTCTGTACTGGCCCTGCCTGCTCAGAAGAGGATATGGCAGTTTCCACGCACAGGTAGATTTTGAGAGACTTAGCAGGAAAACATGGGGGAGGGGAAGAGGGGAAAGGAAAAAAGACGCAGAGAGGGAGGGAGACAAAACATAAGAGACTCTCAAAGACTAAGAACAAACTGAGGGGTGAGGGGGGTAAGGGAGGGGGGAGAGTCAGTGACAGGCACAGAGGAGGGCACTTGTTGGGATGAGCACTGGGTGTTATATGGAAAACAACTCGACAATAAATTATTAAAAAAAGAAAAAGAAAAAGAAAAAGAAAAAGAAACAAAAGGAAAAAATTAAAAGAGGAGGATATGGTGGATGCCCAATCACCAGGACAATGATCGGTTCTCTTCCTTCTTTCCTTTCTATCCCAGACGCCAGCCCTGGCCTCCCGTCCTGATGTGGCCAGGGTCCCACCGATGGGAAGGGAAGAGGAGGTTGGGGTGATGTGTGTCTATTCAGAGGCTGCCAAGGTGAGGCAGGCAGGGGTTACTATCCTTTTACTTCCTCAGCATCTCTTGCCCCGGACTCCCAAATTCCAGTATCTCTTTCCAGGTGTCCTTTCCCAGGAATAACCCAGTCCAATGTATGTACAGGCATCTTGATGTTTTTCCACTAGTTAAGACTGGTTCGCACCTTCCCCTAGCTCATATCAGCAGGACTCTTGTTCTTTTTAAAAAAGTTTTTTAGTGTTTATTCAGTTTTTGAGAGACAGAGAGAAACAGAGTATGAGTGGGGGAGGGGCAGAGAGCGAGGGAGACACAGAACCTGAAGCAGGATCCAGGCTCTGAGCTGTTAGCACAGAGCCTGATGCAGGGCTTGAACTCACAAATGGCACGATCATGACCTGAGCTGAAGTTGGCCACTCAACCGACTGAGCCACCCCACCTGGGGGCAGCAGGGCTCTTGTTCTGAGGAAAGATCTATTAGGTCTGAATTTATAACCTTATTCCAGAATGTAGGCAAAGGCACTTGAGAAGATGGCGAACGAAGAGATCATAGGGCAGCCCAACGCGGCCTCTCCATCCCAGCCACGGGGAGGGAAGCTCTCAGGGGGAAGTTGGCGAGGCCTTGCCAGTCAAGCCTCTTACCTGTTGCCTGAGCCTGGGACTTGAGTTCCTGTGACACGAACAAAGCCCCTGACCCCCTGGAAGAGCTATGGAGAGGGCAATTCCCCTTGGGGTGTCTATGCGGCATGTACTGGACAACTCAAGCTGAAGATGAGACGGTCCCATCACTGAATTTCATCTTACCGATGAGCAAACTGGGACCTAACCGTTGCAACCTCCACTCTGTTGTGGAGTTGATGAAGTGTTATTGTAAAGGGACAGGGCTGAAGGTCACCGCCATGCAGTCTCGCCACAGTCAGGGGCTGGGACCTTTCCTTGGTATCTGGACTCCGCCCCTCTGGGTATCAGGGATGGCAGCCTCTGTCCCAGGAGAGTCATGAGAGCGGGGAGGGTGCTCCGTTGGAGGAGCAGTCTGGACGGGGAACTGAGAAGCCCTCGTGCGTTGGCGGAATCGCTTCCACACGCTTTTCTGTGTGTGGTGTACGGACAGCGGCAGCTGCGCGACCTCACTTCCCAGCAGGGGGAGCAAAGGCGCACTTGACTTCTCAGTGCAGGCGATGGCGTCCACGGCCACGCAGGAGGTGGTCGTCCAGTCAGTGGCTCTGGTGCGGCATGAAAGGTTCTTTCAATGCTGACCCCTTCTCTCTTTCTGGTCCCCCAGATCCCAACCTCCTTCCGTCTCTTAGTCCGGGCCCTGATGTTCATCTCTTCTCTCCAGAATGGTCTGCCATGAAGGAAAGAAAATTATCCCTGCTCCCCCGAGGCCTGGCCTTTAGAGTCTAAACTTGTCTTCCTACAACTTGGCTATCGAAAATCATAAGTTTTAGCTTTTCTCACTACTGTCTAATATGTGAGTTTTAAGACCTAGTCTGGGGGTTCAGAAAATCGAATATTGAGTATTCTATTGCTCCTGATTCTCCTTCCAACAAGACAGACTGGTGGCAGCGTGGTAGACAAGAATTGGGGGGAAATAAGTATACAAAAATAGCATTTCTATCTGTTGCCTTGCTCTTCCTTTTAGACCGAAGACGTCCGTGTTTGTCAGCTGGGCTGGCCAACGCCCTGAGGGAGGTGGGTTTATAGTCACCCCCCAGCAGCCCACAGAGGCCCAGGTAGTAGGTTCAGAGGTCTGAGGATCCCATCTTCTGTCTCTTAATCTCTCTGGCTGCTCTTTGGCCTTCGGTGTGAACTCAGTGTGATTACCACTACCCCATGATTTAGCTAGCTCTCCCCTATAGCTCTCCTCCCATTGCTTCCAGGGATGTTTGTAAAACCAGCTTTTACCAATGACAACTTTTTAAAAGCCTCATGAAGAATTCCCACGATCTACCCATAGCCTCTCCTGTGGAGTTCATAAGTCCCCAGAGAGCAGTGTCACGTAGTGGGATATCACTCCTCGGGAGGCTGCCCGCCTGACTCCGCTCTCCCCCTTCGCCCCCCACTCCGCAACCACGGACATTGCAGGCACTGTTTGAGCTTCATTGTTCTTTATACGCAAAACAATCATAATGCGATCTTGCTCTGCTGGATTCACAGGACTGTTTTAAGGATCCACCCATCGTAGAGGGTGAATTCTTTGTGAACTGAGCAATGTTGGACCACTTGTCCTTTTATGCATCGTCTCTTGCCCCCCCCCCCCCCCCCCGCCCTGGGGAAGGACTGGGAGCTCCTCCTTCCTCGCCTTGGCACCTGCCCTAGCATAACTCATTTCCTGACCTCGGGGGACAAGTGTCCCCACAGGTCTGTCCTAGGGGAGCCCTGTGCAGGAGGCCTGCTCTGGACTAAGGCTGAGCTCAGAATGCAGCGCAATTAGTTGAACAATTTGTAGTCCCCGCTCAGCAAAGAAACCCTGAGGCAGCGTGCGGAGTGTGACTCACATTCCAACTTCCTGGTCCGGGAGAATGTTTTGAGAGTCACTGTAGCGTTGTAGCCTGGGGTCACGCAGCCCAGACACTCGGCTTCTCTTCCTTCCCCGGCATTCCTCAAGACCTTTCTTTTTATCCCCCTCCCCCCACAGTGCACCAATGGGCTTAGTCAGAGTGAGGGATCAAGAGTCCGCCAGAATAAAGCCTCTTCTGTGTCCATGTGGCCCAGAGTCAGACTCCGTCTTCACACGTGGTCCTGGCCCGACCCAGGGTCTTTCTCACAGACACATGAAGCAGCAGAATAAAAGGGCCCGGATGTAGCATCTAGTCCAATGGCTCTGTCTGAAAGAGGGCAAACGGTGCCCCTCGGCAGAATTGAAAGACACCTGGGAGGGATCTAATCCAGCTTCCACGGGACTCGGGCATCGGACTAATAGGACACACTTTGGGCAAGGGTAACAGTCCCCTTTACCTTCCAGAGAGACAGCTGCCTCCTTTCATCATTCATTCATTCATTCATTTGTTCACTTATTACCACTGCTGAAGCCCAGGATGAAGTCACAAACAGGAAATAGTCTGAAGAGCAAACCAGACATGGCCGCTGACCTCGGGAGCCTTACTGTCTGATGGGAGAGCTGGGAAGTGAGGAAAATAATACAAGCTGGGAGGCCATACTAGACCACGCCAGGCCTTCTGGGCCACGGGAAGGAGCTGGGTCTCTAGGTCAAAAACAATGGGGAAATTTTGAAGGGATTTTAGGGCGTGAGTGATATAATCACATTTACTTTTTTTTTTTTTTTTTCAAGTGAACGAAATGGAGAGTCAGGACAAGAGGCCTAGAGAATGTTCCAGTGGGTCCAAGGCAGAGAGGAGAGCAGCTGGGAGTAAGGTGCTGATGGTGGAGAGGAAAGGAGTGGGCACATTTGAAAGATGTTGGGAGGTTAAAAACACAAACCTGCCCCTGCCAGGGGATCTGTTCGACTGTTGATAATCACCTAAAAGGAGCGGATGCCGGTCCTCAGCGGACAAGGGTAGACCCGCAGGTCTGAGGGCGAGGGCACCGGTGTGAGACACCAGATCAACAGCAGATCAGATGCAGAGGCTGATGCCAACTCACGGGAACCACACCGGGGCCTGGAGACGATGCCTGTCCGTGGACAGGGACACCTCCTCAGGGGCAGGCTCCAGGGAGGGGGAGGAGAGGAGCCCTGTCTCCAGCCTGCAGAGGCGCTGAAGATTCGGGGCACTGAGGGCAGGTGGGGAAGAGTAGAGGAGGCCACAGACTGCACTCGGTCTCTCTTCCTCTTCTACTGTCACCGTGCCGACTACACGTGTTTTAGCCAAGCACTGGAGTGGCGGCAGGGTGGGGACTCTGAGAACAACGGGCATTTGATGCATCTGGGGGCAGGGCAGATAATGAGATGCAGGCATGAGCCCAGGGGGGCTGTTTGAGGTCCCGCCTGCCCCCCTCATGGCACCGAGGGCAGACTTAAAGGTCAGGAGGCCCCTACCCTCAAAGTGCAGTTCCTTCCTTGTGCCTCCTTAGACGTCGGGCCCTCTCATGTGGGGCTCTCCTGGTGGCCCCGTCTCTCCACGCTCTTCTTCCCTGCCCCTGCCTGCTTCTGCCCACACCAGCTTCAATGCCTCCATTGTGGCTGCAGCTGCAGCACTGGAGGCTCTGACTCACTCCCTCTCCCTCTGCCTCCCTTCCTACAGGCCCCTCGGGGAAGCCGGGGCCCGTGCGTGGAGAGCTGGATGGCTCCTGGCTGTGGCCTCTACCCCCAGACACCGACTGCATGGTTTCTGGCTCATCTTCTTCATTCTGGGCCTGTGGCTACTTGTGGCCTGTTCCCTCTCCCACTTTTCTGAGTGGAGGCTGGGAGCTAGGCAGGCAAACTATGTCCGTAGCAGGTGGACACTCAAAGCCACCAGGATCCGGCTTCTCCCTCCACTGGAGCTTCTTGCCTCTGCAGATCCTTTCTGTAGGCTCCACACTGGAGGGGAGATGGTAGATCCTGACAAACAGGGCTGTGGTTTCGGTTACAGCTTTAGGACTCAAAGACAGAGACTGAGAGAGAGAAAGAAAGAGAGAGAATTTTTTAAAAGAAACCACTTTGTTCTTTTATTGTCCAGGTGGGCTACACTAATCCTGGTAAAATATAACTTTGGAGTCATATGGTTTGAATGGAGAAGTCATTCACTTTGGTGTGAGACTTCCACAAATTCCTCCCTTCTCCGGCCTTGATTTTCTTCTCTGTTAACAGGATCTCATGCCTCTAACACTTCCGGGGGTTGTGAGATTCCAGGAGACCAGGGAGCAAATGCCCAAATGAACGACCGGGAACACGCAGGAGGAACTCAGTTCAGGCCTCTCCACCCCACACTCCCTACCTTTCATTACAATGAGTTTAAGTTCACGTGATAAGGGATAAAGCAGGATTTTTTTTTTTTTTAAACAAAGTGAAGATTCATGAAGAACCGGGCCTTTGAGCTGGATGGGGGAGGGTGCCTCAAGTCATGGCAGGCGGGCAAGGCCACCCAGCTGGCCACCCAGGTCGGCTAAACCAGTGCAAAGCTCAACATGCTGGAAAGAGGGTTTGCTTTTTGTCCCCTGCTCTAAGCTGCCAGCACATTCCTGGAGCCAGTCAGTGTGCACGCAGAGGAAGGCTGAGGGGCCTCGCTGGGGAGTCTAGAGCCCCAGGCCGCAGCACACACCTGGAGAAGGCTGGGGTCCCCCAAGGCTCCTCCCACTGGGCATGGAGATGAGCTCTTGGAGAGATCTAGGGCTGGAGCCTGGGCTGGCCAAGTCCAGCTCTTGCACTGCCCCCTTCCCTGAGGCCACCCCTCACTGTTTTGTTACTGTGCACTTTCTTATGGGGGATATATCCCCCTGGGAAGGCACCACCTTGACTTAATTATTACTTGGAGGCATTAGGGATGCTTCCCCGCTTGAGAACCAGGAGTTACCCTCACTCTCTGTGGTTGGGGGTAGTCTCTGCTCCCTGTGAAGAAAGCCTAATGCTCGGAGACCATACTGACCCCCAGCGTTTCTAGTTTTGGGGTCCTACTGGAGTCCTGGGGAACCAGTGAGGCTGCTCAGTCCTATGAACTGAAAACCCCATCTGAGGAGGGGACCTCATCCCAGTCCATCCTCTGACAGGAGTCCTTTAGATATTTGTGCTGCCAAAGGAGAATCTGATGGTAGACTTCGTGCCCCTCTGTCCGAACTCTCTGTGAGCTCCAGTGAAAGGGCTGGGCGACAGAGGCCCACGTGCCAAGCCTTCATGCGTGGTGAGCAGCCATGAGGAGCAGTGGTTGGCTAGGGGTGGGAGGGGGTCCTGGACCCATCCCAGCCCAAGGCTCTGGGGGGTGGTAATGACACAGGGTGCAGGGTTGGGGCAATGAGGTTGGACACGGGCTTGATAACCACGTGTGGACACGAAGAAGCAGGATGCCCTGCACTGGAAACCGTGGCCCTCCAATCATAGGTGGGAAGCAGGGCTGGCCCAGGGCCATGCTCTCCCAGAACTTTCCCTGCCATTGCAGACCCTGCCCGAGTGCCTGGTGCTCAAGGGTGTCCTCTTGAGCCCTGAGGCACGTGGGCTGACATCCCCACCCTTGCTGTGTGTGTGCATCAGGCTGGGCCCGGCTGCATTCTCCCTGCTCTGGATGGCCTCTTCTCCAGGCCCCGATGACCCACCTCAGCCTGCTGTGTGGGGCATCGTGGCAGTGTGCTCCCCTTCCTGCCCACCACGCAGCAGAGTCTTCCCTGATTTAGTTACAGCGTTTCTTATCACTGAGCCTTGTATAGGACTGGTCTTTTGTCTAGATTTTCATCTTCCTCTCCTATTTGCCCTCAGGTTCCACCCTTAGATCCAACAGATTCTTGGGGGTATATGTCACATGCTTCTCCCTGCAGGAAGTCTTCCTGGAGCCTCCTAAGAGCTCGTCTCTCCCTTCGTTGGGCTCAAACAGCATTCCCCTGTGGCCTTAGTTTATGGCCTGATTATGCTGAGCCTGGTGTTGCTCTGGACTGTGGATGTGTCTTACTTCATCAGGCCAGAAGCCCCCTCTGAATCTCCGAGCCTTTTCTTGCCAGACCTGAACAAGCCCAGCAACATGATGGGATGAAGTCAAGCACAAAGTGGAAGAACAGACCCAGAGTTTTATCAACAAGCAAGGGTGATGGAGAGACAGGTGGGAGCAGGCAGGGCAGTGGGGTGGACAGAGACAGAATGGGCTGGAGAGGTGGGGATCAAGTCTGGAGGTCTCCATCTCAGGTGAAGGTTCTGGGTCTTCGGGAAGGTAGTGGGTCTGGTGCAGGCTCCAGCCACATGCTCAGAGGGTGCTCGGTAA